>OU383779.1:22658910-23904870 GCA_910950805.1 Acrocephalus scirpaceus scirpaceus
AAGCAGTTGGGAGTATTATCTGCACTCCCAAAACATCCTTGTGATGTAAGGGAGTACAATGTTTTAACTTCATAGATAACAAACTCTGATGGAGCTTTCAGGCACTTAATTCCAAACAGCAAATGAGTTTCTGATGGCAGTGACTCTGGGTGAAGGACTGTAGCTAGCAGTGTACCTTAGGAATCAATTGTGGGTTCAATCCAGTATTAAGCAACACCATCATTAATGATCTGCATAATGGGGCCAAGCATGATCTTACTAAGTTTGCTGATAATACAAACTGGGAGGACTGGCTGATGCATCAGAGGGTCATGATGTCATCCCAGGGGACCCTGCGAGGCAGCACAAATGGCCTGTCAGGACCCTCACACCATTCAACCCAGGGAAGTGGGAAGCCAGGCACGTGGGCTGCCAGGACCCCCAAACACACCAGGAACACGGGGCACTGACACCAGCTCCACAGGCCAGACCTGGGGGTGCCGCTGGACACCAAAGTGAACACAGGCCAGCAATGCACTCAGTGGTGGACACTGATGTCCTGAGCTGCATTTGGAGGAGTAGTGCCAGGAGGAGGAGGGAAATGATCCTTCCCCTCTACTCAGCACTGTCAGGAGCACATCTGGAGTGCTGCATCCAGCTCTGGGCCACCCCTACACAGAAATACTGGAGAAAGCGACCAGGGTTCTGCAGAACATCACAGGGGGAAAGGCTGACAGCACTGGCAACATCCAGCCTGCAGAGGAAAAGATTCAGGGGGAATCTCATCAATGGACTCAAATTCCTGAAAAACACATGTTAAAATACAGTCAGGCTTTCTTCAGTGATGCCCTGTGATAGGAAAAGAGGTGATGGGCACAGGCTGAAACACAGAAGGTTTCATCTGAACATCAGGAAAGATTTTTTTCACTGTGAGGGTGACAGCGAAAGAAAGGTCATCCAGGAAGATTGTGGAGTTGAAACCTGATGCCTGGTTTCAACAGGTAATGACAGAAATTCAGATAGTATCACTGTCAGGAGGTAAGATGAAATAGGTGAAGGTGAAGTCTGAAACAAATATGGTATTTTGGATAGAATTTTCAAATATCGTGTTTAACAACTCAACATTTCTAAAGAAAACAACTGTATTCCCTCTTTGCTTCCTCCTCACACTACAACTCTAACTCCTTAAAGTCACTGAAGCAGCAGGAGGCAAAAATTAAAGCTAATTATTTTCTATGGAATACTGGACCAATACAGAATTCATTTCAAGATCATGAGAGTATATTCTATTTGTTTACAGTTTCATTGTTATCACAAGAAACAGTGTTATCCTTTCTCTATTTAAGAAATGAGTTACAGTTAAAAAATCCCCAGATATATGTACCTGTGGCTGAAATGGTGGAGCAGTAGGCCCCTGCATCCCTTGTGATTGTTCATCCATTCTATCACGCAACAATGTCCCTTATGCCCTGAAAAGAAAAATACAGTCATTACAACACTGTAATTCAGTTGGTATTCATGATTAATGAACATCAGCAGAAGAACAAAGGAATTAATCTTCTCAATTGTATGCTTGAGTTTAGGAACATTTAACTAGTCCAGATCTGCACTGTTTGGGGAAGGAGGTTTTCTTAATTTAGCTGTTCTATGAAATTAAATAAATCACTATAGGCGCCTGAAATTATTATTAAATAATGTGAATTAAAACTACTTGCACCGGACAAATGACTCTGTCTCATAAAAGCCGCATCATCCCATTACTCTTCAGGGGCACTAACCACTTGCTTAACTATGTACAGGTCTGACCTACAGGCAGCAGGGGAAACAGCAGATCAGCAGAAGAGTTACAACTGCAGCACACATACTGCTTATCTGCATTGATTTATTTGTAGATTTTAGGGAATATGCAAGAGTAGCTCCACCTAAACAGAAAAAAAGCTAAACATGTATACAATACATTCTGACAAGCTAGTTAAGAGCTTGGAATACCATGTTAGAAGCACAGCCTCCATTCCCAACTGTGAACTTCTCATGTCCCATCTGCAAGTTAGGAGGAAAGATGCCTGCTACATTCCCAAGATAGACACACAAGGCTTTCACCAGTACAAAAAGTTGCAAAATGCACTGTATCAGTAGTAGGAAAAACAGGAGAGACAAAAATGAAAATACTTGTAAGGGGGTTTTTTCCTCAACTAAGTGCATTCTTTCTTAGGTACCCCTAACGGGGAGCAGGTGCAGCAGCCAGTGTTAGTGATGCCTACAAGGGTAAGCCCTGCTCAGATGAAGGCAACACAAAAGTTCACTGCCAGTTTCGAATGCATCAATGAGATAAGCTTTCATATAAATAAGAGGCAAGGCCTGAACAACTTTTTCTTCACACAAAGATGAAGTATCCCTGCCCATTACCTGGTCAAAGCCTTCAGAGAAAAAAGGATCATGTGTCTGACAGGGATATTATCCTTGCTTTTCAATTTATTGTTTTCTTATTCCCCGTTCCAAACCTTGAATGTTCTAGAGACAGACAGAAGCACAAAACATCCTTCCTGACATTGTTAAATGTCTAACATAAGGAAATTTCCTGCAATGAATTTATTCTGTTAAACTTACATACTTCCACATACAAAGCTATTCAGACTCCATACAGAATCCAATAGCTGCTAAAACACATGCAAATCTTTCCAGCAACTTCTCTCGACTATTCAAAGGCTTAGAAATAACTCAACAGAAAGCAGAAAACCTTATAAAAGTTTTTCAAAGGCAATTGCAAAATATTCAAGAAACTAATGAATGGCTTGTGCTCACAGCACTGTTGTCATTCTTGCAGTATTGTTGTGGTAACATCACTAACAGACAAAAGGGTCACTAAGCAGCTCTGCAGAGTTTCTCCTGTGCTGCCCTTGTGTAGCAAGCAGTGGACTGCATACACAAACAAATCATTAGTGATCTGCTCTCCCTGGCCCACTGAAAGCCATCACCCACATGCCATCCCAGCTCTATCAGCAATTCCTGACACCTAACCACAGCCACACTCCAGAGCAACCAAAGGTCCCTGACGCTTTGCCTTCCCATCCATCACACTACCCTACAAAGCATATAGGTTAGGGCTTCCTGTTGTTTTGTATTACCTGTAACTGATTCAAAGACAAAGGAGATACAAAAAAAGCAGTTTCAGGCAGGTCAACAGAAAAAAAATCAATCAGCAAACTACAGTGAGAAGCAGAGAAGAGGAAGCAGGAATTGCCAAGATTTCCAAGGCTGTGAGTGACCATGCTGAGAGAGTCAGCTGCCAGGGACAGTGCACACCACACTGACCAGGCAATCTTTCAGCCAGCACTAGGACACCAATACTGACACTTTTTGCAAGTTCTGAAACATCTCCCATGCAACTGAGACAATAACTCTATCTCTTCCAAAAATGGTTTTCAAGTATTAATTTACAGTGACAAGACACTAAAAATACCCCAGAGTCCATGCTCGTTTAAAATTGAAAAGCAAATACAAAACATATCTATTTGTTGTAACATGTCTGTCACCTCTTTAAACAAGTAACACAGTGACCACCTTCTGCAAATCCACCACCCTGATATATAAAGGTTCACAGAAAAGAAGCAACAGGTGAGATGAGGCAAGTCAACTATAACAGCACCCTCCAAAACCTCCAAATGCAACTCATGTTTTTCAATACTCTCAAGCCGATCACACGGGGGGAAGGACTCCTTGCCTTCACCATATCCCTTGCAAAAAAAAGGAACTTTCTGAATCATTTCTCTTGCAAACATGATGTTCACCACTTTGATAATGAAGATCATCTGGATTCAGACAACCTGCACAGAATATGGATCACAGGAACACAGGCACATACACTAAATTTTATGCTCTGGTTATGGCTGCTAACACTTTTCAATTATAGTTAATATTTCTGGTTAATTACTAGTATTTTAGATCTTTGACTTTTTCAGTTGATCAAAACAGTAGGGGTCACCTACACATAAAAGATGCAGAGTGAAGTTCCTGAGGATACAGACAACAGGACTAATTTTTCATTTGAAATCGCAAGGGCACAGCAACTCCTCTTACCCCACAAGGCAGAATAGGAGCCCTCACCAGTAAGTCAGACCATCAAACTGCAAGTGCCTGAAATGGGAGAAACACCTTTTCCTTCCTTCCCAAACAGGCCTCGATTTCCTCATTCACTTCCTCAGTGGCCACCTGTCAGAGCTCTTTGGAATCTGCCCACACATCTCAAGATTATGCAGATATAATGCAGCCCAAAAGGCAAGAGCATACACCTACATGCCAAGCTCACATCCCACAGGCAGCACTCAGCTTTCCAGATGATTTCCAGCAGCCTGCCAGAGGAGAGGAGGGTCTATCCACGGCTGCCAGTGCAATCAGAGCAGAGGAGGCACTCCTGAACAGGAGCCAGAGCTCATCGCCTTCATTTCACCCAAATGCATTTTAAAATAACATTGGAGGGAAAAAAAAAGATACCTAGGAAAAACTTGAAATCCTTGTGACTTAAGTCTAGCAACTATGTCTTTAAAAACATGATCAGACTATTTCAGGAGAAAAAGATTAAACACACTGCTTAATCACATGAAACATGCTTTTTAAGAACTAGTTTCATAGCTCCAAGTCCATAAAACATTCACACAATTTGAATTCACACGGTATTTAGGCAAAAATGTTATTGCTTTAACAGATGGCAGTTCTACAACAACAAAAAAATACATTTTCCTGTAGAAAACATCATTAATAGTCTCAATATACATGGTTTCCATTAGCTACTTGCTATGCACTTGTTTGTCAATTTTGCATCTTGAGTGAGAACATACAGTAATCAATGTCAAAGCAGCAACAGCTATACTTCAGGAAAAGAGCATATACTTAAAAGAATGTTCAGAATGTTACAGTTCTGCTGAGAATCTGAAAAGCTCAGCCTTCTTTTTTTTCCTGCAAAACATAGCTGTAACTACTCCACATAATTGCTAACACAGAGAAACACAGAGTTAGACTGGTTCAGGATGTGCTGATCAGGGACACAGTCAATTTGGTTGTTCTCAAAGGATGGAATGTACTATGTTTACTTCTGGATTACACCATCAATTAAGGCAGGTATTCTCAGTTTTTACTATAACCATTCTTTTAGTTAAATTAGAGACAAGGGTCTTCAGAAACAACTATTTTCTGTAAATAATTTTCTCATAAATTTTGGGTAAAGTTAAGATTCTTCAGTATCTAACATAAATTTAAAGTGAAAAATTTTAGATCAACAAACTTCTCATCTATCTCCACTAAATTTAAAGATAAGGATCAGCCTCAGCTGAGGGGGGAAAACCCAACAACAGATACCAATACTATGTTTCCACGTAAGAACACAGGCTAAAGAAATATTCCCATTTGCTTATATCACACATTAAGTCTCAGCTACCCAAAAGCACAATTTAAACATAGGCAGAACATTCAAACAGTCACCCTGGTTGAACCTAAAAAAAGCCGAGTGCTGTGGAAACAAGGGTTTAAATTTCCAAGTTCCTTCCTGAATATCCAACACACAATTCCACAGCCCACTGTACCAGTGCTAATCCCAGCAGTGTGTGCCAGGGAGCCCAAGCGTGCCAGCCTGATTCCACCACTGCTCTGTGTCACCTGGAGCCACACTGACAGAACCTCCCAGCTCCAAAGCCACAGACCTTGTGGGAGGAGACAAATTTCAGACCCAGCAGTAACAGCGTGGCCCTTCAGCTTGATGCAGACAGGGTAAGAAACAGCCACAGAACTGGTTTATAAGGCAGACTGTCTTAAGTCATTCTTTACCTCTTTAGGGTGAAAATTTGGCCACTGGAGGGAATTGGCTTGATGGTCAAACTCAGCCCACACTTTGTCAGGTCATCAACACTGGTCAACATTCTTCAGCACCCACTCAATGCTGGCAACCCAGGGGCAGGCTGCAGTTTATAATATTTATATTTACATATATTTTTATATGCATACATTAATAATGTAAAATGCATTTAAGCTGACACCCACTTGAAGTTAGTCTGCCAAGACTAACTGACAAGGAACAAAGCAGACTCAGTACTGGAAGACCAAGTTCACCATTATTACAATAAAATGTCACGTATCCCTATTAGCATACATACATATATATATACACATTGTATATATGCATATTAAGATATATATGTGCACACATATGTACACACAGGTGATGTATCTATACCTAAGTGTGTGTGTAGACAATATTTCATTTTTACCACTGTCAGCTAATAGCAAATATTTGCTTCACATTGTCCAAAAATACCAAGATGTCCTCTAAAGTGTAGAAAACACACACCCATTTGTCAAATCCTCTGCAGAAGCATCCACATCAGAAAGCAGCTGTATATGCAACTTTTAAAGTACTGAAAGTGATTAAAGTATAGATCCATATACATCTATATTCAAGAAGGATTAGGTTTAATTTTAGAAGCAGTTTCTAAAAGCCAGATAAATACTCCCCATAGGAACGCAAGACACTCCTCCCCTCTGTAAGGACAGCCTTGAATCTGAACAATACAAATTCCCAGCAGTTGTTAATCTACAAGTAGATATTACCTACCTAATTGGAAATACATTTTTCAACAAAGCTATGTCTAAATTCCCTACTCATGGGCAGTCCAGTCAAAGCGGTCAAAGAACGAAGTTAATCTGGGGTAAAAGCTGGTTTTAGCAAGAGCAGGAGCAGCCATATACAAATAACCCTTTTGGAAGAAAGTAAGGGAATACACTAAGAGTTCGTACGCAATTTTCTCACCCATTTGGCCCGACTTACCAGGCTTATTTTCACTCCAGCTCTGAAAACACACATGTCACTCACTGTCATTCCCCAGCTACTAAGAGTTTGCTCTGTCAGTGCTGTCTGACTAGAAGATGAAAATTGAAACTTTCCTGTTTCCCTTCCACTTCATTTGCACAATTTAAAAAGTTCACTTGTTTACTTCTCCCTCTCCATTTCAGTTATGTGACTCAAGTAGATTGCTTATCTTGTATGGTGCTCCCAAAGAGTTATACATGCACTGACTTGCCCTTTATTGAACTGTTTGTTATTTCTTATGAACCAAAAAAGAAACAGGAACTGAAACTGCTTGAGCAGCAAGCTTCTACATTTTTCATTTAGTTTCTATTCACCTGAAAGAAATTTGATAGCCCATTTCTTCATACTCAACAGCCAGTTATAAAGGACACAGGTAGATCATAATAATGTCACAGTGAAAAGTATTGCAGGGATCAATGTACTTAACCATGATTCCATGAGGAAAGCAAAGCCTCAGCCCACACCACACTGGGCTGTGCTCCTGCATCTGTAAGCTAGCAGTTCTAAGACAGTGTGAACAGATAACGTGGTGCTGCCACCCCCCTGCCTTCAGCCATGGCTCCCAAAGCCTCTTCCTTCCAGTGGGGCTGCTGCAGCTACCCAGACTCCTGGTAAGCAGAGTGAAACTAGCTGAAAACTAACCTTGACAAAGCCACTTTTCGCCAGTCCAGTTCCCAGAATCATACCATTGCAGAGACAAGGACAGAACTGTGATGGCAAAAGACAGAGGGGAAGACATAGGACTGCTCTAGCCCCAGCTAACTTGCATCAGCTGAATCTACTGCCAAATTACATCTCTAACATGAAATTACACCCGCCAATCTAACAGCTCAGTAACACCAAAGATCAATCTTTCTTTTCCACACAATCCCACGTTGCCATCTTGAACTCTCTGGCCCTGTTGCCAAGCTGATCCAACTCCTTGATGCAGCTGGGCTTCTGCTCCGCAAGCAGAGAGCAGAACCAGCACATCAGGGACTCTGCTGAGCACCAGAGAAAAAAGTAAGAAGGGAAAGTTCAGGGATGGGAGATGTAAGAAAGGGACTGTAGAAGAAACAGAACATTTTCGCTCTGGCAACAGTGTGCTAGTAAGCTACCTCACCACATTTAACTCTGCTTTGTCCCCAGCAGGGAGGTGAACAAGCACTTTAAAAAGCTGCAACAACACAGCAAGCACCTGAGCAGAGAGAAGGTAATTCACTCAACACCAACCCAAGAGTTTTGTCAACAGAATACCATATGGGAAAGTAGAACTAGGAAACAAAATAAATGGAAGGAGACAAATGAGTACAAGTTAAACTGGAAAAAGGAAAAGAAAATAAAAGGAGAAAAAACCCCTCCAAACTACGATTTTCAGATAAAGGAAGCTAAAACATGATTTAGAAACCCTTACAGGCGCAAAACCTCTCAGCTCTCACACACACAGAGGGAGTTCTAATGAAAACATGACTTTAAATACATCTATAAAAGCAAATTATTCATAAAGAGATTTTACTAAAAGTGTAAACAGGTGATCTTCACACAAGAGTTAAAAACACAAGACAAATGGAAAGACTGGAAACACTGTCAGACAAACCCATTATGGCTAAGCACAGGGAAAAATACATCCCAATTAGGAGGCTGGGTGGACACAACTGTGCAACAACTCTGGCTGACAATGTCCATGTTGCTGCAGGTGAAGTAGAACACTTAACAATAAATTCCACACACTCCTCAAAGAAATGCCTCAGTATCTTAGGAAGTAGTGCAAGACACCCTACTGCAAGTGTTAGATGCACATTCCCAAGCTGAAAAAAATTATCTGTAATATATAGTTTAAAATCTGCTACCCCAAAGATGATAAAATTAATGAAGCACTATAAAGAATCAGAACAGAAATACCAGCCATGTTTAAGAGGCTTTTTGTGAACCTCTGAGCAGCACTACCCTTGACTCCTGAAAGCAGCGAGTAATCTAGGATCCCTGGGTCCAGAAACAAGGCAGGCAGCAACCAGCACACTCACTTCAGAAGCAAGCCAACACTCAAGTCTGAAGCTGTTTCTATGTTTTACATTAAACCACCACTGTCTAAAAGGTGCAAGAGCCATGTGTAGTTGTGGAACAGCCTCAATGACCAGCTGTACATTCGGCACTCTGTCTGCAGGCTGCTCCTCAAGTCCTGCTGGTCTCTGTAAAGTTCACACACAGCCCACGTACCCAACACACAGTTCTGAATTTCAGTCAGGGCAAGGACTGGAAGTTCACTGCTACAAAGACAACTCCTTTTTTGGATTTGCTCTCAGATGAGGACAAAAAGGGTACAGAAGAAGGGCCTCTACAGGGCAGAAGGATATGTGTTTTCCCACCACAAGTTTTCACTTATTTTTAGAAGTAATTTTTAGTTCACCTGTGATACTTTTGCCTTCCAGCTATTAAAGAATCAGTAATTTTGTAAACGCTGTGCTCTAACTACAGAAAATTGAAATAAACTGAGAAAGACTGGTTCATCAACACTTCACAGCACCTAATTCAAATATCTCCCAAAGGCTTCAGCAACAATCTAATCTACAAGTACTACATGAACTTTTATGACATTGTAAAGTAATTCATCTGGTCCAACATAAACACAGCTATTAAATAAGACAGCAATAACTTCATTATAAATCATTCCAAGCAGCTTGGAGAGGCTTGAATGCAGACTCCCAAATGCCACATGATGCAAACAGTCTATTTACTTTGTCACCTATAATCCAAAACAAAAGTCACTAATATCACCAAGATATTAAACCTATGTGCAATCAGGTTTTAACATGATTGTTCACAGTATTTTCTTACAAAGTCCGTTTTTTCATGTGTTGTTTAAAATTTTATAACAAATTTATAACAAATTCCCTTGCATAAGTAAGTGCTACAGGTTACAATGGCACTTGAAACACTGTGCATTTTCTAGCTACAAAAATCACAACTGAATCACAGACAGATTTTACGTGCCTGAGACAAATGTACAGGAGTCTCTTCACCAAAAAAGCAACTACTCATCTTAACAGCATTGCTTCTCTGCAGCTTTTTAAACTAACCTGACAGGAAGAATCACTTCAATACTTATTAAGGAAACAAGAAGCAAGATTATGTACCTCAGTCTAGGGCTCAGCTCCTTCCCCTGTGGCCAGGGAAGTCAAATGGTGATAAATACAGCAAATCAGTGTTTTAAAGGCTGCCCTTATCACCACTTTGGTATTTTGGTCAGTTATTTTCATCTCTGTTGCAAAGCACATGGAATGCAGATAAACTGAACAAATTCTCTAGAAATTAGTCAGTTAACTCCTAAACTATCCATAGTATTAACCTTCACAGGAGAATCCCTTCTCCTCCTAAATCCTACTCCCTAGGAATCAGGAGGGATTTTTGAATAAATACCAAATCACTAAAGAATTCCCTTGGAGGTAGTGAAGACATTAGTGCAGTTGGACTTTTCCTAGGGGACTTTCCAATGTAAGGTGAACTCAACCAAGCATCCAACAGATGTTTGGAACAAAATCAAACCTCAGAAGGCAGCAAGGCGCTGATAGTGATAAAGCTGAATTTAGCATCGGTACAAATGCAGAGAGTCCTGCACTAAGTTTATTAAATATGGGGGGAGTGTATTTATGAAAGAACTGCCTTAGCAAATTGTCTCTGTGCACAAATACACAGGACTACGTTTTGTACAACTGAGCTCAACTCTTGCACAAAAAATAAAGGCACAGAGGGACTTATATGGCTCTGTCTTACAATTCAGGTCACAGTAAAATGAGCAACTGACTTCCTGCACTTTATTTTTCATCTGACTTTCTCATTTGCCCACAGGCCTTCCAATGAACTCTAAAATATTAGAATTTTTTTCCTTCTTTTGAAACTAGACTCCATGGTGAGGATGGGAATCTACTTACCTAATTCATGTAGACCCTGGAAGATGCTGTGGTAAGTCCATCAAAAAAAGATTTTTGGTTGAATAAAATTTCTTGTTCTCAAATTTTTTTTTTTTACTGCAATGACTAACTGACATGTTTAATAAAAGAGATCTATGACAAAGGCAGTACCTCCATCCTAGAGATTGTTTGAACAATCTCTAAGTGTGCTTTGACCAGTCATCTACCCAAACATCAGATATTTCTAAATATAGTATCTTCATGATTTGAAATTAAAGAGCAAATGCTCTTAATACTATTTCTTCCAGTATCAAAAAAATTAAAAATAACAAACATGACTTTAAGTTCTTACTTTAAAGCTGCCACACTTGCAAGTCTTCCTCTTTCCTCAATACAACACAGCCTTCCTTCCTCTACCTAAGTTTTCCATAGGCCATGAATTAATGACTTGCTTTCCACTGCATTTCATCTTCCTCAAGACAGTGAAAAACTGTAGTTAAAATAGAGACATTTCTTCATCACTGCAACACTTGAGTTCTCTCCTAAACAGTCTGAAAATAAAAAAACTTTTAAATTTCATTCTTCCTGATTTAGACAATCTGTGAATCTAACTATCTGCTCTAATAATCCAAAGTGTGTGTCTTATGCAATTTCTGCATCTCAGGCTTGTAATACAACTTTATATAGGAAATATATCCAGTACATTCCACAGAATTACTGTGCACATGTGACCTTTCCTGAGAAGTGATGCCACTACTGCAATCTGAGAAAACCTCTATCACTTCAAAAGGTGACAAAAGTTACCATTCAGCTGGTGCAGGAATGGAAAAAAAATTTAGAAAGTTTTTATCTAATATCAAAAATGAAGTATTTGTGTGATTAATGAACACACATCCCCTTATCATCTTTTATCAGAATGATCTTAAGTAGTTTTACCATTCCAGTAGTGACGCCCCTCACAAAACGCAGAGCAAAAGCACTTCGCACTCAAAGAACAGAGTTCTGAACCTCTGAACCCTAAAACCTTGTAGGTTCATTTCGCACGGAGACTGAAAGGAACTCGGGGCCGGTACTGGGATAACCGAGCCTGGATGCTCGGTAGGGTGAAGGAGGAGTACTCACTCCCCACACAGAGAATGCTTCACTTCCAGCGTCTCCCACTAGGCCTCAGCTCTCCCCAGCAAACCCCGCAGCCCGGGCGGCCCGGGAGCGGAAGGGAGGACGCGCTGCGGCCGCGGGAGGGGCCCCGGCCGGGCACCCCCGGTGTCCTCCCAGGGAGGCGCGGGGCAGAGGCCGCCGGAGGCGCTGGGACGGGGCTGTGCCCCTCGCAGCCGCAGGGCCGAGGCTCCCGGCGACGGCGCTGTTTTCACCCGCTGCCGTGTGAAACCCCCAGGCTGGGCTGTCCCGGGAGCATCTGCCCGACACCCATCCCCAAGCCAGAGGAGGGCACGAGAGCCTGGAGGAAACCAGGGAAAAACGACGAGGAACACCACAGAAAGCAGCTCCGCCTGCGGCGGGCACACAAGGAGCCCGGTGCGGCAGAGGCATGGGGGGGCGGCCAGGTCGTAGGCAGGCTGGGACCGCAGGCAGGCTGAGGCCGGAGGTGGCGAGGACGCCGGGCAGGGTCCCCGGCCGCCCGCTCCTCCGGCGGAGGCAGCGCGACAGCCGCCACCGGGCGAAACGCCACCGCAGCACTCAGGGCGCCGCTTGCCCTGCCGGCACACGGCGGTTCGGCGCCCCTCCGGCCGCGGGGCAGGTGCCGGTGCCACGGACGCGGCGCAGCCTGCGGCCACCCCGCCCCGTGGCCGTCCCGCCCCAGCGCCGCGCACAAACTTTCTCGCTCCGCTCCGCTCCCTCCCCGTGAGGCGGGCGGAGCGGCAGCCGCCGTGGCCAATGGCGCCGCGCGCCGCAGCCCCGCGGCCAATGAGCGGTGGCGGGAGGCCGGACCGCCGGCAGCCCCCGCGGCGGGGGGAGCGCCCCGGCAGCGCCGCCTCGGCCGCCCGGACCCCCGGGACCCCACGGCCCCGCCGCCGCCCGCGGCCCCGCCGCCGCCCCGCTCACCGGCCAGCCTGGCTCCGCCTGCTCCTGGTGCGGGACACCGGGACCGGCCGCCGCTCCTCCTCGCCTTGTCCGGCGCCTCGAGTTCGGGGCCGCGCCAGCGGCGGGCACCTAGCGGGGCTCCTTGCGGGCGGCGCGGGCACCGACGACAGCCCCGACCTCCTCTCCGCCCCCCGTCGTTCCTGTCAGACCCGTAAACATCCCGGCATCCCCGAGGATGGGGCGGGGCGGCCGCCGGGCTCCGCCTCGCTGCTCTCCCTCCGCCCGGCCGGAGGCGCGGTGTCCGCCGGGGTGGCCGCGGTCGGTCCCGGCGGGCAGGGTCGGGCTGTGCGCGGGGAGCTCGCAGCTTCTGTGGAAATGACCGGAGTTGTAAGTGCGGTGGGACGGGGAGTGCCCATTCCAGCGTGTTCGTGCTATGGAGCTCAGCGGGGCCCGGGCACTGCGGTAACGCAGCGGGCACGGGAAGCGCCGCCCGGCCCGGGCCGAACCAGGAGCGGCCGGGAGCGGGAGGAACTCCAGCTCCGGCCTCTGGAGCAGGGACTGCCCCTTCTGCTCTGGGCAGCACTGCTCTAGAGCTTGGGCCCTGCCAGATTTGAAAGCGTAGCATGCCAGACTTGCTCATTTTGTGTGTGAGTTGTGATACTCAATCTGCGAGATATTCGATACTGACTGAGTGCATCAGCTGGAAGTGACACAAACTCCTTTTTGCTATGCTGGGAGAAATAAAAGTGACAGGAACAAAAAAGACCAGACTCTTAGTGAGTCCTTTTCCACCAGCTTCTACTTTGCAACAGCACTGGGTTTAAGTAGGTAAAAAAAATACTGAATTCCAGAATACTACTGGTCTTCAGGTTCCTGAAAGTTTACCCTGCATCAGTGCGGGGAAAGGTAATTACCTACACAGAAGAGAAACTGTAAGAACCAATCATGGGGGAAAAGTATGAAAGCTGACGAATTTCCCCAGTTAGGTTATGGATTACTGTGATCAAGTAACTTTTTCCTCAGATGTAGAAGCGCTCTGTAAAAGGCACTCTAGTAATTTCAAAAAGAGAAGACAGTAATTTAAAATTATCTAGAATCGGATGTACTTGATTTTTCCAAAGCCAAACTTAAGTTCTTAAGTTATGATAAGGGTTGGAGCTTTTGCTGCAGTTTTTCCTTTATAAAAAGTAAAGTAATACTTGATTTAAGCCTTGCAAAAGAAGTAGGAAATGGACCAGTGTGTCTGGAAAAAGTCTGTTCACTTCCCTGTGTACAAAATTATATCTGGCTTTGAGGCAAACTTTTCAGCTTTGAGACATCTGCAGTGTCTCCAGTGATACAAAGTCTAATGAAATTTGGAATTTCCTAATGGAAATTATTTTTGTTTGCACTAATTTCTCTGATTTGTTAATAATTCTGCACATTTCCCCTGCATTAGCATTGGGGCATTCGATGCCGCTGGTCAAATACAGTGACCACCCAGGCTGTGGAATCAGACATACCCTATGACCTTCCCCTTGGATGTGCATTTTGTATTTCTTTAGGTAGTCCAAAAGAATTAATTGTAATTGTGATTAAGAGAATATTTTATCGTTTGTTGTTTGTTGTGGATAAACTATCTTGCAAATGCAGTTTCTTGAACAAGAATTCCCTGGATTGTTTTCTTGTAGAAAGTGCAATACATCAGGGCTCCCTCCCCACATACCAAAGAGGGAAAACTTTATAGATCTGCCATACAATGTTAAGAAGTTACTTTAAAGAATTACAATCAGCAATTCCACTGACTGTTTTCTGTCTCCAAAAATCTCTTCAGCCTCAACCAGAAAAGGGGTTGTGTGAGGTAGTCACCTATTTGCAAAACCTCTGATGGAAAAAGGAGAGGTTGTTATTTGGTGTGTAGCTGACCATAAAATACTGAATCTTATAGGTGTCATGTTTTCACAAGTAATGGCAATAGTACTATAATACCCAGCTGTTGCTATTTGCTAGACTCTATTAGATGGAAAATGAGCAATTCACAACCTAGACTTAGGTAGCATTTGAAGGTTTCTCTACATTCATGCATAAAAAAAGAATACCCAGGGCTTACTTGCCTTTTTTTACAGTAGGTTTCTCACAGTCTTCCTTTGTTTAATCTGACTGTATTTGAATTTTTTTCTTTCATCCTATTTTTATACTCACTGCTCTTTCACTTACATTCTTTTTCTTTGATTTTCTCCATGCTGTTATTTCACTGTACAGTTCCATAATATTTTGACTTCTCTATTTGGCCACCTGAATCCAATAGCTACTTCAGCCTGACATTACCAGTTGATGAAGCATCTTCTCTTTCCTGTATTCCAACCTTATCTTTCTTAGAAGATGGTTGTTTCTATTTTATTCTTGGTGCTTGGGACTCAGAGAACCTAAAAATGAAGAGTCTGCTTTAGTTAATTAGTTCATCATCACAACCAGGCAAACAGGCTTTCATATAAATGTAACTACACTGCCCCCATTAACTTTAAATTTGCAAAGTGACACATCTTCCACAGAAGATCCTCTTCAGACCTGGGTTGTACAAATATTTATTTATAGAAGGATGTTTTTCTTTTCTTTTCAATGCACATTTACAGTTAAATAAATTTGTCTAATGTTCCCTGTAATGGAGACTTTATATCAAACAGAATCAGAAAGGCAGAAGAAGCTCCAGAAGATCCAGTAGCCTGAGGGATTGTTAAGGAGCAGGCTTATCTCTGGCAAATGCTTCTCTCAGAGGCCAGAGGAGACACTGCCTAACCTGCTAGCAAAGGTTTAGAGAAAATGGACAAAGACATGCTGGAATTAGGGATCTGTGAGGGAGAACATGGCTTGTTCCCTAAGTCTTAGCAACTTCTGAAGGTGTTGGCAGCAAATGTTTTACACCTGGAATTGAACAGGCCTGAGACAGAAGGAACAAGGACCTCACTACTTGTCAGTGGATATTATGCTTCATTAGCCATGCTATTATTAATCTATTTACATTTCAGCATTGATTTAAGAAAGCTGCACCAGTCTTTTTCTGATCATTGCAATGTGTGAATAGACATAACCTATAAATATAGTCAGGGTTCAAGAATATTAAAAAAATATCAAACTACGACAAAGGGTATTATTTGGAATTGCAATGTGACACATGGATTGTCTCTGAAAACAGTGTCCTTTGTCAGGACTAAGCTGCTAGACTTGAAAGCACCTAGAGAGTGTTAGGTAACAACATAAAAACCAGGAATTCAAACCTTTAGCCCAGCTCCCCGGATGGTTGCTAACTTACTTCCGCTGTTATCCAGGGCTCCTGTACAGCTGGAGACTCTTGAGATGTTCATTAGCAGAATAAACTGAAGGCTTGGGGAAAATACAGATTTGAAAACTTTAAAACTTTCAGGCAGAAGAGCTCACTAGGACATTGGAGGATGGGGATAGATGTCATCTTCAAGGTCACAGAGATAGGAGCATAACATAACAGCTCACTGGTTAACAATTCTTCAGGTTCTTCAAATCAATAAAGTACAGGAAATTAATCAAAAGGAGCAACTGCTCTGCTCTAAGTCCTTGAAGCCTGAAAAGTCTCCCTCTCTACTGGTCCTTTGTTACTAACAGTAAAAGGCTAGGATAGCTGCCTGTGACATGGATGGGGAAATGAGAAAGGGCTGTGAAGGCAGAAGTAAAGAGATCTCCATTATATTTGCACTGAATAAATATTATGATAGGGCTTTATGCAGAACTTAAGCTTTTAGACAACATAAACCATTAAATGGAGCAATCCAGGGGAACTTGGAGAACTCCTGATTTATATCAAGCAGGGCACCAGACCTTCTGAATTTCTGTATGAAAGAAATGTTTTAGAATTTTGATCATAATATATTTAAATTCAAAAACCTTGTAGAAGTGAAAAGGCCAGATAAACTTACCTTAGCAACAGTGAATGTTGAAAAGAGGACTACATAAAATCAAGGAAGTTTGTTAAAAGTAAATTAGGAGGAAATCACCTGTGTTAGAGTTTCTGAGTAAGTATCTGTCATCTGTCAAAGCCAGTTAGAGGGTCTCCAAAAGACTAGCAGAGCTCTACATGAGAATAAAGGATATTATTAAAAAGGAAAAGGAACTCCTAAAAAAAGGGTGTTCAGATGAGAAAAACAGAAAATAGCAAAACCTCTGGCAAGCTATATGTAAAACTGTAAAAGGCAGACCAAAAGCATTTGAGGGAAAATGTTAGTAATGGTATAAAACTTTATTTTAAAACCTCTTCCAAACACATCAGAAGCAGGAAGCTTGCAGAATAGAAAATGGTTTGCTTGTGTGGATATTATGAGAAGTTCCTACAGGGAACCCCTTTATACCACAGAAAACTGTGAGAGTTTTTGGAAAGGTATGTGGAAACAGGGAGCTTGGATAATAGGAGATTCCTATAATTCAGTCAAATTTCTCAACAAATCTTCACTAAAATTGCTTAAAGAAATTAAGCTGCATTGCAAAACAAATAAAGGATCGGTACGGATCCTTTCATCCTATATTGAGTGCTGTGCAATACCTTTTCCTAAAATTTCATTCTATATACATAATCACAGTTAAATACAGTTCTTTTCTTCAAAATTTTTCTTTGCTCTAGCACACTGCTATTTTGATGTATTATCATAGTACATGTGTTACTGCTTAACTGCTTAAGGAAGAAAATACTTGTATATTTCCTGTAATGAGCACAGTTGGCCTAACCTTGCTTACTGGTAATAAAGAAAACTACGTTTAGGTGCGGGTTAATTGAACACGGTGGGTCTGTCCATCCAGGTTCCCACTCCATTGCAGCCTGCTGAGCAGGCTTCAGGCCTTTTATACCCCACTCCATCCACATCTTCCCTCAGCATGTCCCGGCTGTTCTTTGAGGGCAGGACTACTCACCCTCATTTTAACAATGTCAGTAAGAGTGCCCAGGTAGTGAGTTCCAGTGCAGTTTAGGGATAGTTCTGCCATTCACACATGATGGCAATGACTGTTCAAAAACCAGCAACAGACATATTCATTTGTATTATGTCTTACCTAGGTTCTTCCCGTTTAACAAGTATTTATCATAAAGCCCAAACTGTTCTTCTCAAGAATTTATTTTTTGCTAAGTCATCCTTTACATTTATCTAAAGGTCCAACCCATTTTAAACATTACAAATGTAACAATTTCAGTAACTATGTGCAATGAGCTATGTAACTAATCAGTGATGGCAAGGAATTCCCTTTATATGTTTTTCAATTTTTCACCTCCTAAGTTGATTACCCTGCTCTGAATGCCAGAATCTGAATATTAGTATGCTTTTCTAATGGTAGAAGCTATCTAACTTCTGTCTGGTAGGGGTCCTTCATGATGAAGTTCTTTCACAGAGGCATATTCATCTAAAAAACTTCACACAAGTGGGTAGGAGGCCTTTCAGCTTCCCAGTAATTGTTCTGTCTGTTTGTCCAAGGTGGTAGTGTTTACGATATGACACAGGATATTAAAAACTGCCTTCAAGTCCATAAACATGTACTTGCCAATAAAACCTGTAAACTGTATATCTGGTGTCACTGAAGTTCAGTGACTTACCCAGTCTAAGTTACTGTAGCTGCTCTGACTTCAGTGGAGTCATGCTGATTTACACAGCTGAAGACCTGGGACTTAGCTGTCGGATCTTTGAATTTTAACAAATAAAAAAGAAAATTTACTCAAGTTCATCCTTTCCTTCAGAAGTTATAGCTGCTAGCAATTGTGTTATGCTGGAGACATTATTACTATAATACTGCAAAACAAAAATGCAGTATTATGAATGAAAATTCACAGCTATTACATTTTAAGCTAACTAAAGTAGATATCCATGCATATGGATCCATATGCAGAATCCCATTGGCTTCAGTGGTGCCTAGGAAATGAGGATGTGGTGTCTAAAAAAGTTACTGAAACCTTAACCATACCTTTAATTTTCTTCTCCCACCTGACTAAATCCCTGGGTAAATCAGACATCCACACCTATGCACCCCCAGCGTTCAAACTCTGGGGTGTCCATAGAAGCACTTTACCTTACACAGCAACACAGACAAAATTTAGAAGTTTGTTATATATATTGGGATTTTTTTAGTGGAAAGAGAGAGGTAAGAGAAATGCATTTCTTGTCTATTTAGCACACAAGTCAATGAAGCCACAGACCTCATGGAGGTGCATATTGGATTGTATTGTGTAATCCACTGTCTCATTCCAGGTATACACCTGGCAGCTATTCTAAACACACAGTTTGGGTCTTCTTACCTAAACTCAATAAAATGTACACCTTTGGAGAAAGGCAGCCTGAGGCTCATGCTTAATTAAACACCATGTAGAGTTTACATTTAGTCCTGACACAAGACTAAAAGGTACATATGTGGCACGTAGGCACTTTGCCCACAATCTAATATGACTTTGACCAATATGTTCTCAATTTCATTGTTACTTGATAAATTTAATTCAAATCACTTTATTCATTCTTTCCATAGCAGCTTTACCAAATTTCCTAAACTCTTCTTCCAACCTTTCAGATAGAAACAAAATGAAGATAAACCAGCATTTGCTCTGCTAGCATCCTTTCTCTTCATCCTTTCTCTCTGTGTCACAACTGGTTAGAGTGCAATTCTTCCAAACAAGAATTGTCTCCCAGCATGTCTTTGCGCTTTGCCTGGTAGAATGGAGCCTAGGCCTGTGCTGCAATGCAAATGAATAATAATTTATGGTGATGTTGGAAGGGTGTTGACAGAAATGGAGCTAATGGCATGAGTGGAGAATAACTGCATTTATCCTAAAAATAACTATTGTCAGTCAAAAAACAAACTTTATTTCAGTGTTTAGCCTTTATTAGCTGAAACCTTAGAAAGAACATGATTTTTAGTGGCAGTTTTGCTAGAATGAGGACTACAGAATTTTTCTATTAACTTCAGAGCCAGCTTGAGACAAGAAAAATGCACAGAACAAGTGAAATAAATATTGTTGGCATTTTACAATAAAATGGGGGTACATTTTATAGGTGGCTAGCAGCTTATAATTACCCTTAATAAAACTAATCCTTTCCCAGTGCTTATTAAAATGTTTCATGTATCAGCGGGCCATGGAAAGGACTCACTACCAATCTCTTAACTTGCATTAAAACCGAGAGATGTCCACTTGAGTCATAACTCCCAGTGCCAGTCCTGTTTCTCTGCCTGCTATTGGAATTCAAAGCCTCTGAGGGAATTAAAACTAACACATTAGTTCCTAATTAAATCCAAAAGGGTTGTGAAATGTAACCAAATAACTTTATAGTATTTCTTGGGAATATTATCCCAGGAGGATAAGGAAGGAGCAATGGCTTTCAATTAATGATTTTCCCTCTTCTAACACATAGGAAATGTCTGCAATGTTCTTTTGACCCCTTTTAATTTCTTCAAGGAGAGCATTTGACTCTTCAAGCTTCTTCCTACAAATATATTTTTTAAAGTTCCTGCAGGTTTGTAATAATTTAGTAGGATGAAGAAGTACAGTCATTACTATAGCAGTCCTTTTTTCTTCAATTAGTATTTCTAATCACATTAGACATGTTTTCAGTATCCAGAGAGGATGCCTGATCCCTACAGCTATCGTGAACTATTAACTTTAATTAAAATTTACAAGTCTAATGTTGTTACATCTGCTAAAAGCATTAACTGCCATGTTAATTACCAAAATGTTAATGTTGCGTTAAAATATGAATGTTCCCTTTTGACAGTTCATCTGTGGTTTAATTATTTATTTTTGGTAGAATATCTCCTCAAAAAAAACCAAAAAGGCGTAAAAGCATAAATGCTGACTGAAATAATGAGACATAATGGGAAAACGTCATCTAGGAAGAAAACTTAATACTTTAAAATACCAGTTGCTAGCAGAAATTAATTTGCATTCCTTGCTGTATCAAAAATACATACATAGCACTTGTGTCATGTCTAAGACGTTTTTTATAATTGCAGCACATTCTTCTGCTTTTACTTTATAGGGATATCTATGTGCAGGACAAGTTCTTAAATCCCTGTAGTTCAGCAGTGTCATTGTGTTGGTGCTACAATAGAAACTCTCTCCCCAAAAAAATTTCAGGACTTCACATGAAAAACTTTATTGGGTTTCTGAAGGTTTCCCCATTTCAAAATAGATTTACAAAAGGAAATGTCTAGAACTCAGTCCTGAAGTTACTGTAGTCCCTATCCCAAGAGTACAGGATCAAAGTGCAAGTAGTTTTAAATCACTGCAATTAGTAACGAGCATAGCAAAGACTTTGCAGTGGCTCATCTTAAGTAAACAGAAATCACTGGTTAAAGATGTCTCTTGCTATATTTCATGGTACACTACTCCTCTATCATATTATTCTTAAAGGCATTGCCACTGAACTTTAAAAATAAGAAAGTTCTGACAAACCAATGTTAAATGTAATTGTTACCTGTTTCTCTCGTGTTGAGTAATTATTTTAATAGCTGAAGTTAACAGTCTGCCAAGCAATTTCTTACTATGGTTGTCACTAGCTACTGTTAGATTTTATGCCGTCCTCTATTTTTTAATTTTGCATGGAAAAAACCTTAATTTTGCCCATTGATTTTCTATGGTACATGTCAGAGGCATGTTCCTCCCTCTGTACTCTGTTGAATGTTGGAAGTAGGCAGCTGTTTTGTGGCAAGTGCATAATTGGGTTCGTGGGTGGAGGAAAAAATATTTTCAGAGATCAGATGTCCAGTTCACAGATTTGGATGGTTTATTAGGAAAACAAACATTTTTAAATCCCCAAGTAAGACCACTGCAGGTTGTCAGTGGACTTTGAGCTAGCAGGGTGACATGCATAACGCTTCTTGCTTCACCTCAGCTTGACCTCTTCTGATGTCCAGACTTTCTCTCCACTGTATGGTGGAGTTAGTTCCAATCATAAAACAGGAGTTTTCATATAACATATTTAGAGCTCTTTTTAGAGGTGGGTATTGTACCATGGTAATGAAATTCTAGATGAAAAGTTGCATTCATTTGTCTTTTCAAGTTAACGTTGTAAGAGAGTGCTGCAATAAGCCCTCATTTGTTTTCCACAGAGTTTGGAGAATTTGCCTCTCAATTCATTTGCAGGGCCTTTAATTAAAAAAGAGCCATTGAATGAACTGGTCTGAAGCAGAGAAAAGTTCTACAGTCTCCCATATGTTCAGAGCCCAGATTGGTCAGAGTTTATAGAATATATCCACATACAGCCCCCAAAAAGCCCCAAACAAACAAACAAAAAAACCTAACTCACATGTTCAAGCCCAGATGTCTGGTTATATTCTATGAGCCCTATTGCAGGCACGTTCAGCAGGACTAGTGGTAAGATTTACTCTGGTGTGCTGTGATCCTGAGGCTTTTTAAAGTACTACTTCAAACAGAAAAGATTTCCATTTAAAAATAATAGTGGTTATTATTTTGAAGAATGTAGCAACTTGCTAAAGAAATGTTTTCTAATCGTCTGCCAGAAGGCAACCTATCTCCTGGGCTTTGTTTGCTTGTATAGATTTCATTGCCTGCAGCAATACTTCTTTAAATCAAGTTTACAGAAACTTGTCTCTCTTGGGGAGACGAATATCTTTCAAAGCTCATTATTTATTTGGGAATATTCAAGCACTCTAGAGAAGACAAGGAAATAATTCAAATGATTCATTTGCAATTAATCTGATACTAACTTTGGTGCTGCAGTGCTCTAGCTTACGTAACTTCTTGCAAAGGTCTGTATTACCACCAGTCTTGGTGCATAGAATTCAACCCTCTCTTTCAGTGTCACAGTTCTTACAGCATGGGGAAATTACTTAACTCCTTTTCTAAGCAAGAAAAAAGAAGCACATTTTTTATCTGGTGGCTTGTGGCTGCTTGTTTGACTGTCATTGTAAAGCAGAGTGTGAAGGATAATCCTGTACAGCCACTGAGACACACAGACAAGCCAGCAGCTTCCCTACTCATTTACGCAATTGTCAGAACTCCTTTTATTTTGTGAAATGGAAATAAATAAATTAACCCCACTGTACCATGCCCACAGAGTAGCTCCAGCAAATATGTTGCCTTTTCTCAGTTGTTGTGATTAAGGTAAAGCCAGATCTTATTCAAAGATGTAGCATTAAGGAAACAGTGCCTCCATTCAACAGGTTTAGATTTTCCACAAAATGTACATTAAAAAAAAAAACAACTAAAATAATTTGTGTTTAAGACCAATGTCTGCCTGATAATTTGCATATCTTCCTTCTCTGCCTGCGTTTTAACTTTTTTTTTCCATAGTGCATATACTATTAAACTTCACAATATTTCTGTCATTCCCTTCACCAAGCTTTTGGTGAAGGATGGTCCTCTGAGTACACTGTAATAGCTGGCAATCACCCTGGCACATCATCCACTGAGAAACTCTTGTTGGACTCTAAAACAGTGCAGTCTTACTATTAATAGTTAATTAAAAGGCCAGTGTAAGGCTATTATTTTATGTTCTCTTTCAAGATGTGTTCACAACAGTTTTTATCAGACAAAGCATCGACAGGCAAACTGCGTGGTTTTGCTGTGCAGGACTTTTTGATAAGACTGATGGACAGCTTCAGCTTTTTTGACCTTTCTTGCAGACATATATACATTTTTGAATGAACATAGAGAAAAGCACTGCATTCTTAAAATGATAGTAGAGTTCTGGAACTCTGCTACAGAATCACCGCTGTTATAAATCTACTCTTACTTTAAAGAGAGTAATATTGACTTCACATACCTGATTTTGCTCACAGAAGATGTCCAATGTGTGAGTATATAAGATCATACCTAGCATCAGGGGGCTGATTTATAGAGGACTACACAATTCACATATTTAATTTGGGCATGTGATTTATGTAGCTTCCAGAACATTACAGGTTTGGGCTTCATTATACGTATGTATCTGTAGATGTGTGTATATATATATATGTGTCACAGCACAGCTGGTCTATATCTGGACAAAAATCTGGCCATTGCAAATCCCATTCAGCTAACCTGGCTCATCCTAGAAACAATGCCTGGGTGAACAGTGAAACTCATACAGGGACCTCAGGCAATCATGGTCACTGCAGAGGGCAGACGTGTCACAGGTCAGGGCACTGTTAAAACCCAGACCACTCAGCTGTCTGGACCCAGGAGTTTGGAAGTCCCTATATAAGAAGGGCACAAGCAATAAAATGTCCTGTTTTAAAAACAGCTGTTTGCTGATGACCCTCGGTGTGTACCGTGTCATGTGCCTGTCTCCAACCCACGACCCTCAAGTAACATATATTTATATAAAGTATTGTATGTGCAATAGAAATTAACAAATCAGAAATAAATACATTAAAAGTGTTGTTTCAGGTCAAGGAATATGGAAAACAAGACCTTAAATTTCAAAAGTGAAATCTGAGTTCATGAAAGCTGAGAAAAAATTTTAATTTTTTATTTCTCTGTGAAATTTTATTTCTCTGTGACCTGGATTTTCCTTTAAAAACTTAATTTCCACCTAACACTATGCTTCCTGTTCTAATTATTTATTCCTCTGCAATTATCTGAAGTAATATTATAGCAGTGGAAAGAATACCCTGATAACTTGATGCTTAGCAGACATCTTCCATCAGTCATTTTTAGAGCTGAAGCTTATGCAATTGGCTTGTAATTTTGAAAAACATAGCATCCACTTAATGAGGCAGTGCTTTAATGTTTAGAGGTCTAGTCTTTTAGATTCTTAAAAAATTTTTAGTTCTGCATTTCTTATCTGAAATATTGGAAGCTTTATATCATCTCCTCATCTGCCCTAAGCTTTAGAGACTCTCAAGGCTGTATGTGGGAGTAATGTCACCCTTTTTTGTGTGGTCTCACTAAGGAACAGTGTTAATCACTCTCCTACAAGCATCTTTCACCCAGTGTACTAAAAAATACTCTTGGTTTGCTCAAAGCTTCTTATGAGATATTTCAAGGACACATAATCCATACACACAGTCCATTCACAATCTTGACAATGGGATACAGCAGCATTTAATGAAACTGCATTAAAACAGGGCACTATTTTACTACCTGCAAACTGAACCTGTCAGGGCACTCCTGTTATTTACTTATAGCAGATTTAATGTAGCATAAGGCTTCTACATCTGCAGTGCTTTAGATAAACTTACACATACAAATTTCATAGAAGTCAAATACTTATTTTACAATATGCATACAAAAATAGGAGCATATATCTTAGTACTAAATATTCTCATTAATTATCTAGAAATGTACCATTTCCTATTCTATAAACTTCACCCCATCAATGATCCAACACGCTCAAGACCCATTCCTTGTGCCTTTGTTTTTTTTACCTAACCAATCTCCCCCATCTCTGGTTTATTCTTTTAATCCCACCTTATGCAAGGAAAAATGGAAGTCTGGTGGGGTTTCCTTCATAAGTGAAAAATGGAATAATAGTTTTGGTCCAAGTAGTCCACAAACTACTGCTTCATCTGGCATGACATGATGGCTGAAATTGAATTTGGAGGCTTCATGGACTGCTCTCCCTAAAAAAATACAAGAAAATATGTATGAATGAAAACTTTGTTCCAGAATATCCAATTTACAGGAAGTCAGAGCAAGCCAACAATGATTTTCCTGCTCCTGTTGTCGCTCACTTTTCACCTTTTTCCTAATAAAATAGTCATTTCAATTGCACACAAGCTGGTGAACAAAATCTGTACAGGTACACTGACTATCCCCTGCTGTTCACTCTTGTTCAAAGCACGCTGTTGTTAACTGCTTAGTCCATCTGATTTCATAAAGGTTGCCAGTTACATATTCAAAAAAGTTAGATTGACAAATGTAATTATTGTAGCCTATTAAATTACTAAAATATGATTTAGATCTATGGATCAATCCTTAATTAAGAAAACATCAAAGAACAGAAACCCGGTGGAATCAAACAGGGTACATTAATTTGCCCAGAAAAAGACTTTCCTGTTGTCAATATTTCCCACAAGTGAGAACAAGTTATAAGTTCAGAAAAAAATGAAAATGCCCAGTCTCCTAGTAATACTTTCTGTAAAACTTAAGCTATGTAGGTAATTCAGTAGCAACATTACAAGGGTGGAGGAACCATCCTCATGTTCAGTGTTTAGGTCTTCTGCAAGAATAAAATGAAAGGAGGACACAATTTTGGGCTGAAAAATCTGATCATCTTAAGTAGATCCTAATTGTCAGTGTAAAGGACTGTGTAGAGTTTTATTAATAAAATAACACTGTTTTGAAGTGTGGGATGCAGAAATATTGTTTGTTCCCTCGAATGCTCTCCTACATTTCCTTTTCATACAGATTTGCTGTTACTGTAACAAAGTAAAACGGGACAAGTTTCTTCCTTTTGGAATGCTGCTTCCAAAACCCCACTCCAATGCTCCTGAACCATTGCCACAGACTTAATAAATTCCAGAGACCACTGGGAGCAAGGTTTGGAAACACTTCAGCAGATGAACCACTTTCTGAGAACTGAAACCTTTGTTTCAAAAACACATTCAATACAAGCTGACTCACAGGAGGCCTGAAGTTAGAGGCTCCTCTCTTTTCCAGACTAAGTCCAAAGAGAGAAATCTTGGAGAGAAAGGTTGGTGTAATGATCAAGATACAAATCAACAAAACTTATAGGAAACATTGGTATGCATCTGCACAGATACGAGAATAAAAAATTAGCATTCATTCAAAGCTGCTTCTGCTTTCTGACAGGTAATAATGATTGTTAATGGGACTGACATTTCCACTGTACAATCAAAACATATTCTTCAAACCTATCGCATAATTAACATTACTTACACACAAGTCACATCAAATAACATCAAATTAGAAAGACTTATGGGGCTAGTGAATAGCTTCCTGAAAAACATCTTGTCCAGGTGTTGACTGAGCCCTGATAACACTAGGAGGGCTCCACTGGGTTCTTCTCTCAGCCAGGCAAGTCCTCAGTGTGTTCTGCCACTGCAAAGAGTAAAAGGCTGCACTCATGAGCACAGGACTCACAGGGATGCTTGTCCTTCCTGCACATTTTCATGACAAGGAGAGTGATTGATTAGCCATACAGGAGACATGTTCCTGCACTGTAATTTGCATGAAATAGCAGAAGAGGCAGGAGCAAGGTGGGTATCTTTACCCACCTGATTAATGGCTTGGCATTGCCCAAGATTAGGCAAGACTGTAAAGGAGTGCAGATTCTTAATTTCTTTATACCTTTAATAAATCAGATACTTGATGCAAATTTGTCGCTGATGTTGGAGACAGGAATGCAACAAGAACACATCAAGTTCATGCAGCAACAGCCAAAGTTTATTATTGGGCTTCCCCTTTGATAGCGGTTTCAAATTTCCTGTGCTTACACACCTGATTGGTTGGGGCCTTAGCCCCGCCCAGCTCACTGGCCAATGGTATGGGTGCATTCATGGTTCAATGGGATTGGCTGAGGTCCCCTGTTTGAGTTTGAATCTGACCTATCACTATCGTGTCCAGGAACTTGTTTAGTTCTGTTCTCTAAGGAGTCAGGCTGGTCCGGTTGGTGTCTGTTATGGCTAATTTTATCTGTGCAGCTACAGACCTGCTGTAGTGTCACACAAATTCTGTTTCTCCACTCCATAAGCTTCTCACTCATTTTCTAGAACAGAGTCTGATCTATGCACAGATGTTTCCAGAAACACTGCACCTACTACATATAAACATTTCAGCTGTGTCCTCTTGGTCAGTCAGAATGGAGTTAACTGTGTGACCTCTTTGCTAAACTAGAGACATGGTGGTCTGCAAGAGCTTGCCAAAGGAACATCAGGGAAAAAGCCTAATTACTTTTAATGTGATGTTTGGTCCTTACATGAACATCATTTTGAGCTGTAGTGCCCAAAACACAAACCTGGGAGGTGCTTTCCCAACCTAAAGTTTGTATGATTAGGAGGAACTTTGCAGACAAAACCCAAATCATTTCCTGTTCTTATCTTAGAAGAAACTTGACATATTTTGGGGGGTTGCAGTGGGAGAAGGAGGGGGAATGGAGACTGCTATCAAGTAGTTGTTAAAAACATGCTAAATAAAAGGTCTAGATTTAAAAAAGAACCTTCTTCTACAGTCTTTGATGTTGCCAAACATTGGTTGCGAATTGAACAAGAAGAAAAATAAAGCAAGCTGAAAACGTGCTGTCAGGACTTTTATAACACCAAGCTTTTTTATGATTTTTTAATGCTCCAATGACAGATATATGAAAATGAGTGCAAAATGCAGAGAAGAAAGAAAATAAAACCTCAGTGTAGAAATTGCATAGACAAAGAAGAAAGTGTAATTTCCTAGCACTGACGACAGCGTAAGCACGGAGTAACTTTCAGGAGAATTATTTTTGCAAAACACCAGTATGTTTCACATGCTTCGGTTTCTAATATGTCATTGTTAAATCAAAGAGTACTTTTTTATTTTTTTCCCCAGGCATATAGAAGAGTTAAGAAATATGAAACAAATTGTAACACTACCACTAAGGCTTTAAAAAAGAAAATAAAGTTACTTGTTTATATTATTCATCTAGATCACGCCAACATATAAAATAGCCTACAGATTTCCAGGACAGTACATAAGCATGCACAAAATATGGTAATTAAATCATGCATCAAAGTTTATGTAAAGTGTAATTATATCTGGCATTTCAGTTTATCACTTTTTGAGGATTTGTGCAGGAGATAGGTGGTACACAAGTCATATCTTCCTACTGAATCTGAGCAGGACTAAATTGCACTCCCTTTAGTCTTTCTTTCCACTTCTCATTTTGCCTAGTAGACTCTAAAAAGCTCAAGCTAAATTTTAGGAAAATTGCATACTTATGCTTTCTTAGATCTTGTCTCGAGAACCTTTTTCCAGTCTACCTATAGTAGAATAATCCGTATGTGGATCACTCAATAATAAAGAAAATTAATTAGGATTCCTAAATAGGAAATTATTTAGGATTCTTTTATTTAAAATATTGCATTTATATCACAGAAATAAATCTAAACATATGTTTTTATTTGGACTTCAATAATTCACCTTTCCAAAAAGAAATATCCCATGCATCTGACCTCAAGCTGCCACTGGCAAGGTCATAAGCAGGTTGCCAAACTCCATCTCCTGGATATTGCGAATGACAAGTAGGAGTAGCTAGAGTACATCACAAGTATATTTCTCAAACATTTCTAAAATTAGAAGTAGTGATATAAACTATAGAAAAGAAATTCTCAATAAGGCAGAAACTGAGGACGATTGAAAAAGTTCTGTGTCACCATGAAGAGGAACAAACTTTCCTACTACTGGCACCTGAGTTTTAAACTGTCAAGGAAAAAAAAATACTGAAATCTGTGGTCCAAGTTTACCTTCCTCAAAACTATCATTTAGTTTGTTTAACTAAAAAACCTTTTAAAACTTCAAGTAATTTTGATTTTTACTGCCTGTGAAATCCACTCATAAATACCTGTCAGCACTTCAGGCAACCTGAAAAACTTGGTGTAACAGCCCAGCCGTAACAGTCACTTCATATCAGAACTGGGTATTTCCAAAGTGATTGAAGAGGCTAAAATGTAGTCTAAGCCCAGAATGAAGCTAAGCACAGTGACACCTCAGTTTTTCCCGCTTTCATTTGTGTAGTCTCGTATTTGCATTTTTAACATGAAAATAACTCCAAGGGGAAAATACTCCATTATACATTTGTTGGCTGCCAAAACAATAATTCTGAAAATTCTGTAATGAAAAGGATATAAATTCCAGAAGCAGTTTCTTGTAGTAACTGTCATAGGTTTCAGTGTGGTAAAAACAAGCTTGGAAGTACTTAAGATCCACCTGTTGATTATGTGCTGTATGTTTATCTCCCATGGCATTTCTCTTGCTTTGGGAAGCCTGGATGGATGGTCCAATGGAAGTCTGTGATGGATCTCCCTGCCCAGGAGAGTCCCCTGCAGTAAAGGTTAGTCCTGTCCCCCAGATACCCACAAGTCTTTGTGATCAACAGCACTGTCCACACTTCTCATCACAACCTTGGAGAGCAACCTTTCTCTTGTCCTGTTCTGGTCTTAGGGAAGGGACCTTTATACCATGCTGGCTCCAGATCAAGCCTTCCTTCCGGGAATCATTTTTCAAAGCACAGGCAACTCCTTTTGGACTCCCAAAAGAAAGAAAACAGGTGGGCTGGAACATAGCATGGAGATACTCAAGAAGGTTTAAGCAAGCTGGATCAGGCCTTAATGCAGGCTCATTGAGCCACTCTCTGCAAGAGCACTGCAAGGATTGAGTAGTTAATTCTGTGTGGGGGCAGCCTGCCCAGGGCACTGTGCTGTGACAGGAGACAGAAGGACCCGCTCTGTGCTCTGTGGTTGATCTGCCTCATAACCACCAACCACTTTGCCTCCTCTCCTTCCGTCCTGAATCTGTTCGCTCATTACGAGGGTGGGGTTTTTGGTGTCAGGGATGTTTTTTTCACAGGTGAAATCCTCGATGTGCTGCAGTCAACAGTAAATGTCCAAGCTCTGGGCATTCCAAGTCTTAATTCTATGCATTCCTAAACTCTTTAGCATAGTGAGGGCCCTACTTCAGTTTCTAGGTGCAAACAAATTATAGCTATAAAGGATCTGTTAAATCATAATTTTAAAGCAAAGCAATGGAATCTTTCATAGGTAGGGGGGTGTGTTTGTTTATCCATATATTTGATTAAATCCCAGTTACCACAGAAAGGAAAGCAATTTTTTAATCATAAAAATATTACATGAGAAATGGGTGTAACATTTTTCCCTTATCCCCTGACTAGGCACACATAAGACAGACCAACAGCATTTATTTGAACCCAGACAATATGAGGCTCTTGGAAGAGGAAGGAGAGAGGTTAGGAAAAAGGAAGAAAGAAAAGCAGATCACAAGTTTGGAGAACATTTGAATAGTCTGAAATTGCTTTGAATACTGCAGTCTGAGCTGTTGAGGTATGACAAATTTGGGCTTTGTTTTAAACTGGTGTAGTCTGCTGTTACTGAGAATGCTTTTAATATTTCAACTCAAAGATATCCTTTAGGGTGACATATTGCAAACATGCTTTCTGTTTTGTTTTCAATTTCGCTTTGTTGTTGGCATTGCAATGTAAATGTGCACCATATATTCCTCTGCGTATTCCTCATTATATTAATTTTTATGTCTTCTCTATGCAGTATCTTTTTCCCAGCACCAGAGCATACAGGAATATATTGTCTCTGTTCTGAGTTTGGCCATGAAAATATTCTTAGTGGTTTAACTGTACAAGGGCAGAAATTGTGACGGCGGACAACAGCATCAGAAATTCATTAGCAAACATCTGAGATGACTTCCTGAGTGGGCCACAATGAAGTGTGGAACGAGCAAATGATCTGCAGGAGTGGCAGAGGGGAAGAATTCCCGTGTATGATAAAGGCAAAGAAAAAAAAATGCCCATTAGTTCATACAAATCTTTTCTTCACCCTGAATCTGGTTTCTTCCATGCAAGTCGCTTTTCCCCCTTTACTTAACATGAGAATTAAGAAACCCAGGGTTCCTTTAACAACCTATTGCTCCATTTCACTCAGCTATCAATTTCAACAAGTTCACCACCATGATACATGCTTCCAGGAAAGTCTTGCTTCCTTATTTTTTTTTAATTCACTCTTGGTTCACCCACTCAGCACTAACCTGTGCCATCCTATTTGAAATCCAAAGATGAATTCATGATTACTACATGGTGGCTACCAGAAGCCAAAACCAGAAGAGTGCTCTGTAAGAAAGGAAACTGATATTATATTATGGTTTTATGCCATATTTTTTCTAAATCATGCTTTTTAGACTGCAACATCCTTCAATAGCTGTTATGTTACCATAGCAACTACAAGTATTTGCTGTGGCCGACTGTGCAAGGGTCTGTACAGAACAGAAATGGATCTTGTTGCTAATTCAAAGAAGTTCTAAGAGAGGCACACAGATGCTTGGGAGAAAAAAAATACAGATTTTTGATACTCAAAGTAGTATGTGATATCACTATATGAGCAGCCCCAAAACTGGCCTATTTATTGTAGACATCACAGTGAAGGAGACGTTTAATGAAGGATGGAGCCTAATGCTGAAAAATTTTGTGTTATGCCTGTTAAATTTTATCAACAGTTGAAGGTTTCTACAATTCTGCAAAACTTTGTATCACTATGACCAAAAAAAATAAAGATCAAAGAATTATTCTACCATACATTCTATAACTTGTACATTAAACATTACATTGACTTTAGGTGTTGAAATGAGGTGCATTATTTTTGTACTAGAGCACTTGTCATTGCTTTCCCGAATTTAAATTTGAATATAAAATATCTGTCATTAAATTTTTAAACATGCTTAGATTATTAAATCTCAAAACAAAACAAGAACTGAATTAACTGCTAAAAAAACCCAAAAAAACCTCCAAGCATTAATTCAATCTGTCAGTTCAGAATTGTCAAATGCATCACTCTAATCAGCAGTGGTTTTGCCATTTTTCTGTTTGTCTTTAATACCTTCTTTGAATAATGTTCAACTATATTTTTTGTTTTATTTTATTTTCTAGGGGAGACAAACTCATCTTTTATCTTGAATTTATGGGTGCAAATCAAACAAATCTCATTGCTCAGGCATGACATAGGCAGAGAGGGGTTTTCAGCATCCCACTGCTAAATTCAGCAAATGACAATGCATTGCATGTCTCAAGCTGAAATATTATTCGTGTATTTGTTTCTGTATTTCCTGGTCCAATACTATGGCTATGTAGAGAGTAAGCACACTTTCATTTTTCTGAAGGTTGTATTGGAATAACCGCTTTAATTTCTTGTGAAAATCAATGCTATTTTTAGTATCTGTGTTCTTGAAAGTAAATGAGATTTGCTCTGGAGAAAAGATCTGTTTTCCAATAAATTTCTTGAGATGCTCTCATCTCTAAAGAAGCTGTTTTAATTTTTTTTGGTGAAGATTAGAGCAGCTAACAGGTAGGTAATTTTTATTTACGAAGTCATTGGTTACACACAGAATGTGGTGGGATTTTATGTTGTTGAGTTGGGTGGAGTTTTTTTCCAAATATACACAATTCGAGAATTAAAAGCACTAAGTTTTATCTAGATTCTGACTGTAGTCATATTTGAGCAACTGTTCAGATGTGCCAGTCAGGCTTTTGGAGGAAAACTGGCCACGTTCTCCCACAGTTGTCATGTATCTGTCACACTGGCACCAGCTAGAAAAATCAAATTGGAACCATTCTGTTACGAGCTGTGAACATCCTTTGCAGCAGTGTCATTTGCATCAGAACGGCTGCTATTGTTTCCAAATGTCAATATTAATTTAAAATGGAACGAGAAAGGCAAAGCAGTCTTCTGTTGAAAGTTAGCCCGTTCATGAGTGCAGTGAGGTAAACACAGACTGAGGCACAAAGATCAGATCTGAGACAAAGATCAGATGGGATTTAGAACCTTCAAGGGCTTCCATGTACCTTCCACCAAGACTTTGTGGGTACAATGCCGTACAAACTGCCTTACACTCTTTCAAAACACTAGCTAGCCAAAAGGCATAAATAAACATCTATGATGAAGAATTACAGTCCAGGAACATTTCTATAGTCACTAATTTAATTTTTAAAGTGGCAAGTACAGCTAAAATTCTTTCTGATGCTGGTCTTTTCAAATACTCATCCTCCCAATCTATGTGTTTAGAAAACTGGCAATTCTGTATGTTATTCATTCTTCCAGCACTTAAGGAAGAGGTTTTTTTCCTGATAAGAAAAAGGACATATTTTAAAAAAATTGAATAGATAACTTGACACACAGGAACAAGATAAAAAGTAATTCTCTCAAACCAGAGGATACACTGAATCATTTAAGAACTCTGCAGCAAAATTTGCTTCTTGGCAAACTGCTTAGGCATATTTCTGTGACAGTGATTTGTCTGTGTTCTTTCCACTGTCATTCCAAGATATGGATGGTAGATTTCTATCATGTCTTAGTGTCTGGTTGTTGTGCTTCTTTATCATCACAATATAGACACACTAAGAAGTGTGAAATACTTGCTTGTACCATTTTCCTTCCGTTTAATAAATTTAAACAGCTTTTCACTAGCAGATATTCTAATAATATGTTCTCACACCTATATTTTTTTTGTCTCATATATTCTCAACATTATTTACCCATCCTGTTTGAAGTCCTACACTGCAGCAAAACACCCAGGTTCCCTAACACATGACTCTGAATAACAGAGAGGTGTGTACATTAGTTGTATGCAATATTTAGCTGTATTTGACAAATAGAAATTGCTTTCACGATTTCATTTGAAACTAGTAATTACGTGAGGATTGACCAATGGTGGAATTTGAAAGTTATGGAAGTAGGCTGCACGTGAAGGAAAAATAAAGTTAGGTGGATTTAAAGAATTGAGTCATGTGAACAAAATGAGAATGAAAAACATTTAACAGCACATTGAGGAGATATAAACATGAAAGAACTGAAAAGGATATTGACACAATTGAATATTTTAATTATATGTTCTAGTTGTGTGAATAAATCAAAAAAGAGAAATCTCAATTAGTTGTGGAAAACATTTCAAGATTCCAATATCACCTAAATCTGCAGATCACACAGAGATGATGTTAAAATAATTACTGCAGCAGTGACAAAATTTAATTTTGTTCACAGTTATTAAAAAGAAGGGAAGGAGAAACATAATGGAAACCCTAAGGGGTTTAGTCATCTTACTAAACTAAAACACGAAACTAAAATCCAAACAACCATAAGATCATGTCAGAATAGCTAAAGCCGTGGTTTGCATGGAGGGAAACGAGTGTGAAGATGAAAGAGTGAGAAGATGGATCACATGTCATCTGCAGAGCAGCAATTGTAAAAAGACAGATGCCCTGGTTTATGGAAAGGGCTTAGACAGCACAAAATCAAGGAGTCAGAGAGGAAAAGATTTAAAGGAAGTACACCTGCCACTTTCAGAAGGATAATACCACCAGTTGTGGCATTTTGCTTGGATGAAGTAAAGACTTTGGCAAAGGTTTTTTCAATTATGGTTAAGGCATCAAGCATACTGGAGAAGAACTAGGATGAAATGGATGTGATGTTCTTGTCTTTTCTAAAAAGAACAAACACTTCTGGGTATCTTTCTGCACAAAAACCTAATCATTCTCACTGTCTGTCTCTCAGGTTCCCTAATCCCACAGCATTATATTGGAAGTTTGAGAATCCAAGACTGATTTTTATTCAATCATATGATTTTGGGTTTCATTTATGATGAAAAGCAAAGTCTGACTCTGAACTTGGCATTATTTCCAATGGGATCTGTGTATAGATGTGACAAAGTATACCCAATGACTTTCACTGCAGATTTTAATTTCTAATACCATTCATGTGCTCATTTGCAGGTCTAGACCTATAATGCTTAGTTAGCTTGAACAGCTGTGTTTTTATGGCTGGAATAAGTTTGAATGAAAGTTTAAAAGCTTGTGTGTACTTATTGTATGTCCAATTAATCTTCACTCTGCAAAATTGAGGCTTTCCCTTCCTTTTTTTGCTGCATCGCAGTTCCTCTGCTTGCTTTGGACTGCAATCCTGGCTCACACTTCAAGTTAACAAGCCTGTGGTACTGCCTAATAATCCCTAACATGTTGAAACAGCTGTTTATAGCTGCTGGTGTACCTAAGCTCTTGTTTTAATTCGTGAGGTTGCTTGTTAAACCTGAGTATGACACAAGGTTTCTGGCGATAAAGTGGGAATTTTACTGTATCTGATGAATGATATGTGAATGCCAACACCTGAAGCATCTCAAACTCTTCAAAATAACTGACAAGTACAGGGATACAAGGTTTGAATCTCATAGCAACTCAGCAGAATAATTTTATCTCAACTTGGGAGAAAACAACTAAAAGGAACATAATCTGACCAAGACTGCCACCATGTAACAAGATATTTTGTGATAAATTTTGAAGAAGGCATATTTAAAAATCCAGTTCTGGATTTATAAAATCCATACAAAGTGGCTTATTCCAAAGGGGCCAACAGAAGAGCTTTGTAACTCCTCATTTAATTCATCAGCTTGCTCTGCAGATGGCGGTAAGATTTATTTTCTATTTAAAGAGTGTCTCACCTCATCATAATCAAGGAAATACACTTTCCAACTTAACCAAAAACTTGGCAAACTTCTGCACTGGCACCAACTAGTCCCATACAAAAAGCCTGTCTCCCATCTTACTTGTTTTGCTGTGCCAAATATATTTTTAAAAGACCACAAAGTAGACCTTTCATATTCTACTGTGAAATATTCACACTCACTTTAAACACACACATGCTCTCAAGATCCCAGCAATTGGCTCAGCCTGGCCTGCACCATATGAAATAGGTGTTTCCCTTTCCCACAAACTGGTCCATGGAAAACCAGAGCATCTCCAGGCTGTCAGGACTGGGGCAGAGAAGCACAGCTGGATAATTGCCTGCTCACACCTTCTGGTGTGAATGGGAAATGTCCTGAGAAGAAACCAAGGTCTTCCAGAGCAAACCCATACAACTTCTCCATACAGCTGTTGAGACATTTTTCCATGAAGGAGAGAAAGAAAAGGGCTTTCCCAGGAGACTGGAAAATCAGAGCTATCAGTATAGGTGTCAGAGAATCCAAGGCAAAGGATGGGAAGAGGAGGAAGACTACAGTTACCTCCAAGATGAGCGCAGAGCCGCTAGGACAAAGCACCCCATTTCAGACAGCAAGTGATGGTGGTCAGCAAACTTGAAACATTTCCATGGAGCACTGGGGCAGGAATAGGCTGCAGACAGGATAAAATCTGCAGAAATGGCATTATTAGAAGGTAAGTTCTATATCTTACTGCACTTCCACACTAATATTTAACTGCTTTTCCTGGAAGTTCCTCTGGAGAAAATGGCCACAAGGAGTCTGCAGGTGACACTCAGGCTTGGAGAGTTTGCTTCTTAGCTGTGTTGTCAGTGCCAAGTGGTTTGAAAAAGTGTACTTTTCCTTACTTGCACTTACAAGCTATTCCTGTGACTGTGAATCCAGGACATTTATCATTCAAATACTTGAGTAAAGCTGCAGCTCTACTCCTCTACTCAGGACTTGTCATCACTTGGAGGGAGCTACCACCACTCTTATTTGTGCAGCTCTCACTCTGCAAAACAGTTTCACAGTTAAAGTTAATGACAACTTCACATGCCTTCTTGAGATTGAAAATTAGGTAGTAAGCTAAGAATCAAGATCTTGGAAGACTCTGAAGCATTTCTGGTGACTCTCCAAAAGAATAGTTAACTGTATTAATTCATCTGCTCAGCAGTTCAGCTACATATTTTCCTAATCAGGTGGTTCTTGGCTTTAAATGGACAAAAACTTCTTCATTAAATAATAGAAAAGATCTCAGAAATAATTCGTCAAGTCATTCAAAAAATACAGCTATAGATAAGATAAATATTTCCTCACCTGCAAAAATATTTCAAAGGTATATTTACAACTGCAACATATACAGCAGGAAAATCTTTATCATACAAAGTTTTCTAGCTCCAAACCTGTTGCTTGGAGTGAAACTTGAGATAGAATCAAGGCAGATCTCTGGGGTGGTAATGATAGGAGTACATATTGAACTGCTGGGAGCATGAATATGTATAGCTCAGTAAGGGAAAATGACATTGGCCTATTGTATGCAGCTGAAATGGGTGTAAATGTTTGTTCTTTCCTCAAAAAAAAACCTGAGTTCACAAAAAAAAAAATTACCAACTAGATATTTATGGCCTTTTATTAAAATAGGTTTCATCTTGAAGGTTAGCATTGAATGTATTTAGATTTGAGGAATCTTGTCAGGTTTCATTACTGCAATATGGTAGCTTCTCCTGTATTAATTGCTGGGGGGATAGTTACAAACAGAACATAAACGTACATTTTAAGATACATTTACTAAGTTTTATCAGGTAAGAGGAAGGAAGGAAGTTGAGGTTAACAACACAGATCATAAGCTACTCTGAAATTTAAATGCTAAATAATTTTATAATTATGTACGAAATGTTTACTTGACTTGAATGCTGAGTAATTATTTGCCAATACCTGGCAGTTATTGGCACAGCTTCTCTTACTCAGTTGCTAAACAAAATGCAAAATTATAACCCTTAAGACAAAACCAGGATTACAGATGAAACTACTCTTTTGTTAAAAGTCTGTATAATTTTAATTCTACTTGGTTTAAAACAACTTGTGAGATATAGATGCTTATGCCTGAGGCAGCAAAGAATCACAAACCTTGCTGTAAGGGTACTGCTGCAATACACCAGCCAGGCTTCAGTGGGACTGTTTATCATCAAATATACATGAAAGACCAGGACCCCTACTTGACTAGACATGACAATTTAACTTTGCCTCTTCCACTGCAGTGACACGATCATAAACATATTATCAAGTCCTGCAGTGTGATCAACAGCAGATGTAAAATTAAGAGTTGACAAGTTTTAGCAGGTAGCTGAGCCTTATATATTTTCTGCCTAATTTTAATTTCCAGAAATCTTCCAGGCAACTCTTTTTTAAAGACTCCAGAAACCACTCTTATTTTTCTCTTCTATTCTTGCAGTTAGTACCAGTGTTCTGAAAAAATAGGATTCAATTGTGGTTTCTCTCAGGACAATTTGCCTTTCCTTTTTTGTTTGCCTTTTTTTTATTATTTTGTACAGAAAATAAATCCAGGAAACAGGTTGGTTATATTTTTATTCACAACCTGAATGACAACAAGCCTTGCTGCAGCAAGGAAAGCAAACAGGATGCTGGGTTACATCAACAAGGGCTACACCAGCAGAGATAAAGGAGGCATGATCCCACTCTACTCTGTGCTTGCCAGGCCACAGCTGGGATGCTTTGCTCCCCACTATAAAAAAAGAAGGCTGGGCAGGGTCCTGAGAAGGGCAACAAAGATGATCCAAAGATTAGGAAAGTTCCCATAAAGAAAGGTTGAGATGCCTGTGTTTATTTAGCCTTGAGGAAAGAAGGTTTAGGAGAGACCTTGTGTCACCATGTTCCAGTATTTAGAGAACTAAAAGACTTGACTACAAGAAGCTGGAGACTCCCTTTTTATACATGGAGTCACATGGAAAAAAGGAGAGGTAATAGGTACAAGTCACTCCCAGTTCAATTCCAATCGGACACCAGAGGAATATTTTTCACAATGAGAGCAGTCAGCCATTGGAATAATCACCCCAGGGAAGTGGTGGGTTCCCCCACAAAGATTTTGGCTGGGCCATCTTGTCTTGGCTTTTGCCAAAAACATCTGGACCAGAAAACACTTCAGGTCCCTTCCAACTGGGTTGTCCATGGTTCTATGACAATAAATTAACAAGAAGCCATGGCAGGTAATGCATCTGTTATTTGAGAGTTAACTCCCTTGGCTTTGTAAGTGTAATGTACCAATGAATGTGTCCTTTCCCTTTGGGTGCAATTATATTTCAAAACCTGGAGTTGCTGGTATAGCTTCTCTTTGGTGGAAAGTTTCTCTGTCCACCATAGATTACACTCATATTTTTCTGGAACTGTATACTGTGATTGGCAAGTGCTGACGTGAGGGTTTACTTGTGCTATGTCAGGTTCAAAGCTTAATGCTCAATTTGATGTGGCTTTACCATGAGAGCATTATATTGAAACATGAACACCAACCCTCTAAACCAAGCTTTAGTCCAAAGACTAAGCATCATTCATTCTAAACAGCAGAAACTCAGAAACAGACGTTTCTGATCACTCATTCTTCTCCTGGGAGTTCTGAGTTAAACCCATGCTAATAGGGTAGGAGCAATGGTGGTATATCAATCACATCCATGAGATTTATTGAAGGTCTTAAATCTATTCAGTGCCACCATAAACTGTCTTTTTTTCAGGTTAAAAAAAAAAAAAAGCCACCAAATCAGAAGACAGTCATCTGCAGTATGGTGAAAATAAAGGAAAAGGCCAGGAGAAGGCTTATTGCCAAATGTTGGGAGCATTTCACCAAAAACATTATTAAGACCTAAAACACAACAGAAAAGTGAAAGATGAACAACGATATTCCTGGATCATTTAAGTTAAAATGAATATTCACCTTAACAAATAAACTGTGGTTGCTGAGATATAGGATCTTTAAACGTAATCACAGTTGCCTCTAGTTAATTTGGGTTTTGTAAGTGGGATTCTTCATGTAAATGTCCCCTGTCTTTGAAATTTCCATTTGCAATCTTGTATGAACTCCCCTGGTACATTTAAAGAAGTAATTTTCAAACTTGAAAATGCCTTGTGTGTACTACAGTTAACAGAGTATTTGTGAGTTGGGTCATAAATAGAGTTTAATGAATGCTTATGCCATTTAAATTTAGAATTTTCAGGAGTTTGAAAACAAATTTTTTCATAAGGAAAAATATTTACTATTGTGTTATGAAGTGCAGGTAGTTAAGTACTAAAGCAGATCAAAAGGTTATGAAATCAACCGTTATAAAAAGGTAGTGATAACTACAGGCAGCTAGGAGACAATATTGGAATGAAGAAGTGATAATCCAGTTTAAAAAGCCTGGAACAAAAACTGAGAATTGCTATTAATGAATAAAACAGAATTGAGGGAAAGGGGGAAGGGATAGCCATAAAAATCACATAAAATGAGTTTGTTATTTCCTCTAGTGAGTGATGGGGACTCAGACAAAAATGTTAGGTTTGATCTGTTTTGCTATACTTTTTCTTCTGAAAAACAAAAACAGAAATCCTGCTGACAGATTCAGGGCACATTTTGCAGCACTTAAAAGTGGTGATTGCTCTACTAATATTCCTTCCCATTTTGTTCTATTTAGCTATGACTTCTATGACCTCTGTCTACACCTTCCAAAAAAGTATTCCAGGACACCTAACAGAGAAAAACAGTCCTAACCAAACCCTTTATATACATTTATTAAATAGCAGAACCACTAAAACTACCTCAAGACTACTTTTCTTGGGTTTTATACATTGTTATGCTGTATCAGTTTGCTCCTTCTTACTTTTTTTTTTCCTAAATTAATCGTCCCTATCTATCACTTGTTTGTAATTTGCTTCCTTCACTTCTAAAGTCTGGCATGATACCTCAATCATTCACTTTGACATCAGTAGTCTACAGTGGAAAGCTGCCAGCAATACTCTTATTATTTTGAGGTATTTCACTTCTTATATCCTAAATTAAATATTTTGGGCTCCTTCATAATTTGAAACATTTGATACAAGGGAAGTCTACCAACATCTTCATGATACTTTTCTTTCTCTAACCAGAAGCCTGAAAGTCCCTTCTCCCCCATGCCTCAAAACAGAAATCTTACCTTCATTTCTATGAAACTATTTTGAAAAAAACTTTTAATTTTCCACCTTTATTTGCCAGATGTTGACGGCTTCAAAACTTTCAGAGTTACTTTAATGACAAATTTGTCTCAGTTCACATTTTCCCCGCAAGACAGAACTCAAGTATGCCCATATTTTGTATTACCAAATTGAACGAATCATAGATGAAAATGAAGTTACTATTTTATCCTTATTATGTTTCAGTTTTCCCAGTTGTTAGTAGTTACAGAGATTATACTGATCTCAGACCTCATGATCTGCCATGAGTTTTTATTTGTAATTCTCAAGCTCTATGCAGCAATAAGAAAGAGCACATGTTATAGCTCATGTGCACATTAGGTGTTCTGTAGGCTGAGTCAGGTTTGTGCAGAGATCATCTCTCAAGAAGCTTGAATGGAACAGGAATGAAGGGTGACAGAACACTGCTGTCCATGGCACAACAAACAGCATTAGTGAACAGCAACATTTCAGCCTCTGTGCCCTAAGGAGGTACAATCTGTTTGCAGCAGCAACTCAAAACCACTCAGATTGCATGGTTATACTTTAAAAAACCCAATTCGGTTCTAAATAATACAATAGGGTATACAATATTTAATCTTTCATTTCAATTAATTGTATTAGTATTTTCCTGCTGCATACAGTTATGAACTTCAGTGACCTTAGTGCAGATGCCTTAGAATTCCATATATTCTCTAATAACAGGCCTCATCCACTAACACACATCATGCATCAAAGCCAGTATGATTCATTCTTTTACTCTGTATTGTAGAAATACTCTTCCTACCTGTACTACATCTTACAAGATAAGGAAGAATTTAGGGGTTTTTCCCCCACCCAAAGAGAGCAAAAATATGGAAATAAAACATGACAGTCTTCAATGGTTGCATTTTCAGGTTTGAGTTTGTCTTGCATGACAGATGGTTCTCCAAGGTGCTGTGCAGTGTAAAACAGCTCCTTACATGTACCTGCATGTTTGAAAAAACTTTACTAAGACATTGTGGCTTTGTGTACAATATGAAGGACGTGTATTTTCAGCGTTAAATGTATTTTTTCTAGAAATTTCAGACAATAGTTTGATGTGGTTTTTTTAATTTAAAATAAATGTGTAAGATTCATAGTAGAGGGTTTTTCCCCAAGAAGTTTTCCTTCTGCTAAACTATCTTTTTTAAGTCTTTCTTCTGCCTGGAACTCGATGTGGCTGGGAAAAGAAAAAAAAAAAAAATGGAACTAGAACCAAAAAAAATTGTTTATTAGGCTTTAGTGTTATAGCAGAAACAAAAAAAACAAAAACAAAAACCAAACAAACAAAAAAACCAAAACAAAACACCCAAAAAAACAAATGAGTAAAAATATATTTTAGAAGTCCAGTTCATCATATACAAACATGTTCAGAATTTGATCCGTTGTCTTACCACCTATTTCCTTCTGGCACTTCCATAAGTCAAAGCCTGACTAAAAGTTTCAGATTAAGTTTATATGACAGGCATGATCTTTGTGATGTTACAACATGATCCAAAAATATAAAGTCAAATCTAAGGTTTTGGAGTTTCCCCCATCGTGTCTGTTTGGGCTGTTTGTGTTCTGCTGTCCCAGTCATTATCTTTTGCTTACTGAGATTTCTCTTCCTCCTCTGATTCCTTAGACATTTCGTAGCTGCTGGTTAGATGCTATTACCATGTGACATGTTCAACCTTTAAAACAAATAATTTACTGTGAAAGCTCAAAACTGTTAGAATGATGAATTTGAATGTTTATCACTGAGTTCTTCAGGCCTAAAAATACTGTCCAACTCTAAAGCAAACAAGTATAATAAAATTACCCTTCTTTTCAAGGTCTCAGAAGGCGGATGGTAGGGCTTTTTCTGGCTCTTTGCTTAGTGCTGGGTAGCCTGTCTGGAGGTGCTGTTTGCAAAACAGCATTTTCAGCTTTTAACTGACAGCCACTTTTGAAATTAGCAGCAGATAAACACTGTGCCATTCCCACTCATATTTCTGTGGGAAGGAACATCAGCTAAAGCTGGGGGCCAAGCCATGCACAAAGACTTCTCTTAGACAGGGCAAGCAAAGTTCCCCAAGTCCCAGTGCACTGAAGTGGCACCAAAGCAACCAGAACTGCTGTTGCAAGAGAGCCTGAGGAACTGCTCTGCACAGTAGAGGACATGGAATGAAAGAAAAAAATGGTGCTTAAATGGTTGTTTTCTGTCTTAGCTAGCCAGCAAAAGTGCTACAAGAGAACATAAACCCAGTTTAACTGAGGTACTAATCTGAAGGAAGCTGCAAAAAATACAGAAGCTCCTGGTTCCACCAGCCACCCCACAATGAAATAGTGAGTTTTCAGAGTCAGGCTTGGGCTTGAGGAGCTCATACCTTCTACCATAGCCTGACAGTCCCTCCATGGCCTGCCTGAGATGTTTCTAGTGGTTTTATCATTGTTCATCTATTATCACATTAAACAGAACCATTTTCAGGTGTCATATAGATGTGGTTTCCCTAGCCTCTGGCATTTAAATTTGCGGGAAAGATAGCAGCAATGCCTTAGAAACTAAGAGAGAGATCAGGCTTTTTACCTCAAGCTTTTTTCTTAAAACCAAATCATGGCTCAACTGAAAGAACCTTTCTGCCAACTGTATTTTGACAGTGGTAGAGAGTGTGGTTAAATGTAATAAGTTTAGTAATTTAATTTGGTGTTGGGTCTGGCTATAAGCTTTAGAAACTAGTAGATCTAGTGGCATTTCTGTAATGGAGGGAGATAAAAGCTGGACAGATCTCCAGTTATCTCAACCATAAAAACTATGCTCTGTTGTCCAGAAAAAGATGGTTTGTATTGAATTAATGAAAACTGTTTGGATAGCTGCAAGTCCTATAGAAATCATCTAGCAGAAAGATACTGAAGACAATGTAGAATAATGAATTGTGCTAAATATGCTGGTGTTGTAATAAAAAAAAAAATATTGTGCTCTCAGCTCTTCAGTCTTTCCATTCAGAATAGCAAAACAATATTCTAACTGATTGTTCTGTGCATTTTCATTTATGCTTCCCAGGAAAGCTTTTGGATAGGCTTTAAGGTTAAAATTATTTGATAGAGTTCAAAATATCTTCTTCTGAAATGAAGAAAGCAACCATTGCCTCCAACTGTAAACGCTCTATTACTTCTATGGTATTTAGGACACTCAAAAAAAAAGAGCCCATAGAAAGGGGCCAGGGATTTTTAATGTCAGCACAGGGGAATGTCATCATTTGTTTCCTTTCAGTTAAAATAAATAAATAAATAAATAAATAAATTTTTTAAAAGGCAAGCATTCATTGCTCTAATAACACCTTATTTTAAAAAGGGGAAAATCATTCCACAGCTTCCCTGAAGTTATGTGAACAATATACAAGAAGCAAAAGTAAACAGATATTAACAGCAGAATAAGGTAATGTTAAATAGAAACCAATGTGTTCCTAAACCCTGCTTATTTCAACAAGGTTCACTTGTTCTATGCTTTAAATAAGCAGACAGCAAAATCTGGGTATGCAGCTAAGCCTGGGCATGGAGAGTTTTCAAGCCAGAAAGTGTAAAATCCTGCATATAATTCAAACTCAAATGTTAATTTTCCTAAAATTAAAATGATGTTGATAAATACAAAAAGCTTTCAACAAAATTCTGATCACACTGTAGCAGAGAACAGAAAACTGTAATTCCCTAAACAAAGATTAATGCTGCCCTTTCCTAACTAGAGTAGAATCTCAAAATTTTGTTCTAATTCTTGCCACAATTGTCTTTCACAGAAGTTGAACAAGTTACTAAAGTCTCTCAGGCAATAGTGTAGAACTGTTTATGATAGTTAATATTTTCTTCTCTTTTTCCTCTCCTTCTACTACCACTTAGTGACACATAGTTTTGTTTCTTCTGACCTTATACATGCCCTTTAGTATTTTTACAAACTCAATATCAAAGTCTTTCTTCAGGAAAAAAGGAAAGATGAATTTGGACCTTCAGATAGCTGAAGGAACAACAGAGTAACAAGGCAGCAGGCATTGTCAAAACATATTTAATGACAGAATTCTTCAGAGAGCTTTGCAAGATCAAAAAAGAAAAAAATTACTTGATGTTACGGTTCCCTGTGGGACTTGATTTTTGTTTTAAATTGGGAAATATTGTTCCTGAGGAAACAATGTATTGATTTGTTAAATCACTGATTTAAGAGTAGCTTTTAAAAATTGAAATGTAAATGGCATCTTTTCTTTGTGACTTAAAGAAGTCTACAGAAAAAACAATCTTCTAAGAGACTCTGCAAGCATCAAAACATGACTTATTTGTAAAACATTTAGTTGGGAAACATTGGACATGTTAGTAGGAATTAGTGCTTTTTGCCAGGACTAGGTGCAGAGCCATACTAAACTACACAAAACAATTTATCTGCATTTCTGAAAGGTACACCAAGGCAACTGTATCAGGCTGGCTTGTAGTAAAAAGAAAGAAATACTAGAAAAACCAAAGAGCTACAGAAAGCAAATTAAATCTTCAGTATAGATAGTATAGATCAAAAGCAGGCATGCAGCTAGACCTTTTTACAGTTTTTTTTACTACAAGGAAGTCATTTTAAGCCAAAAATAATTCTTTGTTGAAGCAGAACAGTTTGATTTGGCACTTGTATGAAGATCAGAACCTATTTTTATAACTATACCTCCCCAAGGCCCAAAAATCTATTGTTTAGATAGTGAGTTTTGTTTCACTGTTGTTAATTATCACAAACTCTTCCCAGCTCTGGATTTAAGTATGAGTGTGTGCTGTGCCCATGGTATGCTCCCTTCTCTCCTCAGTATTTACAATCAAGGTCCTCTCTGCAGGTTAACTTTCTGTATTTGTACCCTCTATAGGAAAGACTAAGGCTTAAGTGTTTGGTTTGTAGTTGTCTCACCCTCTAGTGGCAGAGAGGCTTTAGTTCTCAGGGATAAGAAATGGGAGATGGAGTTTTTTTCTTCTGGTCAACTGTGCTGCACTGCCTACTTACAGCAGGCTGATAAGGAACTGAAATTGTTTTATTTGATTATAAAGCCCCAGATCATTGTCTACAATATGTGCCCATCTCCTCTAAGGGAGCAATGCAAAATATGCTGACCTACAGGCACTGAAATAATTAAAAAGGTTCTAATAAAGGGTAGTTGTATGCTCAGATGTACTCCTTCAGTTATGTGAAATGACTGCTATAAAAGCCTTCCTGTGCCACCACAATTAGTAGTAGTATAATGCTGCTGCCTGAAGACTGACATAGAACCTCTATTTTCTGCTAAATTCAAATTCCCTATTGAATTTGCATTTAAAAGCAGAAGACAGACACCAGATTATTTTTGTCTCCAGAAAGACTTAAAATCATAATGCACAGCTTTTATAAAATAACATGCTGACCAGATATTAGCTGACAAATTAGAAGATTTTCTATCCTATGTTGGGGAAAAAGAAACAAAAAATAAATAGAGTGTTGAGTAATGTTGGCTTTTGCAGAAATTTATCTGCTACTTTACAAAATTAGATCCTTGGAAACAGAATTAATTCAAACCTGGATTGTTTAAGTTTTGTTATTGCTATTTGGTCTGTACAGTTGGACCAAAACAGAATAGAGAAAAAAAAAAGTGAGACATTGCCTTACTGAGATATAGCCCCTAAGTGAAGAGAGAACTCTGGAGATATTAATCTAATCAGCTGTAAGGAAAGGCCTTTGGCCATATTTTAGAGGAGGATGTATAAAGTACAAAACCACAGGGAGCAGCAGCTTAGATGCCAGTGTGCCAGCACATTTGTTAAAACAATTTTACCATTTTTAAAAAGCTTTTTAAAAGCATAATTCTCACTTGTAAATACATTGTTGCTAATAATCAGGTAAAGCTCTAAAGTCACCTGTAGCTGTGATTGTTTAATTAACAAGTACAGATTATGGTGCATCATTCTAACTGCCTGCATTCTCCACTATGATATTTCTTATGCTCCGGTCTCCTGCAATTCAGCCAAACTTTGGCCAGTTGGATTTATTTTTCACATGGCAAAACAAGACAGGTGTTTCTGAAAATTAGGATACAGAAAGCTGCAGTATTTTTGCTACATCCAAAAATCCTTCTGGCATTAAAAATGAGAACTCCTCCTAACAGAGCACAGAAAAATTTGCATCTAGCTATATTTATAGGACTGTGAAACATCCGTAAGAGGACAAAATGCCTTTTGATTGCTCCAAACATCAGCATTGTCAAGCAAATTGCATAGGAATGTGAGCAACAATAGATTTGCTATATCCAAAAAGCCCAAATTATAGAATTATGATGAAAATAAGTCTAACAATCCAAGCACAATCCCATGCCAACCCTACTATTTTAATACCAGCCATGAAGTAGCATTTTTGCAAGGATACCAGCCCACATTTGCTCAGTCATTTTGTAGATACAGTGATCAAAATTGTCTTCAGAAAGACTTGTAGAGAGAATAGCTGCCAGTCGCAGGGTGCAATGTTCAGGCTCCAGAGCAAATCTGTCTTCTTTGGTTACAAAATCCAAGTTTAACCTATTACCATGGAGCTGCTCACTGTCTCACCATCCGAGACAGGGTGCAAATGCTGCCTTGGGTACAGCAAGCTCACTCAACCTACTGCCCTACATGCTCAGTACTTTCTCCATTTTCTTATGTACTTTGGAAGTGTCTAATAAAAATGTTTTACTTAATGTTTCCTCATATATAGGTCTCAAAGCATGGATAATGGGAAACAGATGATGTATGCACATACAAGCAAGCTCATTTTGTATATATAAGAAGTAGCTTTCAGAAAAGAGATTGAATTCTTGTGAGCAGGATTGGTTTAATTACACCACAGACTTTGATCCTGTTCACAATTCCAGTGTGAATTTGGGCAAAATTTCACTGAAATGGTACAATTACAGACAAAAATGAAATAAGAAAAGGTGTTTCAAGGTTCAGGGCTGCAGTAGAACATCTTTGAGCAAAGAAGATGCTATTAGACAGGGTGCACAGGTCATACCTGTGTACCAGCCTACCACCCTTGTTTGCTGCAAAGTCCACATAAGGCATATTCTGGTCATGTAAACAAGTCCCTTAGGAAACAAGGAGGGCAACATCAATTCACAAAACATATAATAGTATAATAATAATAATGTATAATATAATGTAATAATTAATAATGTAATGAACAAAACATATAATAGTATAATAATAATAATGTATAATGTAATGTAATAATTATAATAGTATAAATAATAATAATGTTTTACATGTATTACATTTGTCACCATATGAAGCACTTTTAAGGAATTTTGACTTTCTTTTTCCCATTACTCTACACTGGATTTCACTTTCATTAGTAGGACTATATTAATGATAATAAATGTATTGCAGCAGTAGCACAGCAATGCCCACATCCCTCAGCCACCACTCCTTGCTGTTAAGGGCATCAGACAAACACCAGGTTAATGCCTGCTGCACTCCCTTTGACAGGCTGCTGAACTTGAGGGTAGCTACAAACGACATTCATGAATTCAGGTCACATACTCCATGTGTGTAATAGCAAATTCTCACCTATGATCCTATTTGCCTTTCAAAAAAGGTGCAGTACAAAATTAGGGTGCATGAATGAGGTTCACAGAAGCTGCAGTTTGTAGCCTACAGGTCTGCTCATCTTGAAGGCTGCTCAAGTGTAATAGCTTCCAACTTAGCTGAAGATAGAAGTGGCCTAGGTATGTGCCAGGTCACAGTGAGCTGACATTCGCCACTGAAGGATTTACACACTGGACAACACTGTCCTTTAAGGAACTGAGCCATGAACCTTTCAGTTCATCACATGCTGTTGTTTGCATTTAAATAGACAGCATGTAGCACTTCCCTCTGTGGAACACACAGGTGTTCAGCCTACTACTGCTATTTCCCATTTTGAACTTTAATAATAGGGGATCAAAATGCACCCTGGATTCGGGACAGACTTAAGTCTGTAGAGGACACAAACCACACATTCTGAATTCCATCTGTACACACCACAGTGCAAGCAGAACATTCCAAAAGGATACTGTATACACCCATAGCAGTATGCTGCCTTCTGGCATTGGTAACCAGTGAGTTATCCACACAGGGCTCCTCAGGAGGGAGAGGAGCAGCTTTCTGCAGGGTGTGCAAAGACACTTCTCTGAACGGGACTGCCATCAGCACTCCAGGTGAAGCCCCAGCCTGGGACAGACACAGTGCCTATTTAGCCAGGGAGGGGCAGCAGCCCGGGCTGTGACACATGGCAGCAGCAGCCATGCAGAGACTGGCCTGTGTTCCACCAGTGCCTCGGTGCCTGGAGTCAGCAGTCACTGCACACTGCATTTGTGCTCTGGGCAAACTGATATCCTGCTGAGGTGGCCATGTGGGACTGCATGCAGGGGATGGAATGGAGTGTTAAACAGAGTGGTAGGGAAGGCATTGCTGGAGAATGCAGGCAGTTAGAATGATGCACCATAATCTATACTTCTTAATTAAACAATCACAGCTACAGGTGACATTAGAACTGTACCTGATTAGCAGCAACAACGTATTTACAAGTAAGAATTCATCAAAAAAAACCTAGAAATATTGGCTTGAGTTTGAAACAGCTTTTTTTCCTACAGCTTTTTAAAAGCTGGTTCTTGCTCATCCTCTTCATTGTTCAAACAGAAACTAAAAACCCCAGTGCTTTGTATTTATACACTGGCAGGAAACCCCAAAATCTGGGCATGCTTTATTGCTATCTCTGCCTCTCATATAGCTATTTTAAAGTTGTGCTGAATATTAAGTATCGTAATTTGGAAGCACAGAAGAAATAACATCTGTTGTAACCTGAAATACCAAAAGTAGGCCTTTTCATTCCATGCCAGTCAGGAAACTAACAACATATGTGCAGAATGCATTTCATATATGGCAGTGACATATTTGCAAAACAGTCAAATTATAGGTTCATCCTTTGACCATTTGTATTCTTGACCATTAATCCAACTGCTTCCATTCCTTCTAATGCTAATTCCTAAGCAAATATAAGCAACTGACCACAAACAAGGCAAAATTCAGAAGTTGTAGGGATATTTCACCGGTATTCTACTAACATAGCTGAAAATCTTTTAAATCATTAAGAAAGAAACAGAGTTGGTATAAATTATACACTGAACTCTGGTTTCATACCTCTAGTTAAGTCCAGTACTGCAAATAATCTCATTTAAATAAGTTTCAGTGGTATCACACAGGACAAGGAAGTAAAAGACAAGCATAAATGTTTTCATTACCAGGATCATAGCATATGGATGCAAGTCAGAATTGGAAAGAGGAGCTTAAATTAGTTTTTCCTGCCAGGGTTCTGCCTCCCATTAGTGTTACTGTGAGTTGTGTGGGATGGGTGCATGAAGGCCAGGCCAGACAGGCTTTGAACAACCTGGCCTAGTGGAAGGTGTCCCTGCCCATGGCTGGGAGAGAGGAAGAGGATTTCAAGCCCCTTCCAATCCAGGCTATTCCATGATTCAAAAAGCACTCTGACCGAATCAGGAGGTATTCCTTTCTTACCAAAAGCCAGCTGGGCCTGAGGGCCCGTGGGCAGCCTGGAATAGAGGCAGGCCATTCAGAATTCCCCCTGGAAGCAGGCCTGGAGACAGGCCAAGCACAGCAGGCCTCAAGGCTGAGATGGCTGGGCAGGGGGTGTGGGCCCTCAGCCCAGCAGGGCTCCTGGCACACACACACCCTGAAGGCCAAGCATTAATAAAAGGGATAAAAGTTATCCCTTTGCTCTTGAGAAGAGCAGCTGGCTGTGCTCATCCCTAGGACTGATACTGGGTGCAGGATCTCATCCCCAGAGCAGGCAGTGCCAGAGCAATCCTGCATGGACTGCCTTCACATGGGCAGAAATGGGACGGAGGAAACACACGTGTTCAAAAGCACTGAAGGAAAAAAAAAGAATAAAATAACTTTGAGGATTCAGAGGACTCAGCTTACTCAAAGTAAGAGATTTTTGTAATGAAGTGTTATTTAATTTAATGGCAAAATTGTTCAGAGTAGTTTGAGAGAGAGGCCTTCGGAAACTGATTATTGGAGGGCCTGATCCCGAAAAATGGGTATCCCTGTTACTTTTCTTAGGAAATAAAGAAAGTCCACACATTTTAAAACTCTTGGTTCTGTAAAATTGTTTCTTTACTGGTGCTATTCATTACTTCATTTTTCAGTTTTTCTAAAGACCAGAAAATGCAGTAGGCTATTATAAAACTGAGGTTTTGTTTCAGCAGATCCAAATAAAGAAATCAAGAAAATTTAATCAAAAAGCTACAGATTTCGCCAGAATTTGGCAGTCCATGTTGGAAATATGATTAATTTAGACAGTTTGAATAGGTTCAAGAACACAAACATGCTTTTAAGCTCACCAGTTTTAATTTTTTGGTATTATAATACAAGGGGATAAAAAGATCTCAGAATCTGGATGTTATTTTTAAATGGTCTGAGCATTACAAATCATATATTCTTTGGTAAGTCTAATGGTACTATTTTAGAGGTAAATTGTGACTTGAAGAGCTTCTCAATTTTGATCCACCCACAACAACAGAAGTAGTTAAAATTAGTGTTTTGAACCACGGACTACTATGTAGTTGCTGTCATGTTAGTGCTCTGTTCTGGGTTAAAAAGAGAAGAAATGTATTCATTCCAGTCAATTCTAACATTATAATATGTGCAGAACAATTCTGGACAGATAAACTATTTCTAATAGATCATAATGAGCTAACTTCTTAATTTATTCCAGCCAGATTAAAAGAATCCCATATACATCCAAGGGTTTGATTATTAAGAATGGTTTTGACAAAATGGAGTAGGTAATTAATTCAGCTAATGTAGTTACAGCTTGTCTACGTAGCTTCATATATAAGAAACAAGGCATCTTCAAATTACAAAGCAGAAAGAAAGCAAAAATATCAGTCTGTAAGACTGATAGAGCCTCAAAGCCACAGCATTTTATATCAAACAGGCTAGCAGGGACATAAAAGGCACACAGTCCCATTCATGTACTTTTCATTGTCCATTTAAACTTTCTTTTCTTAACCCAGTCTTTCTTATGAAGTAAAAAAAAAAATCTGCTGGACAGCCAGAAAAGAAAATGAGAGGAGTTGTCTAACACTTGTGGCTGCAGCCTGAGCAGTAACAATGCAAGTTTCTTGGCACATAAAAATACTCACTTTTATGAGTATTTCTATGTGCCAGATTGGTTACTTTCTAAACTGATCTCAGCTGTCCCTACTGATATTACTGGCTCGTAATTGTGATGGGATATATATTTGTTTGGTAAAGGTAATCATTATCTAGGAACTAAACAGAAATCACAAGCCTGCGTATCTCTCTATCGAAGATACAGTAGTAATCAGTGCTTTCAGTTTTCCTGAGGTTGCATTTGATTTTACTGATTTTAGAACATTGGGCAACAATTTATTTTGCTAGATAATAATTTCTGAAAAAAATTCTTGTTACATGTTGTTCTCTATTGCATCTCAATTCTGGGATCAAGGTGCATGTGGCAAAGTGATCTACTTGATCATTTACTCTGTGGAAGGTCCAAATTCCTCAAAGAAAATGGTGAAATAAGAATTTGTAGGATGCTAAATAAAAAAACCTATGACATCTCTCCCAGTGACTCCTTGTACTTGCAACTTGATAACCATTTCTTATCTTGTTCTTTCCCTTATTATTTACTTGCTATAGGCAGCATTCTCACAGATTCAAAATGCTATGTATCTGTTCTGCCTCAAAAATCTGTTCTGAAGTGTGCAACTGAGGTGAAAAAGGGAAGTATATACAAGTTTTATTATCTTGCAGTTAAATAATTACCAGTATTTTTATTATCTGTTAAAGCCTAATTTGAAAAGAGAGCAAACTGGAAAATAACACTGGGTTTTGTTGAGCTAGAGCTGACCTTCTGTCTAGCACTCTGTTCCCAGCAGTAGCAAATACCAGAAATTTCAAAGCATGCTTTTTTGCAATCTCATTTCCAAAAGCAGAGACATTCTTGAGCCAGAAAAGAGTACAGCTAAAAACCCCTATCATTTCTAATATTAATCATATTAGTTAAAATTAGAATTGTCCGTATTTTATATCATTTGTTGATAAAATCCATCTGCAGAGGGGAACACCTTACAGTAACATGCAAGCCAGGAATTCAGTGATTACCATAGATTTGTTTTTCTAGATATTGCAAGAAAAGCTGGCAAAATAATCTGTACACTTAGATGAATCAATCATTACAGTTGGGGTTTTTTTGTCCAAAGCTATGAAAAGAAAAAAAATAGACCATACAAATGTACAAACTTCTGACATAAAACCTACTCCAGAAAAATGTTTTACGGTAAAGGAGCATCAGAACAAAAATTATGACAACTGCCTTTGCTAGAACGTGAAAGCACAGAGAGTTACTTCCTGTAGGTTTGAATGACTTAAATAAATATGAAAGTACTGGTTATCTGAAGGCAAGACAAGGATATGTGTATAGGTATGTGTCGAGATAAGTTTGTGTCAAGTGAGAAGCGCAAAAGAATTGTTCAACATTGCAGAATAACTGAATAAAGTCTCTGACACTGTAGTAGCTTCTGGAAATTCCAATAGTATATTTTGTGTCCTGCATTTGGCTGAAGGAGGAAGAAATATTTTGAAGTCAATTTAATGCATGTGCCAGGTGCTTGGATTAGCAGCTCTGAAGGATGAAGTCCAAAGCACAGAGCAGCATCGCTGTCCCATATATTCTGTCTCATTCTGAAGGTTATGCTTTCTTTAGAGACAAGAGTGTCATTTAATCTCCATGTTCATTCAGCTCCTGGCTCAAAGCCCACAGAATCGGAGAGAGAATATTTCACCAATTGCAGTGGGCTGCAGTGTCATCCTTCTGTCACTTGACCTGGTCCTGTGAGCCATTTCTCTGGTGAATAATTCGGAGGGACATGTTCAAGGACTGCACAATTTCACTTCTTTTTCAAGACCAGGACAGCAAAGAAGTGCTGTATCTAGACATGGATATGTATCCACTAGAAAGACCCCCCCAAAACATTCCTCACTCACGACAGTACCAAAAACCTACCTTGTCTTGCATCCTCTGACGCCTCGGCTGAAATGTGTCCTTTTTTTCATCCTCAGATAATGCTGCCCTTTCAATATGTTTGCTTTCTTAATGCAGGAGACAGTTTTGTACCTTTGAAAAAATTTGGATTATCTAATGCCACTTGTGGAGTCAGTCAGAGCACTGTGTGCAGGACTGTCTCCAAACAAAGCTAAGTGATGTTAAGAAAAATCAAACCTTTATGTCTCTAATCAGACACAGTGGAATTGTCCTGGTTCTATTTTAGATTTTGCCAGTATTTCACCAGGATTATTTAATTATTTTATTTTTCTGATTTAAATGAAGTGAAAAATACAGCACATTGACAAGACAAGAAATATCTCTGTTAAGTATTAAATCAGGGGGAGGAGAAATCCAACTTATTGAAGAATGCAGTGATTTACAAAAGAAAAATTATTATGCATAGGTTTTTTTCTTGGTCCTAAGCACCACCGAGTTCTTTACTGATTGGAACAATTGATGGTTGGAATATTTTCCTAAGAACAATGGGAGGAAACCGCATTGTGGCTATGACATGAATAATTGCTTTCCTACATATACTTACTTTCTGCAGTAATAAATACACATAAGGCTCAGCTTAAGAATTTCACAATATACTTAAATTTCTAATCAAGCTGATTTGAATTAAGTCCACCACGCCAACCTTCTTAATAGAACTTTACAACATACTATAAAACTGTTGTTTAAACAATCCTTCCCATAATTACCACCAATAAATGATACCTTTTTATTGCCATTAGAACACTCTTAGTTACCAGTTTCCAGAGATTGCTGCAGTAACCTGTACATAACTTTGTACTATGCTGTTAATAGTTGTATGGTTTTCTTTTCAGAATTCTGAAACCGAAAAGGTTTAAGAAAACATGCAAAATGCTGAGGCTACACATAAGTGAAATATTTAATGTCCATCATTCATAAAAGTTACATTGTTTACATAGGGTTCATTATTATATAATAAAAATGTCATCTTAATGAAAGATTTTCTGGCAAGTCTTTTATATGTTAATTTGTTTAACATATGCTTTGGCTATACAGCTAAATAGGAATATATTTTAAAAAATCTTTCTGCAAATAGTTGCTTAACAGTTACAAAACCTCATTACTAAGAATTGGTTATTGTTACACTTGCTTGTTTTCTTGTAAAAATCATCTGTGATTTGGACTGGGAATCTTAGGACCAACTTTATGTAGCAAACTTGCTCATTGCATAGTGACCATGTAAACAGCTCAGGGACCCACAAATTATATCCTTGTACTCTAAAGTCACTGTGTAAATTACACACTGTACTGCTCATGTTTTCTTATATTGATGAAGAATTTGGGGATTGTTTTATTGTTGATGCTGATAGGAATTTCTTTTTAAAACAAGTCATTTTTATACAAGAAGTTAGAAAATTAAAAAATTAACACCAAAGGAAATAATTTTACACTGTGCAATAGTATTGTTACCTCATTCTTTTTGATTTTAGATATATATATAGAGAGCATATTGGAACTGCACTGTACTGCTTCTTTTCAAAAGAAAAGTTTAAATTAGTTGGAACAATTAGCTATGTGTTTACATAAAGTTAACTATGTTTGCATCAAATAAAATGTTTATTAATGAAAGGTATTATACAAGAAACATCAAAGAGAATTCATCATACAGAAATGTACACTATATGTGACAGATGGAAAAGTGCATGCAGAGTTCTCATTTAAAAATATTAATTCAGAAACAATAGTACTAAAGTTACTGGGGTTTGATTCCTACGATCTCGGATGAGTGAAAAGTTCTCCTTGAATTTACAAAAATCCATTTAACAGATATGACTAGTACACATTAGCAAGCAAGTGGAATGAATGCACTCAGATTTTATTTTACAAGTACTTGTGCTTGACAAATGTGATTTTTTTTTTTTAAAGAAAAGGTTTCTTTGAATATGGGCTGGGTAGATTGCTGCCAGGTTGCTCTGGTTTTATACATAGGTTCTCTAAATTTGTTTTTGATACCACACAATTTGTTGAAGCCTTCAGTTCTGTTAATTAGACACCATAAAATAACGTATGTTTTGTTAACATTCAGGAAATGACATCGAGTCTTTTTTTTTTATTTTTTGGCTCAATAGATTTTTAAATGTATGATTATCATAACCTAATATTGTCTTTGTCTTCACTGCAGTGGATTTCCGATCAAACTTTTCCCCTTCTTTTAATACTTTAGGGAATTTTCAAACGTCGGGATGTTTGGCTGTAATGCCCCATGATTTGTTCTCCCTGAAAGAAATCATAGTGACAATTTATTAAACTACAGAGCAACCTGGCTTTTTGGGGTCTGCAATTCTATTTTGTGTTCAATATACCTAGCATTAAATCTTGATTCATTTCATCATACTATTTAGGTTATACTTGTCATGCAATTACTTTAGCTCCTAGTTTTCTGGCTCTTTTAGAGGGCTAAGACAGGGTTTCAGTATCAAATCAGTGGGGCATTACTTTGCATGTTCAAAAAAGGAGGTTAACAGGCTAAAATCTAAATTGCACCAGCAGTATCATATACATTGAATATGAAGAAATTGAAAACCTAAGAAGGAACTGTACTTTAAAATATTTAAAGGCTGTGTTTCTGTGTTTAATACCAATTTTTCATAGGTATCATAAAAGCAAAGAGACACACGGGTACACGTAGACCTTAAATTTTAAAAAAGAAAAAAAAACTCAAAAAAAAAAACAAACTGATGGGAAATAAAACTCCTTAGATTCAAAATGGTTTATTCACACAAATTTAATAGGATATATCACAATTGTTTGGTCCATAAATATTTAGGGGAAATAGTTTCTATACAATGCATTTATCAATAAACAAAGAAACATGGACAATTTTGCTAGACCACTTACTGTACTATAAACACGAAGCTCAATATATAAGATTATTGGATTTATCAACTATATCTGAAAGAGTGCACAACTGCTTTCTATGACATGTTTGTCCCCTCTAACAGGATACACCATAAAAAGAGTTTCAGAAATAAGAGGTAAAACAGTACAAAACTAGTGAGGTGTCAAAAGGACTTAAAACAGTTAATTTAACAAACAACACATATATCCTGATTTTCCACAAACTTACTCCCAAGGTATATCATAAGGCACATAGTAGAACTGAGTTTTAATTAGTCTACTTAATAAAGTAGATCTCTAGTACCATATATTGTTCTGTCAAAGAACAAAATTTATAAGTATCAATATTTTTACCTGTAAAAGTGTATTAATAAAGATCTCAGCCTTACCAAGGTCTTTTGGTCTGGTTAGTGGTAAATGCCCATAAGGTAATAGAAATAGGAAAAGTCAAGATTCAATATCCGTAGAAGATGATAACCATACTTGCTAAATATATAATGGCAAACACACCTTTCTTCTATTACAGTGTTAACATCTCTTCCATCATCTTTTTTTAAAAATAAGCTACTTTTCTGTGCTAATTTTCTAAAAACCCTGAGCAAAAATTACAATAATGCACTTTAATGTGGGCAGTGAACTGTCAATATGTAACCACACATTTATACAGCCAAAAAGGACACCTTTAAAATATATTAAATAGCCACTTTGACCACCAAAATGAGATTTGATGGTTTCTAAAAAGTGGGGTATATGTGCAAAGTTATTCTTAACAATCCACTAAAAGCAAGACAAAGATCTTGACTGTTTTTTGTTTGTTTTTGTTTCTGAGACTCTCCACAATCTAATTGGTGTTCAACTACAATAAAAGGATACAAATGAACATTCACCACTGCCCAGACCATTCAGACTTTTAGCTTAAATAAAATTAAAAAAGAAAGATCACTATTGTAAACTAAGAAATGTATTCAGATCAGCATCCACAAGGCTTCTGAGTTTATCGGCTTTGAAATTATTCACTGCCAATTCCTGGTTTTGCATGATTTTTGATATTTTTTTTTCTTTCATACAAAGTTTAAAAAGTTAAAGTATATGTTAGAGATATTAATGAACTAAAGATTTTAGGTTCCTGTGTTAAACAAAGTGTCTGATACAATCTTAGGAGACATCTAAAGAAAATTCAAAATAGTAATAAATAAATTGGACTGAATTTTTTTTTCCTTAAACATCTTAATAAATTATATTTTGCTTATTTCCATTTTCCCTGAAAGAAAAAAAAAAGTAGGATTTATCAAAAGTTCGTTTGAATAGTACACATGCAATAGTACACCTTCTTGAAAATTATTTTTGTGCTCACTAAAGTAACTGGGCAACCTCCTGTTTGCTTTGAAGGTATGACGTCGAAGCCATGTAGCCAACTGCAACTTTTATCTTTTTTAATTCCAAAAATTCAGAGCTGCTTGACAGACAAAAATTAAAACCCCTCCCTAGGCAACATTTCAGATCAGTTGGACTTTCCACTTGCATTGTTACTCTGCTAGTGTTACTTTAATGACATCCTTATAGGAGTGAGCTCGGTCTGGAGGGTTTTTTCTAGATCTTGCCTCCTTGCTGTGGGGCACAAATTTGGAGACAAAGAGCCTGGTCCTGCCATCCTCACCCACTCATGCTTTCATCACTGGGTGTCTCTCCAAGTTCTCCATCCAGGCATGGCTTTCAGTGGTGGCCAAGGATGTCCCAACTGGGTGCAGAACTGGCAGAGGAGCATTTAGCTATCCCAGTGAGACTCCCCAGTGCTCAGGGAGGAGCAGGCTTATGGCTACTGCATTAGGAAAGAGCACTGGTACTTCCAGTCTGACTGTTTCCATTATTAGTTTGATTAATTTTGTATTTATTTTTCAACATTTAAAAAATAAATAGTATAAAACTTTTGGATGTATTATGAAAATAAAATTAAATTTGGGGCTATTAAATGCTGTAAGTGAACATACAATCCTGAAGCAGCATTCTTTTGGCTATAATTAAAATGGTTTTCATCTGGTTATCAGGGAGGAATAGAATCCTCTTTTTGGAGGGGGGTAGGGTAACAATCAATTTTTTTCAAGGTTCTGGAAATAAGTAACATACAATTTTAAGAGGCACTTATTAGAATGATTCATCACCTTCTCTTCAGTCATTTGATAAATTTAAAGAATTTGAGTACAATTTACCAACAATAAATGTTCATTTATTATAGCAACATATTACTTCAAACTCATTTGCCAGGTGGCTGCAGATGCTACACATCAAGCTGTTTATTTTCCCAAATATTTTGTGGGTTTCTTTGTTTGTTTTTAAAAGGCTTGCAAATAATAATAATAATTAATAATTAATAATAATAATAATAATAATAGTAATGAAGAGTAAGTATTTAAAAAAAATGAACTGTTAGAAAAGGTTCGTTAAGGTAGTTTGTGAGGGGCTCCCGGATTCGTGGCTGTCCAAGTTAGAGGTCACTGATGTCACTACAGTGATAGTGGGATTGGTCAGGTCTGTTAAAGTGGTCGCAGTGCCGGGTGGAGTGAGTGCGCCGCTGTCTGCTGAGGGCGGTGCCGGGAGCGAGGTGCCGTCAGCTTTATCGACACCCCCATTCTCCTGCCGCAAAAGGTTCCTTCTGAATTTGGCTCTTGCGTTTTGAAACCAAACCTGCAAACCAATCCCAATGGATTTCTTTACCGATGCTTGTTTTGCTTTGCTTATTTTTGTCTTTGTTCTTGCTTTTTAAATTCATTTGTGATGTTTGATTTTTTGTGGCACATCACCTAAGTCATTCTATAGCTTTTCTTGCTACTGGTGGTAGTGACTCTCTGTGTGCAGGCCCAGTGCTACAGGTGCTTACAGCCCTTAGAGAGCAGCCTCGAGAAAAACCTGCTTGCTCACTTACCCAAAGAAAGCGACTCTCTTGATGGCCACATAGTGTTCCTTGGGTTGGGTAGCTTTGGGGTCAAAACACATAAAGATTGAGGCAAAGGGTGAGTGAGCAGATTTTTGCCAAGGCTGAAAGCTTGCCTTGATTAGTTGAAAAGGCTGAAGAGGAAGGAGGGGTAATTACACCATCCCTGTCTTACAGATTGTTGATATGGGTCATCTAGTCCTTCTCTTCTGTAAGGTTCACTGGCAGTGTTTGAGGTGACATGTAACACAGACAAGGAATTGCCGCTAATAGATTCTCCTTCTACCTCACTCGTTGCCCTTCTTTGGCACTCTGCATGTAATACACACCTTGTTTTAACTTCACTGAGCTATCACAGACCATATAGGGATTTTTAACATAATTTGCTGGGCTGTCCTTCACAGGGAAATGTCTTTTGACTGTGCAGGCCCTTAAGGAAAACAGTTGTCTTACAAGCATTGAGATGGGGAGCCAGCTGGTCCTGGAGGATCATATTGGTCAAAGCTTGCTTCAAACACATCAGGAGTCTGCTTACTGAGGGGCCACATTAACTCCTTCAGGGGAGCCCAAAGGCTTCACCCATAAAATCAGTAGATTTGCCACCTCTATCCTTAGTGCAGTCACCACAGAGAGACCACCGATTCCAGGATATCTACTGGGTGGGTGGACTCTGAAGACATTTTTCTCAGAGGATGCAGCTAATCATAAACCACAGTTTGGTGTTTGGCTGCCTTGGGGCAGTAAGGCACACACTGGGCTCTTCTGCCATGTAATACCATACCCCTCTGCACACCCACTAGGGACACACCCAGAAAAAATATTTCTATGTACTGCTATCGTTACACATAAGGGAAAGGCTGTTGACTAACAGGGCAAAATTCTGTCAAGCCTGTGATGTGGCTTCTTACCTGCAGAACTCTCTTGGTCAGGCCTGTTTTCTGGGCAAGCTGCTTGAGGTCCTTGGCATCTGGATTGTGATTGATAGCAAAGTAGGACTTCATGGTACGAAGCTGGTGGTGTTTAAAGGAGGTACGCATGCGCTTTGTTTTCTGGGATGGGGGATAAGGCTGCTGGTCTCTGTCCAGGTGATCTGCCTCATTCTCATTACAACCTGTTGAATAAACAAAGCGGAACGAGGAGTTACTGGCCATGCATCATATAGGATAAGTGAATCAGGGCAAGAATCCTGAGTAAGAGGAAGGAAGGAAGGAAGGAAGGAAGGAAGGAAGGAAGGAAGGAAGGAAGGAAGGAAGGAAGGAAGGAAGGAAGGAAGGAAGGAAGGAAGGAAGGAAGGAAGGAAGGAAGGAAGGAAGGAAGGAAGGAAGGAAGGAAGGAAGGAAGGAAGGAAGGAAGGAAGGAAGGAAGGAAGGAAGGAAGGAAGGAAGGAAGGAAGGAAGGAAGGAAGGAAGGAAGGAAGGAAGGAAGGAAGGAAGGAAGGAAGGAAGGAAGGAAGGAAGGAAGGAAGGAAGGAAGGAAGGAAGGAAGGAAGGAAGGAAGGAAGGTGGTACAAAGATAGGTACAGATGTGATAATTCATGAGACCAAAAGAGATTCAGAATATTACAATTTCCTATCCTTATAACATGTTATGTGCCCCAGGCCTGTACCTACTAAGGGCAGACTTAGAAAGTTTTCTCTGCTTTGGCATTTATTTCAAACAAGCCTTTTCCCTGTGGTGATGGTTTTGCTTTGGGCGCTCAAAGAGTCATTTGAAATCTCATTCAGATTTTGAAATCTTACTCATTGAAACATTCTTAGCTTGAGAGAAGAGTAAAGGTCAAACCAGCGTTTTGAATGTTCCTGAGCTTTTCCCCCAAATCACAAGCACCTATAAAAAGAGATGTACAGCAGGAAAGTTTGTTATGACAGTTCATCAAGAAAGCTGAGGTTTTTGCTGATAAAATAAATGCTTTTGGACTCTGCCTGGGAGTTTATATGAACTGCTGGAAGCCCTTCATCTGTAAAACATATCCAGGAAGCCGTTGCATCAAGACTTGATCCAGTCTCCCAGTCCCAATCACCAGCAGGTCTTAGTTAGTACTAGGTTAGGACGTTTCTACAAGCAAGCAGCTAGGGGCTCAAAACTTGAAGAGTTTCTCTGCTTTCCCTGATTCAATATTTTCAAAGTGTCTATGAAAGATAAGTTTGTTTCAGATTACACTTTTAGGGGTGTGAATTGTACACAAGAGTTTCAGCTGTTTGGGGATGGTGACATCATTACTTCATATTGGGAAAAGAAATTACAGTGTTAGCAAAAAGAAAAGTGCTTTTCAGCTTAAACAAAAGGGTTAGCAATTTCTAGGATCTCATTTTATAAAGATAGTTCAGTCACACAGGAGAAATTAATGGTGTCATCATAGCAGGGAATATTAATTAAAGCAGAGCTAATTAAAAATGCTTCAGAATGTCTGTAAATTAGACTGAGTTTCATTAGTTGCTCTTTTTGAGTTTTGAACTGCTTTCCAATAGCTACTGGATTATTTACAAGGCCTAGCTGATTCCCATTCCTAATTGAGAGAGAGGGAGAGAGAGAGAGAGAAGAAAAAGAGGGAAAGCACACAATACAGAGAGACTCATGTCGGCAGTGCTGAAAACAGAGGCGAAACAACTTGAAACCACAAGAAAAAAAGCTTCTTAAAGGTGTTTTCTCTTTTGAATTATAAAACAAGTCAACATGAACAGATGCTGGTAAGACAAGACTTTGACAGAAAATCAGGTGAATATTTAATTATAGCTAGCTTTGCTCCTAGTCTTGGTAAGAGGTGTATCTGTACTTTCAAACAAAGTAAGCTGACACTTCTGAAAAGACCAGGAGTTGAAAGTTGCCTTGAAAACAATTTCAGACCAGATTTGGATTGTATTTACTATTTGTTTTCACAAGCAATCACACTGCCTTCAGTCAAACTGCGTGGGCTGTAACTTATGAGCTGACATAAATCAGAGTACAGAATTCAGTCCTCCGGTTTTACTTCAGAGTTGCAAGCTGCTTGATTGTGTTGTTTTCCTTGGGCCGCTCAGGCTTACAGCAGCAACACAAACTTCCTCAGGCACCTCTGTCCTGCTTACTGCCTTGCTTTCTGTACTCTATTCTTTTTTTCTTCTTTTTCTTTTTCTTTGTCAGTGGTCTGCTTTATTTTGGCTTTTATTTTCAAGAGAAAATGAGAAGAGGGCTCCAAGTCTCTTCAGACAATCCTGGTTTATACAATGACTACAGTTCACTCTCTGTTTTCACACAGTGTTGTGTGGTTTGGCCACATCATAGAGCAGAGTCTTACACTATCTCCTGGAGAACTAAGGGAAAGCACAAAGTCAGGCAAGACACTGCTCTTTTCTTTGCAGTGGGATTGGAAGGTTGTTTAGTTTTTGTTTTCAAAAGAGCTAGAACATTTTGCTTCTTATTGCCAAGAATTCTTCAAGTGAACTCTTCATAGTTTTTCACACACATGCACACACAGAGATAATGAAATAAACAGCTCTTTGAGGAACAGATGTGTAAAATATTTTCCTAGGGAAATCTTCTTCACTGTCTCATTTCTATATCCTCTAAGCTGGAAGTCAACAGTTTCCCTCAAAATACATATTAATTATATGATATAAGATGTAATATAGAGAAAGCCTTGAATGTTTTAAGTACTTTTGAATAGTTTCTTCCATTTTTCACATTAATTCCAAACAGCTCGCAAGTATGAATAACTTCTACCTCATAGCATTTTGAGTTATTTATTGTTGTGTTTCCACTTTACAACCGAGGAGCTGTGAAAAAGAAATTAAACTAGCAAACAAAATACAGAATAGAAAAGCTGTTGCAGATTCTGCAGCAGAGTCTGATTTTCCATTCTGGACCAGGGCTCAGCGCCCCTGAAACATAATGTGCACGCAAATCTAAGCCAGGGCCTGCTGGATGGCTGTGAATACGCACATGCTCCTGCTCAGCTGGGTGAAGCTCTTGGCTCCATCGGAGTTTCGTTTTTAAAGCTCGGGGTCGTTTTCCATAATGGCTTGGCACATGGTACGGACACCGCGGCTGGGACTGTTTGGGAAGGTACTCGGCTTACTGGGGAGGTCACAGCCGCTGTGCCCGCAGACCTGGAGTGCCGAGAGAGCCCCGGCCGCGAGTGGGGAGCTGCGGGCGCGGCTGCGGGGCGCGGTGGTGTCCGGCTCGGTGCGCTCCGGCGCAGGGGAGACGTGCGGGGCAGGGCTGTGCCCGTGCCCGCCGCTGTCCCGGGCCGGGGCTCCCCGCCGCGCCATCCCCGCGGGGCGACAGGGCGGCACACCGCGACACGGCTCCGACACCGCCCGCCAGCCGCGGCCGGGAGCTGAGGGGCCCGCTGCTCGCTCGGAAGGCGGCAGCCGTGCATCCGACATTTAATTTCTGCGGACTGCTTGCCCTTTGTAAGTGATTACGTGCAAGAGCAGTTACTGAGTCACAGGGCAGAGAACGAAAACTGTGTGTAGGGAAGTGGCTGCCAATTAGAGACTTTTCTCTCTCTCTCTCTCTCTCTCTCTCTCTCTCTCTCTCAATAAGAGATTTCGTCTACTGCAACTCATTTTGTAGCTGCTTCAGATTCGCTTTTCTTTCCCTGGATCTGGAGCGCAGTGGGTCAATGGGCTGGAGCCGTTTGCACCGGATGCACGGTTTGGCTGCAAACTTTCTAGAGACCGTGTCAGCCCTGGACACAGCTAGATAATACTTATAAAAAAATTAAATCACGGCCCTAACAGAAGAGATTTCTCAGCCGTCTAATCTGAGTCCAAAGCATCAGAGCGTTTGTTGATTTGTTTTGGTTTGTTCTTTTTTTCTCTCCGTTGCCCGAAGAATTCTGTGAGTTCTTAATGCAGCGAGCTGTATTTTCATAATGGGTGGTGCTTTTTAATCTGATTTGGAGTCAGTGGTACATCTTATGGCCGCTTGTTGTAAAGAAGCGGAGTTTTAAGACCAGCACACAAAAATTACATCAGCTTTCGCAAATAATGTCTCTCTTGAGTCCTGATCTGAAGTTTAAGGAGAGCTTTATCATATCCACAACTCTTCATCCTACCGTAACTTCTGATCCTAATTCTAAAGTTAAATTGTCCCTAGAATTATTTCCCTTTAGGAATCTGGGGATTCGGGTGATGCTGTGTGGACCAGGGATAGAGACCAGAGCAGAGCGCGGGCGCACGGGAAATCCACCGTTGGAAGCTGGGGCTGAATGAATCCTGGCTGCGCTACAGGTTCCCTATTCTTTAGCAGCTTTCAGGATTGATTGGAAGCCGCTCCGTAGCCAGGGATTCCAATGTCATCTTCAATTAACAAGGAACAATTAGCGCAGTGATTACCCTGGCTCCAAGGTCTACGCATCAGAGGAGATGAAATCGCCTTGCACAGCTCCCTGGTTCCCAGCTAAAGCCCGTTTCACGAGCGGCCCCAGAGGAGGTGCCGGGGGAGGGGTGGGGAGGGCAGGGGGGCGGTGGAAGATTCCTTGTGGATCTCAGCGGCAGCGGGTTGAACTTGGTGCAGGGGAGAGAGCCCCGGGCCGAGAGCGCTGCACTGTTACCGACCCGCGATTGTCGGAAGAGGAGGCCCTGACCCCTCTCCCGGCTCCCCGGTAGGACTAGCGGTCCGCAGCCCTGGGGCCGGAGCCCCCGGCTCCCTGCCCCAGCCGGCACTGCTCCGCGCTTCACGGAGAAGGGCAGTCCTGCTTCCAACAGCTTTCTTTCCTCTGTTACCGTCCATGGGAAGCTTAAGTTTCGCTCAAACAATTTTGGAGTTGGGAGTTTGCTAATTCGTATTTACCCTTACTGCTTTCGTCTTTCATCTAATGAAACTCTGCCCCAACTGCTTGGTCATACCTGAAACTCCTTCTGGCCGCTAGCACTGTTTATACACGGTTTGGGTACTCAAGTGACTGGAGTTAGAGAAGATATTTAATACAGGGCAGCACTTATTCCTTTCCTACTGTTGAGAGAACAGAAACCATTCTCCTTAATTACATTTGTTAGGGTTTAGTTACAGGGAAAAACATTTATTCGTTGACCTCGTGTACAGTTTGATCATTTATGTGTCAGTGAAACAGAATTATTCAGCCTGAAGAATTAATCCCTATAAATTCAATATATAAATCGAGTTATATGCATACTACATTGGCATTGTAGGAACCATATACCATAACTTTTATTCTATTTTTTCTGATTCCTTTGGTTACTCCTAATTTGAGGTTTAAGTGATGAAATGCTTTTAGCTATTCAAATATAAATTATGATAACTATATCTCTGAGATTCCAACAGAGAAAGAGCTATGTGGCTTTGGGGTTGGGTTTTGGGGTTTTTTCCTTTTTTTTTTTTTTTTTTTTTTTTTGTCTTTACCCTGGGAAGTGGCTACGTTTGGGTGTTTGACAGTAATAGGCAAAGACAGCCTTTGAGGAGGGCTGCTGTTAGCTTTCCTGCAAACGCTCCAACCCTCAGAGGGCTGTTTGTTTGATTTTCCAATGGTTAAGCAAGATTTGGCCTGGCTGAGTTACTCACGCACTGCCTGGCTGAGGGGAAGCCCGAGAACGCTCTGTTCGGGGGAGCGGGAGGCAGACTCGGCATGTGTTTCCCACCTGAGTTGTAGCTGACGATGTCCACTCCCAAGGCAGGGCTCTTTCGTTTCCTGGGCCTCCCCTTCTGGACCGTGCCAGTGCCGTTGAAGTAAGGCAGGGCCAGCCCTCCGCTCTTGGCCGCCAGCTCGGTGTAGCTCAGCTGAGGGGGGTATTCTCCTTGCAAAAGGGACTCGAAGTGGGCCCTGCAGTAAACCAGGTTGTCCTTCATGCCAAAATGATCGCCCGTGGTCAGAGTCTTGTTGCAGGTGGTGCAGGTGAAGCAGCTCAGGTGATAAACCGATTCCCTGGCCCTCATGACCATTTCAGAGGCTGAGATTCCAAGGTGGCAGCGGGCACATCTCTGCACGGAGAACCTTCTGAAGGAAACAGAAAAGTGGGCATCAACTAGAACGGCAAAGGCAGAGCTTGCCCAGGTGCCTCCCGCCTTCCCTCCTGGCCACGTGAGGGAGCCTGTCCCCGCCAGGGTCGCGCTCCCCCCGGCCCCAGGACGGCCCGTGACACCGGCTGTGGCCCCTGGCCCGCCTGATGTCGGGACAGCCTCAGGGAACCGGCCCCAAGGTCCCAGGGGGAGCGCCTCGCACTCCCCGCCGAGCTGACCTATTCTCCCAGGACTTTGGCGAAGGCCCTGCCGCTGCCCCTGAGCACGGGGCCAGGCGGGCCGGAGCGGGAGGAATCGGTCCCCGCTCTCCTGGCGATCTCGTCAAGACGAAAGAGCCGCGGGGCGCTGGCCAGCGGGACAGCTGGAACACACGGACAAGCGGGGCCCGCTCCCCGGGCCCGGCCGCGGGGCTGAGCGGGGCGGCGGGCTCCGGCTCTCGGGAAAACCGGCAAGCTGCGGGCAGAGGGGAATTTCGGTCGGATCTTTACGGAGGGTGATAGCCGAGCAGCGGGAGAGCCTTCGCCTGTTTGTGCACCGCCACACATGCTCAGTCAGCGCGTCCCCTGACGGGCCCGTTCAGTTTTGAAACGTGCGAGACTTTTCTGAGGGGACTAAGGATTAAGGGATCGCTGACTGCGAAAAGCTACCTTTGAAAGCCCTTGTGGAGAAAAGAGAGTTTGGGTTCACAGTGCCTTTTGAGGGGATGTGTTTTGAACCCATGAGGACTGATTGCTGTACCTGTAGTAATCCTCCTTGCAGTAAATACTGCCGTCCTTGGCAAAGCAGGTGAGTTCTGACTCCAAAGCCAGTTTACATTCACAGCACTTAAGACACCTGAGGTGCCATTGTTTGTCAACAGCCAGCAGGTAATATCTGTCTGAGATCTTCCCTCCACAACCAGCACACAAAGCAGGCTTCTCGGGGCTCATGGGGGGCATGTTCTGCAAAACAACCACACCACAAGGGATGAGACAGGGAGAGAAAGAGAGGCAGGCAGGCTGGGCTGGGGACGGGTCCTGCGCAGGGCCTGGGGCTCGTACAAAGGCACGGCTCTCTGGGACCAAACTCCTGGCTCCCGGCGGGAAGTTTAAGGGGGAACCGGGACCATCCCCGCTAGTAAAGTGTTCTCCGTGATTCTCAGTAACCCTCTCCTAACGATCTCATGTCATTTCAATAAGTGAAAGCAAACGATTAGGCCGCAATAAGAAAAGCAGAGCCCATTCTTTTCTGAGGCTCTGAATTTAAAGGCTTTAAATTCTGAGGCTTCCTTTTGTTGTGTTGTTGTTGTTGTTGGTTTGGTTTTGGTTTTGGTTTTGGTTTTTTGCGTTTTAATCTTAAAGCACTTCACAGGAACAACATTTTAAAGTAGAAAAATACCGGTTTGCTGTTCCTAAAGTTTATGGCAAAGGGTTCAGGCTTGCACTCATTCTCCGGGAAATTTTCACCCATATTTAAACGAGCCGGAACCGCGTCTCTAATGAAAGAGAGGCCTGTTAAAACAGGAGTAAGAGAAAGGAGACAGGTGGATGGTGTAAAGAGCAGCGAGTATGAACGCTCACCAGCTCGGCCAGGGACGTGGGCAGAAAGGTGGCACGGGCTGGTTTGAGCTGAAACCAGCATCTTTTTGTCAGTAAACTTCTGCGAGTTCCCATTGATCTGCTCCCCACGAGGAGTGCCGCTCGGGACAAAGGGAGACGGAGGGACGGCGGAGACAAAAGCTCGGCTGTGAAACTTGGGGCAGCTTTTGCTGATAAAGTAACAGGGGAAAAAATCCCAAACATCTTATTCTAAAGTCACAACTGTTTTAAAGTGGCAACTCCGCATTCATTTTCCAATCTGAAATAGTGTTCCTTGCCAGCCCCCTTTCCTTTCCAGCAATTGAAAGTTAAGTTAAATTTACATTGCAAATCCTCATATAACAAAGCATGAGTTTATCTAAGAGAGAGGGTAAAGGACCCTATTGCCCAAAGCCTTAAAGCAGTTTTTCAGGACGTTACTTTGTGTGCAGAGCCTTGTGCGCGATCGGCGGAAGCCCTACAAGTTGGAGAAAGGGAGATCTCGCTTTGCACAAAGCCCAGCGTGACACTCGATTTCTCCGCCATCCCTTAGTACATGTCTGAAGACTTTGGTCCTTTTGACTAAGAAAAGAGATGCTACTTTCTGAGCAAAGTAGTGGCTGGCATAACACTCAGAGAGAGCGGTGCCTCTGTATCAATCACACACTTCAGACCAAAGACAGTTACGGAAAGTAAGCAGTCGCGGTTTGAGGTTTAATTTAGGAGGTGCCAGAAGCGCAGAATAAAAGCAAAGCACACCTCGGGAGCTTCAGCTGCAGCCCTGCTCGCAGGGGCAGAGCGGCCACAGGCAGCCGAGCAGGGGCAAAAGGCTGCTCCGCCGCAAGGGCTGAACCCCCATCCCTGTTAGGATTTAGAACAGTTTCCCCGTTACTCCAGAGAGCACACGCAGCGACATGGATTAGACAAATGTATAACCGAGCCTGGCCAGCACAGCACCCAGCGTTACGGATGGGTTTACAGGGAGCCTCGGATGGGGTTCCACAAGCAAGGAGTAACAGGGAAGGGACAGAAGGAAAGCAGCGTCTTTCTCTTCCCCAAAGTCAGGGTCTGTCCCGATGCGGGTCCATGCTTGCAGGGATTCCCTTGCAAAGAGCGCCGGCTCCTTTCTTACCGTATCTCGGCCGTTCATCTGTCCCCCTTTGGCCAGGCGGGACTCGGTCTTGGATCGCCTCTCCATCTCCTCCATGATTCCTTGGATGTGGCCTCCGGAGATCCCGTGGAAAAGCATGGCTGGGGGACGGAAAGGACAAGTATTTTCTTCTGCTCTGCACCCCACTATTTCCATATACAGACCCCAGAGTCTTTAGATCATCCAAAATGTTTACACCGAGGCGTACAGCACAGGAAGGGAGGTTGCAATAGGAGCTTCTCTTTGCGCAAGCACTGAGGGCTTCCTGAAGATGTGCAGAAAACAAACAAGGGGGAGAAAATGTAATAATAATTAGTTTTAAAAAATAAAATAATAAAAGCGTGCTAAAGGATCTGTTACTGTTCTGGAGAGCTAGGGCTTCTGACTGGAGAGACTTGGACCTGGGGCAGTAGAATCAGTCGGAAAAGGATATAGTTTTGAATACAAAGAAAGCAAAAAGAAGTGCTATTTTCAGCAGTCCCTGGTTGCTTTAAAGTTCCCAGTGCCTGTAGGTTGGATTTGGGACTGCTGCTTTCCGGAGCTCTGTCCAATTTGTTAAGAGACTAAAGCCAGCCCATTTTTGATAATTTAGTAGGAGGAGTTCTCTCCCTTGAGCTGCCACTGATTTTTATTCAGACAACAAAGACCTGTCATACTCCTCTCAACCCCTAGTGATGGGCAAGCAGTGACAAACATTACGGTCGGGGCTGTGGGTGGGGTGGGATTTATTACCTCCCTCAAACACGGAGTCCCGGGAGTTGGCGGCGACGGCGCCTGGCGAGGGGCAGGGTGGCCCGTGGCCGCTCTCTCCCCCCGGGGGCCCCGCTCTCCCCGGGCCCCGCCGCGGGAATCTCCGTTCGGCGGCCGCTCGGGCTGGCCCCGCCGTGCCTGGTTCCGCCGCGGGAACGGGAGAAGGAAGAGGAGCGCCGGTGCGGGGCAGCCGAGGCGGAACGGAGCAGCCGGAGCTCTCCCCCTGCCCCGGGCCCCCGGGCCCGCGGAGGGGTGCTGAGGCGAGGGGAGCCGCGGAGGCAGGGGCGGCCCGGGAAGTTCGAGCGCTTCCCGGGACGCTGCCCGCCCTGCTGCCCCGCGGAGCCCCCGCCCGTACCCGCAGCAGGATGCGGCCCCTCCGCGGGCACTCCGCGGGGCCAGCCCCGGCCGGCCGGGAGCTCCCTGGCGGGACTCTGTCCCCTCGCTAGCTCCCCGGCAGCGGACTGCGAGCGATCATTGTGTACAGGGGATCGGGCGATGCATTCCTTCCTGGCTAATCTCTCTGTCTGTTCTCCCTCCCCTCATTTCTCCGTTTTCCTACTTACTTTTCACACCACTCTTCCCTGCCTTTCCCTGAAACAGCTGCCGGCTGTTTCCTGACACCTCGATCCCTACTGAAGGATCTTCCTGGCGGCAGTCCTGCGCTCCCTGCTCCCTGGGGGACACTCCACTCCAAACCCTAGCGCGACTAGCGAATGAAGTACCCCAGCCCCCACTTCCTCTCCAAAGCATCCCAGAGACATCCTCAGGGGCTCCTCGAGTCACCTCTTCCATGTAACCCAAGATTCAGGCAGCCAGTTTCCTCCCCTCTCTTTCCCCCTAAGTAGCTAAAATTAATGTTATTTGCAGATTGAATGTTGTTACATTCCTCCGAGTGCCAGAATACAGCTCATAAAACACAATTTCACACAAAGATGAAGTCAATCAAGTGAAATAAGCCGGGATTTTTTTTCTCTGTTGGCACACTAGACCCTGGACAGCAGGGCTGCTATTTACTGTAAGTAATGTAATTAGCCCTTTTGGATGGAAATCAATGTGTTGTATATATGTGTGTGTTTTAATAAGGGAGTAATAGCTATAAAACCAACGAGACTCAAAAAGGGCTGAGGGAATCTCCCTTAAAAAGGGCAGATCCCCCCAGAAGCCGTAGTCTTCTGCAGAACACTCCCGGACTGGGAAAAAACTCCAAAACATCTGTGTGTGGGGAAAGAGGAAGAAAAGATAGGCTTTTCTTGGAGAAAACAAGTCAATTAGCACAATAAGACATCATGAAAAATAAACAAGGTGATTTAACCCGGGATACGGGAGCTGTTCGCTCGGGATCCCCAATTCTCCTCCTCCCCCTCCTTCCCGTCGCCGCTTCGCAACGCCCCGGCTGCTCGGGGAGACGGACGGAGTGCTTCCCTCTCGCCCCCAGCCCCGCCGGGGAACGGGAGCGCGGCCGGCACCCCCGCGGGGCTGCGTGGCCCGGGCCAGCCCGGTTGCGGGGCCGGCGTCTTTGTCGAGGGGCCCGGGAGGAGGAAAGAGAAGAGACGGGAAGGGAAGGGAGGGGCTGCAGTGCTGCGGGCGGGGGCGAACCCCTGTGCGGAGGAATCGCCCCCCTCGCCCTGCGCCCGGCAGGTACCGCCGGCGTGCGCCCGCCTGGCTCGGGGAGTCGCAGCGATGGCTGTCGACAGAGATCAAAAAATCTCCCTTAGAGACGAGTTTATTTCTAATCGTTGCAATATAGTCTTTGCACTCTATAGGCACTTTCAGGGTTTGTTCTGGGTGTTTTTCCTTCGAAGGAAATTTTTCTGTAGTTCCCTCCAGTTATGTTGTCGGGGTAACTCACCCTGCCTCTGTTTCGTGTTGCATGTGCTCTCCTAGAAATGGTCTGCATTTCCCGTGGCGCTCGGGTTGCCAGATACCCTGGCGTGTGCCAGGCAGGACCCTCGCCGAGCCCCGCCCGCCCGGGCCGACGCCGCAGACCCCTCTCGGAAGCGCCGCCGCCGTCCCGCTGTGACCGTGTCCCTGCCGGGCTGAGGAACGTCAAACTCATCGTGCCCGCCGGGAGCGGGGAGAGGAGGGGTCTGGGAGAAGCCCCCGGCTACCGCTGGGCCCAGTTCCCTCGGGAGCTAAAGTGAGGATCCTGTGCCCCCCGAGCAGGTTGTGCCCCCTCCTCGGGTGCCCCGGGTGCGGGCACCTCTGCCCTCTCCACCCGCTTATCTCGCGTTTGCTGTCTCGGGTTCGCAGCAACGCTCTGCAGGTGCGGCGTCAAAGCATCGGTCCAAGGTAGAGACACGGAAAATATTGCTTGCTAAATTCCCGTCTCTACCTTAGCTCTACGGCGCCGTTAGGAGTAATTGGGCAGACTCATAACAAAACTCAGAAATGACTGAGCCTCCTCCGGTTGGACACACTTAATTAATTAGAGGGTCCTTTCTTTCTGCTCCATCAGGTACGGTTAAGGATACGCTACTAGCTGCTGCTGCTCCAGTAAAGGAGGCCAGGGGTTTCCAAGGCGTTTTCTGATTAACATTCTAATGCTGGCAGACCACTTCTTACCTAAAGGGACACTAAAAGTTTGTTGCTAGCATCAAACGTGACTTCTCCGTTTCCAAAAGGCCTGTAGGAGATCAAGGTAAATCTATTTCAATGTTCCTGAGATCTCATTCCTCGCTGTGAACCGGAGCTCCGCTGCTCTAAGGCAGGCTGGTAGCGAGAGGTTGCCATTATAGCACGAGGGATTCCGTACGGTTTTGCCGGCTTGCTTGGGGGGTGGGGGAGAGAAAAGCTCACAAAGAACACGACAGGGAACCTAAAATCCAAATCTACGAGCCTGTCCCTCATGAATCCATCGGCATTAGCACTTTGCCTGTGAACGGCAGTTTCTCATCGCAGGGCGCTTTTATCTCCTTTTGCCGTAGCATTTGGGAAAAATATCTGATGTGCAATACTCAGAATATTTTAGTAACGTCGTGACAGGCGCTCTCCATCTTTTCTTTTCTGCAAGGCTTTACCCGAACTCCCCAAGCTAATGGGGGGCTGAGGGGGAGAATGAGGGATACATCGCTGTGGAGATTTCCACAGGTACAGCGTTTGCCTGCCCACGCAGGGCTGGAGAGCTCCAGCGGACATCCCGCCGGCCCGGCTGCAGCCCCTGCCCGCAGCTCCGCGGGCGCTGCCTGCAGCCCCTTCCACCTTCGCAATTAGCGTGTGCCCTGGGAAGATTTCAGCGTGCGGTCACTGGGATCCGCCGTGCCACCGAGCCCGCCTTCTCCCTGGCCACGGGCTACGGGCTAAAGCCTATCACAGCGTGAACGATCCTGTGCTTCGTTCGGAGGATTTAGGACAAGGTCTATATGCAAATTAATAATTGACCAACAGTAATTAGGAGAAAGGGGAGGGTGTTGAAGCGGGGGGTGGGGGTGGGGAGGAGGAGGTGTTCTTTGAGGAGAAATGGTTTGGATTTCGCCTGCCGCATTTCAGGCCGTGGCGTGTCCGGCTGCAGGCACAGGGCACTGCCCGGGCCAGCCGCCTCCCGCCCCGCAGGGCACCAGAGCTTCACACCCTCTCCGTCAGCACCTGAACTTTTCAAGACACTTCCAGTTTAATAATTTCCAGAAATTTAAAGCGCGTAGTAATAACAGCAACAGGATTACGATCCTGTTGCCTGCGAGTCGGATGGTTAAAGCCAGGTCTATTTTTAAATCCTAACGCTATTTTCTGCTCTACGAGCTTATGGTGGAGTACAGTGCTATTAATGATCAGCTTCATCTCTTTGTGAAGTCCGCAGGCACTGCAACCAATCTAGACACAAAGAAGGGAAATCTGAATAGAATTACATGTCTTGGCGGTGGCACCAGATGTAGCTAATATTATTTTCAGTATTCAAATAGGTTGCGGTTTATCTTAATTATCTTTTTTTTTTCTTTTTTTTCTTTTTATTTTTCTTCTTCTTTTTTTTTTTTTCCTTTTTCAAGCCCGACATTATTTAAAATTCCACTTCGGAGACAGATACAACATATTTTACCGTCACCATCTTTCTCCTCCCCTGAATCCTCTCGAGTGTACCGTAAAGCAACTTTCAGATCGCTCTGTTAGGGACATGTTAAAGCCGGTGCATCGCTGCCAGACTCGGGCACCAGCCCCTCTCCTCCCCTGCCAGGCTGCGCGGGGGCTGGCGGTGCGAGGGACACAAGCGCAGGGTGTTTTTAACCGTAATCGGCGTCGGATTAAAACCCCCAAACCTTCAATGTGCTTGTATCTCCCGGTAATCTGAAAACATGTCAATTAAGACACGTATTCATTTGCTTAGTGAGATGATATTTCAATAAGAAACAACTAGGGCTTTGCATAGTAATCCCAAACACATATCTCCATAGCCAAGCGCTGTGACTGACCACAAACAAGTGATCACACAGCCAGAAGAAAGCAGGAGAGGCAGATTATTGTCTAACATGAAACTGTTCACCGCCCAGGACCTCAGCACTGGCAGCTCCATAGTTGTCTGGTATTAACTGTAATTGTATTTGCACTCCGCTTGTAATTAAGCCATTGGAAATGATCATATTTTGCTGCTTTTGAAAAGGATTCCCTTGCAGACTGGATTACAGAAAGGTGAAAGGAGCCATTCCATTAAAAAAGATAAAATTAAATGAAACACAAAAGAAGGGGCTTTTTTTTAAATTGAGCTGAAAGGCTCAGCCTTCCCAAACTGAGCTATTTTTCTAGATTAAAACATAGATACATGAAATGTTATTTACCAATACACCTGGGGAAAGTACCGCTCTGTGTTGTTAAAAAAAAAAATCCCAACCAAACAATCAACACCACGACGCCAAAGAAACACCCTGCAAATTACATCCGTGAGGTCCAAATAGCTGCATTGCTAGCACAGACTCATGCAGGAGCTTACCTTGAGACCTTAGAAGCTTCTTCCAAAATTGTACCCTCCTTAATGAGTGATGAGGGATGGGTTTTGAATGGAGAAGAGACGCAATGATCTAGCCAGTAGATGGAGGTTGTTCCTTGCTCCTAGCAGAGGATCCCTATGTTAATTAAAATAAACAAGCTGCTTGGTGGAAAGATTTTTTTTCTCCCTTCTCTCCCTCTCTCTTCCCGCCCTCTGCATAGCCTCTGACACAGAACTGACGTGAATTTCTAACCTCTGACCTTTTGCCAATATACACTGATACCTGCCCTTAATTTTCTGTTTGCTTCAAAATATTTCCGAAAACAAAATAAATAAATAAAGAAGAAGACTGAATGAAAGAAAAAAAAAAAAATCCCACCTCTCGATTTTGGCTGGTTTGCTGGATTTTCTTGATTAGCTGTCTCAGCTCCTCAGTAATCAGGTGAGGTGTTAATGGGGAGCTGGTTGTAAATAAAACTAATAAAGCAAAGAACATATTAGGAAATTAAAAAAAGGCGAGGACTGAGAGGCTGTTAAAAATATTGTAGCGAGCTGAGCGTTTCCCCATCACGTCGTTTTTTTCGTTCTGTGCTTATTCACAGCTGAGCAGCAAACCCCGGGTTGTTGCCATCTCTCCACATTTTTTTTTTTTTCAAATCGCACTGAACCAGCCATGGGCTGCATCAACCCTTCCCACTTTAATAAAAAGCCTCTCAAATGGAGTCGCTAAACAGCAAACTTCAGCCTGATCTGATGTGATATGATATATGGATTCATGGAGCAACCTCGCTTTGCCAAACACGATGAAACTGTGAGTTGTCATGCAATACTACGCAGTCAAACCTGGGATAATTGTAAAAGTGAACCCAATTTAACCCATTAGAATAAAATCAGATGCCAAGATGAATCGGAATCATTGCTTCTTAGGTGACAGTACTGATGACAATTGATCCACCGGCTCAAAACAATAGAAGAATATAGGGTCGGGAGTCATTTCTCGTACTCCCTCCCAGGGGGAAGCGGGGAGCCGTCGGGGAGGCAGGAGCCGGCTCCCGGCCGGGCTGCGGCCGCGCCTCCCGCCGGCCCCGGCGGAGCGGCTCTCGCAGAAAGGAGCCCACTGCGAGGACCTTGTGGCCGGGGAGCTGTTTCTGCAGTGGCCACACGAGATGACTTCTCGCTTTGGCTTTGTTTGCCCGTTCCTCTTAACTCCTGTGACAGTTTCTGTCCTTCTCCCCTGAGCCATGTGACCCTCAGGTCTACGTGGCCAGTTTGGTAATATAAATATATATATTAAAAAAAAAAAAAAAAAAAAGCGCCAGGGATGCTAATGATGTTCCTTGGAGTTTGTCAGCGGAGCCCCGGCGGCGAACGGAGGAAGCAGGGCGGGCTCGGCTTCCCGCAGGGGTGCGCACCTGCGGGTGGGGGTCCGGCGGTGCGCTCCGGGCAGAGCGATGGGTCCCGGTCTGCCCCGGCTATGCCGGCGGGCCGGCAGCTCGGCAGCAGCCGGGGAACAGCGCGGTGGCACCGGGAGCCTCTCTCCCCGCCCCGGCTCCGTCCTGGCCGGCGGGGGGAGGCCCCGAGCCCGCCCTCCCGCGGGCAGGGCTGAGGAGCGTGGGCAGCTCGGGGCGCCGCGGCGGGTGATGCCCGTGGTCCCCGTGGACGCGGGCGGGCAGCAAAGGGCACATCCCACGCAACAGCAGCGGCTCACCTGGAGAAACCGGCCAGGGACGTGTGGATCGGGTGTGTGTGTGTGTTTTTGTGGGTACTTCTGGTGGAGAACCTAAAAGCCGAGTATGTCTCTGCAGGAGGAGTGGACTTAGGGCAGGGACCATGAGCTCTCATCACGCAGGGCTTGCTGTGCCAGCTCCGGGGCCATCGCAAACCCGTCTTGCTCCCATGGGTCGGAAGGCGAGAGCTTTTAGAATAAGGTTTCGTTAAATCCGCTGGCTTCCAGGAAGTTTAAAGGCATCCCGAGCAAAAGCGGGAGCAGCTCCGGGGCAGGGGTAGCTGAATCCGTCTGTTCGTGCGTGCCGGGAAGCGGCTGAGCGCGCAGGGAGAGAGTGGCCTTCATGGGACTTGCTGTCTTCTTAACCTCCCTGAGAGAGCAGTCGCCATCTGCGCCAAGGTACAACAATAAGAATTATTAGTATCAATCACCACGGTTGTTATCGCTGCCGCTTTGAGGGAGATGCCCAGCCCCGGCTCCGACTTCGGCCCGCTGGACGCCCCAGCCGAGACTCTGCCCCGTTCCGCCTTTTACTGTCTAAACTGGCTATAATATTTTTCCCCCCCCCCAATTACCAGCGCTCTGATGGGAGCAGGAGGCAGAGGAATATGCAAGGCTCATAATAAGCCACCTGCTGCGTCGCGCCTAACTAATGTTATGTTTTATTTCATTACCGCTGCCGCCGCAGCAGCACCGGCCCGTGCGTTACAAACTCCCCACCCAGCGCGGACAGTCGGGACGGGATCCCGGCACGCTGCGGGGGCCGCTGCTCGGTCAGCGACAGGGACCGATGCTCGGTTGCTGCGCACGAACGCGGACCCGCGGGCGGTACCTCTGCGCGGGCCCGGGTCCCGCCCGCTGCTGCGGGGCGCACAGCCCGCTCGGTCCGTTCAGAGCTGTCTCTCCCCGCAATGACCCCCCTCTCCACCTATTTGCATGCCCACGCGAAGCTATATAAACAGCAGTAATAGCCTCATACATTCAATAGGTATTTGTTAGCACAACCATGCCGAGTAATTTCAGATATTTGGACTCAGTCTGTTCAGTGAAGTTTCAACCTAGTGACTTTGCCAGACGAGATGTTCATGTGGACCCAGTTGCTAAAACCATGAAAACAGACTTTAGCTCTAAACTGTGCTACTCTCCCATCTGACGGATGTTAACACACAAATGAAATCCATTTGGGTGTTTTTTGTTACCAGAAGGCTGCGCTGACGTTCAAATGATCTAAATCTTAGCATCTGGAAGCCTGTAGAAGCATCTTTTTTGGAATAGGTTTCAAGACATTTCGTTCAACCCAAGCTGAGGAAGGATCAAAATGGGACACCAGGAAATTGACAATAGCTTCCCATCTAAATGAAACTGGATGTTTCATTAAAATACCAAAAAGAAAAAGAAAAAGGGGGGGGGGGGGGGGGGGGGGGGGGGGGGCGCGGGGAACAACACCTCTAAGCCTTTCCATTTACTGCAGTCCTCCGGGTAACCCCAAACCCTCCCAGCCAAGGTCCATCATGGAGCTGCTGCGAGTCACCGAGATGTCCCGAAGGCCACCACCACCGTCCCCCCGCTGGCAGAGCGCTCCCCGGGGACAGCAGACCGGCTTCATCTCGGGAATACTTTTTGGGCTGGGGATTAATTTAGTGTTTTCTAGGCGCAGCAATTCATCGACACTATGATAGAACATGTTGTTTTAGTGCCATTCAGCCTTAATGAAGATCTGTGGGAGAAGTCGTGCAAGACAATAAATACAGCGGTCCGGATGTCGGTGACTTTAGCAGGAAATAAAGGAGGGCTCCGTGTTAATGAAACAAAGATGTGGGAGCTCCTGGCAAAAGCCTCGAATGTACAGGAGTGCTCAGTGTACCAGTGCTCCTGGGTGCTCATGAATATCTGTGGTGTGCGTTACACTTCATATTATGTTTGCAAACAGAATTCTTTTGTCTTTCTAAGGTTTTTACAAACTTGCATGCCAAACAGACCGATATTCAGTCAAATACAAAGAATTTAAATTATTCGGGAACCCAAGCGATTCTGTGGAGTCTTTCTTTCTCCCATCCCCCACCTCAGTGCCAGGGATTTAATCCGGTAGCAAGTGTGTCAGGGAGCCGCTTCGGCCCTGCCCCGAGGCGGCGGGATCATCTCCCGGGGCCGGGGGCCCGGAGACCCGCGGCGGAACCGCGCAGCCCGGCCCGGCCCAGCAGCGGCTTCCCCGCCTCTCCTCGGGAGCCCTTCGGGCCAGGCCCCGCGAGGGTGCCTAGGCATGGCCGAGGTCGCTGTCCGTCGGAGCATCCTCCGGAGCAGTCGAAGGGGATGGGCTTATCCCAAAGGGCGGATTTTCTCGGGAAGCGGCAGGAGCGCTCGGGCAGCCCGGGCATCCGCCTGTGCCGGTGAGGAGCGACAGCCGGCCCCTGCCCAGCTCACAGCACACACAGCACACAGCAACACACTCCATAGAGCACAGCAACATACACACACAGCACACAGAGACACAGAAACACATACAGCACACAGAAACACACACACAGCACACAGCAACACACTCCACAGAGCACAGCAACTTACACACACAGCACACAGAGACACAGAAATACACACACAGCACACAGCACACAGCAACACACTCCACAGAGCACAGCAACATACACACACAGCACACAGAGACACAGAAATACACACAGCACACAGCAACACACACACAGCACACAGCAACACACACAGCACACAGAAACACACATACAGCACACAGAAACACACACACAGCAACACACTCCACAGAGCACAGCAACATACATATACAGCACATAGAGACACAGACATACACAGAGCACACAGAACACACACACAGCACACAGCAACACACATACAGCACACAGAAACACACACACAGCACACAGCAGCATACAGGAGCACACAGCAACACACTCCACAGAGCACAGCAACATACACATACAGCACACAGAGACACAGAAATACACACACAGCACACAGAACACACACAGAGCACACAGCACACACACACAGCACGCAGCAACACACATACAGCACACAGAACACACGCACAGCACACATAACACATACACAGAGCACAGCAACACATTCCACAGAGCACAGCAACACACACAGAGCACACAGAACACACACAACACAGAGACACAAAAACACACACGGCACACAGAAGACACACCACAGCAGTATCCAGCACACAGCAATACACAGCAAACACCACACCCCACAGCACACAGCAACACAGCACCCAGCACACAACACCCAGCACAGCACCACACATCACAACACACAAGGCTGTGTGTCCCTGCCACCCTCACCCTCTCAAACAGTCCAGACTCCTATCAACGATTTTTGGCCATCACGTTGCTTACAAAAGTAACGTTGGATACACCCGTGGGATTTACAGATCGCATATGCTCCCTTTCTTAGTTTCTTTTAAAGGGAAAATAATTGTATTATGGGATTGTAGCCCGTTACTTGTAGCACAAAAGAAAGTGAAAGGGGTTCAATGATGCGCTGTTGAAAACACACGTTCGCATATGGTTCAGTCTGTGGTTTATGACAATTAAAACACATTCACTGGGAGCCAGGATCAGGTACAGCAAATGCCAGTATTCTAGCAGTGGAAGCCACAAAGACATGATGGACTTCTATTTTGCAGCTGCTCTTACAGAATGAAAAAAGATAATAGTCATTAAGAAAAAAAAAAAAAAAAAAGAAAGAAAAGAAAAAAGAAGAAAAAAGAAGAAGAAAAAAGAAAAAAAGAGTTGAAACACTTCTTTTTGGACTCATCTTTCACATTAACTTGCTCATATGGACACTGCAGAAGAAATAAAACAAGTTCTTATTGCATTACTTGGTAATCAGTATAGAAAAGCCCAACCCTGCTTATGGTTAACAAGAATTGTTAATGATATATAAATCATTTGATCTATCGTGCCCTCCAGTCTTAAAGGAAAATAATGGCAACCCCAAGCAAATGGTCCTAATTAGTGTCCAAGAAACCACTTCCTAAATGTATCCTTCCAACTCATTCCAGTTTGACTGTCCAGAACAATCTTTTGTTCTTAAATCCCTTTATTTTGTGTGTAACTGCAAAAATGCTCTGCATACCGGCACTCCAAAAATAGTTCATTTCAGAGTAAAGACCAGCACTGGGGACAGGAGGAAGGACAAGATGATCCCAGTCCCTTGCTGTTACCTGTAAATTGGTCCCAATCATTTGAAATTATATTTTCCTGAAGCCTTGTCTCCTGACAAGTCTCCTTAGAGAAGTACCAAAGAGGAATTAAACAAAAAATCGAGTGACTACTGCCACTTGGACTGCAACACAAACTTTGAAAAGCCAAACCCAAAACCAGATCCAGGACCAAACTGTGCATATTCGAGCTGCCTGTCACATACTTTCACCCATTCTTTCCACCGTTTTCACGTGTGATCTGTAGGTTAAATGCACCGTGGCATAGCCATGGATACCACACCTCATGTGGTACCCAGGTGAAGGTTCAGGCACACCCTGGAGGAGGAACAGAGCTTGGCCACTGGGTTATTGTGGCCTTGATCTTGTTTCCACTGAAAGCAGCACAGCTCTCACTATTTGCTCCCTCGGGAGGCCTCTTTCTCAGATGTACAAAATACAAATTGCCATTTCTCATTAGCTGGACTACCAGATCCTGTTGCTTCATGAATGTAATCCACTCTTCCACAGAGTCCAGCATCTTCTGCCACTTTTCTATCCCATAACTACTCTATCACAAAGCATCATTCCTTAAGCTTGAAACACAATGCTGAAAAGCAGAACTACATTGGACACAAAACGCATCTTGGTCCCTTGGTCCTAGCATTTTGTTGTTGGTTTGCTGTGGTGGTGTGGGTTTTTTTGTTTGTTGGTTTGGGGGTTTTTGTTTGGTTTTTTGTTTTGTTTGTTTTTTTTAAATGAAAGCTGGAAGGAAACAGACTTTCTGGCATGGGTTCTCTTCCCAAACGTGATGGACTTGCCAAGGGAAATAGAACTTCTATAAAACAATAGTCAATGACATAGTTGCTGTGTAGTGCTCTTTATGCTATTTCTAGGAGATAGCGCTAATGGGAAATGCTGCAATATTTTAACTAAGAAAATCTGCCAACGACCTTCCCTGGACTTAAAACGTCCTTGACTCATTTAAAGTCATGGTAAAACACATAAGATGGGTTGCCAACTCTTACTACCTCAGCATAAATAATTTTACTAAGTCGCAGAGACAACATACAAGCTGATGCCGAGAGGTTTCTTACTCACGTGTCTGCACGCAAAGCCACAGCAGTTACCCGTCTGCAAGCGGGCAACTTCGGAGAGCACCACAGCCCCAGCAACTGCATCCACTACGCTCTGCTGGCCAGCCTGAAAGCAAAAGCAACCAACCTCAGCTCTCTCGAGCCTTCAGCTCTTTCAGGTTTCCTATTGCAAGCGAGTTTGATATTGTCCTCTTGTAACTGCTTAAACGAAACACGCTTGCTTGGCGATTGGTGATTAAATGCCTTTATAAAGAAGTTACATAGTCTGGTATTCACAAAGACTTGGCAAATCAGTGGATGGGGACAGGTTACAGAAGCGATTGCGGCAGCTCTAAGGTAACGTTTGAGTACAGCACAGCCTCGCCGTTCTGCCCCCGTCCCCTCGGGGGTGGGGACACCTCGCAGTGAGCCCGAGCCGTCGGTGCGGCGGGACGGGGACGGCCCGTGGGTCCGGGGGCAGCGAGGCTGCGGGACGGCCACAGCAGCGCTCGTTTCGCCGGGGACCACAGGACATTAACACCCCTTCTCTTGGGACCTTGTCCCCTCGCTAACACTATTTCCTCTTCTCTTTCCAAATTTCAGCTCCTCGAATTTTACTTGTAAAACATTTCAGGCAGTTACCAAAAAGTATTTGACGTATTTTATTGCCTTTCAGAGCTCCTTGATCAAAAGCAATGTTTATCCCTCCAACCTCCGCGCTCTAAGGTGCCCTGCGGTGGCCAGCCCGGGGCCACCGAGCCACTGCTGTGCGCAGGGGAGCAGCGAAGGCGCCGGCGAGCGGGAGATGGCACCGGGGAGCGGGACCGGGAGCGGGACCGGAGACACTTAGCACATCTGCAAGCTGCTGCCGGGCGATTATCTGGTCATTTCTTCCGTAATGCAAGCCACGCGCTCCCGTATCACGTCGAACCGCTAATTGCGAATGATGCGTTTCGTGTCGGAGGTGAGCGGCTGCCCCGGCCGGGGCTCGGGGAAGCGCCCCGGGCACAGTCTGCGGGCCGGCCCCATCTTCGAGCCGCGCTGGCGGCTCCCGCGGAGGCCTGGAAGTGCCGGTGTGGATATCTCCACCTGGGCATCCGCGGGGTCGGCGGTAGCCCGTGTCTGTCCCACCGGCGCCATCCCCAACCGCATCTCCCCCCCGCCCTGTTGCTGCTCCCGAGGGAAGCGGCGCCCCAGAGCGAGAGCGACGGAGCCCCAGCCCAGGCCCATCTGTGGCTCCTCTGTGAGGGGCCGGTGGCCGTGCTTAGGCGTGTTGGCTGCGTTTTATGGATGGGGTGTGCTCCCCGGCGATGCCAAATGCCACACATTCTCGAGCCACTGCTACCAAGGATTCCCTAGTCGGGATGTGCCTGAGATCAGTGTCAGTGCAAACAATAATTTATGCTTTGCTATATTTCGGTATCACTTTAAACTGTACAGTTACACAGTTTCTCTTTTCTCATATCTGCCTCCTTAACTTATTTCTTCTGTGAGTCCAATGTCAGTTTTCAGCAGAATCTCAGACTGCACGTGGTGTTTCTCAGGAGATACACTCTCACCTTCCTGATCTCCTCAGATCTTCTCAGTCCTCATAATTATGGTCCCAACCATAATGCCTGTGATGAAGCATTTCCTTGTCTCAGGTTTCTCAGTCTCAACACTGCGACTTTCACCACAGCCAAGAATCTCCAAAAGCCCAGAGCAGGAACTGAGCTGCTCAGATGTCTCGGTGGGATTGAAGCCTTGCTGCTGGACTCTTTGTCATCAAACTTTTTGTTCAGCTTTTTTTACTTATCTACATGTATTCTGACCTTTTTGTGAAGTTGTGGACTCAAGATGACCCATCTCCCTTTCTGGTTCCTGTTGCCCATTCCGATGTAGTGATCACCTCCTCACTCCTTTATGATCACCACCTCCTCCTCCTCTCAGACATGATGGTTCTCAGGGAACACAGCTGCTCCTCAGGTGTCCCTTTATTCCTCCTCCATGCTGAGTATCAGTTTGTTGCCTTGGTTGAAGTCTACTCTCTGTTCTCTCCCACTAAAGTTCAACCCTTTCTGGTTCTGTGTGTAAATCAGATACTTCTCTCTCCCACAAGCTCTAAGGCCAGCAAGATATGCAGACAGCACCAAAGAAAAGGCTTCTTTCACTGATTCCAGGCCCAGACAGCATAGGAAGACCCAGGAAAAGTCCAGAAGAAAAATTTCAAATAAAATCATGCTTTATCCTGAATCTGAGTATTTCTACTGGAATAATCAGAGAATGTAGCTGCACATGTTCAGCAGGTACAGCAGGACATATGGGTACTTGCAGGGCAAGTTTATGACTTGGCCAAATTAGGACATATTTTCACATATTTGGCAAAAGTCACATTGCCAACACACAGAGCACAACATCTCCCTGCCAAGTACACTGCTGCTCCAGAGGAGGGGATACAAGTGGTGCTTCAAGTCTTTAGAACTACTAACGTGAACATAACAATTTCTTTTTTCATAGTCTTCTATAAACTTATATGTACATGTATATGTATATATAAGGGCTATATCTTTCCTGGGTAAATTTTTGCAAAATATTTACCCTAAAGGAATGAGGAGTCTGGAAAATAGGAGCCTAATTTATTAAATTATACCAGTTCTAAGGAGTTGGAAAAAATGCAGCTTTACAGATAGTGAGATACTGACTACACTTAAAAATTTATGTAAAGTATATTATTCAGCAACAGTGAAATAATTCTCCTTGTGATTGAGTGGCTGCATCAAATTGGTTTCAAACATTTTATTTTATTTATAAATTCTTTTACTGTTCTGTGTGGTGCCTTGCAAGATCCAAAAATGTGTACAACATTGTGCCCAACCTGGAAGCTTATTTTCTTTCCTAGCACTGTCTTTACTTAGTTGATGTTTGCATCATCAGTCTAGTTCATAATTTATATAAATTATGAATCTTCCACCTGATATCACAGTCCATGAATTTGTGTCCCTAAAACTAGGTTCTAGAAAAATAATCAAGGAAATCAGCATTTAACCCAGTGGTGTAATTTTAATTCACCTGACATTAACGTCTTAATTTATAAATGACTGTGCAGGTTCCCTTTGGGCACCCAGCAACCTTACTGATGTAAACCCTGCAGGGGAAGATGTGACCCAACTCTCCAAAGCTGCAGCCCCAGGAGTCCCCTGGAACTCCTGTACCTGACTTCAGTGCACACGTCTAGTTCTCAACAGCCACAGAGCTCTCAACTAACTGAAAATCTATATCTTATACACTATATTATTGGGATTTATTTGGAAAAATAGTATTCAGGATAAGTATTGCAGCTGAGTTTAGATGATGAAGAGAAGATTGAGAAGGCATCTGGTAGAGGGGGTGTTGATGGAGTGCTGAATGACAACTGCTTATTTTGTCCTTACAGATTGCGTTGGTGGATTATGCTGTTTAGCAGTTCTGACCATAACAACAAATAATGATTTAAGAAAATCTGTATATACTAAAATGTCACAGGCTGAAGATACATTGGTTTTCCAGCTGAGTAGCCTATTTTATAGGTGTGTGAGTTATATATTTCAGTTAACTGAATGCAGTAAAACTAAACTCGCTTTTGCAGATGTCGGTCCCAGTTCCATAATCTTGGTAGGATTCAACTTCAGTAGCAGTTTGATAAATTCTCATTTTCCAATGAAAAAAATATTATAAAAATGAGGAGCCAGTTTTCTTCATTTAGTCCAAACCATCAAACCTCTACTTTATCAAATAGTTCAAAAGAATCAGCAGGTAAGGCCTGTAGTCCTTATTTGTCCCCAAGAGTCTGGAGGTGTGAGCAAATTTCTTATTTTCAGAGAATAGCTGCTAACCATGTACTGGATATAGAGAGCAGGCTCTGACTGACTGTTCTGACTTCAGTTGTTGCAGACAGGAGGCCCCAAACGTGTGAAGGCAGAATGTTCTGTCACAGGCTTTGACTGCAACTTTGTAAAATTCACGTGGAGGAGAGCGCTTTGATAACAAGGATTTTAAATCAGTTTCAGTGGTGAAATTCAGAAAGGAGTGTTGTGATAAGAATCTGAACTCTTCATTTCAGTGCAATGATGCTGCTGGAGTCTATTCTCACATGGCCATATATTCCATTAGGTTTATGTTGCTGCACATGCTGAGATAGTGTTTAGGGCACAGAAAAGGGACCCATACAAAAGGTCATATAGCTCCTGTATGTCTGAAGAATATAGGAGACTAAAATTTCTGTTGCAGTCTACGGAGTCCTCCAAGATGATGGGAATTTTTAAGAAAATTGTGTGGAATTAAGTCCTTAAAAAGCTGAGCTTCCTTAGATCTGCAGCAGAATGTGACATCTTTGCAGCAAATTTTGGGAGCAAAGGGAATGAGTGTGGCCTGCTAAGAAGAGCATCCTCTGCAGAGTCTCTAGTAGGGCACGTTCATGGGAACACATCTTGCTTTGCTGCTTTGTACCTCCATGCACAGCCCAGAGAACTGGCATTTGTAAGAAAAGTGAGTAGTCCCAGAACTGGTGTAGTAAATTCTTTGAATGGACAGCCTGGGATGCTGCTGCATAAGGTGTGCAGTGTTTTGCTGTGACTAGTGCGTGTTTATGGGCTTTCCATACATGTGACTTCTGTGCCAAAGCACTACACATTTTTACCTACTTTTCTCATGGTTCAATTGCTTTCCCCTTGTTTGGCAGCTTGTCCGAGGCAGCAGTCCCTAAATAAGGACATGTTGACATGTTGCACATCATTCAGCCCTCTTCTCTGGATGTTAGGAGAGTTTCAACCCTGAGTAATAGGAGCTCTTCCTACAGCTTTGCAATTTATTTGGTAGAGTATGTTCCTTTCTAGTGGCTGGCTCTAATTTCCTTCTGTATTTTTTCCTGTGTTCTGTGGAACATAAATCAGTATTTTTTCAAATCACAATTACAGACAGAAAGGCATCTGTGACAGACATTTGGAGAACATGAAATGTATCTTATTGAGCATCTTTTAATAGACTCTACATTTTTGTATGGACTAACCTTTCTTTGAAGAGAATTAGAAATTTTTGTGAAATGCTTTTCAGTGAACCATCTCACATTCTCAGCTGTCTGCACTAGATAATATAGTCAGCTTTGAGCTTAGCAATGACTGGTATTTTTAAACCCAGAAAGGAAAACAGCCTTTCAATTTCTACGTGCTGATATATTAAAGAGCACATTATAACACTAAATGGAGCATATACTACTACATGGTGGTGCCATTGTGATATCTGAGCACAGTAACAACAAAGTAATTAATGAGTGTGCAGATAATATACAACTTAGCTTTGTTTAGGATTATCTCTGCTACTATCTGACTCTGGTTTCACTCTTGGTGTTCCCTTCATCACCACTGCATTCTTAGCCAGAGAAAAAAAAGGCAGCTACCCAGTTATAAGAACCTGATGCCTGCTAATGCTGCCTTACTCTATCATGATGTAAGGCAATCTTAGCAAAAATGAGACTTAGGTCTTGAATATCATCTCAGGTCCTCTGACTATATCAATATAAATCCTCTACACAGCTCCTTATGAAAGATAAGAATGCCCAGTGCTTACAGAGCACTTTGAGGTCTAGGAAATTGGGAAGGGGGAGCAGTCTGAAATGCTCAGGGGTCTGAGGGATTGTTGTGGTGTCAAATTCTCCTTAGCAGTGACAACCACTGTGATTATTGCAGTGAGCTAGCAAGGAAAGGAAAGATCATCGTAGGGAGACTGCCATTATGTACTTGATTACTCACTGCTGTGCCTTTTCCCTTGACTTATTTTTCCTTGTGTTTAGTAAACTTACCCCCTTTCTCATTTATATTAATGTACATTTATGGTACTTAACTGTTAAAAGGAAACTACAAATTTAAGATCAAAGAGTAGCTGGTGTTTCAGAAGTGCTTATTCAACAGTTGGTGATTGCAGTAATTTGCTGTTATGTATTGCACGTGCAATCACCAACATACAAAATTATAGTATCAATATTAGCTAATTGAAATGCTGGATGTGGTAGCATTTAATGGGAAAGGGCTGATTTGCTTTAGCCTCTGTTTCCATCTATGAGTCATTGCTTTTTCTCTAGCACATATGGAGGGAGTCCATTGCAAGAACTAGCACTGGCATTCCAAGGACTTGGCAATTTTGTTTGTACAAGGCATACAGGAATGTAAAGGGTTCCACTCGAGAAGACAGCCTCTTTCCTCTGCAACTTGAATGAAGATTATGTTCTGTCACAGGAGAAAATTTTCTAAAACTATTATTTAGGGATTATAAATGAGGACACAAATATTTGTGGGTACTTGTAGAAGACTTACAATCAGCATAAACCAGCATTCATGTAATACACGGGCAGATAAAAACCAATACACTTGTTTTTGTGATATGAGGGGGGGATTCTGTCAGGACTGATTTCTGCTGAGCTGGAGAGACCATTTAGAGGTGCAGACAGTAGACATATAATTCATGTGATCTAGAATCTATTGGTTGAAGGCATTCTACTGCTGCCTGTAGGGATTGCATACATGTTTGTTCATAGTTCCTTTCCATCTCTGAAGTAGGAGGTGGGAGTATCCTATCACACCTTCAGACTGAAGGCTTTATGACCTGTCTTCTACTGTGACCTATGGACAGCAAGAAATATATTTTTATCAAGGGGTGATAGTTCTGGTGGAGGCTCCAGTAGAAAAAGGGATTTCTACCATGTTGTTCTTATCCCATACCAATGGTACAAACCACCTCACATTATTATATGGCAGAAACCTCCAATTATTTGGATGAAGTCACTTACTGAGCAAGATAGTGATGGCTTTCCTACAGGACAGAATGCAGATGTATTAGCTAATTTCAGTGGTAGGCAGAGCTGGAGAAAGTGCTCTGGGGGATTATTCTGTATGTGCATATATGGGACATACATGCATCTTCCTCCTGAACCTAAAGAAGGTGGAATATGGAAATATTCCTCTTCTGTGGAATATGGGGTTATGTTTGTTATATTTGTTAAGGCTTATGCTCAGCAGAAGGCCCTGTGGGAAGGCTTGGCTGCAGGCTGGACCATTGGAAGGCAGCTGTGGGATGAGAGGCACTTACACATGGACAGCATGTGAGTGGGAAGCTGATTGGGTGATAGGACACACGGACAGCACGTGAGTGGGAAGCTGATTGGGTGATAGGATGCGTGGACAGCAGCACTGCAGCTGAGCAAGCCAATAATGGGTGATCTTCTCCTTTAAGTTTTGGTTATGGCCAGTGGAGATGAAAGATATAAAATGGAGGGTAATTTCTGTAATAAAGTGATCTTCTTCAGAGGCATAAGAGGGTCCATGTCTTTTTGTTCCCCATTGCTACGCTCTTCACCCAGCCCCGTGCCAAACATCAGCCAAAGGCTCTATGTGCACTGCAGTTTCGTTTGAGTGCTTGTTTATGACTTAGCAGAGCACTGTAAACAATCATATTTGTGTCATCTAAATTGGCCAGTATTAACATTAACTTTTATTGCTTGTGCCTAGGAAAAGTCTAATAAAGCAAAGTACTGCTCTTATACTTTATTTTTTTTTTAGTTTAGTCAAAGCATAAGGAGAAATTTGAAAGTCTTCTTTTATTCTATTCTTCAGCGACCTAGAGTCACTGTTGGAGTGAAGAGCTTTGTTTGTGGTCTACAGAGTCCTTTTATTCTTTCTGTGGCAGCTCTGTTAATGCTTTCTCAGTTGCTCCTGTACATAACTTGTGAGTCTAGGATCTGGCATATGCCTCTTCCCTGAATTCTACCCATGTGTGGCAAGAGCTTTACAGAGCAGCTAAATAGATAGATACAGCTCTCAGTTTGGGTAGTCAGGTGTCCTTTCTTTCTAACCTATTCTGGATCCTTGTCTTTGGAGAGCTCTGCTCCCTTTCCTCATTGCATACAGGATGATAAGCCACCTGCCTGATTGGATCAGTGAAATTCACTTAGCTCTTGCTCAGAGAGATCAGTATTTGCCAGTAGAGTATGGATTTCATGTGCTGCCAGCTTGATACAGAAGAGTTTTCTTCCTTGAGGTAATGCTCCAGGGTAGTGTGCATCATGAGCTCTTTGCTGTGTATATGAAGAAGCCCAAACCAACTAGTTTTGTACAGGAATAGTATTGTATAACAGCAAAATAGGAAAGAAATATATCTTTAACTGCAAAATTAATATTGTTGTTTTCCTGAGAAGCACAAGTCCTCCCCCATTGCCTGTCTCTGTTGGTTTAAGAGAGCTCTCTAAGGCTCCAAGGTAAGGTTTCATTTGCTATTAAGAAGCACTACTGCATTTGTAACTAATCCATAGCCTTTGTTTTTTCTTTCATTATTAGAGAACAGAAAAAAAAAACCCCACCAACAAGCAAAACCAACCAATTAATTAGAAATAAGTTACTTTGTTTCTTATACTGCAGAAAGAACCCCAAACAAAAACCTAAACCCATCAGGGTTAGGAAGATAACAGCTCTCTATTTATTTTCTTAGCCAACTAAAAGCACCTACTAACCAGTGTGACTTCTGTAAAATTCCCCATAGAGGGCCCAGTTTCAGCTCCTCCAAGACCTCACTCTCATTGCCTTTAATGGAGTGAGTGCAGCCTGGTGTGAGGAAGGACAAGGCCAGGCACAGCCGTGTGCCAAGGCACTGAGGGTTTAAAAGGATTCATGTGTCCCTTCTGTTTTCAGGACTCTGCCTCTTCAGCTGTGTGACAGTGCCACCTTTGTATGACAGAGTTGCTGAAGAATCACGTTTTGAAGAGCCTCTTGATTTTTCATGTCCAGTTTACTATGTAGTAACTAAGCACTGTTGTAAGGTTATGTTGCTCATAGAATGAGCAATGTTACTTATTTGGCTTTCTCTATAGAGAATGTGCTTTAAAAACATCCCATGAGCATTTAAAAAGCAATAGCCCAAATTAATTCATGTTTGATTATAATCCAATAGATAGCATGCCAATGCTGAGTTTGTAGTAACCCTGACTCTGCATGTTGCTTAAATATGCAAGATTTGAACTCATAGAAATCTTGGATTATGCAAGTGTTTGTGTCCCTTTTGTAAGTGCTAAGCAACCAACTCATAAGTGGGGAGTTTGGTGCTCTCTGGTTTGTGTGTTGCTAACTAAAGATATTTGATTTTTTTAAAAAGGTCTCATTTCCATCATGCAAAGTGTTACTGTATTACACTGCTTAGAATGATGGAGAAAACAATTCCCAGCAGAGAAAAAATCTGATGTGCATGCAGTGCAGGAGACTGAGTACCTGAGCTTACTGACCCTTTGTCCCATGGGGGCTGTAGCACTCCCCACAGCCAGGTATAGCTGAAATGAGACACACTTCACATCTTAAGAGATTCTGGCAGTGAATGAAGTAAAGGCTTAATGGAACACTTCTGAAATCAGCTCCCTTAAGTTTTGAAATGTGTGAGCATTTTGAGAGCTGGAAGCTCTTTGTTCACTTGCTCTTGTCTAGACCACAGGTCAGCCCCAGCGTGGAGTTCAGCCTTGTTGTCTGGTGGGATGGGGCCTGTGTGGGAGAGCAAGGAGCATCAGACTTCCCCAGAGACAGAAGAGAGAGGCTACAGCAGTTCACCAGCCTGCTGGGAACTGGGGAGGGCAGGGGCTTGGCAGGCTCTGATGTAACAAGATGGGAACATAATTTTAAGATATATAATATTTGATCTGTCACAAAAGCAAACCCTTCATTTCAGATTAATATTCATACTGGGTTGGTTGAAGACTTGGTGCAATTGCTTTAGTATCGTGATCTGCCATAGCAATGCATTCACTAAGGGAGAGACCAAGGACTACATATCTCAGTCTTGGGGCTTGCCAATATTCTCTTATACATCTTAAATTATTACTATTACCCATGGCAGATTGATACTTACCCAAAAAAGAGATATTTGCATGTGCTTTTGAACTGCAGCTGTCTCTGCCATGAAATATGATTGTTTAAACACCAAAAGCACAATAGAATAATTAAAATAGAACTTGATCTCAATTCAATTTGGACTGCATGAGGACTTGCAATGAAAAAAAACCCCGACTGACTGCTTTTCAGAGGGGCTGGACTCATGCTTTATAGATGGAGGAAAAGGTTGGTTATATAAAAATGTGTGAACAAGGACAGGAGGTGCTTGGTTTTAGTTTCCTTGTTTGTTGTGCATGCTAATGATTCAGCTGGAAGGGGCCAACCTTCCTAAGCAATCTTCTCTCTCCAGGCAAAGGGAATTGTCAGATAGATGGAGGTACTTGGAACAACATAGTCAAAGCTCTCCTTCACAAAGATTTGGGATGGAGTCAGTCATCAAACTTTTTGACTGTATTTTAAATTCATCCCAGAAAGATATATTAAAAATATGACAAGCTCTGAGAACCTAAAGGATCCAAACCAGTAAATGAGCTTATAAAAAGTTAAAAGAAGCAGTGATCCTCCTATATGAAAGGTAATGATTTCAAACTTCCTAGACTTCCTTCAAAACTCAGCTGTGTACTTTGCTCTTGCTCATTTCCAGGAAACAAACTTGGATGAGGTTAGAGTTTCTTTAGGACCAGGATTTAGAATACTTCTGTGTAGATTAACACTGGCAATTACGTATGGTAAATGGAACCATAAAGAAAGTGTTATTGCTCTCTGATGAAAGCATTTCAAAATCCTTTCTTGGTTTTAAAGTTCTTAGAGTTGGCAGCAAAACTGCTTCATGGGGCGGAAACACAATTGCAGTCTTTGAACTACCTTTTTTCTGAGTTAGAAGTACAAATACAGCTTTTCTAGCAGACTGACATCTGGCAAAACAAAAGGTCTGATCTTCCTGGCCATCTCTAGACTTAATATATAAGGACTATATTAACTAAGATGGTGTTGAGCAGGACCTTGTGGTCAGGTGTTTTAAAGCATCAGGGCGACTGGTTATATTTAATATGCATATTGTTCCCCTTGAGCATCATGTGCAGAATTGCTCCCTGTTTAGGCACCTACACTGTAGGTTCTCATACCTGACCAGTCAGCTACTCTCTTTGTAGTCAAGTGACTGTATTCTTCTGAAGTACTAATAATCTCTCTGAAACATCTGTCCTCCAGTCAAGTTATTTATACTTTTAAGGTGCTTGTTTCTCCCCCATGGATGATAGACTGATTCTCTCACACTTTAGGTGTGGGTTTTCTGAGTTCTGCAGTTCAGGGAGATGTGATTCCACCCATCTTGTCCTTCCTATTGTATGCCAAGTATGCTGACAGCCTGCTAATTTCAGTGTGCTGGATGTTTCAAAATACACTTTTTTGCTACTGTAATTATAGCTTAACATGAAAACGAATGCATTTGGTCCCCTGTGTGACTGGTGAACTGTTTTGACAGCAGTGCTTCAGCAGGACACTGAGCCTTGGGATGAACATATAAATGATCTTAAAATAAGCAAGATATCTTTAGCCAGTGACATTTTCTGCCTATAAGGTTTCCTGGTTATTAGGTGTTCATTTGCCTAACTTCTTAATTAGGGTTTTTTTAATGCATTGGAAGTGTCTGGAGCATAGGTAAAAAGCAGGGGCACATGAGCCAGATGGAAGAGCTCAGGAATGCCATGCCATCCATAAAGTGTGGGACTAGGAGCAAACTGGGAGAAGCACAGTAATGAACATTCAAGGCTTGCATCGTGATGCAAGAGGGAAAAAAATAGGGTAGGAAAGGAAGACTCATAATGGAAAAAGCAATATACTAACCTGCCAAAGTTAGCTTAAAAGGAGTGATTTTACAATGGCAAATATAACTGCCACAGCAGAGCAGATTTCCCACTCTGTGTGGGAGGCTTCCGTGCCGTGGTGAGACACCCTGAGCTGCATGGAATTACAGTCTGGATACTGTGTGTGGAGGGGCTTCTCTAGGTTGTGTTGGTGGGACTGAGGTGATCTGGAGGAGAGATATACTGATGTAAATGTATACTGATTTCTGGGAGTCATAAGCCAGCCTGTGAGTGCATGACTCGGACTTCAGTGTGCCTTGACCATAATGAGAGAGACAAACCATGATTCAGCTCTAATTTATGCCAGTTTCACAGTAGTAAGTCAGCTGATAGCAGTGGAATTAGTCCTGAATTTTTGTGATATAAAATCAGAACTAAGAATAGTTTGTGTTCTTGGAATTCGGGCTTCTACTCTCCAGCAATTTGTATCACAAAGACTACATTATTCAGGCACGACTTGTTTCATATTTAATATCATATTACATATGTCCCTTGATGAACAAAGGACTGTAATGTAATTGGGTTCAACCATCAGGTTAAACCCTCAAGAGAACAGAGTTCAAGCTGTTAATAAATTACTGCAGAATCCTGACATAAAATTGAAGGTTGGGAATTCCATCTGTTGTTTTAATAGAGAGAGAGAGAATGATTACTTAAATATTTTAGAAAGGCTTGGCTGAGTAATAACCAAAGAGATGAGGTAGAATAGTATTTACAAGTCTGAGCTACTGACTCACTGTGGAAGCATTATAAGACAAACAACAGGAAGCTACTAAAAACCTTCAGTTTTTCTTTTCTCAGTCTTTCAAGCTTCCCTAAAAACTCTCCATTCTGGAATAACACATAGCATTAAAAAATTATGAAGCTGACATGGCCTTAGCTTCATTTCTGGAGGCATTACTGCTGTAAAATTGCAAGGTCTAACCTTGATTTAAGTGCCTCAAGTCTGAAACATCTTGCTCTGAAGCAGTTTTATTGCACGGTGATGAAATGCAGGAAATAAATGACTGGTTGCTTTGAAATTGAGTGGTAGGAGCTGTGAGGAGAAGGCAGGAATAATTGGTTGAGCAAGCAGAACTCGTGGTATAAGACAAAAGAAAATACTGTTAATTAGAGGACATGTAATTTGGGCATTTTTCTTATTCTCAGAAGGGACTAAATATGAAATCTGTGCTCAGTTCAGCTTTGAAAGAGTGCAGAACTGCTTAGATATGCAATACAGAAACTAGAGATGCTGCTCATAGAGTTGTAGATTGGGTGAGGGCTTGGAGGCAGCTGATTATCCTTTCCCCAGCCTTTCCTTTGCAGAGGCTGTCACTGAAGAGTTCAGAGCACTCTGCCGGGGTGGTGGGGAATGCCAGCCCTCTTTGCTCCCGTTAAGCATTTCCTTTTGGTGACAGTAGCAGCTGCTCAGCAGCGTGGCCTGGAGACTGAGGGAACAGTGGGGGTGTGTGTCACAACACCTTGGTGGCCACAGCAGAGTGCTACTGCTGGGCTGAGGCTCGGGAGGCAGCAGCGGGCACTGCCCAGCCAGCCTTGGAATGCCAGCTCCATTAGGACATATAACCACCCCTTCCTGCAAGGGAGCGTGTCAGGATTTCTTTCAATTAAAACCAAACTCATGTCTCTGTGTCAGAATGTATAACGTTTTTGCATAACAGAAGGCTTCTTTATTGAAGTATATTCAAAGAATTAACATTGCGAAGTTTAAAAATACATCATATTGAATTTTTTTTAAAACCATCACATTTTTGTAATTAGGTCATCTATCCATTAATTCATATCCCTTATTGCTCAGAGATATTAATATAGATTTTTTTCATAGCATTAATCTCCAATCTCCTGCAATATGAATATTCTTGTTTCTAAAATAAAACCCATTAAGCATTTGCTGGTTCATAAAAATACAATAATCTGATAGCCTGATTAGATGTTATTTAATTTGATAATGGTGCACCAGTGGCTAGGGGGAAACTTAAATAAACATGGAAGCATTGCTCTATTAAATAACAATTAAATTATCCTCTTGATCTATCCTTAAACAGATCTCCCACTTCCTTAGCAGCATTTTTAGGAACAGATTAATGAAATCTGTGGAATAACTTGCATATGCAAATTATAACTGCAATTATTTTTTGTAGTCACAGCAGATATAGGTGACAACACCACTGCCTTCGAGTTTTTGCCAAAATGTAGAGGTATCCTATTGCATTGGTAAGTTAATGCCCACATCTTCAGCTCCTCATGTCCAGAGGGAATGAACAAGAATGGCAAAGACATTTCAGGACAGAGGCAGCACTGGGGAGGGCTGCTCCATGTGCAAACTGCCCATGCCTTGGCTGGTCAGACTGGGAGCACAAGCCCTTCCTCCCTCCTGTGCATGTGGAGGTGCTGATATGCCCTGACACCACCTCTGAGTCCCAGGAGGCTGAAAACATTGAACAAAAAGATGAAAAACCTGCTGTTAGTCTTGCCTATGCACTGGTTTAGGAAGAGGAAGGCTGGGAAGGAGGTGGGAAATGGAGCAGGGGGAGCTGGCACAGGTGTCACACAGGATCTCAAGGAGAAGGATTGCAGCTTTCTTTACAATGCTGGGAGAAGTGATCCTAAAACAGGAGCTCTGAGAGGTGTCAGGGCAATTTTTGGCTGCAGTAACTTGCAGACCTTGCTGCGAGGTTGCTGCTGTAGAGGAGTGAGCTGGGATTGGTGTTTGTGACCGTGGGTGGTGCCATTCCAGTGACAAAGGTGTTGGGGAGCCTTTTCCCATAGCCCCAGGGTTTCTCCAGAAAACAGAGCCTGTGTGTCCATGTGCAGTGCTGTGCCTTTGTGAGCCCTGCACTGCCCAGAGCTGCAGTGTGTGCATCCTGTGATACCTCTGCAGCAAATTGGATTTGCTTCAGTGGAGTTGCTCCAATTTATGCCTGAACAGAATTAGGCCTTCTACATGGTTTGGATTCAAATTATTGCTTGTCACAGCCACCAAAGTCATCTGACGTTAATTCACTGGAATACTGTGGATTGTCTGTGCTCTCATCTTGTCTCTTACTGTCAGAGAAACATCCCCAACTGAAATGTATCCAGGGCTCATGCACAGCAGCTCCTCTCTTTTTCCTGCAACTGGGAGGAAAGGAAAAATCTTTTGTAGTACATGGTGACCAGAAACTAGCTTGTAAGTCAGATATAAACTATATGAATGTTAAAATAATTCTGTGCCAAAGAAATAGCTTATAGATATTCCTTGTGGGGATTGTGCATGAAACCGGTTATCAGGAATTACTGGGTTTTAGGCAGCTGGAAAACATTGGTGTATACATTAAAAGTTTTCTATTGATTAAGTGCAACCTCTTTGTAAATATCTCTTCTTACCTTGCTTGCTGCTGTGCTGCTACTTTTTGTACACTGCTATGGGACTGCTCTTGCTCTTTGATGCTTTTTTTTTTCCCTCCAATCTCTTGTGGGTGACTAGAAGCCTTGGGAAATGATGATAGAATGTGATTTGTTTTACAAGTCTGGAAGAGCTCTCTGTAGAAGGCAAGATGGGACCTGGAACAGGGTCTTAGTTTGAGGATTACAGATACCATGTTTAACCCCTAAAAACATATGTGGATCTCATTCGGTATGAGAAAAATGTGAGATAATGATTTATTATTGCATACTTTAAATAATTTGTCTAAAAAGTGAAGAATACCTAAACTGGAAAGGTTGTTTTGATGCTTTTTAAAATTTCAGTTGGTTTAATATACAGTAGTTATATACTTATTTACAGTTTTAAGCTTATGCTTTGAGAAGTTTTAAATTCAAGCGAATATTTGTATGGAAGTTTTTTCAGACCTTGCTTCTGTTTGCATTATCATTCACATGCCCCTGGCATGCTTTAAGGGACAGTGGCTTGAATCCCATAAGAGTAAAATAATTTTAAATGGCAAAAGACATGTCAAAAATGTCTATTTTATTTCATAGTGGAATAACTAGTTTGACTTACACAGGAATTAAAAAATGTATTTATTAGAACATATTGCTAGCTAATGGAGAAAAGGTTAAGTTTTTGTATTATCTTAGTAAAAATATGTTATTCAGATCAAAAAAATTTAGTCTATATTTCTCAGACATGGATTAGAGAATGGCTATTTTGGATGGCTTTCTTGTGCTCTTTTTGCCCTCTACTTCAGCAACAGGGTCTTGCGGCTTGAGCAGGTAACTCATATATATTAAAAATCTAACCTAGGCTACTGATGAATCGCATGGCCTTTGGCAAGAAATAAAAAAAACCTGTCTCTGAAAATTATCTGTGTGCCAGGAGTTGGAACTTTGTGAAGAATGATCAGCTTTTTGTAAAGAGCACTCCAGTTCCTCTGCATAGCATTCCGTGAAGATGCCTTGTGTTTAGCAACCAGCTCACAAAGTTCAGGGTGTGAGAATTTGGAAGTGATGCTCCAAAAATGCTACTTTGAACTTTGTCATCACATGAGGTGTGGAGAAAATGCCAGTGGGATCACCCACAGGATGAACCTCTTTTATCTACTGTCTTTCAAACTTCTTTTAAGGATGTTGTCTAGGAGACCTTGTATGTCTAAAGAAGGTACAAGTGAACAGGATCCTGTATTTTGGGAGTTTACACTTGTTTACAGCTTGTCTTAGCCATCATTCCATTGACTTTGCAAACCATTCTGTCACTGATCTTTGTGATGTCCCAGAGTAGTTAGTTCTGCAGAATTACCTGGCTCTGGTTTGCTTTTGAGTGAGGTAATGGTGCTGTGCTTGGAGGTATTTGGTTTCTTGAATCCCCAATAAAGTTTACACAGAAGCATTGCCACTGTTGGAAAAGGTGAATCAAGCAGCTGAGCTCCATTTTTTTTGCACCTCTCTGTTTACTTTCTCCAGTAAACACTGAACCTTAAAGGACTGTAGTAACTACTTGAGATAATTCAATGTTCCAGGATCTGACTATTTTGACTGAATTCAAGAGTTGTGGCTGGAACTGAATTGGACACTCAGCCCAAGTATGATCAAAGCTAAGGTACCTTTTGCTGCTGCAAAAAAAAAAACACCCCAAAACAGCAACTTGGCCTTAGGTAATCTTCTCTCAGTGAAAGAAGTGCATTCAAAAGAACTCACACCTCTTTCTGGGCCTTCTAGAAGTGCTGAGCAATTACCTGTGTAGGCAAGCAAGGGCCTTGAGAAACCAAACGCCTCACATCTATCTGTACTTACATTGTCCATCTGTCCATGAAAATAATGTTTGCTTTCTCAAATATATAAAAGCCTGACAAAATCTATTCAGCAGGCCTGGAACCAATGGGTTCTTAAGGTGTTTGTGGGGGTTTTTTTGCATCTAAACTAACATTAAGTTGTCAGATGGAGGAAGGCTATCTTTCAGGAGAGGAGAGAGAACAGGGAGCTGTACCTTCTCTGTGAATGTTAAAGGCTGCAGTGGTTCTGGGCAGCAGAAGTCAATAAGGTTCAGACAGCAGTATTCATTTCAAAGATGATGTTCCCATACCATCTGGGATTAATACATGCTACAGAAGGATTCATAAAACTGCACGGAAATGATGTATGTTTATCCAATACCTTTGGCACTCAGCACTATTCATAAAAATGTAAATGTTCTGTTCCCTTTGAAATAGGGACTTGACAGTGTATAGAGTTCCCTGCTTCTTGTTAGCATCTCATCTAAGTTAGGAGTGGACAGGGAATGTTTTAATTTCTCCTGTGTCTCAGGGGAAGGGCAGATCAGTCTACTTCCCCATTATCCTGCCTACCAGTGGTCCTAGCTATAAAGTTATAAATGGTAATTTTTCTGCTAAAACTGCTCTTGGATGAGTTGAAGATCAACTATGCAAAAGAGTTTGGTATTCACTATAGAAAAATGTAAAACACCAGCACTAGAATTCCCCTTGGTCTGTACTTAAGCCCTTTAAAACTACCACAAATGTTACTGAAACAATCAACCCCAAAAGAACCCCCAACATTTTAAGGCAAAACAAGCCCTGGGCAAAACTAAGTAGAGCCTCAGCATTCATTATACATTACAGGATGCTTATTCCTATAGCTGCAGGTGATCTAGGTACTCCATAGCAACAACCTTGAAGCATTTTTAAAAAAATACTGTATCATTAAAAAGTAATAGTTGCAGGGACTCTTCAAACACAATTTTAATACTTGACAGACTATTAGAATTTTGAAAACTGAACTTTATTTTTATAGTCACTCTCATGACAAAGATTTTTAGCAGGAAACTTTTACTCTAAAAAACCCTTAAAATAATACTCCCCAAGTGAAGGAGTGGGGTTTCCTATGATGCTTTTTCATGCAAGCTCAATCCCAGAAGGAACAGCTACACCATACCACAGGCAGCTTTGAGCAGTAGAGCTGGGGGGAAATGGCTGCACACCCTGTTGGTGTACTCAGACCCTGATTAGAAAATTGAATGAGAACCTAAAACTTGTCTGAATTAAGAGTTTATGTGGAAAGTCCTATTAAAATGAGCTACTCAGCCACAGAGTATTTCTGAACAATCTCATTTTACAAGTCAAATTGAAAATCCCACTTTACAGGACCACTTATGTTTACCATGCAAGTTAAATGGCATTGAGTGCCCTTTGACAACAGCCTCAGTAAACAGAAGTGGGAGATTAGTCTAACACTTGCATTCAAGACCCGGGGATCCAAAGCCACACATAGCCTGACATGACAGTTTTCTGGTACCTGGTGACAATCCATAAACTGCCCTTGGGGTAGCTCTATGATCCTGAGCTGTTTGGTCAGTCATCTGGGATGCAGGAAACTGACTGTAACATTTCTGCAGTGGAACAAAAAGAAATGAGGGAACTTCAAAACCTCTCATGAAATAGTTATTTTCTGCCTTGCTACATTATCCACTAAACTTGTCCTTCTTCATTTGGGAAGTATGGATCGCTCTGCTGCTGGGGATTGAACTGAACCTGGCATGGGTCCATGGTATCCACCCTGGTAGTGGGACTAGGGCTCTTCCTTGTGCATTAGTCCAGAGTCAGGAGGCTGATGCGGACACCCAGCACAAGTAATTGTGCTATGCAGAACAGCAAAGCTCTGGTCAGTTTGTTGCATTAGCACATGTTTGGTTTTAGGTGAAGGGATGCCAAATCAAGTGAACATACCTCAGGGCCAGAAATAGCATCCTGGTGCTGGGCTGTAAGATGGCCTCACGTAACACTCACGTTAGTGAGGGGGAGAAAAGTTTTTCTCCCCAAAAGTTAGATGTTAGAGAAGCAACTGGTGGAGCTGTATTGCTTCTGAAAGCACTGGGAGTGCAAAACCTCAGTAGTAGTGGCTCTGGTCATGGCAGCTACCTCTGGCTCAGGTGAGTGGGAAAAACTCATCTGGAGCTGGTTTCTGTGATGAAGAAAATGTGGCCACCTTCCTTTCAGACTTAACTTCTGCTCTGTTCACTTCAATACATTTCTATTCTGGTATTAGTGTGCTGTGCAGCCGGGTAGGGACGTGAGCACAGATTTTAAGTGTATTGAATGTGTACAGAACAAAGCAGCTGCAGTGAGTAATGCCAGAGCCCAGGCCACCAAGCAGCAACCCAGAGCATCTGCTCAGTGCCTCCCCTGAGCACCAGTGCTGTGCTGTAGCAGCTCTCAGTTACTGGGAACAAATGGCCCTTTTCATTGACCAACGGGCTGATGCTTCCAGAAAGCCACGTGTGCCCTGGGGGAGACTGCAGTGACCCGGTACAGGTCTGAAAGGGAATGTTTGTGCCGCTATCTGATCCCTCTCCTTAGCGCGCTCCTGCTTGCTTGCAAGAAGATGTTCTCCCTGTGCTTGCACATCCTGCTTGGGAAATTAATTCAATGTCTGTGTGGTGAAAGCAGAGGTGAGAGCACTGAAATGAGAATGAAAGCTGTAGCACCTCCTCAAAGTAAGCATGCCAAATGGACTCTTAATCCCTAAAATAACCAGTTTAGTAGAACACAAAATAAAGTGCTCCTGAAACAGAAGTTCAACAGTTGATCAGAAAATTATCATTTACATGTTTTCTAAAGAAATCTCCATCTATTGGGCCATTTCTCTTGAGCCTGCACTTCTCAGTAGCTGAGTTACGGCCCCTTCTAGCTCCTCTGGAAAACTTTCCCTCACCTCAGAGGTGGAATTGCTGGAGTGGCCACTGGCCAAAGGTGATCCTGCTCTTCCTCTTCTGCCAGCTCTGGAAATTGCCTCACCATCTGTGGGGCTTGTTCAGAGCACTGAATTGGCAGAAAACTACCTCAGGGAGCTTTTTAAAGGTTCTTCCAGATGAGCATGTTCATTTACTGCTAGGAAAGGTGTAATTTCCCTGTCCCTTGGCACTGTGTTGTCTGTCCAGGATGTGGGTGCCAGCACAAGCTGGATGGGCAATGGAGAACATACAAGGACTCATCAAAAATCACCCTTTTTCCAGACCAAGATGGGACTCCTTACTGAAGCAGCCCATAAGGATGGTGGACTGTAATATATGCATCGGTGTAATGAAAATCCTTGAGAATGAAAGATGAAATCCTGGCATCATTAAAATCAGTGGAAAAATGTGCTGAATGCCATTAAGGTTTTTCACCATAAAAAGTATGAGTGTCCATTAGCCCATCAGGCTGTTCATACCTTCAACCCTTATCACTTAAGAGCAATTTGCTGGTGCAGGTTTTTATTTTGTTTTCTGGTAACTTAGAAAAATATCACACTCTATATACTAGGTCGATGCTTCCCCATTTGAACTTATGAGAAAGCAAATGTTGCAATCAGTTTTCCCTTGCCCATAAAAAAAGGAGGTGCTCTTTCAGCCAGGCACACTTCAAAAGTGAAAGATCTAGTCTTCAAGAGAAATATTAAGAGCTTGTAGTTATCAAATAATGCAGAAGTCTGCACGTCTGAATTAATCATTATAAACTTTAATGTTCTTGCAAACCACCACCTCTTTTCTCAAAGTCGGAAGAGAGCTTGTCCCTTGTTTTCCTGTTAGACCATGGGATAAGACATGCTTTCCCATGTGAAGTTTAGGTTTGCCTATGTTTCAGCTTGAGGCCATGTAGAAAATGTGGTCTTTCTGGTTTTTTGAGCTTAGAAGTCTAAAGTTGCACTCTTCCCGCTGGATGAGCTGGAGTGCTATAGAACTAAAGGCATTCTAGTTTCAGCTTCATGGAGCCTGTGATGACAATGCAAATGCAAAAACCTTTTTCAGGATTTGAAATGTAGATTATATTGGTATTATATAGGACATTGGGGACATAAGAGTCATTTGGCACTGACTTCATACTGGCATATTTATATTCACGTTTTTCTATTTATGATCTTTTAGGAATAGGATCAGGAAATGGATATTGAGGCATTACTTGCCAAAAGCAAAGATGACTGAAACAGATGACGTGATCTTTAGAGTAATTTTGTACAACTGGGGAAAGAGAGGAGTAAAGGAGAAAACCAGTTTACATGTCAGTTCTGTGAATTCAGAATAGAAAGGCCAGAAACTACAGTGAGAAATTATCTGAAACAGTCAGCAGCATTGCTTTATTGTGAGAAATTATGATGATAAACTTGGCTACAAAGACAGTGAGAAATTTTCTGGTGTAAAGGATCACAGTCCAGAGTTACCAGGTTCACAGGACTGAGATCAGAACTGAAACTGGATGCCAGCAGAATCAGACACTTTGGCTCCACAGAAGAAAACTGGGCAAGAATAAAGATTTTTTCATCCAAATGCCATGGCTCCAGTCCCTGCCTCTGAGAAAAACATGCAGAAGAGCTTGGTTATTGTTTTCTCTGAAGATGTCTTGTACAATTTGATAAAGCACAATAAATTGCATTTACTTATTAGGGTGTTTAGAATAGGGTAAAGCTCTACGCTAAAGATAGGAGCACAGGCTGTAGGTTTGGAGTGACTTTTTCAGTTGCTGTTTTCTGCACTGACCCAAGAAGCTGCACTGTCATTATCCTTTCATAATTCACTTCTCTGAAAAGAAACCTTATTTCCTCTTTAAATCTCCATGAAGGCTACTTTTTTTTTAGCCCAGTTCCTTGAACTGTTGCTATTATAACTTAAGCTAAAAACTCTTGGTTGCAGCAGCTTCAAGGATAGTTAGGAAAAGGGATCAGCTGCCCTCCCAGCTTCGTTTTCCTAAGCTAGATGAACCACTTGCTTCTTTCTACCAGAAATCTCATCTGGCACGAGAATCTCTTGTTTCCCCTATTCTATGATAGTTTTCCCAGTTCGTATCAGCTTCTGTTCTTACTCCTTACATGACTTTGGAACTGGTTATCCTGTGGCTACTTCTGAAGTCCTTTCCCTACAGTTTTCCTCACTTTACAATTACAGATAGTTTTAGCAAATTTTGTTTAAGAAAATTCCAAGACTCTAGTGATAATATTCCAGATGACTTTAGAAATTTTTTTCACTTAGTTTTCCTTCCTTAAAATTTGCTCTTATGAAATAAAAAAATCATAGTTAGAGATCAACATTTGTTTCATTTTCCATTTAACTAAACTTAAGCAAGTTATGATAACTTAATTCAAATTTATTTGGCATGTGCAACTCTCTTATAGTGTGATTTCTAAAAGTCTGATATAACCTTGCTTGTTAGATTGGTAATTATTTCATAAAGAAATCTGCCAGCTGCCATGTTCAGGAATAAGTGTTCCACATCATTAGTAGAAAACACTGGTTCACGTGAGCAAAATTAAAGATTGCTCATTTTAGATTTTTTGTTAGTGTTCAGCTTCCTAATATGAGTGGGTTTCAGTAGTAGGTTATTGAAATGCTCTTAGCAGAACCTCTTTTCATGCTTCTTCCACATTTTGAAAAGCTTGGTATTTTTAACTATGCTGGCCTTGCTTATCTCATTATAGTTATTACATTGTTGATAAATAATTCTACCTCCCCAAATAGGTTTCTTACACACCTTTTGTTTCTTAATGTTAGCTGCAGGTACCTGTAATGGGATTAGTGTGAGGCTCCCTTGGTTTTGAGTGCCTGTATAATGTCTTCAGTCAAACATCAGCAAGTTTCTCTTCATTCTTCTGTTCAAATTTCTTGTATTACACAAGACAGTAAGGGCAAGCATCCATTTTCAACTACATTGAAGCTTTACATATAAATTTGGATGTTTAACATCTATGGAGCAGTTAAAGCAGATTGCCACAGGTCCAGGACTTTATATGCTCGTGTGTATGTGCATTGACTCACTGAGTGCAGAGAGGTTATGCATGTGCAGGAGCTTAGCTCTGCAAGTGAAGTGCTTACATCAGGCCTCCAGCCTGCTATCATCTGAGATGCCCTTAAAATGAGTAAATATTTATGTCATAATTAACTATTTTACAATGACTATTTTACTGCCTTTTTTTTAAAAGCCTAGTAAACAACTAGGAGATTGCAGAAGAATGGTTTGTTCCCTAAGATCTGTTGAACTGGAAGAAACTGTTTTTAAGAAATAAGCAACCGATCATAGATAGTGTTTGATCTGAAATACTGGAGCAGCTATGCCATTGCTGTGGTCTGAGGTTGCAAGTGTCATGCTCAGTGCTATGCAATAGGTTATTTAATCTTCCAGGTTTTAGTTCTCTGCCCAGGAGATAAAGAATCACATTTAGTTTTCTCATAATGATAGCTTGTTGGGATTAATTTCTGCAGGCTGCTGAATTTGGCAGATGAGGATCCTCATAAATCAGACAATCTAGATGTGAATTGCAATCTGGAATCCTCCTTTGGGACCCCTTTGGAAGGCAAGTACATTGAGACATTTTCTCTTGGATTATTGTACAGCAAAACTGCTATAGAAATACTAGCCAGTTTAACTTTTTTAGCTTTTTCAATATGTCCTGTCTCTTACAGAGCTTATTATTCCTGACAAAATGATCAGAAGGTTGTGTTTTGAAGTCTGGACTGTTTGTTCCTCACCACAGTTGTTCAGGACTCGTCCTGGCTTGCTCATGTGATCGTGCGCCCAGAGACCAGCTGCAGTTTCAAAGTGGATTTGCTGTGCAGCAGTAGAAATCTCTTGGGAAATAGGTAATCTGATATATTAGTTTATATCAAACCATGAGGACTATTATTCATGTTGTTCCTGGTCTTCATCATTGTGGCTGTCAGCCTGATATCCCTTCTAATCAGCTAGGTAGACAGGGTTCAAAGCCTCAGGCATGTATATTAAGCGGAGAAAGAAGCAGCACTCCAAGGCTGCAAGGCAAAAGTAGCCTTCTCTTGCCAATGGGGACAAAAAGAAAAGGATGGAGATCACATTGAGGTTTTTAAAACTTTGTTGTGGGGTTAAGGGGGAGGGTGTTGACTCTTTTTTTTTTTTTTTTTTTTTTTAAATGGGGAGGGAGGGGCAGAAAGGCAATGGTGTAGCCTTTGCCTGTATTTGATTTGGACTAAGAAAGAACTGCAAACCTGTAATGTACCTCTGTGTCCTAAACTGCAACAGCAAACTGAGATAGCACTAAACCTGACCCTGGGGACTGCACATATTGGACTGCTGTCACCCAGGTCCATGTCTTAGAAACACTTTTAGTAAGTGTGATTAATGTAGCCAATCTCTTGATGAGCCTAGCCAGTGGATTTTTTTTTGTCAAGTTCTGCTAAGCATGAAATCTGCCAGTCACCACCAAAGCACATGAAATGCTTTGAAAGAGAGAAAAATATATGCCAGATTATAAAGGTAAGTTTTTAAATATGCAGCTATCTAGGTAATTGGGAATACTGGAAGTATTCCTGAAAATACTTATGCATGTACTTAAGCATACTCATAATTCTATTAACTTCAGTGGGACTATATATATTTCTAAAGTGAACCACCTGTGTGTTTGAGAAGACAAAGCCATTAAGCTTCTCTGCATGCAGAATTTGATCCTGTGACTAAGTCTTTGTGTGTCATGCTGTAAATTTACCCTGAAGCTTGCCATAAAGTCAGTGCTTTTAAAAAGTATATTTGAAGAGCTCCAGTAGAGTCTCAAGGCAGTTATAATAGTGTGTATTTGATTTACAGCATGCCATTGAATTAGAAGGGTATTTGAAAGAGGATTTATGTTAAAATAATGTAGACAGTGATTTAGAGCATGGATTGTGGCCTTAAGCATGGGCAAAACAGAAGAGTTTATTGCAGCAAACAGTTCATTGCCTTCTGCGGAAAAAACACTGAAGAAGAAAATTTGGAGATTGTCATCTTGGCTGAGTATATCTGTTAACTAAAAATACTGGTCAACACATGGCTTTTCAAAGTACAGAGGACTTTCAACAACATTTTGTGTAACCAGCACTAGATAGAATTATCAATGAGCTGGAACAGTGATTTGGAAAGGAGAACCACGGAATCAATAAACCAGCTGGGACAACAGATCCAAGAAATATACATTTCTGGGAAAATGACAAAGCATTTTGGCAATAAGTGCTACAAAAGAAAGTCGATCTGAGATTTTTGCCAAATTCCTCAACAATACTGAGATGGCTCCTGAATAGACACATGCCTTGACCTGATTAGTAAACATTTGGATTTTATACAAAAATTTAGGAATTAAATCTTAAAGTAATAATGTCAAATATTTTTATAACTCTTAATTGCTCTCAGTATTGTTTTCCTAATTTCTTACTGGAAGCTTAAAATGCAAGGCCAAAATATCAGCTGGCATAAATTACCTGACTTTTATGAAGATGGGTTGGTATGAATGATATGGGGCTTAATCTGTCTCCTTCAACATGCCTATTCTCTGCCTTTAATTCTAGTCTGTTATTTTGGATTTAAGCGGATTTTAAGACACATGAGGCTGCTCTGAAAAATTAAAACTTACTTTCAACATAAGGCTGAACTTTATCCATGTTTGTAAAGTGAAAACAATGAGAGCCCTCTCAGTGTGAAGTTGCCCTGGGAGCCAGGCAGAGGCCACGGTGACTGATTCAGTAACCGGGCGCATGTGAGCGAGCACAGGACGCTTCCTGTCGCTGCACAAACGGTGGCACTCGTACAACCTTTTGGTTTGGATTGCTCTCTATAATTCTGACACAAACAGCTGATAAGGGGATTGCCAAACTTATCAGTTGAATTCTCAGGTTCTGGTTTTGGGTTTTTTTTCAATGCTAACACTTGGAAAACAAACCAGTGATGATCCTCTGTGAGCTGCAGTTCCCTGTTGAGAGAATCTGGTCAGGCCACTTCATCCATGAGAAAGATCATATTCATTCTTACAGCCTGAAGTCCCTGGGTAAAACTTTCCTGGATTCACTGGGAGAGGCAGCACTGCTTTCTGTACCAACAGCCTCATGGGTGAAGTTACTCCCCGGGACAGTAAGGATACAGCGGATAAAAACTGATACAGGACAAATGCCGAGGACAGAAAGGTCTGTGCAGTGAAACGATGCATGAAATATTAAGAGGGCAGTGTTTGGCAGCTTCATTAGGCGGCCAGGGAAAGCATTCTGCACACCAAGAAAGGATGAAGGCAACTGTGTCTTGGAAACTTGACAAAGAGATCTTTGTGTTCTCCTCTCTTGTTTGGTTTAACATCGTCACACTCCTCTCTCTTCCCGGAAAATGCTCTCAGCCACAGCAGAGGACCCTGTGTTTCTGTTTGGGTGGATGTGCAGGTTTCCCTCCATCCCCTACCTCTGACATACTGAATCAGAATCCTGCTGGATCCACATGGATTCACACAAACTATGGGAGTGGACAGAGGGAGCTCTCCTGCTCTTGTTTGAGGCAGGCTATATACTCAGCCAAACATTTCAAGATCAATTATTCTCAAATTTGAGTTTATATACAAGCTGGTGAATGAAAGGTTTTGAAAACTTGGATGATTTTTTTTTTTAATGGGAAAACAGAACTTTATCCCAGTGCTCAAGGGATGATGCACGCCTCAGTCCAAAATAGAGACAGTTGATGGCAAGAGCACAGATGATGGAGCTCACAAATAAGTGGCAGCAGAGCTGCTCAGAGTGCTGGGAATTGAAGAAAACTAACTCCCTGCAAAAAGAAGAAACTTGAAAACACAATGTGAAAGAAAAAATAGTCCAAAGAAAATTATTTTGATATTTGGGAAAATAGAATAGACAAGGTTGAACCGAATGTAGTCAGATCACAATTCCTTTTTTTGGACATGAAAATTTGAAAATTTAAAAAACATTTAGTAATATAAACTTCTTGCCCCGAATATTAAGAAAATGTTCTTTGAAACACAGAATGCTAATTAACATTCTCAATGTACTTTATTAACATTATAGACAAAAAAAATTTACAAATTGTAACTATTTCATAGACACAGATGAATAGGCAGTAAAATCTAAAGAGCTAAGGACAGAGAAAACCGTTTTTAATTTTATATGTAATTTTTTAATGTTTAATGTAAATTAATCATAATGCACTGAAGATATTTTTCTGCTTCTGTTGAAGCAGAAGTAGGAAACAGCATTGCTGCTGCTTCTCACAGAAAAGCATCCTGCTTCATATGGAAACAAGAAAGTGCAACTTCTTTTGTCAGAGGGCTTTAAGAAATTTTCTACCACTAGTATTCTTCCTTTAGGCCCCTTTGTCTCTTTCTCAGGCACCTGTTAGTTAGCTTCTTTATAGTTCTGCAGAGGTAAATCCCCTGTGTTAGAAGGAGAAGACAGCAAAGGAAGCAAGGCACCACAATGATCTTGCAGGTCACAGGTCAACCAGTGCTTGTCCCAGTTGTTTAGGATCCTATTTGCTTTGCAATCCAGCTGCGGGACAGATGTTTTCAATATAGCTTCTTCTAAAGCTCTGAGAAGACTGTAGATTTCAATTTTATGCTATCAAGGAAAGTATTCTCTGCTGGCAGACATTTTCATAGTCTGGTTCTAGAAATGCTTTCTCTTAGATGCGTAACTGTGAACAGTCACCAGGAAACAGGGATCCCTTGCTTGTCCCTAGTTGATGCACCTGGGTTTAGTGCTTGGTTTTAAAGTGCAGGATGAGTTTAGCAAAAGATTAGCTATAGAAGCAGAACTGCCATACTTCAGTAGTTATTTTGGGTGATACAGATCTCCTGTGTAGCTGGATACAGCAGTTGAACTGGAGGGATGGATGCTGGTTTGTTGCTTGCATTAAAGGTGGTTTGTGCTGATTCTTCTGTTGCAGGGAGTGAAAGCCTGTAAGTGTTTGGTTTCAGAAGTGCAGTGAGGTTGCTCTCTTTATTTATAAATGAGCCCAAAAGAAAATAGGTAAGACAAATATCTTTACTGGGAGTGGAGGACTGTTCCTCTGCCATATGTGTGATAAAAGAAGATTTACATCATGAGTAATGCCCAGATTTGTTGAAAATATTGGTTGACTTCCTCAGCAGGCCAGAAATCTTCTTACAATAAAACATAGTATGTTACCACTTCTCTGGGTTATTGCTGTTACAAGTTGATGACTGCATGATGAGAAATTTAAAATTTTCAGTGATAACATTTAACAGAGGCAGTCTCAGAAAAACAGCAGAGGCAATTGCAAGCATTTGGGTAAGTGCATGGGCACTGCAGTTAGACTATTTCAATAATCCCTTACTGTATCCATCATAAAAACAACCTCTATGACATGAGAAGATTGATAACACACTCTGTACTGTATGATTTTCATTCAGTCTGTAGATTACAAAAGTGAAAACAAGTTGCATCACATCAGAATCACAATATATCATGTCTCCAGGCTAAAATAGAAGTCTTTTAAGGAGGTCCTTCAGTTCAAAACAAGTTTTATTTACTTAACTAATGCCTGGAAATACCCTATAGTTATACTGTGGAAAGGAGTTCTTTTTTCTCTCATCTTTTATTTAAGTGTACAGAATGCTTGATTATACCTAATTGTCATCCCAAGCTTATACATTGAAGAAAAAAACTCCTTTTGCAAGATTCTAACTTTTGTATTTTGTAGCACTTTAGAGGAACTCTCATATGGATTACATCTCCTGAGTCTGCTGGTGCCTGACATATGTTCTGTGAAAAAGAAAAATGACGTATTGTTCTGTAAAACTATTCCCCATGTCTCCCCACTTGCCAAGTTTACTATACATTATGTGAGGGAAAAAATGTCGAGAATATTTTAGGAAAAGAGGAACAAACAATTGCAGTTGATTGTGACAGCAATCACTTGTAAGTGTAAATGCTGGTATCAGGAATATTCTTTAAGCTCTTTGAAATGCTTTCACTTGGCATATTTCAGATTTCCTGGTTTGTACCCTGTAGAACAGGCCCAGCCCTGTTTATATATATAAATTGAGTGTTATTAAGCAATACTAGGTGTGATGAGCAAACCATGAATGACAGATAACACCTTTCACAGTGCGCTTAGAAATGCATATCAATGATGCTTTGCCATAAAAACCCATATACAAAATACCACATTTAACAGTTGGCATTAAAGAAACTTAGGACATAATAGGGCAGAAAGAATATGTCCTTGGACTAATTTATAGAGTGCAATTACATTTTAATGTGTAAAAGGTCCTTGAATGAGGAATTTCAGCTTTGTTTTCACTGAAGATTGCATGAGATAAAAAAAAATGATCCTTGGAAATGAGGAATTCAAGACTATTGTATTTCAATATAGCCCATCAGATTTCATGTGCTACTTCTGATGCTGTTTGGATAGAAACATGCAGAGATTAATTACTTCAAGAAGTGGAGGTGATAAGGATGTAGTGATCTCCTTCTTTAGGGTCAACACCAAATTCAGGACTTAAGGTAATGCCCTCTTGCTTGGTGTCTTGGGGTCTTAGGCTCATCATGTCCATCACACTGTAGTGTGCATAATGAGGTTTCTCTTTGGTATCACATGTGTTTGCAGGGATATTTGGAGTCTAAACATGTTGTGGGCATGAAGATGAATTTTGGTTTAGTCCTGTTTTAAGTCTTTCTTCATCACAGGCCCTGGCATTCATAGAGAATTTCAAATGCCCTGTCCACTAGAACTGTGACAGGATCATGCACAACCACTCCAGGAGGTTTTTGAAGTGTACTGAGGACATTTTGTTGTAGCAGGTGATCACTGAACCGATTGCTGGACCCATTACAGACAAAGAAGGAAGAACTGGTTGAAAAGGTGAAGGTCAAGGGCGGCCTTGGCTGCAATGACCGTGAGACTTGGCAAATCTGCATGTAAGATAGACTTGGAGGAATAAGGGGCCCAGGAGAGGGAGTCAGTCTTCAAGGACAACCTTCTTAGAGCATAAGAGCTGCAACATACGGAAAGTAAAGCAAGAGTTGCAGATTAAACCAAGAGGACAAGCACAGGTGGAGAGGGGACTCCTGACCCAGCTCAGATGCACATAGGGAGCACACTGAAGGAGGAAGCAGAGATGGCAGCCCAGAAGGTATTCAGAGACACTTCTTGAGCATGCAGGGAAAGAACTGCAAAATCCAAAGCTCAAGCTGAGTTGAAATTAGCAAATGATGTAAAGTGGCTTCTTGTGCTTATATGCCTGGAAAGAGTGGCCAGTGTCAGCCTGGGTCCAGTGACCACACAGTGAGTCTGTTGTGATGAGGCAGGTTCAAGGTCAAGGCAGGAAATCAAGCCAGCAGGTCAGCATCAGGGAGGTAGGAGACTGGGCACAGACACAGCTGCAGCACAGCTGCAGTGTCGCTCAGACAGAGGCCAAGTGCAAGAGCCTCAGCTTGAAAGCAACTCCCAAGGGATGGAGAGGCAGGCAGGCCTTTGCTGAGGTTGTCTCTAGCTTTACTCCCAACAAATAGCTCTCATCAGCAAAAAGGCTGACATTGAACTCAGTGAAATAAACTCCTGAACCAACTAAAATCCTGGCAGGGGGAGTTGAATCAGGGTCCTTATGCACTACAGTCTGGGGATATGTTGTGCAGAAATCTGTATTGCAGAATAAAACCTGGGGGACCTGGCGGACAAGGAGCTGACTGTGAGTCAGCAACATGCCCTTCTAGCAAAAGGAGCTGACAGCACTCCAAGCCCTGTGAGCAAATGGCCAGGCAGCCTCTGAAGGGGAGGCATTAGTCCCTCTGTTTGTTTACTCTGCCCCATTTTGGGCTCCCCATCACAAGAAAATGAAACACTAATGCAGGGCCAGTGGCGGCCTGCCAAGATATTGTGTGGCTGGAGTTTCTGAGAGAGGGAGGAGCAGCTGAGAGAGCTGTGCTTGTTCAGCCCTAAGGAGAGGTGGCTGCAGGGAGAACCCCCTGGTGCATGCAGCTACTGAGGGGGGTGAGGAGAAGATGGAGCCCAACTTTTCCAGAGGTGGACAGAGGCAGTAAAGATGTGCTGAAACATGAGAAATTTTGACTTGATGCAGTAATTTTCATTTTTGCTGAGAGGGTGGTGGAACGCTGGAGTGAGCAGGATGCCCAGGGAGGCTGCAGTATCCCCCAGCCTTGGAGGTGCTCCGAACCAACCTGCATGAGGCCTCAAGCAGCCTGCTCTGAGCAGAACCAGAGGGGAGGGGACCATCCCACAAGTGGGATTTCACATGGCAGCAAGGTGCTTAGCTATGGTGTTAAAATGCAAGTCTGAGGACAGAGGTTTGTACTTAGCAGAACTTCTAATTTTCAGGAACACGTACACATTATTCTGCTCCAACATCTGTTAATAATAGAGTATGAAGCAATACGACTTTCTAATGGAACTGTTGAGAAGAGCAACAGATGGAAAATTCTGTGCAAAATAAGTCATATCAATATGATTTAATTTTTATGTTTGCCTGGGACTCTGACAACAAAATAGCCTGATTCTGTGGCAGAAGTACAGCAACACTTGAGAACTGCTATGAGCCCTGTTCCCTTCACCACGACTGAGCAAAGCCCTGAAATAAAACAGTGAGGTGGCTCCACAGGCTTGCTGCTGTCATCTTTCTGAACTCTCTCAGGCACAACCTCTCAAATGCCAAACAGCATGGTGATCCTAGCCTCTCCTGCTTTTAAACTGAATCTGCAGCTCCAGTGGTTAGGGTAGGCAGCAGGACTGACTCCAGGAAATAAAGCTGTCAGCTGTGTCAGCAGTAGGGCTGTACTGTCCCAAGGACGGCCCACTGGCCTTGCTTTTCTGGAGACATCACTTCCTTCTTCTGATCTCATTTTACCTAGCTATTAAACTCAAGAATTTCTTCAGTAAGCACACTAATAAATATGAAAGTTTATTTCATTAGTTAATTATTGGGAATACGCTCCCATCTGTTGTGCTTAGAACCTTCCCATCCGCTTTGCACCTTTGGTACCTGATGCAGTGGTGAGTCAAAAATGGCAAGTGCATATAGGGACTTTAACCCATCTGGGTGAAGTACTTGTAGCTATTTAGCACAATGGTAACTAGTTCTGTAGTCCTTGAACCTCTGAATGAAGAAACCTGCAGAAAATGTATTTGATATTTCAGTGATTTACCTGTGACCCAGTTGCATAACAAAGTGCTAAAACAAACAGCAGTGTAGGAAGTCTTCCTTAAATACCTGCCATATACCTACATTAGGATTCATACACGATATAGGGATATAGTTTCTTCTTTAGTGAAAAAAAAAATTAATTTTGTTAGAGGGAATTTACTTATTCTTAAGAAGAAAGGTTGGCATTGCTGAATTACCTTATGGAATTAATTATGAGCAAAGCACCCTCAACAAAACATGAGGACAAATCACTAGCCAAAGAACATGGCACTGGAGGCTCCCCATTATGTCAGCCACAATATTAGAAGAGGGTTAGGGATATTGTACAGGATCTTTTGATGGAGGAAACCATACAGTGATTTTTAATCTTTTAATGCAAGTAAATATAAAACATAAATATAAATATAAATATAAAATAATAATATAAATATAAAAATATATACACTGTCTCTATTGGCTATTAGTAAATGATATACTGTCTATAGAGCTGAGATGCTGAATTTTTTATAACTAATTTTCACATAAAATGTCTGTCAGTATATACTCTTCTATATGTATGCTAGTGCATAAATAGGGTCTTAATCCATGGCAAGTAAATAGCTGGAAAATGTTCTTTTTAATATTTAGGATTTCTTCATTTACTGCTTGAAATTTTTTGGTAGACACAGCAGACAGTTTCTAAAGTAGCCTAGAGACTTTTAACACATCTTCATTTTAATTAAGTTCAGTTCCTAATTTTACGTACATTTGGCCTTACCACAGTAAGTCCACATTCAGAAGATTACAAGAGTATGAAATTTTTATGTCTGATAACAAAAATCTGTTTCATACTGCTTTGAATAGAACTTTTTTAAAAAAGCTCCATCATAGTTTTAATGAGTACCAGATTCATTAGGTAGCCTGCAACCTGCAGCATTTAAAATATACATTTGAGAAGTACGAGGAGTATATTCTTGCCTAAAGAGAAGAACCAAATTTATTCAGCAAGAAAGAGTTCAATCTGGTAAGAAACTTTTACTTGCAAATGACTTGAATGAGTGATTTCCTTCTCCTGAATCCATGCATATTGAAAGATGCTGCCTGACCCTGCTGCTCCACTAAAAAACTCTTCCTTGAGCAAACTGTCTGCTGGGCTGAAAAAAATCTTCACAATAATCACTAAGTATGGGAAAGAATTTGGTATATTCCCTTAATATTGCCATCAATGTTTCTTGAAACTTTCTTAGAGAGTTTTTTTTTTTTTATGCAAAGGAAAGAGCAGCTTCTTTCTTTTTTTCTGTCTTTTGTTTCTTTGAAGTTCCTAACAAGGAGGCTGGCTGCAAGGTGTCTGACTCGCATCTAAACTGGAACTGGGCAAAGACCAACCCTTGTTTTCAAACACTCCTGAATAATCAGCGTCCACTGCAAAGCACTTGATATTTGCTGGCTGAAGGCTGGTTTTGTGCAACAGACCTGAAAGGTGGCTTATTCTGTTATAATACTGTTAGATTCTGCCAGCTGTCATGTCTGAATAAATTAGAAATCCACCCAAATTTTCTAAATTTTCTACGAATTGAAGTTAATATGCATAGAAATAGTACTTATATTTACTTTCTAAGTTAATTTGCATCTAAACAACTGATAAAGCATCCAGACTGCATAGGTAAAGCAAATGTCTGGTTAAACTTTACAAAGGCTTGTAAATATTTACTAAATGCAGACTTCACATTTTCTGTAGATTATGATGCAAATCTAACAAACAAAAGATGTTAAGAATCAGACTGTAAAGATTTACAAATACTACCAGTAAAGCAAACGCTGAGCTAATACAGCCATATCATAAAAATTTAAGTTTTTGAGCGTGTTATCTCTCAAAGCTCTGTAGTTTGAAGTTATGTTCATAAAAGTTCCCCCATGTCCTTTGTTAAACTTGTAATTAAAGTTGACCTGGTTATGAAGACCTGCTATCGCAGTCTTGTTGGGAGGACACATTGATTAGAAAGCCAGGGAATCCTCATTTCCATCCAAGCAGCAATCTCTGCAAACAGGAGTCCACTGTTTAATTACTGAGTGTGTTTACCTGGGTGTGTGAGTTTGGGCAGGTCAGCCTTTGCACACAGCCTGGCTGCAAGGACAATCACAGCTGGTGGAATGCAGCATCCCTGAACCTTAAGGACCATGTAGCACAAGGATCACATGAAAGTCCTTACCCAGCCATGGCAAGGTGTCACTTTGGGTCATGTCCACCTTAAATCATCATCTGTTCTTCAGCAGGAAAGCTTAGAGCCCTTTACAGTGCACTTTTGAATAAATAAGATTGAAAAGTTAAAAAATATGTTTGTATGATCATGCAAGGAGTCAATAAAAATGTTGAATACTTGTACACCTATATATTCTCTATATATGTATTTAGTTAATAAACTCAACAGGCTTCTTGAAAGAGACCTCTTTCAAATCTTGAGAAAGGGTATCTTTAAAGAAACTGCATGATGAAATCACATAAGGTAGGTGTGTGGTGTTTTTTTAAAGTACAGTATTTTGTCTTTATTGTCTCATGAAAAGTATTATGGCTAAGAATTTTAACGGGGAAATTGATGTTTGTGAATTTGGTAGTTTGGAAAACTTTGCATAGGGAGATGACATAGTCACTCATTTACAACTTGGGATGGGTGTGTGTAAGATTCAAACAGGGTGATAAAAACTCCAAACCTCCAACACCATTAAAATGGGGCTGAGAGCAAACTCTCATTGTAAGAGATGCTTTTCAAGTCTGTGAGGTGTGACAAGGTGATTATATTGTTAGGAGATGTACTGATAGCTGCTGAGATAACATAAACCTACTGTTACTTATTTGAAGGAATAAGGACTAAAACAGACCCAAGTACACTCAGGGGTGATTGAAGAAGTAATTACTGGTACCAGGTATAAACTGCAGATCATATCAAAGTATTCTAAAAAATATTTATTATGGCCATAGAGTGTGAAACTTCATCGTTTTTGATTTTGCCATTTTTGACAAACCCATTAGTGTTCCCAGGGGGGAACATCTCTTTCAGCAAGCTCTGCTAACAATGTTCTGAAGGAAAGGGAAATCCCTTTATGAGTTTCAGCAGCACTTAAAAAGATCACTTTATTAATAGTATGCTTTACTATGAAATGAATTGTACCTGGCTAGTGAGGAGTTCTGTGATACTAAAGATTCCTTAATTGACAATATGTATGCTCCAGCTGATGGTGATGATGAGGGTTTTCTACCTCTCAATGCCTTGCTGGATTTATTTGGGGTGGGGCATTCAGAGCTGGATTCAGTCAGTGATCCCTAAACCCTGTTATTTCGTGGGGTGGCATTCATGTTTAGGGTAAATACTGTTTCCTGTGCTCCCTGTGAATCTTCCTGGACAAAGCATGTGTGCTTGCAGTTTGCAGTAGGAGAATTCAAATTCCCCCATGCTAAATACTGAACAGAATTTTTTTTTTTCTTCAGAGGTTTCGTGCTTTTGCCTTCCCTCTGTCCCTTTTATGCCTTCAGTGAGAATCATTACATGTGCGAATGCAGTGGTATCAACTTAAAAAAAAGTAATTGGCTTCTCGTGGAACTTCTATTCCTTGCTTCACTGTTTCCAAGTGACATGATGTGTGGCCATTTTTTGTCTGTTTCTCATCTCCCTTTTGGAGATCTTAACCCTGCTTTGCACCACTTTTATAGACCCAAACCCACATGGTTTTGATTTGCAGAGAATGGCAGTTTGCTAACAGAAAGGATGTGATTCTTGTTTTGGCATATTGCTTGGTGTTTTTCATCTGCATCTCCTGTTGTGTCCACATTGAGCTTGGTTGTAAACTAGAAACTATGCTCTCTGGTTTTTTTTGGCTGATAACAAATCTCGTGAGGTTTGGGAATCTCATGAGGTTTAGTAAGACCAAGTGCAAGGTGCTGCTGGAGTGAGTCCAGAAGGGGCCACCCAGATGATCAGTGGGATGGAGCACCTCTCCTATGAGCGAAGGCTGAGAGAATTGGGTTTGTCCAGCCTGGAGATGAGAAGGCTTTGGGGTGACCTCATTGCAGCCTTCCAGTACCTGAAAGGAGCCTACAAAAATCATGGACAGGGACATTTTACAAGAGCAGGTAGTGACAGGGCAAGGGGTAATGGCTTCAAAATGAAAGACAGTAGGTTTAGATTACAATTATGAATAAATCATTTGCTCTGAGGGTGGTGAGACCCTGGCACAAGTCACGCAGAGAAGCTGTGGATGCCCCATCCCTGGAAGTGTTCAAGGCCCGGTTGGATGGGGCTCTGAGAAACCTGATCTAGGGGAAGATGTCCCTGCCCAAGGCAGACGACTTGGAACTAGATGGTCTTTCAGGTTCTTTCCAACGCAGGCCATTTCATGATCCTTGAGATGGAGCTGCCCTGATGGCACTTCCATTCTCTTCTTATCTGATTCAGATGAAATAGACTTCTGGATATTTTTTTCATTCGGCCTCTTACTCCAAAGCATTAGTAAATCTGGGAGAAAATTAATGCTTGTAAGTCCAATTCAATGTACATGAGACCTCTTTTACTTCCAGTACATGAGAGATGAATTGTGTAATTATCTGTATCAGTTTTAAAGCTCCTTTCCATTATTAGACTGGTAAAAAGATGAATATTGAATGAATATTCACCACTGGTAAACTACAATGGAAGATTGAGTAGGAATCTTCATCTCTAACTTACCTGGTTTTCAGTTGCTCCTATCTACAAAACAAACGTTCATCTCCCCCACCTCCACCAAATCCTCTTATATCAGTTCCTATGCTAATCTTTTAGATATAATTTAGGTCGAGGTCAGCCATTTTCACGTTATGCAAAACAAAGAAAAAGGCTTTGTGTCTTCTGGATTACATGGATTACAGCTTCTGGAAACAGCTGATTCTGAAAAGTCTAAGTATCAGTCGTTTCATGGCTCTAATTTGGAATGGAAAACCAAAGAGTAAAGAAAATTAAACTACACTCACAGCTTCAGAATAAAATAAAGCAAACCATTTTCAGCATATCTAGAGATTTTGCTTTCAGTTTTTCCTTCTTCATTGACTTTCTTCCAAGGAAAAGCTGAAACCAAGGCAGTGGCAAGAGGTGGTTTTGAACACCAACACCTTTCCTAAAACATCATCTTTCATTACTAGCTGCTGTGGTTGCAAAACAGTCTTGAAAACATGAACTAAGTGTAACCCGGGCAAAGATGTCTGCTTAAGCTTTCATGGAGTCTGAAATAATAGCTCTGAGAGATGTGAGCCTCATCTCAACAGGGTGTTCTCTCACATGCCTTCTATTTTAAACTTGAACTTTCTCTACTCTTCCTGCTCTTCCAGGCAGGCAAGGTTTAGTCACTGCATGCAGTCAATTTACTCCAGTGACAAGGCATGTATTTACTTTAGGAGAGAAACCCTACCTATTTTTTCTCCAATTACGATAAAATGAAATCTAAGGGACCCAGTGGTCCTATCTGCCAAGACAGATCCTAGTCCAAGAGAGGCTGGAATTGCATGGTAGATCAGCTTGACAGGCCGCCAGACTACTCTTCTGTCTGCAAAAGTGGCAAGCATCAGCAACTTAAGTGAAGAGAGAAATAAACGCACACTAGTCTTATAAAATATTTATTGTAATTCAAAATACTGACTTACTGAAATCCCAGGGTTTTTTTGCGGGGGGTGGGTGTTGGGGTTTTTTTGGTTTTTTGCTTTCTTGTACACCTCAAATGGAAATTTTCCACAAGTAAAATGTCTCAATGTTTCAATAATCATCCAAATTCAATCTTGTTAAAGTGTTGGCCATTTTTTACAGAAGAGACTTTCAAATTCTGTGTGCTTTACAGTAGGTCTGAGGGGACGGCAGAAGGGAGGGCAGGCAGGCAGGCAGGCAGAGGTACAGACACAACTGTGGTTGTGCCTCATAGCCTTCCCTGTGTGCTTCTTCTCCTGTACGCAGCTTTACCAGCTGCTGCTGGAACCCTTTTGGTTCTGTAACATCCTGGGTGCTGGATGCCTTGCTCATCCCCTTGCTAGAACACACATGGGCATTGCTTCCTTCTCTCCTGGCTCTTTAGTCCAGACTTATCTCACCAGAGAAGTTCAATTTAAGAGTGGGTGAATTAACGCTGCCTGCTGTGAGGGCCTCTCATAGTATACAAAAATTCACATTTAACTTTTTTATTTTTTCTAAAGAACCTCTGAGCTACATAAAGTGTGTGGTTGTATGTTAAGGATGTAAAGCCCCAAGCAATTTCATTTACTTCAGTGGGAGTTGCAAATACTGGCTGCTAAAACATAGCCAAAAATTACCGCAGAATGAGGACTGGGAAAGTAAGTACTTGAAACCCATGAAAATCCCCAAGCTAAGGTTACTGCTGCAACATACAGTTCTTTCTGTTGCACATCTATATGGTTTATTATTAGTTAATCTATGTCCTGTGTGGTTGTAGGATGTGCAATGAAGCCAAAACAATATTGGTTTGGAGAAGTTAATATTTGTAATTTCCTGACTTTTGAATATTTGATTTTTCAGCCCCAGTAATGCACTAATGCTGTTTTATGTGTTTAATATATAATTGGCTTGAATTTTTTTCATCTTTTCAACAGTTGATACGATGATTCGTTTCTGGAGGAAGAGTGAAAAGAATGACGTTTTTTCTTTGGCCCAGTACCACAGAATCTATTTTATGCACTTTTTCATTGCAGTTTTACTATGTTGGTGAGGGAAATTTGGTGTAGGTGGGAATCTGGCTGCTCAGTGCCTCTCAGATGAATGAGACTTGGAAGCCTCTCAAGGACTGTGTTATTTTTATTTCATTTCCAAACTCGAGGGAAACACTCGAAGATTGAAAGCTTTTTATGTGTGTTTACAGGACGGTGGGTTTGCTCCAGCCGCACCACCTCTTCAGCAGCTTGGGATAGCGTTTGTTTAGGACTCGATAAAAACAAAACCTAAGCAGATTACCGCAGGTTAAATTAACATTTATGACCTTTAGTACGAAAAGCTCCGCTTTCCTGCTGTGCATAAAGAACGATGTGTCAGTGCACACACCAGCCGGATCGACCCTCTGAGCTGCTTTAGGAGCGGGTGACGGTGCCCGTGAGGTGACACATGACGGTCCCTAGGCGCTGCCCGGCTCCACCTGCCGGGCCTCGGGCACCTGCCGCGGAGGGCACCGGCTGCCCGCCCTCCCCCGCCGGCCTCAGGTGACACCAGCCCCGGCGGCTCCCCGGGCCGCCGCGGAGCTTCCTGGTTCCCAGAAAGTGCCGGAGCGGCTGCAACAGGAACTGAGAGACGGGGGAGGAGGCGGTGCCGCCGCTCCGCCGCAGTCGCGGCCCGAGCCGGGGAAGCGGAGCGGAGCAGCCATGGGCCGCCGCCCGCCGCGGCGCTGAGCCGCCCCCGCCGCCCAGCGCTCCGCGGCCGGCGCTACCCCTTCGCCCCTGCCGGGCGGGGCGCTTGTCCCTGGGGGCGCCGGGGCCGCCGCCGGGGGCCCGCGATGTGACCATGGACAGCAGGTTCAAGTGAGTACCGTGTGCGCGGGGCCGCGGCGGGGCTGTCGGGGGCGGCGGGCCGAGCCGAGCCCCCGCGGCGGACAGGCGGCAAGCAGGCCCCGTTGCAGCCCCGGTCCGCTGGGCGCGGCGGGCGGGGACGGGAGGAGGGGGCGCCCACCCGGCGGGAGCGTGCGAGGGGCCGGGCGCGTCCGCCGCGGCCGCTGAGTGACAGCGGGAAGGGCGGGCGGGAGGCGGCGGGGCCGGAGCCGGGGCGAGGCGGGACCCGCGGGCGGGGGGAGCGGCGGCGCCCCCCGACCCGGCCCGCGGTGGCGGGGAGGAGGAGGAGGAGGGGGAGAAGAAGGAGAAGGCGGCCGCAGCCTCGCCGGCCGCTCCCCATCCCCACACCGCCTCCCGGCCCCGCGGCGGCCCCGGTATCGCCCGTCCGCAGCGGCGCGGGGGACGCGCTCGGCAGCCGCCGGCCCGGCCGGGCAGAGGCCCCGGCGCCGGTCGGGCTGTGCCCGGTGAACGGGGCCCGTGCGGGGGTGGCAGCGCGGTCCCGAGGCCGCCGGGCCCAGCAGAGCTGCCCGCAGTTCTCCTGCTTACGGCGGGCCGAGGCTGTTACAGACATCTCTTTAGGAGACCACAGAATTGTCAGGGTTGGGAGGGAGCTATGCAGATCATCCCGTCCACTCGCCTTGCCAAGGTAGGGTCATGTAGAGCAGGTGACACAGGAACACTTTCAGGTGAGTCTGGAACATCTCCAGGGGAAGACTCCACGACCTCCTTTGGGCAGCCTGTTCAGTGCCCTGCCACCGTCAGTGTAAAGAAGTTCTTCCTCATGTTCAGGTGAAACTCTGTGTTTTAGCTTGCGGCCATTGTGGTTGCAGGCCGCCCTTCTGCCATTACGGCATGGCAGGTGCAGAAGAGGTTTTTTGGGTGTTTGGGAGCGCTGCCGTCCAGGCTGCCCTCCAACAGCGGCCGCCTGCCCTGGTGGCATTGAAAGTGACAAGATGTTACGCACGGGTTTCGGCAATTTACAAACAGCTCCGTGCCCATGCGTGCTCAATGAGCAGGCTGGCACCGCGAAGCTGGCAGGGAAACGAGAGACGAGAGACGGGCTCACAATTCTCAGATTAGTTTGACACATTTTTGACACTTCTAAGCGTAGTGGGATGTGAAGAGTAAACTTAGAAGTGATTTCCTGCAAAAGCAGTTTTATAGTACTACGGTGAAAGACAGAAGGCAGTACTACTTCAAAGAGCTTTTTTCCATGAGTGTAAATCAGCTAGGAGTTGAGTTAGAAGCACTCATTTGTTGATTGTAACACGAACTGATTCACATTAAAACCCCAACCTGAGAGGATAAACTCAAGGCCTAAGCTAGAGCAATGTCATGGGGAGATGTCATTTCTTCTAAATGAACAGTTTTTGTGGTTCAGTTTCCTAGGTAACTCAACCAAGCTCAGCCTTGTCAGTTTCATTCTGAACCTGCTCACCAGCCAGAGGAACTATGGACAGTTTAAGGCCAGAGTAAATCTCCAGTGTCCTGGATTTAGACTGTTGTAACTCAGACCAGAGTTTCCTCTCCTATATACAGGATTTCCCCAATGAAATGCTTTAAAATGCAAGGAAAGAGTGCGATATAGACATATATCTTCATAATCTGAAGTAGACTATATTTGCATATCTCAATTGATGATGGTGCCGAGGTCAGTGAAAGCATGTACTGAATCAATTAATTTGTGACAGCTGAGTTTTTCCCTAGCTCAGCCTTTGGATTTCATTCAAAACTTTATTTAAAGAAACAACAGTGTGTTAATTTGCTGTATGCTTTATGTGAAGCATTCTAGAAACCTGGGACCAAGTCTTGTTTTCTTTTTCCTATGCCTAAATCTCCAGCTGACTTCAGTGGGAGTGTTACTCAAGACAGGAGTTCAAGTGTGAGCCTTTTATGTGGGCTAAATAGATATTTGATATGGGTGTGGTTATACCGCTTGTTTTTAATATAAATAGCAGCGTGCTTGGTAGGCAGAGAGGGGTGGATGGTATGGTAATGGCATTTAGACCTGTTTCAATGAATATGTAGTTTGGGATGAGGTTGAGTGTTAATTGCTGTTGGCACATGCTGTTCGTTATTATCATCAGGTGGAAGAGGCGCCAGCCGTCATACGCAGCTGCCCTTGATGGCTGCTGCCGATGGGGAGCCTCTGTGTTGGCCAGCTCCAGCCTGTGTCCATCCCCAGTTAGTGCACTCGTGTTGGCTCTGCAGTGAGTCATGCCTGAGGTTCAGCCTTTAAAGGCCCAGCTGGTGATCAATATCTGCTGAAAGAGGAAGCCAAACGATTCTCGGCCTTGGGCTGGTAATCAGATGCATTTAAAGGATAGTGGCTAAACACAGGGAATTAAAATGGAAGTCTAATGATGGGCTATTCCTATTTAGTAGAAATAAGACGTAGCTTTAGAAAAGGCTGCCTGTGACTTCATTAATGTTGCAGATTGATTGATAAGGAGTGTTGTAGCTCTTTTTTTCAGCTGTTAGGTGGGGTATGGTGGAGCGACTTAAAAGCTAGTTGACATACAAGGCAGTGACAATATCACATAAATAAACCACACAGTTTAGATTGTTTATCTTTCTTATTCCCTTTTTTAAGGCTGCATAGGGAAATGTGACTTTGTGGGTCTTCCTTAGAACTAATCTGAGTACTAATTTTGTTTTAATGATATCTTAATACTATTTATTATTCTACAAAAAGAATGGAAAGGATATAACAGTAGAAATAAGATCTGAAATAATGTATATGGTAATTGGTTGTGTTTGTTTCTTCTAGGGAAAATCCAGAACGAACCTTTGATTTGGTACTGAAAGTAAAATGCCAAACTTCAGAAAATGAAGGTAATACGCTGTGCCTATGATATTTATATAGAGAAGTGAGAGCTGGAAAAAAACACTTGGTATCCCAATCTAGTGTTATTTTGTACTTTGGATTGCTATTGGACTGAGATTGTGTTGGAATGTGCCTATGATAATTTTATTGCTTTTAAAAATCGATTACTTTGGTGTTCTGGGGTTTTGTTATGTTTTCATTTTAGCTGTTGTAAAAATATTTTTGTTCTGCATGACATATTTGCAAAATTTGGACTTGAAATGTATGTTCTACTCTTAAAATGTTGATTTTGTGTCAGATTTCATTTTAGAAGAACAGTTGACTTCTGTCTATCAGGGGAATGTTAGCTTTGATCAGTGTGATAGAGAGAAAGTAAGTTATTTTCCAGAAAACAACAGGAAGATACTTTCTTTGTAGCTCACGTTTGGCAGCTGCCTTGGTTTGCTACACCATACAAACAGCAATGAGAGCTGCCTTGAGCTTGTATCAGCCATCATTTTCACATCTCTATAAACACGAGGTAAAAGAGATGTAGTAGTGCAAGAGTTGTCTGAGAGAGGCTTTTTTTCCTCTTGGGTAAAAAGAAGATTTTGTGTCAGATTTTCCAGTACTGAAATTAATGTGACCTCTTGAAAGTCCACTGGGGGAACTCAGTTCATGTTCTCATTCAAGGTTGTTGGCCTCACCAAAGCAAAGGGAGAGGAGGAGTCTTGTTGGGGTTGTATTGTAGTCATGTTAGTCTGTGACAGCTGTGTCTTAATCACAACTGTAAGAACAATAAACTACATCTTAAAATAGACTATATTTCTTATCCTACTGTGCTAATGGATGCTGTTTCTAGAGTTTACTACTTTATAACTAGTAAGAGGCCTGTAGAAGTTTATAGCCCCAAACTGTTCCTTTATTTTTTTACATTTCAGACAGTGTTTCTGTTAGTGTTAGTTGCAGGAACGTGCCTGATGTGTTTGGAAAAAACCCCATTTTTGTTGAAGCTAAACAATTGCAGTTCTTCAGGTCCTTTAATTATTTTTGTGACAAGCCAACATCCTTCAGTTTATTGCCTGCTTTTTTGATTTGCTGTTGGTATTGTCATAGTTTGGCAAATCACGTGGATTTTCCTAACTCTGATCATTGTTGTGGCTTGTGGCACTCTGCCTTCTTTTCTCTCCCTTTTTGCAGTTTTGCTTTAGTGATTTCATAGATGATGTCTGGGAACCCTGCTTAGCTACTTGACTTTGCATCTCTTCCTCCTTGCATTTAGTCTCTGCCTCCACCCAGTATCCATTTGTGGGGGCCTGTTCACATCTTGGCTTAGGCCCAGCTTCAGGCTGCAGATTTTATTTCCTTTCTTCCTTCCCCTCCTGAGATCTAGACTGTTGGTAATCCTTCCAGGTCTTCATCTTGAAATCTTGAAAAATGTGGGCTTTTTTCTTCTGTGATCAGAACATGGATCTATATCCTTTTAATTCCTTTTATCTCCTGTTTGACTTCTCATTTTTCTTGTGCATCTTTCTGCCTCTGCTGCCATAAGAAAGCACTTCTCATTGTGTGCAGCTTTGTGAACGACTCCCTACACCTGAATTTTGGTCATAGGTATTTCCCTTGCCTCTCTTGGTTGGTAGTTTTACTGTTTTTCACTTGTCCTCTGTGGAGAGGAGCATCTTTAAGAAATCTGTGTGTCTCCTCGCACTGTGACATGAGTTAATGTGGAGACTGTGGCTGTAAAGATATTGTAGTTGCATTCTCTGCTGTTCCCCTTTTTGTCACAATCGCTTTTATACTGTGTGGGCTCGGTTGCTCTTGGTTCATGGGGTGGCCAAAGACAGGAAGGAGGTTTGATACCAGTAATGTTTTGGAGTCTGCAGTGTGCAGCTGGTGTAACTAGGGGTCTTTAGCTGGCTTGGAGCTTGTGTTGATTCTTGCATGCATCCACAGATCAGGACAAAAGTCCAGTCCCCTTCGGCCTATCTAACATTGCTGGCTGAATATTCCAGTTACCATCCTGTTGTACTTGGTGACCCATCTGGGATTTGCTTTAATGTCTTTCATATCATACCTAATTCAGATAACAAACTCACTCCAGTGAGGGCTTGACATCGTATTTACATATGGTATTATGAGCACAGTGATGTATCAAATTAATATATCTGAATGTTAAAGTTATCCAAAGGAAATTCACAAGGGACAAAAGTGTATTGTCTTTACTGCCACTTTAGAAACGGAGCACAGGGCTTGTCATGCAAAACAGGGAGCTTTCAAGGTTGGTTTATTATAAGGCCTAACAAATTTGACAGTTACCCTGTATTGTAGGTCTTGCCTTTAAATAGATTTTCATGCTAGGATAATCTTTTGAATGTATCATACTTGAAAACGTGATCCATTCACCTGGTTCTTTGCTCAGGCCTCTTTCTTTCTTATGAAAGAGATTTGTGTTTAAATAGGAGCTTTCTCCTTCGCATCCCATCTGCTCCTTGTACTTGATCCTGAAGCTATGTCAGGACTGAATTTGTGACATCACTGTCACCAGTGTTGCCGTGGAAATATCACAGCCACAAAATTATGATCTCCCTGCATGAGTGAGCAGCAGGAGAAGCCGACTTAGGAGAGAGGAAGACCTTAATGTGACCTGTGGATCTCTAAGCTTTTTCTTTTCAAGCTTTGCTGTAGTCTGCCTTCTCCTGCATGTTAATTTCCCCGTGCCAATGTGTAACTGTTCTAAAAAATTAAAATTGAGGTGGCCTTACGGCCTTACTGCATGTGGCGCTCTTACTAAGATGTTTTTATGAGTGTGCTAAATGCCTGCAACAATGTGATGTGATGAAGAATTTTGCTATTAATATTGTTTAACACTTTCGGAAAATGATTTTTTCCTAACTTCTTAATTACAACATAGCTCTCAAGGAATGTCAGTTTTTCAGATGTTACATTGTCCTAGGACTGTTCCAACTGTAAAGAATCATACATACATGAAATGCAGCAGCATATGATTTCTTATATGTGTTAAGAAATTTGTTCTTCAATTATTCCACTAATTATTTTCAACATAGATGTTTACATTGAGTAGAAACCAAAGAGATTTCATGTAGGTTAATATGAATTTATCACTTCATGGTTGGTAGGTAGCTCTTGAATTGGTTACAGGCTCAGTTTTGTTAGCATGTATTTATTTATAGTTGAACATTGGATATATAGTTTTTGGATTTTTTGTGATTTAAGAGTAGCTTACATACTTGAATATTTTTGTTACTCTGTTTTAAACTACAGGAGTGCACAGTAGCATTGCTAGAACAGTGGTCTTCCAACCCTTTCCTCAGGCAGGAGAGAAAAAAAAGATACTCTCTGCTTAAATATTCTTGTAATTCCCTCAGCAGTTTAGGATATATTGCTTACTGTATTTTCAGAGTAAATCTCCAAAGAGGAGACAAAACCCTTAAGACCAACATCAGATTGTAGCCCAGGTCATAACTTCAAGTCCTTTGCAGTGCTGAGGGTAGTAAACATCAATTAGTAACCAGTTGATGTGACAGCTTTTACTTATGAAAATTCATAACCTGTTTCTCACAAAACTTTGAGATGAATTAGCTTCTGTTCAGCAGAGTTTGCTAAGTGACTGGGACATAAGTGCTAAGCTATTCTTGCAGCCTGGTATTTGTTAATTGTGAATTTGGCCTGCAGTGTGAATAGCACCTTAAAGAAAAAAGTTTTACACTGCCTTCCAGGCAGTTTCATAGTTTTGTAATTCTTTTCTGTGTTATTCCTTAATGAACAGCAAACAAGAAATGGCAAAAATGTGTGTTCAATTTAATACCAGCAGCAGGCCTTCTGTATTAAGTATTCATTTACAGACCCAGAGGGCACCTTGATAACAGATATTATCAAAACCGCTGTGTTATTTTAAGGACAAGAATTACTCTTTAGCTTTAGGGTGAAAAGATTTTGCACTTTGGGCTGAGTCACCCTTACTGGCTATCAGGAGTAAAGCAGTGGTACAGTTGTTCTAAGTGCACAGTCTTACATAAGGCTATTGCTCAACAGCTGCGCCTGCATCAACTTTACTCTTCTCCTGGCATTCTTTTGTCCCTTGAAAATTACACTGCAGTTGGCACTGGAAGATGGGATGGAACATAGGAATTATCTGAACAAAGCTGTCTGCAGCTTCTTTTTTGCCATCCAGATTGTTCTGTCATGGAAAGTAAATTGAATTTCTGGAAGGTCGATGTTTCTGAACTTTTCCACAGGACATGTCCAAATTAACAGTGCTATTGTAATCTTCATGAGGAGTGTATCTATGTATTTATGAGTGCACAAGCATGTACAGGTTGTGCATATACACCACTAAGTCTGAACTGTGGATTTGAGTTAAATGGGCAGAGATGAAATTGGCACTTTAACTCAGTCAATAAATTTTATATCCTGTGCATTGGTTCTATTAAAACTGGGTTGCAGATGCAAAAGGCAATGCAGATAACAGCAGCCAGCAGTAGAAAAGCAATGTGCAACACCTTCTGTGAATATGAAGTGTTCAGCATTTCTGTCCACAGTTTCCCAAGAAGATGTCTCAAATTGGTTTCAGTGTGGTTAAGAGAGTGCTGTTTGCTACACCTTCATTTTCTTTGATTATAGCACATAAAAAAAGCAACGGAAAGGCTCCTTGGAGGCTGCAGGTAAATCCAGAAAAGTCAACCACTGAATTGTGGTTTGGGTCTAAAGCAGTCCTGACTGTTAAAGGTTTACTTGAAAACCCTTTTAAAGTACCAGTTCATTTTCTGTCCAATCTAAGAATAAATGTTGGAACACCCTTGAAATTTGTTGCTTTGTTTCTATTTCTTTTTTAAATGCTAAGAAGTCTTAAATAGCTATAGGGCTCGATAATGTGATTTTCAGAGAAGATGTTAAATAGGTTGTGTTGAATTGCATGAATTAACTCCTGTAGTTTATCTTGCCTCTGCCAGAATGATAATAAATCTTAGTCATGTGTGATCTCCAAATTACTTTTCTTTAAAGGGTCTTATATTCATTAAATCTTCAAGAAAAAGCCACAAATCCAGTTTAACTGTGTGTTGGTAGAGTTAAAAACTGTATGCATTAAGTCCAGAAATTAGTTTAGAAATGCAAAATTCTTTGTATGAGGTTTGATTGCTCTCTGTTAAGGTACTAACAAAATGCGTATATCCAGAAAGGTCCCAATTCCAAAAACAAGTTTAATGCAGTTGGTAGTTTTGTCCAAGGGTAACCTGTCTTGCTTTGGTAAGGTTTTGATTTAGAGTCTTCCAAAGCTGCCCCTTGGACTGTGAATAGAGCAAGCACCACTTCTTCTTCTGTTTTTTCTTCACTCTAGAGAGTTGTTTGTTAACCACATACTCTGAGCCAGTGGGTGTAAACATGCTGATCAAGATAACCTCTTTCCTCTGCTCTACATTTTTTTTGTACAGCATCTCTTTTGTACAGCAATCTGAAGAAAAACAGAATTAGATCAGTGTAATACATGAAGAAGTCTGCAGGATTTTTTTTTTAAGAGCAGTTAAAACTTTGGATGCAGTATTTATATACTGCTAACCTTTTCCCCTGTTGGTTTTAGCTGGAAGGGTACTAAATAAGTACTGGCCCACAGAAAGTTAGGTTTCTCTACTTTTTTTAAAGCATGCTCTATTCTTCAGGTGACTATGGAGAGCAACTATATGTCACGATGAACTAGATAAGCTTTCTTACTTTTCTTTCATTTATGTGTATATTTTTAGTCTCAAATACTGTATTAACATATTAGAATTTGTTTTACACCAATAAAAAGTTAAAGGTGCTTTTTCAATTGGTAGAATGTCATTTGAAAACATTGGATATCTGCTTATAGTCTTAGCTTAGATGTAGTTTTTGTGTATTAAAAAAAAAAGCAACTTTCTTTTTTATATTTTTCAGGAGTCTCATTGAGCTTAACATCCATTCCCCTGCCCTCCTGCCCCAACTCATTAACTCATATATTGTTATTTAGGTTAATGCTACTTCCCTGTAGTGGTTTCTCGTTTTTCTGTCAAAATTGTGAAGCTAAAAAGGACATTTAATATAGCCTGGTTTCTCTATAGGATTGATTGATTAGGAGAAGTAAATGTCACAGTCTTTTGTTGAGGGTTATGTAAATACTTTGAAGACAAAAGCAGGTCGTGTATGAAAAGCAGGTAGAGCATCACTTTTGTCCTTTAGATAAAACCAAGGAATATAAGGCAGAGTTTGGCTGAAGTTCTCTTGTGCACGAACACCAAGCATAGCTGTAAATCCTTCATAAATTATAATCTTTAAACCCTCCACTTGTAGCTAAATGGGTAATTTCATTGTGTTCAAATTTCTGGCATTTAATTGGAAAGCCCCTGAGGGTATGAATAATGTCTTCTGTGTGTTTGGACTGTCACTAGTAAGAGTGGGTGTTGGAAAATTATGAACAACAAAACCAATTAAGACAAGAATGATTTTGCATCTAAGATAAAGATTGGCATTTTGATGCTTTTTACCTTTTCCTTCTGCTCTCCAGAGACTGAGAAATCCAGTGTAGTCTCTCCAGTTTTCAGCTTCTCCACAGATGCAAAAATGTGGAGGAAAACGTTGCTACTTTTCAGTGTCTCATTTCCTACAGATCTTTTTTTTCCACCAACCTCCAGAGATTCTTGGATGTATGTGTAATTTGGAGGTGGGTGCAGATATGTGTGTGTAGGAGGGAAAGGGGTGAGAGCTGCTGAAGAAATAGGTCAAGGAAGCCCTTTCTCCTATCTCGCCTGCATTCTTTACCAGGGTGAAGAGACCCCAGTGGGGAGGGCTGACCCTGCTCCCCAGCAGCCAGAGGACAGTCCTGGGAGGAGTGGCAGGCTCTGCTCTGCTGCAGAGATTCCAGCTGCAGTAACGTGGGGGCAGGCACTGTGCTATCAGTGCTGGTAGAGATGAATTATTCCCCTGCAGGCGCTCGCCCGGCTGTGTCAGTTTTTCATGTAATGCCATATGCCACTTTCAGCAGTGTGATCTGGTTTTGGACAGTGAAATTAAAAGGGAAAAACTTGATGAGTTAAGAAATACAAATACTAAGCTAGGTATAAAATGAATTTTGTATAAAATGGAGTAGAATGAACAAACTAGTGTTAATATAACTAAATATAAGTTGAGAACAGCAATGTGTGTAATGTAGTCAATCAGTATGAAAGTTGAAGTTCTTGTGCTTTTTTCAAATTTAATTTTAGTTTCATTTTAGTACTTCACTATTTGAGATGGCTGCCTGGGGGGTAGTTTGTGGGCTTTTAAATTGCTTGCATTCAGAAGTGTTAAGAGTTTGCATATTTTCCTAAGCTAATGTCAGCATGCTTCGGCCCTCCCACATACTGAACAGCCAGCCCATCGTGCACAGAGTTTTATCTTTGTTCAATGGGGTATTTTATGCTGCTTGCTCTCTTCATATATAGTGTAATGACTTTTTTTTTTTAAATGCACAAAGGATTTAAAATCTGCTGAAAAAAACTTCGAAAACTGATTAAACTTCCAAGGTTTAAAGTGGTTTTTTTGCAAAGCTGTAAGACACTTCTGTCTTCTACTAATTTGAAGAGACTGAAGTGTAGGGTTTCCTGTCTGGTTAACAAAAATAGTTTTTAAAATTCTTTTTCCTTTGCAACTGATACTATCTGGAGAATGGCAGATACATGTAGATGCACATGCTCATCGTCTTACTGTTGAAATAGATACTTCTGTTTATAAATAAAATAAACCATGATCAGGGCTACAAAGGGGAGAGTTACATAAGTGTTCGTGAAGGGCTTAAAAACCCCTGAATCCAAGTAAAGTGCTATTTTTATTCCTTAAAGTAATGTAGTAAGAGCAATTTGAGCACAGCATTGCTTGCAACTAATGTGTTAAGAATCTGTATTTTTCATGGCAGGCTGATATGTGGTAACTCCAAGATTCTGGTAAAAACATGATGTTTTTAGGCAAGTACTTAGGATGGAAGATTCTATGTGACTGACAGATAAAGTAATAAAATGCTGAAAACACTAACTTCTGATATTCACCTTTAATATTTTTTCATGTATTTTGGAGAACTGTAGCTTTATGCTTAGGACTGAATAATTTGGGTGAACAAACACTTTTTATATTTTGTGAATCTGGTTTAGGAGAAAATTTTAAAACTTGGTACTGAACTTTATATGGAAAAAAGAAGAGAAAAAGCAGAAGTTAAAAAAAAAAGTCCTGAACAAGATTTTGGGTGTGGTATCTGCGCTTCCTGCACTGGGAAAGCCAAGGCAGCAGTTTACAGTCATACTGTGTTCCTTTGCAAAATTCTCAATCCTTGTTTGGAAGGTTTTGTCCAAGTGTTAAATCCTTAATTAGAAACAAGGTTCGAACAACGCCCTTAGATTATGTTTCCTGAATCTGGTTTCTTTACACATTTGAATGGGTATTCAGATGTAGATTAAAACCTAGCTAAAATTAAAAACTTGTGTCTGAAAAGAGCATATTGGTTAGGGTTTCTCTGGGAAGTATTTTCAAAACTTTCTTAGTTAATGGCAAGTTTGATCATCATAGAGGCGTAGTTGTCATAACCAAGGTATTTTGCCATAAGTGGTTTAACACTGCATTGTTCCTTAAACTCAGAACGATAGAATGACACAAATACTTCCTATTCATCTGACTTTAGATGCTGTTCAGTATCAGAGGTTTTATTTGTTGCGCCACTTGAACCTGCATTAGAACACATAAAAATATTGTTGTGTTGTCATTGTGTGGATGGGGTGAAATGTTTGCTTTTGGGAGGAGGCAGCTCTTTTGCTGTGTCAAAGGACTAGTTAAACGCAAAAATCTGCTGTCTTAGTATTTAAATAATAGATGCTAAATACTGAATTTAACTGTATTGAAATAGTTGCATTTGACACAGAGGAGCCATGCTGGTAATGATTATAGGCATGGCATTATTTCCTTCAGAAGTTACAAAGAAAAGCTTAACATTTTAAGGCAGCTGTTTTCAGGAATGAAATTGAGTTATTACAGAGCAGTGATACTTCTTACATCCTCAGGTTAAGATACAGTACAAAAAAAAAAGTGTGTTTTGTGCTACATTAAATGTGTTTGTGTTCTGTTTAAATGCAAAATAAGGAAAAGTAGCAGCATAAAGGTAAAGGACAAGGGTTGTGCAAACTCACATAGAAATATGGAAGTCCATCATGAGTTTGAAATAATGGAGTGAAACCACTGTACCTTCAGTGTCTAGAGGGAAACAGTTTAATGTAACTTAGTCTTGCCGGCAGAAGCTGATCCTCTATGCATCCTGTTCCCATCTTCTGGAGGCCATTTGGCTTCTAAGCTGTGTTTGCTGTTTGTGTTTCACTTCAAATAGCTGGCCCTGCTAAAAGTATGTGAGGGAAGCATCCTTCCTGCTTCTGGTGGCACCTGGCAGGCTGGCTCTGTGGGCACACTCGCCATTCAGCTGCTGGGGCTGCCTCTGGAGCTGGCAGGAAAAGTTCATTATGCAGGTCAGGGGGAACTGGTGGGATTTTCCTGCCATTCAGTGTAGCATTGGCTGTTGATGCATGTCTTAGAATTAATTTCAAGTATTTCAGATTTGTTAAAGTAAATGTATTGCCAGATCAGGAAGCTAAACACAACTAGGTATGCCCTTTCTCTGTCCTACTGCCTTGCTGTTGGCTTTGTGTTGGAATCTGTTTGGGTTTTGTTAAACTCTTGTCTTGTTTTTCAAGAAATGGGTTTGACAGCTGTGATGATTTTTCCCAGTTTTCTGTTCACAACAAAATTTAGCTCCTAAGAAAAAACTCAAATACTCAATGCCCTGTCACCTGTGGGCACTTTGAAGCATTGTAGATACATTAAATTTTTTTTTTGTGTAAACAAAATTCTGGCTAAAGACCACAATTGTACTAGATTGGTATCATGTAGTAATTAATAGAACTGAAAATAGTTAACAGTATTGTGACACAGCAGAGGAAATTCTGATGAATTTTGTGTCCAGGAAAGACTTTTGCTGGTATTCATCCTCTAGGTAATTTTTCCCTCTAAGAATACTGCCAGATTAACAAGAACTTCAGTTTCCTAGTAGCAGATGAACTTCTACTGTCACATCAGAGGAGGCTGTGATGTCACTGGTTGTGTGCCAGGAGTAAGCATCCTGACACCAAAACTGAGTTAGGTGAGGTTCTGAGCATTCAGTTTCAGTTTCAATCAGGTATTTTTAATTGGTGCCTCTGAGTAAATCCATTTTAATTTCTGGGAATGGGCATGTTGCATGTAATGTGTTTCCATCTGCTTTAACTTGGGTTTGAGGCCCTCTAGCACCTTACTAGTTCTAGTCTAAAAATGCTTTTACAAGTGTCAGGCAAGAAAAAAAAAGTAAAAACTGGCATATGTAATTAATAAGTAAGGAATTTTTAAATAACTTTTTCTCTTGTCTTGATATAATATGCAATATTCTTATACAAATAATGATTTGAAAGATATATTCTTTTGCATTCTGGTTGTGATGTTAGAAATCAGTACTATGACACTGCTTGACCAAAAAAAGCTTGAGATGACCACCCTCTAGTGCAAGGTGAAAACATTTTTCATTGGCAATTAAAACATCAGTAAACTAAAGCCTGTCTTAAACTGTGTGGCAGCTAGTGATGGTGACTCTCTTCTTTATAAATACACAATTTTCTGTGATGTTACTGGACACTGACAGGTACAGCAGACTGTCATTGAGCATATTTGTCAGGTCTTGCAGCCCTTGGAGGGAATTTGCATTGTGTTTTCAACAGTGAACAAAGCAGAAATTATCTCAGCTCCTGGTATTGATGAAGGACAGAGTAAACCAGATCAAACAATCATAAAAGTAAACTAAACTACGAGAATTTTCAGTGGCAGTGAAGTGGGATGAAGTTTGGAAATAAATAGGTAGCAAATTGTGTTGGCTGTGGTCACCAGAGCTCTTGAAGCCAGTAAATCCACGAGGATGGGCAGATTCCAAGCACTGGCTCTTTAAGTGCTGGGGAACATGAACTTGGTCTGCTCATATATGATCTGCTTTCTGCAGTGTAAATAGATGAGCAAGATCTGAAACTGCAGTGTGGATTGAAGCTCTAAAAAGAGAAAAATACTTTGCTTCCAGCCCTAAATTACTTCAGTTCAGTCTTTTGGTTTGCCTGACTCTCCTGACGTGGGATTTCATGTCTCAGCTTTGAAACACTGATTTTCTCTGCATTTCCCAGAAAAATTCTTGGTAACAACATTTGCTCTAAGAGAACGCATCTGAGTGGCTTCTCCTGTCTGGGTGTTTTGGTTGGTGATGCTTTCTATGGCTGCTGGACTCTCATAAAATGGAAAATACTCTGTGTGTGTGAAAATAAGAATACCTTGTTATGAGATGTTCTCTGCAAAAGGAGAGTACCCAGTAGAAATTTTAGCTTTCTGGTGAGCAGTGGCTGTACTTCATATGCTCTCCAACTTTTAAAATATTCAACAACCCATCTAAAAGGAGAGAGAAGTTCTGAGTATAAAAATTGGAATGTGTATTCAGTCACTTCGTAAGTAAGATATGGCCTAGGATTGCACAATGATCTATGCATTCATCAGTTAACATCATCATTAATGACTTTAGTAAAAGAGCCTGTAATTAATTTAACTTAGGACAGTTGCAGAGGTGCTCATTACAGTTGTACTGTAGCATGGATTTAGAAGCAATCTGTGTAAATATATACCCTTAGAGGATGCAGTTCCGGATTTCTGCTGAGAACATAACTGGACTCTGTATAGAGACAAATCAGAATTTCTCACATTATGTCCTAGGAACATAATGGGATTTTATGATCTGTTAGAACAGCATTGTTTGTTTTGTGTCTCACTACGTATATTCCTCCTTTTATCTTAATATAACAGGGAAACTTGATACTGGCATGTACTACTGGGGGCCTTCTGCTACTGGAGTTCTGCTTCTGTGTATTTTAACACTAGAAATTATTCATCTAAGCATGACCAGTATGTTTTAATTGTCAGCACATCTTGAAATATTCATCTGTCAGGGAGCAAGACAAAAAGTCTTGCTAGGACAGAAAGTGCCAGAACAGCATAAACAATATTTGCAAACAATGTGATGTTATTGAGTGCTTTGTATGCAGGGAGATCAAAGTGGGTTTGGTGGTTTTTTTTTTTTGGTTTTTTTTTTGTTTTTTTTTTGTTTTTTTTTTGCTTTGTAGTTAGTTAGTTAATGTTGCTTTGGGTATGTAGAACAGTATATATTACTTTCTATATATTACTTTCTACTTACTATATAGCAGTAGGTATAGCAGCTTTGTCCTTGTGCATTGAACGCTATACAAATCATGAAATAGATACAGATTGCTTAATCGGAGATAAATGTTGAAAGTTAAGTGTTACAGAAGCTGAGAAAGTGCCTTTCTTAATCAGTGTTCCAGAATGTCATTTTTATAAGTCATAGCAGTATATATTCAATTCACGTATTTAATAAGAATGTTAGAAGTCATGTCACATCTGTAAACAAAAAAGAAATTATAGTGTGTGTTATCTTAAATTAATATTCTTTTCAGAGAGCAATACTGATACATTACAAGAAAATGGTATGTTTTAGAAACCAAAGAAACCAAATCTGAAATACATATCAGTTGTTCTAAAGTTTAATTACAATGTCATGTTCATACATGGTTCACCAACATTTATGGAGGCTTTTTTTTAACTTCACAGGATATTAACTAGATGTAATAGAATATTGCAAATATGCAAGGTTAGGCAGAGACAGATTTTATTCCAGATCTACTTTGAACACCAGTGGCCAAGAGAGATGAATTTGACATCAATGTTTTCAACTTCATTAGGTTCTTCTTAAGAAAGTCTTTACTACAGAGCAGCATTGGAAAATGGTGTTTTGTTGAGGTCTGCTAATTGACTCCTCTAATGTGAAATTCTTAAGAATTCTAATACAGTTTTTGGTTGTCGTGAGATAAAATATGTGAGCAGTGAAACAGGAATTCCCTTTCATATGTAGCTGTGTTAGAAGTTATGGACATTGAATGCACAGTTGTGGGGATAAAATCTGCTCTATGTACAGTGAACTGCAATCCTCCCTTGTAGAAATATCTGTGCTTAGAAAACTGATCACATACACCAAAGATAAGGTAGTACAAAACACAGTGTTGTACAGGATACCAGCCAACTCTGGTCTTGAATAGTACTAAGTCAACAAAGAAAAGCATGTCATAAACAATAGATGAAATATCTTCCTAACTTGTGGCTAGATAGCTCAGTAGTTATTAATAGGATACAAAATCTTTCAGCTCTGGAATATGTTTACAGAGCTAGCTCCGATTTTTTCTTCCTTCTTCTTTTGAGTGTCCTGTCATTGTCTTTGCTTCCTCCTTTGCATATGTGAGATTTATGTTTTCATTTGATTTAGCAGTGCTAAGGGAAAAGAATGGAAAATACCCCAAACATTGTAAGGGCCAGACATAATCCTTAAACCTTGTTGGATTTTGCCTTGTTCAGCCAAACTGGGTAAAAAATGGTTGCACAAAGGCAAAACATCCTCTGTGTTAGGAGGAAGTGCAAGCACCAGTCCCCATGAAGGGAAATGTCAAAAGCCCGGATCATGCTGCTGAAAGCTTGGGTGATGCTTTACTGTGGGCCACATCAAGGAGCTTTACTGCTAACAAGTGGCAAGTTCTGCAGAAAACCACAGGTCTTTGAATAGCATTTTGCAGGAAATAGGTGCTTCAAGCTTGCAGTGAATGACTAATACTGCGCACAGTGCATTTCTTGGTAGTAGTTCTTTGGTGCTAGTGGGAAGTGTTGCTGTCCTCTGTTCTACAACCTGTCTTTCTAAAGGCAGGAGAGAGAAAGCAAAAGCTCTCTCAATTACTGCTGCCCAGAAACTGTGTTGGTGGAATTGAAGTAAAAGTGAGCAGATGAGCACTCCCGAAACTGCCCCAAAGAAGATAACATATACATGTTGGAATTCAATATGTAATTGCATTATAGAGAAATTACATAATTTTCCAAAGTGCTAGCTTTTCTTGTGCCTGGGGTAAATATTCTTTTGAAAAGTAAGTCTTAAAATATCAGAAAGTGACCTAAGTTTGTTAGTTTATTGGTTACTTAATCAACTATGTATTTGGCTGTAGTTAAAGTACTTTTATGAGCTCCCTTCAAGCACAGGAGCCAGTGGGGGACAAAGTCTGTGGTTAAACAACACTTTCACTTCAAATAATCTGAATTTGGTGGATAAAGCAGTGAAGAAGATTTCCAGTAAAACCTTGAAAATATATTTAAGCAATAGAAAACCTTAAAAAAAAAAAAGAAATGCCAATAAGCTATTGTATTATGAAATATGGGGGGACTGTGATTGTGACCTCCATGAAGTGCTGTAATATCTATGCTTGAAAAGATGAAATAAGACCCTGTTGTTCTTACCTTTGCACCACAGCAACACTTCTGCTCCAAATCTATGTGAAAGTTAGTTTCCTGATGATCTGTAACTTCAAAGTTCAAAGACAAAATTGTTTTAGGTTTTATTCAAGTAGAAAATTTACCAAAAGCTTCACTTAAACGTTGCAAATATTTCCTGATGCAGCAGCACATTTTGCAAGACGTTATTTCAAGACACTCTTAATGCAGGAAAATCGATAAATTATTGCTTTAAAACTACGTGCCATTTTACCCATTGCTTATCAAACATAATCTTTGTCACTTGTCAGTCTTCAAGGAAAAGCAGTTGTGAGAATGGCTTTCTGTATTTGCTGGTGAGGGCTCGGCTGCCCTGCGAGGGAGAGGTGTCATTGGCACCTCTTGGTTTTGATCCCCTCTGCAGCCACAGAGCTGAAAGCACTCATGACACCTGGCAGGACAGTTCCAGTGTTGCCTTGCTTCTCTAAACTTGTCCTGCCTGAGAGAGCTGGCCAAGCAGAGCTGACAGGTGTCTGTGCCTGTCACTGGGTGTGGGGCTCCCCGGAGAGCAGCAACGAAATGTGGAAACAGATCCAGTGACCCAGGGCTGGTTTCAGGGAGGGAGCAGATTAGGACTGTGCTTCTGTGTTGCATCACGTCACATGTCTGTTTTTACAGGGGAGGATCTTGCTGAACTCTGTTCTTGGAGTTCAAGGTACTGCACAGATGTGTTACATTTAAGATAAGAAACTTCATTTGATTTCTTTTTACTCAATAAAAGCAATATGCAGAGAGTAGTGGTCTGTGAGTCTGCTTCACTTCAGGCTGAACATGCTGCCACATTTGTAATAAGCTTTTAGCATTTCAGGCCATCAGATAATTGTTTTTTGTTAACAGCAGATTGGTATTGCTTTCTGTGGAAGCACATTGGAAAACGGATCAATATTTTAAAGAACTATGGAAAGGAATGAATCTGCTATGAAAGTTATGAATGGATGAATCTGTTTTGAGCTTCCTTTTTGTTGCCAAAGCCTTCCTGTATGTTTAGCAAAGATATAACCAACACTAAAGTTTATGTTTTAGGGTTTTTTCTTAAACAAGCTAAAAAACTATAAATTCTCATTCCAAAAACAAATCAAAGAAGTGATTCATTCACTTACCCTTTATTAGAACCCTTTTTTTGGGAAAAAATGAACAGTTTGTAATCAGAATTCTCTTAAGTAGTTTACAAGTGTTACTAGAGGATTATAATCAGTAACCTTTGTCTTAAACTTTCCTGGGCCTTGTGGTGCTTGAAATGAGTCATACTTTGACTTAAACAATGGCTTAAAATTTTACTTTTTGTAAGTAGATCTATAACTCCCACCTTTTGAAGGAGTTTTAGTAACTGAGTAATTGAGATTAAAATGACTTGTGTCCAAAAGTGATGTAAGACAAGTAATTGCTTGTGTATCTGTTGGTGCTAAGAGGGGGTTTAGATGTATATTTGTGTGCAGTTTTCTTTTCTTCATTAGCTGCTTCTAGAATAGTGCATGTTGCATAATTGTTAGATGTTAATTTTACTATATGCTTGAAGGTCAGGGATGAGAAACAGTTTAAGGGTAAGAAAGAGCAAGATGGTAAACAAGAGCACATAGATGAAGACAAAGTAAACCAAGTAATCTATGCAGGATGGTTCTTAATTATGTGTTGTGTGTGTTTGGTTTATAACGGTCTGTAAAATTTTTCTTGGCACATCAGAAATGAGATTTCAATATCAGTAGCTTAATGAAGTAGCCCCTTATCACAGTGCAGTTGGTTTCCTGGTTTTCTGTCTTCTTGTTTTTGGGTTTAATTTTGGGTGCAAGTGTATATGTGGGAGGAATTGTGACTGAGCTGATTGTTAAGGAGATGCTCTATAGTTTGAAGAACAACAGAAATGTATTCTTAAATTAGACTTCTCTATAAATTAAAAATTTATATTGGAGAGGTTTTGTGCAAAAGAAAGATGTTGCTTCTCATCATCAGGACAAGTAAAGATTCTGGAATTTTATTCACAGATGAATTACCTATGCTTTTCTTGATATTTAATGCATACATGATCTCCATGTGAAGGCATGTTCTCTTTCACATAGCTGGTGAAACACTAGTTAATAAAACCAGCTATGTGAAAAGTTAACCACAGCAGGTGTTGCAATTCAGTGTTTTGGTGATACTGGCCAGCATGACCTGAAGCTGACTGAAGTATCCAGGAAATGTCTTCTGAGAGATGCTTAACTCTTCTTTCCAGATCTAACAGCTTAAAATAGGTCTGATGTTGCTGCAAGGAGCTCAGCATGCAGTCTGTGGAAATGAAGCTGCCTGCTTGGAACAAACAGCCTCAACCCTCAGTCTAAAATATGCACTGTGTGAAACTTCTTTCCTGCTCGTATCCCAAACGAAACCATTACCCATTTTTAGTGATCTCCAAAAGCATCAGGCCTCCCTTTGGCACGTGTGAAAATGTTCTGTCCTTCCTCATTGTGACTGAAAGGGGATCAGTCTGGCTAGGGAAGGGCCTGGAGGGCTGCCCCTGTCACCTGCTCCTTCCTTTTGTGTCCCTAGTGAGGCTCCATTCTTGTGTTTATAACTGAAAGAAAAATGGAAAATGTGTCAGAATTCAGATTCTAGCCTTCAAGGCAGAGAGGAAAAACTGGGAGGAGGTTTTGCAGGAGTTCATCCCTCTGCCTGCATGCAGCAGCTGGTGGTGCTGGGCACAGGCACAGTATGCCGTGTGTCACTGCCCAAAAGCCACCTTGATGGATGTCACTGTCACTTCTGCATGGGTACTCATGGTCACCCGGGGTTTCGAAGCCACTGGAAAAATCATTTTCTCTCAGAGTGAAGCGTGGGCCCATCTTGTGCAAGCACACTGGGGTTTGAGCTTGGCCTCGGCAGCGACCTTGAGCAGTCCTATTGGTGGCTGTGGTACACAGAGTTTGTGAGGAGGCTCCTTCTCTTTGTTTTAAATATGCTACTGTTGATTCCCTTAGATTATAGTTTTTGTATTAAAAGAAATAGGGATTATTTATTTCCATTTCTTCACTTATGCCATGTTTTACCCCCCTCATCAGCTGTGTCTCTCACCTGAACGTGTAATTTATTGAACCTGTCCACGAGCAGATGCTTTTCCATACCTATGTTATATTATTTTATATTCTTCTCTCAGTCTTTTTTGGGTTTTGAGGAAAGAGTGGTCCAAGGTGGTGTTGTGCTGTGGATTTCTACAGAAGCTACAGGGAGAATTTTGAAGTGTTCTGATTTTTAAGTCTCCCACATAAATATTTTCTGTCCTGTCAGTAACCTGGTGTAGAGCTAAAATAAATAACCATAAGAAAATCAATTTCAATTATCATGTTCTTGAGTTAATGCTCTGTATTTGTTACTTCTCAGACATTTTGTCTTTCTGAAATCAGTTTATGTATACTCTCTGACAGGCTTACATATGTGTGAAAACGTGCATCTTGTTGACTCATTCTCAGTCAATAGCTGACTTGCATAAGCAAGTTCTTTGGTACCATGAAAGGATTATAGTATTAGCTCCTCCGTTGTTTTTCTTCTGTGGCAGCTGTGGGGGGCTGACTTAGGTTCTGGTGTATCACTGGTCAGCTTCAGAGAGTGCTGACTCTCCCCAAGAAGACCTTGTGTGTGAAGAAGGTAGATTGCAGTGGACCTGGAGCAGAAGCGTATCTGATCAGTGGTGCAGAAGGCAATCCTCTCCAATTTAAGTACAGTAAATGCTTGTATTGCTATTTTTCAGTATCACTTCTGGAGATTAGTGGTAATTTGATGGGGTTTATACATGGTATCTCCAAGCAGAAGTAGTTCAGTACAAACCTGAGGGCGCTTGTGTTCTGGTGGCAGTGCAGCAAGTGTTGCAGGCAGTGACTCCAGTGTGCAGTACATCTCTCCTTGGGAAGCAGGCCAGGCAGCCTTCAGAAAGATCACAGAGCCTAAGACATCAGAAGTTGACTTAAGTACTTTTATAGCTAAAGAGATTAATATCCAGCAGTCTCTAGGTTTGACAGCTATCCTGTGTGGGCTTTTTTTTTTTTTTAAGGGCATTACAAGGAACATTAAAATACTTCCTAAGCATGACTGACCTGTGTGGCAGAGGGAGATGGTGGCGTGTGCCTGATGTCTGGTACTCCTGAAGACAGAGAAGGTTCTTATCTCCTGATTTCTGCTTCCTTTGCAAATCCAACCTTGTTTGCCTGTTGAGAGAACTGAAATTGTTGTTAGGCCCTTTCTGGATTGTTGCATTTGTGTCCAGACTCCCAAATCCCGTTGCTTTCCGCGTGCTGCTGCTATGACCAGGCACTGTGGGGTGCTGGTAAAGGATAAACGCTGTTTGGTTCTTCCTGTTGTGACAAGGATGATTTCACACTTTCTTGTTTCAGCACAAAACATACTTTAAAAAAAAAACAAACAACCCCCCCCCCAAAAAAAAAAAAACGTAGCACACCCCCTCATGTTCCCCCAGTCAATCAACCTATGCCAGACAGCAATTTGTTTGCCTCTTATTTTGAGACACTCTGGCTCTCTTTTCAAAACAGATTGGGGAAATTGATGAGAGAGATGCATTTCCTCAGCTGTGCCTTATTCTGCTAGCAAAGCCCAGGGAATTCTTTCTAAGTACACACTCAAAAGAGGCCCTAAGAATTCCAAGAAGATGCAAACATCAGTTTTTCTGCAATAATAAGTTATTTTCAGAGTTTCAAAATATATTGTATGCTTATTCAAACGTTAAAATATTGCTCAGATCTAGATCTTTTCCCCTGGCCTGCTTGTTTTGTTTTTTATTTTCTCAAGATGAAAGAACAGATTTTTATTAATGTTAGTCCACTTCAGTGAACTGTTTTGCAGCTGTGGATTATTGATGCTACAGCAATGCAGGTGTTGCAAAGAAACAAAATACAAGTCACTGCAATGTTTTTTTGTTTGTTTGTTTTTCCTGGAATATCCAGTGGTTTGTTTCACTCTGTAGATACCCTGTCTTGCCCACAGTTTTCCTTACAGGTCTTGTTTCATACAGCAAGGCATAAAATATTTCTGTTCTATACTTTTTTATTTTATTTGCTGAAGATAACTGGGACAGTGGACAGTAGTGATGCTATGCTTTCAGTTAATTCTGGAATACAATTCTTTCTGTATGTCTTGAGTTCTGCTTTAGCGTATCCATAGCGTGTATAAAGTTGGGCTTTGCAAATATCCAGAATGCTGGGTGCTTGGGTATAATTTAATAATCTGTGTATTATTTTAAAGACACACATAAGCAATAGCTGCTTGCTTATAAAATGCATTTACTGACCCATGAATTAATTGATCCCTATGACTATTTAAACCTCAGGGCTTTAAAAGTTTTTCTCTTATCTTTATGTTAAACAATGGAAAGTTTTACCGTATGTTCAAATAACGTCTTCATCAGGTTCACAACAGGATACCATAGTTAATTTTCAGTTGAGTGCTTTACAGGATTTTCTTTTTGCTGGCTGGTTGGGTGAAAGTCTAGACACTGAGAGACGAGGCGTTAGAGGGCCTCACAATATAGTTATTGTGAATGGTAAGTAGGAGCAGCTTCCTCTGATGTACGGACTCCATGCCCAAACCAGTGGTACAAAGGCATAGCTTTTGTTCAGGGGGATAGGGGCTAATCCGAATGCTGCACACTGTGAAAAACCTTTTATGGAAGGGGGGAAAAACTTGCCTTGAAGGTGAGAGGTCAGCAGTTTAACCTCTGACTACCAAACAAGAGACCAGCGAAGAATGGGACGAACAAGGGGGAAAAATACTTCAAGTACTCCATTCTTTGTTTATCAGAAATGGGTCAAGCAAATGAGTGTCAGGAATGGTTACAGGAGTTCTGATGGGCTGCAAGGAAGTCTGAAGATGTGCTCTGGCTTAGTTGTGCATTGCTACAGAGTTTGGAGCCTGCATAGCTCTCTCTTTAATTCTTGATAAAGAAATCTCCAAAACAAGATCAAATCCTTCAGCAGTCCTGAAAAGCATAGACACTCTGCTCTCTTCCTCCTCAGTCTGTAATCAGGTCCTTTTGTTATTACAATTTTTTATTCTAATTTTCCTTTGTGTAGATTAACATCATTTAGTATTTGGCCTTCTAACTCTTTGCACTGTTTCTGGGCTGTTTTTTGAAATTTGTAAAGAAGCAGCACAGTAATCACATGCTCACACATATTCAACAGGCAGTGAGATGGGTCTCTTTTAGCTAAAGCCATGAATCTTTGGGTGGTCAGTGCTATTGTACAACAGCAGGGGAGAGCTGTTTCCAATCTTTGTGCAAAGGGAATATGGAGGCTTTCCCCTCTGATCTCATTTTGGTATTATCAGTGCTAGGAATTTAGTCACAATCCAATTAGAAATGATGGAAGTTATGTTAACTAATAGTTAAGCCTCCCATATTCTCAGGTCCACCCGTTTGGACTAATGGGTTGTGCAACTCTTGGCTCAGGCTTGGAGAAGATCCCAACAGTGATTAATACACTTGGTGCACTAAAGCTCCCTGCTCGGCATACAACCATTCCTTGTGCTTCACTACACCCAGCCCATGAGAAGCCCTGCTCACCTCCCTCCTGGCCTCTCCCAGCATGCAAAAAAGCGGGGAAGACATAATGCCTTGCTTGTGCACCTCTGGAAGTTTTATACTTCACTGGACATAGATGTATTGTGTATATGAGGTAAATTCTTCTTCCTGCTTCACACAAAGGGATTAAAGCTAAGCTTTGTTGTTGGCCCTCTTCACATGTCACATCTTCAAACATTTGCTTATGACCTAGACAGCTTTAGGCCACTTGCATTCAGAGAAGTGATCAGGAACCAGCAGTGTTCCTCAGCAAGTCAGTGGCAGGGCCTCTCAGCACTTGGGGAAATATATTTTAGTGCAGGCTTGATTTTATTTGTGCTTGGAAATAGCACAGCCTCAGACATTGTGCATCCTCTGACCCTTGGCCGAGTTTAATCTTTCATTTCTCAATTTCACAGACATCATTCTTATTTTTAAATATTTAGGGGTTAATTAATCAGAAAGGTGGTACTAAGTATACTTCTGTGATCTGACACATCTTCAAATGAGAAAAAAAGATTTCATTTTTCTTGCATTCCTTAGGAACCCTATTGGGTTCACTGATTTTTTTAAAATACAGCATTTTAGTGGAGACTTATTAAACATGCAGAGTTGTTTAGTTCATTTTCATAAATGAAAGGCTTAGGATTGTGCCTCTTGCTGGAATTACGTGAGCAGGTGATTTGCATAGCTATTAAGTGAAAGTAAAATGAGGAACCCTTCATAGTCTTTTTGCCTTGCTCCTAATGGGTTAGTTTTGTCACTTTATGAATTGTGATCTTTTTGGCTTTTCAAATTTGATGGGATCAAATGCTGTTCTCAGCTAAATGACTGACAGTTTTGCCCTTGGGGAAGCACCAGAAGTTAAAATATTGATGTATTTTAGAGTAGGCACCTTTTATTATATTCTGTCAAAGTTTCAAAAATAAGAAAGAGTTTCCCCCCCTAATTATTTCTTCTGCAGTCTTGAAAAGGAATCTAAACCTCTTCTTTAATGGCCCTTTAGGATCATTTGAGTCCAACCCTTAGCCCAGCACTGCCACCTCCACCACTAAACCATGTTCCAAAGCACATCTACACGTCCTTTAAATACCTGTCAGGGATGGTGACCTCCTCACTTCACTGGGTAGCCTGTTCCAACGCTTGACAACTTTTTCTATGAATAATTTTTCCCTAATATCCAATCTAAACCTCCCCTCATACAACTTGAGGCCATTTCCCTTTGTCCTATCTCTTGTCACCTGGGAGGAGAGACCAACCCCTTACTTGCTACACCCTCCTGTCAGGCAGTTCTAGAGAGCTGTAAGGTCTCCCCTGAGCATCCTTTTCTCCAGGCTAAACACCCCCAGCTCCCTCAGCTGCTTCTCACCAGACTTGTGCTCCAGACCCTTCCCCAGCTCCATTACTTCTCTGGCCACTCTCCAGACCCTCAATGTCTTTCTTGAAGTGAGTAGCCCAAAACCAAACCCAGAGTTCAAGGTGCTGCCTCACCAGTGCCCAGTACAGACGGACAATCCCTGCCCTGGTCCCGCTGGCCACACTATTCCTGATCCAAGCCACGATGCCCTTGGCCTCCCTGGCCACCTGTGCACTGCTGGCTCTTGTTCAGCCACTGGCAGCCAGCACTCCCCAGTCCTTTTCCAGCAGGCAGCTTTCCAGCCACTCTGCCCCAGCCTGTAGCATTGCATGGGGTTATTGTGGCCAAAGTGCAGCACCTGGCACTTTGCTCTGATAGAACCCCATACAATTGGCCTCAGCCCATCAATACAGCCTGCCCAGATCCCTCTGCAGAGCCTTCCTGCCCTCCAGCAGATCAGCACTCCTGCCCAAGACTCGTGCCCAGCTGGGTTTCATCTTCAAACTTACTGAGGGTGGACATGATCCCCTCGTCCAAACCATTGATAAATACATTAAACAGAATTTGCCCTGGAGAAAGGAGATACACTTCACAGTTTTAGGTAGAATGTTATTCTATGGCATTTGCCTAATCCTCTGTGGCTTGACAGGAATGAAAGATTTAAGCAATAATAAGTCATTTGGGGTAACTTGTTAAAATTAAGATGTGATATTTGCACATCCATGATTCTTGAAATCTATTTTTAGTATTTTCAGAAATTAGTGGATTTTCCCTGCTCTGGAAGGTTCAGGGATTTTGTTTATCAGAGTGATGGAAGACTCAAGATAAGAGAGGAGTTACCTGAGGCATGCTTGAGAGAGAATGTATGTCTTTGTACTTGAAAACTGCAGCAATATTTTCGTATCCCATGAGTTTTTTTTACTAATTATAAAAACAATGAATTAAAAAGATGCTACAAGGAGATACCTTATTTTATGCAGACATAATTTACAAGTACTTTCTATCCCATTGATTATGAAGTTTTCAGCGTGAGGGATTATGATTAGTCTTTGTTAATAAAAAAATGGAATTAGTTATCTTAAAGCAAAGCAGCTTCTGATTTCTCTAGCTGCATATTGAATTGTTCTTGATGAGAAGTGTATGTGCATGGGTAGTGATTGGTTTTTGCTGCAGCATAGTGTATTTTAGTGCAGGAACTGGCTTGTCTGAAAATATTTTAATGTTTTCCTCCAAAAATTCTTTTGCATCTCTAGTGAAGCTTGGTTGACATCTATGATTAAGTCTTAGTGTTCTTGGCGTTTTTTGTTTTCCTGTTAAATGACCAATGAGACAATGGTACTGTTTTCTTAGGCTCATCCAGTCATGACTAATTTCTTAGATCAGAAATTATTTTTCTTTCAGCTTTTGGCATTGATTCCAACTGTACACTGTGCTGGGCTGGGTTCTTACATACATTTATAGAGCTCAGCAGTGCTTCAGGAGGTGAATGTCTTTAATTTTCAGAAACAAAACAAAGAATAAAGAGAAAAGCTCCATGTAGTTACCAAGTTGTTGTCAAACTGTACAGATCCGTTGGGGTCTCCTCTTAAGCCTTCCAGTGGTGAACCTGCAGCCATGGCAGCAGCACTGTCTTTCTGGTGGAGATGGAGAAAGTGCAGGAGGACAGAGCATGGGTGTGAAATGACTAGAAGTGATTAGTGATGTGGGGCTTGTAGGAAATCTGAGGTTTGTTTAATCAGCTGCGTCAAGGAAGAAGCTGAAGTACATAGAGAATGGAAACCAGAATAACACAGCCCTTGCAATAGCATCAAACCCTTCCATGCAAACACTGAACATGGAGAATTTGGGCAGTGAGAGAAGGGCAATGGTTAAGAGGAGAACTTTTAATGAAAATTTTCACAGAGATTAATGTAATAGAGTTACATGTAGTGCCGTATGTTTTAGCTCCTTGTGCATTCTGTGTGTAGACAGCTGTTACTGTTGTGCAGGTTTATAGGTGCCTTCAGAAATATTAGCACCAGATTTATGTGGTAAATTGCTATTTTCTGATGAGACATAACATTAATTTATGCTGTTGTTAGTTTATTAATAAATGTTTCCTTGTTCTTTCACATCAATAATAAAAATATAATTTTCCACCTTGCAAATTCTGAATGCTGTATGGTGCATACACAGGCATTACTCATGCTTTCCCTGGCCTCATCTCAGTTCTTTCTGCAGTAATGCTTTAAGGAAAGTAAAATGAAGACCTTCATTACTTAAGAGGCAGAAATGTTCAGTTCAAACATATGGATGGCCCATCATTCTGCAATGTTCTCTTCCTGTAGTTGTTGTCTTCCCATCTGCAACCACTGCTCTTCCAAGTGTGTACAGGGCTGTTTTCTTTCTCCTTTCTACTCTGCATGGTGGGAAGCACTCCCTGGGCTGCTGCTTTGCCTCTGTGAGAGGGTGATGGACCAGCTGTGGCCTGCTGTGCCTGCCTGGTGTGTCCTGGCTTTCCAACCATCAAAGCAGCTGGCCTGGCGTGGGCTCCCACCCAGCAGCGGAGCCGTGTTACCTCGCAGAGTGCCTTTGTTGAAGTAACTGCTTCTGACAAAAAAGTTTTTGTACTTTTCGAACAGCTAGTTTGAATGCAGACTGCTGAAATGGGAGAAGGCAGCTTCTGACCTTGCCTTCTGGAAAGGCTCAATTTACAAAGGATGTGTTGAGTTCTGACCCCTCATGGGCCATGTGAGTGCAGTGTGTTGTTTTGAACTTTAGCTTTTTCTATTAGAGTGAAATATATTGTCTGCTATTATCACACTGTTAAATTAATTTTCACTATTTTGTGCATGATTTATTTGAGATTTCACTGGACAAAGCAGGCATCAGGCATTGAGGTTTTGTAAGATAAAACAGCACTGTACTGTAACCACATTACCTTACTTTGTAATAGGATGTAAGTTAATGTCATGCATCTACATCACCCTTCTACTTTGCTATTCTGAATAAATGGTATTCTGTTTATTCACTGAATTATGTGATACCAAAAACCGTCTTGGAGAGTTTCTTAGTTGTTGAGTGTGCTTTGGGATTTTTAACTCAGAACCCAGATCTCATGCCTCAAGGGCTGCAGGACACAAGACCATTCTGGCACAGCCTCTTTATGTATTTCAGGTTGCTGTTTACATCTCTGGTTTTGCTGACCCCTCTCCAGCACATAATTGGAAATTTTGACCTGGCTAACTGTAAACACCTGTGAGAAACCCCTTTGTCTTGAGTAAAGACTTGTTTTATGTGTTTGTGTGGCTTGTGTTTTAAAATAACTAAACCTGGCCCCCATGGAAATATCCCTGTTTTAATGCCTTTTCTTCTGAATCAAAAAAAAAATTAGTTTTTCAAAGACCTCTTGATGTTAGGGAACCTGAAATAACTGTCTTGTGGTTATGCAACAGGTAACTGACAGGACTGAAAAAAGTGTGCTTCTTCTAATTCCCAGTGTGCTGTGCTGCTGGCTGGGTCTGTTCAATCTCTGCTGAAGCAGAGAGGGACCAATATCGCTAATGCAGCTCAACAACAACAAATTTCCTTCCCTGTCTATCCACTGTATGACTCTTCAGAGTTCTGAAACAGAGAAGGGCACAGAGAGTTGCAGATATGTCAGAGTTCATTTTACTAAAAGATCAATATATTTTTCAGCTAGAAGATGCTGAAGAAAGAAATTGCATTAGCCTTCTGCCATGTGTGGTGTTCCCTTTTAAAAGTCCTAGTAAGAGAAAAGTGCCTAATTTAGGAAAATCCTGGAGAAATGCAGCCTTCTCTCCAGTTCTGGGATGTTCTTGGTGGGGAGCAGAATGATCCGTGTTCCCTGGGAAGTCAGGTGCCAAAGCCACGGTGCCTCTGCCTGAACCCGTGAGTCTCAGCATGTATTGTGTGTGGTTGCTGCCTTAGACATGTCTGGTAGATCATTTCCTAATTTTTTTTTTTGATTTCTGTGGAAGAAACCCAAGGTTTGATGATTCTGTGAGGGTGGTTTGGTAAGTTACTGGTATATCTTCATTAGCTGCACAAACTAATCCTAGAGGGGACTCATAACATAAATGCAAGTGTAAAAGTTGTTTTCTGTAGCCTTTTTTCTGAGCATGACTCTTGGATACTAAAGCATGAGTGCTTCATGACAGAGGAGATTTCAGCTGTTGGTGTAACACTGATCTTTCTGTAAATAACCTCTTAACCTGCTCTTTGTGTTCTGTTCTTATCAAAAGTTTAGTGTTGACTTTAAAGGATTGGTATGGGTAAAACGTCAAAACACTGATTTTCAGCTGCATGCTGCCTGCCATAGACATATCAGGGCTCAGTGCATGTGGGCCAGCCTCTAAAATATTTTGTTGCTGGTTCTTGCTCACGTGGAGGGCCCTTGGGACAGATGGCCCCTTGCCGTTGATGGTTCGATTACAGCGATCACCCACAGCTTCTGAAGAGTGCGAAGAAAAGAAATTGCTTTCTTTGTCAAGGTGTTTTCATTTCAATTCTCACCCATTAGCCCTGTTTGGTTAAGTTTTGAATTACTCCATCAGGTGACTGATGAGTTTTATTTTTCCCCCTGATGATATTAAAATAGATTTGGGGTAAGATGGGAGGGAAAGGCAAAAGATTTGTGCTTATTGATCAGTGCTCCTTCATCTTTGTTCTGGCTTGATGTGTCATGAACAATAAAGATTAAAATGAACACTGAATCAGAATATGCTAGAAAATACATATTTTAAAATGAAAGTCTGTGAAGTGTTTACATATATAGCAAACTATATGTACTCTATGGCTAACCAACATGGTTGTTAGAATTCTGGAGCTTTGTGTATCTAAGGTTTGTGATTGTTTTAATTTACATATATAAAATTATGAAAGGTTTGTTTATATAATTAAAGCTTTTGAAGTTGGGTATGTTTCAGCTGTAGTGCTGGAGATGTTCAGAGGGGTAGGAATCTTCCAGGCCAGGTCCTGGTTTCCGTGCTGTTCTAATTCTGTATCTTCCTACCACAGCCAGTAAGCAAAATGTGAAAGGTTTGGATTTCATGTAGAAAATGCTATTTGTAATTGGAGAATGAAAAAAGGATAAAGAATTTGAAACTATGCTTTTCAAACAAAGTTTCTCACACATAAGCAGAATATCATTGCACAATTCCTAGTCTTGTTTCACAGCATAATCGTAGAGATGGGGTGAATATATGATACAGGAGCATCTGTATTAAATCATAGTCATAAATAATCTAGACCAGAACAATGAAAAGAAAATATAACCCCTTCTCCCTGTAGCTGTCCTTGGCTGTAAGGACAGTGTCAGTGGGATTGCTCTTCCAAAGTATTGCTCTGGCCTTTAGGTAATTTGTCCCTGTAAGTTGCTAAGTAATAGGTAGTTACTTACCTGTTAATTATTGAGTAATCACATTTTACTGTTTGTGCTAGTCAGTATTTAAGGCAAAGGGCATAATTTAGTGGGAAGTTTTACTGTCAAGTACCAACAGTTGGGCTGTTCCCAGGATGTGGTCCTCACCAGTGGAAAGTGGAAGGAATGTTGCTGCACTGTTTAGGCAAGAAGTGATGTAAATAGATAGTCATTATATCATCTTTGGCCAAGAGGGAGTTCCCCTGCAACACTCATTTTTTTCTTGAAGTAGCTAAACACTGGATTAACTTCCACTTAGAGAAAAAAAAACTTGCAGAAGGATTAAGCTTTTGGTTTAATTTTTTTATTGCTTTAATTTATTTTTTAAGGCATGTGAACTCTTAAGATTTATTTTTGTATTGTTTTTGGAAAATGTCTGTCAAAAATGGCTTGGATATCACTCTGTATTTTCTGCAATCAATCAGTTTGCCTTACAGGGTCACATACATTCCTGGTTTCATGTCCAAGCTGATACCAAATTTGTATTTCTTGGAGTAAATCAGGAGGCAGTAACTCAGATATCCATAATGTACTGAGATGTAGTTTTTGTCACGTGCCAAAAGCTTTTTTGATTTTTCTATATGCAGTGTATGTGGGTTCCATAAAGCAAGTATAACAGTGAGATAAAATGGTTATCTCTGATCAGACATCACTGATGTGGGAGAGCAAGTGATGTTCCATCCCCAGTGTACTTGGCAGGGCAGGAATTTTGCTTCTTCCTAATTTACTTAGTACATATTGCTTGGTAATAATGTACTTGAACTTTCCTAGATATTTCCTAAAATCAATATTGCATATTTCCTAATATAGGAAAATTTCATGTAAACCATAATAATTTTTAAGGACTTAAAGTCCCATATCTTCATTTCAAATGAAGAAACCCCTGCACAATGTCTGTTTGCAAGGGAGTGTGGCAAGTTACGTTTTCATTCTTATGGATAGGGTATAAAACTCGTGTTAGGTTGTGAAGGTGAATGCTCTTAGTCTTCTCTTTCCGGTTACTGTTCATTTCAGTAGGTCACAGCACAGCCTGTCTCCTTTAAATTTCTTTGAACAAGAGACCCAGGGAAAGCAAAAGTATTCTGTTTTGGAAGCCCTCCTTAAACGTTAGGAATGACTGGAGACAGACGTGGTGCCCCCTTGCTTCTTCTTCTGCTGCCTTAGTTCTTAGATCCTTGTTCTCATGATTCACTCATGATTACAACCTTAAAGTAGGAAAATTAAGAATAACACAGCTTCTAAAGGCATACAGTTGTTGCCATACTTGACAAGGTCATTCTAAAGACTTACCAGGTAAAAGAAACCCCTGCTTATCTCATGAAGAGACCAAATAAAGGCTGAACATACTCAATTTATCTCTGCACTGTCTGTGCAATGAACTCTCACCCTGATTAAGGTTTTAGCCTGAAGCATGGCTAATAGCATTGCAGCCGAAAGGACCCTTTCTTTCTGTCTGTAGTAAGCTGAAATGACTTACTGCTCTGTCCTTCAGTGGGACAAATTCTTGAGCAAAAAGGGATTGACCTGCAGCTCTGAAGGAGATGTCAAGTTGTGGCTAGAACTTTTAACCATCTCCTTGCCTGTAAAAGGGGAAGAAGTACTCATTTTCTAGTTCACGTGCCTTACAGACAGGGAAAGGTGAAAGACTGGATGAAGTTTTAGGTCCAAAACCTGACAAAGTCCTGCTTCTCTACAGTGTGCTTGGCTAAGCTTTGCACAATTAGTTGGGAGGTCAGTATTTGCACAATGTTCTTACATTTCTGAAGACCTTGAGGAACTTTCGTCACATAAGTTTGAAAGTAGAAATATTTGAAAATAATTCTGTGATGAACTGTACAATCAACGAATGTCGTGTGTGGCTTTGCAGAGCGATGTAGACACGTCAGATTGTCACACTTCAGACTGGCTGGTGAGCTGTTCATGCCTCGGTGGGGCAGCAATGGGCAGCACCTAAAAGCTGTGGAGTTGCTGTGATGTGATGCTGTGAGGGGCTGACTGAGCTGGACCCACTGACTTGAAATGTGAGTGGTTTTTGTGGGGAGTAGAGGAGATTGTGGTGTGTGTGGTTTTTGTTTAGGGCTGAGTGACTCTTAGAGATATGGATTTTACCTTTTTTTCCCAGTGTAGTAGAAACAAAATTCTAGATTTCCACAAACATGGTGTGAGCACTGGTATCCTGAAATCATTTGCTAAGTATTATGTCTTTATAGGAAGATCTAAATAAATTCTGAGCCAATTGGTAAGTCCATGGGTAATTTGTGCTACTTGTGACTGAGAGCATTTTTCAAGCATACATCCTACAGAAATCATTTCAATTGCAGATGTTATTACTACAGTTAAAAACAGTTCCTTAGGAAAAGATTCCTCATGGAAGGAAGATGTTTTTATCTTGCCAGTGAGGTCTTTGTAATTATGTTTCTGAACCTGATACAAAAATTACACTTCTGATTGGCAGATGCGCAATCTCAAAGACATATAGATTGCAGCTGAGGTGACTGTAACTGAGGCTGTAACCTGTTACTTTCCATTTTCCATTTCCCAAAGGTCAATATTTAGGGTGTGTTTGTTTACTCTGTTGTCATTTAGTTCACACTTTACTTTCCATGAGAAAAGTTGGAAGGAAAAATGTCAAAAGTCACACACTTAAAATATCACCTTTGATTGCCAGTATGAGATGGGTACCTTCAATACATAAATAATTTTTCAAAATGGGGCATAAACTTTACAATCAGTTGAAGGCAAGGCAGAGACCACTGGTGTGGGTGAGGGAGAGGGGACAGGAGACACTGAGCTGCTGTGCTGTGGCCATGCTGTGGCTTCTTTTGAAAGGCAAGTCCCACCTAGAGACCCTGAAGAATCTCAGTGTATTAACATATAGCAGGAAAACCTGGCAAATATAATTACTGGAACTCGTTAACATTTTTCTGTAACTGATGTTGCCAATGACATAATTTTTGTCTTGTTCTGTTGCTTTTTGCCGAAGTAGGAACTGTTTGAAATTGTGGAGGCAATTAAGGAAGGCACACTTGTGAGTAAAGTGTGAGTAAAAGAGCTGAAGCTGCTGGATTGTTAAGATTTGATATAGTTTGTAAATATGTTTTCTTTTGCTACGTGATTTGTATAGAAGTGTACTTAAAGGTATTTTCTGTAGTGGCACCTTCATTTGCATATTATCTTTAATCTGACAGGTTTTAGGTGCCCAAGAAGTTAGTGACTGTTCCTTAATTTCAGTTTTTTAAAATCAAATTGCTTCAGTGTATTTTGTTCTTGTTCTTTCTTTTGATTACTGATGCTTGGAAAATAACTCCCTTCTTCTACCCTTTTCCATGGCATCCTGCTCTTCTTCCTCCTGCTGCTGGCTGGTGCTCCACTTTCATCCCCCAAACCAGGGAGCTGAAGACCACTGCTGCACCCAGATCTTCTGGCAGCAGGGCCTCCCATTCTACTCCATTTTTGGCACCTCATGTATGAACCTGTTAACGGACAGATTTTAATATGATATACAGAAGTCTTTTTTTGCAAGAAGTTATATTTTTATGTGAATGCTGGTATTTTAATCAGATGATTTCATTTATAACACCCCTTGGGTTGCACATTTTGGTTCATCTCTTTGTTTCTGAATCACTGTTGTAGTGATTTGGTTGAGTATTAAATACTACATTGATACAAAAGCATCATGAGAATTACTGTTGAGTGTTTCTGGAAAATTATTTTATGTATGTAAGAGACCTTTGTTTCTGAACAATAGCATTATCATAAACTTTGAGAACTAATGTTTTTATTGCTGAAAACTACTTAGTCTAACAAAATCCATTCTGCTTATTGCTTAAATGTGTTTATAAAGCTGTTCCGTGAGATAATGATAGATAATTTCAGATTTATTAATTACATTCTCATGTTCATGTAAGGAAAAAAAATGTGGCACTTGTTTTTTCCAGACAAGTAAGAAGAACAGTCTGCTGTTCTTCAAAGCTTTGCTTTTCTACCTTCCTTTTCCTCATTATAGTTCTTTCCCACACCCTTAAGTCCTGGCCCACCTCTTCTTTCCCCTCTGCACTGACAGCTTTTTTCCAATGAAAATCTGTACAATAGCAGAGAAAATATAACTGGAGGAATACTGAGCAGTTATCTAGTCCATTCCTCTGTCCCAAGCATGACCAACCCTGCTTGGCAGTCTTTTTGTCTGTTCTGCTCAGTTCAACCAATGGGGATGAAGATTCCTCCTCTCTCCAGAACATGGGACTACTGAATTAATCTGCTTTATTTTACCTTAGCTGTGTTTTCCTGTCTGAAATATTCTCTGCTGCTATCCAAGAGAATTACCTGAGATGATCTTTCTCAGTATGTGTTTGTAATTTCTGTTCCAGTACCAAATTGAAAGTGTGCTAGTTACTTTATCCTATGGTATTTTTGTGTGGCATTTATAATCTGCAGGCTTGACAGTTATGAAGAGTATTTTTAGAGGGTATTTAACTTGTCCATTTTTGAGCAAGTTACAACTCAGAAAGCTTTCTCTTTTTTTTTCATAGTTTAGGATGTACTGCTTCTCTAAGCTACTCTATAATGAGAAATAGTACCTTGGTATTTTCTTAGATTTGTTACAGAAGTTAAACTATGTTAGAAGTTGTTTTCCTGAAAATACGGATGGCATGCTTTATGACCTTGCCTCTACAGGAATAGATTTTTGGAGAGAAATTACTTTGAGGATCTGCATATGTTTTCCTCTTAGTGGGTGTCATACTTGCCTGCCTTTGTCTTCTAGAGCAGTTCTGGATTACAACATCTTGAATACTATTGTTTCAAGCATTGCATGTGACTTGCTTTTCTCCTTGTAATTATATTGCACTCTTTTGGTACCTCAGCAAACCTTTCCAGGATTGTGTCTCATCTGGCTCGTACCAAGGGAGATGTCCTTTCCAATGCTGTAGGATATTTATCAAAGGAATTTTCAAGTGTTACTGGCGGGTGCTGAGATTTATATCTTGGATGTGGTAGGCATAGGAAAAAGTGCTGTTTGTACATGGAAATATCAGTATATACATTTATACAGGACAAACTGGTTTTTATGTGCACTTGACAATTTCCTCTTACTACCTCATTTACTTAGTAAAGCATTTGTCCTGAAAAGTCTGTTAGAAAAAGTGAATGAGGAGAAATTCAGTAGTGCCTCAGCTGACTACAACAACAGCTATTTCTGAGTGGTTCTCATCCTCTCACCCATAAAATCAGCATAAAATTGACCTAACATTGCAAGATCAGACAGGGTATCTGGAATGTAATCCTCAGGGAAAAGAAAATTCAGTCTTTGTAAACCTGAAGATAGAGTGCGTAAAGTTGCAGAATCGGATTATACTTTCTCTTTTAATTTCTAAATCAGTACCCTTTTCTTTCTTCCTTTGCAGCTCTTTTGAGAAGTTGCCCCAAAGATGTGTCAGATGCTTCCTGAGCTTAGCTCCAAAAGCAGAAACCAACATAATCTTTTGAAAAAAAAAAATCCAGTCCCAGACTTGGATAATTATCATAAAATCCTGAGGCTTTTTATAGGTGTTAGGGTTTGGTTTCAGTGAGTAAAGGCATAAAAAAGAATATAGTAACTTTCTTTTTGAAGCACAAGTCACATCAGATTTTCTTACTTAATAAATGTATGGCAAGTACCTACTAAAATAACCAGTTAAAAGCCAGTAATAACAGCTGCAAAACCCAGCTCAAAGCAGTTCGACAAGTCTTGAAGGCATGCAATTTTTGCTGAGTGTAGCACCAAATGTTTTTCTTGGATTGAGTTAGGAATATATTTTTTAATGCTGGCTCTTTTTTGTTTTCATGAAGGAGTATTAAAAGCATTGTTCTTCCTGTTTACATCACATGAATTTAATAATCCTCTCCTGATATAAATATCCTTTCATGATATGAAAGTACATGTTGTTATACATATAGTTGAGTGAACTGGAATTTACTTTAGATTTGTTTTTACCATTTCAAGTGAGACTGGAGTAGTATGAGAGCCTTAGTATGAGGTGAAGATGGCAAGTTGAGCAGGACACTAAATTAAAGTTTTAGGGTTTTTTTTTCTCTTTGGGATATCAGGGCATCAAAAGAACTTATTGAAGCTGTTGATCTTGTTGCCTGTAGATACAGGGTGGCCCTGTGAAATGCTGTTAGCTCTGCTGGCACCTCACAGATGTGTAAATTTTACCCATGTTTTGAACCCAAACCCAAAGTTTTGCTTAATTCTGAGATTATACTTTGCTCATGACTGTGAACTTTTAAAATAACACCTGGAGGTTTTGCTATTGTGATCTGCTTCCTATTTTGAAGTCTGGCAGTTACATTTGCACTAAAGAGAGTGAAAGAAAGAAATTACATTTCTGTCAGATTTCAGAAACCCCAGTGATTTTGTTAGTGTGTTGCTAAAGCATTCACTGTACTAAATGTTTCTCATGTAGCTGCACTTCACATCTGCCTAAATCATCTGCCTGCCATCATTGCTGGGAAGGGACGATGCTGCCAAGCTCCTGGCTGGCAATGCTCCAGCAGCCCAGCCTCAATGCGGAGCGGTCCCCTCGCCTCCTCGCAGGCCATAGTGCTGGGGTTTTGCAATAGAAGCAACTATAAATGGTACTGTGAGACTTGGGAAGTTGTGAACAAGAAATGGGTAATAAGAAATGGAACTAGAGGCAGCTGGTAACCAGCTTGTATTGCACGAGCTGTAGCAAATGCTTGATGCTGGTGTGCTGCTGCATGAAGCGGTCCTGCTTTCTTCTCACCACAACTCCCTATTCCTCAGTTTTTCTTCCTTTTTTTCTGGAGCAAACCCAATGCTTTTGGGGAACCGATCTAGTTAACGCTGACCTGAAAAGTTTCAGACAGTTGGTTTGATCTCGGTCAGCTCCCTCATCTGGCTCCGTGTATCTGTGACAGTCTCACCAGCAGGAGACAGACAGTGCTACAGCTTCACCAACAAGTACCTGGTAGTCGGAGTGCAGAGGGATTGCTCTTTCAAAGAGAAATTTATGCTTGAAATGTTTGTGGACATATGGCATTAGATTTACAAGCTCTCTTCAAGTATTTTTTGGACTCTGCAAGTTTTCAGTGCTTCTTAGCAAGTAATTTATGGATTACTTAATATCGAGTATTTGATATGTTACCATACTTGCTACTTCTTGGATTTGTCAGGGATCACTGTTGATATGTAATTGCTTTCTTTTTCATGATACTAATTTGGAATAAAAAAAAGAGCTCTCTTACAGGATAGTCAAACTCCTCTTGTACCTAGTCACTAAAAAGATTTGTTTGCAATTTAAATACGCACAAAATAGATTGGGGAAAAAAGGTCTCTGTTCTAAGTACCTGTATTTATTTGCTCTCGTATTCTTATAAACATAGCATCTTATCTTGTTTTGTATCTGCTTTCAAAAGTTCTTGCTCTCCATAGTAATGGAAGAAGATTCCTTGTGCGAAATACACACACTTCATTAAATAATAGCTGCAGAACCCTTCCTGGATGTTCTTAAGAGAAAAAACGAGCTTGTCCAACAAGTAGAGTCAAATGCCTCAATTTTTATTGAAAATCTCACTTAGATTTGAGTTGGATAGAAATTAGGTCTAAATTGCATTGAGTTGATTGACAAGTTGAATTTTGTAACACGTCTGAAATGTATGTTCTACTGTTGGGTTAAGATCTGGCCTGAGGTGCAGGGGGATTGCTGACTTCAGTCTCCAGCTCCTGGTGGCTGGGCCAGCAGCAAATGTACATGTGTGACAGCTCCGTGCTGAATAGTAGAATTTGAGATCAGCAGCTGGGAATGACAACACCAGCAGTGGCATTTCCCTTCTCATTAAATTTCCAGTTTGCACCAGCAAACATATGTGAGACCCGAAGAGGAGTAGAAACCTCCGTACTTTGCCAAAAACCCTGTGGTTCTGATGTCAAACCTAGGAATGAGAAGGATGTTTCTGAGTTATCATGCAGTGCTGGTGTTAGAGCCTGAAGTGGAAATCTGAATAGCTTCCCAGACACTGGCTCCTTGGAAGACTGGAATCCAGCAGCTTCTGAGGCAGACAAGAGGTGGTGGCTCCCATCAGGCAGTGTCTCCTGGCACTTACTCTTGTTTGTCCTTCATTTTCCTGCCCTCAGGCACCCCGAGCTGCTGCTGGCTTCGTGGCCAGTGGCAGGAGGATCTCCTGACCATGGCTGGGGCACCAGCAGAAATGAGAGAGCTCTGTGTCTGCTCCTGGCTTTGGCACTGCCTTGGATGTCCATTGCAGGAAGATGGAGAATTTCACTTTTAGCAGATGGACTGACTCTGCTGCTGATCTGTTGTTTAGAAGCCTGTGAGGCTTCCCTGGTGTTTGTGCCCATGTAACAGTAGCAACTCGGGAAGGGTTTGTATCAGAGGAGATTAACAGCTCTGGGGATGAAGATCATAATTTGTGTTTTTGTTGAAAGGTTATGGTTCCAATCATTGTGATAGAGGCTTTTAAAACAATATTAAGTGGAGACTAATATGTAGCCTAAATAACTAATATGTAGCCTAAATAAGTGATTTTTTTTTTTATAATTAGCAGTTTATTTGAAGTTAATGAAAACTTTGTGGGATTATTGAAATGCTGTTTTTAAATGGCTCTGAACAGAAAATACTGAAACATGCTAGCTCTTCTAAACTCTTCCTTGAGAATGCTGGTTACATTGGCATAATCCTTAAAATCACAAAGGATGTTTTTCTGTACTTTCACAAAGGCCTTTTTTTCCCCTTATAATTTTCTGTTCTTTGTCCCTGGGATGAAAAGAGTTTTTTTATCTCTTTATCTCTTAATTGAATTAAAAAGTGAAAATTAATTGTGCATAAAGAATGAGGTATTCCAGGAATAAGGAATTGAATATGAAAAGAATTCAGTACTTTATAACCTGCTGCCACATGTGAAACAATAAACATACAGTTTCATAAATATGAAATAAGTCTTTTTAATAATCCAGTATCTTCCTTAGTTTTTAGATACATTTTTGCACTTGCCTCAAATCTTGACGCTAAGCTGACCCTCTCTTTAATATTAATGTACTCTGACTGTAATACTCTGTTCCTTTGCCTCTGATTAATGCTGTCTGTCAATTATTTACAGATCCAGTGGTATTGTGGAAGTTCCCGGAGGACTTTGGAGACCAGGTTGGAAACATGAGATTGAACTTTTTTTTATGTTAGAATAATAATAAAAAAGCTCTTCTGTTCAGCTGTGGAGAGGCAGATGCTAATGATAGCAGGGTGGAAGTCTTCACCCAACTGGTGGCTTGGTGATTAGATTGCCTCTGTGACAGGAATATGCAATAGCAGTTGTAGAGCACGGAATGTCGTGCTAGTTCTCTGCATCACCTTAATTTTGATATATTTTATCAGGTGGTCCTGTTGGGCATGTTGGGTTTTTATCTGTTTTGGGATTGAAAATGTGGAAAAAATTATCAATTAAACTTTGCTAGACACTGATGTTATAAAAAACCACCAGAACAGAAAAGTTGAGGAGCTGCCCATGTACGTCCTTTTAATGTCAGAACATGTGCATTCCATTCCTTTAATCCTTTTCAATGCAAGATTTTAGGTAGTTATTTAATAATATTTTGGAGATACCTTAGTTATTTGCTTGGGGAAAAAAAAATTCCTCAGACCCTTATAAGAGACTGATCTAAAGTTACTGATTCTGAAAGCGTGAAAATCCTATATTCTATCTATAATTAATCCTCAAAGGAAAGTTTATACATACAGGACTGATGGATTATTTCACTGTTTGTAGTGACAGCAAGCTGCTAATTAGTGTGTTGGATTTTTTTGCCCCATGACTATTTTATGAAAGTTATTAATATTGAACTTCAATGAAATTACTAAATTTTATTATTTCAGCAACTTCTGCAAGAGTTTCTTGGATGGAAATATTTTTATTTTCAAAAGACAAAATACATAAAGCAACTAAATAGACTAAATATCCCTGTCTCAGTGGCTTCTTTGCCTCTTGTTTTCATACTAATATTGAGGCAAACATATTCTTCATCGGTGATATCACCACAGTGGATGATCTGGAAGTGTTGTTGTACAGTAGATGTTGATAAATTGTTGATTTTTTAAAAAAATCAATAATACAAGATTCTGTAAAGACAGCTATAAGGTGATTCATGATGAAAGGAATAAATACACAAACATAGAAAGTAGGATGTCTGGTTAGGGAATAGCATCAGTCAGAAATGTGCAGCCTGTAAAACAGTGACAAATGAGCAAAGTGTGCTGTTACATGTTCTCAGCTAGGCATTCAGCAAATTTTTATAATTATCCTGGCTGCAGAATGATCATCTTCATTGTCATTTAAATTCTTTTTTTTCTAGTTTGTTTTGTTCTTTTTCCCCAAGAAAGACTTGGTCTTAAAAAGAAAAAAAAAGAAAAAGGAAATTATGTATGAAGAAAAATGGGAGCTTATTCAGCAAGTCGAAGGTTATTCAAAGAACAGCTGGTGTAGAAAAATGATTAGAAGATGAAGCCCACTAAAGACTGGAGGGGAAATCATACAAAGATGCAATAGACATACCTAATCTATAAACAGCAGAGGCCTCAGGCAGCACTCTGCCTTTGGGCTCTGAAAAGCCTGTGCCTGCACATGGTGTCTCAGCTGTGTAGAGAAGCTGGCGTTTCAGGTAAATGGCTTGTGCTCCTGGAAAATAGGATATTTTAATCCTTCTCCTTGCAAGGGAAATTTTCCTATTAGAACCACTGGATTTAAACAGAATATATAGCAGCTTCTAAAGCAAACCCCTGAGCCAAGACATGAAGTGAAATCAGCAGAAGCCTCCTCTGCACATGTGTGTGCGCATTGAACTGGGTAGGTTTGGATTGGAGATCTGAGTATCCACCAGATTTAATTTCTTTAAAACCCAAAAACTCACTAAAACTATTAGGGGTAATATCCATGAAGGTTTGTGGGGAGAATGTTTAAAAAAAAAAAAGAAAAGAAGAGGAATATTCTCTGTCCTGTTTTTCTGTCATTTCTATTTTAAATGTAAAATGTGTGAGTTAGTTTTTGGATGTATCCCAAAGAATCATCTTTCCTAAAATTGAAGGGCTGTCTGTTTGCACAGTGATGTGTTAACAGTGGGCAAAATATTTTCCTCTCTTCCTGAATTTTTCTACAGTTTATCATGTCACCTTTTTGTTGCTTTCATAATGCAAAGAAAACTTGTCTAAGCCATTCTGACATTTTCCTCCTCTTTCTTGCATTTGTCATCTAAGTATTCTGAACTTTCCAGTGCTTTCTAATCTTCTGTTTTTCTTCTGCCCTGCCATTTTCTTTGTTGCTGGTCAACATTCTTTTGGTGTACTTTTTTCTTGAATACTGAATTTCCAAATTCATGTTTTGCAAAACATCCCATCTGTTGTGGATGGGATGTAGAAACTACAGTTGATCAGGAGGAAGACAAGACCAGGGATTTGTCGTAATCACTCACAGTCTGTCTGAAGTAAAGGAAATATTAAGGCACGGTTTTGATACCACAAAGGAATCTGCAAGATTCATTGCTGATTTCCTTATCTGCCAAGGCTGCAGAGAAACCATGTATTTTCTCTCTGAGGTAATTCCTTAGATGCCAGAATAAGAAGGAAAAGAGAGCAACATAGAATGGGGAAGGAAAAAAAGTAATGCTTCAAGGAAGTGAAATGTACTTCTGTTTGCCAGGAGTGTTTCAGAAAGTGTTTGTTGTTTTGTTGTTGTTTTTGTTTTGGTTTGATTTTTTTTTTACATTTTATTTTGATTTTTGAAGTGGGAGTAATTCCATTTTTAGTAACTCTCAAATCTGTCAATGAAATAATGAGCTCATGCTGGTTAGAATTCAAAGTACAAAGAGCCACACTACGATTTCAAATAAAGTATTTATTAAAAAGTGCCTCAAGAGCCAGAAGAACTAATCTGTTTGAGACATCATAGAGTTACAACTTTCTGTTGCACTGGCATTAGTGCTATAAAAATGAGTTTGACAATGTTGAAAAAATTGTGAATAATCTCAGCAGTGTAGAAAAAAAATGTAAAGATTTCTGATTTTTGAGCATATATAGGTCTTCTGTGATCATCCTCACATGCTCAAATTTGGATGAAGAATGAACTGTAGCCATTTAATGGGCTATTTATCTTGTTTAAAGTGTATTTTGAACATATATTCCTAGAGGCACTGTCTTGTAGTATGTTCAAATATCCCCTTTACGCAAAAAATCTCATGATGAAAGCTATGTATGTTTTTAATCTTGACATTGTATTTCATTTGTACAGACTGGTTAAACTAGAGTTTTATTTCAGCCTTACAAGCCCATTTCTGAATGGAAGTCTGTAGAAAAAATATTAATACTATGATACCTGGAAAAAAAATCCCACTCGTTTTTTAGAAGAAAGTATTTTTTTAAGGGCTTTAGAAAAGCAACCCAAATGAAAACAACACCTTGGCTTCAAAACTGAAGTACTTGATGCCTGTTGAAGAAGAAAATACAGATTTCTGCAGAATTTAATGTCACCTGGCAGAGCTGCAATCTGCTGGCACTGGCTTGTCCCCTCATGGCAGTGCAGTCAGTAGCAAAGCCCTATCGATGTCACATGTGTCCACATGTCTCCACTATGGCCCTGTTCATGCCTGTCCAGCAAATAAAAACACTGACACTCCCACCAGCTTCACTGAGTTGAAACATTCCTGGGAAAAGCGTGGTGTTAGCATGAGGAAGGAGGAGAGCATGGTGCCCATAGCACCAGCAGCAGGTGGTGCCAGTGCAAGAGGCGGTGCTGCTTTCTGTGTTGTCTTAATCTTTGAGGCATGTGAGGTCCAACATCTCTTATTAATTTAGTAATTACAGGTATGTTGGGGATTATTTTTAGCTGTGGAAGAATACAGTAGCTTTTTAATCTGATGGCCTATTGACCTGTAGTGGTGTCCATTGAACAGTTCTCATTCTCTGCCTGTCTATTTCCATAATATTTTCTAGCTTCAGCCTGCAGCTTCTCTGCTGGTGAAAAACATCTCACAGGAAGATGACACAAACAGCTAATATCAGGAGATGGTCTTACCAGAAGCCACTTTAGTAATAAATATGACAAGGGGTTATTAACTGAAGATGCGGAAGAAGGAATTCAGACTCTGCATTAGAGTGTTGGTTTTGTTGCAGATTTCATCCTATCTCCTCTTGCTTTCCAACACAAGCAGTCTAAATCTGCTTTCCCATGTCAGGCTTTTCCCCAACCCTGCAGATGAGTAATGAGTAAGGGATATGGCATCCCATGTGAGGAATCTCTGCTGTTTTCTCTGCAGTTAGGGTAACACTCTTTATGTTATTATTTCATATTTTACATAACATCTGGGGTTTAGTTTTTACTGTATCACATTATGCAGAAGTCACCACTGAATTGTGAGCTTTGTATCCTCTGTGACCCAAACCAAAGTCTGATACTATATATGTAAATCTACCTGGTTCATGTGAAAATATTTGTATATATAAAGATATACAGGTGCACATGCAGTTGTTTAAAGGATAAATCCTCAGAAGTACCAATGTGTTGGTCTTCCTGCAGCAAAGCACCTATCACACGTTTGACTTTCAGTGTATATTTTAACTACTGAAAGTTAAGCCTGGCTTAATTGAGCATTTGATTGGAGACAAAAGGCTCAGTTTCTTTCAGGATGGAATATTTAATTGCATGGATTGTGGCAGCAAATACATAAATGAGGTCACCATGAAAAAGATTATATATTTTTTTAAAGATTTAAATAATAGCACAAGTTGGGGTTTGTTTGGTTGGTTGGTTTTATATTCTCAAGAAGCAAGCTAAAATCTGTTCTCTGGGTCAAACTAATGTGTGGAAGCCAGCAGTGAGATTTTGTGTTCCTCTGTGCTCTCTTAAGAGAGCAGCAGGAACCCAGGAGGGACGAGACTGTTTACACTCCCTCCAAGGCTGCAGGCGTGCTGTTAGGGGATGCATCTCACCAGCTTTCTGCATGAGATGGCTTTGTTCTTGTATTCCGATGAGGCATTAAATGCATGTTTCAAATGTTTATGCAAACTAGATAGGTGCTTGCTTTGTGTGGGATTGTTTTATCAGGAAATCTTAAAAAGGGTTTGGGGATTTTGTTGTTTGTGTATTAGTAAGTATGATTAATATTTGGGTGCATTGGTATGAGAAAGGAGGAATCAATCTAATGAGATTACTAATTTTCAGTAGTGTTTTTGTCTAAATGTTGCACATTATATTTAGTTAAGGGATATTTTAGAACTTGAATCTTTGTGGAAAGCAATTAGCCCTGCTGAGATGATGGCAACGTGCAATTTTGTACTTGCAAGGGAGCTCTATCTGGTTAAGATGAAATGATTTGCTGACACTTTGCATTTGGAAGACATACTGTTTTTATTGAAAAATGCTCTGTGTGTGCAAGGCAGCAATGCTTTTTGTCTGTGCAAATCCCAGCTGATGGATGATCAGCAGGAAAACATTCAGAGGTGTATTTATGGTTGCTAACTGCACTGTGTGAACAGAAAAGATCTGTTCAGTCCTGATAAATATTCTGTGGAGCAACTGCCCACGTAGACGTGCTGGGAACACCCAGAATCACCGAGACCCTTACATCATTCAAGATGCGAATATCCCAAGATGCTTTCTCAACTTTTTCTTTTAATTCATCCCAAAAGTCTCAGAATAAATCTTTGAAACTTCTATTTTTTAAATTTTTTAAATTATAAAAGGCCATCACTGAAAACTTAGTATTTCCTTGAAATTTTGAGGACAGGTGGCAAAAAGTATCCTTATCCTCAGAATTGTGGGAGTTTTGTTTTATAGAGCTTTTAAGTTAAAATTTTTGAACTTGATCAGCATATGGTACTGGCTAACCTCATCTCTACCAGCTCTTTTGTTATCTTGTTACCGTTACAGGTCTTAATGACAGTTGTAAGCCATAGTTCTGGATGCAGGGGTTAGTCCACCCTGGGGAGGAGAGAGAGGACCAGCAGTGTGGATTATGGAAATATGAATTGATCTAAAAAGCAGCTCTCTTGTAACAGAATGGGACTCAAAGAAAGACTGGGGAGAAGCTGGTGAAAAGACGATGGAATATGATGTGAAAATGATCATTTGAATGCTTTTCTTTTCATTCCCAGCTGCTGTGTTCTGGTGAAAAGGCACACATTTGTATATCTTAAGGCTGGGTGAAAAAGGGCCAGATGAATGGAATTACTTGTTAGATATGTTTTCATTTTGAGTCAAATAAATTATGTGCATTTTAATAGACTGTCTGCATGCGTTAGCCATTTTTTAAAATCATACAGCTGTGATATTGGGGGACTACATTTTGTAGAAGTAGTTTTTTCTCTGTTTGCTCAAATAAATACAGAATTAATATTTGACTGTCCTTCAGATATTCTGTATCAGCCTATTGAAAATAACGGTTACTGATTTGGCTTATTTCAAAGCCAAATCAGATTCCAGCCTATAGTGATGTGCCAAACCAAAGAAGAAAAAATTAACTGATGGCTGAAGTAGTGATGACAATCATTTGGAACACCTTCCAGAAAGACTGCCAAATTGTCATGTGTGATGTCGTTGTTGATTGACCTCAGCTGCCCTCAGAATATTCCCTAATGTCGAATGTCCCCTAATTCCTTATTCTAGGATGGATACCTTATACTTTCTCATCGGCTTCCTTAATATCCTCCTTCCATTTCAGTCTTCAATTTGTTGTCTCATTTAGTTTCAGCATTGTTTTTGTGTCTCAGGCTTATTCTGCTACACTTTTAGGAATATCCTATCCTTTCTATATTAACTACTGGATGTAATATTCCTAAACCCTGTTTAGGTTCTTGGCTCTTCATGATCGTTTTCTTCAGAACTGGGAGAGCATTTGAGGTACATTCGTTCACTGTTACTGCTACAGGTATTTGAAGTGTCACTTCAAGTAATTTGCTGGTATTTTGTTAAATAAAATACTCTTTTACATATTGCCTATGTTAGGAAATGGTTTGGGATCAAAGTGCATAATCCACATGTGATGAAATCAAGGAACCAGGCACAGAACAAGACTTGATGGGACTAAAATCAGGAACAGGAGCAGCAAGAACAATGCAAGGGTGACTAGTGGGCTGCAGCTGGAGGGATCCATGCTACTTGGTTTGGGATCTTGGACCAGGCATAAGAGAAGGTGAAGCTTGTGATCAGGAAGAGAAATATGTTAATCCATCAGAATATAACTATTTCTGGTGCTCATTACTTCTGTAGAAGTTTTCAAGGCATTTTGAACTATCTGGCTGGTAGACTTCTACTTGCTTCTCCTCTAAGCAGAGGTGTTCAGTTCTGGCTTTTGTGTGTCTGTCGCTGTGTGCAGTCATTAATAAAAGTCCACTTGGTAATGAAAGATCCACATATGAGAAGTCATCTGTCTCTGAGAGTACAGTGCACACTTATGTTTGCCCTTTATCCTTCATTAGGCACTAATGACAATAATTAGAGAAAATTTACTGGGCCAGTGAACACTCAGGGCACCCATTCTTGAATTTTGGACTAAAAAATTTTGGAAGAGGGAAGATTTCTTTCAATTGATAAAGAAATCCTACTGTAGGAACTCAAGATTTCTGCTAACTTTTCAGTAAGTGTCATGAATGCTAGATTTAGATTTATGAGTGTCTTCCCTGAGCATGGGCAGTTTCATTCTTCTGATCAAAGTGAAGAAGCTGAAAATCTTCTTGGCTGTAGCTGCCTGTGCTGCCTGGCTTGCTGGTGAAAGCTGCCCCCCTCTTGTCCTAGCAGTTCAGAGTTGGCTTATGCTGTATCAGAGGTCGAACTAAACTGATTGAGTGGTGGGGTGGCTGACTGATGCTCACATGCAGCTACACCAGCCTGCAATTGTTGCAGAGCAATTGCTAGCAATAAAGCTGCCAGAGGCTTTGAGCAGAGCAGGGAGCCAGAAGGTCTGGACAGGCTCAGCCATAGGTAAAGTGAATGTACATTGCATATCTTCTTGGGAAAAAGACACCCCGTTGTATGTCCACTGCACTTTATTTTTTGTGATAATCATTTGTCTGCATTGGGTAATGCCAGGGGCAAGTTAACAGCTTAAATTTATGCTTGTTTGCTTCTTCCCTTTCCCTCTTTCGTCTTTCATCTGAAGTTATTTCGTTGTTCTTCCGTTTTTCAACACACTTGATAATATCTCGATTTAGTACTGAAGAACTGTTACTGCAAGCAACTCTTACTGAGCTGCATTGTGATGAAACTTAGAATGTAACCTCTGCTGAGTATAAAACAAGAAATGAGTGTTTTCTTTATAAAAATATCCGAAATAATTTTATTTAAGGAATTTTAATCTTAGCAGATTCCTTAGAAGCTGATTTCCTTTCTCAGTTCCTTTTCTTTTGGCTGTAGATTCTTGTAGCGCAAGAAACTCAGCCCACACACGTCATTGGTTTCAGTACCCTGTACAAGGTGGTGTGGTTCCCTGACTTCCCCTGCTGCTGACCCAGCCATGGGAGCCAGCATTGTCCCACAGGGGATGCATTTAGGCATGGATGAGCCCAGACAAGGGTTTGGCTTTTGGACTGCCTCACCTTGTTTATCTGCATAAATCATTATCTGCTACAGATGCTTTCTCTCAGCATGGCACTGAAGTTGTTCCTTAATTTTCATGATGCTCGGTTTTCTGAATACTTCTGAGTTTCTGAATTGCCAGTGAAATCAGGATTTCTTCATGGCCTATGCTGTGCAGTCATTTTATGAAATAACCGGTGGGAAGTTGTGATTCTGGAAGGGCATCACCTGCTGTTACAAGACATTTTCACTGCCCAGCCTGAACAGGAGCAGCATGCAGAGCTGGTGCTGACCTCTCTATGTACACCAGCACTGGGTATTTACTAGGCAGGCCAGTTGTTCACTAAAAGTTTTTTAGACAAGGAATGGCATCCTACACTATTTACAGACACTCTCTGTTTCTGGACTTAAGTAACTAATGCAGTACTTAGTGAGGGGAAAAATATTTGGAATCTATTTGGAACAAAATATGCTTGGAATTAAAATCAATTTGGAATGTATTAAGTCACATCCAGAGTAGTTTGTCATGCTTGAAATGTTATGATTTTTTCAGTATATTTCATTTTCATGCAAATGCAGATATTCATTATCTGTAGTGTTCTTTTGTAGTTCAGTTTCGTTTTATAAATAGCCTTTCTTGGTGGCTGAGAAGGAAATCTTGCAAATAGGAGCCTTTTGACCAGAGTGTCAACTACGCTCTGCTCATGATATTCTTTGATACTGTTTTGCAGACATTTCTGAGACTGCAGTCTTCACTTTAAAGGTGAATATGTTGAATAGGTAGAGTTGGGGCTTATTGCAAATAGGCTCAATTCTGTCCCTTGCTATCAGGATATTCAAAGGTGGAATGAAAAAAATAACAGGTAAATAATTAGGAACCAGTTTTTCAATTTGCGATTTCTTTCACTGTAATTATTTTTTCACCAGTGGAGAAACAGCATCTGAACAGGATGTGCAGGAGGTTCTCAGCATTGCTGCCAGAGTTGCATTTTAACTGCTGTTGTAAGCAGGGGGAGATCTGAAGAGGTCTTGAGCGAAACAAATATTGCTGCCCCCTTAGCTGTGCAGGATTTTAACCTGACCTTCAGACGTATATATTTTGATTTAGAAAATGATGTCTCCTGTAATTCTAGTAAAGAGAACTTCTCTGTTGAGTTCCCAGATAGTGTTAGAGACACGGAAAGTATTTATTATTAAAAAGGCACTTTTCCCCTACTGCATGGTGATAGAAAGTTGTGTGCCATACACTGGTGCCTTTTTTTTCCTTTTTTTTTTCTTTTTTTTTTGGCTACAAAATGTAATTAATTTTCTTAGACGTAGTAAATACTCTACCACCTTAAAAGTTAAATATTGCTCACATAGTAATCTCAAGAGTGGAGATGGAAGGGCATAGTTCCTGTTTTTCCCAACTCTCTGATATTATCTAGGGAATTATGATCTCCCTGACGTGAGTCAGGGAACTGAGGGAAAACTATATTTTGCTGCATGGAATACTAATATTACATGCATGCTAGAGATGTGTGGTGAAGTAATATTTATCTTGTTTTTGTTTGCTTTGCCAGTAGTAGAGGTAGATGGTAACATTTGCATCTAAACTTATTCTAAGGGGAACTTTCTTTGGGAAGAAGAGCATTGTCAATTTTTATGTTTTTATTATGAGTTCCAGGAAATTTGAAAGGTTTTTTCTTTAAGCAGGAAAATTAACCTGTGCTCATGTTGGTTTTATTCTGCTATTTATAACTGAGCTTGTAATTTTAATTGATTCCCTGTATGCTATGCTGGACACAACTGTCTGAAATAGGCTTTTTTTTTGTCTGGTGATATGATTAGATTCAGGAGCAATTAGGCAAATAAAGACTCCAAGAATTTATAATTTAGTAAAATCTCTGAATTTTAAAACTTGTTCTGTGGTTGTTTAGAAAGTCTTATTTCTCAGTTTTTAGGACAGATTAACCATACAGGATTAGCTTTCCTTCCTGTGAAGTCCCTACGAAAGCTGCTGTGAAAGCAGTAAAAAGTGTGCTGTCTGGGACACCAGCCTTAGTCTGCTCTACAGGGCAAGGGCATCCTGTAGCATATCTCCAGCTGAGTGCACCACACCCTGGTCCTTCACTGTTCGGTCCTTAAAGGTTGCTTTTATTTCTTTTTGTGTGTATTTTATGTGCTGTTGGTGCTAAGTGGTGCTGCATCAATCACCTCCAAGTTCAGTCACAGGTACAGCTGACCTTTGGGCCTCCAGTGCCACGTCTACCAGAGTTACTTGTTGATGTGATTTTGCTTCTCTAAGATCTCAAGCTCATCTCATTACCTTGCTGTCTAAACGTCTTCCTGTCCTGTTGCCTCTTCTGTCTGTGCCCTTACCTGTGCCCTTGTTGCTGTGTAGAGCACAAAGCCACCAGACTAAGCTACTAAAAATCTTTAGCTGCCTGTCTGGCATCCTTTCCTGAGGCACGTAACTGAATGGTGGCCAGGTGGAGGAGACAGGAAGCAGGAACAAGAGAAATTAAATCTAACTGAAATTCTGTAAATGATCTCATCCTCCATTGCAGGTATTTAGCTCCTCATTCATTTTAGACAACGAATGTTTCTCTGAATAAGCTTTCGAAAGATGCAAACACCTTTTAGAGAGCAAGTATTCTAAAAGGCTCTGTGCCTAAGCATTATGAGCACCCTGATTCCTCTGAATGTCAGTCATTAGGCTGTAGGGCCTTGCCACTTGTGGTTTACGTGTTAGCCAGCTAAATGAGGATCAAAAATTGTTCTCAGCAGTGGAGTGGAATTTGTTCTGTGGGTAAAAACATTCTGTGGTTGTAGAAATGTACACGTAGCTCAGTTTAGTGGAATTTTAATCTTGCTTGAATCCATTAGTGACAACTTCTGCTACGTGGTCCAGAATCTCCTTCCTCTTTGCATGTTTGTCAGGGATGTATGAAGTGTTATGTGGCAGCTCTAATGGGATAGAAAGAGCTGTCAAAAACCGCAGCACTATCTGCAAGTTAGTCTGAAAAGGGTTAGCTGAGAGGAGCAGGTCTATTTTTAGGGAACTGTGATTCCACTAATTTTGTTTTCTGGCTTTGTGAATAGAAGTGCTGCAGCAGGTGGAGTTAGAGGACAGTCCGGGGCTCTGTGTTTTGCCACCCACACGGCACTCAGACCAATGTCACACAGCTGTGTTACACCCATCCTTTGGCATCACACTGCAAATGAAACGGTGTGGTGTGCACGGGACTTCTGTGGCACTGCTCCGTGGATATGACTAGCAAGCTGATTAGTAATTGCTATTAGGTATTAAATTTTATGTAAAACAGTTTCAGGAATTCTTCATAATTTGTCTTTAGACCTAGAGAAAAATCTGAGCTATCTGAAGGCAAAACTGCCAGAAGTTAACTACTGACGATGTTTCTTTCTTGAGTACAACGTTATCAGGATTGTTTTTCCCACAAAGCTGGCATGTATGAATTCAGAAGCATTTTCTACCACTGCTTTATAAAATGCTGATACACAGAATTAGCTGAGTTGGGTGTACCAAAACAAGCAAGGAATGCTAAGTAATTCTTACCTTTCAGGCATCTGTAATATCCTCCCATTGTTGAGCCAGTGAGCATGAGCAGGCCAGGCTGGAGTTGGGACAGTGCAACTGATGAGAGAAAATTAATAAACCATTGCACCATGAGCTTGTGAGAGTGCAGGGTTCTGCTGCTGTGCTGCAGGTATAAGGGAAATATTTTTGTAAATACCATTTCTGTCTTGGTTTAAGCTTTTTTCAAGGAAAGCAGCATGTCACAGTTCACATGATACTAATTTTATGATTTTCTTCTTTCTCTTTGAGTTTGCATGAGGAATGAGATAATTATCCTTTAACTTAGCAATTAAACACAGTTTTGTATGCACCTGTAGATGTTTAGTCAGTGTTTAAAAGCAAACAGATAATCCTTTACTTGTGTGGGTTTTTATTTTTTTGCTTTTACATCATCATCTTCTCCCTGTATACACCTTGTTTATGACACAAGGACCATTTCTGAAAGCACTAATACTGTGAGAGCCAGAGGAGGAAATAATCATGGGACATGTGAATCAAACTATTTTGCTTTCTGAAGACCTGTACAACCTTTTGCCTTCAGAAATAAATACATAATTTTATCACACAGTGAATATAAAAGACAACAAATAATGTTATTGTTTTTCTGAGAATGTGTATGTTGACTCAGGAGGAAGTCCTGGCTGGCTAGGGAACCTTGCAAACGATGACCTGTTAGGAGACAGAGCTCCAGTTTTATCCAATAGAGATCGCTGCAAGTACCAGCTGTAATTGTGCACAAATATGTACACAAACATGAATTGTCTGTATAATATCATTTGCATTTTAAATTCCTCTAGGAGCATCTTGGGGGCATCTTATTTTCTTCCATTTTAAAAATCTGCATAGCACCTGTAATTAAGGGAGAAAACTGAGCCCTGGAAGCTAGATAGGACTTCTACCTATTGATCTGTGTAAACCCGGCTTACACTGTCAGGGGAGAAGCAGTCAACTGCTGAGCTGCTTTGTCACTGACATAAGCCGAGAGAGGATTTTTTTTTTTTGTGTGTGTGTGTGTGTGTCTATACTGTTTATACACCAGTCTATAGACCTGCTGGCTGGTTGAATTTTAAAGACTGCCGAGGTTTAAAGACTTGTCCCCCGAGGGATGCTCCTGCCAGTTGGGAAGCGAGCGGAGGCTGCTCCGCAGAAGTTGAGCGCCCGTGTCTGCCTGGGGAGGGCCGGCCGGCCGGCGCTGGGGGAGCCCTGGACTGTCGCTCGGCCCGGGCAACGGTGCAAAACACACCCGTAATTTTCAGGTTGTTTAGTCAAAATATTGAGCTAATACCTTTGATTTTTTTGTTTTTGTTTTCTTTTCCTCGCGTGATAATTTATTCTGAGAGAATACAATGGGGAACATAAATGAATACATTTCCATACCCGATTCTGAGTCAGTGCTAAGCTCACCAGGCAGCAATTAAAATCCTTGTTAGTGAGGAGAAAAAACACTTCCTATAGTGTGAGAATAGGTGCAGATTTAGAAAAAGAATAAAATACTATTTCTTTGGAACAGGAAAAACAAGCTTTATGAGCCTGAAGTGAGCGACTGTTTGGAAATGTTTATGAAATTTCTGAGTTAGAAGTTTTCATTAGCCTGCTCTCTTTTGTTAGAGTTTATTATTGTTACTACTAGCACTGTGTGTGCTTGTTCCTGACTGCAGAAATCCAATGCTTACCTGTCCTGTTTATATTTTGCTTCTTACTCTTCTGCAGTGGGTGCTCAGAGCAGCAAGGATGGTGCTGAGCAGTTCCTTTTGAAGAGTATTCTCTCTCTGCTGTTCTTAATAGAGTTAATAACCTTTCCCAAAACGCATCTGTGGCTTTCGTACACTCTGCTAACAAAGTAAAAGTTCTAAAGATTTATTGAAATCTTTTGTATGACTTGGAAATTCTAAAAACATTGACTTCCTGATTTTGTATCACATGAAGATTTACTGAGGCACAATCATATGTCCTTGAAATGTTGCAGCCAACATACACGTGTTGTAGTCATAGGCATCTTTTTGCTGAGCTGTTCCTCTCTTGCTGATTAACTCGTGTGGGCTCTTTATGTTTTACACTATCCATTGAGCCTGGTGAATGTTTGAAGTAAATAGTCATTGTGGTGTGTAGGAATTTAAATACACTATTTCCCCTAATGGGAGTTGACTGTCCAACATGCAGTAAACAGCGTGTTCAGGCTGCAGAGTGCTAACACCTCAAATCAGCTTCTTAAACCCTCGTGTGCAGCCCTGGAAATTTGTGATCAATGTGCTCTTTTCTGAAAACAAACCTTGCAGGCCAGCTCATGTATACAGAAATACAGGTCTGTTGGGCAGCTACAAAAAAGAAGTTCTGCAGCTTTGACCAACTGCACTGATGTCAACTGTCTCTTATTGCTGAAGCATTTCTCAGGGGGTTTGTTTTCCCAGTTGGGAGCAAGGAAATAAAACCCATTTTCTAAGATCTTGTAAAGTCGTCGTTTAATATTTGCTGCTAAATGATCTGGTAGTTCACTTTTTTTTAAAAAGAAAAATGTTGACTAGTTTGAGAGCATTTTTATATTTTAATTAACACATTTTATTTGCCACTAAACAGCTTCTTAAATAAAATTCTGCACGAAAGAGAGACATTATCCTTTCATACTGTAGTATGAATGTAGATCTGGTGGATTTTGCCTCCCCCCTGCCCCTCCTTTCCTTTATTGATAGCAGAGCTTGCTTGTGAAACACAAAGGGTTAATCATATAAATTTCTGCTTTGGACCAGTAGACAATTTCCATCATTTTCAACGTTTGACTATGGAACATGTATAGAGTTGTTATACCTCTCTGTAATTCATTCTGCTGCCAACTTCATTCCCTTTTCTCTGCCTGCATTTTAATTGAAACAACATTTGTATTTTTGAGCCAGGATCTGTCAGAAGTCCCTGTGGCTAGTCTGTGGTACAAGTAGCAGCAGACGTGGCTTACCCATATGGTGTGGTGCTTCTTGTAAAATCCATATGGCCTTGTTGAAGGGAATCCCAGCGGGGATGTGAAGGGTGTTAATACCCTTCAGGCCAGGCCTTTCCCTCCTGGGGCTTCTATGGTATTGTCTTTGCAATCTGCCAAAGCACAAACCTAATTCCTTTTTAATAATCAATTATTTCAGTCCAGGAACGTGTGCTGTATTTTTTGTAATCATATATTTCTTGAACTTATTATTTGTTATGAGTATTTTTGGCCATTTTTTAAAAAAGCAAACCTTTCAGAAGCCTTTTCAAAAAACCCCTAACTTCGTTTCTTTTGCTTTTATTTTCAGGAAGTGCTGAACAGCGTTCCAAAGTTCTGCTTTCCTTTTGACATTGAAAGGTATGTGCTAAAGTTATCATTTATTTTAAAAATATTTCATAGAAAATTATTTTTAGCATAATTACAAGCGAGGATTTAAAGAAAAGGCAAATGTAATTCTCTCCCTGAACTTGCACCTGCAGATAACGTGCTCTTTGTTCAAGTAAGTATGAAGTCACTATTAGGAAACTATCACAGCAAAATGTAATCCTTACAAAATTTTAGGAATATCTCTGTCCAGGTGGAGCTACATTCCAGCTCCCAGTTTTGTCCATTGTAATTGGGAACACCATCTGTGTTAGTATAAGGATATAACACAGTTTCCTTCAAGCAGCGAGCTTCATTAAAAATATTACGGTGCACCAGGATGTAGAAACTCACTGAGCAGTACAGAAAATGTGTTGTTTGAGTTCAAAGAAATTAAGACTTTAATTACATGGAAGTAGCTGAATATGCAATTGATTTTTCTCAGAGAAGAATCAAGACCATTATTTATAATTAATTAGTCCTTACCTTTCTGGTATCAGTTATAGTCTGGCTTCCATGTAATGCTCCCAGTAATTTAAATTGTTCATATAAAATGTTTTTATTAGTGAAAATATTTATTTGGGCTTGTCAAAATAGTTAATGGTAATTTCTTTAATGGATTGAACTCACTCGGTTTGGAAAACCCGTAGTGTCGGATTTGTCAAAGATTGAATTAAAAGCTTGATTTGCATAATTAATGGAAGATACACCCAGGTAATGTTCAGGCTGAGCCAATTTCAGAACAACATGGGCATCAGTTGTAGATGGTGAGTTGGAGATGAGAAACATCTATCGGATGCAAGAAGCTGCTGTCAGTAGAGGAGAAGCTGATGTGTGTAGAGAGGAAAGAGGAGAATCTTTGCAGCAAAACACACTGGCAAAATAAAGATCTTTATAATCACAACTTCCCTGAAGTAAACTAGGCTTATTTAGTCTTTTATAGCTGAATTTAATTAAGTTGTTTGGGTTTTGAAATGGTTAAGCTCACTGTCCTTTAAGCTGTTTTAATGACTTAACTAATATGGTTGTCAGTGTTGGCTTTAAAGCATTAAAGTCTTTAATGTGCTTAAGATATGTACAGAATTCTGTTTAAAATTAGTAATGAAGATGAATAATGGAAATAAAATTCGAGGATAACAGAAAAAGGTGAGGTTCTGTTGCTGCCATCCAGTGGCAAGAAGATAATCAATGGCAGTGAATAATTATTTTCAAATGAGTTGTCTTAACTATTTCTCTTGAACCACTCAGAAGGCACTTGGCTGCTTATATGAAGAGGATGAACATAACTGTGGGAATACTTGAATTTATAGCATAGCTAAGTATGCATTTTAGCTGATTATGTGAAGGGGTAAAAAACAGTGGAAGAAGGGACAAAAAGGAAAAAGTTAAAGGAAGTTTAAAGTTGTTTATTTGTTAACACCCCCTGCACACTCTCCCCAGAGATGCTTTTTGACTGTTGACCTCATGCTTGACTGTAAAGCAGTGTTCTCAAAGGTGCAAAATTTCTACAAATTTCATAAAACTTGTCAGCTGGACAGGAGTGCAGGTTCCTGGGAGCTGGGATTGTGCTGAGAGGAATGAAGCTGATTAGTCTGGCCTGCCGACTGCTCAGGCAGTGCCCTGGTGTTTTTAGAACGGGCACTGCTCTCGCAGCTACCTGCGGAGCTGGGAGCCGAGTTCTGGGGGATTTGAGGGAGAACCAAAGGCAGTGTGGGATCAGGGGAATGGAACAGCTCGAGGAGGGGCAGATCTGTTGTGGAGCAAAGGACATATGCTGGAAGCTCATTCAGGAAAGCGGAGACTGCTACTGGCAAGTTATTTGTGTGAGCAACTTACTGGCTGCGTGATGTGTTTTCCATTTTCTACTCAGCTCAAGTGTTTTCTATAGTGTGGACAAAACTCACCAATTGTTCTAAACAAAACCAGTTGTCTTCTGCTTTCTCAGTTTAATTTTTTTTATTTTGAAATTTGGAGGGATAAAGAAAAGGATTGAGAAATACACTGCTGAAGTTCCTTTTTATAGGGCTTTTTTCCACTGGACATTTAAGATGTTAGAATCATTTTAGTGTTTGTCTAGCCATATATGTGCTTTCCTTTGTCTGATGAATATATATATATTTATATATATGTTTAAATAGTTATCCTCATGATGGATGGTACATCTAATACTCCCAAGGATAGGCAGTTTCAATGGCAATTTCTGTATGGAAACATTTGAACCAATATAGAAAATATCTGTCTAATTCATTGTGCATATTGTACTGCAGAGAGCATAGCTTCTCAAGCTGTAATACATGTATATTTATATACAAATATACATATGTATATTTATTTAGATGTATAAAATACTTCAAGAGTTGTCTGAGCCTATTAAGAGCTAGAAATTACTAGTGTGAAAGTGGTAACTTCCACTGGTTCTGCTGACCAAGAGACTTAAAAAATGTGACCCTGTTCTACAGATTGCTTCTGGGTTTCTACTACACAGCAGAACTATAGATAATGGAGTGTTAATTCTGTTATCTAGATAAATAAAACTTAATAAAGTAGGAAGTCTGTTCTTCAAATAACGGAGAAAGGAAAGTTAAAGCAGTGTTACAGTAAGATCATTGTCACCCGTTTTCTTTCAAGTCACCTATATTAATTACTTAAGGAATTGAAAAAGGAAAGAAATGAGAATATGTATTTGATTTTCTTTTATCCACTATCCTGCAATGTTCATAGAGATCCAGGTTTAGTTCTCACAATTTGATGCTGCTTGCATCATCTCACCAGGCATACTTTATGCAGATGTTATAAATAACTGTACACTTCTTGCTCTAATTATCAAAAGTACACACTGTGAATGGTAATTTAAAATCTAGAGGTAACTCCCATTAAATTGAAACTGAAAGTCAAGCCAAAAGAGGCACAATGTTGTAAAAAAAAATTCTTTGACCATGACTTGAACTTTGAGTTTTATATATTTTTATTGAAAGCAAACATATAATTTCATTACTTCTAATTATGGCCTACGTTTTATTTTAAAGGGATTAAAAAATTAATTACATCATAGAAGTTCTCGAGCATTTGTTCTGAGCACCTATATCTCTTTTTGTAAATAAATTATTTTGTATTATATAAAAGCACAATTGTATAACATTCCAACAGTTTGCATGTATATATTTACAAAGGCCCTTTTCTTTGGTACTCAGTTTCTTTTCGTATGGTCTAGGAGGATTTAACATTAGAGGATAGAGATTTTAATTTCCTTTTAATGTTTGCTAAAGTAATATTAATGCTTCAGACAAAACCATTTTGTCCTCTCTTATTGCTTGAATCCTCTGTGCAAATGCTGCATGGTTTGCTTCACTTTTCTTTCTCCAGCAGTTTTTTGTATTTTCCCTCTCAACCCAGAACTCGTGTAACTTTGCAGGGTCCATACCTCAATCTCCACATTCATCAGTTATGGAGCTGCCTGATGACTAGTGAGGATGCAACTTCTCTTGTTCCTCTTGCTCCTTTTGGAGCCTTTCAGGTTCAGTCTGAAGTTGTGCTACATCACTGCTTGACCCCTCATTTTTATCTGTGCTTTGAGTCTCTGCCATTTCTCTCCACCATAAGTACTTCACTTGCTCCTTTCTTCCTCAGTGTTTTCCCTTTCAGGATGTATTTCTCCTGCTGAATGTGAAGCACACAAGCCTCTTTTAGATCCTCTTTTGGGAACTGCCTGTAGGATCAACATGGAGACAGTGATGTGTACCTCATTAATTCCCCCATGGTGCTCACCCAGTCACTGGGAAGTGTTGTGTTTTGGAGAATAATCAATGGTGCTGCTGCTGTAGAGGATTTCTCCTTAGCAGTGGAATGTCACTTGAGTATGGGAATTGCCGTGCTGGTTATTTAACTCATAATCTTTTAGGGTAGATGAATAATGATAGCAGGAGCGACATCACTGTCACTCTCCTCTCCCTGGCTAATGCTCTTTCTGTTGGTATTTGTGGTAAAAGTCTGCAGAAACACAGCTATGATCAAGCAAAGTACAAAATAATGCCTCAAAATCATTGGATCTGCAGATCTTGTGAAAGGGGGTTATAACATGTCATACACAAAAATTTTGCCTTCAGAGTAAATAGTTGAGAATGAAAAGTAAATAATCAAGAAAGTATTTCAGGCTGCACAGGTAAAGATAAATAAACTGTAGCATTTCCTGTACCCTTCAGGCACTGCAGTCAGTTTGCAAGGGGGATTGCAAACTCTACAATGTTGCAGCAGCTACACACAACTGAGTTCTTTGCATTTTGTGTCTCACTGTATTTATGTCACATGTTTGTGTAATAGTGAATGTGTGTGAAAGACAAGTGTAAGGACAGGCTGCAGTGTGCGCTGTGAGGAGTGTAACTGTGGATTTCAAACAGGGGTTGTTTGGTTTCTGTGTGTGTGCGCAAGTGCACCTGTCTGAGGGGAAACCTGGGAATGCCAGGGGAGCTGCCGTGTGCACTCACCTTGGCCAGGTGTGGTGGTCAGGGCCCTGAGACAGAGCTTCTAGACAGGCTTCTGTTGCAACTTAAATACTCCCAGCGAGACTCTTTACGCAGTAGTTGTGGTTTCTTTTTGTACTTCTGTTGTTTTGAAAACATAACCCCATTAATAAGCTAACTGTGCTTTTTATTTGTGGGAATTTTCATACTTGGTGATGGCATTGTCCATTTTCATATCTTCTGCAATTTTTTTCCTGGGTGTTTTTTTCTTTTGGGTTTTTTTTTTTTTTTTATTTGTTTGTTTTTAATGAATTGTAAAGTATTGAGTTTTTTGGGAGGTAGAGCTTAAATCAGATAGCTTGGTTGGAATAGAGGAGCTCTTCACAGGGAGCCTGAGCTGTGGACTTGTGGATCCTGGAGTGGGGCTGGAAGTGAGGAAAACAGTCCCTGAAGCTTAGATTAGGGGATAGCAATTAGCTGAAGGAGAATGCCCAACCTAGTGTCTCCCCAGTCTCTCCATCAGCTTGTACCTCTACCCTAACATCTGGTGTTCAAATTCCTTCTTGAAACAGTTTCTATTCTGTTCTTTGGTTTGGAGGAAATTAGGGTGACTGACTGATGGGTTTGGTTTTCCCTGTCAGTTTGGGAGTTGTAATATATGTGAAACTTTCAGGTTTAAGTGGCAGCTACCAAAGCTTCAGTCAGAACTGTGTGTATTAGTTACAGTGGTCAAGGACATGTACGTGGTATTTTATAAGTAACAAGGACATTACGAGTTATTTTTAAAAGAAAACAGAAATCTCTATTCCCATGTATAAGGTCTTAAATTTTTTGAAACTCTTCAAAAATTTATAAAATTGAAAGAAAAAAATAATTTCAAATATCTGCTCTATCCTAAACAAAATAATTTGGAAGAAGAGCAGTTTTTATGGAGAGCAAAGGATAAATTTATTGATTAGATATGCTGTTTTTTGTTTGAAGGAGAGATTCAGTTCCTGCCTGAATCAACCCTCTCAAGACTCCGTTAAAATGAGGCCTGAGGAATGGCTGTAGTGTAAACAAAAATCTTTAAAATGACTCTACCTACTCCATGGGTACTAAAGATCCTTGTCTGCATTGTGTAGGTAAACAGAAAATTTTAAAACCTATTTTTATTTCTATAGTGAGCTGTAATAACTCTGAAAGAGCCCATTGTAGTCTGCAGGATGAATAAGTATTTACACACATTCTTCATAATTAGTGATTTATTATTGTTGAACTAACATTAAAAATAAGCATGCAGGGCAAGAGTTGAAAGTAAGTCAAGAGCAAGGCAGAGGAATGAGTGAGGAGAATGTCAGCACTGGTTGGGAACGACTTGTGCCTGTTCTCTCCCCTTGCAAGTGAGCAGATCATGCTCTCTTCAGATACTCAACCAGACCAGCATTCTGCAGAAAGGTTTTTACAGCTGGGCTGCTTTATCTTGTGCTCCAATAAAAAGTCTGGTATGTAATAATTTAATTTTATCTGTGCTGATTTTCATGCTAGGAAAAGCTTGAGAGGCAGCAGTGCTGTGGTCCAGGTAGCAGGGGCTGGAGCTGTTTCTGGAGGGGAGACAGATTGTTGATCTCTGAATAACCTGAATGTGCTGGAGTGAAACAGAGAGGCACAAACCCCAAGTCACTTGGCCAGTGTTTGCATGATGGAACATGCTATATAAGTGTTAAATTGTACTGCTAGCACTTGTGGAATGTTTTGTGTGTCTGGTTTATACACTGTGGTCATCTATCGATCGAAATCCCTAATTATCATTTGTTTTTCATGGTAAGGCTTACATATAGTCAATTTTAATTCTGCTGAAGAGGAGTAGAAAAACTGGCATCCTTGCTGCCCCCACATCATAAGTGGACCTCTCAAATTAGAAACCCAGAATTAATTCAGTATTTTAAGCTGAACAGAAAATGTAGTCCAGATGGATGGTCGGTCACTGGCTTCTGTTAGCTGTTCTTTTGAAGCAAATGGGACCAAATGCAAACTTTTGGGTTCTTGTGGAAATTCAGCGTTAGCCTTGGAGTGTTTCTCCTAATAAAAATCTGGGTCTTGCTGCTCAAATCTCTTTCTAAATTGTGTAGGAAGCAGTTTTCAAGCTGGGCCACACTCACACTGCCAAAACATGGAGTTGCCTCTCTTAAAGAAGCAGAGGGAAGGTTGTGATTTGGAGGTGGTGAGATAGCATCAGAAATGCTTCCCACTAAACTCATAACTTGGCTGGGCTATTTTTAATAGAAAATACCGGAATTTAAATCTCATTTTTAGATTAGCCTTGTGTACAGACATTTTGCCTGACATAGATGCACACAGTACATTAAAAACGATTTGGTTTAATATGGTTCTGCACAGCGCCTCCAGCCTAACCCTGCCAGGTGTTTCATGGTGTAAGGAGAAGCCAGGCCTGGCTGCTGGAAGCTCCAAGCCTCAGAGTGGGACATGGCCAAGCAGAGGGAGGGTGGGAGCAGAGGCAGCCAAGGTCACTGCTGGCAGTGGGAGCATTTCCAGTGTTCCCACCGAGCAGCTGCTGCTGGGTTTCTGTGTGAGCCCCCGGCCCCAGGATGTGCAGGGTAAAAGCCACACCGCACATTTCATGGCAGTCCGTTCTCTGCAGGAAAGAGCAAAGTGCAGAGATGTGGCAGAGAAAACTGCAGGGTTGGCAGGGCAGCAGTAAGGCGGGGTTATTGATGGCTCTGTGGTGCCAGGCATGGTGTGCAGCATCCCAGCTACCCAGAACCTCAATAAGGAGGGACTGAGCACAAGCCATTGAGTATTTGCAGTGTTTAAAGAGAGAGCCTGTTCCAGGCTGTTGAAGGTAACTGAGGAGGGTGCTTGTTTTAATGATTTCAGTTTTAATTACCTGATGAAAAAACTCCATGAATTAGGGGTTTTATTGGACTAAGTGTGTCTTCTAATGTTGTATGCTCAGCACAGGCTTTTGGTTCATCCTAGTCACTTTATGTTCATGAGGGGCTAAACCAAACTGAAAAGAGTGGGGGACTATACAGGCTGCATAGTGGTACCATTTAGCTAATCTTTAAACCTTTGTCATACATGTGTTAAACAGTATAAAATCCCTGTGTTTTATGTAGCTTCTCTTGCCCTTTGATCAACTGCTACTTTCTTTTTCCCTTGGGGGGGGAGATTTTCTATATTTTATTTTGCTGGAGATTAAAAAAAACCCAAACAAACCAGCAAAATCCAACAAAAACCACAACCTCCCTGCCACATATTACAAGGGATAAATTAAAAAAGTATTTGTGCTCTCTGACTGGTAGGCTGAGGTCTGTGATGATTTTCAGCTTCTCTGGGAATTAATTTTCAGCGTGGTCATCTAAAGTTGAACCAGAAATGGCAGGTGTTAATGATTACTAGAAGGTTCTTAGGTATTCTGCTGTAGAAGATCATGTAAGAATTGGAAAAGAACAGCAGACAAAAGAATTGTGTTGAGATCAAGCATGAAAATATTTGAGACCAGTGACTGAAATGCTCATGTTTTATGTGATTTAATGGTTGTATGCTCTGTATCTGGTTTTTCAGGGTGTCCCAAAACCAAGTAGGACAGCATTTCACCTTTGTGCTCACCGACATTGAAAGTAAGCAAAGGTTTGGATTCTGCCGTTTGACGTCAGGAGGCAAGGTCTGCCTCTGTATTCTAAGGTAAGGTGGTACAGTAAAAATTGAGCCAGTGAGTGAATATAAAAAATACAAGAAAAAAACTTACCTTTTACAAATTCTCTGCTAATGTGTTTAACTTGGCTATCAGGGTATTGCTTTTCTACAGCAGCGTTACCATTGCTTTCACATAAAAAGTGGGCCCAAGCCCCGTATGATGGTATTCTTCTGTGAAGCTAAACGATTTTATTTAAATAACATGAAATCTCTGCTTAAAACCAGAGAACAATGCATTTCAGCCTTAGAGGCTTGGACTGTTATGTCCAAGCCTCTAAGGATATTTTTACTTTCTAATCAGATCTTTAACAAGCACTCTATCAATTCAACAATGAAGTGTGTTATTCTGTATTCCTGTCCTTGGAAAGGAGATTTTTGGGTGTCTCTTCCAAGTTCTTTGCCCAGCCTATATGTAGTATAAGAAACACCAGATCCAGAAAATTCACAAGGTAAGAGCATGCTGTTTTGTTGCAGAAGAGACACTGATGTTGGGTAGAGTGACCCCAAAGAAATACTTTGTTTCTCCCTCTGCTTTTTCTTTCTTTTCTCTTAGGATAATTGTTTTTGTAACAGCCCCCCCCCCCCCCCCCAAATTATTTAGCTGTCCTAAAACTATTTTAATTAAATTAAAGGCAGAGTGATCTCATTTAAAGACAAATTTGCAACTTCAGTTAAGAGCCTAGCAGCCTGCAAGCCCCATAGAGAAGATGGGAATATCCAGTTCAGCAGCAAATAGGAGAAACAAAATTGAATTTAAATGGCTTTTAAAGCAAAAATCTCTAAACACAAGAGAGGAGGAGCCAAATGCATTGGCAGCAAAGGGGAAAGAGAGAATTTTGGAGAGTAGGGTAGGAAGAATATGGAGAAGAGTGGGTTTTCAGGTATTTGGACAACATGGGAATCAGGTAGTCGTGGAGGGTGTAATTAGGATAGACCATGTGAGTTAGGGAGGAAAAACTGAACATCAGCTTGTAAAAGGATTATCAGTAAATGAACACGGAGAGAAAAAAAGACCAGCCAATATAGAGACTTGTAGAGTAGTGCTTAAAATTATTGGAAGGAGCACATCAAGATTTTAATGAACTTTTAAACAGATGCCAGTCTAATGTTGAGAGCCAGTATGCTGGATGTTTTTTGGAAAGTAATTTAAAAAGAAATGTTTGCTCTAAATATCGTGAAGAAAAAGGAAATACTACCATATAATGAAAGTAGCAAAAGGGAAATATTTTATTCTAGATCTTTGAAATATGTATTTAGTAATATTTCAGAAGGATTTAAATCTTAGGCTTTTGGAATGTATAATTTTTAACCCTTTTCTCTGTGATACCTTTTTTTTATTATATAGCTTGTTAAAGCCCAGAGTGAGAAGTGTGTGTATGCTTTTAGCTCTTTTCTCGGAGTTAATCTTTTCTTCCCTCATCAAGCTAGAAACAAAATTTTTTGCATTGTCTATGTGGTTGTAACATAATCAGTTATGCATTTAATCAGCATTTAATCAGTTATGCACACTCAAGTACATTTAAGTTCTGTATGGAACACTGGAAAGCAAAGGATGTAAATTCTCAGCTGGTGTAAACTGGGTATTTCTCTTAACATTTCCCCATGGACATGCATGAGCTCAAGATTAGTCAGTGGTCTGTTACTTGGTAGAAGTAAGTAGGAAAATGAAGGGTAGCAAGCTGTAATTTTTCACTGAACCGTATCCAAAGCATTGCCTTTATTGTTTTTATTGTGACAATTTCAAATTTGCAATGAACAGCTGAATGCATAACAGCACTTGCTTCACAGCGTTGTACTCACAGCTGGGTAGTCTGCTTATCTCCAGAATATGTGTGTGTGTTGTGTTGTGTTTATCTCAGATGGAGGGAATGCATCACTATTTCCATCTGATGTGTTCTAGTAGCCACTCTGGTTTTCGCTCTGAATTCCAAGATTCATTAGAAGTGACCAAGTGAAAGAAGACTCACTAAGCAGATTTCTTTGGGCATTTTATCTGTCTTTCTTTTGCACGTGCTTATTGTCCTTAAATTAACCAAAATAAATTTAAAAAACCCCATAAAACAAATGAATGCTGTCTTTATATATAAAGATTGTGTATGCATGTTCAACCTCCTTTTTGTCCATATATCACAGCGACATCAAATGATACTTGCTGTGTGTTTACACATGATAGATGTATGTATGGGCAGTTCAGACTAGTTCATCACAGGTCGGTGCCCAATAGCCATGGACTTTATATAAACACAGAGGTGCAGGTGTACAGAAATGCCATGTCAAACTGCCTTCTCCATGTGCACATGGATGTACCCCCTTGGACAAGAGGACTATAGTAAGATTACTGACTGAGGCTTTTACAAAGACAATTAGAGATAGTCAAATACAGAAAACTTAGTTGAATTGTCATAAATAACTGAAATGTAACTAAAAATCTCTAAAGACGGGAACAAGCCAGTCAAAGTGATTGGAAGGAAATATTGTAGAAATTTGGATAGGCTGATGAGTGGGGAACAGGACACTGCTTTTTCCTTGTGCATGTCTCTTGTGGATAGTAGCAAGCCATGTGTTAAGCTATGCCAGGGCTTCTAAAGAGGCAGAGTTTCAACTGCTGAATGGGATTCTTAACTGAAAGCTGAAGTAAAGGCTGCTTGTTCTCAGATTTTACACCAGCAACCCAAAGCTGGATGTAAGATTAAAGTCTTGTGGTTTATGGGACTTTGCTCTATAATTCATTCTCCATCTGAAACACTAATTAAAGGAAATTATCTCTGAATTTGCAGCCACATGGTCCTACTTAAAACTGGATTGTTTGAAACAGAAAATATATTTGAACATTCAAAATTCCTCTCTAAGTCTTACAGAGTTTTTTTGCATTTTGTGTAGACATGCATATGAATTGTGTAAATAGAATTGTCTTCCAAATCAGAATGTATTGTTCAAATACTCTCTATGTTTATAAAGTGAAATAAAAATTTCTCAAGGTAGCTTTCTCACGTATTTTTGTTTGAAGAACTTAATTGGGATATTGTATTTTCTAGAATGAATATGCGGAGCTTGACTGCAGTTGCCAAATTCAAAGTGCTAAACCATAGTAAGACAAGAAAATAACTCTTGGATTATTCTCCAGAATATCACACAGAAATGCTGTGTGATTCCTTTGCAAGTTTTATTTAATTTAGATCTTCTCGTTAAGCTGCATGGCTGCTTCGTGAAGCTCTCGGTGTGAATCCTGCTGTGTCTCCTCCTCCCTCTCCACAAACTGTTGAGCTAATGCAGCCCTGTAAGACAAGGGATACACAATAGGCATATTGTAAAATACCTTGTTGAGCTCATATCCTATACTGGATCTTTTATGCTAGTTTTACTTTTCCTATTTTTGGGTAATAGTGCTGCTAGTTGAGGTTTGAAATGGTACAGTAGAAACTTGAATGTCTGCTTTTGAATAATACTAGACTTAATTCTTCTGGGTTTTGTTTCTAAGTATCACTGCTGCTTGCAATGGGAATAATACTTTCTGTGTTTACATGAAATTGATTTTGAATTACCTGAATGGTTTTGGTACAAACAATTTGAAACTCTTGATGGACTCTGAGATTGACCTTAGGTATGCAGAGGAACAGAAAATGCATCATTAAAATGCTCAGTCTTAGATTTCATTAATTTTATGACTGTAAAATTGTCACCTACGTTTCCAAATGAAATGCTCTAATAAGGAAGACAGGTTTATGTGGTAAGGCTTTGTAGTTCTTCAGTTCAGACCATGCTTGAAACTTTTTCACTCTTCCTTTAGGCAAATCCCTTAGAAGCAGAATGTTTCAATTTTACACATTTTGTGTCAATTTTCCAGACAGAAAAGTAGCCCCTAGACATTAGACATTTAGCTACGGAAAGGCAGTTTCCTTAGTTTTATTTGATTACTAGAAGTTAGATTCCTGCTGATAGTTCAGGACTGTTAGTGGTTACCTGACTATTTGACAGAAAACATTTCCTCTCCTTTGTTTAACCTTTGACTCATGGATGTAAAAGTTTTATCAGAGCTGTAGTAGAAGCACCGGTGAGGTGGAAGTCTACTTATAGCAACAAGGGTTGTGCGTGACTTTGAATAAAAGTCTGAGCTCCTGCTTTGTGGCTCATTTGGATTAAGAGAAAATGCTAAGTATGTTTTTAATTAACCATGAAGGATCTTGGTCTCTTGCTTTTCTGACAGACAGAGGCTGTACTTTTAAATAAAGACCCCTGTATTCTCCATCACGGAATATATATCTATTAATACTGTCTATGTTTTTATGTTTCTCATGATTGTGGAAGAAATATTTAGAGAAATTGTGGTATGTTTTTGGATGTTGTCCTATGCTTGTCTTACATGTTTGTTTTTCAAACAGTTATTGATTGTAACTTGAGGAATGCAAGGACAATGGCTACAATTAAAGAAAAATAAATAAGAAACTAGTAGTGGTTGCATAGTTTAAGAACTGAAATTAATTTAGGCCCCCAAACTGAACATTAAAGACCTGATTTTCCTCTACTTTCTCTATTGTGAAGGGGCTTTATTGATAACCTTCAGACATTTTCATAAGACAGCTAATTAATTATGAAATACACTGACTGCTCATAAATACTTTTATGAATATTGGTATGGTGGTGAGGTTTCTCTGGTAATGGACTTTAATTTTGATTCTGTCTGTTGTTACGGTACATATTAGCGTGTACCTTAACACATTAAGGTACACATTAGTATGTAAGGTACATATTACTGTGCCAATTCTGAGTTAGGAGGAGTAATATATTACAAGTCTCCTCTGTCAAATTTGGCCACTTAAAAACCACGTGTTTCAGATAAACCATTTCTATACTGACTTGAAAAAAAGTAGTTACCCAGCTAGTAGATGCTGATGGACATTTGTGTGCTGGATGAATTTTCTGTACATAAACTAGTTCTACTGTGCTAGCAAAGATCAAATCATTTGGAAGATTTGTTAACAGGACAAGCTAAGAAGATACTTTGACCCATAATGCTTCTGGATTTTAGCTGTCATACAAACAAATGCCAAACAAGCCAACGAGGCCAAGTGCTGGGTACTGTCCTTGTGTCACAACAGCCCCATGCAGCATTCCAGGCTGGGGCAGAGTGGCTGGAAAGCTGCCTGCTGGAAAAGGACTGGGGAGTGCTGGCTGCCAGTGGCTGAACAAGAGCCAGCAGTGCACAGGTGGCCAGGGAGGCCAAGGGCATCGTGGCTTGGATCAGGAATAGTGTGGCCAGCGGGACCAGGGCAGGGATTGTCCGTCTGTACTGGGCACTGGTGAGGCAGCGCCTTGAACTCTGGGTTTGGTTTTGGGCTACTCACTTCAGGAAGGACATTGAGATGCTGAAGAAGGTCCAGAGAAGGGTAACAGAGCTAGTGAAGGGTCTGGAGCACAAGTCTGGTGAGGAGCAGCTGAGGGAGCTGGGGGTGTTTACCCTGGAGAAAAGGATGCTCAGGGGTGGCCTTACAGCTCTTTACAACCACCTGGAAAGAGGGTGTAGCAAGTGGGCTCTCTCCTGGGTAATAAGTCATGGGACAAGAGGAAATGGCCTCAAGTTGCACCACTGGAGGTTTAGATTGGATATTAGGAAAAGTTTCTCTGTGGAAAGGGTTGTCAAGCACTGGAACAGGCTTCCTGGGGAGGTGGTGGATTCACCATCCCTGGAGAGATTTGAAAGACAGGTAAAATGTGGTGGTTGGGATGTGATTTGGTGGTAGATTTGGCATGCTCAGTTGATAATTGGACTCAGTGGTCTTTTCCAACCTACAGGATTCTGTGATTACATAAACAATTCTTTGTCCAATATCATGTACTGAATAAAGGTGTAAAGCCTATATCATCCAGTGTTTACCTACAAATAAATCCGCTTACTACAGTAGTCCAAATCAATTAATAGGATTATTAACAAACATGCTTCCAAAGTTAGTCTATGATAAAAGAGGACAAAAGTGTTGCTTGACAGCCTTGAGGATTTAGCAGATTGCAAAGAGCTTGTACTTAGTCTTTGAGTTGAGAATCTAAAAAACTACCTGATGGTGTCTTTATTATGAACAAACACAACTGTGTTTCTTTTGAATGCAGAGATGCATTGTATATGCACACATGCAAATGCACTTGTTATTGTTTATGAAAAAATCAGGTATAATGATTCTTTATTATACTGAATTAATTACAATTAGCAAATACATGAAAAATATAAAGGTAACTTTTTTGCTTTCTAGTAGATCTTTGAAATATTTTGTTGAAGAACATTTAATTAGAAATATTGGCAAGAGCTTTTGCAATTAGGCCGTACTATTGAAGAACTGAAGATTATGTAGAAAAGAAGCAGAGGACAGGCTCTGGCAGCCTTTGGTTTCATGCTGTATAATGTAATGGAGTACTTGTTTTGATTGCCTTAATTTTTCAGGTTTAAGAGACACATTGAAATTATATTAACCTTGTGTCTGTGGTTATAAGGAGTAAAGCAATTCTTTTACCATTCTTTCAGCTCATAAAGAAAACTGACTTTCATAAACTATGGTCACGTAGGATGTTTTTCCTTGTGGTTCTGTTACACAAAGACATGGAAGTGTATCATCAGCCTGATGTTGCTAAGGGAAGAAATTTCTGTGCAAGTACTCTGGTCAGCATGCCTTGCTGTATGAAGTAAAAATCTCCCTTGGCTTTCTGTTAGGGTTCATTAATTTCAAATAATTAATTTGACCTTTTTAAATGCTTAAAAATTGCATTTAATTTTTCTTTTCTCAGTAATAGGGGAGCTGAGATCATGCAAATAGAAAAGAGGTATGGTTAATATTCTATTGAAATAGGAGGATTTATTTTTTTATAGAATGCTGTTCATAAATGTTCATTATCAAAAATAGATGATCAGATGGGATTTTGGAGTATTCTACAGCAAAATGTTCTGGGGTCACGTATATACTGTTACCACAGAGGTGATAGCAGGAGACAGGAAAGCCTTTAGGTAGTCTTACCCATTTGTGTGTGCTGTGTTATAAAAATACTTTGCAATTTATACCTACCTTGAACCTTGACTTTGACAAAATGCTAGGACAGTGTTCCAGTCCCTGCTGTAATTCCAGGCTGTGAAGCTGTTCCACAGCTCTGACATTTGCAGAAACTCTGAACACTGCAGTGAACAATTATATTTCTGTTTGCCTCTCTGTGCTGGGTTTCAGTGATGTGTAAAACCGGGTGAGCATGATTTGAGAAGATAATAGAACAGGAGTCCTGGGTGAAAGAATGCTCAAAGATCAGATGTTTTAGGTGCTGATATGGTGGGTGTTTTACGAGGGCATGGAATGTTCACACCTGTAAGCAGTGAGTGGCCTAACAAAGGTGCACTAAAATAAATTTTATAATTATATTAAGAATATATTGAAAAACAAATGTAATAATGTCACACCTTAACCACTGTCAGCAATACCAAGCATTAAAAATGTCTGTGAGCATTAGGAGGTTGGTGTTGTTTTGATTAATAGCCAGCAAAATGTATGGTAAAGTGTGATAAAGGCATTAATATGGTGAATTTAAAGGAAATAATTAAATCATTGCCTTTGTATCTTTGGCTTGGCAAGAGTAAATTCGTGGTGGATTTTTGTGGCTTTATTTGTTTGGATTTTTTTTTTTGGTTGGTTGGTTTGGTTTTTGGTTTTTTTAGGAGCCAGTATTTAAGCATTTGTAAAGACAGCAAAGACTGCTAGAAAATGCATTAGCTATATGTTTGGATTTCTGCTGTGCTTTTTCTTTACCCTAAGAATGAGGATCTGTTTCTAAAGCCTTGCCAGCTGCGTACTGAGAACAGAGGTGTTAAAAGGAAAACATAACCCTTTGCTGGACTCGCTGCACAAAGCAGTACTTGGCTTCTCTACCAGCCAGGGTTTCCCCCTGACAGCTTTCCTTTTCCTATCAGGGAAAGCATTTTGGTTCTGCACACCGGGTTTTTGCAGTTGCAGTTAGCATATTTCCTGGAATGTATAAATTTGAAATTTAAGGTCTGTCCGCAGCGTGCACTAAAGCCTTTAAGAAATACATGTCTGTGGATTTACACTGCATTGAAGAATGAAGTCTGTAGTAGTGTTGTATATGGGTATGAAATGTTCTGTAAACCACTCAGGCAGTATTTCCTTTCAGGCTCCCCCTTCTAATCTCAAACAACTAATATGAACTATAATGTTTCCTATTCAGTAATGTTTGTGATAAGATTCTAACAGACATGAGAAGGTGTGTAACTTGCAAATAAGGCATAGTTTATACTGTTATTTAATTTACCAGACTTAATGTCTTAAACAGTGATGGTGGAAAGTTCTGTAGTGTGTGGTCACTGATGATATCACTGTTAAAAGTAACTTCTTTAGAAGATGGCAAACTGGAAGTGATACCACTGTGTTTGAGTTTCTTTTCTTATAGTCTTCAGTTAGGTCCTACTTGTCTTGGATTCTTTTTACTCAGTGAGAGTGTTGCACTCAAGGGCTGCACACATGTGTTGAAAGTCTCTTCAGTGTAAATGTATTAATGTGTTTGTGTTTGCAATATTGCTGAATGTTTTTATTTTTTGGAAGTTAATTTTATCTATAGACATGGCTTTATAGGGGGACCAATATTCTTACATATAATGTGACATCTCTACTATTGCAAAACATTGCACCACTTGTCACATAGGGGTTACCTGGTTTGCCCAAAGTTGTTTTTCATTCTCCAGGGAAGCAGCATGTCTGTCAGGCCACTGGGTATAGGAAGATGTAGAATTTCAAAATTGCAAGTAACTACTGAAATATATAACATCCAATGATAGTGGGAATGAGATTAGAAAATGTTTCAAATTTTTTTTGGTGCCTTGAAAATACTAAGTCTAAATATTATGAGTAAATCTGCACTGAATGAAACTTCATGCAGGTGTCCAGCATAAAGAAACCATCTATCTGTACTGTCTATCAGTGATGTGCCATTAAATTGCTGGGAAAAAGTTTGATATGCTTTTTATTTGTATGTAGAGATGTTATAAAAATATGCAAGTCAGATCAATCATCGTAGTACTTTAAAAGCACTGGAAAAATACATGGATATTTTATTTAAACACTGTTTTCCTCCTGTTTTAGTTACCTACCATGGTTTGAGGTATACTACAAGCTCCTAAATACCCTGGCAGATTATTTGGCTAAAGAACAGGTAATTTTATTCTAGTTCTTTGCGAAAAATATTTTCCTTGAAGTATTTGTCACCATTTCAAATACAGTAAAGGGATTCTATACTGTTTAAAAGTTTAAGGTTTTAATACGATTTAGAAGCAAGTTTTATTCCTCTTACTGAAATTCAAAGAATCTGAACATACAGCTTCCACAGTCACTTGAATCCCACATTCTAAAAAAGCTGCTGAAAATACACCTTTATAACATGTCAGTCTCAGCATAAACAGGTCCTGTGTGAAGTGTGAGCTGTGTCACATCACTGGAGAGCTGCATGATGTATTGATTGTAAACTGTAGCTCTCTGGAACTATCTGAATATCAGCTGCAAACACTTTTGTTCAAGCTGTATAAAATATGATGTACTGTTTCACCCTTCATATTAACTAAAAACTACCTCTCGTAATTCTGACATCTCAAGTAGCAAGACAAAATTACATGTGGCATTTGGTGAAGAATCCTGATAGTTTAGTTTGCATATTCATGAGCAATTAGAAGTATTCCAAGATTACACAGCAGAGGAGCTACTGGCATCTGTCTTTACTGAGGACAGTAAAGCCATACCTTACTGCTTTATATTAGTGTATTAGATTTCAATTTTAAAAAAACCATCAATATTTAGTCACATGCTGTATACTGGAAAAGCTGACATTTCAAAAATACATGAAGTATAGAATAAGCAATAATTATGCATTATAGTAAATGGGCTATAGAGAATGATGATATTTTATGTAAAAAGATAAATAGGGAAGTTTGATTTTAGCTGTGTGATTCAATGAAGTGGAATATATATGCCTTACAGGTGCTATAATTAGACCTTGATTTTGGTCCCAATTTCACTGTAGTAGAAAAAACTGTTACTAAGGTTGTATTTGAGAGAAGGGGATAGGGATTGTCTCTATCACCAGTGCTGCCATTGCAGTTATTACTTCAAGCAATTTAGGTAGCAGGGTTTGTTGTTTTATGTGCTGAGGCAAGTGCTGTGGTGGGTCAGAGTTGTATCATGCATGGCAGCAGTTTTATCATGCATGGCTCCCATGCCTGGAGCCATGCCTGTTGCTGAGGAGGGTGTGGGAGGATGCTGCTCCCTCCTGGCCCAGGCACTGTTCATCTGACCAGGAGATAGACCCAAAGCCTTGTTCACTGCTGTGAGGTCCTGTAGCATCTTACAGGGAGAGGCAGAAGCTTCTTGTAAACTCAAAACAATTCATTTAAAAGCTGTCCCTGGCTTGTCACTAATACTTTTGGTTTTGCTCTGGCAACATGAAGAATTTAATCTCTGTGAACAAAACCCCTAAACTGAATGAAAACCCTAAACCAACAAAAGCTCCAATCACTTCTCTTTCCTAAGTGAGTGTCCCTTCTAGAGACCAAAGTGACAGATCCTAGTTATATCAGGTAGCTACCAATACATTTTAGTAAACCCTATTAACTGTTTCATGTGTTTTGATGAGATATATTTTAAATAAACATATATCATGGCTAACAGTTTTAGGAAGGTGATGTCCAGGATATACAGACCAGCTAGACGTGGCATCCCAGTTTTCAGTTGCAAATGATATGAGTCCCTTAAGGAGTGAGTGGGGAAACATGTAAGAGATTGGCTTAACTTGCAGATACAATCATTTTATGAGATAAAAAGCTGGCCTGAATGTTATACTTAATATTTAAATACTTCACTATGAATTAAAATTGTTTTCATTATTAAATATTTATATCTCTTTGTCAATATATAGTTTGATGTGTAGTAAATAGTAATTAGTTTTTATATGATAATTAATTACCTTTAAAATGTATTCTCTATAGGAAAATGACTCAAATGATTTGTTGAAATCATTGTATAACCATCCTGTGCCAAAGGCGAATGCTTTAGTCAGTTTAAGTGTGGTAAGTATTTTTTCTGTTTTATTCCTATTGACTATGAAATAATAGGTAAAGTTGAAAGAAAAAGAAACCTCAACCTTTTGAAAGAGTAAATTTGTGTTGCTTCCCATCCTTAACTGGCTTGGACAACCTTTTTTTTTCCTCTGTGCAGGGTAGAGTCTGTCTCTGTCTCATGTTGTTTTCTAAAAGTTGTAGTCATAAAGAAGCAGAAATTTGAATTCTGCTCTATGGATGAGAAAGTAAACTGCAGTGGGATCTGACAGTGCTAGAACTACTTTTTTGTGCTTCCAGCTGTTTCATGTAGACAATTTTGGTTTCTCCTGCTGTGCATCAGGAGACACTAACTCAGTTTTATTGCCTCTTAAGTCTGAGTATGTACAGTTTCAGGATTGGTCAAAAGTCTGTGAAAGCTGGCTGCTTTCCCATCCTTCTTCCCCTTTTTCCTAGTTTTGCTTAATCATACAAAAATGCTGTAGGAAGAAGAGTAGAAGTACACTCTGTTACGTGAGACTTTCAGCACATCTCAGTGAAATAACCTGTCCAGGCCTCCTTTGTTTTTGTGCTCCGATTTTTTGAGATGTGGGATGGCACGGTGATAGTGGGGCAAGATGGTGTTGCTGCAGAAACATCAAAAAAGTGGATATGTCATTGTTCCTGAAGTTTTAACCAAAATTAGCTTCTGGGTGCACATTTAAACACGTTTGTAGAGCTTGTGTGAAATATAAAGCCAGCACAGAACCTCTGCTGAGCCATTGTGTACAGAACATCTGTACAGTTACTGCACTTGCCACAGTGTGCAAATAACTGGGCCTTGATGGAACCATCACATGTTGCAGGACACAGAAAGAAGTGCTTTTGTAAAGGCTTCGTTTACACACATACTGAAATATCATTAGATGATTTATCTTCACCTTATTTGTGTGGTTTCTTGTGGCTTTTAGCTCATGTATTTTAGAAATAAGCCCTGTACTTCAATTAAAGTAAGCACAGATTTTAGAAAAGCATCTGGCCCTATTATGAAGGCAGGAAAAATGGAGTCTACCACTTCTGTTTCAGCAACTGCTTAACATAATGCTACCTTTATTTTATATTAATTTTTCATATTTCAGATTCCTTGTTTATTCACTAGGCTGTAGAGACCTAATATTTTCCCACCTTGTACAGTGCTAATTGACTGTATTTGAAAGTCCTCCCAGCCTTGTGTGTTGTTTTCACCAGAACAATGAACTGGATTTGATGCTGCAGTTGGAATTGTTTGTGTTGATATGTTTTTTCTTTCTGTTGTCAGTGTAATGTTTCAGTTCCTAGAAACCTTTGCCAAAAATACTTCTGTATCTCAAATAATATTTTGCTATCATTAGTTATAGTATTACAACCAATTGTAATTTGGCAAATCTAAAATGCTTTATAAAATGTCCTTCAAAACTCCTGTGGTTCAGAGGGACATAGAGAAGTTCAAAATATATTTTCTCTTGTATTTCTCACAAAGTTCATCTGGTCTATAACTTGCCCACGTCAAAATGAATGTTGCGGGGAATGTGGACATGACTGTCTTGGTGAATACAGCTGGCTACACTGGAATGACAGATTGCTTACTATAAAGTCGATACTTGTTGGTTTTATTTCAATGTTGTCTGACTTTGGAATTGTTTTTTCTCAATTATGCCTTGTTCCCAGTTATATCAAAGAGTTTTGTAATCTTTCTTGCTGAGCAATGGCTATCGAAATGCAAACCTCTTGCCAAATGCTTGGCTCCAGGGACAATTGAGCAAATATTGTGGGTTGAGATAGGGCAGAGCAGGGAGGAATGGGTCAGCTGGAATCCCAATGCATCTTGGATCTTAAGGCATCTCTGCTTTTGTAATGCTGCAGGGAGCAGAGAAATATTTATTGCCACTTGCAGTTCTAGTCTTTCGTGCTGATGTCTCTTTCTTGGTCTTCAGATATTGTAGAAGAACTAGACTGGAACCATCAGTAGTAATAGACTTAAAAAGAAATTACAGTCTAAAAAATAATTGTAGAAATGACATCCTGAGATGGCTTTTCTTTGTGCCAGGATCAGTCTGGTTCAGATTTCATTCACTCAGATGTGCTGCAGAGTAAAGGCTCACAAATGCTGCAGCAGGATTTGGGTGGCAAACCACAGTGGTCCTTAGGATTATGTGTGCATAACCGTGCATAAATTACATCCAGTATCTGGACATGTGGTGTTTCCTAGCAATCTTTGGTCAGGAGACACCAAAATGCCTTTGTCCAGTTAGGGACCAAGTTCTACTCTCACCTGTTGGTCCCAGTAACAAATACTCTGCAGCTGAAATTTATGAGGTGGTCATTTGTTCCATGAAACCTGAGTTTAAAAATAATTTAGGTCACTTCGTTAGTTTGTTTTAATTTTTTAAAAAATGTTGTCGTTATTGGGAAGGCTAGCTAAGTCTGAATTCAAATGGGGGAGAAATAAAAGGAATGAAACTTACTTTCAGCCAGTATTTTAAACATGGAGTATTAAAAGCAGTAGAGCCAGCTTTTGCCTTTCTTGTTGGAAAACTCAGACGTCAACTGTTCAATCTTTCTCTCATCTTGCATAAGAACCAAGAGATGATTTTTACAAGTGAGCGAGTTTTGAAAAATCAGCCTTGTCTTGTATCGGTGAGTTTAAAAGGCACTATCTAAAACCTATCATAATTAAAGAAATAATCACCTGCTATAGGACATCTCTGTTGATTTGAGGCTCATTTATACCTGTCCTTTGGGGAGTTCTGCTGCTGTCTTTGGCCTGAAAGACCCATCTAATATTAACGTACCTTTTCTGTTTAAATCCAGCTTCAGAGCTATGTGTGTGTGCATCATAATCCTTTTGTAAAAACTGCTACGAAAATCAAACCCTTGAACTGATGAGCAAAAATTGCCTTTTCCAGTGTCCTTTTTAGACAAAACTTTATACAAGACAACAAGTATTAATTTAATATCTCTTCCAAGGTCATTCATCTTCCTAAGGGAGTTCACAAAGATGTGCAAGGACTCCATACCACAGTATTTTTGCTACTTTATGACTCTTAATGACTGCAGTAATGGCTTTTGCTTCTCATAGTTCTGACTTCCTTTTCTGTTTAATGAGTGAAATATTATTACTTTGTTAATTAGAAATAATTACTTCTCTAAGTTAATAAATTCATTACTCAAAAATCTTTTGATAAATATTCTGTGATCTTATTACATATAGGGAATAATTTTCTGTTCTCAATATACTTCTGAAGAATAGAGGCATTCTGTCTGAATCTAATCTCAATATTTTCTTCTTCTTGAGTGGAATTTTTTTCCCTGTGTTGATGTGAAACAATACCTGTGATATTTATTGTGCAAGTGGTATGATGTTTATGGGATGCCTTTTTTAAGCCAATTTTTTTCCTTAAATTTTAACTATTGCCAAATGACCTAATTTGTGGGGAAAATTTTCTATTAAATGTATCAAGCTGGTTTAATAAGTCTCCTACACAGACTTAATAGTATTAATTTTTTTTTCTTGAATGCAAGACACATTTAAGTCTTATAGACTTTGTTTTGGTATATCTTTTTCAAATTTGACTTGAGAACAAGCTATGTCTTTGTGTTGCTAATTATAACTGTAAAAATATCCTGTAAAAACAAAAAGTGAAAAAACATCAAAATTCTGTAAAAAACAAATAAAAGCTAAAAAATCAATAATTACCTTATTTACTTAACATGCACTCATTTTTTTTCTGCTTCAAAATTTAGACTAACATGCAAAAAATGCCTTAAAATTACTGAGCTAAATCCATGTCTGATAACTAATAAGAGCATTGGATTAATGAGAGTTAATTTACTTTACATCTGGTTTTAGTTTAATCAATTTTATATTTATATCCTAGATGGCCTCAAACTAAAATACATAAAATTGTTAATGTATTTCATAAATGATTGCAGAATCTCAGGCTCTCAGATCTTGCATTTCTGTTACCACATTTTTTGATTCAAAGACGTTTGGAAAGAGAATTTATATCAAGTAATAATATTTCTATTCTAAATATTTTTCTCATGTGAATGATTTTTGTTTTCCATTCTAAATTTACATTTTGTCCTTTAGCGTTTTTTTGGTTGCAATTTTTAATTCACTGCTTAATTTAATCAATGCTACTCTCAAGCTCATGACAACATTTAAAGCTGGCTTAATTTCAGTGTTATTTCAAAACTGCAGCCCAGCATTTTGTTCCTTTGGTTTTGTGCTGTGCAGAACCAGAGCTTGTCATTTCATGTCGTGATCTGCTTAATTCTTTGTCTAGCAGCAGTAAGACTATTATTAGAAAAATGGCTATTTGCTTAAACACAGATGGGGTTGGAAATCCTAAATGCTGGGTTCTTACGAAAAAGAGGTTTTTTTTCTTGTGTGCATAAATTATCAATTCTTTTTTTCCCATCGATTAGCACTCATATTTCATTACTCCTGATATAACTGGATTGCCAACTATCCCTGAAAGTGTAAGTATTCCATTTCTTATTTATCCTCATTCTGGGCTAGGCTGAACTTCTGCTTTTATCAAGAGGAGATTTTTTTTTTCTAAGACAGTTTTTAGAAATGATTGATGTCTGTTATTGCAACCTTTAGCTGGTAGTTACTGTTGCGTTCATTAACCCATTTTAAAGCACTAACAGGGCATTTCTGACCACTGCTATATTCACCCTTTGCTCGCAGTTACTTGGCTTCTTTGCATTTACTAGGATTACTTATATAAAATATATTCTACTTCTGCACCTCATGCTTTATTTGAATACTTGCCTTTTAAACACTGCATTGCTCAGCTGCAAATTCAACCATCAAGATATGCAGTCATTTTTTGTGCAAGAAGGCATTGTTTCAGGCTTTTTGAAAACGTGCTGTACCTGCCTTCACTTGGATGCTGAGCAAGCACCAGGAACAGGGGGTTTGGGGCTTTTTTTTTTTTGGTTGGGGTTTTTTTTTATTTTTTTTATGAAGACTTGCATTTTGTAGACGCTAAATCCTGGATGGTGCTGTGGGTAAATTGCAAATGGGAAATCTCAGATCACATTCTCTGTGACATTTTTAGCTAGATAGCATCTCAGAAAAGAGCTTTGAAAGGGTCCTTCTTTCCCCCTCCAGCCTCTAAATCTGGAATTGTCTGTGGCTGTATAGATGTGTGTTTTTATACTTTCAAACAGAGACCCCCTTTAGAAGTTCAGCTGTGGGGGCTCCCAAGACCGTGCAGTGCCCCAGAGCCGGTTCCTGGTGGGTGGTGGTGTAGGGGCAGCAGGGAGAATCGTGGGATGCAGGGTGGGATGGGCCAGGCAGGGGTACCAAGGTGGGAAGCACCAGTGGAGAGGAGCAGGAGGGTGCTGGTAGCAGGGAGGAGGCCTGAGGGACCTCTATGCTGCTGGGAGGGACTCTGAGGAGGTGGTGTGGACCATGTTGCAACTCAAGAAACCTGGGCAAGTTGCTGGATGGAGGGATAAAAGAGAGGACACTTGTTCCTAGGGCTCATTGGGTAGCACAGGGCTTAGTTTGTAAATATTTCTTTTCATCTGTTTCATCTAATGTTTTGAATGCCTCTATTTTTAAGGAATCTCTTAAGTTATTATTTGGTGTTCTAATAAAACACAGTTTTGGAGGCTAGAAGGTGTGGGCATAATGTGGGCACAATTTATGGGCATAAATTGAAGAAAATGCAGGAAAGCATCTAGCTGGGCCTGGGGCTGATAAAGGACCTTGCAATGATGCCAGTGTAGATTTATTTCTCTGGTTTGAGAAAGGTAGAATAATTTTAAGGTGCCTTTCTGTAATTATTTTTTACTCCACTAATAAAGGCTCATCCTTTCAGTATGAATCAAAATAGTAAGGTACTAATGGAGAGTTAGAACATGCAAGGAGCGAAGAGATGAGGTAATTACAGTAAATTAGCAAGAAAGTGAATTTTTTACCTTTTCTTGTAAAGTTCACATATTTCAGGGTTAGTAACTTTTCAACTCTAACGAAGAAATAACTGTGACCGTCTCCCCAAGATAAGTTGGTCTGTACAAGATTGTGAACTGGTTTTTAACACAGCTTTTTCAACACAGAAACAGCATACCATTATCAACTGCAGTGTTAGAGGGTGTCTCAGGTAAATTGGACTGAGATTCCCATGGTGCATCAGCCTCTGACAACCCCTTAAAAGTAATATTTGAAAGACCAGAGGTTTTTTCCTAAAACTGAGTGTTTGTAGCCCTAAATCTCTGGTTTTTATCTCTTCCAAAATTCTATGCAGTGTGGACCAAGAATAATTCTACTACTCCATGTCTTGAAATTAATAATGGGTTTATGAATTTGCATGAAACTGGGTTGACCACTGGATGTTTGGCTTTTCAATTTTTAAAATTTTATTTGTTTGTTTGTTTGTTTTTGTTTAATGTTGTAATATATCCAAAAAAGAAGTCACCCCACTCTGAAACTTTTCCTATCCATCTTGCCCTGGCTGTTTTTTCAGGGCTGGGTGACCTTGCTGCTGTGTGTTGGCCGCAGCCAGTGTAGAATGTCAGTGTAAAATTCCAGTGTTGATGTCTGTCCTTCTGCTGGGGCTATCCTTGATAGACCTCCTACATGAGCACTCAGTAGCAGTGTTGTCCCTGAGAAGAGATGAATAGCATTTCCAGTTGCAGATATGATAATGAACATGTGAAATTAAATATTTTGCGTGTTGACTGTATATTTTCATACATGTTCTCCGATGTTTACAGAAATTTGCTGTTTTCCCAGGCAATTTTGCTGTTAGCTGTTTTAGCTTATTCAGAACTTGTGTGTCTCTGGTGCTGTGCCCTGCAGAAACAACTGTTAAATTCAGCTGGAACACAGAGATCCCCACACCTTTTTTCTCTTGTTCCGCCACTCTTCTGATGTCTGAGCTATTAATGGGAGGAGCTGGTGACTTTGCCTCTGATTAAACCCCACGGTGGAATTCTTACCCCATGGGGTGAAAAGGGTGGCTGCAGGAAGAACGTGGTACCTTCCACCAGTTCTGGAGGATGTTCGATGTCCTGGCACACACAGCTCAAGCAAAAGCTTGGTGTTGTTCAACAAGCTGTTTTGCTGTACTTGAAATGGAATAAAATATGTTGACTTTGGGAGAGCCTGGCAAAATAGCAGTTTTATTACAGTAGCTGTGACAGAACAGTTATCACCGTGGTGAAAGGTCTGTTCCTGAGTTGGAAGTAATGGTCACCTTAAAAGAATACAGTGATATTGATATAATACCCAATCTCTTTTTTTCTTTTTTTTTAAATTTGAAAATACAAAAGGGCAAATCTGAGTCACAAGTGTAATGAAATGAGCAAAATATTAATAACTTACACCACAGTTAACTTTTTATTTGCTTTAAAACCCAATTAATTATTTTTAAAGGGCACAAATTTTGGTGCAAAGGGATTTCTTTAATAATTTGGGGGTTGCTTTTTTTTTCCCATCTACTAATTAGACAAAAATGTTCACAAGTAATATATATCAAATGTTCCACTTAGCTACCACTGTAGCTATATTGTTAACTTTTTTTTTTAACAGAGAAACCTCACTGAATATTTTGTTGCTGTGGATGTGAACAACATGCTGCAACTTTATGCCAGTATGTTGCATGAGAGACGAATCATTATTACCTCCAGCAAACTAAGCACTGTAAGTACTTCACACATCTCCTTTTAAGTAGGATATATCGAACATTTCACAAAATGACCTGCAGACCTTTGTGGTTTTAGGTATGTTCCATGTGTACTTATAAGACAATATCTACATACTCCTCTAATATATGGTTTTAGTCGGGCTCTTGAAGTACAAAGTCTGATTTATGTAAGACCTACTCAGATACATTAAGTCAGGTTAATTATTTTTCTTATCAGGAGATGAGAGTTCTTCAACTCTCCTGAGTTCATTTTTGTGCCTTCTAACCTAAAAAGAATTCTTAAGAGCTATTATAAGATCTTTATTATTCACTTGTGGCTTATTCCATTGGAATAAGCTACTTGAAAGAAATCAAGGATCCCTAATAATAGCTGCTCTCCTAACCTGGTAATAGGTAGATTCATCTTTGTTAGAGTGGTTTGGGAGTGCACACTGTAATATCTCTGATTTAGAGCAGCTCTTCAGACTGTCAATAATGTACAACTCAAAATAGCCATTTTTTTAATTAAAGGTTTTGAGCTACTGCCCACATTAAAATGTTTCTTTTCCTTCCTTATGCCTGCTTAGGCTGCTTAATAAAAGAATGTTGCATTTTGTTTGGAAAGTATACCTAAATATTCAGATGCATTTTATTTTACTCTTCACAGAACCTTACAGATTTTTAAAATCTCCTATATTTTGAACATACTCCCAAGTCAGTTTTGCATCAATACAAGATTGTCACTTTATAACCAAGTTTTAATCACAGAGTATAATTCTTATGCAGAATCTTTAGCCTATTAAGCACTGTTACCTAAATTTTTTCTGAAGAATGCTGCATAAAACATTTTGTTTAATATGCTTTCTGTGGTGGAAAATCAATTCTGTATTTCTAAGCACTGCCAGTTGCACTACCAAATAAATTTAACACATGGATAAGGTTGGATATAGTACTAAAAATTACTATTTTCAAAGACGTACAGGTGCTGTAAAGAGTGAGAATTCTTTGATTATAAATAGTGGATAAAAGTCTTTTCAATTTTTTTGAGTCAAAAGTAAACTGAAGATAGAGAAGGTTCAGAATTGCCATAAAAGGCTGACAGGTTTTACAATTCTAGGTGCAGTAGCAATTATTTAATTACCTTATTATTTTCTTAACCAGCATGGTGTTGGGTCCCTGGATCTGTGACAAGCACTGCAGTTAGGGCAGTGCACAAAGGCAGCACTTTCCCAGTGCTCTGCAGGCTGTGGAGCTGAGGCATCCCTGGGAACTGGAGTGAAGCAAACGTGGGGTCATATAAGCACAGGCCATGTGGACAACTAAAAAACAGCAAAATAAATAGTAAATTAATTTATAAAATGTTCACATTACTAGTCTATGATAGATTTTTTAACCACCATAGATGTTACTTTTTTGTAGGAAATTTCCATATTTTATTACAGGATTTTTTTCCCCTTCTCCATGCTCTCCTCCCCTTCCTGAAAAGGATAGGGAAGGAATTGTGTATTACAACATAGTAATAAGACCTGAATGGGCAAATAGATTTTGAAGGGAAAGCCCTTTCAAAGAACCTGTCTTAGCAGAAGCTCACGTGATGTAGCGAAACTGTGGAATCAGAATTTTTTTTCACTTTGCCAGTTTGAAACATAGCTTGCTATATTTGAAGGGGGGAAAAAAAAGGGGGGGAAGGGAATACTCCATAAAAACCCCTCAGCTCCAATGATGCCCCAGTCAGCCTTTTTTACTGCTCCAGAAGAGAGCAGATAGGAATTGTGATGGCAGCTCTGAGCCTGTGGAAGATTCATTCTGCAGGTGAGCACGTGTCCATCTGCTGGACACGATTTAGAATTGTACTCTCAGCCTACATTTGGATCTGCTTAGGACTTGTTTTTGTTAGGCTGAACATCTCAGCTGGTCTCTACTGCTATGATGTGACAAGAGGAGAGGAAGTACCAGAATTAGACTGTGCTGATCTAGACCACCTTATTTAAATGATCAGATTTATCTTTGGAAATCATTACACAACAACAGATAGACTATTCTGGTTGTGAGAAATTTCCACTTGGTTTACACTTTGGCTATTTATTCCTAACCTTTTAATGAATTAATAGCCATCTTGCTGCTGTTGTCACTTGAAAATAATTTATGTCACTTTGCAGACATTTGTAGTGGTGTTTAGATGTCCTGGAGGGTGTCCCCAGGCTGTGAATGTAAATAGTAGCTTGCAGGTCAAATTCAGAATGAGAGAGCACATCGGCTTCACTTTTCTTCAGTCTACTAGCATTACTTAAGTCATAGCTAAACAAAATTACTTCCACATCATGTTGGATCCACTTTTGATACAGGATTGGTTAAATTTCACTTGCACTAGTGAGCTGATAAAACAGAATAAAAAGTATACCTGGCTTATTAAGAGCTTCAGTTCACAGAAGTGCTGCCTGCTCATCTCTTTCATGAACAGAACAGGGGTGATGCATGGCTTGCTTCTTTATGGAGCAGTATAGTTTAAAAAGTTAATGAAACACTTTCCAGTATTGCCCGTAAGAATTTAATTGAATTGCCAAGGATGATTAAAAGTGTTTTTGGCAAATTATATTTCTCCTTTAACGTGGGGATTGCTTGATGTAATACAGTAAGCAGATGGAGATCAGCATTTGGACATCAACCTTTGGAAGCTTTGTGCTGTTTTACTGTTGCATACAAAGCACAGCAGACTGGTACTTTCTGTTGCAAAGTTCCTGTTTTAATATTCCTAAATTACAGCTTGATACTAGAAAAGATTATTTGTTTAAAAACAGTGCAATCAAGTGTAACTTTCTGTTAAGGGAGTTATGTCTTATCTTTGGGGTTAACTGAATATCAAGTGTTTATGTCAGTTCATGGAGACTGGGTTGTGATGTCACCTTCAAGGTATCAGCTCTGTTTTGGTTCACTATCTAAGGGCAGTGACTGATAACAAAAGGCATAATTCAAGGCCTTGCTCACTTTCTCCTTGCCCTTCTTGTGGGGGCCAGGAATGGAAAACTGCACTTACTTATGTTCAGGAATTCTTTGTCTACCATTTCTGCCCTTTTAATTTCATACTGTCATTATATTCAAGTGTAAGAAATCAGTCCTAGTGTGGAAAAAAGGGGGCAAAAATTATGCAGTATTTAAAAGCGTTTACTCTTGAGGAAAGAACAAAAGAAAGAAGGTTGCCTATTTTAAGTGCTGAGTAGAGTTTTTTAATTAAAAAAAAAACCACAGGAAAAAAAAATATCTAGAGGGTGTTTCAGCTTATATTTTATTTCAGCCAAGCAGGCTTTGTTTTATGTGCATCTTCAGGTTTTTGCAGTTGTTGTTTTTGCATCTTTCATTAAATTAATTTTCTGTGAGTTTATCCCCTTCAAAAATTCCTTCAGTGTAGATGTTTGTCTAGTCCTTCCAATTACTACTAAGATACAAGTGTAAACTTCCTACCACTCCATTTTGTTGTAGCTTCTGGTCATTATTTGCCCTAACTGTTGATTCTTTTATTAGCTTGACTTTCCAACCACTTTAATAATGTGATTATCACCAACCTCACAGTTTGCTTCAGGCTTAGCATTAGAGTGAGATGGATTCAGCTAGCCTGAGGATTATGCTCTGTAAGATCTGTTTGTAGCAAAAATTACCATTTCTGGCTTTTGAACAGTAAACTCTGAAAGAGAAACAAATTATGTGGCTTTGGATTAAGTGAAAGGATGAATGAAACAAAGGGATTCATCTATTCACAGAGGTGGCTGTTAGTTATTTCACTTCAGCAGCAAAAGGAAGACCTTTCCTAAATGTCAGGCTGTATGTTCTTTCACAGTACTGTTTCCGCACACGCCACCCCATCTGCATGTATTCTTATTAGTTGTATGGAGCTGTATGAGTTTCAGTACAAATAATTTTTTAGTTCGGTCTTTCTATAAATTATTGAGGTGCTGGGGTTGGCTTTTCCAGGAAGGCTGAGCTACAGCATTGACTTTATGCATGCTGGAGGCAGGCCCTAGATGTTTTGGCCCCAAGTGCACCTGCTGTGGTAGTCTACCAGAACATCATACCACACTCTCATGTATTCAAAGCAAAGGAATAAATCATGGTTTTACAACAGTGCATCAGTTGACTTATTGCTGTTTTGTGACCGAAGGTAGGCAGGATTGCTGTTTAAAGCCGTGTCATCGGTTCTCAAGTCACTCAAGCATGTAAGCTTGTCATATGCCTCTGTAATTGTACCTCTGCAGTCTCTCCCTAACTAGTCAGCTGGGGCTGTGCGCTCCGTCTCCAACACCCGGCTGGCCAGTGTCTGACAGGAGCTTTCTCATCAGCCTGTCAGGAATATGCTAACTAGGTTGGATCTTCTGCGCCCGGCACTGGCAGGTGGAAGGAACGCTGCACTTCAAAGCAAATGTCTAAACGTTACCTCCACTTTGACCAGGATTTGTTTCGGGTAATACAAGCCTGATGTGTCTCAGAGCACGGCGCTTAAAAGTTTATGCTTGGCGCTGGCTCTGGCTTTCTTTGGTAGCCCTAAATATCAAAAAAAGATACAGATTTATTTGTTATGGTGCTGGAGGAGCACTGAATACATTTGTGGAATCACTTTTACTGTTGCTTCCATGCAGAGAGCTTTCTACAGTTGCCCCCAGTTGTCCTCAGTGAATTGGACTGAGTTTTGGCTTTATTCTCTTTATCTCTTTAGTCTTGTTCTGCTCTTGTCACACTATCCATAGTTGCTCAGGAAAAAGTACTACAGATTTAAAATTTAATTAGTTTCTCAAATTTATGTGACCTGGAAGTGTTCAAGGGCTAAATTTAGTTCTTTAAAGTCAAGAAATGGATGGAAATTTATCATTAGCATGCAAGGCAGAACAGATATTCTGCTGATACTCACTGTACTCCCAGAAGCATAATTAGAATTAATTTTGGAATATAACCTCGCTTGGGCCCTTTGGTATGGAAGTAAATGACAAGTGGCATTTAATATTTTTTTTATAGTTCATGTGTAGGCAGTCTTAAGATAAACTGGGCAGGGGTGTAAACTGTTGTAGGTGCAGTTAAATTCCCATTGGGACACCTGTAGGGAGCACATTTCCAGCAATGAGGCTGCGGGATGTCAATATGGAATAAAGTGGGGTTAGAATATACAGCCAGATTGGGAAAGCTGTCTCAGTCTTGAAGTTTAGAACAGTTTTCCCATTGCTACAGTGTAACATTAAGAGAAATAATTGCTGAAAGAATTTGTGGAAAGAAATTGAAATGTGTGGTTAAAAAAATCCTTTAATGAGAGTGGGAGGGAAAAAGCCAGTAAATAGTTGGAAATTGCTATTAACAACCATCTATGTAAAACATGAAGAACTTCATTACTGGGTTTTATAAAAAAAAATTGTAAATCCCAAACCTCAAAAATCCCCACTGTAGAAAGAAGAGGCATATAGACAGACAGATCTACAAATTAGCCCCAGAATTTAATTTTTCACTTACTAACAATTGCAGGAAAAAGAAAACTCTAAGACTGAGTCAATCTGGGGAAAAGTTGTTTCTTTTTTGTATGACTTTTGGCAATTCAGTAGAAACTGAGGGAACTAAAGGCTGTGTAGAGTCAGTGTGGGCTCTGCTGTGGGATTCTGAGAGAAGCCTTTAGGAACTGAGTCCTTTGTGGCTGGGCTGAAGGGGAACTGAAAGGGGAAGAGTCCCTATTCTGTTGAGCAGAACTGTCTCACCCTCTACAAGAAGTACCACTGAAGTAATTTGGTGGCTGTGTGAAGCAAAAGAAGTGAGGAGGAGTTGCTGAAGACTGAATGAGTGTGATACCAGCCCTTGTTCTGGTGTGCTGGTATGGCAAGATTTCTCCTTTTCATACTTCCTACTGCTTTATCACTCTTTTTTCCTCAATTCACCAGTGATAAGATGAACTATAGCATCACCAGTGATTACTCTTGCTACAATAAGTTCTCTTAAGTAAGCCATTCACAAGGAAATTTTTCCCAGCTGCTTCTTAATTAGTGTATGGGAGAGGAACATGCCACGGAGTGCCTTTGGAGGAAGAAATGTTAATAAAAGTGATTTTCCTGGAAGCTCTCCATTCAGAGGTGAGAAACATTTGCAGAACCCTCTCATTTTGTGGGAGGGTAGCTCTTCCTCCATAGAGATGGGTCATAAAATAAAGAAAGAAGGAAAGGAGGCATCAAAGAGATGGTCAGGAAAAGCGACACAAAGATATATATATTTGTGGTATTCTGTGTTTTTGTGAGTGAGGAAGAGATAAAGAAACTAAGGAATAAATGAATGTCAAGATGCAGATAAACAAATGAAGAACATACAGAGATGAAATGAAGAAATGTGAAGAAACTGCAGTTTTTGAACAGATGATATAAAGAAGCATAGTTAGTTTTATTATAGGATAAATGAGTACCATAAGAGACATGTTATTAACCCAGACTCTAACGTATTAGGGATAAACCCTGATGATTAACATCCAAGAGTTCAATTTTCAACCTATGAAAAATACAGAAAACCTTTTTGGTATGAAAATATTGAGTAGCTGAATGAAGTTACATGATTTTTTCTCCGCACCCACACCTGCTTTGTTATATAGACACCTCTGATTATCTGTATAAGTGCCTGTGGGTCCCTGGTGTAGGCACAGTATGTCAGTGGTATTCCTTGTTGAGCATTCACCTGTCTACTAGCACTTCAATTCTATTTTCTGCTCAGCTTCTATTATTGGGAAACATGTCACTCCTGGAGCCATAGGCAAGGAACAAGCCGTGTCTGCAGTCTTCTCTTTTCTCTTCCAAGCTAATGCACAAGAATGATGCCATAATGCTGCTTTGTGAATCAAGAACTGCAAGAAAAGACTGAAATTGATTGTATATGAAGTGCTGTCAAAATCATGAATAACACTCATCTCTTCCCGTTCCTTCCCCCAGAAAGAATGATAAAAGGAAGTGAATAATCCTAAAAAAACCTCAACAACAATTCCAGAAGAAAATAAGTTTTTTTATATAAGTCTTTTCTTTTACATCTTTAATTATTTAGAAGGGAAAAAGTTAAAATTTTTATCTGTGAACTGGAAATACATTTCCCTTTCTCTCTCCCTTCTGTGAGAGAGGAGAGCTGGGTTTTCATCTTGCCAACAGGAGGAAAATGCATTATGGCTCATTTAAGGTCCTCCCTCTTTTTCTTCCTAAAGATTACGGGGATGGCAGATGGAAAACGATTAGCCAGGAGCTAAATTAAAGAACTGCATAGAAATGGTTCTGCGTATCATGGCTTGGACAGTATATTCTGCTCTCTTTTGTTGCTAGATTTTTTTCCTCCCTGATTTCTCACCGGCAGAATGAGCTAAGTTTATCAGTTAGTCTGACTGTTTATCTTTAGAGCTTGGAATAGATTTATGCTCTCTTGTAAACTGGCAAAAGCAAGAGCTCCCTTCCCACTTTTACTCCCCAGCAGTCTTCCCCCTGCCCTGCCCCCCTGTTCAAGAAGTAGATGGAAAGGTAGGTCTCCACAAATGTTAAGCATCACTTATGGGTTTGGGGCCTGATCTCATTCTCAATCACACAGGATTTAGATGTGTTTGCCCCTCTAAAATAAAGTTGGTTGTCTTAGGATTTGTAATAATGTAGAGCAGAGGCTGCCTTTCACCTGTGCAACTGTTCCCCTTTCAGGAAGCAGATAGTTATTCTCAGTAATTCTTGTGAACTGGGGGTACTGGGGAGGGAGCCACAAGGTTTGGTCCAGGCTGATGGTGACTGCTGTAACTGTGGTGAAACAGTGACCCATCCCCTACAGTTTATTGCTATAGGTATTAATGAGTAGATGAGATAACGAAATGGAACAGAATCTTGGGCATCTTTCAACATATGTGTGGTCAAGGCAGTGGGAGGGAAGCAGTTCTTTGGCCCATTGGGACTGTGAGGGAGGAGGGAGAGAGCACACCAGTACCCATTTCTGGACATGGTGTTGACAGAGATTGACAGTGTTTGACGATTTTTCAGGAAATCCTTTTATCACAGTAGTTCTTTAGTTGCTTGCAGTAGATTTTGAAAGGTTGTATAGAATCACAGGTTAATTTTACTTTAGCATTTGTTTAACTTCTGTTGCTGTTTTTGGCTTTCTGACAAGATTGTGCTAATCAGTTTTTTTCTTTCTAGTTTGTGCATTGCAATGTGTGCAAATCTTGCCACCTATGCTCTTCCTCTCTTTTTACCTTTGATTGTAGAAAAGGCTTTGAAGAAAGTAATTTATATAGATAGAAGGAAGCTGCCAGGTACCTTTTGTGCAGGATACAGGTATTTTCATGTTACTCATTGAAATTATGTGAATAATAAGCATTTTCTGTGAGTCTGCAGAAAATGTTACAGCTGAAGTAGTGTGGCTCCGGACATGTCGCAGTGTTTCAGCAAGACCTAAAATGAGGAAAAGGAAAAAAGATCAACAGAAAAAGGGACCAGTCCCTTTGCAGAAAGATTCAGTGGCAGAAGTGAGCATTGGGGTAGTAGATACACACATCAGAATTATGCATCCACATGAGGGAGGGGACGAGCTGCACTCTCTGTGTTCCCAGGAGCAGGTAAACCTTCTTTGATCATGTCTTGAACTAAATCTCCTGGCTCTTCATGTTCATAACTGCATAGATTTTGAACAACAGCCTTCCCAACTGTCTGCTTATTGCCATAAGGTAGAAAGTAACTCATCATTCTCTAGAATTTGGGCATTGTTTCAGTCTTGCTGAGATTTGGTAGTAATCAATTTTCTGTCACCCAAGAAACAAACTCTGTAATGTGGTCTCCCACTATTTGGAGAGACTGTATTTTCACCAGGCATGTAGTTTCAGAATTTTTTTTTTGCAGGGACAAAGATAAAAAATTATTTTACCAGAATCACTGGCATACTCTGGAGGAAAGACCAATTACTTTCCTTGCAGGATATGAAAGCTCACATGTTGATTCTGGCTGCAGCATCTTACCAGGAGAGATCAGAAACAGACTGAAACTTTCAGTTGTACTCAGTATTGTTAGCAAACCTATTACTGATGGAATAAGACATCAAAGCTTCTTATGCCCAGTGCAAATTTTAGAGATTTCAAATTGGAGGTGTTTATTTGTTAAAAGGGTCGAACATTGAAATTTTGCTTTTAACTAATTCAAATCATTTGACTCATGCTGTTCATGTAGTTTAAAACCACATCATTTAAACCAATTTTTAAAAGATACTTAGATTTATTTTTGAAAATAAAAGTTGTTTAAATAAAAGACATTCTTTGAAATGGAGAAAAACCATCTAAAAATCAAAATAGATGGAAGCAAAAATATTAGAAGTTCTGTTCAGTGTTGGCAGATGAGTTTCAGCGGACAAAAACTTAAAAACTGTCTGCCTTTTCTTTAATGGATAGAAACACAGCTCTGGTAGATCTTTCATAGTTCAGTGAACTACAGGAGGATGTCTCGACATCATTTGTTGCCTCAAACCAGGCAATAAATTACGAGAAAACTTGGTTCTGCATCACTCATCTGCTGTAATTTTTTTCACCAAACTGCCGAGTTGTGCAATGATATATCTGTGTGTAGACATAAACATACAGCAAATTTTGTTGTACAGAGTCTTTTGCCTTTAATATAAAACCTACCTGTAAAAGGAATCACAGTTGTTGTTTATATCCATTTGTCAGTGGAAAAATAGGTAGGGTTGTACAGAGTCTTGAGGGCAACTTCAAGATAGTTTGGGAGAATGTCTACTGAATACAATCTCAAGATAATTTAGGAGAATGTGTATCTGTTTCAATTGTTATGATCTATATCATAGATTAAGGTTGTTCTTGATTATTCCTTTTGGAGTAGATAGCAGTTAATTGACAGACTCCAGAGCCATGCGTTTGTGCCTGAGTAGTGTAAAGAATTGTTTTCTGCAGAAGATATCCCCACTTGGTCAAGCAACAGACTCTCACTTCTTTGCCTGGGAGCTTGTGCTGGGTGCCCAGTTTGAGGAGCTCCTCCTGCAGCCTTAAGCAGGTGCCTGCCGGGCTCTGCTCCTGTGCACAGATGCTGTTGGACACCCCCAAATCTGGAGTCACCTTTGTACAGTTCTCTCCCTGGTGCCTGGCTTTTCAGATCTCTTGAACTGCCTGGTTCCTTAAGACGTGCAGCATTATTCCAGGGTTCACAGCAGTTCCCATTCTGTGCCATGGAGTGGATGTGTCACTTAAAGAGGAAAGTTATTTAAGTAACTAATGCATTTGAGAAATGCAGTCACTGTTGAAACAGTAAAAAAGGCAAAAAAGAGATTTTTTACAGCAAGTGTGCAAATTTTAATATGAAATCCATAATTATCTTATCAGTATTTGCTTAAAGGCAGAGTTGGCAGAATAATAAAAGTGACAGAGTTTGAAGAGCAGCATAATCCCATGGCTGTTTCTGTTACAGGCTGTATACAACAGGAAACTATAAAACATATTCATGGCGTACTAAAATGTTTGGAAACCTACTGCAGTACTGTAGAGGGAAATGTTTAAGTAAGTTTTCACATTAGGATGTTATTAAATAGAAAAGCAAGGAACGGCACAACAAAAGCTTGATGTGTAAATAATCAAATCTTTACATTTCCTGCTAGAAATAATAAAAATATAGTAGATTAAAAAATAATAAATGGTAAATAGATGCTAGTGTGAGTGCCACACTAAAATACAGATTATAAAATGAGTTAATAAAACTTCAGATGTTTTTAAGGAATTGCACACTTCCTCTGTTAAAGTGAGAATTAAAATATAACAGACATGCATACGATAGGGAAATTTCTTCATGCAAATAGTATAGTCATCTTAATTCATAATTTAGGAATGCCTATTAAGAGGAGGAGGAGGCGACTGTATACATCAGAGGATATCCTGTATAACTGTATGCTCAGCTTTATTTCAGCCTCTGATTGAAATACATGAAATGCAAATTTTTATATAGGTTGTTGTGTTTTGAAATTTATATACTGTGTACAAAATTCTGTGGACATAATAATTAGTAATGCCATATCCATTCTGAGAGAAGGAGCAAAAAACATGATGCTGAGCTGGACTGTGCTCTCAGTGGTGTTAGTTCAACTACACAGAGAGATAATATGGAAGTAAGTCTCATAAATCCCACTGTGTAGAAGAGGGAGAAGGTACTCATTTATTTCTTCCCCTAAATTAATTCTTAGTAACAACCCAATAGTTACTAAAATACCCATTATTGTAAGTGCAAAATGAGAGTAGTTGCAGAGGTGTGGTGTAAAGCTAAGAAAGGAGATGTTAATCTGCAAGGAAGAGTTTAAATAGGGAATTATGATATCCTTGGCTTTCTGCTTTGTAGCTGTCAGGCTCGGGCAGCTCGCTGGTCAATAGTGACATTCTGTGTGTCAGTGAGCAGAGTCTCCTGATACCTTAACCTGCAGTTCACACATTACTGAAGCTCCAACTGTCGAACATTCAAGTCCCTTGGTACCACTGCAGCTTCCAGACTCTCCTGACTGGCTCATGTTTCATTCTTTGGCAATTTGCCCTAATGATATCCCTCAGGAGCTTTCAGACCCTCTTCTTTTCCATATTTAATCATGTTATATTAATCTGAGTGCTGAGCAAACTAGGCTGCACAAATTGTAATTGTCTGTGATTTTTGCTGCAATGGTCTTAAAACTGCTTTCTTTTTTTTTTTCATTTTTAGTGTAAAAATAGGTGTACAAAATTGTGGTGTGATTTTTCATTTACAAGTCTAAATGTCCAGGACAGCCATGGTGTGAATGCCTTAACTGCTGATCTGTGCCACAAAGAGGGTTGTTTTTGTTCCGTGTAAAATCCATAATGTTTTAGCACTTGCTGTATGGGCAGGATTTACATTTTATTTTTTGCTCTTCATTTTGTTACTGTGAAAGTTCATGTCTATAAACAGTACTATTATCAAGTGAAACTCAGGTAGTAATTTTGTTGTGATATAAAACATTAGGACAGCCTTGTCTTTTCCACCAGCTTGGTAACTTCTGCGTGGGGCAGAATCTTAATTTTTTTTTCCCTTTTTTGTGAGGTTTGTAGTGCTACATGGGATGGATATAGGCTACCTTGTTTTGAACACTCTTGATTTTTTTTCATTCTGTTGTAACTCTGTGCCTCCATAATAAAATAACGAAATTTGAGGGACTTCCTCATAGCAAAGATACATCTAATTTGAATTCTTTACATATTGCACGATTATTTTCTTCACTTGTGGAATGAACTTGGCCCCATATATCTAATGAATTCCATAGTTATTTATTTGTTTTGGGAGTAAAGTGATGGTTGTGCTGGTTTTTTGTTTGTTTTAGAAAACCAGAGATATCCATTTTGAGTGGTAAGCACTATGTAGCACCTCCTTTCTTTGTCAAGGAGTCCTTCATTTTCCATGATCCTTGTACCAAGCTTGGAGGTCTCCGCTTTGGGAAGAAGGTTTTGGAAAATTGTAATTAAGTTGTTTTTCTGTTACAGGGAGTATTCACTTCAGATTTTTTTAAGATTGTTTGGAAATCAAGATAGTGACACAAACAGGAGTTAATCCTGCTTCTGAGTTTAGTGTGTTCTGTGGCTTCATGCAGCTTCAGATCAATTCCAGTTAAAAATAGCAGAAATGGGGACCAGAAGACTCCCCTGAGTCTTTCCCACTCAGTGGAGCCAAGTGAAACTGGGGTGCACTTCAGTCCTGTGTGTTCGTGGCAGTACTCATGTTTGACCATGATTGCATCAAGTAATTCATGATTATTTCCCTTTTTCCAAGGGCACAGTTGAGCAGGGAGGGCTAGCTTGACTTGTTAGCCTGACTTCTTGCAGATGTGCTTGCACACATACATCAGAATTCTTTGTGGATGTGTTTTGGCAATTCAGAGTAATTTATAAAATTATATAATAGATGGTTTGGGGGGGGGTTAAGATTCTTGCATGTCGAAAGTTAATTTAAGATTTTCTTTTTATTCATGTTTTTTTTTGTTGCCAATTCTGTGTGTGTATTTTTATTTTTAGTTAACTGCTTGTGTTCATGCGTCAGCTGCATTGTTATATCCAATGTATTGGCAACACATTTACATCCCAGTGCTTCCTCCACATCTTCTGGACTACTGCTGGTAAGACAGCTAACCTGTTATCCCCATTTCTGAGATTTTCACCTCTCTTAGAACTCTGAGTAACTGATGAAAACACTAACTCTTTATTGTTCCTGAACATACAGGATCCAGTTTATGAAAGCACTTTGGCCGGTGCTTAAATGATGACTTGAATAGGGATATTCCAGCCTTGGTGTGGTGTTTGAATTGGTACCTTGAATTACAGTGCTGTTTACTATTAATGCAGCATTTAGAATCCTATTTGTAAGAACTGTTTCTGTTTTATTGGTAAGAGAATTCATTCAATAATTTAAATGCAAATGTGTTACAGTTTACTTTTACTTGGCTTTTATTTTAAGTTGAAATACATTATACTTGTAGAAGCATTCAAAAAAACCCCTGATCATATTTTCCAGAATCAGATGTTAGTATTCATCAGTGATTTAGTGTTTGTATTTTAACTCAGCCAGGCTCAGGATTCTAGCCAGTGCCTTCCCAAAAGAGCTTAAAAACTCCTTTTGGGACTCCAAAATTTTTATAATAAGAATTCTGCTTCTCCTGATGTGTTTCTGTTCACATGACAGACTTTGTGGTTTTGGCATATTTTTAAGTTGAACAAGAATTGCTTTTTGATTCACTTCTGATCCTTCAAGGGGATGATGTTTCCACATGCTTGTGTTTCACAATTTCAGGCTAAGACGACTTGCTTTTTTTCAGAGTAGTGGCAGAGATAACAAATGAGAGTTTCCATTTTCCATTTAAGCGGGAATATCCATCCCTGGAGATTTTTACTTTACCTAGACCCTCTGGGTCTTTTATGGAAAAAGGAACCATTTCAAGCTGTTCTAGAGATTGGAGATTATTATTATTATTATTATATATAAAAACTGAGAGCCAGCCAGATGCTTACCAAGCTAAGTCTATGTTTTCTTCATAGAAATAAATTATGCTTGTATGTTTGCTGGGCTTTATGTTGTTGGCTTTGGTTTGGGTTTTTTCCCCTCTCAAATCTATGAATGTATTGCTGGTCTACTGAACTCCATCCAATCTACTGAATTTTTGTTTTCAAACAAATTCTCGCTATGTTTTCTTAAGTGTCTTTGATAGTTTTTCCTGAAGTTCACAATATTTGTCCATGGTATATATTTTTTCTGTGGTAGTTCTTACAATTCATGTGTATAATTTTTTGTTGTTTAAAAAAAGAAAACAAATGTTCTTCTCCAACTCCTCCCTTTACTTACAAGTATAGCTAAGCCTTTCATCTTTAATGATAGTTTTCTTTTGAAGAAACTCTGTCCTAATTTTTTCTCCTCCTGGTTCTGATAAAGTGTACCAAGATGGGCTAGAACTTGGGTGTGTTTTAATTTTTGTATTACTTGAGCTTATGGCCAGAACCTTTGTAATTTTTCAGATCATCCATAAATGCTGTTCTCAGAAGGCAGATCAACACCTTTATTCAAGCTGTACTCTGTAGAGTGAATCCTGAATACAAGAAGATTTTTTTATTTCCCCTTCTAAGCCCAGATAATGTTTCCAGAAATAACAATGTTAGATGCTGTACACAGCTCCATGTGATGATGATAGTTGGGATTCTAGGTCACTCTGGCGTGACCTGAGAAATTTTTTTACTCATTAAAAAGAAGCATGGAGTTTCTTAAACTTGTAAAATTCATTTATATCTCTTTTTCTTTTTCACGGTAGTACAATAGAGTGGAGAAAAAAAATTCCCCTGTTTTAGAGATGTTCAAAAGGAAACAAAGTTCATGAAAAGAAATGCACAACTGATGGATTTATCACAGTAACTGTAATTCAGGCCTTTTGACTCAGATTTTTATACATTTACATTCCTCTTTCTGATCATCTGAATGGTTCTTTTGTGAGACGGGTTGGAAAAGTGTAATAAGACCACATAAATAACTTAGTTTTCCTCATGTTCTGGTGTACTAACAGTAAATAAATGTTCTCCTCATAGGTATATAATATATCAAGTTAAAAAATGTTGTGAATTCTTAAGGTGAAAGTTTGTAGTAGGCCTGACCTAATTTGCAGTCCAACAGGATCTTGACAATTTAAAATTAATATAAAATTGAAAAGTTATTTTGTATACTTATATTTTTGTGTTATTTTGATAAGCAAAGTTCTTTTTATAAGAGTGCCATTTAGCTCAAGATGCATTTTCATACCTAGAAATTTCATTGTCACCATTTCACTTGGACTTGTTGGGATGTCTCCCATGAACTCTCATTTTCTCAGAGCTTTTCTGAATCAAATATATGAAGTAGGGGACTATCAATTGGATAATTTGTTCATTCTGTGGTAGTAGGGCTTTTTTTTAAACAAAGATAAAATACATTTACATCTATTAATTTAAAGATAAGCCTGATTCTGTAACTTTTTTTTTACATTAATCATATAGCATATTTTGAGAGAAATCCACTTTTTTTAATTAGTTGGATTAAGAATATTCATAATATCATAAAGGTAAAAGATATAATTTTGTGGGGGTTAGAATTTGATAAATTACAAAAAGGACTGAGCTGGTATATTTTGTAAACATGAAGAAAGAAAAATATATCTTTGAGCCAAACAAGGCTTTTTAAAAATTATTTCAATTCTTCCACTTGCCTTTTTGATTAAAAAAAAAAATCTGTTAATTTCTATCCTGCTGCTATATTTATGGGCTGGATTTAGACTTAATGTAACAGACAATGCTGGAGTAGCCCAAGCTCCAGTGTGTAAACAGAGTGTCTGGTTATTGACTTCAGGAGGGTTTTTTACCCTCACACAGCTTATCTCTGCCTTGAATGCCATTATGGGAGCTCCACTGTCAGAACTGGAGTGACCATCCAAAAAAGGGAGACATAATAAATTTCTTTTTCTAAAAGACAGCAAAATATAGGCTGAGGAAGTAATATTCATTGCAGCTGCAGCAAAAAAACCCCACAGCCCAGTTAATAAAAATAGAGTTTTATGTTATGTTATAAAAAATTGATTTCTACATTTAAGCAAGTAAAAGGAGACTTGCACTCAGTGGAGAGGGTGACTGGCTTTCAAGAAAACTCTTACAAAAATTAAGTTTGAACATTGATACGGTAATTATATTTGAATAAAATTAATTTTTGTAAAGGAGAGAGCTCATTTCATGAGATCTCTGTGTAATGTCTTGGCAAACTACATCACTGATATTAGAATATATGCCAGTTTTGTCTGTGCATGATAAAGCATCTGTTATACTGGTGCTCTATAATGGAGTCAGAAAATTCAAGTTACAATTGCAATAGACCTTTATGAGATTTGGTCTCTTCTGAATTAGGATATATATACATGCCTGTTTTCATGAGAATGGGATGATTATTTCCCAATTAACTTGGATGTTTTGCATCACATAGTAATTATTTTGAGCAGTGATACCACAGATTGATATTTTGGTGATAACATGCATAAGCAAGAGAAAAACTACAGCAGCTCCCAGTAGTATTGTAGTAAGCAATTTCAGGTGCATATTACAGTCGTCTGCTGTTAAGACTTCAAAATCCAGCAGTGATAAAATTCACTTTTTGCTGAAAACAATTAAATTGACTTGCCATACCTGCAGTTTCTTATTTCATACATTTTCAAGATGGGCTTTGTGCCTTTATTCTGTTAACTTCAAAATTGAACGGATGTAGCTGTTACTTTGTTTAGAGAAAAGAGCTACATGCTTTTCTTTTTAATGACAGCTTTATTAATGGAGCAAATCACCAGCTATCTTAAGTCGGCACAGGCATGGTGAAGCTACTGGAACAGTGTCAATGTATGAGAAAACAAGTGTGCATAAAATCCATACATGACATAGCACTTGTTTTCACTGTAGCTTTGCCTGTGCACATTATTTGTAACCCAGATATCCTGATAGGAGGAACCTGAGGATCTGTTTTGCTGCATACTCTGCAGCAGAATTCTCTGTTACGTGTCAGCCATAATCATTCTTACTAGCTTGGGTAAATACATTACATAGTACAAAGCATTCTTAAAATGATAGAGTGGCTTAAAGCTGCTTAAATCCTCTCTGAATATATAAGGGTGTCTGCTCTGGAGTGACACTCGTTTAGAACTCCATGTAATTTGTGTTTTGTACACAAAGACAAAAGGATTAGCCTGGATGAAGTCATCAGGAAGTACTAAAATTTGTCAGTATTGGGCTAAGAAAAAGATGTGTGAAAAATAGAGGCCTCTTTTCCCTTTCTGGAGGCCCCATTGCCTAGAAACGTTAAGCCATGACAGTTTGAAATTTCAGCAAACCTATATTTTGATGTCATAGACACCATGAAATCTTATTTGGGCCTCAGGCTGGGTTTTTACTTTTGTTTGTTGGTTTTTGTTTGGATTTTTTTTTTTTTTTTGCGTTGATCCTCTCCTGTGGGACACTGTTAATGAGAGCAATTGGCTAATCCATAGGGTGTACAGATTTTTCTAAAATAGACTGTAGTCGTAGGCAGGTGAGAATTGCTTTTTCTGGTCCCAGAGGTGGGACCAAATGGATGAGACCACGTGAACTGATGCAGTGAAACTTTGCCCCATCCTTGGGAAGTCAATCACCAATCAGTCAGATTGGCTCAGATCTGTGATCAAATCATTGCCATGAGAGAAATTACTGTGTAGTAATTACTGTGTGAGTTGTGCACATTTGTATGTCATCTTTTCTTCCATTATTTTTCAGAGATTATTTTTATTTAGTGTTTTTTTTCTTTGTGCTCTATTAGTGATTCATTTCTCGTTGAGTTGCCTAAATTAGCCTGTCAATTGCTCCCTTCTCTGGAGTGAATATGGTCAGTAATCTCACAATACCCAAAAGTCTGATGGGGATTGTTGGAGGTTTTTTTCCTTCAATGCTGGGCACTGAGTATGTTCTTGATCAGATATTGCCAGAACAGAAGATTGTAGGAAACCCTGATAAATCAGCCTAATTCAGTTTCTTGCTTGCGTATTGCAGGAGGTCTTACTGCAGTGGCTTTGTGTGGATATTTGTTCTTTTTGGAGAATATAATTCCTTGGCTTATGGAAATTGGAAAGGAGAAGTTTATTATCTTGAGTTAAATAGAATATTGTACAGCTTCCGAAGGCTTGCCAAAGAAGGGTTTCAGAACCAAAACTGGTGTAATGATGTTCGTGTTTCATTGTGGTGATGGTGACTGGGACCATGTCCTCCAGCTGGTGTTTTAGAACCAGACCACTTTGGGAACCTGTGCTGGGTTAGCTCAGTGAGGTCAGTTACTGCAACCAGGTCTGGATAAAGCTGTGGGGCCTCCATGCTCATGCCTCATAGCTTGCAGCAGCATCCTTTATTTTGTGGTCATTTTTACTGCAGAGTAAAACAAAATTTTCCTCGTCTAGTAGACATTCCTGTAGCAACTGTGTTCACTTAATACTGTCTTAAACAGTGACTGTCTACTCGGGTCTTATGTGCCAAGATTTAAAATACTACATTAGTGCTGTACTTAAAACTTGATGTTTTCCACTTTCTTTCTTCAGTGCACCGATGCCTTATCTAATTGGCGTCCACTTAAGCTTGATAGAGGTAAGTTTTCTATACACTTAAATGTACCAGGAAGCATGAGGCGTGTGTGCCATAAAAAAAATTTAATGGAAATGCTTCAGAAAAAAGTCTGTATTTTAGCATGCAGGATTACAAAATTTAAGCTTCATATGCTTTACTAAGTAAAAAATGTATCTCTTTGAAATCTTACCTTTGCAGTGTTTCATGAAGACGTGCAGCTCTACATCATGATTTGTTTCTCTGTCTAATTAATAGCCCAGTGGTAGCTATTTTCCTGCCTTTTAGTACTTTAGGTTTTCCCAATAATGAGGAAAAATTCATTTTTCAGGAGCAGGTAAAATTTATTTTGGAGTCACCATCACTCAGGTTTCAGCATTATTGTGATTTCCCAGATAATTTATGTTCTTGTCCCTCTGAAAACTTGGATCTAACCTCAATCCTATAACATTTCTAATTATTAATTTAGAAAGTAGTATTTTTTGCCAGAAAACAAGAGGTGGCTTTTACAGATTTGAATGTAAACCAACACAACTCACCGGACTGGTACATAATAGCTGGGTATGAAATAGTTTTGCCTTTTTCCATAACTATTTGGATATGCTGTGAAGCCTACATGTGCCATCTGATTATCATGCAGAGTAGATAATTGATTTGGGAACATGATTTGATTTACACTTCTGCTACAGCATTTCCTAAGGATCAATTCACATCTGCTAAGCTGATGGGGTTGGTTCTTCCCTGAGCCTCCAGGACTTTTGTTTTTCCAAAAAAAAGGCCTTCTATATCATCTACACTTCTCAACTCCAGGTACAGCCTTCTGTGCTCCCAAATCAGGTTCACATGACTTGATTAGGATGGCTTTTCTTATTCAATAAGGAAATAATGGAACTGAAAGATTTGCCCTGAAAAAAGAAGTCACTCAGTTCCTTCAGGAATTATTTCCTGCACTGCATTATTATGTATTATTGTAGATCCATATAGAAAAGAATTCTATCCCTTTTTCCTGAAAGGAACAAATTGTTTAATTCTTAGCTGCTAGCCAAGTACACTGATGAAAAAGCATTTTATCCATTCTTCTGTGGTAATAGTAGGCATCACATGCTTGGTACTTACATCAATCTGCAAATAATTGTGTTTTTTCTGGTTTTCATCTGATTATGTGATTTACATCGTACCTGATTTTCACAAATATGAGAGAATGAAATGTTGTTACCAGATATGTATCATTCCCATATATATTTGTCCAATATATTCAACTGTGTTCTGTGTAAATCTTGGTTTTCAGAAATTCCTTTCAGAGATTATTAATATAACCTTAGTGTTTGAAAAATAAGAAGAATTTTTTAAAAGCTACTCTGAATGCTGTATCTAATTCACAGATCCTACATCTAAAGCTCCAACTGTTTTTTTTCATTACTGTCCTTTGTATAAAATCATCATTTGTAATTTAGCACATTATAATAAAAATGTTCTTCAGGAGGATACCATAGTAAATTGTTTTTCAGTATTTTTTTTTCTTCTTAACAGAGAGTTAAAAATAGATCACTGGAGGATGTGGTTTTACTAAATGTTGACACAAACACTCTAGAAACTCCTTTTAATGACCTGAACAACCTACCTGGTGAAGTGGTGAGTCTTAGACATTTCATTCTTTCTTTCTTTCGTACATAGGTGCTTGAATTACTTCTAGTTATTTTTGCCTCGTTTTGCTAACTGCTATAAAAGGAGTAAGGGGGTGAAAAGCACCTAGTGCAGACCCCTATATTTGAGATTTTTACCTTTTTGACAGCTGAGGAGACGTTGAATGGAACATCATATTCCTTATTGTAAAAGAAGGATCATAATTATAAAGCTAGCTGCATTCATTAGGCAGAGCTGCTTTAAACGGAAGAGTCTCTTCATCTCATCTTAATCATTATATTACAAAGTAGGCATTTCTGTCTGCCTAGTGGCATGTCTTGCAAAAGAACGAGAGAGTTTTTGAAGGCAAAAAGAAGAAGGGGGCCAATTATCGGCTGCTGCTTCCCTGCCACCTGCCAGCGCTTTCCTTTTAATTAATGATCTGATGGCACTGGTCAATATAATAAGAAATGCTTGTACAGTTGGGGTCAGAAAATTCAGGCTTTGATCTTCTTCAACTTTGTGAAACATTTATTTATTTTCTCTAAATTATTTCAGTTTTATTTTAATCTCTTCTATCCTGCTGAGGGCTGCGTGAATGAAAACCTGTACTGTTTGTCATTTGCTTTGGCAGAGCAAAGACTGCTTACTTAGAATTCTATTTGTAAATTAAACTGCAAACCCAGTTTGTCATAAAAGACATCTGATCCTTTTGAAATGACGAAAGCTGTCTTTTGTCTGTAAAGGATGATAAATTAAGTGCCAGTTCTTTCTGGACTTTGATCTTGCAGAGGGTGCCCCCCCGCTTTTTGCCTTTTTTTTTTAAATTGCCTATAGGGGAACATATTCTGTATATCATTTTAAATAGTCACAAAATTCACTTATCTTGTTTTTCCCAATAGAGCTCTAAAAGAATATAATTGTGAAACCACTGTTTTCATTATTCAATTAAAGATGCACAAGCTATCACAATTAGTTGTCAAGACAAAGAATTTTCTATCAAAATATGAAATCAAAGAGTTGCATTTTCTGAAATTGTAAATCATAGAAACTCCTATCGTAATCCAAGTAAGATCTATTATAGTGACATACTGTGTCTTTTGTAATAACAAAATTTGGTTGGTAATTTGTATATATTTAGTACAATAGAAGTCAATCTCTTGATGATAATATTCATGACAGTACCCTTTGATTTTTATGATGTTAAAATCTAGCCTTTTTATAGATCATCTGGTTGATACTTTGGACTCAGTATCAACTATAGTTCAGAAATGTAAAAGACTATAAAAATTATTGGGATGTTCTGTGGTTTACATCAGAGTACGTATTGTTACATTGGTATGTTCTGTGATATGGATACATGCACAAACATATATACAGTTACTTTGACTGTACTCTGTCATTAGGAGTATAACAAGTTAAGTAAAAAAAGATTAATTTCCTGGTAAGTAACTTTAACTGGACTTCCACTGACTAAATAGGGTTGATGTTACAATGTCATGAAGGTCTGTATGCCAAATAATCCAGGTGGATGTGGAGTTGAGAATTGGGCATCATATTCCAGGAGATACTGGAGTTGCAGCTGGAGGTCCTTCAAACAGCCAAAATGGATCTTTGTGCAATAAGAGACGCTTGTCATGTGTTTTACAGGTGCATATCAAAATTATCTTTAAATAAGCAGGCTAGCATTAAGGAAATAGGGATACAGATCTTCCTTCTTCTAGAAGTGTATTTTCTCCCAGAATATATGCATGTTATAACTGCAGATCTTAATATAGGTTATCCAAGTGTACAGACTACAAACTAGACTTAGAATATTTTTCTATATCTAATATAGAACAAAAAAGAAGAACTATGTTCTTTGCAAAATATACTTGCAGAACTTGAGGATTTTATACTGAAGCTTTTAATTTGAATAATCCCATCTCTAACTTCACTTCAATCTGTAAAGGCACTTTAATTAAACATTTTGATGGAATGCATATACAATTATAGTTGGAAAACCTGGAAACAAAAGGCACAGGACTGTGTTTGGTTCATAGGGTGACAAAATACTTGTCCTCCTTTTGCATTCATGAGGGGCAGTGCAGCTGCTGACATCTTGGGGAAAAGTATAAGACACAGGAGTGAAGAGTCAAAATGGTAAGTCAGGCTTAAAACATTAAAGGGAATGTCAAAAATACATGTGTGAAGCATTTTAGCTTATATAGAAAAACCTCATAAGCATACATACAAAAGTAGTAAAACTTCTGATGAAAAAATATGAGTACCTCTGAAAGGCATTAAAATAGAATGAAAAACTGAAAATATAAAAGAAGTTGTAGTCTTACTGTCCCTTTCAGAAATTGATTCCAGGTTGGTTAACAGCCTAACAAAAGAAATGCAGTATTTTCCAAGTTTTCTAAAACTGTTTCTTGTGTCCAGAGGGAACAGAGTAATTACTTTCTTGATCAATAAACCTGATGATGTCCTCACAGCATAGGTATTTAATGGTTTACCCATGTATATATGCTCTGATCATGAATTTTTTCGTGATAAATTTAAGATTGAAAGAAACATTCTATGGCATTGTCTAATAAACTGTATAATAAATTAACTGAGATTTAAAGGCATTTTTAAATCATTCACTTAAGCATTTAAATTATAGTTACAGGCTAGATGACTTTCCATGCATGTGAACTCTATTATTCTGTCAGACTGACCAGTGGTCCTGACTGTTCAAAGGTCAGTGGTCACAGTTGTCCTGAATTACCAGTCCTTTTTTCATGAGGACCCTCTGCTGCGTTGCATGCTGTAATCTTCTTAATGGCTTCATTCCAATATTCACACATAATATTTTAGATTTATTGACTGTTAGAAATACTACCATGCCAGTAGCAGTTCCGCTACTCCTAAGGTATTTAAAATTGGAAGAATAAATCAGGGCAGGACTTTCAGGAATCCTTTGTTTTCTTGGAAGGGGGAAAGCCCCTCTTTTTTCACTCTTCTGACAAGAAAGCTTGTTTTTAAATTTCATCATTTTGCTGTGAATTTGTGTATTATTTTTTAATTTAAAAAAAAAAAGTAAGGATCTACGTCTCTGGGAGTAAATTTCCTAGTCTAATAATACTGAGATCTCTACTTTAATAATATAAGACATTAGAAGAACATTCATGACCACAGAGTGAAATTTATACATTTTGGGCCTGACCCTGCAATACCTGCTTGCACTTAACTCTGACATAAAGACTTCTCTTCTGCTCAGATGTGAACACTTTCCCAAACAGCTTGCAGAATTGACAGCATCACTTCTAGCAACCAAGTTTTAATGACTTGAAATCATAGAACTTTTGTAAATATGATCTTCAGAAAACAACAGACTTCACAGTCTTTTAGCTTTTTCTACGGTTGTTAAATATTGTCAACTGCAAAAGCTACAGAGCTGTTGAAATATGTGTAGTGTTTGTACTGCCTGGTACCTACACACTGTGATTTAGTACAGAATCTAAACTGGGGTTTAGAGCTTTAGTTTTGAGATTCCTAAAGTCGGAGGATTTTGACACCATAAATTTGGCATATGAACATTACTGTTCTAAAAGTAGAATTCGAGAAGTAGACTGTAATTCATGTAGAAAATTGGTTACTTTATGCAGTGATAACTGGGAGTGCAAATTATTTCTTAAAATATGATGATTAATGGTATTATAAAGAAACTAAGGTCAGTGTATAACAGTGCAATTAAAAAGATTTTTTGCAAAATATAAATACCGTAATTTATGGTTTTTTCCATCAGAAAAAAGCCAAAAATATTACTAATATATTTTAAAAAGTCAGAGCGGTCAGCAGTGTTTGCAGAGTTAGGAGGCAACTGTTTATTGTGAACAAGTTCTTAGAGATGAGATTCTGCTGAACCTTGATATAGTTTTAGAAGCTAGAATATGAGATTGAAAAATACAACTAGTTTTGAAAACATTTGCATTTAAGTAATTGTTTTTGTCTAAATGTCTAAAAATGTGATTAAATGCTGAAGGTCTCCCTGAGATGCCTAAATCCTGTGCATGTAGATAATAATCAAATACATAGAAGCCCTTTACTAGAAATAGTGATTTAAATATCAGACTCTAGTTAGTTTTGAGGTTTTGGTTTTGTTCCTTTTCTCTGTGATCTTCTCTTACTTTCTTGTTTTTGAGAGTGAGCTTCTACTTACATTTATAGTGGTATCATCTGACAGAGAACAGCAAAAAATAGTTTAAAACATAACAAATGTTGCTAGAGAAATATCTGGATATATTTTTTTCAGAAATCAAGTAGTCATTCAAAACTCCAGTGTGTGGTTCTATATTTCTCAGACAACAAACATATACAAACATAGTTTTTCTGTATGTGTTTAAATTTATGTATGCTTTTGAGGCTTTTTTTTTCTGGAACAAAGGCTTTGATTAATAGCTACATGATCTTTCTAACTTAGTTTTTAATCTTATGTGATTCTTCTATTCACATGGATATTGAAGAGATATTAGTCATGTTTTCTGTCTATCAGATATTTAGATTTTAGGAATCCTAGAAAGGATGTATGGTAACCATTAAATAAACTATACTTTTTGTTTCAATGACCAACACAGTATGTTTCTACATTTTAGATAGACTTAATTACATATCAGTCTCATCTGTATCTTTGAAAAACTATTTTATTGATTTAAACCTTCCTGAGGTTCTGATTGCTCTTCATGAGCAGTGTTTAGCAGTCCAATGAAGTCACCTTCCTATGAGAAGCTGTTGCTAGGAGAAGATAAAAACAGTTTGTTTCTGGTGTAAATTAATAATACCATTTCTGCAGCGGATCACTGATGTCTTTCAGAAATAAATGTTAACAGCATTCTAACCCCTGCAGTTTGCTGCTTACAGTTTTTTATTTTTAAACTTTGCAAAAGGCTATTTCCGCAAAAGAGATACAAAGAAAAAACGTTTGGCATTCTTCATTATAGTTAGGTAGATGGATTAAAATATATATGAGGAAAAGATTTTGGTACAATGCTGCTTGCTATTCTTTGTCTTGGTGTCAGAATCATGTAAATTTAAAATAATTTTAAGTGCTATTAATGATGTCACCCAAAGGGGTCTCACATTTCCTTGGTTTGAGGTGCATGGATCTAAGCAATCACAATCCTGCCATGTACCAGGTCCTTCCAAGGAGCTCAGTGCACCATATCTCTTACCTATGCCTACTGTCCTGGCTGTAACAATTGCATTATCACTCTGTCACTCTGTCTGTGATTCAGCTGTAGAACTGGGAGAATTTGACATCAGCCTGGCCAAGTGTGGCTGGGCTGGGCCCTGAGTAAGCACTGACCTCTGCTTGTGTGTTCACTGGGCTCAGCTTGGAGGAAGCCAAGGCAGGTCCCAGGGGCACTTGAAGTGTGCTGCAGCCAGGGTCCTGCTTGGGACAGCAGGCACATCAGGGCTGTGGCTCACACACAGCCCTGCCTCACATGGGCTCTGCAGGCTTCTTCCTAAGAGCACCGTGCTCCTGGCTCTTCTGTAGAATAATCTGAGAGAGCTCTTCTTGCCTTTAAGCATTGTCCTCTGAGAGAAGCAGGAGTTGGAGGAGCGTTCTTTGAACTCCAGCATTGCCTTTCTGAGGCTCAAAATCCCTCCAGGACAGTACACAGAAATGTCCAGAGCACATGCCTCCAAACTGCCAGCCCATTGGAGGTTCTTAATATTGCTGAGCTAATGACACACCAATATGGCAGCATAGCAGGAGATTCTTTGTTTTCTGTTGTTTTTTTTAATGCATTTTTTGCCTAAAGCATCCTGTTAGTCAGATTTACAATAGGGTGCTTAGGGCCTGCCAGAACTGAAAGAATTAGGAAATACCTTTTTCATTCATGTTCCCCATTTGGTCATGTAATCCTTCTCCTCTGCACTATCTTTACCCCCTCTCTTCTCTTAACATGTCCTATCATCTGCCATAACTTGCCCCAAATCATCAGATATAATTTAGAAGAATGTAGATTTAAAAGAATGTAAGGACTTTCCTACCTTTTCCCTCCCTTAGATTTAGAAGATGCTTTGCTTGTCTTGACAGAGACCAAATTCTAAGGCTGACAGTTCTTGTTGACTTCATGTTACTACTTTTATTTTAGTCAAATGGTGCTACTGTCTATGGGCAGATCTTCCTTGTATGCATTTATTTTCCTCACAATGAAATCTTATTTTTTACAACTATAAAATAATCATATAATACAGAACAAAAGTAAAAATATCAAACCACAAAACCAAGACATGCATTTATTTTTTCAACCTTGAACTTCTTAGCCAGTTTTTGTACTTGGACTTGTATTTTTTTTTTTTCCTTTTGAGGTGTAAGGCAAGAACATAAATGAGCCTTGGTGTGTGCTTTCCATGGGCTAAATGAATCATGCTCTAAACTTTTATCTAGATCTGTGGAGCTTGGATATAAATTGAAAAGATCACAGCTATGGGGAAAAGACCTATACTGTAAAGGCCTTTCTGCATAGATTATGAACATCATAACTCAATAATTTTTTTTTTTCAAACTATAGTTATAATTGGACCCAATGGGGGTCTCTCTCTTTGATCAGATCACAGTAACTGTGACTTTACACTGGAAAATGTCACTACTGTGAAGGTTTATCACCTGTAGAGCTGGTCTTTTCTCTGATGCCATGTTCAGTTCTCATTAGCATTATTCAAAGTTTAGTTGTTAATTAGGTTGACACTTCAATTACAATCATCATCTACAAGAGCAGTCAGGACTGCTTGCATAAAGAAACAAAAAGATACTCATTCTTGCATATATCTCCAAAAGAATGAAAGCTGTTTTGGTAATAAATTTGTATTTATAATATTCCATTTAAATAGTAGCTGGGAATGTTACTTCATTTAGGGACTTAAATAATGTTCTGTTGGGTATGTTACAATACAAAGGGATGTAGAAATGTGTATTCTATGTAAATAGAGTTGACTTATTTTCCAGGTGTCCCTCATGATGGATTAGGAGAGTATAGACTATATCTGGGTATAATTCCACATATCTTGTAATAATTCCAGAATTATATGGTTTCCCTCCAAAGTATGTCCAAGTAACAGTTATTTAAATTAAAAGTTCCCTGCTTTCTTTTTTTCTTTTTTCTAATTCTGTCTAACCAGTGATATTTGCCAAGTAAAAAAAGACAAACCTCCTTAAAAAAGTCAACCACTATAGAGTGGTCTTTTTTTCTTTCTTTTTCTTTTTTTCTTCTAAACTGCAGGCACTTCCTAATTACTGTCTTTGTTTTCTTCCCTTTCACATGTTTTATGTTCAAGGACAATTTTGGAGGCAGTGTAATAGTGAATTTACAAAAAAATTTTCTCAAATATTAGACTGTGGTAGCAGGTACTCCCATAGTGCATGAGAAATGATTTAAGATAGGAATTTGACCCAAAATAAGAGATGCTCCTTGGCACTGAATAGTAAGTGACCATTAAGAGTCCTTAAAAATAAACCTTCATCGCTTAAATAAAACTTTCCCAACTGTCTACATTCAAGCAAGCAAATACATGTTATGCTGAAAAAAAAAAAGTGCAGTAAAGTGACTCATGTATTTTACTGTAAAATAATTAAGCTTATTTATGTCAAGAGGCCTTGGGAAAAAAAGGAGAGTATAAACCAATCTGCATTAGCACTCTACCATCATCCCCTGCCTTCATTTCAATTAACAGACCAGCAGGTGCTCCTTGCAGTTAAAAAGATAAGCTATCGAGGAGGAGGATGAATTTTTGTCTGACCTATAGACACTACGGTTTGCCTGCTGATTGGGTTCGTACCTTCCCGTACCAATTTCTGAGGTGTTAATTTAACTGTTCCACTCTGTCACGCAGGTCTCGGCCTTGAAAAATAAACTGAAAAAGCAGTCGACAGCTACGGGCGACGGAGTGGCCAAGGCCTTCCTTCGGGCACAGGCAGCACTCTTCGGGTCCTACAGAGATGCACTGAGATACAAACCAGTAAGATGGCTTCCCTGTTGCTCTTTTTCCTGAATTTATAACAGCACGGTCTCATTCTTTCAAGGAAAATGGGAAATGTTTTATCCCGGTCTGGAATAGTCTGTTTTAAATCTGAACTCTGTGCTAAGGAATTGGAAGATACCACCATCTCTTGACAGTGAATTATACTGAAAAGTACTCATCCAAAGTCAGCTGTTCTCTGATTTGTGTCAGTTTTATTCTTTGTTGAATATAAAATCAGATTTTATTACTGAAGCTGCTTGCACATAGGTCACCTGGTTTAATGTGGTGAAGAACTGAAGGCACAGTGCCTTTCAGACTCCATCATTTTTCCAGAGGTTTTACTGTGTTGGAGGGCAGAAGCTTCTTTCCTGTCAGAAGCCACATATGAGTCAAACATGCATCTCTCCCATTATACACTTATCTTGATTATAGTTGGAAGACAGGAGAAATGAAAACCCATTTCATCTCATCAGAACCTCAGAATTTATATTTTTCACATTTTGCTGGTATTCAGTTGATTAATGTTTTATGGGCTTTCATAATTTCTAAATAATGAGGGTGGCACATATTGAGCCTGTTGGAGATAAAGTAATTTATCAGAAAAAAAATCAGAGATTAATTTCATCCATCAGTCCAGATTATTTTTCTTCCAAACTACTGTTAGTAGTTGATTTGTTCAAATGCACTGAGATGACATTCGGGTGAATCAAATTCTGAGGATATGATGTTTGGTTGTCTGATGGATTCAGATAAATTCAGATTTGATAAGAGAAAATCATCCTCACGTAGGAGTCAAGTTAGTAAAGCTGGTGGGTGTGTGGAACATGGGTGGATATTTGTTTGGGGGTGAGAAGAGTGCTCTAAGGAGCTATGGTATTCCTTGATGAAGTGGATAGGATAGGTTTTAATTCCAGATGAAGGCTTTACTGGAGGGAACTTTAAAATACAGTTTGGCACTTGAGTCTTGCTTCTCCCCAAGTGGTTCTCTTCCAGGTAGTATTTTGTGCTGTTGGCATTTTGCACACCAGCTGCCTGTGCCCCTGAGAGCCACTGTTACGAGAGGGGAGGGAACCCATGCAGACAGGAAGTCATGTACAGGTTCTGTCCATGTGTTTGTGTTCAGCAGTTCTCTTACGATATGGAAATCCTGTTTGCATTCCATATTGAAGGGTCTGCACCTGTTTTAGAAATCGCTGGATTTCAACGCACTGCTTGTTTCAATGAAACAAATCATTTCAACTAAACAGGTAGTTGTCCTTTATTCCATAGTGCCATCACCTGAATCTAATTCGCTCCTTACTCCAAAGGTGAGGACACTAGTCTCTGCCAGCTCATGGCAGCTTGCAGTGAGAGCTGTCAAGTCAAAAAGTGTCTTTTGGACACTTAGGATATGCACAAGCAGAAGGATGTCAGTCTGCTTTATGTCCTTAGCTCTGTTCTGACCAGAAATAAGCTTCTGTCAGTCCTTTGTTTTGGTAACTGTGGAACTGAGTGTGCAAGTTCTTTAGCATCCTGGTTAGCATCTCTGTTGAAATGAGCTCTCCTTTTAACTGATTCCCATTTTATTTCCCATATATTTTAGCTGTTGGCATATCTGAGATCTCTACATTTGCATTGTATTGGAAACAGTGCGCTATGCATCATTTCAACTGGCAAACATTTGTCAAAATGACCTTTGAAGTCTTTCTTTCTTTTGCAGATTTATCTTTTTTTGGCTCCACTGATTGCATATAAGAGAAGATATTTATGAAACCATTGTAGCCTGATTATTTTTTTTAAAGACTTGTTATTTCAGAGTATCTTGGGAGGCAGAAGTCTGCTGGCAAATACTAGCATATCTTGGATTGATATCAAGTTGTCCAAAGACAAAGCACATTTTAAAAATAAATAAAACCCCCCTTGTAACTGTTATTTTAAGCTGTGTTCACAAAATCTTAACTAATTCAGTATTTCACAGAATTTTTGTTGTGAAAGAAAAAATGAATTCACTCTGGATTACTAGAAATTAGGGAGATTTTCACATGATTATTCAGCTCATTCTTCATTTACCTTTTCCTTTGTGAATTGGAAAGCTGAAAAATCAAATCACATTTGGCTGTATTAGGATTATCTGAATATTCTTAATACAGCCAAATATATGTCAAGAGTCTCAAAGCTTGATAACTGCTATTGCAAAAAAAACACTTCCCTTTGTTTTGGAGTCTGTGGTGCCAGGTCTAATAAGGTAATTTAAACCACAGCTACAAACTTAATTTATATTCTTTCAGGAAGAAAGATAGTACTTCAAGTAGTATTTGTGTAGAAAATTGTAGGGATAATACTGAAATGAAAATACTTTCCATATAGATTTGAAATACTTCTGCTATAAATAAACTTATATTTTCAAAATCAAGAACTGAGATGTTTTGATGTACAGTTCTGAGGATCACAAACCTCCTGATGAAAAATAAAATAATGTATTTGGACAGTTATCAATTGCTTGAAAGTTGAAAAACATGTCTAAGTGAACTATTTTCTTTGCAACAGTGTGTCCTGTATGATTTCAACTTGAAACATGAAACAACTGTCATTAATATTCACTTTGAGTAAAGAACAGCTTTAATAGTGTCTGTACTCATCCAACACTTCTCTCCACTCCAAACGCTGTTCATCACACTGAACACTCATTCTGTGCAACTGTTTGTTTGCAGCACAGGACAGATTCTCCCCAGTACAGCAATATGTCTTGGACAAACGTCTAGCAATTATTGAAAAAAATGATTGGTGAAAGGCAAAATGGGAATCTTCAGGGGTCTTGCGGAGAGTTCGTGGGCCTCCAAAGGACCATATGGAAAATCTGACTACTCGAATACAGACAGGAAATATGACATGTAATAGAGAAAGTTTATAATCAGTTTTTGTGCCTATGAAATGATAATGAAACACTTAATCCAGTAAAAGAAGAAATAGCTGGGTTTTTTCTGATTTAATCATTACTAAATTAATCTGTCAAGTTGATATAACTGTTAAGAGTACTTTTTAATATGCTACACTTTACATTAGCAAATATTGTGTAATAGGAATGGATCTGTAGAGCAAAGCAGCCCAGCCTAGTGCAAAGTATGTGACATTCACACAGGGGGCATTTCTGCCTTCATTGTGGTTCTGATTCTAGTCTGGTGCTGAATGCTGAATACCCATGACTAGCTGGAGCTCTGCTTTAGTTTAATCCAGAAGGAATCCACTTCACACATGATATGTGGGGATGATTGAAAAAATTGCATCAGTGTCATTCGATAAATGACCTAAAAATAATGCAGAAAAAAGTATTACCAGTAGAATGGTGAATTATAATGATTTTGTGTATGGTCTCCTTCACATAGAGGACTGCAATCCATTTTGAGACATTGTTTAATTGAAGTGCTCACAACTTGGCATTGAACCTTGTGTTGCTCCTAATTTCTTTGGGTAGTCCAGCATTTGGGGATTTCTCCTGGATGATAATGCATGTTCCACGTTTCAGAATTGAAGGCATAGGTGGGACATAGACACAAATACGGCAATTGTGAAGTTTGTGTCATTTTTTTATCAGGGTATGTGGGACGTGTTTTTCCCAATGATTTTACTTTACATGTCTTCCTGCATGTATGTGGGCAGATGAAGGCAAAGACTAGTACATGTTTTTCATAAATCATATGCAATAAGGCCAGTTAATAACATAATATGTGACTTAAAGAATTCTTAAAAAGGCAGTCTGTGTCTGGAGGGGGAGTGGTAGAGAATGAAGAAGGAGTTGAAAAATATTGAAAATAAAATATATACCATGATAGAGTTTAAATTCCTCTCTTTTGGGGATAAAGTCCTTGAAGCTCTGGATGTTAAAACAAGAGAAATAAACCCAGAATAGCTTTGTTTCAAAGCGTTTGCTTGTGTTGGTTGTAACATCACCCATCAGAAATGAAGAAAGGAAGAGCAAAGGCTGCTGGCTTGCTCTGGAATGCTCAGCAGTAGGAGTTCAGGGGGGGCCAGGATAACATTTGTGGTGAAGATGGCACCACAGACCTGTCTTTAATTGAATAGTAACTGGATACTTTGGGCCAGTATTGAGAAGGAGTGACACCAACTGTCCAACAGATGTTGTATTCAATGTACAACAAATCAGAATAATACAGTAAAATAAATGAAATTTATATTGGAAAAAAATTGAGATTCAGAATGCATCTGAATTATTTGAGGATGCACAGATAATAAATGATTATAACTGAGTTTCAAAATGACAGGTATCTCTTGAAATAGGCATTGACTTGTTTACCTTTCTCCCACAAGTTAGGTATAAAAAATACAGCAGTGTACAGAAACAGTAACGAAATGGCAGAACATAGTTGGTGTTTAGATCCAGAATCACCTTGTGTAATACCTATTATGACTATTTATTTGTGTTTGTATTTATTAGTTTTATTTGTGTCAAGGACTGGTATTGGTCCTTTTTTGAATATAGATATTGTGTTAATAGGAGTTGGTTTTAGGTATAATTTGACTGTAATAAGTATCAGTATATCTGAGTCTTTTTGGAGGTTTTGGCAGATTGCAAAATATTTACACGCTTTGGAAAAATTTGTTTGTAAATGGTGCCTTCCTGAGAAGAATCACAGCACTTGCTCAGTTACCCTTGGCCTTTATCTCTGAATGTCATGACAGAGATTTTTAAAAAGAGAAATTTTAATATCAAAGTGAAATTATATTAGTTGTTGCAATAGAACTAATAGTTGGTATGAGTCATGCTAGAGTGAGGCAATGTTTTCTGCAATAAAAAAAATATTTTTACTTCTTATTCAAGTTAAATATCATTAGATTTAGAAGGCACAAACATACCTTGTAGTCTAAAGGTTTTCATTCCTTTTAAAATGATCACACTGGTTTAGCTCAGTTTTCATGTTCCATTGAGGTCTGTATAAATAGCTTGCTTAAAATGTGAATGTAGCTTAGAGTAAGAAATTCCTGCTGTGTGTGGCAAGCTATGAAAGGGGAAGAAAATTCTATAGCAACTGTTGTTAGAAGGATAGATATCATGTTTGGGCATAGATTGTTTGGTGTGAGTATTAGCTGTCTACTTTTCAGTACAGAGTCCCCACTGGGTTTAGATCGAACTTGTTTTGAAAGTACATTGTAGATCAATACAACAGGGGCCAGTTGATGGTCGAGCAGTTAAATATCAGTGCAGCATTCCTCCAAAACTCAGCTTCTAAAGGTAGTCAGCTGTATTAGCAGAAACAGGAATGTTACAAGCTTTCTCTGTGAAAACATTAAGAGCTAGTTTTGTTTATAGTGATTCAGTAATTGTTAAATAGCACTTCAAAAGGCTTTGTGTTTGCAGCAATAATCTTGAAGATTTGTGAAAGTTTATTTGGAAAACAATTTTGTTGGTGAGAACCCTGAACAAGTAAAAGAGCTAGGAGTTAATTGTGTTATTTAATGCAATTTCATTAAAGTTACCACACGTACCCTGAGAAAGCTTCCATGTGGAATTTCTGCAGGTTTCAACAGATTTTCTCATTTTCATGTGTTGAACAGGTAGGAGCTTTAAATCTACTCAAATTTTTAAATCAATCTCACAGTCAGCAATTTGAAATAACATGGACGACCTGTGGATGTGAACTCCTTACAGAATTAAATAAATTTTCAGCAAAGAAATAGCTTTGGTTATTCTGTGTCTGAACTGTACTGATAAGGGAGCAGATGCACCAGTGCATGCATTCTTGCTAGGTATCTGAAACATCCAGTGATTAAAGGAAAGTATTCGGGAAAATATTACAGCCATGCACTTAAAATGAGTGTTGAACTATTATTTCCTGGTGTTCTCTTAGAAGGCTTCACCATGAGAAGTGCAATCAGGAAGACTGGCTGACTGCTGTGTCTCCCCTGGCTGGTGTGAAAGGGCAGAGCAAGCATGCCTGTTTTCTCTCCTGTAGGGAGATAACCTCTTCTTTTTAGTCTGTCCCAACAGAATTGGGAGATTGGCACAGGGAAGCATAACTTAGTTTTTATTTTATTAAATAGTTTATTTTGAAAATATTTTCTCTCTTTATTCCTAAATTTAATGTTTCCTAGTATGGCATGAGGCACCATCTAGTCAGAGCTGCATTCCTACAAAGCCTCTGTATTTCCAGAAGTGCCTTCTTTGTGTAACAACAACAACAAATAAATAAATTAATATGATATATATGTGTGTGTGTGTGTGTACAGATATAAGTATCTATAAGGAGTTCTTTTAATTTGCTGCCTTGAAATTTTTTGGAAGAGCAACAGAACTGAGAAGAGTCTGCCCTCAGGAGCACTATGTCTTATTACCACCATGTCTCACTGGAGACTGCTGCATTTGTTTTGATGCACTTTGATTTGCTAAGTAGCTTGGGGTCATCTTCTTAAGACAACAGTCTTTAGGAGCTCAAGAATAGCTAATGCAAAGTGGGTCAGGAAGGCAGTGCTATTTAAAGTACCACAAACATTTCAGGCTCTTTGGCAGATCCAGCATGTCCTGCATGTGCACCATGTTCACCAGTTGTTTTGGGATGAATAGGGGGAATAACTTGGGTGCTTCTGGAGATTTGATGGACGCAGTGCTGTGTATTGTACTGAGCTGGGTTTGTGTCTCAGAGCACTCCAGCTGCCCTGGGACAGGGCAAGGATTGTGCAAATGTAAGGCTTCTAGCTTTTCCAGTGAGAGAACTTTTCTAAAATCAGAGCTTCCATAAAGAAATAAGGATGCAAGACTTGTTGAACTTAAATACTTTGCAGAGTAAGATAGAAAGACTTGGAAAGAGGGAAGTTTTTGATAGTACAAGAATAGGTTTAAAAATTACATGATAGTGGTTTTACTGCAACATTCCCTTAGGTCACACTTGAACCATTTAAAAACGAAGTGTAAGGTGTGAGGAACAGTTGAAAATGATCTACAGCTGCTCCAACAAACTCAGCTAAGTCTCCTAGAGAAAGTGCTTGGTGATGCTCTGGAAACACCTCCCTGCAGTCAGCTGGAATGATGGGCAAATGCAGAAGTGCCATGTGCCATTGGAGAGATAAACAGGGCTAGGAGCACAAAGATGGGGTGATCATGGCCATTAATAAATTTTTCTTGAAAGTGGCTGGAGCTGTTGTGAAGATCAGTAGCAGCTGCCTTTGATCTTCTTTTGAGTGGCTGAGGTATCTTTTATTCTGTTGTGGGACTGCACTGGAGATGGAGCTTCTGGGTAGTAAAATTTCAAATGCTAGATTTGGGTGGGGCGTTTTGTGGCACTTCATATTTTGTGTCTTTGAGACCTTTGGTAATTGTTGCTAACCTGGTAGTCATTTTGGTTTTTAAACTCGAGTGAGAGGCCTTTTGGCTTTATGGAGAAATCTGATGGTGCACTTTGATTACCACACAAACTTAAGTTTCTATTACTTGTCCAGTTACGCCAAACAGTTTCACCTATTTATCAAGAAGTATGGAAAAAAATAAAAAAATTAGAGAAATGCTCCTCATGACCATCCAGTGGTTTGTGTACACTGAAGACAGCAAATTTTAAATGAAATTAGGGAATAACAGACGAATGAATTTGATTGTTTATAAATACTCTCATTAACATTTCTTTCTTTCAATGAGTGTTGTTTCCAGGAACAGTTTTTTTCAACGATCTCTGACTTTTCAATGAATACTTGTTTATCTTCTTTCATCATCCAAGGGTTCTGGTATCTATAGGCTGTTCACTTTTCCCATGTGGGAAAATACATTTTATTGTATCAAGTGTTAATGTTTAAATCTTTTTCACAACCATGTTTCAGTTTGTAGCCTTTGTTTTGTGTAAAAATAAAATAGATGTGTGTTTCAGTCGTTTCCTGTTTAATCAGTAATATATTTATCAATCTTCTCATGTCTTGGTAGAATAAATATAAAATTAATTTGATGCAGACACATATTTTTTGACTGAATTACAATATATATGTATGCTCACCTTCCTAACTTCTTCTGTTTCAATTTTTTAGGGAGAGCCCATAACTTTCTGTGAGAACAGTTTTGTGAAGCATCGTTCCAGTACAACTAAGCTGTTCCTGGAAACAGCTGTTAATCTTCAGCTGTTTAAACAGGTATGAGAGGGTAAATGATCCATATTTAATGATTTTCTGTTACAACATACTTGTATTTAAATACATTTTCCTTTCTGTCAGCCTGCAAAAGTCTGGGATGAAATCTAAATACAAGTACTTTGGGTACAGTCATCCCTGATTTGTTGCATTTTTATATCTGTAGTTATAGTTCAAAGGAGTGGTGGTGAAACTGAACAAAAAAATAATCCAGGGTGCAGAGCCCAGTGCAGCATCTCTTCAGAGCCAGTCAGCAACCCAACTACACAATAAAAATCAGGGATCTCCCAGCTTGATGTTTGAACTTCATTTTCAGCTCTCTTGGCTCATGCCCAAAGAGCCTAAACAGCAGAGTGCATAACTTAAATTGGACTTCACTAGTGTTGATTTGGAAACTGGATTCATCCTGCAACTGCAGTTTTCTTTGCTAGGCTTTTTGAAGTATGCACACAGAGAATGTCACAAACCTGAGCTATAGGGGTGGCCTGAACAGTGTGCTAGCTGATCTCTTAATGCAGAATTTGAATTAATAGAGAACAAATTGTTGAATGTCTGGCGCTGCTCAGTTATAGTTTGGTCATAGTCTTTGAAATGGATTTTGTTCTTTGATTTTATTCTGTAACTCTTCTCCCTTTTCATCAGTTGACCCATTGCATGAAAAGAGTGTTAAACTTATCACTAGATTTTTATGAAAATCAAGGAAAATGCGAATGAAATCAGAAGATTCATGAAAATATATATTTGCCTCCAAATGCCTGGAATGACTGGTACACAAGAGTTCATGTTTAAATAGTCAGGGGGACTTCTTTGAAGATATATATAAGCATGATAGATTAGGGAAATCCATTATATATAAAACCTTCTAATTTTTTTTTTAAATGGTGTTAATCAGAGGTTAGTGTCTAAAGTAAAGATTTGTGCAAGGCTGGTATTTTATAGAAGTCCCATGAAAATATGATCACCAGATTGGGCTCCTTTAATTTTACTGTGGTTATATAAAATAAGCAATAAGAAATCTGAAACCTTTTGAAGCATGATTGATTGGATTGAAATGGGAAGACGTAACAGATTGAAGTGTGGTTTACATTTTGCATATCTCTGTGCCATAATGTAGCATGAAATTTTCTTAATAAAAGGTTGCTTACAAGGAATGTTTCTAAATTGTTGTCACACTGGTAGTACTGAAACAAAGCCTTCAGCTGCCATGAATGGGCTGGCTCTGTACTTACCCATTACATTTTAATGTGTTCAATTAAACAGAATCAGTTTACAATTTGTTTATAGCTTGTTTTAATTTTATTTCTATTGAAGGAAATAATAGAGGATTAGGAAATAGTAACAATTTTGATGATGTGTGTGGTTTAATAGTAGTAGTAGGTTTTTTTTCATTCCTCTGGTTCTTATTGCAAAGGTTACTCCTACTTATTCAGTTAATCCACAGCCCAGCTGCATCTTCTCCAGTTTTTCCCACTGACAAATGAGCTGTTTTCAAAGTTGTTTGTATTCAAAGAGACCAAACTGTATTTTATTCTGCTCTGAAAGCCTTTTAAGCAGAAAATAGTTCTATGGGGCAGCCTTAAACCTAGACCAAGCAGAAAATTGGTACTTTAAATACACCCTTTTTGCCATAATTGACAAGTGAGCTTTATTTGTGCTGTTCTATGAAATCTCTCCTCTGTCACTTTAATTAGGGTAGCATGGAAGGTAACTAACCTTTGTATCAAGCTGCAAACATAAGTAATTAATAATTGCATCTTATATGTCAAATAGTTCTCATGAGTGTCCAGGGAAAATATGAATTCATTCTTAGAACTAGCCTGAAGCCTAATGCCAAACTCTCTCCTTAAATAGTGTACTTTTATCAGCAAGGCAGTCTTCAGCATTTATCGGGATTTGTTCCTAAGCATGTTGGAAGTTGTTACTTAGAAAAATAAGTAATGAATGCAGGAATCATAAGCCTTTGAAAATTGTTAGTAATTCAAATTTCGTTTTCCATCTTTATGAGCTGAGCTCTCTTCTTGTGAGATATAAGCTGTTATTTTGTGGAATGTTGTTTTTTTTATTTTTGTTGTTTATTTATTTTATGATGTTTTCTTCGCTTCTAAAAACCTTTTGGTTTTAAAAATTGATAAAATTACTTGGATATTCTGAAGTGGATGTAGTCTCTGTTTAGGTTTTAGAACTCAAAATCAGTGGAGGATAATGTCCTTAGTCACCTTAAAATCCAAGGGTAACCCTGGAATTGCTAGTTTTTCATTGGAAGAAGTAGTCACCCAAGGGCTCTTTGGATCTCAAAGTGAACACATTTCTTGGAAGAGCAGGCCCAGATTTTTCAGTCTGTGGGTTTGTAGAGTGTGGGTTTGAAAAATGGAAAGAGAAGACCCATAAATTTTATGTAATATGACCCATAAATTATGTGTAATTCCACATGCTATTATTTTCCTGTAGCAGTTTAAGTGCAACCATTAACAGTAAATTACTCAAAAGTAATAGCTACTACTACCACCACTACTAACACTTATCATTTCTTTTAAATAATGTCTCCAGTATCATTTTGCTAACAGTTCTCTTTGTCAGTATTTACATTAAATACTCAATTGGTGGGACCCTGTCAAATTCAGTCAGTGTCTCAGCCTTCTGTTGATAGGATTTTACCAGATGATGAGTTTGTCCATAAATCTTATGCTAGTTTATGGTATGGAATGAATTCATAACTTTCCCCAAAGAGATAATATGTTACAGTTCAAAGGAAGGGATGGGAGTGGAGGTTGTTGTTTTTGGGGGTTTTTTTTCACAGCAGTAGCTAAAGGTGCTCTTATCTCTTTTTCTTACTGTGAAATAATCCAGTGATCCCACAGTGGTCTGACCATGAACCAGCCTATTTGGAAAAAGGCCAGCTTGGAGTAAAATGAAAAAATAAGAAGGAATTTAGACAAGGAAGAGAGAAATATCTTCATGCTTACCTTATTCTTGCTTCTGGAATTTTTGTACTCTGAGAAAGTTGTTTTTTCATGTCACTAGTCTGTTCATTGGCAAGCATCAAATTGTCACGGACACTTTTTGGATAATCAGTTGTAAAAATGATACAGCCAAATAATTAATTTTGGTTCATTCCTATGTACTGTTTAGTACCAGTGAATAACTCATAATTCTTGCTAGAAGATGAACTGTGTGTAATTGAGAAATTGCTTTCTCACTTTATCTGTCAGACTTGCGTTAGCCTTCTCAAAACAATAAGGGAGGGGTTGCTTCTTGAAAGAATTTTAAATCTATAGGAATGTGCTTCTTCTACTTCCTTGAAGCCTGATAATTCTTGAAAAGAATGTATTCATCCCTTCTGAGTGGTTTAATCATTAATTCTCTAATTTTGACTTTTTCTGACATGTTTGGATCATTTCAGTCTTTGTATATACACTTATCTGTAGCTGCAAATTTGTGTGGTCATGCAGCTATGACCTCTACACAAGGACAACTGTTGCAGTATGCATCTGTTGATGCACCTAAATAAGGGTTAGTGCTTAAAAAGACCCACGATTTTGCAACAGGACATCAGGGAATGGCTTGGTGACCTTTATATGGTTATGGTAACAAACCCAGCTATTTATTTCTATTACTATGAAGTAAGGAAATAAGTTATTTTCTTGTCTTGCCATTAGAAAAATACAGAAAACTTAAATATAAAGCATTTTCTTGATCTAGACTCTATATTCCTGCTGCTCACAGTTACACTTGCTCTTCTAAAGTCCATCTGAGAGTAGTATATTACTTAAGACATGTATGGTCTTAAACATACAAATTCCATTACAATGGACACATTTAAAAACTCCAACACTGTAAAGCAATAGAAGAGACAACAAAATGTGTGTGACCCTTTTTTTTTCACCTCCAGTTCATTGATGGTCGGCTATCAAAATTAAATGCAGGAAGAGGATTCTCTGATGTTTTTGAAGAAGAAATCACAGCAGGAGGCTTTTGTGGAGGTACAGAATTAATTTGGGAATACTCATTGACACTTCTTTGGGAACTGTTTGACGTGATGTCCTGTAAGTTTTAGAAACCATTGATCTTGTTACTGTTCTACTGTTTTCCTTCATTCTTGGAAAGGTTTTAGCCTTCAACAAATCACTACTGGGACACAGTCTATTATGTATCTAGTTACACCAGTGTATTAAATGAAGATAGGTTTGTTTAATCCTGTAAAAGAATACTCAGATTTCAGTATAGGATGAAATATCACTATAGTCTTTACATTTTTAACTGCATATTTATGTAATCGGCTGCATTCTATGTAAACTGTATTTTCAAAATCATTTTGACATTTGTGCTGCTTAACTTCTAGATAATTATGTTTTCCATAAACACTTCATATTCTTTTCACATCTACTTATTTCTGCAGTTTAGAAATCACAGTGATGTCCTGAATGTTAAGAGAAATCTGGTTTCTCCAATGAATGTGTTGCTCTAAAAAAAGGGAATGTTTTTTTTTTTTACTTTATATATGATCTGAGAAGGTACATTGAAATTTATCTTCTTCATAAAGAAAAATGTTATTCCTCGTGTTGTTTGCCTCAGTTGTGTTTAGTGGCAATTGTTACAACACTTTTCACATCAGCTAACCTATATGGAAGAGTGCATCCTGAATCAAGTGCTGATTTTTACAGGATTATGGAGGGGTTTCCTTTTAAACATTTAGGACAGGTCTATTGTTATTTCAGGTATTGTCCTGTTTTAAACCCAGCACCACACAGTTGCTCACTTTACTGGAGCCAAAACCAGCCCAGGTGTAAGAGATGGTATTAAAAGATGGGATCAAAATATGCGTGACAGCACAAATGCTGTTTTATAGTCAGTCTTGAAAGTTGTGTAGAGGCTTCCTCAGTAGATGGAGGTTATGTGATTTGAGCAAATCCACTGAGGTGCAGATGGCAGCTTTGGATGGGCTTCCTTTGCAAGACTGTCCTTGAATGGGACACATTGAGGAGAGGATTTGGCCCCCACAGAGAAACTATCAAGTGCTGCAGAGCCATCTGCACCTCCTAAAAAAAGAACTTTCCTGTAGTCAAAATGCGTTATTTCTTTTGTTCAGGATTTTCACTGCCGCCTTCTGCTTTCTGTGTCTTGTGCTAGGATCTAGCACATAATTTGGGGTTTTGTGTTTTGGTTAAACTGTGGTTAGTTATACAGAGATTTACTTCTTCCCTGCATTTTTAGGGTAGGTTATGCTGTTCTGTAAACAGATTTGAGACTTTGAGCATCCATCATTCAGATAGGTGATGTCAGTATTCAGAGCTCGTTTGCTGACTGCAGGTAGGGTCAGGGGGCTGCAATAAAACTGCAGTAGAAGTTAGATAAAGCTTGTTTCTTGGCTGTGCTCTGGCAGGCTGTGAACCGTGTCTCACCTGGCTCTGCTCAGGAGGGACCGCTCAGCTCTGCTGGGCTGGCTTGCACTGCCTGTGTGCTTTTCAGGTCAGACAAGCTGATAGTGCCAGGCTGTGGACAAATTGCTTAGGGCACATACTCAGTATTTACATACCTGCTGTCTCATTACTGTTGTGAAGTGCAGGGCTAACAATATGGGTGCAATTGAAGGTGACATTTTGTGATGCTAATGGGCTAGAACTATGATCTCTTTGCGGACTTAACTCCCGTCAACTTTAGCAGGAAGCCCAAGGTTTGAAAAAAACAGGTGAAAACCAGATTTCAGAAAAGTCACAGAAAGTTAATGTTAGCTCCAATCTGTTAAAAGGACTGGGGAGCACATTCTTAGCGTAGACAGTATAATTTAAAAACTACCGAATCAAATTCAAATGGAAAGTGTTTTTTTAAGTAATCTCTTTTTAAATTTGCATTTGTCCACATATGCAAGTTTAACTAAACCAGAAAAGAAAATTAAACTGAAAATTGAAGAACAAAACTTAAATTTTATTTTTTATGATTTTCTTTTTTTTAAAAAGAAGGTCAAAACTAATTTGTGTGTCTATGTCTGAAAATAAATCTTCATTACAGTTTGCACTTTATAATTGAAATGATATTTTCTCTTACATTTTTTTCTGTAGAAGTATTAGTTCTCAAGAGCTTCATTTAACTTTCAATACAAGAATATAGTCATGGATTGGTTTAGCACTCAGATTTCTTGTAGAATATGTTAAATAATTTTTAATTACATGAATTTTAGTATAGCAGATTTTTTATTTTCTATTGGTCTAATATCACTGGGATAGAAGTGCTAATCCTTCCTGCTAATAGAAGGAAAACTGAAAAAATAAAAAACATTTGAAACTCCTTGTAATAATACTTCATTTCAAGGAATCAGCTTTTTTTTTTTTGCTAGGGTTTCAGGACTCTAGCTGAGGGTATGCAGTGTTAGCATGGCTGTCTGTAGATGAGAATTTATCTCTTTTCTTGATTGTCGTCCCTGAAGTGTCACTGCATAACTACATGAACATTAAACTTGGTCATGTGCTGTGATCCCATTTATTGTTTCTATTAATTGTTGAAGTCAGGTTGTGACAGAGAAAGCTCAGCTGTGGAAAAAGTCACTATTAAGGACACCTCAAGACAGGTGATACATGAACATTGGTGACAAGAATTGAAGCGACGAAATACCATATTAAAGCATTTATGGTTCATGCAATATCCTTAACACCCCAGCAGTGGTTAAATTTCAACTTATACATTTATTATTATGTATTAGTTATTTATAATATATATATAATATATTCATTATATATTAGTTATTTGTGTGCTTCCTTCCCTGCCAGTTCTAGGGAGCCAGATCAAAGAAGTGAAAAATGAGTTGTTTCTGCTTTAGGTTGCTCTTTGCCATTCTTAATGGAGGTGGCATCATAATGATCATGAGGATCTCTTCTCTCTAAGGGAGCACTGTTTTCACCTGTGCCATCATTCCTAAGAATCTGGCTGTCTCAAAATTCCCTGTAAAAATTGAGTGGAATGGGTGAAAGTACCTGATATGAGTCTAAAGGGTTCATGCTTCTTCACCTCATTTTGAAAATTGGGAATATCTTTTCAAATGATCCAGTTAGTTCTCAGAAATGTTCTAGGGAGTGTGTTTTGGCTTTCATTAGCCAGTGGAATAATTCTAGCCATGCTTTAGTTAATGGATTATTGTAACACTTGAGGAGTTTTGCAAGCTCGTGTTGAAAGTCTGTGATGTTGTATCAGTATGGTCCTTTCAACATGGTCATACTCTGTTTGAAACTGGAGCATTCTTGCCAAAGTGAATGTCTTGTATGGGGTCAGTAGCAGCTCACAGTACTGGAGTATTCAAGTGACTGATGTACTCTAAAACTTTCTCAGGGATCATGGACCTCATCTTTGTTGTTCAGCTGAAGCACCTTTGGGAAGTAGTATTGACTTCTTCATCAAGTAGAATTTAACGTGCTCCTTTGTGGCCAGTTTAGTCCTCAGTGGTCTTGCAGAACTCAGTAGATCTCACTTGCCTTTAGAGGTTTTTCTTTCTGAAAGAAAGTAGATAACTCTTAATAATTTAAAAGGATTTTCTTCTGAACAGGAATATACAGTTGTGACATAACCCTTAGACTTTTCTCTTGTTCTTTTTCCTTGGTATGGTACCTTCTGGGGTGCATGTCATTGTTGTGTTTGAAAGTTTGCCCAGAGGGATCATTATGCTTGAATGCAATTAATACATTATTCTTTCCTTTGAGTTAGTTTTTTTTGTTTTATACTTTCTAGAAGTGTGTTACCTTACCATCATTTTAATTTCTCTTTGTACCTCAATTGGAATTAAAACTTTGTGTGGTGAAAACATTTGCTTTTACAAAGGAAGCAGAAAACAAGCCATAAGAGATTCCTGGGTTTCTTTCTTAGTGTACTCATACTCTTATCTTCACATTCCTTGTCTATCTGGAAAGAATTAATTGAATAAGTAATCCTCTAAGTACATTTTTTATTCTGATAATGAAGAGGGTTACAACATTTAAAATATTGAATGTATGTTTGCTTGTGTTAATTTGACATTTCTCTTTCAGGAAATTCAAGATCTTATCAGCAGTGGATGAACACAGTGAAGGTATAATAAACTTGGTTAAGTAATTATACTGGCCACCCTGTCCTTTAGGTCTCCATCCATTTTCTTACCTCTGTGTAATGGTAAAAGTTTGTTCATTTTTGAGAAAGATGTAACTAAATTCTGTAAGAAATACCATGTCTATAGTTTATGCAAAAACATTTTGTGGTTTTTTCTTGAAGAATTAAAAAAAATTCCCGTACGCAAAACAAATGCCAAAATGCATAAGGTTTTTATGTCTGTGTAGTCAAAGATTTCACTGCTTTTTGTATCATGTTACATTCCATAACTCTGAATTAGGTGTGACAGTTTGATATGAAGCTTATCACTTCTAGTACATAGCAGTTTTGTTAATATGGATTTGTACAATTTGGCTAGCAGAAGACCCCTGGTATAACCTTGTATTCTGTAGCATTAGTAAAATATATTTTAGATGAAGAGAACTCTTCTGTGATTAAATGAGATAATTCTTCCTGTCAGGTCAAAGTATTTTTAGTTGCATAATAAATATGATAGGAACGCATGAAAAATAGCCTAACTTCTGAATTGATTTTGAAATGGTAACAGTGAATGAAGACTGAAAATCCATCATTCTGTTGGAATGCCTCGATAAATGTGTCAGCTGTGGAATGACGTACTGTAACCCTTGTGTAGCTGCAGACAGCAGGTTGGGGAGGAAACACAGCTGTGCTTGCTCTTACCCATTTCAAAGGAAGGTTGTTACTTCTTCACAGCACACTGTTTATTTTTCCTTGCCGTTGTCTTAAGGTTTGCCTTGTGTTAAAATGTTACTAAAATACATTTTTTGTGTATTTCAGAAAGGTGGTGCACTGATCAACACAGCAATGACCAAAGCCACTCCGGCTGTGAAAACAGCATATAAATTTGTAAGATCATCTATTTCAAATAAATAATACATTAAAATACAGTAATTTCTGACAACCTCTCATTCTTCCTGAATGCTGAAAAACCTAAGCATTTTCTGAATAAATTGGAAAAAAGTACTCCAGCCTGTAGAAAGTGTTTAGCTTCCTTTGTTTTCTCATATAGCACTAGGATTTAAAGTTGATTCAGAGTCTTCCAGATAGCTTGTACATAAAAATAGACTTTATCAAAGCATCAGTGTGCTCGTTTTCTTTCAGGCTAATACACACTAGAAGCTTATTTGAATATCATTTAGGTATTTGATACACAGCTGTAATTTCACTTTGGCACTAAGTGCTGCACTATTGAGATGTGGTAAAGCATCAGTAATGTGTGCAGCAAATCATCTGCTCCTTTTAAAAAATGATAGTGGAATACTCATGTTTAACTGTGCTTAATGCTTATACTTTCCATCTTAAAAGATCGTATTTTTCAAAGACTGCTTACCCCATGAAGCATGTGAGATTGTACTGTATTATGCAGTATGGTGAAACAGCAATAGAAAAAAATGAACCCAAAAGTATTTTAAAGTTGCTTTTATAATACATGGGAAAAGGTTTTTGGCTTCCTTTTTGTTTCTCCAAATGTTTTGCTAGCTGGATGCATTATAAATAGTCCTGAATAAATCAGTAAATCAGTCTGTGCTAGAGTATTTTAAGTAAAGTTTTCAAACAGAATTTTTAATTTTATATCACTTGAAAAACACAGCAGTTGAGGAGAGAAGCAGGTAAATAAATTAAATATACTTCATAGACTCATTTATAATTTAAAAAATGGTTCATTTGCAAATTATTCTTCTTCATTTGCACTATCTTAGACTGTGGTTCAGCCTTCAATTTTGATAATTACGTCCTTGATAGTTAAAGGTTTCTCAAAGTGAACTTTTGTATATGCCAGGAAACTACAGTAAACTTCTGAGGATCTTTATGTATTCTTACATTGTTGTCCTTTATGGAGCCTCCTACCAGAAAACTGAAATATGCATTTCTTAGTTGCCATATAACTGATTGGGAACTTTGGGTAATGTCATTGGTACCATCCCTCAGAGTTAGAACAAAGCACACAAAAATTCATCCAAATGCTGTGAGTGGGATCTGGAGAGTTTAAAGTGGCTTTCAGGTGAGCATCTGGTACATGGCAGCCCATCGTGCTGCTATGAGCTTATGGATGTATGATTTAAGGATCAAAAAGACCTCTTGATTCAAGAAAATTATTTTTTTCTGAATTGCCGTGTACAAAAACCACGGAAAAATAGGTGGTTTTCAGATATTTATGCCCTTGAAAGTATTTTAAAATTCCTATTTTCAAGACAACCTTGAAAACTTTTGTAGTTTTTTCCCATATTTGTGTAGTAAAGACAACTTGTTTTCTGTTAGGGTTTTGGGTGTTAAGCCCCCATCTTTTATTTTGTTTCCTTCTCCCTCCTTCACTCTCTCTCTCATTTTTTTAGCCTAACAATATGGTATTCCATATGGATAATTCCTTTCTGTATTGAAGGATATTCTTGGCTGGTTTTTGTGCAACAATGGTTCTTGTCTGCCTCTTTTAATGCATACAGAGGTCTCCCCTAAATAGCAGCACTCTGCTGTTCAGCAACACTGGGCAAAATCTCCATCTGCATATGAAATCACTTCATTTCTCTTAAGGTTGATGTTGCCCTGTAAGTTGCCAGACTGGAACACTGTAGCAGTCATCTTAAAAATCTTAACATTTTTTTCACCATGCTTTATTGCTAAAATACCCTTTCAAATCTAAAGCAGCATTTCCAATGAAGGAGTGATGTATATGACCATTCTTAGTCTGTCCCTAGTAATAATGGAGAATTTTTGAGTATGTTTTCACAGCACTGGCATGGATGTACTGAAAAAAAATCCTTAAATTTGTGGAGAAAGCAGGAATATTAAAAATACAGTGGCGGTGCGTGTTTGAAATTTGTGATAAAGGTTATTGCCCTTCTCTATATCACCAGGTGTTTAAAAAAAAGGCAAAATAAGTATGGCATCATAAGGCATGTTCTGTGACTACAGCCAGTGTCTTGCAGAGCAATTTAAGTCCTTTTATTTCTCCAGGCAAAAAACCAGGCAAGGCAAGGAATAAAGGAAGTGAAGAGTAAGTTAAAACACAAGGTATGTAGTACACTTTATTTACTTTCTTACACTGCTTCCTATATCAGTTTGAAGCTTATACTTTACAAGTCACATGAGATTTGTGTTTTTAATGACTTTTGAAATATGCTTAGCCCTTTGTTCAACAATACATTTTTCATAACAAGCCCTCTGGCAAGTATCTGTCATTCTATGCATCCACTGAATAATCGCTTTATTGTTTGCATATTTTATTGTAGAACAACAGAGGTCTTCAAAGATACATTAAGAGGATGTATGTTTTCATAAAATTGATTGCTTTGATATCACAATCAAAGCCTTTGCTTCAAGCTGAGAATTTGAGAAGGGAGAGTCTTGCAGTACAGTGTATTTCAGGAGGTGCAGTTGTCCAGTTTTAGTTCCATAAGATATACATGAACAATAGCAGTGTCTCAAGATGAATGATTAGTTTCATTTTGCAAAACAACCTCACAAACTATCAGAAAAGATGGTTTAGGCATTTTGCAGCTGCTTTTCCCATTTGGAATTTTGCTTCTATGTAAGATTTTTCTGTAGAGAGAAGAAACCTTTTTTTTTGGATACCTATTATGCTATTCTAAGAAAAATTTCAAAAACATTCGAACAGTTCAACTTCTAAATGACCATGTTGGTAATCCAGCATTTTGGAAAGCTAAATTTGATTTTCTTACTACAGATGGTATTTTCATGACAGTAGTAGATGGTGGCAAGATAATTTTGAATGCATTCTGCATGCATAATATGGAGAGTATGTTTGCAGATAATGATTATAAATAAAAGAATTTAAATCTGTTTTGTTGCATAGGAGAATGAGGAAGAGTATGGAACTTGCAGTGCTGGTGCAGTACAGACTGTTCCTGTCTACACATCGCATTATGACAAAAGAACAAGCTCAGAAAAACGAAGACTGGCACAGGTAAGACACCTGAAACTTCTGTTTGTATTCACATACATAGAGAGAAAATTTTCTGCTGCTTACAGTAGTGTGTTTGTGAACTGTTTCCAAGATGATTTTCCTGTCTGTGTTTGGGTAGTGTGGTTAAAAGGCTGTGTTTATAGAAATACTGGTACACTGCTTGTATGGAGAAAAAAAACGCTATTTGTGTTTCATCCCTGTTGAGAGGGGAAAGAATGGGAGATCTGTAAGTATGGATCTGAGATTTGATTCTCAAATGCTGGTTTTGAGAAAGGCTTCTCACAAAACTACATTCTGGTCTATTCATAGATCTGTATTAAACTATCTCTTTTAAGGCATATTAATTTTGTGTTTCTAATAAATTGTTTTGGCAGTCATATGGACTTTAACCTTGCTCAGATAGTTATGATTTATTATTTTGTTAATAAGTCAGCCAGTTAATGCAGTGCCAATGTCTTGGCTTTTGTTCTCTAATCCTTTCTAGTCTAGATTTGAAGTGACAGGTGTAGTGTCTCAACTTTGGCAAGTTTTTTAATGTTTTCAGATTCATTTTGACAATTTTTTTTCAAAAATATCAACAAAGTTTTTCTAACTTTTTTTTCTTGATAATATTTATCTGCATATATATGTATTTTTAATGTATGGATATTTATTTTTACATTGTATTGTTGTTGCATGTTTTCAATATACGTGGATTTTTAATGCCTGCATCTTCCTAACATGAGAATTAAATGTACAAATTCAGTGCAACTGATCTAATAACATTTATTTTTTGCTCTAGGTACTGCAATAATGAAAATCTGGGTTGTCTATTTAATCAGTTTGATTTTGAATCAGTTTTTATCAGTAATAAATACAAAGTTTCTCAAATACAACACCGAACTGATGCAGATCATTGCTAAATGATGGTGAAATTGTACATTAGTATTAAGGAATTATTTTTAGTAGGGTTATAAATAATACAAAGACTTTCTGCTTCACTGATATGGTAGTGCTGCCTATTGTTATGTACAGGAGTCTAGGGATACAAAGGAATATAATTCACCTTGGTACAATTAAAGATTTGTTTTGAAGGTGTGTGTTCAGACAGAACAATTGAACTTTCCTGTGTTTCTATGTTAGTGCAGCTGTACAGTGCTGAATCCTGTAATCACTGCTGTTTCTACCAGGTGTCCTTTAGCTTTGCAAACAAGGCAGGAGTGCAGATGTGAGCCTGGCTTTGTTTGCATGCATCCAGACACACGTGTTAATGGATGTGTATGCACACGGACATACATGTGTGTTTATGTGGGGTGTATTTACCAGCAAAGCTGGGAACTGAGAGCCTCACATGTGGCCTTGCCCTGCTCCAAACCAAAGGTGTCATCTCCCCAGCTCCTGTCCCAAATGTCACATGAACCCAGTGGGCAGGAAGGAGCACATGGGGATTGCCCTCCAAGAGCTCCTTCATCTCTCACTCATGCCATTCTCTTTTTCCTCCTCCCCAAAAGCAAACAAACCAAAGGACTTCTGAAAAATAAGTCTGCTGTTGCTACTCTTGTTTCTGTTTTTGGTCTTGGTATTTGAAGAAGATAACATAATTTTTTTATTAATAAGTAGTGATTTTAAAGTTTACATCCAAATAAAAAATATATTTGTATGCACAGTGCATGTGTATGAGAGAGACCATGTTTGATCTAGTACTGGATCTGTTGTTTAAAAGAAGTGAAATTCAGAGTGCTGTTATTGTCAGGTTTAATCCTTTTTCTGGTAGTCTTTATCCTGCAAATGAGACTCTTCACCCAGATTTCTAAAATTATCTTCACCGGTGGCTATATCAATATAAAGTTAGTGCTAATGTGGAGTTCAGGCAATTTGATACATATTTAAACTAAGGACCAGATACTGATTGTTATGTTGATGTACTGAAATACCCACCCCAAACCCAGATAAACAATGAACAAGAGAGAGCGATTGCTTTTAATGGTCATCCTGCTTCCAAAATAGAGGCACCTCTGCACTTTATTACTATCTCTTCTGTACTGAACATTTAGAAAATTGGAAATACAAAGAATTTGGTGTCATATTTTATGTTATATTAGAAGTATGCATTGAGCTTTTCCTTCTCCACTTCTTGGAAACAGTTAAATATTAAGAGTTACCTGATATGCTGTAAAACATACTTTGAAAAGTTATGTAAGATATGAAAGTGCGCTTTACTGAGAAAGATAATTTTAAAAATTCTTTTGTAACAGGATTTGGGGGTCTGAGAGGATGTTTCCTTTACAATAGGTAGTGAATCTGCTTTTACCCCAACAAACAGGCGTTTGTATATGGGTCTGCTAATTAGTACGGTTATTTCCTGTTTTGTTGATGAGGCTTTAATAAATGTCAAGGGGTACAGCCATGAAGATCTCCCAATTAGGCTTTGCATTTGTAAAACCCAACCCCTTTGCTTTTGTGTGAGGATGACAGTTCCAACTGCAGCCTCAGCCTAACAGGGCTCAAGGGAAAGGATACTTCTCTGGTTTTATTGAAAACACAGCCAGTTTGGCCCAGGGAGAATACCAGCACTGGTCACAGTGCAGAGCCATTTTTAACAATGAATATTTACTAAGCTTTATCACTGCTGTCATAGAGGCTTTATTGTATTTTTTCTTTTCCAGATTGGCAATAGACTTAAGAAAATCAGCAGCAAATGAAAAAAAATTATACCATCTAAAATAGCTGTCAAAACCTAACCAGAGGATAAATAATTAAATATGTTATTGCAAACTGAAGCGCTCAGCTTGCCCTCCTACAATTTGCGTTTTGAAAGTGTTTCCTAAAAGAAGGAGCTGAGGGGGTGCACTGGTGGGTGCCCGCGTGCGTCCGCGTGTGCGCACAATGAATGTGAGCCCGAGCTGAGCCGTCCCTCTCTGCAGTGTTCAGCTGAGCTTGCTTTGCTCAGCCTCGCTGTCCTAGGCTCCTCAGACATGTGCGAGCTGAGCTATACTGCAAGTCAACATTAACAGATGGATTGCCCTAAGCAAGGGAAAACCACAACAACAAAATCTAGTGAAAGTGGAGGATTGAAGCTTTTTATTGTTAAGCCTTATTAAAACCTTGGCATGTGCGCTGCTGTTAACTGTTTCATGCCTAGAGCTAGGAATATGTCTGGGCTATGTTTCATCTCTGACATTAATTAGCAATGTAGAAGATACAGGAAATCACCAGCTAAAATTTTTGAAATAAAAATTACTGCAAGCGTGAGATTGCTTAGGCTCTGTTTGTAGTATCTTGTGAATGATACTGCTGAGTTCCATTAACTATTGATGAGCAAGGTACAGCAGGGCATGTTTTAGAATAAGGGGCATTAGTCAGTTTTTGCATAATCTGATTTAATTCTGTGCCATTATATGCTCCCAGGTAATGCAGACTTCTGGGTACACAGGGACCTAAATGAAGTGGGAGCTCTGTAAAATTGTTCCAAATTAATATATAATTAAAAAGACAGCATGTTTATTATGATCCTGGTTAGAATGCCAGGAAGATCTGTTTGATTTCATGAATATGATCTTTGTAGTTTTACTGTTACATCAGGTGTTTAGGGTAGCTTATTGAAAATGGACCGTGTCAGGATATCAACAGTCATAGTGTATTTCATGGCAAATAAAACACTCTGGAAGATTAGCAGAGTACCAAATAAGAATTACCAGTTCCCTTTGCAGTTATTAAGTTAGCAATGCCCCCTTATCTCTCAGAAAATTTATGTTCTACCTGTATCTTTAGGCACCTACTACTTTCCATTTGTAATAGCATGTGGATTTACCAATCACTGCATCTTAGCACTGCTTTAAATATTCCTATATTGAAGATACCAAGTGAACTACTCACCATGACTCTGCAGAATCCAAATACAGTGTCTAAGAAGGTTTTTAAAACACTTTTAATAAAAATCAAGTTAGACTAAACTTTTTTCTTGGTGTTCTCAAACAGAAGAGAGAGGGTTTTTTTTTTCTTTTTTTTTTAAATCATATTGCAAAGGGAGCTTTTTCACTTTTATTGAAGTATGTCCTAGAGATTATACAATATATAATTCAGCTTGCAGTAGGTGTGCTTGGCATCTGTTCAACAAAGACAGCAAGTGTCAGGCAGGAAGATGTGTTCAGAATAACCTTACCTTCAGGAGTGCCCCATTTTTCAATATTCCTACAATGGCCAGTAAAATAAATGACATAATCATTAGCTACAAAGGACTTCTAGTAACTGATTACCCTCCTAACCCGAAAAAGGTGACGAGAGTGGGCTATTCTGAAGACCTTTTTTTCCCCAGGAAAATAGGAGATTGTGATAATGCAGTGCTGAGTATACATATTCTGTATAAGATGACTGAATATCTTTTAGAAAAAATATCCACAGTCAGCCCCACAATGATTTCAGAAACATAAATCTGATTAAGCGCATTTACCCAGATTTCTGTTCAGACAATGGGCTTGAGATCACATCTATGCCTACCAATCACATATAACACTGGTTCCGCTGGTGGAGGTTTCTTCTACCCTCATTGACTTAAATATTATAAATTGAAAGATGTCATAAACAGTACGAGCTACTTTTTAATCTAAATCACATTTTGCTTCTGTAAAATACAGTTTTGAAGTAACCATTGGTTGAACATTGATTGGTAAATTCTGTTTCTTTAGCTAATATGGTGTAATATGAAAATGTTGTAGAGATCATTATCATTCCTTTAATTTGAAGAAAAATCTTTTGTCTTGTTGTGTCAAGTAAGATCTCTTCATTCTACAAACCAGTCAGATTTCCTTTTAATTAAAAATCAAAAACCTAGGCAGCCAAAATTCAAATTGCAGATTACGAGAGTGCCCTCTCGTGGCTCCGGTTCCTTTCCAAAGTGGCAGAGCACACGGGGATGCTCTGCCTGTGCAAGCCTTGCCTGGTACAACGAGAACCTCTTACAAGTCAAAAGGTACTTCCTTTATTTGTGTTAAATGAAATTGTGCCTGGATTTTGTGCAAATTAAGCGTTTAGATGCTTTTGTGTATTATGCATGATCCTGTTTTCAGGAATAAGGAATGGAAGCTCCCAAGCAGAGGTATAATTACAAGATTACTAAAACCCTGCTTCCCACTAAACAGTGTCAGTGAGTTTCCTTAGCAGGGTTGTGCTGTTTCTTCTGCACCCATAAACTAGCATCAGCCTTGTGGCTGTTTGTCTTGGAGTTTTGCTGTAAAAATCACTTGAGAAATCTCTTCACTAGTTAACATGATTCCAATTTAATTAAAAAAAAAAAATAGATGGGGTAATGGTCAGGAAGTTTCTCTGGAATTTTTTTTTTTTACCTGATGGAATGCTTGGTTTTTCAGGGCAAAGTCATCAGCATATCTACCTCTAATTTGTGTCACTGAAAGAAAAATTTATACAAGCAAAAAGTTTGCAGGTGCTTTTCCTGGCTATTGTAGCTCTCCTCTTCAAGTTTTTTAATAAATAGAAATGCAGCCTTTCATAGGGTCTTTCTTCAGCAAAAAAAATGAACCATACTGGTATGTCTAGCACTGTTTCCTTTTTCTGAAGGATCTCAGAGAAAAATGTTGTCTTGCAAAATATCTTCAAACTGGGTGAGCCTTTCTGTCCTCAGTATTTAATTGAAATAAACCAGATTAATTTTTTCATCAGGAGAATTTATTGATATCTTAATGCAGCAGTGATAGCTTTTGCTTTCTTTTGCTATGTATATTCTGTCTTCCACAAGTCATAGCTTTGCTCCACTAAGTCAGGGAGCCAGGGGAGCCATCAGACAACACTTGGAACTTGTGTCCTGACTTCCATGTTGCTTTTGCCTTCTGGCTTGAAGGTTTGAAGAGCACCAGTTTACATCTAAAACTTCAGATCTAGTACTCTATGTTCCCTAATATTTTCTTCAACTCTATATTCCTTGAACTAAGAATGAAAAATGAAAAAGAATAAAGAAGTTCAATTAAAGAAAAAAGTTTGTTTAGAGGCAAAAGGAAGGAGAAATAGAAGAAACAGGAAAATCCTTTCCTTCAGGGATCTCTGAATCACATCTCTGAATGTGAGAGTCCAGATTCAGCCTGTCTAATTTTAGATACTTCTGAAATGCTGAAGTTAGCAGCAGTGCTGCCTTAGGCTCTTTCTGCAGTAAGTGGAGAGAGGGACATGACTGAAGGGCAGCTCAGCCCACCTAGAATCTTGATTAAATCCTGATGATGCCTCTGTCTTGCTGCTAATTGTCTAATTTGGGCCCTAAAATAGCTGAAATAAGTAACATCCAACTCCAAGTGCCAGCCAAATTCCACAGCACCTTGCAGAGAAGGACCTTACTTGTTGAGCAGAAGACTCTTACTGGTGTCAAACAGGAGGAGGGACTGACTCTTCCTTGGTAATTCTTCTGTTTGGAATCCCTAGACAGTGTAGAAACGTGCTTAGAGTCAGTATTTCTAAGGCACAGTCTTTTTTTCCTTGCAAATGTGACTAGTCTGTTTTCAGCTTCCCTCAAACAGGATCTGCCACAGTCCACTGGTCTGATGGACAGGGATTGGTGCTGCTGAGGTCTGGAGGTGTAGGATGTTTGTGTTTATGATCATTTTACATTGTGCATTTTAGCTTAGGTATTTTTGCTAAGTTTTCCTCTGAGAAAGTCACACATGACCAGCAAATGGTGCTCTCAGCAGTGATTGTACCATGAGATAGTTCTGCTGATGTAAGGGTATGATGCACGTTTTACCCAAAAGATCAATTTAACCAGTAGTCTCTCTTTTATCTGCTTAGGAATTGTATCAAATAGATAGCACATTCCAGCCAAATAAACTGGATTTACAGCTGTCCTGGTTCACTAAAGTCCCACGCTGTGCACCTGATTTACTTTCAGGTCTCTTAACTTTCTTGTTGCCTCAAATCCATGTTCCCTTTTCTGGTTTTGTTCATGTTAACGTTCTTGTGGCTTTGGACACTGATAAGTTTTTCTTTTCTGACACACATTGTCCCTTACCTTCCTGCTGTTCTGTCCACTGTGTCCCCCTCAGCCTTCCATTCTATCATTTTTCTTCCATCTAATAATTGAGTGTACATTAGGACATTAATAACCATCAGAAAAGGGAACATAAGTGATATATTTCTCTGGTTTTGCAACTGCAAATTCTGCCTGGTGAATCCGATTCTTAAAATCACGCACAAAAAAATGAGCTGCTGGCTTTAGTTGTTGCAAATGGCACTGCAAATCTCCACGTCCTATTTTAAAAGACTAACACTTGTGCTTGTTGCCAATTAAAGCGGAGCCAGGCTGCCTTTGGATGGTGCACTCCTTGCAGCTCGAATGGTGTGTGGCTCTGTGCCACGGTGCCTCATCAGCTGAAAACGGGAGGGTTTGCTAAGAATAGCCTCTGTGCCATTGAGAAAAGTGGGATCTGGCTGATGGGAGGTGGTGCCTCACTCTGGGCAGCGTGGGGCCTCAGGCTGATTCGGGGGGCTCAGGGCTTCCTGAGGAAAAAAGGGGCTGCCATTCCTCAGTGAAAGTGCAAGGCTGCTTGTTGTTTTGGAGCAAAACGTAACTGTTTTTGAAAAAATACTTGCAGAAGCATGATTAATTGTTAAAAAGGAAAAGCGGCATTACACTATTCTCAAATGATACCTGTGTTCAGGAGTCTAGCATGCATAAATGGTAGGGAGCTGAGAGCTTGTTCATTTTTCACCACAGTAATTCAGAACAAAAGTAATTACATGTGCTATCCTTGGCTAAGTATCTCAACAAATTTATCATCCACACTTATAATAAATCCTACCTCAGCACAGGTATTAGGGTTTCCTATAATGTTACAAAAGTCACTGGAGATGTCTGTGGCGTTAAAGTGTACTTGACATTTCAAAGCACTGTGCCTGTACACATATTTCTGGTAGTAGCTATTTAATTTATATCCAGGACAGTTTTCTGATATCAGAGCATTCTTGATTAGAATCTGTAGTTCTTTTCTGTCTCTGCTTTCCTTCTTCTTTCATCAGTCTCAGCTCTCGGGGAGTATAATGAGGAGTACCTTCCTGTGAGTCACAGCTTTAGGTCCCGTTGTTTAACCGGAAAGGAACGCGACAGGTTGTGCTTTACTGGAAAGTCTGATTGAGAGATCTTTTGCTTCCCTGCTGGATGGAGCCATAATTATGTCTGTGATTGGTTGCGGAGGAGGATGAGTAAAATAAAATACTGAATCATAAATAACAGTGGGTTTTGTATTTATTTTGCTTTCTCACACTGAATGAGTAATCTCTAAATTTTTATGAAAAAGAAAACAGTTCTTCATAGATTTAAACAATGGTATATATTTTTCTTTTTTTGAAACTTTATCTATGTGGATGTCTTGAGTAGCCAGTAAACCATATTCATGCTGCCATTTATCAAAAGATTATTTGTTTTTCACTTTGAGTGTAATTAATAGCAGCAGCCTTGTTAAACTTCCTGCCTTAGTATCAATCAATAAGCACTCATTACCAAAAGCTGGATGTCTGAAAGGTCTAGCATTATATAAAAAGCTGACATTTCAAAGATTGACTTTCATGCCCAATCAAGAATATAACCATCTTAGATTTAAGTCTGTTAGCATTCATGTATTTTGGCATTTTTATTCCAAAGTAGTACATTTTGTGAGGCTACCAGCAAGCTGAAGAGAACAGTTTAAGGACTGTTTCTCCCTTTATTTGGTTCTACTGTATTTATATTGTGAGCTTCTTTTCCTTGTTGCAGTGATCATCATTGGTTCAGGTTTGTATAGGCTGCAGACTACTTGCAGAAGGAGATTTTGAAGCAGGGCAGCAACTGAAGAGGATGGGTGTGGTGAATACAAAAAGGATATATAGCCTCACACCAGCTTGTGGAGAGCACGAGCTTGTGTTTAAGTGTGCTCAGCTCTTACATTCCAAGTAAAATGAGAGATGAGAGATGCCATGTGCAAGAAGATGGGAGAAATTTGAAACAGCAAAAGTTGAATCCCTGTTCTTGTTGTGATATAAAATAAATACATTAACTAATAGATTTAATATCTAAGCAGAACCGTTTGGAAGAAGCAAAACAACCAGGTACTTTGAAGAAGTTTGCTCCTTTATTTTATAGAAAAAAACATGACAGCAGTCTATTAAGACTTTATAAAGTTCTGGTGCAGCAAGAAAGAACTGCTGCCATATAATTTCTTGTGGTAATAAATTTAAATGGTCTGGTTGTTATTAGAATGCTAATCAGGAAGGAAGCAGAAGTCTGTCCTTTTTTCATAAAGGGGTATAAAAAAGGTTACACACTTCAAAATGCAGAAAAGACAGAAATTAAAAGCTTAAATAACTGCAAACAGCAGGGTACGTCAGTAATGGAAAGACTTCTTAAATGACTGTGACAGCTTTTGCAGGTGCACATACTCTGTCACTTTGCCTAGTGGAGCATTGAAAAAGTTTTATGGCTCTCCTTTTGAAATTTATTAAGGGTTTCTTTCTTTCTTTTCCTTTCTTTGCAAAGTAGTCTGGACATACCCCTCCCTTGCAGTCGTTTTTATTACAGCTCCTAAAGGAAAGTCATCTATTCAAAAACATGTGTTGCTTGTTGTCTCCGTGGTTAGCTCACAGAGCTGTAAGTGCTGGAGAAGGTCATTATTTACAGCCAGATATTTTCCTTTCCTTCCCTTCCCCCATATCTTTTTCTTTTTATGTAAATCCCATTTTATTTGGTTTAGTTGTTGCAAGTCTCCCTGTATAATTTTATAATATACCCCTAATCATTTAAACTAGTAACAAAAATGTTTTTTTCGAAGAGTTTGACCATCAGGAACTAGGAGTTCTTGTTTTGGAGGGAGGTTTTATGTTTATCAACTTGTCTATTACATTCTGCTATATGATTATTCATGTTTTCACTAACACATTTGCATATTACTGTTCATAGGAGTTCTGAAGGGCTGTGGTGTTTGCTGATTCTACTTAATTTTACTCAGCTCCTGTTTCTCAAAGACACAACTTTTTTCCTTTTTTCCCCTTTTTTTCTTGAAGCTTGATATCTGTTCTCTTTGAAATATTATTTGTTATTTCAACAAATCAGCAATTGTTATCTTGTAGAATTTTATTCCATTGACAGAGCTAATTCCTCTACAGATGAACAAGTGTCAGTTTCCATTTTGTTTTCTGCAACTTCTCAATATTTCAAAGAACCTTCTTCCCTGCAAAATCTCATATTTATGTTAGTAGGAGTAAATGTGATGGCACCATCTAATTTTGATGCAAATTTGAAGAAAATGAGAGGCAGACAGGATTTTGCCCTTCAGGAGCCAGTTCCGGGTTAGAGCTTGAATTACAGTGAATGTCATGCCAGGATTTTCTTGGGGAAGTGGTTAATTTCCAGTGTTATCGAAACAAAGTATTTTGATTTTCCCGGTGAAGATAAATACTTAATGCTTCAACTTTTAAACCAAAACCAGTGACTGTGGTTGTGACAGGGATCAGTAAGATAACCAGTCACCAGTATCAGTTAACAGTGATTCACGTCCCTTTAGTTACAAGCAGGAGAATGATTGATTGCAACAGTGATGGGAACGACTCAAAGAACTCACAAAAACATGAAAGAGTTAGAAGTAGAGTGTTTCTCTGTATTCCATCCTATACCTTTTGCTCAAAATGAACTTTAGTTAGGGTTGTTTGATGGGTTGTAATAGTGTAATAATTCTCTCATTTTCCATTAACTATTACTTGGTTTAACACATTAAGTACCATATGTTTCATCTTTGAGGGCAAAGAACTGTGGAAAGTGTTATCAAAACTTGCTGCTTTAATTAAATTCTCTCTTGTTGAACAAGAAAAAAGTCTCAGTGTCTAAAGAGTGGATACTGAGATGTTCCTGTAAATAATGGGATGGTGGGGAGTTACAGAGAGCGTCCTGCTTTTGGTAGAACACTGACAACATCTGTAATAGGTAACATACTGAAAATCCTCACAATAAGCGATTTTCAAGCTCCTTGTAGTCTGAAATTAAGGCCATATTTCTTCCCGTCAGGGGCATGTTGCAGGTTTAGGCATTTGGTGAACTGCATGATGAGATGTGGGCAGTGGCACTTCTTACTTGCATATGATTGTCCTCGAAGTTAGCTAACGCTGTTTTCCCTCTGAACAAATTCCATCCATATGTCTTTAAATTATTAGTAGCTACCCAGGGTTCACAAGCTATTCAGTGCATTGATTGCTAGTATAGTTGAACTTCTTATGCAAAAAGCTTTTGATACAAAACAAGTATAAGAGATGTACAGTCCTGAAGAGTCATTTGCGAAGTACAAGTGACTAAAATTCCTGATTTAAATGTTCTGGTTAGGATAGCGACTTTTTTTCTAATTATCGTGGAATTCTTTAGCCTATTTTAGTTTGCTGAATAATAATGTGGTGTAATAGGTGAGTATTCTATACAGAAATGTGTGAATATACAGCACACTAGCTCCTCCCTGCAAAGTCTTCTTGGGGTGCTTTGAGTGTGCACTGTTGGAATTAACTGTAGTCCACAGTAAATTATCCTTCACAAAGGCATTCTTAGTCCAAAGTTTCTGATCTGGATATTATTTATTCTGCAGTCCTGTGCAGCACCATAAGATAAACATAGCTGTGTAAAGAGACTCCCAACTTCCTTTGTATTTGCTACCTCAAAAATCAATTTTTCTTCGTGCTCAATAGACCACATGAACCAAAGCTTGGCAAATATTTCTACCAGAAAGTACTAAACCACGGTGCTTTTTGTGATGTGCTCTCAAGAAAGGGTAGCTGGTAGACTTAAGTAATGCTTTTCCTCCAGTAACCAGTCTTCTGCTAATCAATGCTTTGCATAAATAATAAGGCACTCTAGGCTTTGCATAAATAAAGCGGCCCTCCATAGGCCATGAAGAGAAATGGTTCTCTTTAATTGGTGATACTATTAAAGGAACAACCTTTACAAAACTTGATCAATATGTGGTTTTCCTCATCAAGTGCTCAGAAGTCCTAATGAGTAAAGTGGCAGCTGGTCTCCAAATAAGTAATGCTGAAGTAGAAAAAATAAACAAAATTATAATGTTAATTGTCCTTCCTCCAGACTCGTTTCAACCAGCGCCTTAGTAACCAGAGTATTGCCTTGGATGAAGATGACGATGATGAAATTGAGAGAACAAGCAAGTAAGAAGCCTGTTTGGATGTGTTATATATGTTTAGGAGAGAAAGTAACAAGTGTTATTCAGCAAAGTGGAGTTCAAGTGACACATTTTTCTCCTGTCCAGGCTGCTAGCTCAATTCTTGATCTAGATTATGTCAAGTAGTTCAGGATTTAGATCTGCTTTAAAAAGAGGGACAGGCTATTATATGTTTCCATTATTTATAGTGACCAGAAGAGCTTGACATAATCCTCAGTCTTCACAGCCTCCAGATAAAAAGACTACATACACAAAGAAACACCAAAATATTCATCAACATGGTGGGCAGTGACCTCAGCTAATCTATTCTTTAAGGCTTGTGTTGTGGCCATGAAAATGGGACATTTTTTTGAAGGGTCTGAAAGACAAATAATGCCATGGAAGTTTTATACCAAGGTCTTCCTATATGAGAACTAAAGGAAAACTGTACATTGAGGCTTAAGCTTCATTGAGGCATTTTCTGAATTCAGGAGTCGATTTTTGATAATGAACATCTGGATATAAACCAGAAAGGACATTGAAAGCAAAATCAAGCAGCTTAAGCTGTGGTATAGTAGGGAAGAGGGAGCTAGTGAAGTGTTAAAAGAATGTAATGAAAACAATGAGCCATGGAAAACAGCCTTTGTAGCAGTATTGATAGAGGTAGAAAAAGACCGTGGTAGGATGGGGATCTGAGGTGAGGATATTGCAATGAACAAGAGAAGAAATAAGAGACAAAAGCACCAGTTCTCCTTGCAGATAGGCAATACATCAGGAAGTCTGCTCATGTGATGGAGGAAGAGTTGCAATAGGAGTCTTGCCACTACAACAAGTGTTTGGCTGGACCAGGAGGCAGCTAATGGTAACTGCATCTCCATTGACACCATATATCTGTGCTCAGGAAAATTCTTGAGTAGAAAGATATTCCAGGTTTATGTTCCCAATCAAAGGTCTTGAAAAGCATTCTCCTATGTCCTTTCAGAAGTAGCTATAATAAAATGGCTTTAATGTTCTTATCTGATGGAAAAGTTTTGTTTTCAGGTTATCGTCAGAAGACAGTGAAGAAGCTTCTGCTTACTTTTATGATAGTGATGGCTCTGGTGAAACTGGAATAACTCAGCATCAAGGAGAAATGGACTTGCTTGGAGAGATTCTGGACACGCTGAGCACACACAGTTCAGATCAAGGAAAACTCTCAGGAGCAAAGAGCCTGGATTTCTTTAGATCAATGGATGACATTGATTACAAGACTGCGGTTAGTCTTCTGCTTTCATTTGAAAACCAACCCAAGTCCATTTACAGTGGAATCCTGCACTTGTGGAATGAACAACATGCAGCTCAGAGTCTTCAGCACAGTCCTTAGAATTGCTGATATGTCTTCCTAGGGCTATGTAACAGTACACTCATGCTGGCCACTGCATGATGGTTTTTCACCAGCCAAGAAATTGTCCAGGTTACTAAGTCATCTTGGAACAGTATTTTTCCCTTAAAGCAGTAACCACATAGCTCTGAACAGTATAATAATTTACTTAATCAAATAGTTTAATAATGCATTTATGTAATTTTTTTTTTTTGCTGTTAAATCTGATGTGCCTTGAGCTGGTTTAGGATTTTTTAATGCAGTTTAGAAGGCATTTTCTTTTTCACCTTGTAGATGTAGACTAGTCATAGTGATATAATGATTGTTTCCTTTTTGATTTAAATCATGAGATCCAGGTGGTAATTGCACCTGAAACACTGCTAGAATAGTACTCCAGCATTTTCTAAGAGGGCTCCTTGTTCCTATTTTAGGTAGAGTGGCACTGGTCCTTTAGTGTAAACACACTGCTTGCCTACAGTTTTAAAACCCTCACCAAGTCACTGCTGTGGTATTAGCCAAAAAAGCTTAGTGTTTTTGAATTCCAGCACATTTCAGCTGTCCAACACTTACTTTTGCTGAAAGAAATCCTATAGTAGATGATTTGTTACTGGAGCAGCGAATACTGATGCAAATATTTATAAAGCTTGTAAAATTTTATATTATGAGTGTCACACAGGGGTTAGATTAATAAAATGCCCAGTTTTGTTTGACCAAAAAACTTTAATATTGCAAGTTGGTATAATGAAGCAAAGAGGAAATGCCATCTGGTTTTAGTTTTAGTCCCCCACCCTCTCATATTATGGGTACAAACTAGAAAAGTGTGTCTTTGTTCACTGTCAAAACTGCTTATGCCAAGACTGAATGGACAGAGGAGACAGAAATCCTTCCACTTTGTGGTACCAGAGGCAGTCCTTTAGGCTAAGAGACAGTGTTCTGTGAGGAAATGTAAAAACACTTGGCCTTGCATTGTGTCTGGGATAGTTGTTTTGTAACACCGAGCCCCACAGGGAATCCATGATTTAGGAACGTGCAAAATCCCTTCCAGTACTTGTGTTTCAAAAGTACCAGTGTAGAGATGTTTCTTGTGACATTAACTATGAACACGTGTTTTTTCTTTCAGAACAAGTCAAATGCACCTAGTGAGAGCAACCTTACCCTGCTCTGCAGCAGTGCTAATGACCAGGCAGAGTGGAACCTCGGCCAGGATGACAGTGTCCTCCATGGGAAGCAGCTCCCCCCGTCGCCAAGGAAGCAAGTTTCTTCTGGTGGCCAGAGAGAATCTCTCTCAGGGATGGAAGAAGAGAAGAGTGGCAAAACCTTTACTACTGACAAGATGGACACCACTAGTTTGACAAGCCTATCTCCAGCACGACCAAACGCCCAGTTCACTTCCCTAGAAAGTTTCAAAGCAGGCTTTTCTTCCTGTCAGTATGCAAAGCGTAATGAAACACTAAGCAATACCTCAGAAGATCAGCTCTCAGCAGGTCTTGCTCAACAGCCATCCATTCTGGTCCCTTGGGAGAAAGGTGGGAAGGAAGGAGATGAAACTCCAGAAGAAGGTGGACTTCTTCAAGAAGTGGTGTCATTATGTAAACTGAATTCTGCTTTTCACTGTGGTTTAAATATTTCAAAGGATAGCTTATCCAGCAGTAGCAGTGGAAATAAAACATAAGAAAAGTATGAGAAGAGAAACTTGACTCCCATCAGATGTTAAAGGGAGACTACTCAGGACTCCATGTAACTCCATATAACATGATAACCAAAAAAATGAAAAGGAATAAGAGATCTGTTATAAAAATAATTCTCTTCAGTTGAGTATGCATTTTCTGCCATTGGACATCCGCTTTTATGTTTACTCAGTTTGTTTGCTATAATTAGGTCCACAAAATGGAACTACATGTATGAATGCACTCTCAAATCAGGTACTAATTAGTCTCTGTGTTAAAAATACAGCAAGTGTATGGTGCTTCCTAGCATTTTCTTCCTTTAAGCAGCAAGGGTATCGTCTAAAGGTAGCCAGGTTTTGAAGGTACTATGTTAATCCCAGTAGCATGAAATGAACCAAGCAATCTGATTTGTCTGAAATGTACAAATGTTAATATCTGTAATGAATAATTGCCTTAATCTTTTGAGAAGGGGTTTAACTGTCTTAGAAGATGAATGCAAATCTACAAAACAGCAATAATGATTTTACATGGCAGGAATTTGCTTCAGCAAAGGTGGGGGGAGGGAAGGAGACTTTTTTTAGATTAAGGAATTTCTTGTGACTATAACTTGGAACTTACTTCAAACTAAAACTGTGGCTCTGTCTTCCAGACTTCAAAAAGGTAGCACATGGTTTTCTCTCTTCTGTAAAGTACATGAAGTACTGAATTACGTGACGTTTATTGACTTCTGTTTACAACTAAGACACTTTAAAGACACATTATCCAGTTTCCTTAGGTAGACTAATTCACCTAAAAATTCTCAGAAAGAAAAGTGTAAGTGGAATTGATAGATTTCTGTTATTTTTTATTTACTGCATTTTAATAGTTGGAAAACTAATTTGTGCCTAATTTGTAACACTGGAAAGCTGTGTTTCAGATTCAGATTGAGACTGCATATAACCAACTCATTTTAGCCAAGTTGGACAACCAAAAACTTCTTTCTAAATTCAGTGAAGGAGAATAAGTGGTCCTGATGTATAATGTATTTAGAACAAGCATTTGTCCTCCTTCTGGCAGTGTTCCTGATGAATATTTGGATATTTAAAGTCTGAACACTTTTAGTGCTCTGTGGAGCAGCTCTTTCATTTTTGAAATTTTCTTCGTCTGTGCATTTTCACTTCACCATACATACCTTGTCTCCACAACAACTCAGGACAAAAAAGATAATTCATCCGTTTCAGCAGATTAGAATTGTCTGTTTTGAGGGATATTTGTGGTAAAGTTGGTAGAAATAGGACATGGATATAGGATGAACCCTGCCTGAGAAGAATGTTCTGCTGCTCTTCTAAGTCATGAAACCTTTTTTCTTTCCCTCTTTGGTAGGAATGATTTCTGTTAATCTCAGCCTAGGCCTGTGTGAGCGCATTCCTGGGGTTGGTATTTGGATCAGATTGTGCTTTAATACCTTAACAGTAATTTGTAGCAGAGTTTCATATCAGTTGCCTCACTGAGATTTATTAATCCCTTTTCCTATTAGCTGACACAAGTGGAAAGAGGTTTTTGTGGCTGCTTCCTTACAAGGCAGCTGACCTAAGGGATTGCTCCATGTCATGGCAGAGGCCCTGTTTGGAACTTCAGCAGAGAGGCTCAGTAGAGTGAGACCTGGGGTTGTTACTGCAAAGTTTCATCTTGTTCCAGAATGAGAAGGGCTGGGCCAGTACTTGGCACTGAGGATGACCCTGCAGAATTAATATTTTTTAATCAGTGCAACAAAGCTAAAAGGCTGTAAAAGTGCAAATCTTGCAGAAATATCTGTGTCTGAGCAAGCATGAACGTTTTGGAGGGCATCTGCATAGCTGGAGAATCTCAATGTTCCAGAGTTAGCAGTTGTACATCCAGAGGTGTGCACTCCAAACTGTTTATCCTTTGGTTTCCCCTTGTGCATCAACATGATTTTACTAACAAAAAAATATTACTTGGAAAAATGTTGTGCACTATTAGAAATCAAAAATATCATAAAAATAATGAAAATCTTCACTCTCAGCATTCCAAGTGGGTCAGCCCGGGTGGCTCATGTGCTGTTCAGATGACAAAGCTCCAGAGCAACCTGGTGGTTCCTTGTTTAAAGCTGGCTTTAATGATTTGAGGGCATTGTTCTCCCTTGCTAGTACTAGGCATTGCCCAAGCATAGTGCTGCAATTGTGTCTAAGAGAAGACAGGCAATACACAGGTTTTTGTTCTTGTAGCACTTCTCACTCGTTCTTGTTCATCTCCTTGCATTTTGTGATGAGAATTTCAAGGTTCACCTTTTTTTTCCTCTGCACCTCACATGATATTTCTATCCATGGTTCAATCTAAGTTGCTTTGTTTTCTTCATTTATTAAAGATAGTAAACAGTATCAGTGTTTTAAGGAGGAAAATAAAAAAACCCAGGAATTATAGCCATCGTTACTTTCAAAACCATCAAACACCTAAGTCAGGAATGCTGCCAGAAAATGGTTTTCAAAAATGACTCTCTAGTACAGGCATAAATCTTTCTGGCTTTACATGAGGGTTAAACACTGAACAAATAATCACATAGGTTGTCCCATTCTCAGCTTTCTGGAAAAAATGTGGAAGCCGTGTGAGACTGCCAGTATTCTTAAGTTTTTATAAGGATAATAAAATTGAAAGTTTGATAGTGGAATCTTTCAAAATTGAAGCATTGTAGTAATAATTCACTGCTTCATGGAGTGAAAATGCAGGCTGAAAAGAAGTAAACAGATTAAATAAAAGATGGTAACATTCAATTTAGAATTATTTTAATTTCAGTCAAAATGTTTCTGTGCTTATGCTGCATTGTTTCCTTACTATTTACAAAGCCCATAGTTTGTTTACAGTCATTAAATAGTATGTCTTTTTTGGTTTTGAGCCTTATATGGGTTCAGAAATAGCTTAGTCTTATATATATATATGTTGAATTTAACTGTAGGTACATTTTTTTACTCTGTAATATACAGAATCTTTTCCACTTATTATCAGTGATCTTTTAAAAAGGCTAATATTTGTGCCTTATTTGAATAGAATTGCCAGTTACCAAATAGATAAGAGTCCAAACTGATATTTCTGGTTCAACACTCTTGTTCTCTGTCCTTGTGATAATATAAAACTGTTTATTGGCTACATATGCAGTTTTTTTAGTACCACATTGGGTTCTATATTAAGATAAATTTTCCAGGTCCAGTACTTCGCAAGTTTTTTACTTGTATGTTTATATTTGTGGAAATCCTTCTAGTGTCTTTGAAAATCATCAACATTGATCACCAGCTACTGGTGAGAACTGAATTCGGCTCAGTCAGAGCTCCTGTGGTCTTCTTCAGAGGCATCTCTTTTCTTCAGGATCTCAAAAATCTTCCCATTTCTCCGGTTTAAGGGAGATACCAGGTTATTTGATTAAGCTTTGTGGTCCGTTACTTACATATAGGAACAAATTTCTGATGCAGAAAGTCAAACTAGGACTTGAAATTAATATTTTTTGAGTTTATTTTGCGTAGATGTCTGCCTAAAATGAGCTGTATCACTCATCTGGTTTGGAAGGAAAAAGTAAGGGCAGCGGAAGGACAAAGGGATTCCTGGGTTGTTCCAGGGCAGTGTGATGAAGCAGAGCCTTCTGTCCACAGAAGAGATAACTTCAAAGAAATCCAGATTTCAGTTCTAGCTCAGTTACAGTGGTTCCAGCTCAGTCATGTAGGCAAAAGTAATATTGCCTGTGCAGTTAACTCCCTGTGGGATCTGCAGAATGGATAATATGTTGTTCCAGTCAAAGCCTTCCCATTCACGTGTATAGAGATGTAACAAGGAAAACTGCAGATATTGGGGGAGGACTGTGGATGCAGAGGTGATCCCTACCCACCCTCTATGCATGCAGAGGGCAGTCTGTGTAGAATAGACAGTGGTTTGCTCTTCCATCTCACATATTTGGGTATCATGTAGTTCTGAAAAATAGACTTGTTCTGAAGAAAAAATGTAGTTGTAGAAGTTTACCTAGAAGTTGTCAACTGAACCCTTCCTTGTCATTTAGCATTTCAGTGGTGCTGCTGCTGTTGGGGTGGGATCATCAGAAACTCTCAACACTGGCTGAAGTCCCCTCTCAGGCATTGTAACACAGACTTCAGGCAGAGTTTTAGAAAAATGCTGGGTGCTTCTGAAAATCCCACCCAATCTATTAGAAGAGTGTTTTAGATGAACCTTAAAACCTTAAAATCCTGTTTTAGATGTCTTTTCAGGTTTTAGGATGAGCTAGTTTACAACCTCGTGTTCTTGTAACCAATGTAAAGTCTAGGCAAAAGAACAGTTAAACCAGGTGTTTAAAATAGCTTCTCTTTATCCACCTATAGTCAATGATATTCAGTTCTACAGAACAATTTTTCGTTGGTGCAGCTGTCTAATAGAATTGCTAGGGGCATCTAAAATATTTTCTCTATGCATGTAAGTAATCAAAGAAACATTTCATGCAATAATCAAGTGCCAGTGTGAGGCCCTTTTGCAAATGCCTCCAGTGTAATCCTGACCATACCCTGTCCTGCAGGAAGAACCCCTAACCATGGACCTCCCTGACTCCTCAGGGGCAGCTCAAGAGGAGCTTGATTTCCAAGGAGTTAGCATCTTCTCCCTTGGCACCAGCCTCTAGTCCGTGTCCTGTGAGACTCTAGCCCAGTGTATTCCCAACAGCCTGAAACTTCAGGCTAAACAAATGTGGCTAATAAACAGCTTCCTTATTGCAAAACTCAGGATGGTGAAGGCTGTGAGTTCCCATGGTATTGCAGTAAATCTTTGAAGAATGAATGTAGAAATAATTGCACCAGCAAAACCAGTATGAATGGTGATGTGACTTCAGTAACTTCTTTGCTGCTATTAGGCGTGTCTGTCTCTGCCAGGTGTTGTTTACTTGTTAGCAGAATCTGATCTGACCAGAACGTGTCCTCATCTTCACCCCAGGAGCATGGACCACAGCTGGCCTAGAATTCACGCTCCTCGGGGTGTTGAAAATAAAGGAATGGAAAGGGATGATATGGTTTGTTTGTGCAAAACCTTCCTTGATCCGGTTTGCAATATCTGTCCCACGGTTTCAGTCATTGGCCAGTTGAAAGTACTTGACAGGTCTTTCTGAAAGCTGCTTCACTTACTCTTGTAGTTTCTGGTGAGTCCACAGCCACCTCAGTCTAGAGGCCATCCACAACCCACGGAGTTGGCCAGGCCGTTGCCATCCTCTGCTGGGTTGGAGTATGCAGCAGGTAGCACAGTTGGGAGTTACTCCAAGGTGGCACTGTAGTTAAGGGTACTCAATTAAGTTGTACTATCACTTAGGACAATACTAACAACACTTGTAGTTAGAATCCAGTAACAGCATTTGGAATATAAGTTGAGTTCAAGTATGTTGACATTTTTATGATTCTGTGTGAATTAACATTCTTTCTGTTAAAAATAAGGGAGCAACTTGGTTGGGAGGGGGAAATGTGTTGACTTTCAAATCTTCAGTGAATTTTGTGCAATATTTCTCCTTGTTTTCAAAGTAATTTAGTAGTGCACATCTGCTTTCAAGCAGATCCATGAAATTGTATTTTTCAGAAATGTGTAAAATTACATGTAGCTTTGAAATATGGTTGTATGATAGAAACATGAAGAAATATATTCTAATGAGGCAAATGTATGTTTCTAGTGACTGGGAGTGATTATGGATGTCACATTCTATAGAAATAATAAGGCCTAAGCCAATGTTCACATACCAGTAGTTCCAGGTAACTCTTAAAAGTAAAACCTGCTTAAATTGAAGTAAGGTTAACTATCAGAATTTAAGATGTTTAGTTTCTGCTTTGATCACTTATCAAGGGTAAAAGGTTGAGGTGTTAAGCACTGCTTTTCAGGACCAGCATTGAGGTGAGAGTTCATAGCGATGACCAGAAGAATTTAGTTTGTGACATCCCTAATTATCATAAGTCATTTCATAAAACATCTGCTAATGTTGCCAGTATCCTTTTAAGTTTTTGTAAAATAATTTCTTTGTATATTGATGTACATTTTCTTTTAATCCTTGGTCTTTCCTTGAGACCTTATTTAAATTAATATACTTGAATGAGGCAATAAAGCACTGTGGAAGAGCTAATCTTGGAGTGGCTTGCACACAAGCACATCATGTCTGTTCATGATTTTTGAGGAGGAAGAGCAATTTAAAGTGCTTAGATGTTTGGCAAACTGTCAGTTTGTGTTTGTTAATTTTAAATCTGTGTCAGATACGATGAGAAATGCTGCAACACAGAACAAAGCAACATCCTGCATCTTGATGTTTCTAATTTTTTTTTTCCATAACATTTTTTGTGACCCTTGAAAACCATTCCCAATTATGCCCCTTATTATAAATTACCCTTAATACTTAGAGGCATAAAGTACAGGACGCATTGAGATTTTACTGATAATTTTGAGATTAAAAAAACCTCACACACCAAACAACCAGCATTGTCCTTAGAGTTTTAAAAATTTAGTTAGTTACTGACCTTTTAACAAAACTAGAGCCAAATTTACTCCATGCTTTTGCACCTTCTGGACTACTGTTCAAAGTCACCTCGAGGACTGCAATTCTGACTTTAGACTACTGTTAGTAGTGCACTGTCTAGATGTATTAAGTGAGCTGTGATGTGTGGTGTGGTTTGTTTTTTCTTTTTCCTTCCAAAGTTTGTGGCATCAGTAGAAGTTTTCGGTGAATTCCACATTACCATAAAGTGCCCAACACTGTACTGTAAAATAAAATTTAACAATATCAAAATTCCGTGGGTGATGAAGGTTCTTGTTTGATGGGTTGATCTGAGCAGCATTTTCATGCTTATCAGGCATAAAGATTAAAATTATTCTGTATTATTTTGGAAGTTTTTGTCCATTGAATGAACATTTCATTTTTTCAAATGTAGAGAAAGCAGAATGTGTTTTCTTGAATGTAATAATGAATTTATTAAGTGCAAATGTTCAATGTTGATGTCCTTTGAAATTCCAGTGGTATTTTGGATCTTTAAAAATCTTAGCTAATCCTTCCTTTTTGTTAATCAGCTTTTTTGGGGCTCAAGCTCTTCAAATTACTGCCAAAAAAGCACGTATATTATCTTTTTTCATAGGTTAAGAAACCAACATGTTAAGGATAAACAAGCAAGAAGAAGGTACAGTAATAACTGATGGGTGCTATGGTGTGAACCTTTCACATTAGATGTTTAAAAAAGTAATAATTGTGATCTCACCAAGTATTTTTGTACTGTTCAGCCAGGTATTATCAGAGAGCTCTTGGGGATCCTACTGGTGAGGGAGGAGAGGTGCCTGACCTCCTGTGATAGCTGTGGTGGGATCTGATGAGGGGTCAGACTGTGCTGCTGAGAGGTGCTGGGACCTCCCCTTTTTGCAAACTTGGACACTGCCTGCTCCTCCTGCCCCCTTGGGCCTGGCTGCAGCCCCTCCAGCATCTGATGGCTCTGTTGGGCTGTGTGACCCATTGGCACAGCTGCTGACCTTCCTTCACCCCCCTCCTTGGTGCTGACCTGCCTTCATCCCCCTCCTTGCTGCTGACCTGCCTTCACCCCCCTCCTTGGTGCTGACCTGCCTTCATCCCCCTCCTTGCTGCTGACCTCCTTCGTCCCACTCCTTGCTGCTGCTGGGGAGAGGCAGCTGCAGAAAGCATCTCTTGGCTTCGGGGGAGATCAGGAGTAAAATGAAGGTAGGTTTATCTGTAACTTTAGGTGGGCTAAAGGACGTGTAGTGTGACCCTGGTTGGCCTCTGTCGCTCCATCCTTCTCAGGGCTCCTGATTCCCCCAGCTCCAGCATGGAGGAGCTCCTCCATTGTGAGTGGATCTCTGCTCCCCATGGACCTCCCTGGGCTTCAGGGGCACAGCTGCCTCACCATGGGCTGCACCTTGGGCTGCACAGGAATCTCTGCTCTGGCACCTGGAGCACCTCCTGGAGCAGCTCCTGCCCCTGGAGCACCTCCTGGAGCAGCTGCTGCCCCTCCCTCCCCACTGACTTTGGTATCTGCAGAGCTGCTCTGTCAGCTATTGCACAGGGTATTTTCCCCCCTTGACTGTGTTATCCCGGGGGTGCTGCCTCTGTGGCTGATCAGCTCAGCCTTGGCCAGCCATGGATCCGTCCTGTAGCCGCCTGGCATTGACTCCACCAGACATGGGGGAAGCTTCTTACAGAAGCTTTTTTATGTAGTTACTGGTGTATGACTATAATTCAGCTAAAATTTTCCATTGAATGGCTATGCAGAGTAATCTGATCTGTTAATCACTCTTCTATAATAAAAGCATTTTGATACCTTATGCAGACAAACCATAGAGGCTGTGGTTTCAATATTTATATAGTCAATCCACAATTGATGAGAAAACTACAAATTATCTTGATACAAAATAACAAGGGTGTGATTTTTAACACTTGCCTTTAGACCTGTGCTAGCTTACTGCAGTCAGCAGAGTGATACCAGCTGTGAAGTGTGCCAGCAAAGGGATCCTCACTGCCAGATTAAGCACATCTTGTAGTCATTCCTTTGATTTTCCAGTAGATACAGATATCATTTTTTCACCTTTTAAAATGATAGCTGTGAAAATGAACTTTTGTCACAGGTCCAGATTATGAGTCAATCGAGGACATTATAAAAGCAATCTTTGCAGAAGGAGCGGGAAGATACGAAGTCTTCAGGTAAAGTTCACCTGCTTTCCTTAGTTTTTTTTATCTCAGGGCACTGAGAGTGTGGTTGCAACTTGCCTTCTGTGGATGTTTAAGTTCTTTCAAACCCGAGAAGGAGACAGGAGTGAAAAAGGTAGTAATAAAAAAAGGCAGTCTAAGATAGGTTGGCAGATTTTACACAGATGGTACAGCAGGACTCTTCCTGTTGATACAATACCAAGTGTCTGTGAAAAACTCAGAGGGGTGTGGTGTACCAGCCACATGGTATCACCCTGGGTACAAAAGCTGGTTCATGTATTGGGAGTTGTGTCATTTGAGGGAAAAATGCAGCTCAAAGCACTAATTTACCGGGGAATTATTTAAAAGGAGAAATCAGAAACTCTCCTACTCATTAGTAACTTCTTGATTGTGCTTCAAAAGCAGATGAGAATTGCTTTTGCAATTCACTTTTACTTTCATACAGTGCAGCTGCAGCTGATCCTGAATGATGGACAAAGCATTTGATTTTCATTCTAGAACTCACTGTGTGTTAACCTCATGTTCACAAAATGAAAAATAACTTTATCAAATTCAGGGATTTAGATTTTTATTTGATGTGACAAGCAATAACAACAACAACAAAAACCTAAGCAATGCCCGGAGTGTTGTTGTGGGTTTGCTGGTATTCAGATAAAGCAGAGTCTGTCTGCAGATTTTCACCAGTCAGAAAAAAATGCTAACAGCTTCTTGCACTTCAAAAGCCCAGAGGCAGTCAGTCCTGTTGGAAATTTTGTATGAAACATAAACAAGTACTAGTTCTGAAAGCAAAGTTTGGGAAGCACATTTGGAATATGCTGTGGGCTGTATATTATTTCCTTGGTGTGACTGCCTATTTCACATTGCTGTTGAAGGACTGGGCTCCTGGTGGTTTACTGCTTCACTAATTTTTTTATTTCTGGGTCCATTTCTCTCAAATAATTGTCACTTAAAGATTAGGAACTAAGCAGCAACAAATCCCACCATACAACTCAGGTACAGTGTGGCCTACAAAGAATCTACTAAACTTGGTTGCAAGGCTTTTCCTGTTAGGTCTGTCATCTGTTTTTAATTGTTAAGTCCTAAACTACTCAGTTTCATGGATGAGACATAGTAGAGATGTACTCTGCCATGTACAGCTTACGCAATACTCATTTGCCAAATGAGTTTGTTTTCCAGTTGTGTATAACTCTGTGAGTAACTCAACTAAATTGTGGTACTCTGCCTTGAAATGTGCTTTAGAAGTTGAAGTTACAGCAGAAAGTTCTGTCCTGACTACAGACCTCAGCTCTACTCCATCCTTGCACTGGCTCCACATTCAGTAATGTACCAGTGTATGGAGTCAGCCGTGTTCTGTTCACTGTTCCTTTTGAGAAAATAACCTGTTAATATAGTACCACCTGTTTAGCAATGAGGAGGATTATGTACTTAAAATGTTCAGCTGAATAATACATACAAACATCTGACATTTGGCCCGCTCTGAGAATAGGCAACATGCTTATTTAACGATTTCGAAAATGTTAAAACGGTGAGGCAGAAATTAAAATGTCATTTTAAAATATTTGTATTTAACTTATCTGATTCTGTCCTATTCTACATTTCCCCTTGGCATATCCGTACTGGGGGTCACGGTAGCAGTCTGACACCACAGATACTTTGAACGATATACTGAACATTGTTGGCATTTCAGCCTAATTAGTTGCATCCTATTTTGTGATTTGTCTTTGGTCCTTTGGGTTGCTGGCCCAGGATTTTTTTTTTTAACCTTTTTTTTTTTATGCTCATCATTGTCTCATTTTAAATGTCAACAGACCAGTATTTGTGTAATTGGTTTTTTTCCCCTTACTTCTTTTCTCCCAATGTCAGAAAATTTGACAAGCGATTTCTACATCTCAGGCAGGCTACACAAGAAAAATACATTCCAGGACTGAGTGACAAACTAATCCAGTCTGTGCAGGTCTTGAGTGCTGCTACACATTTTTCTGGCCAGTGGTCACTGTTGCCCATAGTTCTGAACCAGAATGATCTTCTCTGGGACTGGTTTAATCATTTGTGCCACCCCAAAAGACAGATCTGCATCTTCTCTGTTGGCCTCATTTCTCATGCAAAAATCTGCTGGAGCTTCCTGGGGTCAGGTTTATTACTGTTGTCTATGATCCTGCCACAGATCCCACTGGAAGAAAATGCTTGGCACTGGGCTTGTTCAGCTGGGCATTGAGGTTTTATACATTCCAGAGAGAAAGTTTCAAATTGCTGGTTTGCTTTAAATGACCCTCACTTGTGCCCACAGGAATATTTAAATCTCTGGAAGATCTGCAGTCACTGATATGTGAGTATGTGTGCATTGCCAGAAACTGAGGGACAGGAGCAGTGCACCTGTTGCTCTTCTGGTTTGCTTTTTTCCTGTTTGTCACTGGGATCTAGGTCAAGGTTGCTCCTTTTGTGAGTGTTTCTAGGTCATTGTAGCCAAGGTGTGAAGTACTGTTCCCACAGTGGTGCTGCAGGCAGCCAGGAAGGAGAGCCTGATGCTTTTTCCTCCAGAATATGCCTGGACTCCTGGCTGGTCCTATCACCTGGCTGTGGTACAGGCAGGGTGCCCTGTCTCACTGGATGCCCACAGCTTGTTATATGGGCATCTTTTCCCTGCTTGCTGAGGAGGGATCAGAAGCGATTAAGGCTGCATTTATTTGTTTAAACTCTTCTGTCCTTGGAGCAAAAATATGTGGAAACACTCCTCACGTTTTCCCTGAAGACTTACACTTCCCTAATGTGCCCAACAATTGTGCAGTTACATGGGGGTAACACCAGAACTCCTGTTCCCTGTGTGCCAGCCGTGGGAGACGCTCAGGTATTTATTTTGTGGGGCACAAAGCAGCTCTGTAACCTGAGGCTGCCCCGTGGCCTGACTGCCTGGGCACCACAAGCACACAGCAGTGCAGGGGCTGCTGGCACAGGTGACAAGGGCCGCCGCCAGTGTGGTCACATTGCCTTAGGGTGGCCCTGCACAGCCCTTCCCTCCCACTCCTCCCCTGCTGCTGCTCCTGCTGATCTCTGCAACCCAAGAAGGGTTAGTGCAGGTGCCAAGTGAAACTGAGTGGGTTTAAATTGGAAACACACATTTTTGTCAGCGCTGCTTATTACAGTACGTGCCAGTGGAAATTGCGCTTTTGCTGGAACTACAGGTGGAACCTCTGAAAGGTCACACACAATATTGAGCTGAGGAGAATGGTGTGCTTCTAACGGTGCCATGAGGAGTGTGGAACCACATGAAGGCCTGTGTGGCTTTTCTCTGATCAGAAAAGACGATTTAAAGCCATGATTTGGACATGCCTGCCTCCGTGGTGCTTGACAATGTTAGATGGATTGCTGGGGAAGGAATTGCTTTGTCAGACGTCTCTGGGGAAAGAAAAATCATGGCCCAATAAAATGAGAAATTAAAAGCAACATTTGTGAAACCAAGTCAAAAACCAGCAAACTTGCTCAAATTGGTTGCAGTATAAAATCTCCCAATACATTTTTGTCCAGTAAATATAATTTGAAAGAATGTAAACTCAGAAAAATCACAACTGAATTGAGACCTCTGCCTGGCCTTCAGTACTTCACCTGTGCCTTGATTCATAATTTATGTTCTGGCTTTTCACTGTGCAAGAGGTCTTCACACCTCATGGCATGCATTATAGATGGAGGAGTTTAGGTTAAAACATGCTTTTACTGTGAGGCTTGGGATACTGCCCACCCTCCACATCAAATTCATGTGTGCAATTTAAACAAAACCTCACTCTGCTCCCAATAAATGCACACCAGATGTATCTCTTGTAAATGTGAGGTTTTGCAGCATCTTGACACATGCCAGTAGTTTGAAGGCTGTGCATGCTTCAGTGGGGCATGAAAGCCCCATCCATTCATTCAACTGTGACATCTTGCAATAGGCAAAATTCTAGTGGTGTCAGCTATTCGCTGCTCAACTTTATTGAATTACAATGCCGAATCTGATGCTCTTTTTTTGAATTGTTTTCAGAGGTGTCAGTTTTCTTTAGCTGAGAGGTGATTGAATAACACAGGAAAAGGAACTTGGCCAAAATCCTCTGATCCGTGATTCCTGATGTTATGTGACATTACACATGTAAGGTTTGTCCTGCAGTGAGACTTGGGGCTTATGTTAAATAAAACATAGTGCAGACGTTTGGGGCTGGGAAAAAGACTTTGCTGTCTCTTATCTGGAGACAAGATTTCTGCTGCGGGACTGTATTTAATGTGGACATTTTAAAAAGTGTGTCAACTATTTATTTAATACTGTAAATTAGATGAAATTTATTATTAATTAGCATCTGTGGGAACAATAATCACTAGCCAGATGTAGACAATGACAAAAAATTGTGGCTTAGCTAATCACTGGCCAGAAACCTGGATGAGCCAGATGCTTCCTCGTGTCCTCCAGGACCAGAAGGTGTGTTTTGGAGGTGTGGGAAGGAAGAGGATTCCCCACCTGAGAATGACTGCAGCTGGAAAAGTAGTGTGATGTCATAGCTGTAAGTCTGTGAAATGTACTCTGAAAGTTTCAGATCACTCAGTTGTACTCAACAGAAGGATAACTGTATTTTGTTGAAAAGAGTAAGAATTTTTGTGCTTCCTTAAGGCATAGTGAAACAAATCCGTGGTGCTGGTGGTCTTCTTCCAGAGAACACAGAAAAGCATTGTTTTGTGTTTAAATCCCACAAGGTCAGATCATGATCATCTTTGAGGAGCGAGGTCTTAACAACATTCAGTTACTAAAATAGTGGCAAACTTGAGTTTCATGGTTTTGGAGATGTTCCTCATGTTCTGGCTTAAGAGATGCTATTGATTTAGGCAGTGAAATACTCTTAGCCAGAAATCCCTTTAACACACTTGGACTGCTTTAACTTGTTCTTTTGAAGAATATAAAAACTTTTATTTAGATTTCTGGAAAACAAAAGAGTTGGACAATTATATTTAACAAAACACCTTTTGATGCTTAACATAGCCCCTTGGCACAGAGTTCTTCATGGGGAATCTGTGACAAGGAAATAATGGCTGACACACACTTATCAAAGGAGGAGATAAGAGTAATACCTCAATGGATTTGGATTCACCAAAGTACCCTGTGATTATTTGGCAGTGCTCTGGCCACAGCACATGATGCTGATGCTTGAGTTTCGTTGGTTACGTGCCAACATACTGAGAAAAAAAAAATTCTTGCAGAAGTTTACACCTTCTCTGCGGGGTCTATCATTTCTGCAAAATGAGCTGTTGTTGCCAAGAGAATTTTTAGCAACCTCTTTGCCTTCATGACAGGCCTTTAGAGGGCTGGGGTGAGCACAGGTGCCTCTTCCAAGAGGATCAGAGGACAGGGGTGTGGGAATGGCAGGTCTCAGCTGGGAAAGAGAGTGTGCAGATCATGGAAGGGACAAGAAGTGAGAGGCAGAATTGGCCCATGGCCTCAAAGGCATCTTTTCACTGTTGGGGGTGATTTCTTTAGGTGCTGCCTCTTCAGTTTCTGCTGTTTGGGAAGTCAGCTGCTCCCAGGCCATTGGGGCTGGGCTGGGCACTGCTCAAGGGAAGGAATTATGTCTTACTGGAGGTGTCCTGTTCTGCAGCTGGGCTGCAGAGGAGCTGAACTGCTCCCAGGGCACCCTGTTAGGATGCTGATGCTTTTGAGGCAATAGGACTCTTGGCTTCTGAGGTCATTGATCTTCATTGAAAAGTAACAGAAAGGCTTTTGAAGAGAGCAGAAAATGGGACTTACATTAAGTGAAGAAAATCCTTACAGCTCTGCTGCTCTTCTGCCTGCGCTCGTCCAGAGTGCTGGAAAGACAGCAGAAATTTAAAAACAGAGCATGTGCTTCTCAGCCTGTATAAATTAGCTTCTGTGGGGTTGTATTGATTTGTGCCACCTTGAGACTTGGCACAAACACTTCCTTTTGACGATCCAGGGCACTGGATCGGTGTGGCTGCAGCAGCGGATGGTGCAGATGGCAGTGCTGAGGCTGGCAGCCCCCACTGTTCATCTTATTCCCAAATATGGAAAATGTTCCTTGATCACTTGATTTCTAATGGCAAACTTGATTTCTTAAACTGTAAATATAGTTCTGATCTGGGGATCATTTCCTTTGTAATTGCATGATGAAAGAACCCCATAAAGCAAAAATAATACAGGCTTTGATGTAATCCTTATTTATTGGTCATTTTGATCCTGTACAGAGCAAGTAATATGAATACAGCATCTAAACTATGACAATATTGTGTACATATAGAGAAGGAACACTTAATTTTACATAAAACAGAAGGCACAGAATGCAAGGTAATGCTCACTGTTTCACAGATTGGATGCCACCTTTTTCCAAGGAAAAGGGAATGGACCATGAAAGGGGAGTAAGTTGCTTCATCCTTCCACTACCTCTAAGTATCTTTGGAGGGATTTGGTGCAGAGCAGTGTACTCTAACCTAGCACTCTCTCTTTCTTTGTAGAAGGCTATTAGATATGAAGAGAAGGTTAAATATGTAAGGCATTGGAGTATATTGAGCTTTTTTTTTTTTTCTGTAATGGATAGGTTGCAAGTGATCATGAATAATATATTATACTTCAAGCTTTTGAGTCAAATAGTGAGAGAGGTTAAACAAATGGAATTCTGAAATATTTTAAGTCTTTTATGTGGAGATCCCACCACAGTAGTAGAGGTTACCAGTGCTTTTTTGGGAACCAGAAGCCAATTTCAATATTTTTTCCTTATAGCAGCACACATGCTCTCCACAACTCCTGGACATTATTGCTCCTCCCTGCATGTCTGTACATCTATACATTCTGTTAAATCCCTGGGCTGAGAAGCAGAAAATACCTTGGCATCTGCTATCTCTGTCTTAATCTGTGGGTTAGGTTTCATCAGGGATGTCATTAGGGACTCTTTAAAATGTATTATCTTTTTTTTTTTTTTTAGCTGTTGTTCCCTGGTTGAGACATGGCCCAGAAGGGTCAGTCTACCTAACCATGCATATTATGGTCATTATAGCATGTTCATGAAGTGGCAGCTTTAGGAATTTTTGTGCTTCTCCAGGCTGCCATTGAGCATTTCCAGCTTCAGCATCTACCTCCCTGCTGCCCTTGGATGTTGCTTCGTTAATTCAGATTTTCAGGAAATGTGTTTGGAAATGACATTTGTTGCCTTCTGGGCCTTTCCTTGCTTGTTGCTTATAAGATCATAGAGTTTTGAATATTTCACATTTTAAACCCTATTTGAAGTAAAACATGCTCCCTGTGAGTTACCCTACACAGATCTGCTTCAATAGGTAATTCTCATTCCTGACTCATCGTCATCCTCCCACTGTTTCCTTTGGCCTCACTGCTGTGAAAGTCCAGCTTCCCCCTTGCTGCGATCCAGCTTTTGCCTCCACCTTCCTCAAGTGCCATTTACTTTCATTTCCTTTTCTTCTCTCACTTTTCTGTGAATTTCCACCACTCTTACTTTTATCACTTCCTCTCCACCGAGGCTGACAGCAATCACAACTTACTCTAATCTTAGTTTAAAGGTTTTTCCCCTGCCTTCTGTCTCCTTGACTTACTTTCTACAAACCACACTCGTATTTCACAGTGAGATTTTTCTCTTTGTTGTGCTTTTATGGGTGTCTTTTTAATTATCTAGGAGCATATTCCTCCTGAACTCTCTTTGGTCTGTGTGAAAAGTCTTCAGGCTTTCATCTTCTCTGCCTCTTCCTTCCTCTGTACACGCTCCTGGGTATCTTGCTCAGCCCTAAAGATTCTCTCTGTTGGCAACACTTTCTGGAATATTTTATTACATCTCTACAGATTGTTTTTCAACTGTCTTCCAAATTTCATCCAGAAAGTCAAACCGCAGAGAAGACTAGATTTACTCTTCAGCTGCTTCCTTATTCTTGTTCTGTCTTTCCTTGTGCTTTCCTTCAAGTTAGTTCTCCTTGCAAACTGCCTCCATCTTCAGCTGCTTTCTCCCTTTTGTCCTTTTTCCTTGGATAAGGTGATAATTTAGCCTGGAAGGGACCTTCCGATGTCATCTACTTCAACCTCCTGCTCAAATAAGGGCAGACTTTAAAGTTAGATCTTTATTATACCCTTTCTACTGCTATTTCTAATATGAGCTAATTTCTCCTTTTCTTTCTCCATCTCTGCTATTCCCTGTGATCTCTATCAATTCTCTAAGTTGAGCTCATTGACCAGAAAACCAAGAGCATAAAGCAGATGTGTGGAAGCATCTTCTTTGTATCCACTTTGTTAGTCCAGTGCTGCTTCTGCTGCTTGGGCAGAATTCATTCTTCCAGACTTGCCCTGGTGTTCAGAGCTTGCTGTCCCCAAGCTTTTCCCAGCCTTCTCTTCCTCACTCACTCACTGCTTGCTCCCTTATTATCACAGCCTCCCATGTCTTTGCCCACTTGGCCACTTTCTTGGCATGGTTTGTCTTTGGCTCTCTCGCAGCCTCGCTGTGAGTGAGACAAACCCCACATGTAAGAATCCACACAAATAACTTCTGCTTCACTTGTGGTCTCTCATCTTCACATGCTATTCTCTGCTGTCTCATTTACTTGGTGTGTGCTGCCTCAAACTGGACAATCTTTGAGTCAATTGCTTCCTTCCTCCCCCCCCCCCCCCCCCCCCCCCCCCCCCCCCGTGTTTATGTATCTTTCTAGAAATGATCACACCTAACAAACTTTATGGAGTGCTTTACTATACCTTAGTGGTGTCTTATGGGGCAGAAGCTGGGCTAAATCAAGTTTCAATTAAAGGCTACTGCATCTGTAATTACATAAAGCCATGATTTGAAAAGATCCAGAGAAAAGAATTTCTGCTCTCTTTTATCATAATTTTATTTTTCCACTCTTTCCTCAGTTGTCTTTTGAGCTTTCTGCATTCAGACTGCAGATGCACAACAGCAAATGCATTCAAATAATAAGCTTCAGTAGTAAAGCTGTAAATTTGGCTGGAATAAAAATCTGTTGGTTATTTTTGCTGTGACTACATTCTGCTCTTCTAATGCAGCTTGAATCCAACCATCCACTCACATTTTCTGTAGTGCCTGGTTTTGAAAGATATTGGTGAAGACTGCAAAAAATCCTGAATGTGCTTACTATCATAGTTACCGCTATTCAACTAATACAGAAATAAATGTGTGTGGCATTGATCTTCAGTAATCCCTTAAGGGGTCATCCAAAATGAATTATGAATTGATCATTAATTGAAAAGATGAGTTAAACTCTTGGATACTGAGTGTGCGTACTCTGTTACACAACTCCTGGAATAATCATCTGGGGGTTGGTGTGTCTGTCTAGGATATTTCACCACTGTGGGCACATGTAAGCTCAAGTGCAGAAAAAAATGCCTTCATGGACTTTCCACTCTGTTGCCTCCTTATTGTGGGTTCAGTTTGTGTGGGAGCAATGTTTGTGATTTAATTATTTGACTACATCTGAAAATTGACTGCATGAGTTACAGTTAAATTTTGCCTCTACATTCCAAAAACCCCTTTGACCTGGGAGCATTTTTGGCACATAGAATCATACAGTTGTTAAGGCTGGAAAATATATTTAAGATCATTGAGTCCAACTGTTGACTCACCTTTTCAAATGCCTATTTCATTACAAGATTTCTTTGTATCAGATGTTTGTTTCATTGCATTACGTGTCAATGTAATTTTTATTACATCTATGTAGTTGTCTGTTTCATTACAAGATTTCTTCCAAGCTTCTCCATTACATTTCATGCATTTGTTCCTTTTTCAACAAAGCAACCCTTTTGCTGCTGATGTTTATGAGGTAGTTAAATAGGATTATTCCTGTTTTAAAAAAGGATAATTGAGGCATAAAAATTTATTTGCCCATGACCTTATGAGAAGTCTGAGCTCCAGGAGAAGCACCAAGTTTGTCCTAATTATTTTTAAGCCAATGTTCTACCTGTAGGCCACTTTTGCCTCTTTTCTGGTATTTCCCATGAGCTTTGGGAAACATTTTTGAGCATGCTTTTTGGCAGCCAATGTATGTTCGAATGCGAGAAGCAATAGTTTTCTAAAAGGGACCAGCGGGTAATATTATAATAGGAAATAGGCAGTAGTGTGGATGCACAAAATTTGTTTAGGATATTTAGATTTCATGTCTCCTAACAGGTCAGGTTCTGCCCACTGGGTATTTTAAGCCACAGTCTTTTATCCTAAGACAAATATGTGCTTTTGTGGAAACTGAAATTCATTTCACTTTCATTTTAGTAGAAGGTGGAGGGGCAGCAAGTAAAATGAAAGAACCAGAAGGAAGAAAAACAAATTCGAAGCATTTATTTTGGAGAGTTTTCACACAGCTTCCTTTTAAGCCCTGATTAACAGATGAAAGAAGATACACTGGGACACAGCTCTAGTACTAAACCCTTTGATAACAGAATTACAATGTCTTTATTTGACAGGCTTAGTTGATTTGTCTGCATCATCTTCTGCAGCAGTGATTGCTAGGCAGCCAAAGGAGAGTGCAAAGGAGAAGCTGTTATCCGTGTGGTGTCCAGGACAGGCAGTTACATTTATCCCAGGAGCATTACTGTCTGTAATGCCTACTGCTGATTATCAAGGCTGGAGTTTCCAGTGCAAATAAAAATTGTCCTTGGATGGACTGGTCCAAAGAAATGATAAATGTCATTGGTTCACTATTGAACTTAAAAGGAAAGCAGTGAAAAAATGGTTGTAATATTTATCAGAATGAAAATGAATATATCTAACATATGTACAGTGTCCCCTTTCAGCCATGTCTGAGGATGGAGGAATGGCTTTGCTTTTCTCTAGATGAGTCTCTCCATGGGTGGTGGCTGCACCATGTTCCACATCTCCACACGGGACCCTTCCTTCTCCTGGCGGCTGGGGCTGTAGGTGCCCTGTGTCGCCCGTTTGTTGGCAGTGACGGCAGAGACCACCATGGCCAGGGACAGCACCACCAGCAGGGCCAGTGTCACCGAGCCGATGGCCGTGAACACGCTCGAGATCAAGTCAGCTGCCAGCTGCAAGGATGGAAATAATTGCAGTATAATTGCTGCCAAGAGAAGCCTGAGACACACTTGGGCCACCCCGGAAGGAAAACAGAAACCATTCTATGAACAGGGCTTTACACTGGTGAGTTACTGCTGAAGCACCATTTATTGTAGGGAACTACATTAACCCCTCCATGTTGTTCTTTGGACTCTTCAGAAAATGACTGGATGCTTAGTGTTGTTCAAGACACATAAATTTTTAGGAAAGTGTTTGAATTCTCTCAGAATGAGAAGCAGAAAGAAGAGTTTAAAACAGACCTAGGAAGACTGCTGCAGGGCATTTCTCGAGTTTTGCTTCCTTTATGAGTAAGAAAAGGGACAGTTTGTAGGACCAGATTCAGCTGTGGAGCCTTGAATACCTGAAGAAGATCCTATTTCTTTTGACAGCTTCCTTACCTTGAAAATAACCTGCAAGTTACTATGTCTGTGGGCTGCAGTAGTAGTTCAGCAATTATTTAATCACTTCAATAAAAATTCATTATTCCTAGTTTGCTTGTGAGCACACTATTGCTGGTCTTTGCTACTGCAAGTCAAACGTGAGCTAATTTGAACACATATTGAGTTACATTTGTGTTTACCTTGCTGGAGGAGTGACATTTATATGAATATATATATATATACTTACATATAGAGAAATTTTGCTTACATTAAATATTGTAAAATGTAGTATTTCTACAGACATTCCTACCAGTAAACTTTTCTACCAGCATGTTTGCATGAAGTAAGTGCATAGAGGCTGCACAAAAGTGCATTATCTGTATATTTCCACAAGTTTTAAAATATTAATGCAGCTCTTCCACATACAGACTTCATAGGTTCATCTACTGAAACATTAGCAGTGCAGTACAGGATGAATGTAAGAATGCTCTGATTTTTTTGGTTTTTCCTAGTTTTCATGTGGCAGTGGAAAACGCAATAATGTCAGAAGGCAAAGTGCACATAAACCAGTCTGTCAGCTGGGAATCTTCAGACCAGAGAAATTTTGTAGTTGGTACATGAACGTTTTGTACACGTCTATGTATGCACTTTCATGTGTAAAAAATGCTTATGGTGAGGAGAGCAATGAAGTGATGCGGTTAGTATGGAAAAGTGGTCACTATGGACAGAATGACCCTAGCAGGAATTGAACTTCTGGGCAGATTCTGCCATCCGTCATCTTTTGATTTGTATCACAAGTGACAGCTGGACTGCCAGAGATGAATGCGTGCTTGAGGCTGAACTTTCAAATCCCCAAATATTTAGAAACGGAAAACAGCAGGTCAGAGCCTGTTTCCCACTTAGATGCTCCATGTTGCAGGATATTTTAGTGACCTGCTTACTCGTCATTTCTAAGGAAGGGCAATCACAGTCCAGAGCACGAGGATGATTTTGCACTCAGCGATGGATGCACTGGAAGTGATGCTCTGTGTGTGCATCCCCTGGACTTGCGCCTTTGCCGGAGAGCAACAATGCCAGAGGGAAAACGTTAAAACAATCCTGCCGCTTTTTTTTCCTCTCTCCAATTCCACACTGATGTAAAAGGTCCTGCTATAATAGTAAAAGCAAATTTGGCTCAGGGGTTCTCTCCAGGGGATGAAATGATCGGCTAGGATATTTTCCTCTGTCCTTGATGGCTAAATATATGGTCCCTGTGATTTTAAATACATTTTTCCCAACAGAAATAATAAAATGCAGGTGTCAGACCAAATGACTACTACTCTAAAATAAGGTGGCATGAAGCATGTTGTTCTATTAAATTGTATTGGATTGGGAAGGTTATTTCATCTTTGGATGGTGTTACAGACATATTTGAGATCCTAGTTTTGCTCTGTACTCTGTTGGATTATATGACCCTTGCTCCTCTTGTCTCAGAGAGGCAGCAAATTTTTAATGGAATTTTTGTTCTCAGAAGCTCTCTTTTATTTTCATTGCCTGCTCTGGGAAAATAAGGACTAAGATAGTCCAGGTTAACTTTGATCCTAGAGTTGAACAGGCCATTTGCAGGAGAAATTCACTACCACGGGCAAATGGATGGTATGGCCTCTCCTCTGGTATATGACATTTCTGAATTCAGTCTCCAGTTTTCCAGTCCATACTCTTTCCACTCCTGTTGCAATCATGTCTCTATGAATCTTTTCATTTATGATAACCTTCAAATTAATTTCATATCTTAAAGAAGAACTTTTTGCAAAGAATTGGGGTGAAGAAAAACCTTGTAACTTGCTAAAATGGAGTTACACATCTAAATGCCATTCTCAAATTAAAATCATCATAACAGGGATTTTTTTTCATTTTGCAATAGTTACTTATTAGAGAAACCTTACCCATCCTGAGCCACTATGTAAAAGATGTTACCCCACTGCTTAATATCTGGAGAGCTGGGGGTTTACCATGATCAGATAAATAAGGCAAGTTTACTTCTCTGTGTATATTGCTTCTAATTTCTAAATGTGAAAAAAGGCCTTTACTTCATCTTTTTGGGTGGATTCTATTGATCAAAACCCTCTGATGTTCCTGTGGTTTATCAGCCCACAAGCTCCCTGCCAAAGTTTCCAATGTGAGGTACCCCCTTAGCAGTTGCACTGAACTGGTAACAAGAGTTGCCAGAAGGCTCTGCAGTCTGGTCCCATCAGAATCAACTGCTTCTTCAGTAATTAATGGCTGAATTGTTAAATTAATTTGAAAAATCAGCTGGCTGATCTGGAAAAAAATATCTGAAAAGCTCTGTCCCCTGTCATCTCAGAGTCTGTTCACTGCGTGTTTGGTGATGATGATAGACTGAAATAATTGTAACTAGTGATTCCAAAAATAAAAGGATTGAGCAGCATTTTTAGTAACATTAGTGCTGCTGAAACAGTGGAAAAGAGGTTATCTGTCACAGACCATACTGTGTACTTTGCATAATGGAAGGGAGTGGTCACTAAAAATGCAGTTTGAAATTAAAGGTCCCATATCAGTGCTTCAGGCTTTTCTGGCAAGTCCTTGCTGGTGCTTCCACCATGGATGGGTCTGGGCTGTGAACCTCTTGGATGTTTCAGAGTGCCCTGGGGCTGCTCATGTGTGTGGCTGCTCATCTCAGTGCTCCATTCATGTCTCTCATCCCCTGGCTGTGGGGCTGGGGCATTCTAAGAGACTAGACTACCACAATCTAATATAATTTTTCAGCTTCATATCACAATTCCCTTCCCCACGTTAACTGGTTAAGACCTGGCTGCTGAGCTGAGTGCTTGGGAGATGGCAGTTCACAGCTTTTTGGTGTGTTTGTCACAAGGCTGTTGCAGTACCAAGCAAGAGGTGTTCTTTGCCTACAGCTTCAAAAGCAGAAGAGGAAAGCTCTGGAAAGGAATGGACAGAGCAAGACAAACTTAATTTTGTCTTGGCACAAAAAAAAAGTGCCACAGGACATCTGGAAGCTTGTGAAGAGAAACAAGTTCCTGATTTTTTTTTCTGAAAACTTGTGTTGTTAGGGAAGTCTATGCAACACCCCCTGCCCCAATACATTGTGATTGTCTCTCAGAAATAATTCTTGATAACAAATAACACGTGGTGATCACAGCTATTTCTGAACATAACTTCAGCACGGATTATGAATAACTAAATATGCAAGGTAAATGAAGGAGGGTTAATTAACTGGCTGGGAAATACCTTAGAGATTCTCATTACAGTTTTAGGCTGGACTGAAAGGCCTCCTGAGGGCTCTTCCAACCTGAATTATCTTATGAGCCTGTTTAGAAAGTAGTTGGTGACAGAAGAGTTTTAAGAGTCCCTAACAGAGAGGAGCTGCCAGTAAAAGCTGCATCCTTGGTGGTAATGGATGCTGATGCAAGAAGATACCAACAAAATGAGCTTTGCTACCATTCAAAGGCCTATCTGCTTCTCACTAAGTTGTTGTTGTTTTTTAGGGTGTTCTACTTATATACCTTTGGGTGTTGGCTGGAGCAAGAGAAGTTTATTTTGCCAAACGTTTTTTAAAAGGGAAGAAAAAACATGGTTGAATTTAGTGGACAGCTTCATCTGCAAAGACAGGAGAAAATGCAGGCTAAAAATCTTTGGTTTTTTCTAAAATCAAGTCTTTTGGCTTTTTACTGGTGGTTTCACATCAAAATTGATTATTTTTTCTAGGATTATTTTAACTATTAAATTTAAATTATTTAGAATATTTATATTGCATAAAATAAACCCTTGAATAGAGTGACATTTCATTGTAGCTCTGGGGTTTGTTTTCATTTGGTTATGGAAATAGGTTTATTGATCCGCTTTGGCTCCTTGATCCTCATTTTGAACAAGAAGGGCCCAGTTCAGAAGTCATTGCTCAGAGACATTTATCAACCCAGTGTATGTTTGCTTATCTTTAAGCAAGCCGTCTCCCAAATGGTTGTTTTAGAAGAGGGAACGCTAGGGATTTGCTGTCATGAACATTTCCACGTGTGCCAAGTGGAACAGCACGAGGGAGCCCAGCCGAGCGCACAGGGCCTCCTCCTCCTCCTGTGTGTTTTACACCAGCATGGCCGAGCTGAGCTCATCCCGCCTTGTGTCCGCACAGGGACGAGCCATGTGCCCATGGACACCAGGGCTGAGGCAGACCAGGGGAGAGAAGGAAGGTGCAGCCGTGGCAGCAGAGAAATGGCAGCAGGTGTGAGGGGGCAGCGAGTGTTTCCTTGGGGTGCTGCTGTGGGGGCCATGTGTGGGAGGCGTTCTCTGGAGGCCTCTGAGGGCTGTGGGAGGCGTTCTCTGGAGGCCTCTGAGGGCTGTGGGAGGCGTTCTCCGGAGGGCTCTGAGGGCTGTGGGAGGCGTGGCGGGCGCTGCAGGCAGGAGTTGCCCCCGGGTCTGGGCACGAAGGACTAACCCGCCTTCCTTCAGTGCTCGCTCAGAATGTGCCGGCATCTGGGGGCGTCTCCTGACAGAGACATCAACGCAGGCTTTAAAGGACAAGGATAGACAAACCCCGAAGACTTCCCTTCCCTTTCCTGCCATGTGCGGGGCTTTCTGGGAATTCCGCAGCTGCTCGTGTGCACTGGAGCTGTTGCCGGCCAAGTCTCTGGATTCTGAGTCCTGACACCATGCGCAAGGTTATCAATTCATTCCAGGTAAGAACATCCAGATTTACTGCCTCCAAATCAAAACCATTTGCTGTGGTAACGATTGGCCTGAGCAGTCCTGATCCATGTCAGAATTATTTTAAACTGTTTGGGGACATATAGGGATAATAGTGAGTAACCAGAGAAAAGCCATTTACTTATTTAAAGGCCCATAGATATGGTGAGTTTATTTCATAGAGGATTTACAGCAATCTTATTGGAACTTTTTTCTCTTACAGGCTGAATTCAAATAAGAATTTGTGTAGTTCAAGGAGAAATCCAGTAATTTGTGTAGTTCAAGGAGAAATCCAATCGGGCACACACAAATCTGTTATCATGAGATGCATTGATAGCCCCAGCCTGTGGGGCTGCAGTTTATTTTCAACAGCAATAAAGGGGCTATAAATCTATAGACTGACTTTGTTCTAAGAAAAGTACATTGAATGAGTGGCACATGAAGTCCCTTTTTCTGTGTTTTCCTTTTTTCACCTTAGCATACTATGACCTATTGCTCTCCCTCACATCATCTGCAAAATGTAGCTGCTCTGTTTGTGCTAAACACCAGCCACCATGTCCCAAGAGCTGTTGGGCTGTTGAGCTCATGCAGTAGTAGTAGTAATAATAATCATCATCTGTTTGGGACTCATTTAAGGAGCACAGATGCATGTCAAGCCAAATGCTGCACAGGCCACTGGAAAAGGCAAACCATTTTTAAGATTTTATAAACATCACCTATTTTTTAAACTGCTTTATCCTTTAATGGTTTGTCCTGGTTTCCTGCTTCATGCTGTTGTCCATGTGGCCACTGGTCTTTGAGAGTGTCTATACACAGTTATTTTTCAGGTCCTTGAATAGTTTACTCCTTGCTGCTTTGGTACCTGTGGCAACAAAGGAAGCAGCACTTCGTGCACTTTAGCTGACTTTCCACTGTTTATCATCAGTGAGACCACCAACTCCTTTTCCTTCTGCACACCTCAGAACTCTTCAGTTCATCTTGTGGGCTTCATAAAATGGCAGTTGCACTGTATAGACATTCCTCTTGTCCCCCGAAGTGATTCCTGAAAGGTGCAATATTTGCTGTACTGTAAACCTGATGCTTAACAAGTTTCAGGATTATGGTAAGAAAAGTGTTTGAATTCTCTCAGAATGAGAAGCAGAAAGAAGAGTTTAAAACAGACCTAGGAAGACTGCTGCAGGGCATTTCTCGAGTTTTGCTTCCTTTATGAGTAAGAAAAGGGACAGTTTGTAGGACCAGATTCAGCTGTGGAGTCTTGAACACCTGAAGAAGATCTCAGTGGCCTGAAGGTATGGCTGCTTCCCCCTGCAGTCAGCCAGCCCAGAGCTCCAGTTCAGGGGAGCCTGTAGGTGCCACAAATTGGCTCTGGTGACTTCTGTGTGCAAGACAACACCCCAAGGCATCATCACTGCTTTTTTCTCCACATCTTAGGAAGTTCTCCTGCTGACCTCATGTGCACTGGGAAGAGGCTATGCTGTTGTCCCTCACCACTGTCTGTAGCCCTCCGAAAATACCTCTGAATTACATCAAGAGCTGTAGATCATCTTGAATTTCGAGCATTTCTGATGCTGTTTCTGCCATCAGCCTCTGAGTTATTTTCCTGATAGATGCAGTGAAATACAATCTCACTGCCTGGAGGGGCCTGAATGAGACTCTGAGTCCTGTACCTGCCCCTGTGGACATTGCTGAAGAAAAAACATAGGTGACTAATCCTGATGTGTGCAGAATATCCACAGTATTTAGGCAGTTCATCTTGAAGAAGTGTACTGGTTTGAAAGCAAAACCAGTGAGAGACTGGTCAAAAATACAATTTAATAAGAGGAAAAGAAAAGAAGTAAAATAAAGTAAAATAAAATAAATGCAATAGTACAAAAGACCACTGACAGAGTCAGGATACAAGCTGACACCCTGTTAGTTAGGGTGGTAGTAGCAGTCCAGATGAAATGGTCTTGTCAAAGCAGTGATCCTGTAGAAAGGTCTGGTAGCTCCTGTCCTCTGGGAGTCCAGTGGGGAAAGGTTCCCTGTGCTGTCCCAAATCCCAGATTATAGCCAGGTGGGAATGCTTGACTCCTCCCCCGTCTCCCAATGGGCTGATCTCATTCTATGAGTCATGCAGTGGGTCCTTGATGGCCCATTAACCAGAGATAGCTCCTGCAGGGAGTTATGTTATGCAGCAAGGCATTGCTGGGCCCATGAACAGGAGATAAGGGAAACACTGCCCCACCTGGTTTCAACAGCTCATGAAGATGGGGATAGAATACAGACTTTGGGCACATCTTAAATTGTAACCTAGGACAAGAAGAAAGATTTTAAGTGATCTTTTAGATTTCTTTTATTTTTTGTACTCTTGTGGGTGTTATTGTCTTAATATTTTCTTGAAACATCTCTGGAGAAATTATGTTCACTACAATCTCTTTATAGTATGTTTTTTATATAATGTAGTTTGAATAGTTTGTCTTAGTTGATGCCTGACAATTTTAATTGATTCCTTCTGAAAAATGTCAACTTTCAGTCTTCTGACAGTTCCTGAAATCAAGGAAAAAGTGTAGAGAGAATTCAAGTTAGCTGCTATAATAATAAATTGGTCATCTGGCTTGACCAGTTATAGATCAGAAAAATGCAATCTTTACTATGATGGAAGAATTACGTCTGTGGCAGTCTGTGAGAAAATGAAGAGGCTGGAGATGATTGAAGTCTAGGATTTAGCTGGGCTTGCAAAGAAAGCACCTCATTAAGAAATTCTGACAGCCTCCCTCCTGGCCCGTGAAGTTGCACTGTTGTGACACTACAGAAGTTAATGAGGAAGTTTGTTCTAATTATAGCAGAGCAAGAAATTGGAGATTGGAGACGGAGCTCTCTGAAGCATTGCAACTAAATTGTAAAGCAGACTTCAGTGAAACAAGGGTGTTGTTCACATTAGTCTTGATCTCCCAGTCAGATCAGCTTACCCAGACCTCCTTCTCCCCACACTGGGCTGCAGGATGATTCCCAGATCACTTTAAACAGTGCTGTGTTTAAATCAGAACAATTTGCCCCCTCCTCAGTGCTGGTACATGCAGCAATATGTGGCTCAGGTGGCCTTCTATTGGCAATACGAGCCTTTTTCACCAAGAAGCTTTTCCAGCTCAGAAGGCTCCCTTTTAGGAGTTAACCTTTAAAGAACAGGCTACCTACAGTAACTGTAATTTCTTTAACTACTTGTAGTATTGATACCTGTTTATATAAACTGTTTATTTATATTATCTGTTTCTATTAACTGTTTAATGCAAGCAGTCCAGACATGAAAACAGAGGAGTTTAGTACATCTGGGATGCTCTGTCTTAGGCAGAAAGAACAATAGTCCTGGTTTTGGCCACCGTACCATGCATGAGCTCAGCCAGGGACCCAAAAGAGCCAGAAGTACATAAGCAGCCCCTTAAAATCTGCATCAGATGTTTTGCTGGATCAGTATCTCACAGACTGTTGAATGCCTTTCAGGCAGCAGAGTGTTGGTTGCACAGAGAGAAGTGATTTGGGTGGCAGTTTGGGAGGGCAGCTCTCATTAAGCTGTGAGTTTTGAGAAGGCTCCTTGATAGCACTTCTGCAGCAACTGCCAGTGCTAATTTTGTAAGTGCTCCAGCTCTTTTTAAGATCATCTGAGTGGTGCAGCACAAATTAAATGTGCAGCTCCAATGTGTTGTTATGAGATGCCTTTTAAAATTCTATCGACAGCCTCTGGTGTAGGAACTTCACCATCTGCTGCAATCTGAAAGGATAAGAGGGAAAATCTATAGCTGGTGCAAATCCAGGCAAACCATGCTGAGGAGGAGTTTGTCCCATAGTTGCTATATCGCAGACTAGACAAATGTTTTAGTAAAGGTGTCAGTCTCTGGGGTGCAACATCCTTTTCCAGTTTGGGAAATGCTTTAGGGCATCATAGAGAATTATGTTTGTGCATGGCTGCCAGCACAGTGTATCAGGTGGTGTTTCTTCACAGGGCATAAGTGCTTTGCAGCTTTGAGACAGCAGATTCTGTATGAGTACATCTTGGTGGTGGATAAAAGCCTCATCAGGGAAGCATCTTGCAGGAAGAAATGGGAGATATTTAAACTCAAGACTATCACTGAAAACACAGACTTTCTGTTTTTCCCTGCACGTGGCCAAGTTAACTTTTCTGCATCCCTGTAGCTGCCACAGTAGAAGTGGCACCTGAAGAGGGATTTGGAAGAACACATAGGCCTTTGGAGGAAGTCAGCTCTCATGGGAGAGTGAAGTGGGTGTGAAGGGATCAGTAGGTTAAACCCCCAAACAGGAGGAGAATAAGAAAAGATGCTACAGTTCTGAGGATGAGGCAGGACAGCTTCCAGGGAAAAGAGATGGAGAGAGGTTCGGTAGACAGAATGAAAAAGTTAAAATGATGAGAAAGAATAGTGGATTTCAAAACTGCTTTCTTCATTGATTGCACAGGTATTGGTCAGACCAGCATGTGCAGGATGATGTTGTGACATTCAAGATGGGGCTGATGGTAGTGACAGCATTTGGAGACAAGAATGGGGCAGGAAAGGGTAATGTAGGCTATCAACAGCTAAGTCAAGGAAGCAACTAAACCATTCCTACTGCAAACCTCTGCTTTTCTGATTTTTTTCCATGTATATTTTATCTGTTATTCTAGATTCCAATCTCTTCTGTAGAGGGAAAAAGAAAATCAAGAGAGATTTTGCTGAGGTATTTGCAGTGTGGAAGTACTGTCTGAGTGAATATTTGCTTGTTGTTTCTCCTCACTAATGTGTTTCCTTGTACATTGTTCTGACCAGACATGATTTGCCTGTATTAGGAATTATCAGTCTCAATCTACTTTAATGGATTTGCACAACCTGACTTGTGCACAATGTGGAGTTGCTCAACGACAGTTGAGGTTAAAGATCTCTTTCTTAATCAGTGATGTTAGTGGTAGGTGTTCTTTTATTTCTGTAATCAGGTCTTTGAGAACAGCCCCAAGGACCCATCAAAGCCCAGCACCACAAAGGATGCAGCCACCTCCTGTGGGCTGTGGTCCTTGCCTGTGACCATGGTTAGCAGGCCCTGGTCCTCTTGCCCCCACGTCCTGGTTCTCTTACTCAGGTGCAGCCCGTGCTGAAATTGAGAGCTCTGCTTTCTGTGGGAATGAGAAACTGCTCTGTCCAGTGATGCATAATGAACAGGTGGGTCAGCTGTATATGGCATAGCACAGACTGTTAAAATTCCTGTCCAATTGTGTAACTGCCAGACAGGAAGGACTTTCCGTCCCTGCTTCTCTGCTGATAAGCGAAGCCAACGATCTCAAAACTGTTCCATGAAATTCTTCTCCGTTCTTGGTGCAGGGCTCCTGCAAACCAGCCATGTGTTGCTACCTAGCATTAATAGGATGCTGTCAAGTGGTGATGAAGTAAGGAGCGCTGTGACTGTTTCACACTGTCAGACAGCAAGGTATCGAGTCAGCAGCGAGCCTTTGCTGGGAGCAGCACTTCAATTGCAGCCATCTCCTGCTTCCAACTGTAAATATTAATAGTATAAGATAGACCTTTTTTGGCTACATAATACTTGCCTTAGCATGCGACATGACACTGTCACGTTACTTCACTAATTATATTCCTTGATAAAAACTTTCAGTGTGTTTTTATCCTTTTTTTTTCCTTGTAGAAAGTTTATTTGAGACAACAAAAATCATTATGGTTTAGCTTCAGGAGAGACTTTGGAAGAGGTGCATGTAGATAAAGTGTAAATGAAAGAAAGAAATCTAAAACCTGTTTTATTAATAATTATTCAGACTTGGTTTAGACCTTTCATTTGTTAGTGGAGTTATTTTCTATCTTTTTTTTTTAAGTGTGCTTTTGTCTTGTGAATAGAATTGTGTGAGTGTGTGTCTACCTCTGAATCTCACCACTGTCCTCAGGGATTCTTGGATCAAGTACTGCATACCTAATATAGGATCTATCATTGTATCAATGTGTTAATATCATTGTATTAATGTTGCTGGCATTCAACAGGTTTGCATCTGAATGTGAAATGGATGAAGCCAACTCTAATAATTGCTTTCTGGGTATCTGCTGAAGATGCAAATGTTTTAGAAAGTATCTTTCTGTGTTATAGCCAGCACAGCACATGAGAGAAAGGTCTCTGAAAATGCAGTAGAAATTTCTTTTAACTTTCTACTCCATGCTTTTACCTTACTGCCACCTAAAGATAAGTAACAGAAAATACATTGTACTTCAGTTTAGAGAGTTTTACCCTGATATGCTGGGAAGGAATGGCAACCTTATCAATGTCTTTCATTTCAGAAGAATTCCTACACTTTCAGATTTTCTTGAAGATCATACTTCTTGGAAATAGGAAAGAAATCTGCTGACCCAGCTCACTGAATTTACCTCTGGTGCTCCAAGGCAAGGCGTACTCACCCTGAGGCCAAACTCCTGTTTCTGGCCAGGTCTGCTTAACTCAGATGATTAACTCAGATCTCCTCAATACAGGCTGAAAGTAGCATTTTCTGCAGTGCTTGGGGTGAGGTCACCTTTATCTGCAGGTGTAGGGTATTTCTGATAGAACCCCTCTTTGGTTCCACCTGTCTCAGATTCGACAGTGTCTGCTGTCGAACAGGCAGCCTGAGTGGTTCCTCCTGCTCAGCGCCATCCTTGATGCCTTATTTCTTACACAGTAGTTTTCAGTTTGGAGAATGTCTTTAAAACAGCCTTTGGTCAGAGAGGGGAACTGAGACGTGAAAGAGAAACACAATTAGCCCATGACCAGTTAGGCAGCCCATGGTGGGAATGGTGATTGAATTGAATCTCTTCCCTGTGCCTAAACTCTGCCTGTCAGTCACACTAGGGTGTCGCAGCCCTGCCCAGCTCTAACACTAACACTGCCCCTCACAGTGGCACTGCTGAGGTCTGTGTGCTGTGCTGCTCAGGGTGTGCCCTCCAGGCTCTGCCTTGCTGGATGTTTGTACAGTTGCTGCTGCAGTGATGCAGGAAGCCCTGAGCAAGAGAACTTGGGCCTGACAGGTAGTCTCTCATGGAGCTGTTGCCATCAGAAATTTTTATGGTATGACATATTTTTTTGGAGTGAAATATGGCATTCTCTGTTGTTCAAATGCAATATTGCATTTACACTGGTAATAAATCCCTCAAATGTGCCTACTATGGGTTTACAGTCTAGACTAAACTCACATTTCCACATCAACTGACCTGTTGTTATTTATTGGCTGAGCACCAGGACTGATGCTCTTCCCCAGGATGGCCAGGCAGTGACTCCTCTCAGGCAAATACCCTTGAGTGCAGTCCTCAATCTTCTGTTCCTTAGGCTCAACTCCCTACCCCGTGGGACTATTACAGATTCAAGCCTCTTTGGTTTTATATATTTTCAGATATTGGAAGGATCTGGCTCCACCTGCCTCACACCAGTGATGACCCATTTTGTTAAAGTACCTGGTCGTGTTGCAGTGTTTGGAGATTGTTCATCCTCTGTCAAAGTTCCACTCTGAAGTCTCACAGACCTGACACTTTGCTTGCTGCCTATCTATATTTTTCATACCACAAATAAGCAGTTTAATTCAACTAAAAATGCAACCAGTGATTTCCAAAATACTTTTTTGTATGGCTCTGAGTAACTCTTCTGATTGATACTTGTATCCTTCCTTAAAATATTCCAAAACTCATATGTATTAGCAGAGTGATCAGAAAATCAAGCAAGTTATAAATATTTTGGCAGAAGTTTCACACATTAGTGTTTTCTCCTGGAAGAATACTTCTGCTTCCTCTTTCATCAGTAGATTTGGGAGAGGATGGAAAGAAATGATCAGAAGCTAGGAACCTTTGACTGAAAACTTTCTGGGAGTGAAATAAGTTGTTTCAGGTTTCTGGGTCCAGGCCAGTTGCAGTCTGAGCAGCCTGAGTGCTCCTCCAAGGCAGAGTGGGTAGCTGAAGCTGAGTGGAAATTTAGCTTTCCTGCCTACTCCATCTAGAGAACTTCACTGTTTTGGAGATGATTGCTTAGCAGCAGGTTCTACCAATTATGCTTTAGTAGTTTTGAAGTGTTTAAAGAATCCCAGCATAGACTGTGGTCTCTCTCTCTGTCCAGTTCCTAGTAAAGAACAAGATAATAACGCTTGTACACTTACAGAGGTGCCCCAGCACTCACTTGAAATAATGAAGTCATTTTTCCTGTGTTCAGATACAGCCCAGGTATTCAGTGCTGTCCCCGTCCGTTTGACTTTTACAAATCCATTTTACTTACGTTTTTCCTTATTTCTCTAATTTTATTTCCCTCAATATCACCTTGTGCCTCCAGGATCTCCTTCAGAACCACCTTTTTTGATGGTTTCCAGAAATAGCAACACTGGCAGCACTGAAGGGTTTTTGGGAATCGTCATTCCCCAGACATCCACAGCTACCACTGGGGTTCCACTGACAGTATCACCTACTGAAAGGACAGGGGAAAATTTGGGTGGGATAATAACTTCCAAACTCGTAGAAAGTGACAGAAGACACTACTGCTGGCGTTATGTCTACCTTGAAGGATGTTTTATCTTTTCATATGTACAGAAACCAGGCATTTTCTTTCAGCCTGAATGAGGTTTGTGTTAAATTAAAGGAAACAATAAAGAAAGGACCAAGTGCAATTTTCCATGAGACATAGAAATTCTGCCTGATTCTCATGTGCAATATTCTGATTAGTTCACAAAATGGTAGCATTTGGGATTAAAAAAAAGGCAACAGTGACATCCCTGTATAAACTCTGTGCCTATGCTGCCATTTCACCGAGGGGTTAGAGTGAGCCTAGATAAAACCAAACACATGCATTAGCATTGGTGAATACAAAGTGAAATTAGCCTTGCAGAAGAGGTGGTGTTGCCAGGCTCTCCCAGAACTTAGTCTCTAATTTGTCATTGATTTTAATTGGGAGCAGGTTTGGGTTTTCCTTTGGAGTTTATTTTGGCTTGGGTTAGGGGGTTTTTTGGGTGTTTGGGGTTTTTTGTGTGTGCACTTTTGGTTTTATGTTGTTGAGGGTTTTTTGGTTTGTTGGTTATGGGGGGTTTTTTGTGTTTTTTGCTGGTGGTGTTCCAAGATTATCAGCTCCCAGGTCTCAGCCAGGCTGTGTTCACACTGTGCATCCTGTTCCTGCATAACTGATACAAAGTCAATAGGGGAGAAAAGGTCTTGTTACAGGGTGATCAGGGAAGCAACTGCACCTTTAATTCACCCACAAATGGTTACTGCTTGGAGAAGAGGGAACAGAGGGTCCTGTCCCTTTGCAGATAGGAAAAGGATAGCTTGTGATGTTACCAGTGCTTCCCCAGATAGAAATATTTCCATTTATTTCTGTAATGGATAAATTAGACCCCAAAATATTAATGTGTTTGAGAATCCCCAGAATCCCTACCCTACCATTTTGCAGTGCTTATTTTTTTGGAAAACCGAATAATTTGTTCTACCAAATATGATTTGAATAAATTTAGGGACTGTTGTGTTTGCTGCACATTTAGATTGGTAGGATGTTCAGATATTTGTGTAACAAGCTCTGCCTCTCTATCAAAATAGATAAACATTCTTGATCATTTGAAACCAAAATATTTTTCAGATTCTCAGGAACAGGAATTATTTTTATTCCTTTTCAGTGGAGTAATATTCCATAAGCCTACTAAGTGTGTAATTTTTTTCAGATGTTATTAGGAATGGAGTTTCATATCAAGAACTGAAAAATAGACGAGAACATTAGGTACCATGAAGCATATAAGAAAAAAAAAAGACATAAATTTTAGTATCTGAACAATGCAGGCACAGAGTGCATGAATGTGTTATAAAGTGAGAAATGACTGAAGTAAATACCCATGTGATGTGGATGTAGGCCCACAGGGAAAACATCAGAAGGTGAGAATAGGGAAGACAATGCCATTGCAACAGAAAGGATGGTGTACAGACAAAACGTGTTAGTCTGAATACTGAAGTGTTATGTGAACACCATGCTTGAGCTCATTCCTGTACTGCAGAGTGTTATGCTGTCATATGTCATCTGGGCTCCCGTTTCTGCTTATATTTACCATGCACATTAAATATTCAACTGCTTTTCACTGATGCATGCAGTAATCCTGGCCTTGTGAAGAGCTTTCTTGTCTTTCCCAGCTAGGACATATTAGATAACCTTATTGTCTTTGCATCCTAATGTTTTTGTACCTTATGTTGTGACACGTATTGAATGTGTTTCATGCAATATCCTTTTAGAAGTTTTAGTTAAATTCCATGTTTTGAATGCAGACTAATACAAAATAGCAAAGGGTATTAAGGGGTTGTTCTGCTCTGAAAAACAACTGCAAAAATGGCATTGTGACATTTACAATGACTTCCAAAGCAGAGCTGCTCATTTTAGAAATCTAAAGATGTTTCTTCTTACCCCACATTCAACCTGGCACTGGAATAAAGCTGAGCCCTCTCTGGCTTCTACTGTCAATGGTAACAATTCTGCCATGGTGGGTGATCTGCAACCACACAAATGATGTGAAAACAAACTCCAGCTTTTTCCTGATTCTGCCAGGCTAATAAAAATAAAAATTTACTTCAGTCATTGAAATAATCTTATTTCAATAGCCTACCATCAGGCTGTTACACATTTACCTGTGCTGTACAAATAGTTGCCCTGATGAGGGTTTTCTCAAACCTAGTAAGATACTACAGAGAGTAAATCAGAAGTACCAGGAAATGCCCTTTACGCTTCCAGCAGCAGCCTTGCAGGATGTACGTTACATAGCCCAGAGTGTTTATTTCCTTCCCACAGCCTGCTCCCTGGCTAGGTCATGGGAGCCTCAGGGAAGCTGACAGGTGAGAGCTGGCTACTGCCCATTGATACTGCGCAACCTGCTGACCCAGGGCTTGCTCCATGCTTGGACAGGAGTGCCAGCAGGAATGTCATGGCACCGTGGTGCTGCAAGCTGAGGGCATCGATTGTGAACAGGGATTCAGCCCTCTCTCCACTGGCTCTCAAGCACTGCTGGGTTCAGTATGATGTTAGAACATGCTAGTGAGTGATTTTAAACCCCTCTGATTCCCTGAGGTTGTGTCATTTGAGGCACCTTGCCTGCAGTGGAAACAGGACAGGGCACTTCAGAGAATGGTATCCTTTTGAAAACGTTACACTGTCCATCCCAGTCTTTTTCAACAGACTGCAAGAGCTCTGGAGAAGACAAAAGTCACAGCAGGTACAAATGTGCTCCTCATTAAGACACTAGCCTGATGCTCCCCAGGAGCTTGGCCTGACCTTGCTGCCTGGAGCCCTGGGTGTTCCATGACACCATCCAAGGAGAGCCTGGAGCTGACCCCCATGCTGGGGGGCACCCTCTGCTCCCTCCCTGCAGGCCATGACAGCTGGAATAAGCTTTTCATTGACCTGGGGCACCCACAGCTCCTCAGCTCATGCTTTGGACCTGCAGCAGATGAGTGGCCTGTCTGAAACTCAGGCTGGCAGGACTTTCCAGGTTCAGTTGACTTACCCAGCTTTACTTGTTCATTTTGCCACACTCCTGAGGCTGGCAGCTGAAAATCACTGTCTGAGTGTTGTCAACATTGGGCATTCAATCTTAGGCTAAGAATAAAAATTACCATATTGCCTTAAAATGTATTTAAATAAGAACTTTATTTTTTTTTTTAATTTTGTGTTTTATTTTTGTTCCTCTATTGCTCTCAAGATCTTCTCTTGGGAGGTCTAGCAATGTATCTGCTTATATGGAGGTTGAAATATGTATATAGGAGCAGAAATACCAGGTATCTAGGGCAGAATTTTTCAGTTTGAAGGGGCATCCAATATAGCTACCCTAATTTTCCAATTTTCCTATTTTTTCCAATATTTCTATCCTAATCTCACAAATCAAAAAATTCTAAAGTATGAAAGTATCCTAACCATCTGCAGTAGGAAAGAGCATAAATTCAGGACAACAACTAATCTATACTGATGGTGAAGAGAACAAAGTGCTTTCAAAGTTTTGCAATCTCAAGACAGAAACTGATGGGAGTACTGGCTTAGAACCAGTGCAGAGTGGAAACTTAACTTGCATGGGCTGTAATTGCCATTAGATCACTCCATAGGCCTTAAAAACAAAATACTATTGACATTTCTGTGTATAAAGTACAAGGTAGAGGTGTCCAAGAGCAAGACATGCAGGTAAAGCCACAGTGAGATTGGGGGAAAACAGTCTGGTTGTTACATTCCTGATGTCCATGCCTTTTATTCAAATGATAATTATCCATTAATAGCCTCATAAGTATGAATATGTAAATAGCTATGGAATGTATTATTCATGAATCACCAGGCATTAATTATTGTAATTAAGTATCATTTGCTACGTTCATATTACTAACCCTTCCAGTTAATGAATACATTAGCTAATCACTGTAGAGCAGAGTCAATCAAAATTCCCTGTGTCTGTGCTATGGAAGCCTGAGAGAGTTTTATTGAATGTAGATTCAATATTGAACATATCCAACATGCTTATCAGTGTATTTTTAATGACATTAAGTGTGAATCATAACCTCCAGTGCATGATGCTTGTCCTTGTGCCCAGGAGATGGAATGGTACCAGCTGGAAGGGAACGTGGAAGCAGCAGTGGTGCAGCATATGGCAGCAGCTCTGTGAACCAAGGAGAACTTTAATTCTGAGACATGAAATCCACCTCCACTTTCAAGTCTCATGTATATTCACACATACAATAGGAGAGGGGGTGTGTTTTGTGCGGGAGTGCTGTCCCAAAGGTGCTGCTGGTGACAATGTTCAAGGAACAATTTCAGAGCTCAGCTGGAAGTGTTTGCTAGGCAGTGCCTTTTGCCAGCACCCGCAGGACACAGCCCTGGCAGGATGTGCTCCCAGTCTAATGGGGCTCAGGGCACTCCTGAAACACGAAAGAAAATGAACAACCCAACCCTGGCTTTTGTCTTTACTCCCTGGAGATCCATTTCAACTAGCAGTAATCTCACTAACACAGAAGAAAGATTTGCTACAGCTTTTATTTCATTGCCTTTTTAGGATTATAGTTCTTAGAACCAGGCCTTGTAGGTTTTGAAGTAGAAATTTGGAATAATTTATTGCAAACAAGCGTTTCATTGTTTTTTGGGAGAATCACTAACTCAAGATATAAATATGTAAGTTCAAGTGCTGAAAGTTAATAGAAACAAGTAAAATGCCCTCTTGGCTGAGATTTTGGCTGTCAGGACAGAAAAAAAGTATTTGCAAAGAAAGAATGGAATCTTATTTCATCACTGTTAGTTTGAAGCAGATTTTTTCCTATTTTTAGGTTCACCAATGTACTGTAGTCACGTGCAGTGAGTAAATGATTATTGGATCTAGTTTCCTCAGTAATCTGGGAGTAAGAGAATCTAAATAAGCATACATCAAGGATATTTTCAAATTCACAAACACATGGGCTCTTTGTAGTTAAAACTGTTATAAGATATTGCTGCAGAGAGGGCTCAGTCAGAGCTTGGTTTTTTAAGGGCCAGAAGTACGAACAGTGGTCAGTAAAGACAATCTGCCATTCCCTTTAGACACCTCCTCAGTGAAATACCCCTCGTGCATTTTCCAAACACAGGGAAGAATATGCTTTCATTCATCCCACAGCTGATGCAAATCCCTTTGCTCCTCCTTCCAGTGTATCCATCACTGCCGTCTTCCCCCTGCTTTCAGAAATCTTAATTCTGCCTCAAGCCCAAACACTGTTACTTCTCATTACCCAGCTTTCTGAATGACAGTCACTGGCATCTGAAAAACAGTTTGAGTCTCAGTATCATCAAGGGATCCCTTACAGATATTACCAACATGGACCTCCAAGAGCCTTGCTTTTTGGCTTTCTTTCATTTGCATGTCTTGTATCCCTCCTCTAATTCTGAGTATATTGAGGTGATGATTTCTCAACCTCTTCTCAATGCCCAAATTAGTAGAAGTGTGTTTTGATATTTCCTTTTTTTTTTATAAATACTGATTTTCCACAAAAGCATGAACTTGGCAGGGAGTTTGTGTTCTTAATTAAAAAAAATCAACTATCAAAAGATTTGAAGTGCACTTGCAACACTGGAGATGTATGAAGATCTTGCTAGTGTGTCTTCATATTAAACTTGAATAATGGTCTTTTCAGCCCCTTAAGCTGGAAATGAAGCTGATACAAAAATGAAAAAATCTTAGCAATTGGATGTTTTTAAAAAAAGATTAGTACTCAGTGTCGTTATTCATCCAGCTGTTTTTTCATGTTTGCTTCTATACCTGTTTCCTTTTATTTGTCTGACACCTGTGTCTCTTAAAAAATATAGAAATTATTTAACTTTATCTGGCATTTGTTTATTTATTTTTTGACTTTTAAAACTAGAAATATCAAGTCTGCAGCTGGGGTAGTTGGAGTGGCTGAAGAGCTTCAGTGGGAAGCACCTGCCTGACCCTGCCCTTCCAGAACTCCTGGAAAACTCCAGGATGAAGCAGCCTTGGTTGGTGTGTGGTGTTCCTGTGAAGTGTTCAGAAAACATGGCACACTGAAAGCAAATGAACAGAGCCATTAGCAGGAAATGAGGAGCAGAACAAAAGAGACAAAGGCAGAAGGTTTATTTTGTGTATAAAGGTAGGAAATTTATGTACACGTGCACAATGCAGTTGAGGATACAGAAGTACAAAGAGGAAGAGAGCAGCATTTCGGAGGCCAGGGGATGTTTCATGATGACAAGGCATTAGAGGAAGGAAAGAATTCAGTTACAGGGGAATGTTTTCAGTAAAAGAAAGAGTGAACTGATGCCCTGCTAATAGAGTTTAGATTAATAACTTGCATATTGCTGTAAATTCATATAAAACCTGTGTTTAGTATTGTATAAATACTTGTATCAAGTGTCTAGTATTGAATAGAAAGAGTATTGGAATTGCTATAAAAATGGATTCTTTTTGTTTTCACATTTTGGATTTAGGTCTAATATCACACTGTTATTACGTTTATTGCTTTTTACCTTTCTTCAGCATTAAGCCATGATGAAATTTTTGCTTCATGTAGTGTGTCCTGCATATTCTATAAAGTACATAATGGTTCAGTTTAGTTATGTGGAAACTGAACTAAACCCTGTGAAAAAATAAAACCAAACCAGACTTCATTATTTTCTTAATTATAGTTATTTAAGGGAAAAAAAAAAAGGTTTGAACAGCTTTTTTAGTAGTAGCACTTTTTTTGTTTGAATTTTTAAAATTTCTTATTTCTTTGTCTTTAGTTAGGATTCTGAAATAGGATAGTTTTTATTTCAAGTTATTTGTGACTAATTTTTCATTTTTCATTTCAATAATACTGAACTGAATAATGTTTTTAGCTACAATTAAATGAAAGCTACCATTTGGAATGAAATTCCCAACATAGGATGTTATTATTTTAAATTTCCCCACATGTAAATAATTTTCCAAAACTGTATTTTCATTGGAATAAAAAAATCCAAAATGCAGTCTGGTTTTGTTTTCTTCTCTTTGCCTGTGTTCTATAATTCCCAGTACTACATGTGACCACCAGTAAGATAACTAAACCTATATCTGATAGTATATATAGTTTTGGTTTTGACACTGCTACATTGATTTAATCTCCAGTGCATTCCAATCTAGTGTTTATTGATTGGTTACGAAGAGGAAAGGATTTTTTTGCTATATATATATATATATATTTATAAAATTATAATTATTTTTAATAAGCGTTTAACAAAAGAATTTCCCTAATCACTTTTCAGGTATAATAAAGCCAGCAAAGAAATTATCTTTGTGTACAGTTCTCATAGGTAAATACACTGTGCTTCATTTTCATACTAAGGCAGATGCTAGGAACAGGAATATGTGACAGGGATGAATCATAATTTTTTTCCACAAATGTGCAAAAGTTTGTTTGGTTTTTTCCTGGCCCCCTAAAACAGGAGTAGGGTTTTTAACAGCACGGACGTTGCTGCATTTGTGCGCTGAATGGTAATCAAAAAAAGAACAGAGTTGGGAGCATTTATGAAAGGTGGAAAATAAAAAATAGTCTTGATCCACTGTCTGATTCATATCCTGCTGTGGCAAAACAGAAACTTTAATATCTCACTGAGACACATTTCAGGGTGTCCTAATGTCACTGGAGATTTAAAGGGGGGGATTTGCTTTTCCGGGATGCACCAGGTCCATCCTGCAGTGAGTTAGGGAGGACTGATGAAGGAACAGGGTCAGGTTTGAAGTGGGAGAAACTGCTATCAATGATTTCAAGGACTTCTGCAAAAGATCACTTGTTCCCTCTGGAGTCAGAAAACCTCCCAGCCTGGTGTTAGTGTTCCCTATAACTCTGCTACCTGCCATATAGCCGAATAACAAAACAGAACCCTATTTATTCTTTTGAATCCTCTCTCAAGGACACTATTCAAATTACTAAAAGGGATAGAGAATCTATGCAAATGTAATAATGAATGTCCAAATAAATTATTTCACCATTCATAAATGGGGTTTTTGTCTTAAAGAATGGTTTTAAAAACCCCAAACTCCTCACTTTTTACAAATGTTTAGTATTTAACAACATATTTCAATTGTCTGCTCTCTCAAAGGCAACTACAAAGATATTTTGCTATAATATTTTTGTTAAATCTCCTGGCGCTCTTTATTTTCAGGTCCCTTTTTTTCATTTTAAGAAACCATGGACAACTGACCCAATTACCTTGCTTGCTTCTTAAGAAGGAAAAATCCCATCTTTTTTTTTTTTGTCTGATGACACTGACCTACTAACAAATAAAACAGATTTACTTAAATTTATAGAAATCTTTAAACAAACATCTGTGATTTTCAAGTCTGAGTTATTTAACTGGGCCTTATTTGAAAGGGGAAGTGTTGATAAAGATTAAGATGGTTATATTTTATCTCAATATAGTACATTGGAGGTGTAGAGGCTAGTGGAGCAGAGGATCAGGATTAGTGATATCAGTGCAGGATTGACACTAATTCAAATGGAAGTGGGAGTCTCCTCAGCATGTTGTCAATTGCTAATCCAAACCAATACCTAATTATCCAAAAATATCCTGCATGATTTCACAGGTGCGAGGCCTAACTGCCAAAGGAACAGCAATAAACATGGTGTGTGATGTAAAGATAGTGACCACCTGGAAGATTTAATTTACGATTAGAATTATTGAAGGCAGTGAGTTTTTGCCACTCATTGCAGTAGGGTTTGAATGCCACCCTCAGTAAATGTGACTGTTGAGTTGCCTATTAGTTGTCCCACTGTCACCCACTGGCAGTGTCCATGTGGTGAGATGCTCTGGTGAAGGTGGGGTGAACTCTTTAACATCTGCTAGCATTTGTTCTAAAACAAAATCAATTAAACCAGATCTGAAGCAATTCATAGAAAAACCCTTCAAAGAAATATAAAACAAGTTTTAAATCTCTAATATTTGTACTGCTTTGCTAAGCTGGTTAGTCAAGGCATCTTCTGCTGCAGTAAAACGAAAGTTTAAAGACTGCTCAATAGTCTTCCTGATCACCCCACTCGACTGCTGGCTCATCATCCATTCGTAGAATGAGATAGGAGAGAAGCTGAAAGAGATTCTGCCACAAGAGCAAAGAGACAAAAAAGGAGAGGTCGCTTACATCGATCTCACAGCGGTCGCCAGCAAAGTTCACATCGCACAGGCAGTGGAACTTGTTGAGGAGATTCTGGCAGAGGCCCCCATTCAGACACGGGTCAGAGCTGCACTCATCAATGTCCTTCTCACACCTGTAGGAAGACTGCCAACAGTCAGCCTCTGAAAACAGGCATCAAGTGTATCAAACAGGCACAGATTTAATTCAGAAGCTTTGTGGGGGGAGGGAGAGGAAGATGCTCTGGGGCATATTTCCACACGTGTTTATGGTTTTATTAACTAGCTGAGTAGCCCCACTCAAATCCTGAATTTCCTGTATGATTTTCAAACACAGATAGTTAAGCAGGTAATCTCATCTGTGTAAAGCATTTCATGGTTAATGGTGTTTAGCAAAGTGCAATGCAAGTTCTTGAATGATTTCAGAGCCAGCTCTGGTGCAAGCTTGCTTGTCCTTTTTGTTGTTCCAGGAAGCTGAAGGCACAGTTTCCTTCTCAGTAATCTAGATACAAGTCAAACAAATGTGTGTTTTTCCTAGCCGAGTGCTCCTGGAAATACTCACCTGCTTTTTGAGGGAGGAGGGTTTTAAACTTCCCCCCCGCCCCCGCCTCAATTTGGAATGCCAATAGATCTCAGTACAATTTCCTACCCAGTCTCTCTAAGACAGGCCCCAAAAAAGGTAAGAATGGTGCAGGACACGTTTCATAAGCTTTAATATGTACCATTAAATGGTTTTGAACTAATTCTGGTGATACAGGAAATTTGAATTATAATTTCTCAAGGCAGCCAATGGAAGGATAATGAGGGATGTGTAAGATTGTCTGAAAACTACTGATTTGGTGATTTTCTGCTCTGACAGTGTTCCCTTTTAATTCCCTGCACCCTTTTTAAAAATAATGTTAATAGTTAGTCCTGTTTTTTCCAGGTAAAAATGCAGGTTTATGCTTGGAGAAGTATGTGAGAAATTCTCTCTAAAATATAAGGAATTGCTTTGTTCAATCGTATTCATAACCAAGCAATAGCAATTTAATTTTACACCAGAGAAGAGCATTTTTTATATTAAACTTTTACTCTATTAATCTAAACTTCTTTCAATAGCTACCTTAAATGATAAATTATATTCATATACTTCAAAGAGCTAAGTTATTTATCCAGTGCATAAAAATTATGTAACTATGAAATCACCTATGCAAATTTAAAAAAACCCAACAACCTCCCAAATCTTCCAGGGAATCAGGTACCTGAATCCAACTAAATTTCAAGAACACTTAAAAGCCTGACTCCATTTATGTAATTTTGAAAATTCCAGCCTGAATTAAATGACAGATTTGTTTTTGAGAGCTCTATCTTCTTTTATGGAGATTAATCTTTACACATTTCCCTTTCCACCTGCTATTAAGTTCATTGGGCTTTTTTTAATGTGATCCCAAGTCAATTGATTGGCATAGAATTTCTCCATACTGTGCACCAGTGGCTTTCTGAGAGCTGAAATATTGTCTTAAAGGAAAATGCCTGCTTTATCAGTCTAATACATAAATATACAAAGGGGTTTGGTTTTAATTTTCTTATTAACAGGTATATTTGAATTTGTTCTGAAAAAAAAAAAATCTAGTGAGACCTCCAAGCACGGAAGTAGTGCTGGTTTATGGTTTGGCAGCCTGGAGGAACAGAGGCCAAATGGTCCATTTTAGAGCCTGGAGAAGAACTGCCATGGGCAGTTACGGCGCAGCTTGCCGGGCACAGGGCTGCTGCTCAATACGAGAACCTTGGGAACCATAAAAGAGAGATTATTGCCAGCCAGTGGGATGGATGGAAGGAAGGCTCACTCCCAAAGCTGCAGTTAGCAAGTAGGCTGGCAGGGGAAGGGAGAAGGAAAAAGTGCTTTCCTGCTACCTTGAAGTCCCAAGAAAATATACGCAGTGCAGAAGTAGCTATGAATATGTTTTACTTCTTAAAATTTTATTTTATTGTATCCTTTCCCCATTGTTGAATATTGTGAGGTGGTACACAGGCGACCTGCCTGTTAACAGTGCAATTGAAGTGTCTGCCAACTACACTGTGCATTGAGTGGGTGGAAATCTTAATTTCATGTCTTTTATAGCCCGCTGTACTCTTCCCACAAAATCAGTGGGCTCGTAAGTTTTTGAGAGAATGAAAACCTTTTGTTGGAAACTTCTCTGTGTTACAGCTTGGTCCTGTTGAACTTTTGGATATTATACTCTGACATAATGCGAGTTTCATCCAGAGTATGTGCAGTTTTTCCTGTCTCTCTATCCAAAGTGCCCTTACCTGTTCAGGCTATTACTGGGACAATGCCTTCCTAGTTTTCTGCAGCACCTGATGCCCTGCAGCTTTCAGCCCTCCCTGCTCCAGAGCTCTTTGAGGGCCAGTATTAACTGTCAGTTGTGCTACAAGATACAGATATCACTGTGAGGAAGGTCACTCTGTTCCAGGCTAAACAATAACATGTGAAAAGTATTCCTTAATCTCTTCTAAAAGTAATCATTCTGTTTTCACACTTCAGCATTCAGTAAGAGCGTGGCACATCATGCACCAGGTATGCCACCTCTTACCATCCCTGTGATAGAACAGATTGTATAATCACAGCACAGTCATGTGAAAATGAAACAGCTTTGTATATTCATGTGCCAGAGCATGTAGCTGGTTTATGCATATGAGCAGGATATGTGTGTGTCCCCACCTATGGAAAGGCAACATTCTAACTTGTCATATGAAAATTTGGCACAGAAGCAAAAAAAAAAAGGCACAGAGAAGCAAGTGTGCAGCGCTGTCAAAGAAATAATATCTTGGGCTGGATTACTGGTGCTGCACTGGACTAAACCTTGCTGCATTCATTTGTGATTTTTGTCTAAAACCACAATACTTCAGACCCTTAGAGTCACTCTAGCAAGGAACTGCTGCACTTGGACAGCGGCTTTGTCTGTATTTCTGCCAGAGGGCTGGCTGTTACTCTCTGGACTCTTTTAGAACAGCTTTTGGAAGAGGTGCTCCCCAAAGATGTGCAGCACAAAGCCTCTCACCGTTCTCCCACAAACCCCGGCAGGCACATGCAGGTCAGCTCGCCGCCAAGGTCGGTGCAGTTGCCATAGTTGAAACACGTGAGGTTCCTCTCTTCATTCCCACAAACTGTGTAAGGTAATCTTCGGTATCTGGGTAAACAAGAAGGCAGCAGCAGTTATTGGCACTGTCCTTGTTTTTGGATGTCTTGTGCTCTCTGGGTTGAAGCAGGGGAGCAGGGTACTGTCCAAAGGAATGACAACTGGAACTTAGATTTAAGACTCCCAGAACATGTTCTGCCTAACTTTTTTAATTAGATGAATTTAATTTTTCTTTTCCAAATATTTACTGGCAAATTAATGATTCATTTCTCATAAAAAAAAGAAACAACAACAAACTGGACATCACTCTACTTACATCACTAATGTGGTTCTCTGTGATACCGGAACAGCTTAGTATAAGAGTTCAAAGGAGACAGACTTAACATAGAAGATAAATAATACTGGGCTACCATAAGGCATCTTCAAATCTGAGGATGTCCTTACTACTCAGAAAATGTCAACAAAACCTGTCAATTTTAGTAATCATATCCTAAAAGACTGTAGTTGGGCAGCATGAAGATAATTGCGTCCTTTGGGCTGCAGCAGACTGGATTTATTGGAGTCTTCTGAAGGAAGTAGAAGGATTTTGCCTTATTGGAAAGGAATTGGACATGCTTAGAGGGGAGAATTTTACGGATGTGCAGAGAAGGGCAATTAAAGGAAAAAGCCTGAAGCCTTTCTAGAGGAGAATCTGTGAAGAATAGGAAACAGCAGTGTCAAAAGCTATGGCAGAAGTGGGCAGTGTGGTGTTTGCAGCCACTAGGACTGAGAGTAAGCTGGGAGGAATAGACAAACCCAGATAAGATGCTGTGGGTGGGGAGAAAAACAACTTCTTTTCCTATTGTTGGTTTCTCTTGCCAACTCTGAATTCCTGTATTTATAGCTCTAGAACTATATTACTCTAAAAAATATTGGTTTAGAGATTTAAAAACCTTAAGGGTTTTTTTTTTTTTCTGAAAAGAAGATGTAGCACGTGTATTTTCAAGCTCTGGAAGATTTCAAATCTTGTCATCAGAGAGCTCACAGGACCAACGTTGGCAGCAGAACAGGGCAGCAGAATTGTGCCTTGTTCCTTCAATCCTTGCCTCATCAGTCTCTGCCTGAGCTGGCAGCTCTCCACTGTCTCAGTCCACATCTAATTGATCTGTACAACTTTCTGTGCTCTACATACATCGACTGTGCAGCCATGATTAATATAAAGACAAATGCAAAACATCTGTGTTTAAAACCAAGACATCAGTGGTATGAAAGCCCTTCAGAAGAGACTCGACAAAATCATACAGATCAGCCTTGTTTACAGTACCTGCAAAACCTCCCCGTGAAGTTAGCAGCACACAGGCAGGAGTATCCATTAATCCCATCAACACAAGTGGCCCCATTCATGCACTGGTGGCCACGACAGTCATCTATGTCCTCCTCACAGCTCTCCCCGGTGTAACCAGGCTCACAGCTGCACTCATAGGAGGCAGTCCCATCTGTGCAGTTCCCGTGGATGCAGGGGTTTGAAGAGCACTCATCAATGTTGACTTCACAGTAGGTGCCAGTCAATCCATTGGGACATACACAGCGGTAGGAAGTGTACAAGTCTTCACATATCCCCCCATGCACACAGGGATTGGAGCTGCAGAAATCTACCTGCAAACAGCCAGTAAGAGCAGGGTTTGCAGATATTTTGAGAAATTGCTCCTCTTGAGGTTTTTTAGTAGGGATGTCAGCATTTTCGAAGTACGAGAGATAAATGCCACTGATTTCTATGGTGCTCATGCACCCTCGCAGGCCATCCAGGCTGTCAAAAGCCTTGTCAGCCACATAGATATCTGTCTCTTCTCTTAAAAAGTTTAGGCTTCCTGCAGCAGCTGTGCTGGTTGCCGTGTCTTTCTTGTTGTCTATATCCATGTGCCATCTGGAGGACTGGGATAGGGGCTCCACCATAGAGACCATCACTTGGTGCCATTTGCCATCGCTCACAGGCACTGAACTCGAAAGGGTCAGCCGGTAGAAGCTGTTGCCACTTTGCAATTGAAACAGGAGTTTGGAGTTGTGGATACTGATGATGACGAACTCAGGCTCTCGCTCTGCATACAGCAGGATCACATCAGTGTCCCTGGTTCGAAAGCCAAAGACGATACTGGTGAGGTCTCTGCTGATTTTCCCATTGCTTCTGTAAAATATCGCGCTGCTCCGGCCACTGAACACTGCGTTAGCAAGACCTGTGCAAAGACAGCAATTGAGAAACCAGGCCAGTTTTACACCAATGCACGTGGAACAATGTCTTTCCAGTGCACATGCCATATAACTGCTTTTGGATTTGCTGAAAGACTGTCAAATTGCACCAGTGTTTCAGTTTTCCTGGTCTGCCCCTCATGGCTGTGGAAATTACAGGGCAGTGCCAGCATCAGCTATAATGGCATCCAAAGTGTACTGCCTTGCATCATCTCAGGTTTTCACTCTAATATACCATTCTACATTACTGTTATCTCTCTAGTTCAAAAAAAGACATACATTTGTTAGTCACTTTATGATTGTTTCCTAAGTACAGGCAGCTAGTCATTCCCTGTGACAGATCTGGATGGGGTTAACATTTCTTCCCAATTCCTTTTTTCTTATGTGTGTCTTAAGATGTTTTATGAAGTATTTGATTGGATCCCAATTTCATCTCACCGATGCTAAAGGATGAGTTTACTGGAAGTCAGTTGATGGAAAGCCCCTTCAAAATCCCTGTGAGCAGAGTCATGCCTGTCATGTTCAAAGGCAGCTTCTCCTGGTGGGCAGGCACTGCCACAGTCCTGTGCTGGTGGGACTGGGAGGACAGCAGAACTCGGCTGGCACTGCTGTGAGTGAAAATTGATGGGCAACGTTGTGGCAGCTTTATGGACATCTTCACAAAGGTATTTGACACCTTTCATTAGCATGGTTTCTACTAAAATGCACTTACTCACTGGGCTGTAAATTTAAATGTTCTGAGGTTTCTGAGGATTATAGACAGGGAGGAGAGACAGGAAGGAATGTCTTCTGTCTGTACTTCAGAAAAAAATAGCTTTGAAAGATCTGAGCTAAGATGGGTTTCTGAACTATATCTGGGCTTAGTAAGTCTTGAGGAAAAGAACCCTGGGCGTCTCAGTATGAATTAATTGACTTCATATCCTGATGCCAAGGCAGCAGAGGTGTAACTGCATTTCCTGCTGCTGTCATTCTCATAGAAAAAGTTTTCTAAGAGGAAATCATACTAAATTAAGTAATTATTCATACTAATACTAAAACCAAAGCATTTTTCAAGATTATTCCTGTTTTTTTCAAATATCTCTCAAACCTGCTGAGTTTTTTTTAGCAGAAGACACAAGGCAGAGAACTCACTGCCCAGGAAAGCTTTTATTTTGTTATCCTGTGTTGAACAAGAAGAAGTTTATCCTGTAGCTAAGAATACAGCTTGTTAAAAATACACTTCTGTAGTGCAGGAATTTTTGACTATCTATTAGGGAAACTGCCTACTGTTGCCACATAAACCAACACAGAAATCTAAAACAGATGACCTTGAGTCACTGAAAGTGTAAATGAACTTGAGTTCAGCAGAAGGGAACAGTTCAGGTACTTTTCACTTCACTTCACTGTCTCTGAGTGTTTCTGTTCTACTCTAATAGGCAATAGTAAATCTTATGAGAGAATGTATTTTGATGTTATCATTAAAGACATCTCTGAGAGAAGGATCAATTATTTTAATTTCAGTTACAATTTTAGCCACCCTGCAAGTGCTGATCCTAACAATCTGCATAAAAATAGTATCATATTGGTCTGTCTATGATAGAGATCTTTGTTGACCAGCCTTCCCATTCCTAAGAGTCAGCCATTCTGACGCTTCCATCACACTGAGTGGGTATTTACCTTCTCTCACAGCTTTTTGTTATGGCTTTCTTCAGTAGCAAAACAAAAAAAAATATTTCTTAAAAATCCTTACTTGCTCTTTTCAATGCCACTCCAGGATGGGAAGGAGAAGGAAAATGGAGAAGGAAAGAGATGTGCAGGGTGGCTAATGATCCTAAGACAACTAATGGTCATCAGTTTTCAAATGGACTGCTTGGCATGCAGGTGCTTCTTAGGGAGGCACTGCTTGAACAACGGTACTGCAGGTATTGAGGTGACATTCTCCAAAGCTATTCAAGATTTAAGAAAAGGAAATGATGCAATGTTAGTTACATAGCTTGTCTTTTCACTAGGATGGAGAACATTCTAAGGTTAATCCAACACTGGATATCCTCTTATCTCTTTGCCGTGCAAGTGTGAGGGCAATGTACTCATCTATTGGACAGCCTTGACTAGCTGGGCTGAGTAAGTTAAAATCAAAGTTCCTGTAAACATCAGTGCCTGAGCCAGGGGGTCTGGGGGAGAATTCCTGGGTTTGGTAGGGTAGACTCTTCCCATTAACATTACTTAAAACTGACATAACTATTATTTTAATACAGAAATAACATTTGAATGAACTTTAAAGGCAGTGAATGCTTTGTTTCAAGGAAATGCTGCTGAAAATGTCTATTGCTGCTGATCTCCAAAGATGATTGGAACAGCTGAAATGTACCTACATTCAAATCCTTGGTGCACCAGCTGGCATTGTGCTTCATGAGGACAGGGCCCAAGCTCACACCACTTAACTTCCTCACATGCCTTCCCCACTGTGTTAGGGGGGCACGTGCAAGTGAAGTCATCCCAGATTGAATAGCACACACCACCGTTGTGACAAGGGTTGGACTATGGGGAAAGAGAAGAGAGAACCTCAGTATGAATCAAGGCTGTTGGACACTCAGCTCTAGGCATGGGGGACTGTTTGGCAAAAAGGAGTTTTCTTTTTATTTCAGATGGAAAATGATGAAGACCAGTATTATGACAGTACAGCATGTTCAATAATTAGTGAAAAACAGTATTTCAATCTCAAAATAGCTTCATTCTCCCCTATGCAAATATGTTTTGCTTCTGATATCCATTATACGTAGCATAGCTTAACAAAACCTGCTCTTTCTAGCATCTTTGCATGTTTTCCTAATCTGTCATTGAAATAATGTGTGGGAATGTACTAAAAATATAAAATAAATTCCTCACTATAAGCATGTGAAAATGCTCAGAAAAAATGTCATTCTTACCTTGCAGAGGTTGTCACCAGTGCAGCCTTGGGTGACATTGATCAGAGTTCGGTTGATAAGAGAATTCGGTGGATTGGTGATGGGGAAGAATTCCAGTGGCTGGTTATTCACTCTTACATCTTGGATGCAGCCTTTGAAATACCTGCCATTTCTATTAGTTTCTATGTTATCTGGTAGGCCTCCAATATAAAGAATATCCTTACTTTGGATGGTTAGTGCTGGAGTAGAAATAAAGCCTAGGTAGTGAGAGGACTGGAACAACTCCATCCTATTTGGTTCTATTTTTAACGTTATTAGGTAAAAGTTTCCATCATTCATGGAGTGTTTCCCTAATAACTTCATGGAATTTGGAGCTAGTATGGTGAGTTTCCCACCTTCCAAATAGACTCTTATGTAGAGGTAAGTACTATTTCTCAGAGCCAATAACAAGCCAGAAGATTTGCGTGTTCGGACAAACATTGATATGATGAAGTTCTCATTCTGAGTGGAATCAACAGGAAAAGCAGCATAGCCTGAGGAGTCCTCAGATCCAAACCGGCCTGGAATGTACTCTTGAGGTTAGAGATATGGGAAAAGGTAAAAAGAAAAACAAGAGAAGGGAGAAAAATAAAATAGTTAGGGCTAAATGACAAGGGAGCCAATGTAATGATTAAACAACTACTTCTGATATTTCTGTATGGTAGTAAGATGTGCTTATTTTATGGATGAATCCATGATCCAGCTGTAAATAGCTTCTGTTTCCAAATTTCTGTTAGCTTCCATGTCTGTAGCATTCAGCCCCAGTGCAGGACCAGATGTTATATAACGGGGCACACTTTCCCTCTTTATCATGCTCTGTGTAATGCTGTTTTCAAGTAGTTAAAAAAGGACAGATTTCTACAGTTTCCTGCATTGGTCCTTAGAAAGATAATTTTGGAAAGAACCTACCTGCTTTGATCCTCTGATGACCATGGAAGTTAATGCAGTTCTGGGATTTTGTGGTTTTTTTTTTTTCACAGATTCCAATCACAGATAGCTGCTATGCAAAGACCTCCTGTGTGAATAGATCACCTGTCTGCTGCTGCGTGGACTCCCCAGTTCTCTGACAGACTTTCTGTTGCTGGGGCTCAACATTTGCTCACCTACATCAACTTGTATCAGTCATGAATCCTGCTCAGTCCCTGAGTGCCCACAGTGCTGTGGGAGAAACATGATCCAGGATCAAGTAAGTTTTTATTTCTTTGTGCTTATCAATTAAAATGATTAAACCAAAACCATCTGTCTGTCCTTTACCCCTTATTTTCTGTAATGATTTTCAGTATTTTAAGGATACAAAATATGTAGCCAAAATTGTATTTTATTCTGATGAATCATTTTGTTAAAGAACAACAAAGTGTTTCTATTTCTACACTACAAGTTTTGTGATCTTGTCCTCAATATTACAGACTTCCCTCCTAAATAGTTTCAGGAGCTATTTTCCATATATCAAATTTCTAGAAAGAACAAACCAAGCTTTTTTTAAACGCTCACATAGCTAAAGATTCAGTTGTCTGTTGTGCAGTAAAACTCCTGGAGTGGGATGTCACAGGCCAACTTTGTGCCTGCAGAACTACCTTTTTTATGACTGCATTTAAAAAAATGATGAAAATAGGGGACTGACCATGAAGCCCCAACAAACCCTTAATAACCACACTACATTGCTATGTGGTATGGTCATAATATTTAGCAACTGGGATAAATCCCATACTTGTTCCTAAACAGACAATTTCTTCATTTAATTTGAAATAGTTTATTTCTATAAATAAGATTTCCTGTATATCTACATCTACTTGTTAAACAGGCTTAATGCCTCAAAACACCAATTTCAATAAATAATTATTTCTACATACAAGAGTTTTAAATTATATTTTCTCTTAAGGTGGTACTGGAGAATGAGACACTTTTTTCATGAGGGTAAAAAGAAAAATTCTGCTGAACTGAGGGATTCCACAACTGCAGTATTAGAAAGAAGCCTTGATCTCCAGAAAGGCATTTCATGTTTACAATTACCTTGTCACTTTTCTCTCTATTTATAAATAGACACATATATCATCAGCCTGATCTATTTGATGAGATGACTAGCAACACCTTGGTCAATATTAACCTCTTGGGTCACAACATCTGGATGTTGATCAAAATGAGACAACATCTGTTTGTTATTTTGTATATGTAGAGAAAATATTGCCTCTTGTCAATTAAATACTTGGCAGCAACTTTTCTTCAGAAAGACACCAGCATTTCTTATGTTATCCTTTACCACAAGTCTCCCCCACTCTGCCTCTTTAGAAACCTGCCACAGTCTTTTACATGTGACATATATCTAGAACCTATGTACCAAAATGGCATGGTGCCACGATAAGCAAGGAATATTGTGGTCAGCAGGAAAGAAAAAAGCATGCTTTCTAATCATTCTCAACAGTTCTAATTCCAGTATAAGCTGCTCCTGGCCCTGAATGGTTTTAATTTTGCTTCATATAAAGGAGGCAAACATATTTCCCAGATGTTGTCCTATATTCGAAAGTTGCCTTCCAAATCTTTGGATAAATTACAGCTACACTTCAAAGAAGTCTGTTACAATTACCTCTCAGACTTTGTCAATTTGCAGTAAAACCAAAAGGAAAAACTATTGAAAGGTATTGATAAGTATTAGGTGGAGCATGCAAAATGACATTGTATTCAGACATTTGAAATGTATTTGAAGGCCCAGCTTTCTGCAGCAATGCATTCAATAACCCCTGAGGCCAGTTGTTCAGCTGATGTGAATCAATGCAGCTTCACTGGCAGCACTGCAGCCACGCTAGTTTACACCAGTTTAGAATCTGTCAATTCCAATCTGACCATGGCTCTGCTGTTGTGTTTAATTTTTTCCAGTCCAAATATATCTACATAGATATACTTACGTGTGTATACGTGTATGTACGTATGTATATCTTGCTCCCTAAACATTGCTCTGCTGACCATGTGTGGATGAGGAAAGCAGAGGCAAGGGCACGGAGTGAAGACTTAGTCCTGTGCAATGTTCTTAAACAGAACTGCTTGTTAGAAATTCCTAAAACTTTGCCTGGGGAAGGATTGCAGAGCTCAGCCTAAAGCATTCCTGAGGGTTGCTGTATTTACAGCTCTAGGGGGCTTCACCCAGCAGATGCAGCTGGGCGCTGGACAGGGATCTCCTGTTGTCCTTCCACTTCACCCCAGCCTGCACTGCAAAGATCATTTATAGCAGGGCAAGTGCTACAGGCATCTGCAGCTTTTGTGTTGCTGCTCACCACTGCCATGGAAGCTGCTTGCTGAGATGAGCTCTTCTGCTCACCCAGACAGGGAGATGTTTCCTTCTGGTCCCCATGCAGCTCTCAGGGAACAGCAGCCTGCACTGGGGATTGTCCAGCCCCGCCTTGGGACCAGCTGAGGGATGAATGGACTCTGTTTCCAGCTGCTGAAGCTCTGCCTGCTCCTTAGGCTAATCAGATTAAGCTAAAAGTATAATCTCATTCATTTTTTTTTTAAATTGGATTTTTTTTTTAACTTGCAGTACTTTTGCTTGACTTTCATTGCCTTAAATGAATCTCTTTATAAAAGCTAGAGAGCTCGAGGATAAATTTTTCAAAGAATGCTTTGAAAGTAAGTCTTAAACTCCAAGTTACTTACTTGCTTTCTAAATCTTACTCAGCATGGATAACCTCCAGTGAACTACAGTTTTTCAGAGTTTATGGAGTGCTAAGAGCACTGAGAAGATTTTAAAAGAAGAAGAGTGGAATCCACCAGTTTAGCCTAACTTATTTTTTGTCAGGCTGAAAAGAAGCCTTCTTGAGAAACTAACTCGAAAATAACAAAGGTGCACCACTACTAACCTCTTGCACTGGCTTACCACTTGACATTAAGCTCCAGAGATCCTAAGGCCACTTCACCGCCAGGTAAACAGGATTGTTTGTGGCCATGTTTTCAGCAGGCATGCGAAACACAAACGCCAGTGTTCCCTTACCTGTTGCACAGTCTGGGCCCGTGTAGGGCCGGTAGCAGTCGCAGTGGTAGCTCAGCCACAGGTTGATGCAGCGTCCCCTGTTCTGGCATGGGTGGTGGCCACACCAGTCTTTTTTAGCACATCCTGTCCTGACATTTAAAGATGACCCAGATGATACATTCTCTGGAGTAATAACATTCAAGTCTACCTCAATATCCTGAAGACAGCCTACAAATGAAGGTGCAGAATGTGTATTAAAGGTGTTCTGTAGAGAGTTGCTGTTCCCCACTGGTAAGCCGCCCAAAAATGTGCTCTGAAATGCAAACATCACCAGCTCATTATCTATCTTAGCAGATGTTTTATTGAGACAGGATTCTACACAAGAGCTGTCAAGCAAATTAAGAATAACAGCTCTTGCCAAGGTTACCTCCACTGAATGCCATTCTCCATCACTGACATTATGTGGAATATGCAAAAGAGCCTGCGGCTGATTATTGACTTGCACGGATAAGTGTAAGTAGCCATTCAGTAATTCCAACTTTGCGAAGGTGTTTTTCTCCCCTCGGTGAAACAGAAAAGCTGTGGGTTGCACAGTTTGAAACCTCAGATTTATATTATAGAAAAAATCCTTTTTATGGGTCTGGGGATTCTTCAACAAAAGGAAACTGTTTCCATGAAAAGAAAATGTGGTTATGGTTTCACAGTGTATTCCAGTATACCCAGGTGAACATATGCAGCTGAATCCATGTTGGCCATTTTTTAAATATGGGATACATATTCCATTGTTTTGGCATTGATGATCAGTACAGCCATGCAGAACTTCTGTACAGTTCCAGCCACCATAAAAAATCCCTTCTTTGTCTGCAGGTGGGCAATGGCAAGTGTAATTTCCAGGAAAATTCTCACAGATCCCACCATTTTGGCAAGGGTTTGTGTAACATTCATTGACGTCTTCATCACAGTGAGTACCTGAAGAAGAAACAAAGAATAAGGTATGCTGGTTTGAATAGCTGGAGCCCAAAATAAAACTTCTAATAATGTGTTTTATTAAATTATCTTTTATTAGAGAGGAATGCCTTGATAAATAGATGACGGACAAGTAAAAAAAAATACTTTAAATATAAGAAGGCCATTCATTTGTCACGGTTTCCTTGTGCAAAGTATTATGTAAACACCTAAGTGATAACCACATTTTGGAGGAAAGAACCAAACAACTGGGCAGTTTTGACATGGATAATGTGATGAATTTAAAATAAACATCATCAGATGGGATCAAGACATTTTTTCCCACATATCCTGTGGTAGAAATTTAGAATGCTTTGTAAAGAACTGAATTGTTTATCACAAACAAAAACCCCAAGAGTTGTTGCTTAATTCTGATCCATATTGTAAGTATGGAGATGAGCTGGAGTATGATCTGCTGGTCATTCCTTCTTTTTTGTGTTTATTCAAACCGTGTAAGAACTACAGACTGTTATTCCTGGTCCCATATGAAACATCTTGGAGCAACATTGTTCAAGTGAGAGTCACAGGACTTACAAGTGATATTTGACGTGGTGGGTCAGACTGACAAGTGGGTGAACATGCCTGCAAAACGTATGTACTGCAAAAAGTATGTACTGCAGGGGAACTTCTTTACCTCTGCTCTATACAAAATATAAAGCAAGAAAAGATGAAAGGAATATTCTCTCAAATATCTCTGAGGGTTGATTGGTGATGAGAGCACTTCTGCAGGAGATTGTCATACAGTCTCATATTTCCTCTTTTTCCATATAATGCTTGGCTTCTGATATCTGGTAAAAGGAGAACTCCTCATCTCAACTCCACTGTAATTGGATAGATGTGGCCTAAGTGGGTCTGCTGGATCACACTTCACAAAGGAAAACAAATCTGTTCCTCTTGTAAAACTAATCTGTTTATCCCTCTGCACTGTTGTTCATCATAAAGCAGTAATTACAGTAACTTCTCCCTTGAGCAATCAAGTGACTGATATGCATGCAGTGGATCAGGGAAAATCTGTTTCTCATCTCCCTTGGATGCAGTCAAAATATCCAAATACTTTTTTGATAATTCATGCTAAGTGCAACTCTTAACATTTCCACTTCCCTTTATAGTTATCTTAGAGAAAAATGAGAAACACTTTGCAGTTAGTTTTCACCAAACTAATATCACCAGCACAAATGAAATAGATAACATTTCATCCATCCCCACAGCAAAACTGCTGCCTGTAAATCAGGAAATGAGATGTGCTGAGGCTCACGGAGTGGCAGCTGGGTGTACCAGGCACCACACCTAGCCTTTATGTACACATCAGGCTTTATTTCTATTAACAAAACACAGCCATTCCTCATGGAAAATTAGAGCAGCATTCAGCCACAACGAATTGCTTCAAATAGCAGTAGATAAGTGTAGTTACTCAGGCTGATTCCTTGCCTGTCCACTTTATTCAATCACAGTTGTAACTGAACCCATCTGGGAGAGTGGTTAGTACAGGAGAGCCAGGAGGGAACTGAAAGTTGGGAGAGATTTGTTTAAAAGATTAGTCAGAGTGAAGTGGTCATAGCAGGTACACAAAAAACTCTGCAGTGATCCAACTTACTCAGCAGTCCTCAATTAAAGCACACACTGACTTTCCCCTTGAGGCTTCAGGCTATGGAGCACAGCTAGTGCCATCTCCCTGGCAGTGGGGTTTTGCTGCAGCAGTCTCTTTCTGTTTTCCAGCCAGGCTCATCTTTATCCCAATGAGAAGTGTCTCTGTATACCTTAATGTGCAGTGGCATCTGGCAGAAATGCGACTCATTGGGGCTGACTTTCTCCAAGTGAAGTGCAGTTCCCAAAGCGTTCCTGACTGGGGGCCAGAGCCATGTCTGCTTTGTCCAGTTTGTGGCAATTTCAGTGTTAGCAACTTGTCTTGCTTTTGCTATTCCTTATATGAAAAATAAAGTTACTGTGAGCTGTTTCCCGTTTTGGCCAATGTTTTAGTACATCTCTTGCCTGATACTGCTCCCTTCCCTGCTCTGACATCGAGAGCAATGTATCCTCAGGTCTTCTATACAACTCAGTTTTAATGTGATGGCTGTAGAAAGCAGGTCTCTTTGGATTTTTTGTGTCAGAGATAAAAATCAGTTCAGCCCACAAGCAGTTGGATCAGTTTGTGCTTAGCCTTGATATAGGGCTCAGAGTGGACAAACTGTGCTTAAGGATTTAGAGACTGGGAGCCCCTGTGAAACCTTTCATAAAAAAATCAGCATTGTGAATGGCCAGATCCTTAGTTGTTGCATTTTCATTAATGTGTGGTGACTCTCTCTGTGTTATTTTATTATCCCACAGCACCTGCCAGACATTCCCTTTGCCTTGTAACTTGTGGTCTGAGTCACACTTTGCAATAGTGACTTGCCTGTGGAAAGGATGATACAGATTTTTTACAATAATCTTTAGTGTCTATGTTGTTCTCTGCTTCATCAGATAAGACATAAAATTAACAAAATTATTGAATGTGAATGCTAAAATTTTTTTGGAAATCACATCTATTTCTATCTTTAAATTTAGGTAAGATATTTGATAAAAGAAGTCATCAATGTCCAACAAAGAAATAAAATTAATTTTATGAGGAGGTACACATTATTATTGTTAATGTGTTCTTTGCCTATAGAAAATGAATAGTATCAGTTATTAAATATAAAGTGACTCTTACAGAGCTACTTAAATGCATAGATTTCACAGTCATTTCAGTGTCTCAATACAATGCTCATCTTTTAAGTAATGATACTAAAAATACATTGCAAAAGAATTATTTTAGCGGGTTGTGCATATAGATATACACACGTGTATGCATTACATATATAGGCCTACTATTTCATAATAAGATTAGCACAAACACAAATACAGGTCACACCAAAAGACAAATAAGAAGTAATTTTTTCCCATCAAGAATAAATAAATAAATCAGCTGTTCTTGCAAGCGGTGTTGATACTGCTTGTTATCTGCCAATTGCTATGCAAGCAAAGACCACTGTCAGTCAAGATAAAAGCACTCTAGATAAAAGGATTAGTCAATATTTATAGAACTGTATAAGCAGTTCAAATAGCTCAGGTTGGAGCTGTTAGCATGTAAAAAAAGTATTCTCAAAAGATGTAAAACATACCAAAACTAGTGCAAAGGCAATCATTTTTTTTCTCAGTGCTTACATGCATTAACTCAGCTAAGCATATTCACGTTTTTAAGTGAAAAAGTAAAGTAGAATCATACAGCATTTTCTCTTCTAAATATATTACACACTGACATAAAATTTCAGATAATGTGAATACTTTTAAAGATGATTACTCTTCCCACCTGTGAAGTTTTTTTTCAAAACCGAGATGAAACAGTTCCTTTGACTCAGTTCGATAGCATCACTCATCTGTCTTTTTTTCACTTACACATTATTACTACATGGTGGCTATTTTCTAACTGTTAAACTCTTAATTAAACTCTCTCTTTTAAATTTAGCAGCCAAGGTTTCCTGCAGAAGCAGGATGACAAAAGCAATTATTCAAGCAAAATTCTGCGGAATGCCACTGATTTTCATTTTGATTAAACAATTATAAAAGTATTATCCAAATTACACTTATGATACACACCTCTGGTTAGAAATCTGCTCACAGCCTTTTGCCTTTCCAATCCCCTGACACTAAATAACTATCAAGAAACTGCAAACAAGCAATCTGGACAGGTGCTGCACATTCAATACAGTCTAAGTGCACATTCAAATTCACAAAAAGAAAATATTTACCTGTAAACATTGTCAATAAAATGATGTAAACTTGTATCCTTGTTGCAACCATCTTTTTCCACAGGAAAATTTCCAAAAGAAAAAGATTGTTTAGCACTTAAGCAGTCGACACAGTAAATTTCTGTAAAATTCACAACAGTTCTTAGTATAAAGGCTTCCTTCTCAGGATTAGCTTGCTCCACTTCTGTACCTGCTGATGTAGTCTGATGGTGTATTTTGCCCAAGCCAGATCAACAAGGCTTAAAGTAAGACCCATTAAACTGCTTACACAATAGGTATGTATCCTATTTAAATTCTTTTTTCTCCAAGTTTGTGCTCACACTAAACATTGTTTGTGTTTCACGGAAATGCATGTTATTAGGATCCATTCAAAACTGATTGGTCATGTCTTTTTGTTTTGCAAGGTGTTGTTTTTTAAAACTTTTTTTCTTTTCAAGAGGTTTGTTAATCCAGATCAACTCTGTCATGGTCACTGTCATTCAGAGAAACTGTACGTCTCAATAAGCAGATAGAAAGGATCTAAAATTTGATCCTGTTTCTTTATTTATAAAGTATTTTTGTTCCATTTGCTCTCTCTACTTAAACGAAGTCTGTGTCTCAAGATTTTTCAGCGTGCTAAAGACACATAAAAACTTATTTACTAAGACATTTTTCTTTCTTCGACTCTTGAGCAACACATTTTGATTTAGACCAAATTTAATGAGGGGAAAATAGAGTTCAGGAGATTTAACTGCTTATTTCTGTGATAATTTTAGCAGCAGATATTATTTTTGTCACTTAAATTTATCAATTTCTTCTCCCTCAACTCATTTATACACTAATTAGGAAATCCCTGACCTTGTGTCACATTTGGGTTTAGGTTCACCAAAAGACTCATACACAGAACACAATTTTGGATTCATTTAATCTACAGTTCACAATTGCTTTTATGGAGATGCTCAGAAAGCTGCCGCTTCTTCCAGCCTCTGACACAGGCATCAAGTGAGTTTTCTTATAATACATTTAAATAGTAAAGGGTAAAAATTTCACCCAGACTCTTGGAAAAGCAAGTAAGGCAGCTTTAAACAAAGTAAAGTTCATTTTGATAAGTTAGTGTGAATGCACTTGATTAGTAGTGCTTAACAGACACTTCGTGCTGCAGTTTGATGTTTAATGTGCACTTTATTTTGAATATAGCAAGAAGCTGCAGGTTCTCAGTAACTCTCATTCCTTTTGCAATGTGACTGTGACAGTAGGACTCTGAGGGAAGGTTATGAGCAGACACAGAGTGGGGACACACATCTGCCCTTACAGCTCAGTGACAACACGAGGCTGGTGGCATACTGAGACAGGGGAACTTCAGAGCAGAGCATTCAGCAAACAGCCCAGAGCTGTGCCAGAACCAATGGTGGGAATTTGAACAAACTTGCCAGGAGCAGAGATTCTAATTACAGTCAGATATTGTGCTTAATAACATTTTCATATACAAACCATATGAAACCACCATAAAGCAGGTATAAAATTTGTGTAATCCTGCCCAGAAAGTAATTGTCAGAGGTTCCCTGCACTTCCTCCACCTGTATTTTCGAGTTTTGGAAATGTCTGTTATAAAATCCTACCCCAGGTGCAAACAACTCTCTTTTCAAGGGACTCATTAATCCTGTGGCCAACAGAAAGATCTGGCACAGCACATATTCTTCAGGGCCCCAGGTTTTAGCAGACAATCATGAAAATTCTAACTTTGCCACATCTGTGCAGATAATTGCGAAGAGATAATTACTTTTTGCTGGAAGGAGGAAATGCACGTTCATGAGTGAGTAAGCGCAAGGAAGTAAATTGACCATCTCTGTGTCATTGTAATTAAACCTCATGCTTGTGGGTATAAATCAGTCACCATACAGGTCAGGAAGGAAGTTTTACTCTAATGTACATCAGTGTAGAGCAAGTGAAGGGCATTTAAGTGGATTTTTTTTTCACCTATTTTTCTTCAGTAAAGAACTGGCTTCCATTTGATACTGAACTTAATGTGACCAGTGCTCTGATCTTGCATGGCAATTTCTGTTGCTCTCCTGGCAGGAAAAGTTTGTGTAAAATGAAGGACAGAGCAGAGCTGGATCACATGGAAAACAGGATTCTTTTAAATAGTAGGATAATAAGCATTTGTTAACATTGGGCTAATTTGCACGTGATACCTTTCACAGAGAACTCTAATTTCGTAAAGTTGTTAGACCTTGCTAGTTATTCCTTTATTGCAGACAAATTCACTATTATGCTATTTTTCCTCTTACCATTTGAAATGTATGTATAAAGTTAATACTGGCTAGGAAAAAAAATTAAAATAGAGTTGAGTGGCTTGGCTTAATCATTAAATATGTCACTCTAGCTGAGGGATATGAAATTCATAATGTGCTACATTCAGAATGGCATGCTGTAATTCAATCTTTTTAAATGTTGCTGGCCCAAAGCTTCATAGACTAGTTTGAATTTTCAGTAAAAATGGATTTTTTTAAAGTAGTAAAACCCCCCAATCCCTTAATCTCTTCAATCAATAAAGGTTTTCTGAGAGCAAAAGTACTTGGAAATGTTTTTCCACTTGTTTCACATGTTTTGTCACACCTAAAATAGTTTTCATTTGAAAAGAGAAAAAAAAATAGAGAAGAAGAAAATCATGTAGGTGATTAGTTGTTCAGTGAGATCTGGTGTGTTTATTTTATTTTAGAAATATTGGAACCAGCCTTCTGGGCTGAGCTTGGCTGCAGCTCCTGGCTGGATGAGGCAGCCCCGTGCAGACAGGAGCGCCCTGAGCGCAGCCACGCGCACGGCACAGCCAGGGGTCAGGGGACACTGCCTGGCAAGGGTCCTGCCAGGGCAGCACAGCAACACTGCTGCCTGAAGCCTACACCTCCACTAGCCCCTATTTCAATTGCACAGCCAGACATGTGGATCCAATTGTGGGATTAGGGTCTGAATCTGGAGTAAAGAAAAACTTGTTGAAGAAATATGTCCCTGCGTGGTGCTCATTTTGACTGATGAAGGCAAGGAAGAAAATCAAATGGTGGCAGTCCAGTTTTCCCAGGCAGCATCCTCTGGAGTGGGTTTTCTGGCTGCACAAACATATTGTAGCTGTGGCCATGCTGATGGTATGAGATAGGAACGGGAGAAGAGAGGAGGGAGAGCACAACTACAAGGTGTCACAGGTGAAAGCAGAGAAAGGAGATGGAAAAAAGAATAGGTAAGATTTTGGAGACTAAAGAGATGAAAAACTAGTGAAAGATGTGACTGAGGAAAAAGAAATAAAAATATGGGAATCAATATTTGATACTTGTGTTGGCATTTGAGACAGAATTCTTGTCAGACGCGGGCATTTGGGGGTAGTAAGAGAACGGAGTATATGTGTATGGCCATCAATCTATACAGGATGTGTGAGGGATGCTAAGAAAGACTGCAGATCATAGATAAGGTCTACACAGAGATCTAGGCTAAAACTGAGAGTGGGAAAAGGAGACCATGGGAGCAATACCAGAGACAAAAATTTAGAAAAAAAACAACCATAGGTATTTTTTTTGGTAATCAAACAGCCATGTGGACTGAGCAGAGGAGTCAATTCACAAAACACTCAGAATTAGGACAGAATCATAGAAAAATTTACATTGAAAGGGATCTTCAAAGGTCATCATCTGGTCCAGTGCTCCATTCAAAGGGTCAGGACATCATACCAAGAAGAAATTGTAATAGCAGGTTTGAGAGAATTTGTTATTTTATACCTGATTCTGGACCAGATATTTAGAAGCCAAAGAAAGATATATGGTGTTCTGCTTTCCATTATGGAGGGTTTTTTTGGTGTGTTCTCTAAGTTGGAAAAAAGAGTGTGGATAATTTAGGAATTTTTCATGTATTACCTTTTAAAAAATGGTTGTAAGACTGTCAAATTCAAAGCATTAATGATCTGATTTGCATTTTCTGTAGATTTATAAACTTGTACATTTAGATGATGTGTGTGCATTTGAACTGAAGTATATCCAGAGGGATCTTAAAACAACCAATACCTTTGAGTTGTTTAATTAGATCATACAAGGTCATGTTTCATTGACTTGAAAATCTGTTTGGAGCATATGATTCACTTTGGAATTCGAAAACGAATTTATTTTCTGTCCTACAAACACTTAAGGGCTTTAGAAGAGTGCTTGCTGTTGATGAACACACCATTGAGAAATGTATGCAGCATCTTGTCTCCCCTAAAAGGGCTTTTCTACCTTGTCTCTTGCTGGCTGTTTCCTGTTTGTTTTAACCGAGTTAAGCAAGCACAGCCACTGTGCTGTCTAGTGTGAAACAGCTTCTGCCCTGGAAATAGCGCTCTGGAAAATTTCAGTCATTTGCAGGATTTTCTCATTTTGTTATAACAAATGTGAATCTCCACGACATGCAAAAGTGACTGTGTTTACATAACTTCATTGTCAGTCCTTATTGTAACAAACTGAAATAGCCAGAAGGCCAGAAAATCATAATTTTAATAGGGCCTGTAGAGTTTTATTGATAATGGACATGTGAGAATAGAAAAATGTAAAATATGAATGGGTGAATGCACAAAAATGTTTATGCTGTGTGTATTTTGAGCTGTGCACAAAATAAGTGTATAAAGAGCATGGCTATGCTGTGTATAATCCCATTTTCCTAGAGTGTATATATTTATATTATTTATTATCACTTTAAATATAGAAAAAATCCAAGCTTTTAATGCTTGGAATTATTATTTCTTTCCTGGGTAAGCTGTGATTTGCTCTAGAGCAGATAGAGGCAGAAAACCTGAGATTTTGGGCTGTGATCCTTCAGTCCTGCTCTTTGTCAGTGGGAAGGGCAGAGGATTGTACCTCTTTTCACTTCAGCAGCAGTGTTCATTCCCCTCATTCCCTGCAGTGTTAGTCCTTTTGTAGTGTGAAAACTCATCTAAATGGAGGCTTTGTTCATCTAAGGTTTCATATGCTTAACTCCTCTCAAGGCTGGGAAGATTGAGACTCAAACTAGCTTCATTTTTGCCTGGTCACATAGCAATCCCGATGGCAGCGGGACAGCATGGACCTCAGCTAGGACTGTGTGTGTTTGCCATGGAATCCTGGCTGCCTGGTGGGGAATTTCCTGGAGCATACTGGGGGTATGAGATTTAGCTAGATTAAATCTAGTTTTTCTATGTCTTTATGTGTTACAGTTCTGTAGCTGTGCAGACTTTTTCATGGTACAGCATTTAAATAGTTTTCTTTATTTGGTACTACAGGCAGTGATTTACCACGATGTTCTGGCCTCACAAACAGGTCTAATAACAGTTTCTGTACCCTCTTTGTTAAGAAAAAACAGCACTCACAGAACAGAGACTACAGCCATAATTGTATTGATCACTGTAATTCTCAGTATTAGTGTCATGTTGTTAGCACAGCCAGACTCGAAGAATTACAGCAGTGGGAGAGCAATCTGAATCAGATCCACCAAACCTACTTCTAGCAGTTAATTATCAGCATAAATTAGCTGTCTATACCAAGTTTGTTTTCTCCTCTCCATGACTGTTTATTGAAAGTGCAAAGTTCATTGTCAGCTGGGGGAAGAAAATGTTTTCCTTAACTTGGTCCTCCTTACACAATTGACAGAAGTCCTTTTCTAAGTTAATTCAAATCTTTTTAAAGGGATCAGCATTCAGGTAATCAGGAAAAGGCTAGCTTAACTTCTTTGAAATTCTCCTTGTACCCGAAAAAATCAGTCCAGGCACCTAAACAGAAGCAAGTTGTGTCTTACTAGAGTCACCTCTGAGTTTATTTCAAACAGTGCCAATGAACAGACATAAAAATACTGCTCCTCTTATTAGCAAACACTGTATAATTAAGAGCTATATGCTACAGGGAACAATTAATATAAGAGCTTTTATGTAGTATATCACATAAAATTCATTTGGTGCTCACTTTATCAGCTTATTTTTATTACTCAAAATCCCAACATATTCTTTATGTCCTTGAGAAGACCTTAGACCTGGGACTCATCAGTGCTAAATAATTGCCAGAAAACTGCAAAACTCCTGAGTCCAATCCAACAAAAGCATTAAAGTGATTTATTATTATTTATTAACAATTAAAATGGGAAATATATATATATACACACATATATGTATATATGTATACATGTATGTATATGCGTATACAAAATTAGAGTTCTTTATGCACCTGGGAGTTTGTGCTGCCTTTCAGAGGGACCTCAACAGGCTGGGGAAATAGGTAATCTGCAGAAAGCACATGAAATTCTGCAAAGGGATTCTCCCTCCAAGCCATGCACCTGGGGACAAAAAGCCCCTCCAGCATCAGAAGCTGGGGCCAGCTGGCTGGAAAGCAGCTCTACCATGCCCTGAGCAAGCTAGGCATGAGGCAGATGTGGGCCCTGGCAGCAGACAGGACCAACAGACTCCCGGGCTGTGTTGGGAATTGTGTTGCCACCAGGTCAGGGGAGGTGACTCTTCACCTCTGCTCAGCACCAGGGAGACCACAGCCAGCCCAGCTCTGCTCTCCCCAGGTACAAAAAAGGAGCAGCAATACTGGAGCAGGTCCAGCCAAGGGCCCTGAGGGGTTGAGGAATTGGAAAATCTGCCATGAGAAGAGACTGAGCGAGCTGGGGTGGTTCAGAAGTTGAAATGAAAGCCAGCATTAAAGGCAGGAGATAGGTTCAATTAAAATATATATAAACTTCACCCCAATTCACCTGTTCCTTCCCTTTGAAGAACTGTGTATTGCCTGACCTTGTGAATGTGGTTGCTCTCATGGATGGAATTATTCTCAAGACACGGTCACATAAGTGTGACTCTCAGCTGTATAGATGTCCTGCTTTCAAGTGCAAAATGCTGCATCTTGTAAAATAATTCTTTTTAACAGCCACAGGTGGAAAATCTGGCACATAATTGTACTGTAGAAGTTAAGAATATTTGGGTTCCTTACTCCATTCCCCCTGTACACAGGCTAGGCAGTGTTAATCCAGGAAGGTTTAGAAGATTATGTGTACATGACAGCCCTGAGGATTTCCAACTCTTTTTTTTTGAAGAGTGTAATGACCTATGACAACTAAGCTTTATTCTCTGAGGAGCCTGAGATTGCTTCTGTTTAATGGATCAGACAGTTTGTGATACATCAGTTCTAGACACTTTCTTCCCCATGTCAACCTGGGGTACCTCTTCAATATTTCCCATCTGTGCTGACCTGTGTGATCAAGAGGTCATGTCCTGAAGTCAAAACCAGAATCAAAACACTCACTCCTACCACGGGCCAGACTATTAATGCAACCCATTTAATTTACATCAACTTGGAACTTGACATTCAATTTCTCAGTCGTGAAGCAATTATTTTTAAAGGAACATGCCAACAATATTGCTTGGCTTAGAATGGTGAAAGTTCAAAAGGTTAAAAAACATTTCACACCATAAATAAAGAATTGATTATACTTGAAAACAAAGTTTGTAATTACTACTGACATTTCTGAGCCTAGATGAGGTGCCTTTTATGCTTTAAAAACTGATGTCATTCTTGCCACTGGCATTATGGGAACCTTATGTAAGGGTTTGAAATAGTCCTTTGCTGATATTTTAAGTACAAAGAGGAAAACATGAATATTTTGCACAATTCCTGGGTCAAACATTTATTTTTTGTCAAGAAGGGGTGCAAAATTTTTTGTGGGTGCCTCCCTTTAGCCCAATAGTCGGTCAGCAGGATCACTGGCATAATTAGTAAAATTCTTAATTTACTGTTCTTCTTGTGTGAAAGCCAAACCTACAATGTGCTAAGAAATTTTAACTAGGAATAGCCCTGTCTGGGTCACTAAATTACTCTTTTCTACTCAAAACCATGGTGCTTGTTTTCTCCGTAGCTTTTAGAGCCCTGGGTGGACTCTGCATGATTGGCTGCAGACTGTTATCCATGAGTTTCCCATGGAAGATCCTGCTAACTGAACGGTGTGGTACAAAAGCTGAAAACTGCCACTAAGAATTTGGACTAGCAAACAGTGTTCATCACAGTGTGTTTGGGAAGCAGCATCTCCCAGATCAGGCTGCAGTGACAGCCCTGACATGGCAGCTCTAGCCAGAACTCACTAATATCTCACAGATGCTGGGCATGGACAGCATTTCATGCTCCCTCTGCTGGCTCACAGGTACAGAAAGGGTACAGCGACCTGGTTCTCAGACCTCTGCTGGTACCAAAATGCTGATTCCAATCCAAACAAATTGCATGTTTTCACAGCAGCTAATACGTTTTTAGCAATGTAATAAGAGGTTATGCTAAGCTGTGCAAAAACTTTAACTTCTAAACAAAGTGATGAATGGCATTATACCATTTATATTTGATACCATGGCAGTTTAACAGCAGCCTGCATACTTTAATTTTTTATCTCAGTGTAGGCCAATATTGTCTTCATAACAAACAGATGCAGGTTTGGCATGCAAACATCATGCATTTCCCACTGTCAGAAGCCAGGCATGTAAAAGAATTATTTAGTAGTGAAGACCAACAGAAACTGTCCTTATTAGCCAGCATGCTGCAAATTTTGCAGGAGTGAATGAAGGCAAATCCTTGATTCTCACCTCAAAACAATCCAGCCAGAAAACTGTGCCCTTCAAAATAGAAAAAATGAAAGTTGGGGACCTTTTTAACTAGTAAGGCTTTCTATAAGCAGAGCAATAAAGTACTCTGAATTAACTGTTATGGATGTGTTTACATATGTATGTATTAGCACATATGTGTGAGAACACATATTTATACTACATGCACATGGTTCAGAACTACCAGCCCAAGTGCTTTTTCTGACTGAAGTCCACCAGCTTCTCCTGTGCCACTCATGAGTTCCTCTGTTATGTAGGGAAAGAGAAGTAATGCCTCTTAAATGTTTGGCTGTATAATTTAGTGTATATTTCCAACAAACTGGATTTTAATGGGGTTCACAATCATGACATTATTAAGTCTGGGTTTGAAATTATCTGTTGAACAAAACACTGAACTATTAAATCAGGTCATTTTGTTTATCACTTGGCATTTGACCTTAAATATGCCATAAATTAAAAAGTATTGAGAAAATAAAACATATTAGTCCCATAGCACAGGTCTTCTCTTTACTGTCTACTTGCCAAGCACTTTCTCCAGAGCAGTGAAAGCTGGATGTGTAGATTTAAAGAACGTTCCTTTCTGTTTGGGCAGAAGTTGTGCATCTGCTTAACTTTGCAATTTGACTTACAGATGCAGTCTTACACAAAGCAGTGCTAAAAAGCATGTGGTGTAAAGTAACTCCGGAGATGGACAATCCAATTCTGAAGGAGACGAGCTATGTTCTGCTGTCAGTTTGGTGCGTGCAGTACCTTGGATTTCATCCAGGTTTGTGCATGGTTAGCACTTAGAACACATTTTAAACTCAACTCTTATTAGTGGGTAGCCTGTGCCATCAGATGTGTAACGCTGCTGGGCTGGGGAAAAACAAGAAAGGAATGAAAAGGGCCAGAGAGATTCTTCAATAGAGGAAGACAGAACTGAGCAGGTTCATAAGCTCAGTGAAGAGGTAGGAAAATTGGGTTGTAGAGGGGCTATAAATATGTGAGTTATGCCAATTAAAAAGGCTAGGAAAGGTTTATCCAGAGATTTCAGAGAGAAATCGAAAAGGCAAGTAGGCAGTGCTTGAAGACGGCCCCAGGAGGAAAATGCTTACTGGACAGACTTGATTTAACAAGTAGTCAATCATATGATGGAATGACCCACCAAGAATGGGTGTCAGGAAAATAACAGGTGCTTAAAGAATTCTTAAAAAGCATTATTCCTGATGTCAAACAATATCCAACTGCCTTTTTTTTTTTTTCCTTTAAGCATTTTCTGCCAAGGTACTGGACACACTAAATCAATGAAGCTAAGGACATTATCTGTCTGTGCATTGCAAGATCTCGGAGCTTATGGATGAAAAGACATTCATCCCCTCCTCCTTCCCTTCAAGGAAAAAGCTTTTCATGCTAAAAAGTGTTTATGTGCAACACTGTTTAACACAGAGAGATGTGCCAGATTCAAAATATCCACTGCTTCCAGGCTTTGTCAATCACACTGGACTACATTATACAACTTAACATATCAGTGCATCTAGAGAAAACAGATCGTAGTAATGATGGGTCAGCTGTCAAATTTTAAAGCATAAAACTCTATACATGTTCTGAAAATAATAATGGTAGAATCTTCCTAATGTTTGAATATCATATATCTCTAACTAAAAAAAAAAAAAAAAACCCCAAAACTTTTGACCTTTGTGCACTCATTTGTCGCTGAGTAATGAAGCAGTGATGGCTGACATGTCTTTGCATTCCTAGTTGCAACTTTCAACAAGGAGAGAGATTGTTATACATATTTCTCATTAAAAAATATACATAGGTATATCAGGGCTCTAAATATCAGTCCCAGTGCTACAAACCAGGTTTGTGAAGAGTTGTCATGAAAAGCTCAAGAGCTTATTTCCTAACTATCATGGTTCAGCTTTTACAAAATTTTAACATAGAGTGCATTACCAGTAAGAATACTTTTCTGTCAAAAACTTCCCTTGTAGAATAGGAATATCAGGGACAAGCTGAAATTTTCAGTAAAGCCGAATTTTACTTCACTAAAATGAGTCCTCTGCATAGTCAGTGCCCATGCTAGGTGCATATTTTGTTTCCAGGATCTGAAACTATTTCAGTCCCTTCTTGGAACACATTAATTGTGGTAAGTGGATCTGATAATGGTGTACAAACACATCCTTCATGGCCTGTGAGATTCCACTGTTCATTGAAGTAGTGTCATTTGTTACGATCCTTTTGGACCTTATTTTATTTTTCTGAAGTGCAGATAATACACAAACATTCTGATTCTAGAGAGGTGAAACCCAAGCTGCAGAATATTGTAATCACAGAAATGTTTTCAGGTGTTATTAATAACACTTGGGGACATATGCTACTCCTTTCTGAAGTGTCTTCCACTAAATCAGGATTCTTTAACCAGTGGTAAACACTAGGTAGCCATTACAAGTAGAGTCAATGCCTTCAAGCAATCACTGTCACAGTCTGCTGCCATGCAGGGAGCAAGTTAAGTCATAAGAAGATTAATTTTTGCCAAAAAAAAAAAAGCTATTAGGCTTTCATAAAGTGTCTCAAGATATGGGCTGTTAAGGAAAGTGCTGTCATGAAAAACACAAGTCAGTCTTAGTTGCTGTGGTGATTTATATGGTGAAAGAATGTAAAAATTACACTTTCTTTTACTAAATGTGATTTCTTAAAATTGTTCAAGAGGAACACTACCTGCAGTAGAAATGAAATTGAAGTGTCCCACTAGTTCTGTAATGGTAACTGATAAAGGAATGGCAGATTCATAAATTCTTCCAGCTACAACCCAGTTTCAGTGCTGCCTACAATGTCGTGAGGTATTGCTGCCCTTGCATAGCCATTAACCTACAGAGTGTGTGAATTGTGAGCTCAGTCTCTCTCGGCTTGCCTTTTGGGGAACTATCCAGAAAGAGTAATCACTGACCTAACAGTGTGCTTGGTCTGGGAGCTAAGCATGTGACAAATCATTAGTGCTTATTGCAAAGAAAGCAGCTTGATTGTGAATAGAGACAAGCAAGAAACCAGGGAGCATGCCTCATTCTTGGGGCCCGAAAGCATTTGCTTTCAGGAATAGACCACAAACCAGTGATAAAGGATAAACTGTCTTTCTAAGAGAATATTCTGATCATTTCCAAAAACTAAGAAAAAAGGAGAGAATGAAAAACTCTGTGGCAGAAATAGAGGAGGAGCCAACAGAGAAGGAATCAATTCTGATGACAATGTGAACATCTTACCAGGATGCTACTGATTGAAGAAATGTTAAATAGTATTAGTGGGTAGAATCATTAAAAGCTTGTTCAAATGCTCTTTCAAGATCAGAGACTTTAGCAGAGTTGGAAAAGTACTTTAAAGTGCTAATTGTCTGTTTGGTGTAGGGTTTTTACAAGCAGTAGGAGCCTGCCAGGCCCTGAGGGCATCCTGTGTTGGTCCAGCCCATGCCTAAGCTGGCCATGGAATGCTGGAGCTGCTGGAGACTGGCTGCGAGCAGGGACAGGAGCTTCTCTTCCTCCTTCCCCCTGTGCTTCTGAACACAGGGACACGAGGAGAACGCAGGGGCTGGGACAGAGATAGGGCAGTGCTGGAGGAATCTCTCTAGGAAAGCAGTAACTTCGCCATTCTCAGAAAATAGCCATATTTTTCATTTCGTGCTGCACATCTGCCTGACACCACCGAGTAGGTTTTGTAAGGGTTTCACAGCAGTCCAACAGTGAAAAAGGGATCCTATACTGACTGAATGGATTTTGGGCAGTGAAGAAGTTTGCATGCCAATTACAGCCTCTCTGTGGTTCCAGAGTGGTAAGAAGTCCAGAGAGAGAGAGAGATCTCAAGCCCTAATTCTATTTTTTCACAATTCATGTGTGTAGTACACACAAATGTACTTGGAATTTTTCCTTAATTTCATAGTTAATTTTGATGGATATTTCATAGTATCGATATCTTCTTTCTTGAAACTTTGCTTATATGGGAATAATAATTAGCCAACAGTACCTCCAGACCTGTTAATTTTAAGTGCTTGTCTTGCCTGTGGGAGAAGCCTGAGTCCCACTGAAAAGAGGAGTGGTGCTCTTGAAAGCTTCTTAACTTGAAAATTGCTTTTTCACTCTGTATCTTCTCCTTTTTTATCCTCATTCTTTCCTTGATCAACTTTGTCTTATTCTAAAGTCTTGGAATCTAGAGAAAATAACCCTTTAAACTGTGATGACAGGCCATGAAATGAAGTGAATTAACCTGGTGTAATGGAGGAATGATTGACTACCATGGTGTGAACAGCTGAAGGACAGATGAGGAAATGAAGGAAAATATAAAATTTTATTTTGGAGATGAGATCTTTATTCTTCATCTGCTTGATTTAATTTTTGTAAGTCATATTGCTTAATGTAGCTGAGGATGGCAGCTGTGTGATCATTGTGCTGATGGTTAAGGTTTAAAAAATAAAGAAGATGCATCATTATTTTTATAGTTATAAAAATATATGTATGTATTCTAAGCTTCCCAAGTTAGTAATAATGTGCCCACGGTCCTACCCATAAATAATATTTATGTCTGTCCCACACTGTCAGAGGCCAGGGGAGAAGAGGATGGCTGGCTCAGTCTGCCCTGCAGTCTGCTGGGTGCTCTGCCCACAGCAGCACCTACAGACATGCAGGGAGATGGAAGCTCTGTGTGCTCTGTTTCTGTCACCCTGCCTTAAGTGCAGAATGAGAGCCCAAATAATTCAGTTTCTAAGTACTGGTCCCGTGACGTTCCCAGCTCAGTGTCTGGCTTGAGGTTTTCTTTAGTGAGCTGAGTGTTCAGCACTCTCCCATACTGGCCATTTATCTGCCTTATCTTCTGGCTCTGGGAGACAGTTTTTTCACCCATGCATATGGCAGGAATTCAATATGCATCCGACACCAGTCTGATCATATCATTTTCCCTTGCAGTAGTCCAACAGGCTGGGAAAAGGTCCAAGGAAATTTAAAAGGGAAAAACAGAAAAGAAGACAAACGAAAAGGCCAAAAACCATTTAGGAATTTCTGAGGCCAAAGCAAGCAGCAGTGCTGGTGGCACAGCTGGCACACAGCAGATAACAAGACACCAGCAGCAACCAGGCCCTCAGTAGCCAGCTCTCATGTGTGACAGGAGGCACCCTGCCTGCAGCCTGGCGACTGGGCTCTGCTGCTCTGATCCTCACCGTGCAGAAGGAAAATGCATGGGCTTCATCCCTGCTCCCAGCACTGTCTCCCCTGCCTGGGGTCTGTGGGCAGCACAGCTTTTTAGGCACAGGGAGCAGTGCTTGCCTGGCACATTCACTGCTCCTTGGGCTCCGCTCCACTCTGGAATGTGTCACTTGGTAGACCTTGCAAGTTCAGAAGCTCCCTAATTTTGACATGGTGTTAAGTTTATTACAACCTGGTGAAATGAGTCACTACCAAATCCATAGCTCTGCCTTTCTCTTTTCTCACAGGTTTTCATGAGCGAAGTGAAAAGTTTAACCTTTCAAATAACAGCCTTTTTAACAAACATGCAGTGCTAGAGCAATACAATATATCCACAGTATGAAAGGCCATAGTTCTAGGGTAACCATTGCCTTTACCTCACAGCAACAAATCACAAGACCTTTAAATGAAAGCCCAATTTATTAAAAGTACTGTTGTGTTAGGGGGCCAGCATGCCAAGGTAATATAAAAAAGCTACGGCTTGCTACTGCAGAAATACTGAGACCTCTTGAAATCTGAGTATCCACAAACACTGATTTAAAAGGGAATGGAAGAAGTTTAACTCTTTGTAGAACCTGTGCAGAAATTTTCTAACTTAGATCTGGATGAGGAATAATTAATGTCCTCAAAGAGTTTCTAGCTGGGATAAAGTCTTCAGACTGAGATTTATATATTTATTTTTAAGAATCAAATTGTCTAAAAAATTTTGGTTGCACATTTGATCCTTTTAAGACTTTCAGTAGAACTACTGACTATTTTTCAAATCACCTGAAAAATCACTATCTGTAACAAGATACTGCCAGGTAATATTTATTCCTTTCTCCCAGTTTGTGAGGGAAATATTTTATCCTACATAGGGCATGTGTTTAAGTTCCATTATCTCCCGCCCTTAGATTTAAAACTGTAGTCCGAAAGGTGGATATTCTCCGTTTTTCAGTTCAGTTACACAAATTTGTTTGCAATCTTATCCAGCAAGCTCAAAGATGCTTGTTAACATATTGGCTACCATCCTCAGTTTGATTAGATCTTTCCACTGATTTCAATGGCTTTTGGGTCAGGTCCTTGCAATGCAGGGCATGGGGATTATTATTTCTGCATATAACCTGCTTTAGTGAAGTATGATTATAATGTTATATGAGTGCTTTACTGAGGATACAGGCATAATAAAATGAATGTGGTTTATAAAATAAAATCTGTCCTGTTGCAATAGGAATCTGAGGGGTTATATCTAAAGCACATACAACAATTCAGGTGTTAAGGCTGGAAAAACTTCTGAGTTACAGCAGCAGAAATGTAGGATTTGGGGTGTCAGTGAAACACAGTGATATCCAGGTGAAAGGATCTGACCTTTTTTCCAGGTGGCTGTTAATTCATCTCCATTAGGTAAGCACCATATAGTAAATGGTCCTGATTAAGGACTCACCTGCTACCTTAAATCACAGTACTCCTATCAACTCTAATCTAAAATTATTCTTTAATTCTAATTTAAAACTAGAGGCTTATTTATTATTTGGCTATAATTGGAGAAATTGCTTGTCCAGATCAGAGGTTAACACTTCCAGTCCTGCCTATAGGCTTTTTGTGCTGAAGCTTCTGACATCCAAGTAGGCTAAGGCTCATTTTGAGCACTTTTTATTTTCAGGTTACCTGGGAGAAGGAGAGAGACCAGAGAGAAATGTGCAGTGCTACTGCTACAAAGTGTCCTGTTAAAGATTATGGTCTTCCTGCCAAGGTGTGGGCAAACTGTTTAGTAAGAATAACTATTTTGGGGTTGTTTTTTTTTTTTTCTCATGAAAGCTATATAGATAGCATCCAACAGGTATGTATGTAACTAAAGTTACTAATGGCTTTAAAAAATATAATTTAATTTGCATACCGAGTCAGTAGAAATTTCAGGGTCTCCAATATTTTCTCTCCCTCATGCTTTAGAATGTCCTGCATTGTGAATGGTGAGATTATGGATTGGAAAATTGATTCAAGATTGATATATTTAAAAACATTCTGACACGCTTTTTTTCAGACCAGTTAAGAGTTTCAGAGTGGGGGCAGTAAGTCCGTCATATGAAGAAAACCCATAGGATCACGACCCAAACCAGCCAGGTGAAGGCAATTAATAAGGAAATGAGAGGACAAAGGATGGTTAATCAACAAAACACACCCGCTTCTCACAGAGCTTAGAAGTTTTCAAATTAGGACAAGACAGAAGGAAAGAAGCTGGAAGTCTGGACATCGCTGAAAGGAGGTGAAGAGGTAAGGGTGCTTGGGGCAGCCTGGGAGACGCTGAAAGCCTGGGCAGAAGCCTCATATTATGGTCTCTTAGGCAGAACAAAAGAACAACAGCAACACTTAGTGACAGGATAGGGAAGGACAGTTAAGGGGAAGGGCTGGAACAAAAACAAGTCTCGATGCCACTTTGACGAAAAATAAGTAGAGGATTTAGAGTAAGAGCTGTGGTCTCCATAAGGTTTTGTGCTTGTTATATTGGAGACAGCAATCGTGTATTTCACATGAAGTTTGTAAGTTGCTCGGGAGATGAATGGAATGAGAAATTGAAGGCTGGTTAAATTATAATAGCTATTAATTTTTTTTCCTTCCGAGGGAACAAGCAGGTGGAGTTGACAGAACAATACTGTAGAAGCACAGAGCCGAAACCCGAGCGGTTTGCGGCTGTGCTAAATAGTTCTGGCTGTGGCAGAATAAATGCAGGTCTGGACGCCATCTCTTTCAGGACTATGGTTAGCTGTAATTCCGACACTTTTCCCCCTGTGAGGACAGAGCTGTGCACACAAGCAGAGGTTGTTTTGCCGCGGGCGGTAGAACCGTGCCGCGCGGGGCCGGCAGCGGGGCCGAGCCCTCCGTGGAGTCGGGCCCAGCCCTGCCCGGCGGGACTCCCTCCCCTGACCCGGCCCTTACCGGCGAAGCCCGGCGGGCAGCGGCAGATGTAGCCCTCGGCCCGGTCGTAGCGGAAGGCCGGCGGCAGCCCCGGGACGAGCCCGTAGTGGCCGGCCCAGGAGCGCTCCACGCAGAGGCCGCCGGACAGGCAGGGGCTGCTGCGGCACTCGCCGATGTCCTCCTCGCAGCGGGAGCCCGCGTACCCTGCGGAGACACCGCCCCAAGGTCAGGGTGTGACACTGTGGGCTCCGACCCCGCCGCGGGCAGGGACACCTCCCCCTAGGGCAGGGTGTCCAGAGCCCCATCCAGCCTAGCCCTAAACACTGCCACGGACGGGGCAGCTATAGCTTCTCTGGGCAGCCTGTGCCAGGGCCTCACCACTCTCACAGTAAAGATTTTTTTCCTAATATCTAATTTAAGCCTACTGTCAGTTTGAAGCCGTTTCCCCTTGTCCTGTCACCACATCCCCTCTCCATTTTTCTTGTAGGCTCCTTTTAGGAACAGGAAGGTTAGATCGTCTTTAAGGTCTCTTGCAAGCCAAACCGTTCTACAATTCTATCATTCCGTATGCTATTCTTCCCTTCCAGACCCCAAAATATACACTGTGAATAGTAGCTGCACACGGCTTCAGGTTTTGTCATGTGCTAAAAGTTTTCCTCGGCTCCTTGAAGGTGTCAATGTTCCCTTTCAGCTCCCTGCCAGGCTTGGCAGCAGGACATTGCTGTGGCTACTCTACATTGGTGAGAGTAAAGTGCCATAAAGGATTTGTCTGGGTCTTTTTCAGGCAGTAAAGTGGAGGTCTGTGTGGGTAACAAGGTACTGCGTTGTGATGTAATACACTCTCAGGTTGTGGGAAGGCAATGGAGGGCAGGGAATATAAATAATTTGGTGTTTGTAAAGTGCTTCATCTAGTGGTTGAAGTGCTACAATGATCCCTGAATTCTGGAAAATGTGAAGGGTTCCGCCTCATTTTTCCTTATCTATTGCACCAAGACTTGTGTAGTGCAACAACACTGAGGCCTCACAGTGCTCTCTGTGCTCCTGCATGCTCAATAAGCTCACAGACATAAACTCCTTAGAGACATTTCTTGTAGTTTGTGTGCTGAAAGAGTTGTGCAGTCTCTCAAGAGCACAGGGTCTGTGTCCCCACCGGGGCATGGGCTTGTTTGCCAACAGCTGCTAGAGAACACAGTCTGTGGGGTTCACTGCCCACTGCCACACAGAAGTGTTCAGACTGGTTGAAAGGTTGCGTTAATCAAGACTAAACCCAGGGTCAGCTGCAGCAGTGATGCACGTATCACATGGTTTGAAGGGTTAAATAACTGGGAGATGGTTCCCGGCTTTGACTTATCTCCTGTCTTGGCACCCTAATGCCAGTGCCTTTGGTTTTGCCCACTTCTGCTGTACAGGAGAATCAGTTCTTAGCTAGAAAAGCTAGCAACTTACCCAAAGGGCGCTGCCTTATTATGAGTGAAACCCATGTAAACACAAGGCCATTGAGGACTTCTAAGGCTATGGAGCTTCAACATTTTATTGTATAAGGAAAAAAAGAAAAAAGTCTCTACTACTGCTCAAGGAATATTTATAGAAGAATTTGGAGCTTACCTGGCCAACAGTGGCACGTGTAATTCTCAGCATGGTCCTCACAAGTGCCGTTGTTGTAGCATGGTTGTGACCAACATAAGGGAACAAGGGTCTCGCAGTGCGAGCCCATAAATCCAGTCCCAGTGCAGTTGCAGCTGTACCTGCAACACAGAATGCAATGTTCACTCAGGCTGGAAGTCAAGAGATCTGGGCTTTGTTCCCAAACATGCACAGGCTTCTTGTGTAGCCTTGGCTCGCAGCTTACAGGGTCGAGTCCAGCTCAAGACCACCATCTGGTGCTTTAGGAGAAACCACAGAAATTGGGAACCAATAATGAGCTTTTCCCTGAAGTATATGGTTTTGTCTGGGGAAAAAGAACTGTTTGTGAATTGGTTTTGACACAACCATAAGAATTATTGATCCTTCTTTTTTCTTCTTTTTTTAATTTTTGGGAGAAAAAAAGGTTATGGCATTTCCAATGCTTTTTTAAAATCAATTATTTTGTAAGATTAATATTATTCATGAAATGAAAAGGGGGGAGGCAGTAAGTGTGTTAGTATCCCTTCCTCTTGGACTTGTAGAAATTAAATTGGCAGAAAAATAGGGAGTATTTTTTCCTCAACTAAATGTTTTTGGGTTCTTTTTCCTGAAAACCAGCCTTTTATTGTTAGGTTAGAACAAAAATGTCAATTGCTTGCTTAGTCCTGATAACAACAGTCATACAGTTGCGTTTTGATAGCAATGTGACTACAATGTAAGTAAACAAACTAGTGTATATATAGAAATTAACAATGTGGAGATATCAGTAATGTCTGGGAGGTTTTGTTTGAATTTCTTTTTCAGGAGAGCTGAGTGCTATAAAAAGCATCATTCCTGTTCTTTGGTCATCAAGTATAAAGTTAACATGTACATGTCATATGAAAAGACAGGCTTTTGCAAGATACAAGTTAACTGTGCAGGCTTGCATGATCTTGGCCTAAAAATAATTATAGGAAACAAAAATTTCTTCTAGTTTCTTTTACATTAAAGTGATACACCATTATTGCACAACTGCATTCACATTCTTGCTGAACAAGATGTAAGTATGCTTATTTGATAATTTCTGTGCTTAACATCCAAGTCCTAGACTTGGAGTAAATATATGAAGAGAAAGTGAAATTGTTGAACATAAAGCAGCATCAGAGAACAACTGGCTCCTGGACCAAAAAGTGTAAACTTTTTACTACACTGTTTAAGTGTGTGCATAAGCAGAAACTTCTGGCGGGCCAGTTTATTACTGGTGTATGGATTATTCTTAAATCAACATCAGAGATGACTTAGACCAGGTGGCATTTGAATTTTGGATATAAAAAGTAATGAGGAAGATGTGAATCAGAAAAGTAATTTTCATTCTGAGGTATGTTCTCAAACCTGAAGTCTCCTCCCTCTACTGAGTTTTTCCCACATTTCTCCCATGCACCTTCAGGTTGGTGCTGTTCAGCTTTGTGGTGAAAGATTTTTTTTTTTCTGCCTGTGTCCAAGCTACTTTTCCCTTTGGCTCACAATTGTGGAGCAGGGAGGAATATCCAGAACTCACTGCTTAATGTGCAGCCCCCACCTGTGTGCTTTTTCTTGGATATCTTTTAGCATTTGACATTGCTGTTGATCTTCAAGGATTCTGGATGGTGCCCTGCTTGTAAGCAGGCTACAGCTGAGTAGGCAGATGGCTTTTTATAGTAAGAGTGATAATTTAGTTACTCTACCTAGCATATTTTTTTGACTTCTTGTTTGATGTTCTCAAAATCTGCACAAAACAATACATATAAGCATTCTTTCCTATGGAACCTCCTGTGGACATTAGAGCTCCTGGGAATATTTCCTATGGAAAAAAGACATGGAGCATGCAGAGGTATCCTCTGTGCCTAGGCACACTAGGTTTTGTAGTCCAGCTAAGTCTGTAAACTGTTGAGTTTAAATAAGGATGTTTACTTATGTGAATTTTTTTTTTTAACGAGATCAGCTCATACTTTGTTGCATTCATGAAACATCACTGGAAGGTCAGTCTGAAATTTGTGAGAGGATTTGGTTTGATATTTGTATTTACAGCTTTTTTACTAAATCTGTTTCCTTGTACACATTTTTGTGAGAGCTGGTAGACACCAATGCCTCAGTTGTACTGTAGATTAGTCAGAAAAGGAAAACTTCTGCCTAAATACCACGATTCTTCATTTATCCCCAAAAAGAAAGGGAATTGCTGGACACCCTTCTGTTTTGAATTGCTTTGTTGTCCATTCCTTTCTATCACATAACAAATACAGAAAGAGCTCCAGTTGTTCTCAGGATACCCTGCAGTATTGCAAGCCAATTAAAATTGGTCTTGTCTGTACCTCAGATTTAAAAGCCAGGAGAAAAATGAGCAGGATTAAGTCTGGCCTGAATGAGCATCCCAGTTTCTCACCTCACATATGTATCCTCAAAAGGCTTCCAGGTTACTACACAGGTCTGTGAGTGAGTCAGGTCCAAGGTGACCCCCTCTCGCTGCTGTCATGCTTTAGCTACATTGGGAAATAATAAATTGCTTTGTCCTGCTCAGAGCCATTCAGTGCTGCTGAAAAGAAGCTGCACAAGGCTGGTGCCATGTCACCACACTGTGCAAAAACTCATTCCCAGAATATGATCGATCTCTCACCCCCTCACTCAAGGCAAGCACGCCTTTTGCTGACATGACTTCTGGACTGATTTTTGGGGCACCAAAGTCTTCAAAACTGCTTTATAAAAACTGGAAAATACACACACAAAAAAGGACAAATCCTATACTGGCAAGAGGAGCACCTGCATGAATACACTGGGGAAGTTTAGGACTGAGCTTACATACACATGTGTGTTCAGCTTGGGAAGCTCATGCTGAGCCAGAAAATCTAGTATTGGTGAGTAAATGCCAGAGCTGTGCTTGGACCTCTGTGTGGGGCCAGTAACAGTGGGTGGAGAATCTCACTTTTCCATTGCCTTGTATCCTCCTTTTTTTTTAAATTACTATTGTTATTTTTTTTGCCCATGGACTGCAGGTTGTTTTGCAAAAGTAGCTGTTGTACTATATACCTGTAAAGTTTCTTACACATTTCCTAATGGTATCTATTACTATGGTTACAGTTATTACAGTTTTTCTCTGCCTCTCTCTCCTAATCCTTCTGTCTGTCAGTGTGGGCAGCTGCTGTTAGCAAATTCAGTTTTATACAGTCTCACATATTTCTTGGAAATTAAAGTTTGGTAAGCATTAGAAACAGAATGCCTATCTAAATGACAGTACCAACAGCCAGGAAAATGGCGTATTGTAAATATTTAAAGTACAGATATGAAAAATACACTTCTTGGTAAGTCTTTGCCATAAATATTTTGTTGTCCTGTTGGCTCTGACACCAGACTGGCATTCTTTAATCATTTTCAAATCGAAACTGAAATTAGTGCAGGACCAAGGAGTGAAATCTAGAATTTGGAAGGAAATGAGCTACCAGGCCAGGCAGGCTCCTGTAGCGTTCCCACGGGCAAAGGCAGGCACCAGGAGCACCCGGCTCAGCCCTGCCCAGGGCTGGCAGACCTACCCGTTGGCCCCATCCACGCAGTGTCCCCCATGGAGGCAGGGCTGGCTGGAGCACTCGTCGATGTCGGTGTCACAGAGGTCCCCAAGGAAGCCCTGCATGCACAAGCAGGAAAAGCTCCCCAGGGAGTCATGGCAGGTCCCCCCGTTGAGGCATGGCTGGGACAAGCACTCATCGATTTCCACCTCACAGTTCGTACCTTCAAAAGCAGAGAAAATAAACCCTGGGCTTAGGAGACAGCTTTGGAAATCTCAGCAAGAACTGCCTGAAGTAAATAGTCACATAATCTTTTTTTTTCTTTATGCGGTTGCCTGGTTTTTAAAGGCATTTTCTCCTCAATGTGTTTTGCACAACTAGTTTTTTCAAGGCTTGGCAGAATTTACAAAAGAACAAGCCAGTTGTTTTCACAAGAATAGGTAAAATAACTTTTTCTGTTACCTTGAACATGGAGACAGGAGAAACTAATTTTCAGTTCTTTCAAACAATGCTACTATCCTATTTACAAAATATAGAAGAGACCAGAAGTTTTTTTATCTCATAAGAGTCCATTTAATGCTAGCCTTTTAATGGACAATTCACAGTTGATTGAATTCATTGGGAAGTGTCTTGTTTAGCAAGAATTTTTTTTAAGGCTTATCAGTGTGCAAGTAAATGGGTCTGTGGTGCTATGTTTGCAGCAGGTCAAAATCTTGCAGCTGCTCTTCAGAGATAATTGCTGGAAATAAATCAGTTCTAATATGACTTTACTATTTGTGATAGTTGACAGGTTAAATATACACTCCTTTTTCTTATCTGTAGCACAGTCCAGGAGACACTAAGAAAATTCAATAACTAATGCCTTGCAGCTCTGATTATTTCAGGGTTTTGTATGTTTATGCACTTATTTACTGTTTTGAGCAATGGAGTACTATTATCAACTGCCAAGTCAGTTTGTTATAGCAGCTACAGTATCAGCCACAAACCAGATGTAAAGTGGCAAATTATAATGAAGAATCTGCTTTGAAGTGAATTTCCCTATTTTTTATTTGGCTTATTGAAGTAGCAGCAGTATTGAAAAGTTTACAGGGGAATTTCCTACTTGGAAGAAAAACTGCAGCCCTGAGAAAGGGTTGTTTTTTCTTTCTTTTTTTGTAAAAGTGAAGTTTTCAGTACAAGATGATAGGGTAGACCTTCAAAAGAGGGAAGAGGCATGTTTGATGGGTATCACCCTTGGAATTTATTTAGGAGCCCACCTCTAATTCTTTATTTATGCTCCTTTTGTCAGTTCTGTACTGCTGTGAAATTTGTACATTATAACTCTGAGCATCTTTTTTAAAACACAGAGATTGAATATCTAGCACTGTTACTTCATGAATAATTTATTTTGATACTTGTGGGCATCTTTTTTTTAAAAGAATAAATCTGTACTATGGATAAGTACCAGGAAAAATATTAAAATGCCAAACCAAAAATTGCAGAAGTTGACTCGTAACTATTTTTCATTGTCTTTAAACATTAAAGTGCAAGTTCCTATTTTCAGCAGTTGAGAAATAGTTCCTTGAGACCACATAGTGGATGGGGAAGCTGCCAGTGGCATGCCCCCAGTTCAAGGTTCACTGCTCAGCTAACCACTACTTTCAGCGGGAGCCTGCCACGAGAGCCCAGCACAGGAACGCTCTCTTACGGCTTTGTGGTAATGTACATTACAGCCAGATATAGTAAGCAGTCCCTCTGTGGTCATTGCCCTGTGAATTCACTGTAATTATAAACAATGTGTTTGCAGAAGTGTGTCTAGTGACCGTAAATCTGCCAGAGCTTGTTAACAGCTTACAGCGAACACTAAAAATCATGTGACAAAACAAGCCCTGTTCAACTGATCCTCAGCTCAGCCAAATTTAAAACTACAGGCCTGAGAACAGCCTGACAATTAACATGAGAACATAGCGTTGTTGTTTTGGTTCATGTCTTTAATCTATCAAGCCCAGTAACCTGCCTTCGGCAATGTTGCCTCAGAAGAAAACTTCTCCCTGTATAATGCATCCAGCCAATGCGATCTGCCATGCAGACAGGGGGAATCCCTTCCTAGCCTCTGCTGAGTCTGCTGTCAGGCTCTTTTAGATGTGTAGAAGAGAGATGAAAAGATTAGATCTGCATTTTCACCTCAGTCTAACATTCTGTCATAAATATGCTATATGCCAAATATCATATGCCAGGCAGGAGGGAGAGCGCCAAGGACCCCCGCCACAGTTACTGCACAGGGCTGCACCACCACGAGCTGAGGCATCCGGGGTGTCCTGGAGCAGGCTGAGCATCCCAGCACGTACTAAACTACACAAATGGTTTGAATTGGGAAGGTGGGGAGAAGTCACATTCATAACTTTTGCAGTTTCTCTGAAGAACCAGGGCTGTTTCTTGTACTGCTTGCTTCTCCAATGAGTCCTACTGTGCAATCCTTTCTACAGCCCCAGTCAATAACAAGTAAGCACAAGTGAGGATGAAGGACACACAGCCAGTGCTTTCAAACTTGTATGCGTACAGAGAGAGTGTAAAATCACTTTCTGGTCAAAGAAAATAGGGATTTGCAGGCTCAGTGTCCTTCCATGAAGACCTGCACATTCTTAGTATGGCTAAAAATTGGTAACCAGGTCATCCTTTCTGCTCTCATGCACTAAAATGCTGTACTCAGGCCCAACAGGTCCAGAGGGCTATCCTCCAATTCCTCATGCTGCGTAAAGTAATCTTGTGTGCCATTATTTGGATGGAGCGTGACACATGGCTATTTTATAGGCACCAGGCTTGAAGCGACAGGAAGAGAGTTACATCAAAACTTAGAGGGAGAAGTTGTGTTTCTTTGATCAATGCTTGTCCCTTTTGAGCTTGGGCATCTCAGCAGAGCTGAATACCTGGGCTGGCTCAGACACAAGATGGGGAGTGCTGTTTTGAAGATGGAAAGCTGAGGAAGGAAACAGGCTTTGCACTGTTGGCAATTGCTGTTGGATAGACTGTGTTGTTTGCTATTACATCCACAATGACATGGACATGAACTTTTTAGGAAGTGAGATCTCTACTTGAGGTTTTTCATCCCATGGTAGAGCTGCTGTGCCTTTGCTTGCCTTTAAGTGCTTAAGACTTACTTATGATGCATCTATTCTTAATATCTGCAAAGCACATACATTATTAATGAGAATACTGAATGAAAACTTTGAGATCTATCAGGAATAATTTCCTCAAATTCTACAGACATCATCACAGCGATGGTTACCTCATATTTAAAGGTATTGCACAAAGAACAAATCCAGCTCATTGCACCTATTTTGTCTACCACTGAAGTGCTTTCTCTTGCTGTCTGAGACTAAGACTGGGTTTTGGAACTGCTGTGCACTCCTGAGAGTTCACATTGGAACGTTCAGTGGCAGTGGAGGACTGGCTTCAGCAAGGTAATTAATGCACGTAGCTGTGGGTAGTAACAGGCTCTTACACCATGCTCTGTTGGGGTGAATTAAAAGCAGGTGCAATTAGTCCAATGGAGGAGAAAATGCAATTGATTAGGGTAGCCAGCAAAACTTCAACAGACCAATTGAACTTCATTATTTAACAGCTGTGTGACACATGTCTTGTAAATAATTTCACACATGCAGAACATTATCATAGAAACTGAAGATTTCATGCTAAATTTTCCAGTCTTTGGCTCTGGGTGCGTTCTAACCTCTTCCATTTGTGTAAGAATTATGTGTGACATTTCTCAGCTATTTTAAGAAGTGCTGCAGCATACCAATCACACAAAATAGCAGTCATAGTCCATGAAACAAGTAGCAACAGCAGCCAGTAACTCATGCATTTGGTTAACACTGCAGCTATAGATTTACTATACCTTCTTTACCTGCATATCAAGAGATATAACCCGTTTTTACATATTAGGGAAATGAGATGAGGCTGGGATGACTTCCCACAGTAATTCATGGTGTCAGGCCAGAATAATAATAGTTGGCAAGATCCCCTGATGGGGTAAATGAGGGGTTTTATTACCACTGGGGACACCTCGAGGCTTTCATCCAGTAATCCCTCTGGCTTGTGCATTTAGCACAACTCACAGCAAGGTGCAAAAAAACAACAACAAAAAAGAATGCTTCTGATAAATCATTTTGTTAAGTAGCTTTTTAAAGCTGATGTTCTACTGCTGGAGGAATGGTCTGCTACTCCTCTATAGAATTCCTATGATTAGTCTCTTTGCTGCTGGAGTGGTGTTGGAACTGTATGTCAAAAAGCTGCAGCCCCTTCTGCTGTGTATTTTAGACATCTTCTCATTCCTTGGTCCTCTCCTTATTTCTTAACTCTGCTTGTGCAAAGTGTGGACCTTTGGTGACTCTTTTTTGATGAGAGAAAAGAGCATCAGCTTGGGAAACAGCAGAATTTCATTATGAAAGTGGAGGGACTCCAGCAGAGTGAGTTTCTATCAGCAGTTTGTGTTGACCTAAATTTTTATGTCTTTTTGCTTGGCCTTTACTATTTTATTATGTTTTCTCTCCCTTTGTCTCTAAGGTGTATATTCTGACTCTTTCAAACCAAGTTTCTGGGCTGTGGATCCAGGCCACTACAGGACCCCACTAACAGCGCCAGTTAAACAAATACAGTTTCCTGAATACAACAGGAGGTCTGGGCTAAGTCTGATCATTGCAGAGTAACCATGCTGGTTGTTAATAGGTTTTTCCTTCCTTCTGCTCTTCAGCTTTCCTCCAGTTGTGTAGTTTTCTCCTCAGCTGGCCTGGGCTCCGACACCCCCTGGCAGCAGCGGGGTGGCAGGAAGGTAACAAGCTTCCTTCAAATAACATGCTCTGTACTCATAAGGGATATTAACCAGGGGCTGCCTTCCAACGAGTGCTGTGTTAGACACAGGAAAGCTGCTTTTTACCTCTGACTTCCCCTCCTGCATGGGGATTTGGGGATGGAGCTGTAAACCACATCTCTTATTTCTTATTCATTTGAATCACTTGAAGCACTAGCTGGTTTTTTCTCCCCTTTTTGCTGTATGACTATTTCTTTTCCTTTGCTTACCTGACTGGCAATGTATCACTAAAATGCCTTCCCTTTTCTCCTTTTAATGATTCAGTGTGCTACCTCTCATGGTCCTAACCCTGAACACAGCTTTGAAATTTGAAGGAGCTGTCTTCCAACAAGAATCATATGCTTTCCAGTAGAGGAAGTAGGGAAGAAAAATCACACCTGTTCCTTAAAAATGGAGCTACCTAAAATGGAATTATCAAAAAATGGGCAGTTTGGGAACATAACATTTTTCTGTGTAACTTACGTAATGTTCTAGTTGCAAATGAGTCCTTTGTTTCTGAGAAGGGCAGATGAGTGAAATGTGAAATGTGAAAAGTTTAAGGGTAGAATTTGTCTACTTGGATCTAATTTTTAAATCTATCAAGCATAGGTTTTGATCCTCAGAGAAAAAACAGATCTAGCACTCCAAAGAGAGCATTTTGAGAATTTTTTTTTAAAAGCAAAGTCCACCTAGCCCTGTGACATGGCTTGGCGTTGACATAACTGCTGTGTAGATTTTGGTAAATGTGAGATTTCTTTAATCCTTCTCTTTCTGGTAGCCGTAGTTCACAGTGATGTGGTTATCCATATTGTGTCAACAGCCACTGTTGCCGAAGCTGAAGGCAAGGTGGTAATACAGATATGGCTAAATATATGAGTGGGCGAGGGAGTTGAACCTGAAATGTGAGTTATGATGGTTCTACACAACCCAAAGGAAAAGTTGCTTTAATAGGGCTTACCTGTGTAGCCAAAGGGACAGATGCAGTCATAGTGCCCTATCTGGTTGAGGCACGTCGCCCCGTTCAGGCACGGATCTGAGGCACATTCGTTCACTTCCAGGTCGCAGTGCTTGCCCTGGTAGCCGGGGACGCAGTAGCAGGAATACTCATCCACGCCATCCCTGCACAGGGCCCCGTTGTGGCACGGCTCGGAGATGCACTCATCCAAATCTCTCTCGCAGAGCGTCCCAGTGTAGCCGGCACTGCAGAGGCAGGTGGGCCCTGCCAGGCTGCTTTGGCAGGTGCCTCCGTGCTCACACGGATTGCTGGCACAGTCCCTGTCAGCTCTTTCACACGTAGGTCCGTCGTACCCGGCGGGGCACTGGCAGGTAAAGCTGAGGTTTCCAGCAGAGCCTAGGCAGGTAGCGTTTTGGAGACAAGGGTTCGAGGAGCAAGGGTTGGAGGTTTTGTTGCAGAGTTCCTCCGCACTGTCCACTGATGCGTCTGCACAAAGGCAAGGGTCATCTTTATGACCAGAAACACACGTAGAGTTCTTTTGGCAAGAGTTTGACAGGCACCTGGAATCATTCCTCATGCAAAGAGATTCTAGGAAAGAAACACAAAAAATCCTGAAGACTTCCACAGCACTGGGAGTAACCAACAGCCAAAGAAGTGTAGTTCTTAACACAACTATGCCAACAGCTCCAATTGCTGGCTATTGAGAAGAAAACAGAACTGGCAATTATGTGATGCATTAGCGGACTAATGAATGTAAAATGAAAAGAATTATGAAAACTTGAGCAGATTGTAATTTCCTGTTCTTGCCTCTTTCAACAGCCATGGTCTGGAGTGTCAGACTATAGTTGAGACAATATTGGTTGTTGTCAAGTGATACCCAACTATGTGGAACACATTTAGGTATATTTAAGATTTTTGTTTCTTTTTTTGTCACTAGAGAAAGGAGATGAACCACTCTTTATAGTTCAATACCACTTCGTGGTGGTACCATTCTTTTGTGATGGATGTTTTTTTGCGTTGGGTTTCACAAGCTAAATTACTCAGATGCAGTTATAGCTCAAATAAACAGTTCAAACCATCAGGCACATTGATCTTGATTTACTGATTATAAATAGTAATTTCACAGATGCACAGCGTCTCCACCACAAACAATCTACCAAACACCTGAGATGCAAAACAGCCCTGTGAGAGCCTTCCAGCCTCCAAGGCTGCAAAGACATGGGGAACATGGTGTAAAGATGTTCCTTACCCTCTGGGAACTGAGCTTTTGTCAGTAATTAAAGGCCACTTGGAGTTGCCTTACAGCTGTAAAGAATAACAATAGCAAGAGCTACTTCTCACTTCCCAGTCAAGGAGGGTGAGCTGTTACCAGCACAGTTCAGAATCCACCGCTGGGATACACTGAAGCAGCTGGGCCAAGACTGTGAAATGAGGCTGAATGTTCCTTAAGGAGAGAAGGCAGTTTGTAAGAGAAAGACTCGTGAGCTGGAGCACAACAGTTGCCTTAAATTATCTATATGTAAGTCCTTTAAACATCTTTTATTATTATTATTTGTTTTATTCTTTAATCTGGAGTTTTGTTTGGATATATGAACGGTATGCGTCTTCTACAGCAGCAGAATAGTAAGTGTTTGTGCAAACAGGATGTTGTGGATGAGCTGAACTTCTCAGAGGAATTCAGACCCATCTACCAGCAGTTTCTGATTCCTTCCCAGTTCTTGAACTAAGATTTGGGAGAGCAGACACAGTAGAGATGGAGATGGGGCACTGAAAAAGAAGTGGTGAGCAGAGATGGAGACTCCAATAACTAGAGTTAGACCAGTGCTGATAAAGGTCTGGGACAGATCCCTGGAAAAGGGAGAGGCTAGCTAGCAACCAAGCATGGGGGAGTGTCAGAGAATACAAACTGACTGGTCCTGGTGTGTTTCCATAGTGTGCATTTTAATATATAATACAATTTAATCTGTTTTTCTTCTGGGAAGGGGAAGTGGAGGAAGAAAGTATCAGAAGGCTTAACTAGCTTAGGAAAGACTGTGTAGATTTGACACTAAGATAATAAATGGAGAGGCTGAAAAATTATCTGTGCCTGACTGTTGTGCTTTCTGATGAGGTGTACACAGGAGCAGCAGTGCCTCTGAGAATTAGAAGCACCAGTCTGAATGAACTTGATGTTCATGAATAGGTGCATTTACTGAGCCAAAAAACTAATTAATACTTGTTTGAACAAGGGGAACAGAGATTTATGTAGTAACATTAGTAGCAACAGTGACACCATGATTTAAAACCAACAGTGGTCTTAAGGATTACATAGAAAACAAGCTAAACATTGATCAGCAGGAGGAGAACTGCAGTGTTACCTCGTGCTCTCTGAAGGAAAACAGGACAAAAATAGTACTTTTGGATTAGCTTGCCTTAAAAATGGCCATCCCCAAACCTGTTAATAATCAGTTTTGGGAGCAGGTATTTCATCCTGATGCAGAGTTGGTTGCACTTGCTCCAGCTCAGAGCTCTCACTGAATGCAAAAGTTGAAGACATTGGTAATGTGTATTGACCTGCACCCCTGTCAGCAGTAATTCGGACCCTTCTCGTCCTCAGCACACTCTCATGTATGTTCTGATGTCCTGGTTTACATAATTTTGTGCTTTACTCGGGCATTTAGGTTTTTTCTTTAGCCTGGATAATACAGAGCTTGCTGCAATCTATTAATTACAGTTAAAATGCACAAAACTGTGTTCCTTAGGAGCTTCTGCATCCTGCATTTTCTTTGCACATCTTTAGAGATCTTTCCTTTCAGTCTGTGTACCTACTTAAAATTCATTAAAATGCATGTTTGGGGAAACATTGCAAATTTGAAGAAATTATTATGATCAAGTTATAATGTTGTCTAACTGTTGTACTGTGTAAGCTATAGGTGGGGTCAATCATTCAAGTGCTTTCTTACACAGGACCATAGTGACATGAGAAGCAATTTATTTAATTATTACTGCTTTTCCAGAGATAATTGCATGCAACAGGCTCAGTTTGTTATAATGACTGTGTGAGGACGTGACATGTTTGCCAGTCTGCAGTTCTGATAGCAAGAGTAGCTGTGAGCACTGGTTAAAAAGCTTCATAGCTCGTGGAGGGAAAATGAGGGAAGGGGAAAGGCAGCCCTAAAAGCACTGTCTATATGTAGTGAAGGCAACCAATTTGTCTCCAGGCTGACGTCACTATAGGAAAAACACAAAACAGAAAACCTTTCCTGGGTTGTTTTTTTTTTTTTTTTTAAGCAGTATTTTAATTTCAACTTTTGTAAAATGAATTTCTTATGCAGAAATTGCCAACAGACAATTCAATAAATCAAATACTCCCTAGAGGACACTCTTGTCTGATTTGTACAAGTTATAGTGAAAGAGCAACATTTTTGGCATTCTGTCTTTATTCTAATGCACTGTGCCATAATGGCTTTTATTATTTGTATAGTTTTTGAGGAACACAGGAGTTCTGAAGGTCTTAGCAAAGATGTAACCATGCTGAGTTTTAGCTTAGTTGTGGTTTTTAAGGCTGGGACCAAGAGTTTAAGGGTACTCTCTGTCAGTTTGTCTCAGCAGCAAAACTGCATCTCAAAAAGGTGATCATCAAAGTATGCAGTTATCACACTATGGTTATTATCAAATGGTATGCAATTCACCTGGACATTTCCGTGACTTTTTAAAAAAGAATCATGTTCCTGAATGATGTGAGTGCTTCAGCTAATCCTTGGATTCTGGACTGCTGTTCAAACACCATTTTCCACCTCTTTCAGGTAAATTATTTGCACAACCTCCCTTGCTGCCCTGTGGAAACTGAGTTTCCCTGCTGCTCTGGAGTGACGTGGAAGGATGGATTTGAGAACCTCCTGAGCTGAGAGCTGCATGGAAGGAGGATGAAGAGTATGGCAGGTGGAAGCTCCTGCATGCCCTATGATGCAATTGGATGATGCAAAGACTGTCTCAGTTTAAGCAGGTGCCTAATGAATATTCTCTTCTGCATTCACAAAAAGAGCTGCAGAGGGACAGAAATGTTTCAGTGGAGTTTGGGTTTTGGCCAAGTTGTGGAAGGATAACCAGGAAAAGCTTCACGCTCTACCTCAGATGTGCAGAGGAGTCGTTTTTCATTCCTAAGCAATTAAGGCCACTTCAGCAGTGACTTGTTCTGACAGTCTTAAAACTTGTATGTAACGTTAGGAAAAATGGAAACAAAATGCTGATTGCTTTGGATTTGCACTGACTGACACTTGAGGTAATTATCAGTGTCTCTATAAACAGTGGTATATTCATCTAATTACAAGAGGATTTAGTGCCAAGCGTTTTGCCCCATGGTTAAATCCTTGAGATGCAGATGAGATGGTTGGCAATGAAATTCTTTGCAGTAAAGCTTGCCATCTACTGGCACATCATCCATACTACCAGAAATACGGCCATACTTGCAGCTATTACAGGAACTGGCACAAATAATATAAGAAATGCCAAGAAAAAGACAGTTTTAGCTTTGGTTTTTTCTCTTGGATAAGATTATTTAAATTCATTGAAGTGATCTTGTTAGTGTATGAATAATTGAGCTTATACAGCTAATCAGCACTAAAAATGCATGATTTTGGCTGGTAAAGGTTTCTGAATGTTCAGAAACTACTGTAGCGATACAAAACAATTTTTATGATGTTAGAAATGCATGGCAATGAGGATAGAAGGCCAAAATTGAATTAGGGAAAAGTTATCATAAACAGGGCAGGGATTCTGAAATGGCCAAAGCATTTTGGCACGGATAATCTGATTGTTAAACTATTGTTCCTCGGTAAAACAGGTAATTTGAAAAGCTCATCTGCATATCTCTCCTGACGATTTAGAGAGGTTTTTTTCCTAGATCCTATTTGAATCAGAGATTTACTGAATTCATGTCCATTTTTCAAAATGTTCTTCTAATTTAAGTTGGTAAGATCAAAAGTAAAGAGAATTGATGATCCCAGATTCTGACAATTAGCAATCTCAGCCACTCAAAGCTCCCAGATAAATCCTTCACAATCTGTTTTGGGTTCTTTGTGTCAGAAATGTTTTTCAGCACAAGCTTGTTCTTTCAGGACACGACTCTTCCTACAAGTTGGTGAAATATCGTCATCAGTGGCAGCATTTAAAATTAAATTTCAATCACTGCTAATCACACTGTTATGAACCAGAGTTCACTTGGCTGTGGCCATACCTGCACTTTGCTAATCATCTCTTGTGTCTGAAGGCTGCTTGTAATTTGCAGTGCTGTTCTTCAAATGGGCCTTCTGCCCCTGAAGGCTGACTCTGAGATTCACAGCAGCTCTCAACACTAACAACTTCGGAATCTTTTACATATGCTGCAAGGTTTTCTGACCTTCTTAACAGAGCCAGTCTATTTTCTAGGGGGAAAAATTTATGATAAGATATCAAGAGAATTTCTTGATACCCATATAGTCATCATCACTGATGATTTTACTGAGCTTTGAGAACTTTTTTCCTTTCCATTTTTTTTTTTACAATTAGTTATTACTTTACACATTTGAATTAAAACTCTCAAGCTACACCAGCCAGTACAGATAAAGCAGTTCACAACAAAACCTGACTTTTTACTAAATCATACATTTGGTGAAAAAAATGTAGCAAAAAACCCTGGTCTATGAGTTGAGAGATTAAATTTAAAAAATACTCTTAAGGAAATAAGGATTGAATTGCAATAGCAAGATGTTTGGGTCTATAAAAAAAACCCTAACTTCAACATCAGAAAAAGCATTACCTGTGAGGTTTTTTGGTTTGTTTTTTTTTTTTTGGAGGGGGGAGTTTGTTTTTTGGTTTTGTTTTGTTTTTAATTTGTTGGAATGGTATGTATAATTGACATCTTGGTGGTGGTCAGTCACTAGAGAAAAAATTCGATCACAAATGAAGCCACCACTGCTTCTCTTAGTGCTGTTACTTCAGTCTGGATTCTGATGAATCAAACCCAGCATACAGCATTTGTTCACAGTTAAAGGCTTACATTGTGATCAAATCAGCTCACCAAAAGAGTTGCAGGATAACATGATGGTAGCAAGGGTTTAGATAGCCCAGTGGCTGGAGTCAGAAACATGAACCTTCAATGCTCGTGCTCATTACTTGTTTGAAACCTGCCCTTGGGATTTTAAAACAAGTGTATGAATCTGTGTCACTGAAATATCAAGCTCTGTTACTGTACTGAGATCTTGAAATAATTATCATTTAACTGGAAATATTAAAATATTGCCCAAGGCCTTTCCTGCTGCATTGAGGAGCTGTGGCTTTGGTGTAACTAATCCTCTCTCCGTTTATCTGCAGTGCACCGTGCCACAAAAAATACAGTTCATCATTATGATGATAATTTCTCTGCAAAGACAGCCTTAGAAAGTTGTGGGTGTGCAGATAGATGTTCAATCGTGATGTATCATGAAGACCTAGGGAAGAGAGAAGCACAGCTGCATAATCAGCAGGGACAGAGACTGGGATCAGGTACCTTTACCAGGGACTGAAAGGCAAAGGTGTCACTCCTGCATCAGCATTTGGCAGATGGGGAAGGAGAGGACAGGAAACCATGTTCTGGATAAAACAGAGCCAGGTAAGGGGCTATCTTAGCTCTCAAAGTAGCTTTTCCATGTAAACAAATAATTTCAGTTTTTTCACACAGTCTCAAACTTTTTACAATTTTACCCTTTTCCATCTCCCAATACATTTGTATTACCATCTAGTTATTCACTGTAATGAGCAGCTTGTAGTTACTGTGTGGTGCCATTTGTCCTTTGCAAGCTTCACCTGTGAGTAAATCACCAGCCCCCAGACCCTACCTGCTCTATCCACAGCTGGAATCATTATTACTCAGTCTACTTAATAGAAAATCCTACTTTGGGAAAGGATGATCAAACTTTTGCCAAATAAGCAAGCACTTGTTGTGTCTACAAATACTGTGGTCATAAAGAGTTAATCCTGAATCTTTAACTTCAGTTGTGTGTCCAAAACATCCTAGCATGTTGTTATAGAAACCACTTTCAGGCTTTAAATCCTGAGTCACCTTTATTACCATAGTAACCAGCGCCACACACAGGCAGGAAAGAAACAGGGTGGTTACACAAATATTCCATTGCTATCAAAAAAGCCAAATTTGCTTTTAGGTACATTTGTATCAGCAAAATCAAGGAAAGTAAATTAACTTATTTTCTGAAGAAAACTATGGTATATTAGTGTAAGATTAACAATGGAATAGCATTAAAATTTTAAAATGTTGTTTAGACAACAGTTTGAGATCAAAGCTATTTGTGATTGAAATTGCAGAACTGGTTATTAAACTAATATCTCCATTTCACTCTTCCCTAAATTTTTTTGTTCACAGTGACTTGTTGCTGGTTCCTGAGAATAAGGCAGTTACTGCTGGCTGGTTTTGTCCTTCACTGTCTTTTAACATTTACACCACCCCAGACTCCCTTATCCCATGAGCACTGCAGCAGCAGCAGCCCTTACAGCACCCACTGACTGCACTGAGCACTACAGCAATGGCACCAGCTGTCCCAAATAAACAAACAAAAATGAGGTAAATGCCTTCTTTACTTCTAAATGTAAATAATTTTTTGCTTTCACTTTATTTAGCATCATACCCTAGTGTTTGTGCTGGGAACAGGAGGAGAATCAGGCCCAGGAGTTCAACAGGGCTCCTATGCATTGAATTTGCAGGATTTTTGGTTCAATTGGACATTAAGGCACAGTGCTACTAGCAATGCAAATAGACTGATTTCTAATGAGCATGAAAGATTTTATGCTCTGCTTCTTTACCTTTGTGTTTAGCACTACAGCACTGCAGTTTAAGGTGGTAGTGTACAGTGATCATCCTGCTTTTACTGTGCACAGATATTTTTGTTTGTCTAAGAGGTAGAACAGTGGCTGATCAGGCCAGAAGGCAGCTGATATCCATTGCAGTAAATGATGTGGACACAGATGTAGAAACTGAACTGATTTCTGCTGTGCAATGCTTGCTACTGTACACACTCTGATTGTTGCTCTCCCCTTTAAGAGTTTCATTATATTTGTCCTCATTTTTGTCTTCTAAGTCTGCAGAAGAGAAGCAACATGAGTATTATGAGGTATTCCTTGTCCCTCTAGAAGTGCTGAAGTTTTTTTTTTTAGTTGAGGTCACACTGCAGAATTTATTTTTAACAGTACAGAACAGGACTCTTCCACCCAGGGATGTAGGAGATAAATAGACAGGTGAGCAGCAGCTCCAATACATGGTAGTGGGAACCTGTGGGCCAGCTTCAAACTTGCCTTTCTATCACCTCTTCAGAGGTAAAGAACAAAGAAAATTTATTTTCCTCAGAATCTGAAGCAATTTTTATTAAGGTTGATTGCCTTTAGGAAAGATGTGGTGATTTTGTGGGTTAAATGTCTTTGTCCCAAGGATTCAATCAATACCTTTCCTGCCTGAACTGCTCTTAAGGCTTCATTAAAGCTGGGGACATCCTCAGCATGTAACTAAGGCTACACAGCCACGTGTGTAAAGATCTCTCCTGTGAGATCAAAGGTTTTTCCAGAAATAAAGAGAGAAAACCTTAGTGGTTTAGTTAGGGGTGTGAATTATTATTATGTCTTACACTTTAAAATGTTATCCTGGATTGCCTTTGGTGAGGTTTCTTGGCATGCCTAGATGAACTTGTTTGGATGGGTGGATTTATGGTGCTGTTGTGAGAGATGTCGCTCCTGCCTTGCTCCCTAAAGCCACAAGCATCTACATCAAGTCTAGTAAAATTAATGGAAGAGAAATCTGCTGTTTATAAACCTGATATCAGAACACACTGAGGGGTGCAAGTGGTGCTGGGGAAGAGGAAAGATGAAAGCAGTGCTTGCAGTTGGGAAGATACCAGCTGTATTTGCAACTGTGTTAGGAAGGAAAGCTGAAGTGTCCACCTGGGAAGTGGATGCCTGGCAAAATAACAAAGGAAATGGTGCCAGAGCTAAAAAGGGTTGCAGAAAACCAAAGCATGGTCTCCTTCTCTGCATCGGGGGGGATTTTCAGGAACACAAAGGGAATAACACAGCATAAAACTGTCAGTTTGTGAGTTTGGGTGAAATCCAGTTGCTCCTGCTTCTGTGTGAATTCCAAATAGTGGAAAATAGGGAGCAAAGGAGCCGTTTGTCTCTTGAAGAGGCCAAATCTCACCTTAAAAGACACAAGGTCTCACAGCTTCTCTGGAGCCTGGAAAGAGTTTAAGGCATTTTTGTAAGACAGAGGCCTCCAGCTGCCACTGAACTCCTGGCTCCTCCTGAATGTAGTCTCAGGAAGGAGCTGAGGGCTTGGCTAAGCTGGGGATGCTGCCCCTCAAGCAGACCAACTACTGCTGACTTGCAGCACCGAGGTTTGGTTTAGGTGAGAAGATGCAAGCAGCTGAGCTCTCACTGTGCTCAACCACTAACACAGAAGAGAAAAAGCACTCAGAAACGCTGCCAAATGCGGCTAAGAATCCTTCCAGTAGAGGGGCTAAAAACTGAGGGGCTATCAACAAAATTTATTTCATGTCCAAATGCTGTGTCCATATGTTGTTTGCATTTGAAAGGTGTTGTAAGACATCCTCTTCAGTCTCCTTAATTGTGGTTCTGCCATTCATTACTTCTTTCCTTTTTTTAGTATGAAAAGAGCATGAAGCAGTGATTCTGATAATACAGTGGCACATAAAGGTGCTGTGATTTTAAAATGTAGCCTCAAATATCTGTAATACTGACCCAGGTACAATTTCTTTCTGTGAGTCATAACTGGATAAGTTTAAAGCCCTGATGGTTAGAAATGCATCATAGCAGCCTGTAACATGGGGCAACTTGTTTAAAGTCTCAGTGCAAAGCCATGTTCTGATGTGTGCAGATGTTGAGATTGCCTGCAGTAGCTTCTCAGCAACACAACTGAGGACTAGATGTTCTGGATGACATCAAACTGCAGCATATCAAAGTCATGATGCTGCTTCTCTCGTCTCCCCAGACTTAAAAGAAGTAATCATCCCTGTGACAGATTAGCATTATGTGGCTGGAAATGCAGTGCACTGTGCTTTAAATGCCACAGGACTCAGAAGAAAGCTTCAGTGTGGCTACAACGGGCAGTAAGTAGAGAGAAAGCAAGGCCCTACTATTCCAGCATGAACTTTGTAGAAGAGTTCACATTCCAGCCCTTTCTGTTACGTGCTAAATTATTTTCAATAGAAATCACCTACAAGTAGCTCTGCATGAACTAATTACCAACTGGGATTTCAAGACTGCTTGGGGAAAGTCCACGCAGGCTGGAGTGTCACAGGGAACTGGCACAACCCGAATTTCCTCAGCTGTCCTGCTGAGCCCCTGTGCTGAGGGCAGCTTCCCCTCAGAGCCAAGGGCATAACACATCATTGTGATGTGATCGTGAGCTGCACAAGTTGCCCTCACTGAATTCCTACAGACAGAAATAGTCTCAGGCCCAGCAGAAGGATATTATCATGTGAACTGCAGAGGACTGGCCTTTTGAACACTAGTTCCAGTGACCCGTGAAAGTGAACACAGACATAGCTCTGACACAAAATCTGTGGCAGCTTTCCTGACCTGCAGACTGTATTGTAGCATCCTAAAAACTCTACTGACTTGTAACAGAGCAAGAATGCATTTGTTCCATGGTTTTACCACTTTTTATTCCAGAGCAGGCTCAGAAGCACTAAGGAGGAGCAACTGACCCAAAAGAAAAATAGGTATTGAAAACCCACTATATAATTAGGGATACCTTTCTCTTAACCTTTTTAAGATACTTCACTGTAGAAGTAAAACAAAATCATAATATTCACCAGCATCAGGGTATGCCCAGGAGCCTTCCTTGGGGAATATGCTAAGAAATAAGCCTTCCATATTAGAAGAATATCACCCAAAGTCAAATTGTTAAAACTTCATGTGATGGTGTGTTTTAGAATAAAAACACCTGCCACTAGGGCATTAAACATCTGCTAAAAGTGAAGAGGTATCCAGCAAGCCTTTATCAAAATTAGATCAGTACCATTTTTGCCAGTAAAATAATGCAAAAATTTAAACCATGAATAAATGAATACATGTTTATTCACCAGCAGCAATCAGTATAGTAGAGTAATTTCTTGAAGGCTTTTTTTTATTTCTATTTCTCCATTAATAGTCTCCTTTATTTTCTCTATTATATATATTATATATAATAGAGAAATAGGATATATTATATATATCCTCTATTTAATGAATGGAAGAAGTAGATCTAACTTTTTATCTCTTGTTCCTTTCCTAGTTTTCCCTTCCCCGCCTTAGATTTTTTTCCATCCATTCTCCTTTTCTTCCTCTGAGGCCTGATCCAAAGCAGACTTGGGTTTCCAGGGCAGGGATGGGAAATTACAGTAAGTTGGTGTGGCTGGTGAGCTCACTCGCAGTAATTGTAGCCCCAGGGCACAATGTCAGCGGTGGCACCAGCTCCACGGGGTAACACAGATGCCTCTGTGCTCTGCTGAAGTGCTCTTGCTCCTCAGGATGATCCAGAGGACAATGATGCTGCTCTGGCCTGCTATTCCCCTGAATATAAGATTTAGCTATCCTGTTACAGTGGCAGGGGGATTTTGTTTCACACCAATCTGCTCTAAAGACACAGGGAGAGCTCGGTGTTGGTGTTGCGGTGGCTGGGGAGTAGAAAATAAGATCAGCAAGCAGGAGCAGGGAACTAAAACCTCCACAGTTTGACAACCAGGTGCTTACTCTATCTCAAGAAACTTTGGTGCCATGCAGTAATTAAAAAAACCAAAAGGAATACCCTGTTTTGGGGGAAGGGGCCTTCCTCACAATACCGGTCCAGACCTGCCAGTACAGGATACATTATAGGGCAGCATCCTGCCCTGCTTTATATTAAGTTATGCTGAATAAATAAAGGAGATCTGTGTGACAGTAAGGGTCTGGCCATGAAAAAAAATTAAGAAAGTCTTATTGGCAATAATGAATAAGTGATAAATATCTAGTGACTGTCTTGCTGGGAGCATTTTTTTTTTCAGTGATATCTATGATGGGGCTTGTTTTATGACCCCAAAGGGCATCACACATCATAGAGTGCTGAGAGGCTGCAGAATAGATTGAGAAGTAGTTCTCAGTACTTAATACCTAGGGATTCTCAAAAGCCATTTCCTCCTAGGATCACATTTCCTTTGATCATTTGGGTTATTAATTATAGATATCTTGAACAGAACGAGGCACTGCTACTGTACTCCTCAAACAGAGTCTCATTTAAAAGGAACAAAATATTGTACTTAATTAGGGGTTCAGCTCTGGTGTCTTTTCAAGGCACTTTGGTATTGATTTGACCATGATAGCCTACTGTAGCAAATATTATGCCATTAATAATAAAGGGAGCTTGTAGACATAAAAGTGTAGGGAAGAAGCACCAAAATGTTTGTCATTCAGCTTGCTAGAGCAGCTGGAGTATAACCATCCAGTATAGCATTTAGAATAAATGCTTTATTCTATGGTTCAGAAGTGTCTGCATTTATGTGGAGACCTTTCCTTTGTGCCTTTTTCTTAATTGTATCAAGACCATGTGTCATCAAATGAATTCAGGCAGAAGCATTTGAAGCTTAATTTTCTCTCTGGATAAATGGAAGCATGTTGTTTCTGCCTTGACTCTTTAGGCTAATTTTGCCTCTGTTCTGTCTTACCTGTGCTTTGGTCATCATGATTAAACATGGGAAATTAGCCATAAAATTAACCAGGTGAGCATCAATCTGCATATGTGAATGTTCGCTTTACTCTTAGCATGTGTTGATTCATCCTTGTCATCACGAAATTGTATTAATTGACTGAGAAAGGTTTATTTCTGTAAGTTCTGGTCTCATAAGAAGCTTTCACTAACATTTTGTTCATGCTGCAATCTTAGAGATGTGTGGCAGAGATACAGTCAGGATTTACTGAATTGCATTCATGGATTACCTCTCAGAAAGCAGAGGGTTTTGCTCCCCAGCCCTGTGGGTCACATTCCTGTTGGAGTGGATGTGCAGAGGCAGGTCTGTCTGCAGGTTACAAATTAGCACCTCCAGTCCCCTGCCTTAGGGACCTGGAGGGGGATTGGGCTAAGGTCTCATGGACCCCTGGAGCCCAAGCCTGTGCCACCTCATTTGGCTGTTGGATGCCAGGATGGCCCTGCAATTTGGGAGATGTTGGAGAACATCTCCTCTCTCTGTGAGGAGAGGGGCAGTGCCTGGCAACCAGCCCTGCTGTCCCCTGGGACTCTGAGGCAAAGGGAACAAGCTTCAGATGGCTTCCCTCCCTAATTTATTTAGGGAGAAGACAGCAATCTGTGGTAATGGAGGGGGAGAGGGGAAAAGATGCTCCTCCTGGAGGAGCAGTGCTTGTGTAACCTGCAGGGAACACCACAGGTGCCCTACAGAGCAGTGTTGATGAGCTTCTGCTTTGCAAGGGATGAGCTTCAACCGCACTTTTCAGGTAAGATGTGGATTGTATGCATGCCAAGGTAGTATAAAGTAGTTTTTTAAGGTAAGTTTTTAATTACCTAGGTGTTCTTGTAACTACTAAGAATTTGAACTAGTATCAAAACTATATATGCAGGGATTTCTTTTCTAAGAGAATCAAATGAACAAACCACAAAATAAAACCCATCAACCCTCTCCACATGGTTAATGATGATTAGAAATCCTACTCAAATCAACAGTAATTTTGTCAAATTGTTGAACCAGAAAGCTTAACTTGTCAAATACAGCACTTTAGTATGCCCTTACTATACCCAGTTAAGGAGTTGCTCAGAAGTTCAATTCAAGCAGAGAAATAGATGCTAAACTTACCCCACTTGTGCTGGGTTTTTTACCTGGTACCACAACATTTATCATTTGTCAGACTAATTTTGATACTTTCTTTCTAGGCTCCTCTCTTCTAATTTGTGAGCCAACAAAACAAAATTCTATTTTATTATTAGCAAAGGGAACTAAAGCTCCAGCTAACCTGATTTCTTTTTTCTGTGGCCACCTTTCTTTTCTGGTTGCCCCCAAAAGGGATCTGAGTTTGAACGATATACTTGGGAGAAAGTGTAGCTGGAGAGTTCCAAAGCAGCATTTCACAGTAATTCAGCATCCCTGCTCCCCAGGGGGTGGGCTGGAATGTCTCCCGTAATGTACCTGAACTCATGGCAGTAAGAGGGATTGTTATCTAGGAACATCTGAATTTCAGGTGTAGAATCTGTAACTGCCAATCACCTTTGAGATGACTTTTGCCAGCCTTGGTTGAAGACTTTCTTAAATCAGCTTTTTATTAAAAACTCACCAGGAATGTGGTTTAGAAAAAGCAAAATCTTGTTTTCACTAGCCTGTAAGTCTTCACAGTTCCTCAACAATTTTCATAACACTTTTCCTTTTTCTTCTCTGCATTGTCATGGCTGTTTGCTGCAGTGATTGAGTTTTCTTAACTGTCAGAACAATATCAAGACAATGTGAAGACAGTGTCATGGCAAATATAGAAGGGTGACAGTGTGAAGGAGGGAAAGAGAAAAGAGCTGTCAGTACTCAGAGTGCTCTCTAGAGAAAATATTTCCCTGATAGAACCATCGTCACCATGCGCTGAGCAAGAGAGAATAAAGTGGAGGTAATTAAATTACTGCACTAGGAACATGTCTAGGTGACAACTTAGAGGTAAAGAAGAACTTAGAAAAGCAACTTGTGAGGATGTCTTTTGTCCATTACTCTTGTCCCAGATCATCTCCTAGATGATGCTCCCTAATACTTTTTTTCTTTTTCTAAGCTGTGTACCTCACAGAGGTTTTCTTTTCTTTCACAGGGAGAAAAGATATTGCATTACCCACTGAGGGGAAGGTGAAGGGTTTTCCCACTTGATGTGATTGCCAGACACTTTATTAGGTGTCGTGAGACAAGACCTCTCTGCTTGTGGATAGTCAGCACTGAAAGGTGCTGAGTGTCCTGCTCCCAAATCAGTTCAGAGTTAAGGCACAATTTACCTCCACAGTGTATTTTTTCTGAAATACCCTTGGAAAGGTAACACATGATCATAAGGATGAGCAAAGTACAGAAGTGCAGCTCATCTGGGGCTAAATTCTGGTACCAAAGCCCTGTAGTACAGTACATCTCTACTGAAGGCTTGTGCAGAGTGAGGTGCTAACCTTTAGAACAGTTTTCAGGTTTTAAAATTAGGCACTGGTCTTGCAGAAAATCTGTGATTTTGGTCTTTATGCATGTGCTGTTCCTTCCTCCTCAGCCTTAGAGATGGGGAGAATGAAAGGGTTTGCTACTATTTCTGTCCTTTTCTGGACATCAGGATAATTGGATATAAGAGGGTTTAGATGGACATTTGTCAATATATTGCAGTTCTGGAAAAACAGACGCCCTATTGTCAATGATGTCTAAATAACATTATAAATCCCACTGGAGAGGTTTAAAAAAAAGTTAATCATAAATTGTTCCATAAACCCCACCAAATACTTCAGGGATTATATTTTCAGATACATGAATTAAGTGTTAACTATTCAAAATTGAAAAGGCCAAGTATTTTCCATATGTTGCATTTACGTATTTATTATAATTTATTTTAAGGAGGTAGGTTGAATAGTTAACAGATTTTCTTACTTGTTGTATATGAAATAACTGAACCATAAAAATGCTCGCTTTTCTACCATTATCCTATTGCTGGGTTATGCTTATTTGCAATTCATCGAGTATAAAAGCATCAAGCCTTGGGTGACCCATTTAGATGAACTGCAAATTTTATCCTCAGCTGCAGCAGCAATACTCACAGGAAGCTGCTTAAACTGATTGTAGCCTGGGTTATGTATCACTGAAGGCTGACTTTTCCCCCTTGCCCAGTTAAGGTTTTTTAACCTGAAAATAGTCTGCCATTTTGGATTGAGCATCAGCTGGAGAAGAGTGTGTTTCTTGCCTGGGGCTCAGATGCCTCCTCCCATTAGTGTTCACACCTCAGCCATCATGTGCCTCTAGTAATCACTAGATCTCTCCAATCCTCACAAAGGAAGGGCTGTGGGTTGGCAAGTAAGCAACCCGATCCCTTCAAAAGAGGCAGCTAAGAGTGAGCAAATGAAAGAAGTGGTATGTAAATTCTTACAGTCAGCAATGGAAATTGCACATACAAAAAGTGCCTCCATTTGTTATAAGAGCAAGTAAGCAATAATGACATTTTTAAAAAAGAAATGCTTGCTATATTACAGATCTTTCAGGCACAAGAAGAATCTGGAAAACTGTATGTGTGTCCTTCTGCTAATACATATCTATATTAATGAGTGTGTATAACATATGAAGGGAGAAACACAAGATCTAAATTTAGTGATTTGTACAGGGAGATCACTTGGATTGTGTTCACAGCTCTCTCACTGCATGCAAGGAATTCACCTTGCCCTTCTCAGCTCAGCATTCTCACCTATAAAACTGTCATGTGCCTCCTTGCAGGCTCTGAGGCCCAATCTGCTTATGTGTTGTAAAACATGCTGAATACCTCACAAGGAAAAAGCTGAAATTATTTTCATGGGAGAAATTTCCTCTGCACATATGCAAGGAAGAGAAAGTATCAAAAAGAAGTCTGTTCCTCCACACTTGTATGACTCTGCTGAGCACAACCACACTTCTAAGGATGACTTTAAAGTCAGCAAATGTCTTTGAGAGAGTCTAAACTGATGTCTAAACTCAAACTCAAGGTACAAGTGTAAGTACAGGGAGGACAAATGAGTTTTACAAGGTGAAATGCTGGACTGACCTTGAAAATGAAAGCAGAGCCCTTGGTATTAGCACAGGAAAATGTTAGAATCTTGGACTTCACTTGAGAAGCAGAACTAATTAGAGAAGATTAACAGAAATGAGGCATGTAATAGCTGGAACAGGGCATGACTGCAGTTTGAAAGGCTGAATCACTGGACCTCTTATTGAGGTCAAGATTTTAAAAACACTAGACCTTTTTTAAAGGCAAGTGACAAGTTTTACAGATGTCCCTGTAGTAGCTGAACATTCATTATAGAATTCAAGCTCTGTTCTGCACATAGGAGTTTCCTCTGCATTAAGACTGTTTTCATCCTTGATGTCTGGATAAATTTCTGAGCATGGGGTCTTATTCAGGGCCACATTCACATTCCTATTACTTTGCAGGGGGTCCTGAAGAGATAGTAACCGAGTCTGCACTACAGTGGTAACACAGTGGAGACTTTTTCTGTGGGGTTTTTTTCCAATGAATCTAGTAACTGATTTTTGTTTGGTTGTTTTTTTTTCAAAAGGAGTCTGAAATATACATTGCAGTCTCTTCCCTCATACTTTCCACTTCACAATTTTTCCTCTCACTAACCAGCTTCCAACAAACCCTAAAGACCTTTTATTAATGAATGGTAAAAAAAGTGTCAGAATTAGTGAGACAGTACTTCTGATACACTCCCTGAAGTGACTGCTTTACCAGCATTGTAGTAATGGGCTCAGCTAAAACCCAAGTGGGTCACATGGAGCAGAAAGTGTTGGAAGGGACTATTGGTGATCATCTAGTCCAAGCCATTGCATCAACTAGAGCAGAAAGCTCAGCACCCATTGCCCATGATGTGACTACTTCTCGGAACTTTCTGTAATGATTTAGTACAAATTTCTTATTTTTGGAAAGCCAGGTTTACTGTAAGCATGTGTAACCACATGCCTGTGGTTAATGAAAGTATTGGTGCTCATTGGGGATTGCAGAAAAGAAGCAGTCATCCATGAAGACCCAGAATTCTTAAGGCTGATTCATAGCCCTTGCATAAAAGATGTGCAGGTTTAAAAGACAGGAAAATTCATCTCTCAGCTCTCTGGGTGTTTGCAGTTATGCTAACAGAAGTAAGGAAAGGGTTCCCCTGTTTGTAGAAATGTTGACACAGTATGTCTGAAACTGAAGCACAATTAAATAGCACTGGCAGTTGTTGTGTGAGTGCCCTCTAGAACATGTTTTTATGTTAGCCCAAAGAAGAAATTGAGCAATTCAAGATGCCAACAAATTTGTGATGCTGCTTATCTCTTGCACAAAAATCTCAGTAAGTGTAATAACAGTCTCCATTTGCTTCTAATGCAGTTCCCTCAAAGTTTAGTTTAAGAGCTGGAATATACCAAACAGAGTAATTGTTGCCAGCAAATCAAAGTATGAATCTCAAATATCTCAAAAGACATCATTTTCCATATCCTTGAAAAGAAACCACCCTTGATTACAACCCCTGACTTCCTGGTTTCATAAGCAAAGCCATGCTGGCCCTCACTGAACATAACCAAAATGAATGGAGTTAGGAAGTTAAACCAGAAAAAGTAAAACTGAAATCAACTCTGCTCAAGGTTCCTTGTGGAATAGCAGAATTACAGGCAACAATTTGTATGACTGCAGCAAAACCATTGCCAGCTTGGAGGTGTTGGCTGGGGATACAGGAGGATCACTGTAGGGTATTTTCCATGGTCCCTGGGCAGTGAGAATGCTTAGAGAGATCTCTGGGAACACAAAGTGCCTGCGTGAATCTGTGGGCAATTCCCCAAACAAAATGAAGAATGGAGTGCTTATGGTTTTAAGGCTGTAATAGAAGCGCTGTAAAAATAGATCTGATTTTCTTCTGCTGTGTGCGGAGAACTACATTTCTCCTTTATATTCCTTTCTATCACTTGTCAGATCATTAGGTCAGTCTGTTTGCTGGAAAGATTTTTATCCAGATCCTTCAAAGGTGTTCAGTGTCAATCCTTCCTTCTCCTGTTTCATTCCATTATTGCTCCAAACACCTCTCAGTCTTCTCACTTCACTACTGTGGAAAATGGTGGCAGTTCCAAGTTGCCCACTTGTTTTTAGGAAACACAATATTCTTTGGAAACAGCCTTTTGTATGTGAAAATGGCAATTGCTTTTAGTAACTTTAATCTTCTTGCACTTTTCCAAGAGCTCCAAAATAGGAAGATGTTAGACTAAATTGAATCAGACATTTAAGACATACTCATGAGAAAACAGAACAGATAGTTCTTGTTATATCAAACTGAGTGGATTTTTACATGGATTGAGACTTGCAAAATGTTCAGTACCATTAGTATTACAACTTGAATTACAAATGTCAGCTGTATTTAATGAGAGAAAAGGGATGGGTTTAGTTAGAAAAACTGAATTGGTGAGTCCTACAAAATGATGGCAAGACATTTGCTTTTTGCAGTTGCATTGCAGAGGCACTTAGTGCATTCTGCTCCAAATATATATACAGACAGGGATCAAAAAGGCTTGGATTATCATTCCACAAACACATTTTTCATATTTTCTTCATTTTATTGTAGGAATCATTGGAGGCTGGCTTTCAGAATTCTTTTAAGATTGAACAGAGAAAAGAAGGGCTTACAAGGGCCTTGCATATTTTCATCCCATTTAATAGCTCTGATGCAATCTGTGATGCATCAGTGTCATTCCCTGGCTTCTCCTCACTGGCATAGCACATTTCTTTTGTTCTGCAGCCTCTTATTTCACAAGATTGGTGTCTTCTCTCCCTGTATCTTATTTACAAGGTTATGAAAGGAAATTAGGCGCTGTTGGAGAAGAGCAGGCACAGTTAGGATTTCTTTACACTGTGTCAGACCTCTGTAGTGCTTTTGCCTTTCTTACAGCCAGTATAGCTGCACCCTTCCTGCAACAGCGGTGGCTGATGCCCAGGAGCAGCAAGGTGATGTGCATTAGTTCAGACACTCTCAGGGGCTCTCTTTCCAGCTGTTGGGAGGGTGGTGAGTTATACTGCAGGCTCTTCACTGCAGATAACAGAGCCTGATCTCTTCTTTCAGCTGTGTGGGCACATTATGTTCAGACTCATGGATGGTTTGCTGTACCGGGAGCGCTATGGCAGCTGCTTTTGAAGCACCTACAAATTGCCATAAAGCTTAGCTAAACATGTCTGAAGCTACTGCTGTATACAGATGTCCTTCCAAGGCTGCATTATTACAGTGAGAGTTTGGGGTTCCCTGCTGTGAGTAGTCTGTCAGTGCAGGTTACTAAAATTGTAGTTGCTTGGATCCTTGCAGACTGATGACTGTCTATCATTCTGAGTCCTTGCTTTGGCTTCCTGTCAAATTATGTTGTTTTCAAAGTCCTCTAGCTCACATTCAAAGAAGGAAAGAAATGTATCACAAATTCAGAGCTAGGGCCCCCTCCTTGTGGGAGAAAGAGCTAATGAAGTGGTTTGTATCATCCTTCTGCAAACCCCAACAAGCGAGGCTGGAACTGTCAAGGGAAGAGTGTGGCCAGTGTATGCTGCCTCTTATGCTGCCTATAGCCTCCCTGGCAGTCTGAATGCGAATTAGAGCTTCTCTGGCCTTTATTGCAGAGGACAGTCAGACTTTGGTAGCACCACAGTATAGGGACATAGCTGTACCTCTCAGAAACCTCAGCAAAGGAACTGTCAGGCCATTGTGTGTCCATGACTATGCTCTAAGGAAGGGGTACAAAGTTTGGTTTGTTTACTCACAGCCTTGATCTCAGTCACTGTGATTGAGGGCACTTTGAAGGAATGTGTCCTGTCTGCAAAGCCCCTGACTAATGCAGTTAAAGATGCTTTGTCTGTCTCATTATTCAAGGAAAAGTTTAAGGGACTAGGCTGCCAGTATGCTCAGCCTCGGGCAGGCAAGCAAGAGCAGTAAAAAGAAGCAAAGTTTCTCCCTTTGCCTGCCAGCATCCATCCAGGCCACAATTATCCAGGCATAGCATTTCCCAGCACAGAAGGATGCACCAGGCAAGTGCCCTGATCCTTAGCTTCTGGAGAGGGGACACTGTAACGGGTTAGCAGCCCATGCCCCTTTTCTACCCACAGAAATATTTAGCCCTAGAAATATTCTGATTTCTGTCCCCGCTGATAAGATTCCAGGCAGGCAGAAGCTGCCCTAACCCTGAAGTTGCAGCAGCCTTGCTTTGTTGATGCCTGGAGAGGGACGTTTTGCTGGGCCTGGAGGAGCCCTGCAGAGCTGCAGTGGCAGCTGCGTGGTGCCCGCCCAGAGGCTCTGTCAGCTGCAGTCTTTGTCAAAAGATGGAAGCAGCTTCCTGCTGACCCATTTTATGGGTGAGCAAGATATAATCAATATAAAGCAAACTTAAGAATCTCATTGGAAAAGGGCTTATCTGGGTTGTTGGGTTTTTTAGCTGTTTGCTGGTGTGAGAGGGCTTTCATACGATATAGCACTGGTAATGGCTGAGGAAACAGAGAAGTACAGTGAGAACTGACAAAATATGTCAGTCCCTAAAACCAACAAATTAACTGTGATATCAGTCTGGAAAATAATAGTATCATTTATCCCCTTGCTGCCTATTGTCTGTGACTCCAGATGAGTCAATTAGTTTTAAAGGCTTCCCTTATAAAATGTAAATATAAGGACCTTTTATCCATTTTTGGGCAGCTACAAAGAGCAAAGGGAATACTCAAGGTTGCCTGGAGATTGAGGCATTGTCTAAAAGATTTTCTTAATGCTGAGATGTGAATTATAAAAACAAACCCAAAAGCAGAAGTATCCCTGGGAGGTCTTTGGCTGCAAACCCCTGTAGACAGGATCAAAGGCACTTAGGTTGCTATTTCTCTAACTTACTTATTAGAGAGAGTTAAGTAACATGGACTAAGACATATTTATTTATTGCTTTGTAGCTGGCTGGATATATATATATTTAAACCTTGATATTTCATAAATAAGTGATTTTTGCTACCATCGAAATAAAATGTTAAACTTCTCTTGGATGAAGCAGAACTCCTACTCCAATGTTAATTTGTTGCACTGTATCCAGAATGCCCAGTTAGAACAGAAACTAGATCTCTAGTTTCCTAGGAATCTACTGCTATTTGTTTTTGTGCAGTTCCAGTCTTGCATTACATTTTTATATGAAGTGAGAATCTGGCAGGTTCAGCAGGCAAACCATGTTTTCCATTCCTTTTCAGGTTTCTGACAATGAAAATTTTTATATTGATAATCCATTCATTAATTTTACTTTCTTGCATCATACTGTCAACATATCAAGTATACTTAAAATGCAAGTAAAAATATAAGTGATTTCACTCCAAAAGCCGAAAATCAAACTACATGATCTCTAGCAGGGAGGTACTTTCTGTTCTTATTGTAATCAGTGCCTTCAGCAGCCCAAGTGCTTATTTTAAATCCAGGGTATCAAAAAATAAGAGTTCTTGATGTTTCAAAGAATGAGAGTAAGCTATTTTCTCACTGAAATGTAGGCAACAATTCTGTTTTTGCTGCAACACAGGGGGCTGGGTACAGGGCTGCCTTTGTTTTGCACAGCACATAATCCCCAGTTGTGCGCAGAAGGGAAGGGAGCCATCTGCTCACCCTGTCCCAGAGCTATGCCTGAGCTGCCCTGGAGCCTCAGTGCCACCACAGCCCTTGGGGCGAGTCCCCAGCTGTGCCCCTCTGGGGCTGTGTCCCCTGAGACCTTCAAGATCCACCCCCAGGGTGGTGCTGACTGCCTGTGGCCTGTGTAACACCAGCTGTGAGACAGCAGTCTAGACAATCTCTGGCAGATATTTATCTAACCCATTCATTAAAAAGTTCTGATATAGTGTCTTAATTATCCTTCACTTAGGAAAGTTCACACAGATCTTCCCTGATGTACATGGAATCTATTATTTTCCAGAGCCTGCCCTACTAGAGGTCACAGGGAGCAACTGATTTCATCACCATCCTTGATTGCCATTCTCTTTTTTGGAGGTAAGACTGTAATCATGTCTTTCCTCAGGCTCCTCTTCGTGTGACCCTTCCTCACTGGGCACATCTTTCTAAATGTCTTTCTATTTTTTTCTGTCATTTTCCTAATTGCCTCTCTCTTGCTCCCAGCAGCACTCAAAACTGGATACAGCCAGTACTGAACAGTGGTTTGATTGCTCTCCTGTGTCTTACATGTCATTTTACTGTCAACACACAAGAGCAAAATATTTGCCTTTCCCTGTAACTTTTCAGTGGGGAAGTGCCCGATTTGGCCATCAAAATTTGAGCACTCTCTAAACAGCACTGGGTTGGTTTTTTTTCCGAGCTTCCTCTAACAGAGAGCAAAAGGTGTAGAGATTTGCACAAGGAAAAGGCTCCCTAGGTGCTTTAGATTTATCAAAGCAACACAAGGAGAACAGAAAATAGATAGATAGATAGATAGATAGATAGATAGATAGATAGATAGATAGATAGATAGATAGATAGATAAACTTTGTGTGGGGACACCTTTGAAAGGTTTATGTATATATTAAAACATTAGGTTTATATCCTCTGCTTGTATGAAATGCACATTATCACGGATACAGGATAACATACATCAGTGTTTCAAGATCTGCATGAGGTGTTTGCTGCTGGTTAAGCATGAATGATAAAACACCTTTTTGCACAACGCCTTTCTTGCCTGTCAGACTCTTTCCTAATATGTCATTAGTCACAAACAACCTGCTTACAGAGATTGATCCATGTCCTCGCTGCAGAATTCCCATTTTGTCCCGTGGCTGTGAATACATCATTCAGTGGTTTGTCCTGTATTGCCAAAATCACTGTATATTTGAGGGTTGAATTTTTGAAGAAGCTGATATCTTGCACTGTAATTTCTGCATGACAAAATGGGATGTGGGGAAATGTTTTATCTCCAGAGGTTCTCTGTAACTGTTCTCAAGTTATAGAGCACAGAGGAGAGAGGGGATCTGTAACCTGGTATCCTTACTCTGCTCTGGGAATGGTAGGTGTAGCACCCTAAGGATGCCTTGTAAGAATTTGAACTGAGTGGCTCAAGCACAGTTGTGGCTGGGATGTTCTTAATGTCACTTTTACACATTTATCTTGCAGAAGTTATGGTCCTTTTTAAAATTTACAGGGATACTAGTTTTTATTCTTAAGATTTAATTTCATTCCACAGATGGAGATGTTATCCATAATAAAATATATAAATGAAAAGGAGAAAAACCCACCCAACCCAGCAACCGTTACAACTGGGTCTAGAAGCTGTTGCTTTTAACTTACTGGAGATGATGTCAGACATCTGAAGGATGTTTCATTTTTGCTGTGCTCCAGATGCAATGTGTGACAGCCAGGAGGGAGGCAGGGCTGCAGGGCTGCTGCTGCCTGTGCTCAGAGGCTGCTGAGTGCAGCTCTGACAGGCTCAGCTCCACGGAGGGCTAATGAGGAGCTGCTGAATGGGCTGTAAACTCATCAAACCACACTAACAAGACTTTGCCGGAAAGCTCCTTACATCATCCAAGTGTGCATGAGGGATGAGCAGCGTGAGCAAAACCACAAATCTCTTTATAAGCAGAGCTTTATTCCTAACACAGTAATTAAGCAGTAATTAGAAGTTTCGTGAGTAATGGGAATAGTTGTGCGAAATTAAGAGTTCTTGTCCATGGGGAAAAATTGCATAGTGCCAGCATCTCAGAGGAGTGGAAAAAAGCTGCAAGTAAAGCTCAGATATTTTGTTCACATTAACAGCAATCCCAAAAGAATTTCCATTCTTAATTTATGAACATTTGAACAATTTATGAAACATTCATTTTGAAGTAAATAATACATTTTTTTCAGCTCTGCTGAAAGGTCACTAAAATGGAGAAAAATAGAATCACAGAATGGTTTGGGTTCAAAAGGACCTTAAGGATGATCTGGTTTGAACACCCTAGCTGTGGGCAGGGACAACTTCCACTAGACAAGGCCTTGAACACTTTCAGAGATGGGGCATCCACGGCTTATATGGGTAATAGTTTTGACCTTAAAATTTTTTTTTCCTGCATTTTTCCCAAAAGGAAGACAATTCTGCAGTAGTGATAAGTGATCTTTTTTTTTTTTTTAAAAAAAAACTTGTTAAAAAAATCAGTACTTGAATGTGGAATTAAAGATTTTGAACTTGACTTCAGACAGAATCACTTCCAAAACTGATGTGTAATTATACCTGTATTTATCAGAATTTCTCTTCCTCTATTTCATTAGCAACTCTCTGCCCACAGTTTCATGCATGTAATTCCTGTTAGACAATAGCATGGCAGCAATGAGTTATCAGTGTTGTTCTGGATTTGGGACGTGCTTCCTGTCACCTGTTGTACATAATGATTCATGGTCTCTCCTCATACAGAGCTGGGCATCTCTGGATGCCCCCAGAATAATTTTCTGTGAGTAGTTAATTTGGTATGATTTGTAGAAACAAATGATATTCACAAAATGCCATATAAACCCAGCTTGTACTGAATGCTTGCATACAGAGTTCATGGCTTCTAAATATTATTTATTTTCCAAATTGTTTAGAATAAATAGTTATAAGGAACATTCTGCCTTTAGGCAGGACCTAAGATTAGAATTCTTTGGGGGAAGACAAATCCAGTAAATTGATTTTAAAAACATAATGGCCAATACAACTTCTATAAATATCATCAATCACCTCTGTTCCATTTTATCCTCAGCTTTTCTGTCTTGGTCTCAGCTTTAATTTTTAAGTAGGGAAGTAATTGCAGTCAATTCTTCTGCTTCTATTTCTGTCTTATCTGTTCACAGTTATGGTTTTATTAACAGAAACTGTTAGCAGTTTCAGATGGGGTACAAACTTTCTAAAGAGAAAACGCCTTTGAAGGTCATTAAATACACAGCACTGACAGACAGAGATATGGTCCTGAGCCTGATTCTAGTTCCCGATGCAGCTGCTCCATCCTGGTATATCAATTTGTATCACACTGTAGCAACAGCCACAGTTCTACCTGAGAAAGTTCTCCAAGACTGAAAAGCCCTTGCTTGAGACTGGCCATATGCCATAACCCAGAGAAAACCTGTGCCACATCCGAGATGTTATCCCAGTTAAATGGGCTAAGGAAAAGGCATAAAATTACATACAATTACTTTCCTCACCTTTGGTATCCTGCATTGAGCAAAGCTCACCTGAGGTGAACGACAAAACTTGTATTTATCTTCTTTCTTTAAACTGATTCCTGGGGGCTTTTCTCTTGTTCTCATTCTAGCAGTGTTTTCTTTGTGCATGATATTTTTAATGTGACCTTCTTAATTTATAAGAACTTGTTGTATTGCTCTAAATTGCGTTAGAACCCCGATATTAACTTTTAATTCTCATTCCCAAAGCTTCTATATTTTCTTCTGATCTGCCTGCCTCATGGATAAATGAAATTTTCTTAACTAATGCTACTACTATTACTTTCCTTTACTTACATAGCACCCTGTCTTAGAGACTTTCTGGTTGCTTATCCTACAGGATGTAGATTTTGAAAATTGCTTTGTGAAAGTTAAAGGTCTAGTCTTTTTTGGGGGGGGTATGTCCTGTTGTGAGTTAATTTAGATAAAGCACTTTGGCTCCCCTGATTCACATCAGTACATCCCCAAAAAGAAAACTACTAGCATAAAATGATGTTTCTATGACATTCTGTATTTTTCTTATATTTTCAAGTGTGGGATTTTTTTTTTTCAGTGCTGGTTGATTCAACTGCATCTGATTGCTTTTTAGTCTTTAATTTATGGTGGGCTGTAAACTGTCCAAGTAACAATTTGATGCAGCAACAGAAGGTGACCCAGATTACACAACACTGTATGCTAATGCCAAGTCTTCTTGTTTAATGGCAGCTGCTCAAAGCTTTGTGTTATTGCTATTCACATGCAACAGACACAAATCAAACAGCCTCCTCAGGCACATATCCCACAGATCTTCATTTTAAACATGTTCAAGAGCTGCTGCTTTTCATACACACAGAACAGCCTCACCAGCTGAGGCCATTTAGCCTCCTTGGCTTGTATTTATTCCCAGCCATCTGACACAATTATCAAGGAAACCCATTGTGACTTCCACTATTTTGCACACTTCTGTTTATGTGAAAGTTTGCCGAGAACATTTTTTCTCTATAAATGTAGTTGGACATTCATGCTCCCTCATAATGGACATATATTAGAACACCAAATACATCACAGTTGTTTAATAACTGCTTTCTCTAGAGGCTGTAGTTTAAAAAGTATATATAATAAAGCAATACTACTAAAAAACATAACATGAACAGTTAAGCAGAGGATAAATTATTCTAGATTTCAATCAGAAAGGTTTAGATTTACTGAATGAGTAGTATCAAAAGCAGACTTTAAAGTATAGGTACAGTTTTAGCAAAATAATTTATTGCTGTACCTTGACTATGCAAAGCAACAAAATGCTTTCATTCCTTATTGAAAAAAAAAAAAAAGTCGAAGCATGGAGATCAGAAAAGCTATCAAGCAACGAGTTCATACAACTTAGTTTCATGGACCAAATTTTTTTGGCATCTCCATCAAATTTTTAAAGCCTTCTGACAACACAAGCTTTCTGCTAGAAGTGCATGTCTAACCATCTCCCCAGAGGACATGTCAGAACAATAAGAAAAAGTGCAAATCTTACTTTTTAAATGGATGAGCAGCAAAAAACTGAGGTAGAAGATGAGTAGAGAGTTAATTCTTGAATGAGCCATATTCATCTTGATAGGACATCCTCCGCCGAGTTGCCTGTTGTCCAAAGGGCTGGTGCTGATCCTCACTGCTTTCTCCTCCTGTCTGAAGCTAAGGGCACACCCGGGGCAGCCAGCCCCCTACGAGCCATCTCTGCCCGTGCCCCTCATCAGCCTGCTCGCTGCAAACCTGCAGACTTGGATTCAAAAGGCAGTTGTGCTTGTTAAGGTTTTACTTCGGCAGGTCCGAGTGATTTTTCAAACCTGGTGCAGATTTGTGTGGGAGCTGGACTGGAGTCTCCCCGGCTGTGCTGGGGACGGCGTGGGGGAATGGTGCGCTCTGCTCTGCCCTGCCCTGCCCGGCTGCTCCCGCAGCGCAGCGTCGGCACAGCGCGCCCGGAGTGCCCAAACCTGATCGCTCATTCATTGTCTCCCGCCAAACCCCAGCTACACGACAGTCTTAAATCCACAGTGCAGACATTCGACGTTTTCTTGCACAGTCAGCTCACTCTTTCTGCTTTCTGAATTTCTTCTGTTATATTACACCGTTAGCACATGAGACGAAAAGATGAAATATCCACATTCTTAGTCTTTTTAGTTAGTGAGATGTTAGCCTGCGCTCTTCCTCAGTATTAATTTTTTGTTCTGTTGGTATTGCTTACACTGGAGTGACTAAAAAGCACACTTCTAGGAGCTGGCACAGGACCTCTGAGCTTCATCAGGTTGTGTTAAAATCTTGAACTGCTCATGGAGGAACCAGTCACAGAACCAGGAGGTGTCACAGCAGGATCGATAAGAGAAGGGGGTGGTGGCAGGGCATGGACTCCATTTAGTTTTAGCTGGGGCTGGTATTAAACAGCTGGTATTAAGTGCCATCAGCTTACCAATGCTCGGGGAGCCTTCCCCAGCTGCCATGGCAGCTCCTCACCCCTGCACAGCGCAGGCAATGTTTGTGCTCAGCACTGTGTGTGTGCAGTGCCTCATCCATAGATCACAGCTTTGTTCACAGATAAAATCCTTGTCCTGCTCTAGCAAAAGGGAAAGTGAGGGCTGACAGCAGCAGCCCCAGGAGCTGTATCCATGTGCCAGTACAAACTCTGGCCCTCTGGCACCTCACACATCCAGTCTGTGTATTCAGTCTGAGGAAGCTGTGCCATAGCATTAGTGCCACAGCACCATTCTGGTGCTCTGAGGCCAAGACAAGCTGCCTGTGTGGCAGTGAATCTCCTCTTTCTACCTCCTTCACCTCTGCTAGTCCTCCTGATCTTTGGCTCTTGGCACTTATCCTCCTTCCCTCAGTGAGAATCCAGGCATTCCCAAGCCCAGGAACAGCCTGAAGAATCTGCTTGGTCATTGCTATGTCATGTTACTGTCAAACAGGTACCACTCAATACATTTGGTAATGTGTTTGTCCTCCCCACTTCAGCAGAATGTTAATCCGCGGTTCAGGAAGCCTTTGATAATGAGATTATTTTACATGTACACTTAACAAAGTACAAGCTGAAAGTCAAGTATATGCTGAAGGCCTCAGATGAGTAGGGAGCAGACTGTTGATGCCAACATGAATTCACTAAAGCTGTTTATAATAGGTAGGTACTTTCACATCACTCAGTGAACTGATTAATTTAAAAATTTCTCCTGCAGCAAACTCCTCCTTTTTTCCCATCTCATTCATGTGGAGCTGCACTCACCCACTGCTGACCTTGTGGTACACCTTTCCAGACCCTCTCTCCTTTCTCTGGCACCAGCAGTTCAAGTAGCTCTATCATCTGCTTCCCAGGAAGCCTCCACCCTCCCACTCCCAAGCCTCCCCATGCTGCTCACCAGCTCTGATCTCTCTGATGACAACCAAATGTCATGGGCTGTGAACATTATGATGAATAGGGGTCCTAGTGGAAAGTACTTAGATAACTATCAAGTTAAATATAATTAAATGGCTAATTGTAGTTTACAGCTCTTTCACTTTTTGTAATCCCCTTTCTTTTCTATTTACATTTGTAGTTGTTTGTATGTTTTCTTCTCCTTGCCATCTGTCTGCTTCATTTCTGTTTGAAATTATGCAGTAAGATATATAATCATTACAACGCGAGCATGAAAATACCACTGTCATCTGGGAAGTCTTTTGTCAGGCTAAATTATACAGTTTAGCTCAGTGCTGATTGCCTGCTTTAAGTGCATTATTATTTAAATTTGTCACTATATAACTTGCTTAGAACAACAGTATTTTCTAGATTTGTATTCTAGTCAATTTGAAAAAGAAATCCTGTGAGTATTCAGAAAGATAGACCCCAAATTTAAGAAAACACAAACCTTTAAATTCTGAGGAATATATGGTAAGTACTTCAAGAAAACAGTCACATGTATTAAATCTGGATATTTTTCTGAAAAATATACAAGCACCTGTAAAATCTGTACTCTAAGGAAACTTAGCAGTTCTCAGACAGGAGGATATGCTGCCAATCTGAGAACTTAAATGTATTGTGTTAACACATATGTCGACATTGGAATTAAATACTCTGCCATATAATTCTGCAGTAATTACAAAACATACAGCAAGTATATGAACACCTCATGGGTCTTTTGAAAGTTATTAAAATGTAATCACTTTCAGAATAACCAAAAGAGCTGCTTCTTTCAACCTGTTTGAAACTTAGCTCTGAATTTCCCAATATCTTTTTTCAAATGTTTCTTCTTCATGAGCTATTCATATCCCAGAATTTAATGGGGAATAAAGTAATTTATCACTGCCCTAATTCCTTCAAGTTGCCTACAGGAGGAGGTTTGAATTTCTGCATGCATATCATTTGTACACAGTGAAACATAAAATCTAAATGTAATTTCTATGCTTTCTCAGTACAGCTTAGCTTTGATGAGATTCTGCAGTCACAGAAGTCAGAGGCTATGCCATTTTCTCAGGGAAAAGGGATTTATGTTGTCATTCGCTTTCACTGAAGTGCTGCCTTTTCTGTTCTGATTGCTTCTGTGCAATAATGACAGGGTGGTGTGGTATCAGACTACACAAGTCAGTGTCATCTCTTCTAAGATGTTTTATGCAACTCTGTCCAACTAATTTCATTATCTAACAGCTTTTGCTACCTGATATAACCAGTGTTTTCAATTTTCAGATGACAGCAGTACTAATTAATTGTGTATCTTCTGCTTCTAGGCATGCTAGGCATGTTTTCTGATTGTTCACTGTTGCTACAATTTAAAGTGCAGTTTTTATTGATGCCATCCTGTGCCTTTTAGGTCAAATATATTTACAGGTGATTTTCCTAAGTAATTGGCACTTCTTTTCCAATGTTTTGGTAGTTTTAATGTAAACTACAAAATGAACATAAAGTAGAATAGTTAAGTAATTCGTGTAAAGTGTCAAATTATCTTGCAAGAGGAAAATGTGAGTTTACAAAATGCCTGATGCTGACTAACCTGAAGCTTTTATTAAAAATCCCTTTGTTCACTGGCAAGTAAGGCACTGGTAATAGTCAGGAGCAGGTGGGTGATTTCATGGAAGAGTGAAAGAGTGACTGAGCTAAAGATAACATTTGCCCTAGTGAGGTTCTGGATATGCAGAACTCAGCTGGACACTGGCCCTTTGCAACCTGCTCAAACTAGATGTGCTTTGAGCAGGTGGTCCCTTCCCAGCATATATTCCTGCAATTTTCTGAATACAGAGATTTCCTATAGCATTAGATTTCCTGTACAAGCTCCAGCCTATATTAGCTCAGTCCGCAGTTCTGCACACCTAATGTAGAAAGCCTCTGTTTATAAAATAGTCCCTGTTTTTCCCTAGGGTCTTTCATTTTTTTGCTTGTATTCAATGGTGCTTCTTGTGTACATCTTCTCTTAAGTTTTTGCTGAATTTCATCAGGGATTAAATTTGGATTCTAAATTTCACTGGTGTTCCCAGTTCACCAATGAGAGAGGTTAATTTATAAAAATCTATGGAGCATTCAAGCATGAAGTCACTCTGGTCTGACATCCTGGTTTGGGCATTAAAATACATTCTGAAGTATTTATTGAAAACTGAGGACGAGGGAGTTTCCTGGAACAATGGACCTGACCAAGTCATCCAGATCATCTTCCTCTTTATGGTACTTTATATACCTCTTCATTAAACAACTGACAGATAAATTTTTTTCTTCAGCCTGTTGCACTTTGGGTAATTATGAGTGGACAAATCAAGGCAGTGAATAAACCAATGTGAATAAGGGATGGATGAAAGGTTTTGTAGATAGAGTTGTATTGTAAGAGGAAGTTGCTTACCTCATTAACAAAACCACTATGGATCTATTTGCATTTTAATTAGGATCCTTGTAACAAGAACACTTGCAAAGTAAACGACCCACTGGGCAAGAGAGAACTAGAATCTCCTTTGGCCCACACTTTTCCAGAGACAAAAACTTGATGAATATATATAACGTATTAGTCTATAAATGTTACTTCTTTTGAGCTTTCTTTTCCTTTTTATTAGGATGTACAAATATTTGGGGTTTTGAACTCTTGCTTTACTCCTTTTGTCTTTCTCAGCCAGAGTAAAGCACCAGAGCACGACCTGTCAGTTCTGCCTATTTTCAGATTACTAATGTATTTATGAAACTGAAGAGCTTTATCTGAAAATGTAAAATTATTTTGCAAGACCTGCCAAGCATATTGCTTTCTTAAATGTAATACATTTTTTAAAATGATAACTACTTTTTTGATTGCCATGGTAGCCACTTTCCTACCAAGTAATGAGGAATTTCTATGTGCCAACCTAAAATACAAATTTAACCAAAGTTTACAAGAGTGTCAAGCTGATTTGCTCAGATAGATCTAATTTTGGATCTAATAGAGTAGATAGAAATAGAGGGAGCAATAAAAGCTGTTTTGGTTTTCACATGAAGTGTCTCCTGAGTATTTTACACATAGGCAGGCAAAACAAAGTGGCTGTGCAAGGTTGGACAGGATTCCCCTGGGACTTGCAGGAGTCAAAAAAGTGTGTGATTCACTTATTCTTATCTTTGATGAATTTTTGTGAAATAACATGTTTTTATCATATTGTGTGTGGCTGGGAAGCTGGGATCAGGAAGCAGGGAAGCAAGAGGCATCACCAGGGAAGCAATTTCAATCAGATGAATGCTAGGTCAGGCCTTCTCAATGGAGATGAAAATTGGCAATCAGTATTCTGCGCCTTGCTTCTAATGAACCATCTAATCAGGAAGTTTCTGTCTGTACCAATAAGCTTCCTCTGAGTGCTAAGGTTATAGGAGTACTTGAGAAAATGAGGCAAATTGTGTTTTTACAAAAGCACTGATATATTACGTTCTAAATGGGTGGTACATTTATTTTTCCCTTTATGCTTTTTACTTCAGCAGACCAGACGTGTTAATAGTCTTACAAATCCTCTTCTAATTCTCTTTCTTAATTTCCTTCAGAGTGAGGTAACTTATACTACAACCCAGAAAGACCTAAACATGAAAGTATTGGAATTAAATTGAAAATCCCATCTGTTACAGGGGACACAGTTGTATAGTTCAGCCACAGTTTCAAAGGTATCTGGAAAAGATTTACATAGGTTTGTAGCATGATTTCATCTGATCAATACAAAGTGGTTTTAGAAGGAATTCTGACCAAACCATTCCAGCAGGCAACAGTGTAGAGGAAGAGAAGGAGCAAGACTCAGGAAGGCAGGATTAGTAACCAAATATGCTTGATTTTAACACACACTTTGCATGTAAACATTTTGCTTCTGGTAAACACTGCAACTGTCCTAGGGACAGTGCAGGATGATGACCACAGCCTTGTGGAGAGGCTGGAAAGGAGGAGATGCTTCTAAAAGTGTTGTTTGAATTTTGGTCTTTGCAAACAGAGAAAGGTGACAATGCACTTGGTTTCACAGCCAAGCACTGGGCTGAGGGACACAAAACTAATTCTTTACCTGGTTTTCTTCACTGTACTTGCAGTGATAAATCATTTTGAGGTAGTTAAATTTGCAATGCAAAATACCATAACACTCAAAATGTAACTTTTGTAAGAGGCAAATAGAGAAGTTTCTTAATTTTTCATGATCTCTAATATCCCTTATAATTTTTTTCCCCTCTTCTGTATTCAGTCATTGTATATTGAGTGTGACAAGGTTTTGAAATGCATCTGACGATTTGGATCTCCTGGATTTGCAGGATTTCCCTGTAGGCAACTCAGAAGTGTCTCGGTGAGGATTGTGGCAGGCACTAAATTCCTCTTGGAAATCTTGGCCTCTGTGTAAAGTATTAGATAATATTATGGGAACAATAAGCAGTGGTAAGTGCCCCAAAGGGATTTCAAGTTTCTGCTAAGATTGGGTAAGACAGCATTCATCTTAATGCCAATGCCTTTCTCAAAGGCTGCAGTTTTGTACTGAACTAAATCCTGAAAGTTTGTCAGTTCAAATTACATTGTTCACAAGGTAAAATGAAATATTCTGGCTTCCAAACTTGTGCTGATTTTGATTATCTCACACCTACTTTAGCCACTGGTGGTGATGCTGACCTCAGTGATCATGACGTGTGTGATGTCACCATGTTCCAATGCCAGTGAAAGGAAAACACCCCCTGGATGGAGGGGCACAGTTTGACCTCTACGCATCATGGTGGATGTGAAAGGGGGAAGGAGGAGACGTTACTACTGTCATTGACTTGTTTTTCAAGTGTCTAGTGAGCCCTTCAAATCACCAGGTGGTTTGTTGCTGAACTCCATCTTAATTTTTGTGTGTGGGCAGGCTGAGATCTTTGCATATGTAGAACTTCATGCAGTGCTTTCCATTTTCCTGGATATCAAGTATTTTTCATGTTTTTTCTCCTTTTTTTTAATGGCATTTTTATAGTAAGTTCTTCCAATACACTGAAAGCCTGGGTGAATCTGCTTTTGTTGTGCATGGGCAGGTGCTGAGACCTCTGGTCTTAGCACCCAGATTTGACTTCAGCACCAGCATTCACCAAGCACAATTTTGTGGGACAGAGACTTCTAAATCTGAGAGTTTCTGAGTTTCAGTGTTACAAGAATTTCTAAGCCAGTACTTCCAATGTAATTACCATTATCAGAGAAACAAGATTTTGCTGTCAAACTGCATCTTCAGTGCCTTGACTATAAGCAAGTTGTTTAAAAAAGATGTGTTCACAGGAGCAGACAAGAAATCCTCACAGCAGCATGGCCCATACGTGTTGCAGGAGCTCCTCATGCTGGCAGGGTAAGAGTTCCTCTTAGCTTCCAACTGCACTCAGAACTGTGGAGGTTGCCACTGGTGTGACAGAGTGATTAGAACCTCCACAGCCCCACAGCACTTTTGAAAGATTTTAGTCCCCAGCTAAATCAATGGGCACAACTCACATGCCTGAAGAACAGCAAATGATGAGCTCTTTCAGAAATGTAGCCCTGCAAGTTGCTAAATGGACTGTAGTCTAGACACAGCTCATACAGCTCACTTGTCCAAAATAAGATTAATTGGAGTGAATGAAACAGTTTCTGGCAGCATCTGACTACTGAAAAATGGATAAACATGAGCCATGCTAACCTTGACCCCCTTGACTCCCGCAGCAGCAAAGTCAGACTTCAGTATTAATTTGCTGAAGTAGATAATGTAACATGTCCTTGTATAACACTGTCTTTAAATATGCTGGGAAACCAATAACCCACAAGAATGATACCAAATTCCATTCTGACATGGCAATCACAAGTGTTCAAGAAATGGATTTAACTTTCTGCAGGCTGGGCATGCAGAATGTACTGTATTTGCTCTTCTCTCCATTAGAAGCTATGGAAATAGCAGACTGCACGATTTGTGCTCACTCAGTGTGACTCTCTAACAGTTGGGCTTCTTTTTAGGACCATTTTTTGTGTCACAAGCCATAGTTATTCCAAAAATAGGTGTTATACTTGTAATTCAAAACAGGAAAGAAAAATCTTCTATCTGACCAAACTGATGCAAATTTGACATGTTCTCTAGCAATAATAGGTGAATTTATCCACTGACATTTATCATGTGCAAAATTAAGTACAATTGTTTTGTACTGTATGTCATTTAAATGTGAGAGCCCTTTTCTCAACACTGAGCAGAAATTCAAAGTTAGATGGTGGTCTCTCTAAACCACCTGGTCTTTGAAGTGAAGCTGGCCAGAAATTTTTGAAGCATTTCAGAAGGAAGAGGGTGAAGTTTTGTACTTTATTTTTCTGTGTGTTGTGTGTGTGCGTGTAGTTGTGAGGTTTTTTCAAGCACATTTTATTTAAAAATTGCTGAAAAAGAGGTTTTGGCAATTTTAAAAGGTATTACCTTCTTGCTATTCTTTTCCCTTTGAACAAATGAAATAATTCTAAGGTGTTTTGAAAAGTTTGAAACATAAATTAAGATTCCTCCAATCAAACCTTTCAACTAATCCAAGCCACTTCTGATATCGCATATTTTAAAGGTAATAAACAAATATTAAAGATTTCAATCTGTGGTTTAGTTCAGAAAAAGACAAATATTTTCAAAGGAGAAGAAAGCAGTCTCACTCCTAGATTTACTTTGAAGTCTCTTCTCCATTTTTTGATTCAAATAACATGCACTAGTGGAAATAATTTTAAAACCACTCAGACAGAGAAAAGCAGTATCAGATCTTTAGCATGTAAAGGCACACAAGTTCCTGCCAGCCCTTTTGCCGCAGAACCCAACTTAAAAACACCCATGATCGTTGTGGCTGAGGTTGGCAAATGGACGGGTGGCATAAAGTTCAACCACAGAAAAGAATGAGCTACCATAACTGCTCCAGAAGGAAAACAAGTAGCCTTTTGAAAGACTACAGTGCTCTATCAGGTTTGCCTAAGAAAAGGAAATTAATTTACAAACTGATTTTCCCCCTCCACTGTTTTTATTGGAAATGAATGCTTCTTTCCAAATAACATGACTCTTGGGATAGCAACAAACTACACCAAATGAGACATGTACAACCAATCATAACATACCAAAATTCACTGAAAGGCGTTTTAGCTCCTGTGACACCCCAGGCAGCAAGTGGATTTGGTTCATTTTTTCATTTGGGAATGTCACTGTTATGAGGGGTTTGTTATAGCATTATTTCATAGGGTTATGCTTCCTTTGGAATGACTACAAGAAGTTCTGCTACTGCATTTATTTATACAGACTTTTTACTATCTCAGTTGTCATTTAATTGTTAGGTTTTTTACTTTGGTTAGTCTCATTCTTTAAAAATAACTTTCCTGCAGCTATTTCTTGTACAAGCTTGTTGTACAAGCTGGCTGTTTATGTGCATTGGATTGCTAACAAAGCAAAATTAATTCTATATTTCCTTATGTTTTTTGGTTAAAACATTTTTTTCTGTGTTGTGTGCTTGCTTTTTTGACTGGAAGCACTTTTGACTTGCTCCAGGTTTTTAATAGTGGTCTCAAAGCCTAATTAATGTACTCGTAGTCTGCCTCTTGATATCAGAATCTAATTATACTTTCTTAGGAAAATGTAGTAATTACTATTCAAATGTAATTAAGAGAACAGATAATGAATGTCACCTAAAATAAAATAGGGTTCTGAAATTCTCACTTACACGACAATGTTGTTCCAGAAACAGATATAAAGCTTTCATTATGTAATGTTTGTTTCTAACAGTGGGCAGAGTTACACAAGACTCATAAGCTTCATAACTGCAGCCTTTTATCCTGACTGTGAGTAATTGGGCAATACATCATGGAATATGTAAATTCAGACAAATGGAGAATGGCAGTTAAAAAGCTCATCTAACAGTAAAACATCCTTGAATTTCTGCAATTGTATGTCTTTGGGGAAAAATGTGTTGTAGACCGTACATACTTTTGACTTCATAATTCAAAGCAAATAGATTTTACAAATTACATGGATAGTGGTTCAGGAGGGTGCAGAATAGCATTTTAATCTCTCCTACACCTTGCCTCTCTAGCAGAGAGATCGAGTTTTGTTCCCTGACAACTGTAACCATGTCAAGGTTCACCACAAAGGGAAGGAGAAGAGCTCTGGGAAGCCTTGATAAACACTGAGCTGATAGGCCTGAGTGCTTCTAGATGTCCTTATAATTCCACAGCAGATATCTTTTTGAAGGCATAAAGGCTTAATAGCTGCTGATAATTTGTCAGCCTCATGTGCTAACCTTCCAACAAATTACCACCATCAGCTTTCCAATTTTTTTTTATCCCATTCAGAAACTTCTATGCATTATACTCTATTTCTAAAAAGTCTTCAATAGCAAATATATTTTTATATATTTTTATATATATATAAAATATATATATATAATATATATAAAATATATAATATATTTTAATATATATTATATATTAATGTTATTATATATAATATATATTAATATAATATATATTATATATATATAAATATTATATATATATATATATATTTTTTTTTCCTCTTCAATAAAAACTACTGAGCACACTGTACACCCAGGTTTCTACATGCACGTATAGTTGTATCTTACCCTGTGTACCAAATTCTGCTTTCTACTGGGCAATGTAAGAAGCTTTTAACCTCAGTAATTTCAATGAACTAGCTAGTTCAATACCACTTCCTTGTGTCATTGCAAGCAATGTGTTCCTGAAGACCTTAGAGGGCCACAATTAGGTGTTAACCTGAACTAGAGTGGACTTTGACGTCTTAGTACCTCCCTTCTTCCACTCCAAACAATCCATGAAGTGAAATAGGCAGCCAGCCCCTCAGTAAATCAGCCTGATACTATGTCAAAAACACTCTTAAGTTCCAAAGAAGTATAAGCTAAAAACTTTCAGTATCCTTGCAAGAGTGCTAGATAAAAACCTGGGATCTCAAGTATAAATCAGTACAAAGCTGCCTCCTGAGGCCTTCCATGGCAGAACTCCTAACTTCATGTTCTCTATAAACTTGGATAGATAGAAGGATCTATTAATGTTATATATATGAAAAGATTAGCATTTTTAATGTAAAATGCAACTGCTTTTCTCAGGGATTAAAAATACAGTAATGCTTATGGAAAGGTTGAAAAGAGAGAGACCAGAATGGCTCTTAGGTCTATTCTGTGGCCCAACAAACAGCACCAGGTCTGAGTGTAATAAAGCCCCAATTACCTAATCTAGGGGAGGATAGCTGGCATCTCCTTCTACCCGATGATTTAATTTGGCCTGTCAGCCAGGGATAATTGGTTTCTGGTTGGCTGAAAAAAGTGACAGTGACATCAGCTCCCTGCTACCCTCCATGACTGAAATTCTTGTTGTCTTGTACCAGGGCCTCAGCACTCAGGGTGTTCCAGCAGCTTTACAGGTCTCTCACTGGGCAGTGCAATGGAAATGCAGCAATGTAAGACATAGAAACTTTTTCATGCTGTTTACACATTTTCACAATATATTTGAGAACCAAGATTATTTCTGTACAGGAAAGTTTGATTATGCTTGTTTTACTTAATGATTTGATAATGTTGTTGCAGTTATGATGGTCTAAGGCAATAAACAGAACAAGATTTATTGGGAGAGGCAATACCTTTTACTAACCAGCTGATATGGCTGGAAAAATAAAGATGATTCTGGGCACATGAAGTCTCCTCAATGTCATGTTCTCAGAGCTGGGGCACTCTTGTTTTTAGTTCCAGTGGTGACATACACCAGCTGAACTAATAAAAGATATTTCACTCCTCCCCAGTTCTTGTCTTGTTTAAAGGAAAATAGCTCTGATGCTAGTGGCATGTTATTGCAAAAGGTTTAATGTGGTCCATTGAAAACATCACCCAAAACAACAGAAAAGAAACATGTTAAGTCCTTGTTTCTTCTTTACACAGCTTCAGGCAGGGGTACACCTTCCATTTACAGTAATTTTGTAGTACTGCTTAAGACTTACATCAGTAGAGGGCAGACAGATATTTCCTCCAGTGCTGTTCTCTCTGGTTCAGTTTGCCAAATCTCACCCTCCTTTCCCCTGAGCTGCCAGGCATTAGTGGATTGGGTGGAGCAGGCAGGGATGGCAGGAAAACACACAGGCAATTTCCCTCTATCCAGGATATCTTCAGTTGCCGTATTTTTCAAAGTGTGAAGGCAATGCAGTGCACCTGCGAATCTACCTGTAGAGCTGCCCTAGTACTGAGTTTAGAACTAACAGATCTAGCATTTCTGCTTTATTGTGACAGCAGGGAATGCCTTGTTCCTGGCCCCTGCTGATTTCACCTCAGGGTTGTAGTGGATTAGCATTCCATGAGGAAATCTGTTCTGTGGAGTCTGTAGCCATGCAGCTCTCTGCAACTTCCACACTGTATGAATCCCCTGGAAAAAGATGGCAGTGGCCAAGATCATTGTTATTCAACTTCTGTCTGCCTACAGAACACTCCAGAGAACAAAACCCAAGCAGAGGTGGTGTCCGCCCTTCCCTGGGCTACCCAGATGGAACAAAACAGGCTGACACAGTCAGAGTGGATCTAACCTCCTTCTCCCCACGTTTCACTTCCTGCACTTTAGAGAGGAGACAAGGGGAGAAGCTGATCAACATGATTCACATGTCAAACATCCATAATAGTCCAACCAGCCTCCAGCTGATTAGTGCCCCAGAGAGTGCTGAATTGAGAGACCAGGGTGGTCTTTTCATGGCCTGTGTGAAAGAATTTCTTGGCAATGGTTCCAGCAATGGACTTTATTCAGTACTGTTGGCTAGAAAACTTATTGGAGTCTCTAGACAATCTTATAACCCTTTCACTTCACAGCCTAATTTAAAACATTTGTGTGTAGGTGGTGATTGGCAATAAAATACAGAAAAATCTCAGACTAGAGGAAGTATAGGCTTTGTGGGTTCTTCCCTAGGTCCCACCCATCACTGACACATCTGGGATACAAAAAGGAAGAATGACAGCAGGGGTCATGTTTCAGCAGTGTCATGCACCATGAACCCATGGCAAATTAGTTATAAAATTCCTAGAGAGAGAGACATTTACCTTAGCAAAAACGTTGCGGCCAAAGTAAAGGCAGCTGTTTGAAGGAGGATGTGAATGTATGTGCTACTAGATTTATACCTGGGTGCTTAGAGTGATCAGTTCTTAAGGAATATATTGGCAATAAGCTGAAATAACTCAGCCAGGTATTAAAACTTGCATGCTGTTTTTATGTAATTTTATTTCTGTTTAGTTGGCAGCTAACTGGTTTAGAGTTATCTATCTGCTTATTGTTTAAACAGTATTCACTTCAAGTATCTGTCATTTCTAGTTTCACTGTATCTCAGAAGGGAGGATTTTGAGCTGGAGAACAAGTACTTTTAGGATAAAACCACCTCTTTCAACACCAAACCTTCTTGCACAAAGCTACTTCTTAATTTCCAACAGTTCAAAACTATTTATTTGATAAATATACTGTTTTTCTGGACAAATCAAAGCAGCTGCATTTGCAAATTCTGTACAGTAGGTGAGCAAGTGCTTATTCTTTGATTTAGGCTGTCTTTAATTAAAGTAAAAGTCAGCTTTTTAACCTATGTGGGATAGTCTATTAACTGGCAAGAAAATGTAGCATGAATAAGCATTGGAACAAAAGGGATTAATATAGTTAAATTTTGTCTGTACTGCTTGTACTTTGTACCAACTGAAATGAATAGAACTAAAGAGACTCCAGGTTTTAATCACTATTGTGCATAGTATATGTTGTGTGTTGTATAGTTGTGCTATTAGATGTTGTATTTGAAGTTGCAGTATTACATACCTGTTATTTTGAATTGTTTGTGCCAGTGTTGTGCCCTGTGCTCCGGGCTGTGTGTTGACCTTTTCCCCAAGTCCCGAGTTTCCCCTTTCCCCTTTCCACCGAGTTAAAAGCCGTTGCCGCTCCCCGCCTGCCCGAACCACGAGACCCGCCTGATATGGAAATCGAGTAGACCCCCGAAATGCTCGGCTCCAAGCAGAAGTCCAGTTCGCAGCAAATAGTCCCTAGACCAACGAGCCCACCCAAAACCGGGACTTATGGAGGACACTGCTGTAAGAGGAGGACACCCAGCTACCTGGGGAGGGTCTCCAACTGGTTGAGGTGTTCTCGCTGACCTAGAGAGTGACTAAAAGGAGAGACATCCCAACACCGAGCCAGACAGATCAGACTTCCGAGAAACCCTCGCGAGGAAGGAGTCCCGATTCTGCAGAGAGGAGACGGAGCGAGGCCGCAGGATCGAATTACACCTCCTCGTCAGCGGTGCCCGAGGGAACAGCAGCAGCAAGGCAGCGGCGACGGTAAAACTTCACCCAACCCCTCCCCCCCCCTTCTCTAAAAGAGCTATTTTAAAAAAGGCACAAAAAGGAGTTAAAACAAATCTCCTGCCCTTTTTGTTTATATCACCAACTACAGAAGTCTTAATGCTGAAAGAACCATAAAGACCTGAGAATTCAAGGACATTTTGTTTCCAGAGCATAATTATTGTGGCAATGCCAGGCCTGGTAATGGATCACTTAGCACTGTACAATTTTTCTTTGAATTAAATCCTTCATGTATCATAAAATAGCAAGAGGAAAAAAAGTGTTACCTAGGCTTGCACTGAGTCCAAATGCCCGCTGAACTTGTACAGTTTGGCAATAAGCTGTAGATGCTTTGCAGGCTGCCAAGAAACCACGTTGTTATCAACACAGAGTAAATAATAGCAGCAGCAAATAAAGAAAAAAACAGGTAGTTATCTAGGGAAAAACCCCCAAACCCTTCCCCAAGCTCTCCAACAACACAGAAGAAACTATGCAAGTCTCAGGCCTGTCCCAGGGAGCACTTCCCTAGCTTGGTTATGCTTGCTGGCAAAATAGTTCTCATCAAGGCTGCATTTTCCTATGTATTTCACTCATGAAAACTGATGAAGCACTTAGTTTTATACTTTCCAAATGAAGGATTTGCTATGGAAACAGTAAGACCCAAGAAGCCAATTACCCAGTAATGATGTTTTTATGTGCTTGCTATTCAGATTAGAGTGAAATAGAATGATCAGCTTAAAATCTAAAGTGAACTCTAGAACTTTCATTTCCATGCAAAATCAGAACTTACCAAACAGAGAAATTTATTTTTACAGTTTATGTACAGTTTAACTATTCTGCAGAAATAAAAGGAGAGCATGCACAATGAACATCCTAAAAGAGCAGATGGCTGAGGTAAGCAGATTTTTGTCTTCGGTGCAAGAAAATCACAGTAATCTTGATTACTCTCTTTTTGTTGACACCATTGTTTCACTACAGAATAACTGAATAAAAGAACTGATACTACTTAGAATATTATTTGTTATTGAACTAATTTGATTGTTATATACTATTAAAAACAACAACAAAACAACAACAAACCCAAAGCCGAAGTTAAATATTTGTAGACTTCAAGGAAACTGCAGGGCTCTGAGTACAGGCAGTAGAGCAACACTCAAGAGGTAACAAATGCTTTAAGAACATTATTTTTATTGTATTTTTATTTAAAAATGCAAGACCTTCGAGCCGCAGTTTGTTCAGTATCCATTATCATGAATACAGAATGCATGTCGTAGAATAAAGTTTAATCCGTCATTAATCCTTCTTTAAGGCTGTCAGGAAAACAAGCTGATTTTCGGTGTCACATTGTCACTGGCCATTGGTTAGCCTGGGAGAGAGGAGATGGAGCAGGAAGGAGCAGGAGGTAGCGCCTTCCGTACGCTGAGGAGCTGCGCCCCGAGCCGAGGGGCACCTCTGGGGCTGCTCCTTTTGCCTCCCGGGAATCACGGAAAGTGGGAATTTCGTGTCCAGTGCTTCAAAATACTCCAGCAGAAAACAAATTAAAACTCGTATTATTGAGCAGAACTACGGGAAGCAGGAAACCCGGGAATTTCACAAGTCCCTATGTGCACTGCTTCAAAGCAGGAGACAGGCTCAGTGGGGTATCATGGCGCAGAGCCGCTTGCAGCTCGGCCATCCCGAACCGCTGTTGGAGCGAGATCTCCGAGTTCTGCCCGCTATTTTTACCCTCCGGGCCCTGTTCCGGCGCTGGGCCCTGTCAGGGCCCGGCCCCTTCACAGCCCCGGTCCCCGCGCAGCCGCCGCGCCCCGCCCCGCTCGGAAGCGCCGCCGTGACCCCGCTGACGCGGGCGGCGGGCCCGGAAGCGGCGGGCGCGGGGCCGTACCGCGGGCAGCGGCGTTGGGCGGCCGAGCGGCCCCGGGGAGCGCCCGGCGCCGCGCAGGTGCGACGGACGGGGCCGCGCCGGGGCAGCGCGGGGAAACGGGACGGGGCGGGACGGAATAGGGGGGCGGGCGCGGCCATTTTAGGCACCGCGGTACCACGGCGACCTGGCTGCCCCCGCGCTCGGTGCCGCTGATCCCGCTCGGGCCGGCCCTGCCCCGCCCTGCCCTCGGCGGGGGACAAAAGCAGCGTCCCCGGGTCCCCGGGCCGGGCCCGGGGCAGCGCGGCCGCTCGGCGGGGACAGGCGCGGCACGGCCGGGCCAGGCGGCCCCGACAGGCCCCGGGCGGGTCCGGCCCGGCCCGGCCCGGCCCGGCGAGCGGCTGGGGTGGCTTTGCCCTGTTGGGGTGAAACGGAAAGAGAACGAGCTTCGGTGTAATAATAATAACAGTGCACGCCCGTCCCGGAGTGGGGCACAGGCTAAATGTGGCCGGGAGCCGAACGAAGCCAGCCCGGCCGCCGCCTTAGAGCTAATAATAGGCAGTGTCTGCTCGCTGGCTCGCAGCAGGTTATGCCGTTGTCTTCAACGCAAAGAGATTTTAGCGATTTAATAAAAGCCTCAGTTATGCTGATACATAATACTAACAGTGAAATATAGAAAGCGTTATTAAAAATTGAAGTAATGTGCAAGCTAAGAGTAATTTTTATCATAATTCTTTTGCAGAGTATGAAATTACTGTTGCATATTTTCTTAAGGTAGCAGAATCAAGTCTTCACGAGAATTCTTTACTAATCACCTATGAAGCTCCTGATCCTGAAGTTGCACTTTTGCAATGAAGAAAAGGAGACGGCTCGCTGCAAGTCTAAACGAAAAGGTTCATCTTGGCCATGAGAAAGAGACTTCAGAACAGATTCTTGTAGTGGACTGTGCTCAAGAAATTGTCTCCAAGTCTGCAGAAATAGCTCCTACAGATCAGCTCGAATCTTCCCAAGAACTTTCACCATCACCAGAACAAAGAAAACTCCTAAGCTCATTGCAATATAACAAAAATCTACTTAAATACTTAAATGATGATAGACAGAAACATCCATCATTTTGTGATTTACTCATAATTGTAGAAGGAAAAGAATTTAGTGCTCACAAAGTTGTTGTGGCTGTTGGGAGTAGTTACTTTCATGCCTGTTTGAGCAAAAATCCAAGCACCGATGTTGTCACATTAGATCATGTAACTCATTCTGTCTTTCAACATTTGCTTGAGTTTCTTTACACTTCTGAATTTTTTGTGTATAAAAATGAAATTCCATTAGTGCTGGAAGCAGCAAAATTTTTAGATATCATAGATGCAGTGAAGTTACTAAATAACGAAAGTGTTTCCAATGTACAGACTGATGTGGTAACTGATGCACCTACACCAGTAGAAACACTCGGTGAACTGACAGGTAAACTATTAAATAGTCATCAGTGCACTTTTTGTGGTCGAAATTTCTGTTACAAGAAGTCCTTAGAAAATCATTTGGCTAAAGCCCACCAACCCCTTTCCCTGGAACGAAAGCATGGGTTAAAAATGGTTGAGAAGGCCAGCTTTTCCACTAGACGCTCCACGAGAAGCCGTAAATGTCCAGTTAAATTCGATATTAGTGACAATGAGAGCGGTGATGCCTCAGACAGCAATTTGGAAAAAGTCAGTTCTGACAAGGAGACATCTGAGAGAAGTGAATTTGAAGACAGTGAAAGTGAGTGCAATGCGGATGAAGATGGTCAGGAAGAGGAAATGTCAGGTGAAGATTCGGAATCTGAAGATCAAAGTGAAAAGGAACAGAATGATGCTGAAGAGGATTCTGAGGCAGTTGACTCAATGGGGAATATTTCTGAAGGCTTAGCTCCAGTCATCATTCAAAGCAGTAGCAAAAAACTACTGCAGTGTCCCAAGTGTGACAAAAAGTTTGATCGAATAGGTAAGAGTGAGTTAGGTTGATCTCGTTCAAGGTGGTGCGGTTTGTGTGGGAAATAAACCAAGCTTTTTCTCTGTCTTGGAGAGGGAATATAAGAATTTATGGATCATCTCACTGATCTAGCATGCTACTGTTTTCTCGAAGTGTATTAAGTTGTTATGTCTGTGGTGATAAATAGTTTCAATAAATTATCTGAGCACGTTATTTTAAAAATCTGCAAATACTACAATTATTTCTCTTCCACTGCTCTGGATTCTAGTTGTTAGCACAATGTGTAAAAGCACAGCTACTGTGCAGAAATAAATGGTTTCTGAGTATTTAGGGTTGGAATGGTACATTTTGGTTCTGCACACATTGGAAACCCTTTTCTCTTTGCACTTTCATAACTTAGAATTCTACTTCTGTGCTCAAAAAATCCATGACAAGCATGCATTAAAACAAGTGATACATGAAGTATTTCTTTATAAGCTTGTATTACAATGGACAATTGACTTACATTAAGTTTATGAGCTGCAGAAGCTCATAAATTTACAGTACTATGCAGCAGCTTGCATGTATGTTCTACAGAGAAAAAAGTAAAATTTAGTACAAAGCAGAGAGGCTGCTATTGACTCAAGGTAGATTTATCCACAGGACAGAATTTTGCCCTCAGAAAAAAATTGGCAAACCGAAGAGGGAGTACAAGCTGTGTGAAAGAAACGAGAAAGTAGCATTTTTGTTTCTGGTAGTATGCTGGGTCCCAAATACAGATAATGTGCAAGGGTTTGTATCTTTCATTCAATGTTCTGCTATTTGAAAATACCTTAAGATTACCAGTTTGTTGTGAGGGTGTTCCCCATTCTGCAAAGGTACTCATGTTCAATGTGGTGAAAGAATTGGGGTTTAACTTGCAGTATTTAAGAACAGACCATGCTGTGGGGTTGAACAACAATGACTTGTAATCCTTGCACAGACTTACAGGACGATGGAAGAGTTTGGAGGGACCTTGGATCAAACACATAGGTGAAGACTGAGCAGTTTTCAGTGGTGTAAGCCAGTAGGAATCTTTAGATGGATGTTGAGGGTACATAGAGCTTGACTACGTGTGAGAGAGATTAATTATAGAACAACCCCCAAATGTGCCTATTGCAGGTGATATCTGTTGCAGTTCATGCTAACAGATTTGACTTTGTTGTCCAGGCAAATACGAGAGTCACACACGTGTCCACACGGGTGAGAAGCCTTTTGAATGTGATATTTGTCACCAGCGCTACTCAACCAAGTCCAACCTGACAGTGCACAGAAAGAAACACTCCAGTGACACTGACTTCCATAAGAAGGAACACAAATGTCCCTACTGCAATAAGCTGCATGCAAGCAAAAAGACCTTGGCGAAGCACGTGAAGAGGCAAGTATGACATAATGTGTCTGGCATTTCTGAAGAAGCATTTTTTAATTTAAGAAGTATACATTTAAAAAGATAAATATACAAACACAGCATATTCTGCATTATTTTCATAACTATTTCTTCAAATAACTGCCTTTTCATAGGGCATGGGGATTAGCATATCACCTAACCTGCTGTAAGAAATAGCAGTAGTGCTTCTGTGGGGGTTCTGCCGAAAGTTTTTATTATAAATTTTAGGATCTTTCAGATGAGCAGAGCAGAGTTAGAACACATCAGACTTAAAAATTACCTGTACTGCTTTTAATTTGAAGGCAGAGTAAAATACCTTCTTTAGTTTTAGATGTTAGTGCTTTACTGTTGATGATGATAGATGTCTAAACCATTTCTGTGCAGATTCTTTTAGATAAATATTTTATGACAGGTCTAATTATAAGGTATTATTATTTACATACTGCTTTTTTTCTTTATAAGTATCCATAAGTTGAAACTGCCTTCTGTCTTGTCAAATGTTGTGTGAGGTTCTACAGGAGTCCATAGTCAACACTGCTTTCCAGTTACTTGTGTTATTAGAATTGTTTTCAGCATCAGCATTCTCTTCTGGCTGTGTGGTGATCAACGTCCATGACATATAAAGCTTAGGAATAGATATTAAGTATTTGGATTATCTTCATCTTGGAAAGCTGAGACTACTTTCAGCTTCTGTCTTTCTTCTAGGTTTCATCCAGAGAATGTACAAGAATTTCTTTCTATCAAGAAGACAAAGAGTGAAGGTTGGAAATGTGATGTAAGTAGTCTTTCAGTACTTTTGGTTTTTTCATACAGTTTACCTTCTGTGAACTTTAATGAAAATCTGGTATGTGCTCCTGTGAAATCTCAGAAAGCTTTCTGAGGGATGCTTTTCCTCTAAGTGATACATTTCCTCTGCCTGCTGATTTAAGGACTGAACTTTGTCTACATGTACAGCCTCTGGTCAGATAAATAATCCCAATTTGAATTCTAAAAGTTAGAATCAGTATTTCTTCAAATACATCAGTTTACAGATTATTAGACTTGAGTATTATGAATGCTTTAAAAAATATTTGCTCTCCTGTTAATTACACATCAAGCACTGACTATAAAGTATACTGTCATAGGAAGGATCACTCAATTGTGAGGAAAATATATGCTAAATATGAAACACTTTCTCATTTAGCTGCATATGCATGTTAACAGAGTTGTAAATTTGTGCTAAATTTATGTCTAGTTGTAAAATCACAGAATACTTTCCTTTATTTTCCCTGGGAAAGGTATATGTGTGAAACTACATCCGCTCTAAAAAGAAGTTTACAGAATTTCCATTCTCTATGTGTATGCTGCCAAATAATGTTTTAAGGTTTCAGATGTGGGGTTTTGTTTTATTATTTTTTTAATGGAATTTCCTTTTTGTTTTTTAGGGCAGCTGTTTTGTTTATGCTAGCTGCTGTATGCTGCTGTATGTCTGTAATGTTAGGGACTGTAACATAATTACTAACTTTGCTTTATGTGGGAACTTTCACTTGTAAACATCCAGTAGGGAGTTGGGAGGTATCACTGTAGGAATTTGAATTGTTCATTGTGCAGCTGGTGGGATCACGGTTCAAGGTTATTATGTGGTTCTTCAAAGGGTGTTATCTTCCAGGTGAAGTTATATTGTGTGAACCTGTTACAGATTCTGTTTGTTACTAGATAAGAAACATTTCAATGGTGGGAATCAATTATGCAACATTGTTGGCATTCCTTCTGTGTGTTACCACATGAGTGATTTGATAAACTCCACTTCCTGGTTTGTGGCGTTTTTTAAAACTGAAAATGGTAAGCAGAAATTTTTAAAGAAGTGAGCTGCTGCTCATTTCAATGCAATATGCATTGAAGATGGATTTAAATTAAAAGCAGCTAGAATTCCAACTTTTACACTGGACATTGAACAGGACCCTTGGGTGCTGTGCTGTGACTTTGTTTTCAGTTTGTGTGATGTGTTCTTAGGGCAAAGGTGCCACAAATGTAAGGTGCAGGATTCACTAATGTTATTGGTTTGTGTTGTAACATGTTTGTGAACAACAGGATTTGCTGACCATATTTTAATCCTGGAGGAATATGAGCAAATTTACATAAACAGATATTAACAGTAAGGAAAAGCAAGAGGGCTATTATACTTTACAAATACGGGATTTGCTTACACCTATATTTAACATTAATGAGGTTTTAAACAAATAAAGCTGCTGGTTTTGATTTCCTTATTCACGTGTGCTCTGAGAAGCAGATTGCAGGAGTTAATGTGTGGGAGTTGTAGTGCTCAGCTGAGCTGTCATAAACAACAGCAGGAGTCTCACAGAGAAATTGTGAGCACTCTGTTGGTTTATGTTGAAGCGCAGGACCCTGATGATAAATTGTAATACCTGATTTAAATGCCTAAATTTGAGCTATAATTGTACTGCGTGCTTACTTAAGTCACTACTAATAGTTCTTGAACATTAGGTTTTGGTTAATCTGAAAGCAGTACTAAAAAGCACACATAATTCTAGGCTTGTGATGGTCCTGTAGTTCTAAAATGTACTTTGAGTTATTTCTTCACTGTTTTTGGCATTTTCTCTTTAATATCCGCTGTCAGAGAATTTCCCAGAGGATGTAAAGGAACAGGTGTGACTATGGTTCTACAGTAGCTTATACTACAACAGCTTTTACCATGGTCCAGCTAAACTAAAGCATCCAAACCTAAGCCAAAGCTATTTGCTTTTTTGCATTGGGTTATTTTCTGCTGAGTTACTGTGTTGAAACACCCTAGGAAGAGAGTCTGGGAAGTGCTAGGGTCAGTAGGAAGAAGGACTGGGGAGGAACATGTAACTGCATGCAGGAGTTGCCAGTAGTTGATTTAGGCTGGTATGGATCTGCATCCCGGTCTATACAGTACAGTCCACTGTGGTTTATGTAGAGCACAGGCTGGTTTTGATGTTGACTGCAAGGCTTTACATGCTGGCATAGACTAGGTTTTTGAAGAACATGTGGTTAATCTTACATTGGTGCAGAGAGCAGATGAAATAAACTGTTATAAGTTTATGAATAGGAAAAGAATCTGGTTATAACTGATGTATCTTTGACAAAGTGTGTTATCATTTCAGATTTGTAAGAAATCTTTCACTCGAAGACCTCACTTAGAAGAGCATATGATCCTTCACTCTCAGGATAAACCCTTCAAATGTACCTACTGTGAAGAGCATTTTAAATCCCGGTTTGCAAGATTGAAACATCAAGAAAAATTCCATCTCGGTATAGAAACCTCCTTCTGACATGTAAACACTAGATTTAAAGTAAAACATTCCCCCACCATTTCATGTCCTGGTCAGTCTGGTTTCTACCCTGCCTCCTTTTACAGTTCTCTCTTCCACTTTTGAGGGAGAGTTGTTTGAAGGGGTTTTGTTGGTTGGGTTTTTACTTTTGTGTTCAACTGTCTTTTTGAGGCATTCTCTTGTGCCCAAAAAAGTCAGAATTTTGAGGAGGAAGAAGAATTAAGGTTAGTGTGATTTGAAACTTTTTTGCACAAAATTGATTCTCAGCTAGGGAGTCAGATTCTTCCTGAAGTTTTCAAAAGACCTCTTCCTTTCCTCCTGAAGTATTCTGCAGACTTTCTATACTATTGATTATTTCTAGTAGGAACTAGATGGGGGATAAGAATTTTTTATTTCAAGTGGTCTAAGTGGGCTTAATTGCTTTAGATGATGAATTCTAAATTTTTGCTTTACAGTAATGAAATTTGACAAAATGCCAGATCTTAGAAATAACTTAGCAGAAAGCTCACAAAATCTAACTGAAGTATGCTGACTGTACTAAAGATGAATAATTTGTTAGACAAAACTTTTGCTTTGTAAATTGATGAGGGTTTTCAAAAGTAACCGGTCTGGGTTTGTTGTGTTGTTTAGGCAGTCAGTCCTACTCTGTGTGTCTGTCTCCCTGTAGGGCCTTTTCCTTGTGACATTTGTGGCCGCCAGTTTAATGACACAGGGAATCTGAAGCGCCACATAGAATGTACTCATGGGGGAAAGAGGAAATGGACGTGTTTCATCTGTGGGAAATCCGTCAGGGAACGGTAAGGACTTGGCTGACTGCTGGAACTTCAGCAGAACACAGCAATGCTTAGCATATTTGGATTGCTGTAGAATATGCTTGGAGTTTTTAACACAAATGAGACCATTTCAGAGTGTTAGTGTATTAAAAGGTAGTGTCAGAGCCACAGGTAGCCTGGGATTCTCTGATCACCTCTAACATTAAAGGTGACAGCTGTAGTTAATTAATTATGAAGTGCAAATACATTAGGAAAGTCTTACTTCTCATTCACTTCATTTAAGTTTCTTACTGTTAAGAAACTTAAGTTTCTCTGTTGTGCAAAAACATCTTGCAATATTTTGGGAAAGATGTTTTCTTTAATGTGTGTTTTCCAAATTTATGTTGGGACAGTGTGTTATTTCTTTCCTGATACTGTTTCTAGACCCAGTTGGTCCAGTAAATGCCAGACTGTCTTTGAATGCGCGTGTCAGTGTGTATATCTGAATTTATATAGTCATTTGGATATACTGTGATCCATCATAGTAAAAGAAATTGAGAAAATGATAGTATGCTTCACTTTTAAGTGGCAGGGACATTGCTTAAAATTAAATTTTACTGGCTTTCTTAAACAGAACAACTTTGAAAGAACATCTGAGAATTCACAGTGGAGAGAAGCCTCATCTTTGCAGTATTTGTGGGCAGAGTTTTCGTCATGGAAGCTCTTACAGGTATAGATTTATATTAAACAAGCTGCTTAACTGTTTTGTTTATTTATGATATGCATTCATGTTATTGACATAATTCTTTGTAATGTATGTGTTTGATGTACTCCACCTCTGAGAGCATTAGTAATTGTACTAAACATCTTTCAATATTAAAAATATATTACTAATCTGTGAGAATTCATTTAATTTGTAGTACATTAGTGGTTTAAACACAAACAAAACCCCCTACAAATCTTTTCTCAAAGTTGAGGTTTTTGTACGTGTAAAACTTCTGTGTTTTTATTATTCAAAGAGAAAATAAGCAGAGGACTAAAATATCCCACTAAATTAATTTCACATAACAGATAACAGAGTTCAGCTCAGTTCTCTCTTGCTTTCTAGTAACAATTTGGGTGCATCTCAGCTGCAAGTTACTTCCTGATACTTATGTGAAGCATTAAAGATTGCATTTTCTGCTATTTTGCATTGAATTAGCAGTACAGATTATATTAAAAAAATTGTATTTTATGGTCATGTTTATGATTAAATATGCAGACTTCATCTAAGAGTGCATCATGATGACAAGAGATATGAATGTGAAGAATGTGGGAAAACGTTTATTCGGCATGACCATCTGACAAAACACAAAAAAATACATTCAGGTACGTATTTTCTTTGGAAATTGGCTTCAAGATTACTATTTCGAAATAAAATCAAATAAAAACCTAATTATGGAATTTTTTTTTCCAGTACATGCAATGTTTTAGGCCTGATAAAAATTCCTGCCACTCTTTTAAAGGTCTACTAAAGTAGAGTTAATCTTACATATTTTAAAGGTTAAAAGCCAAATGTTTCCTCCATGACACCACAGAGAGCTGAGGGACAGTCAAAAACATGTAACAATGAATTGCTTTAACAATCATAAATACAAAAAGCAAAAGTGAAAAAGGAGGATTTTTTAATGATTTCAGATTTCTTTTTTTTAATAGCAATTGTGTGAAACATTATTGCCACAACACAGAAGAAGCTGTCAGAGTCTCTGTCAAAGTTTGTACACTGATCACTTCAATGTAAGAACATCAGAGAAGTGTTTCTGAAGTCTTTCTTGTGGGAAGGAAGGAAGGAAGGAAGGAAGGCTGAGGGAATCAGCCCTATGAACAGATGGGGATGATCAGGAGGAAGAAAAAAAATCTGTTGCTCTAAGGAGAACAGAAAGGTTATCAAATGTGTAGGAAAAGCAGAGATTCACCAGTGACTTTTTCACAACATGATCCAGAGGAAATATGACTTTCTAGGAGGCAAAAAACTTTCCAGGCAGCAGGGAAGTATGAAAGTGATCAGAGTCTAAACTTCCAGAGTATTTATGTGAAAGACAGCTTTTTTCTTGGTGTTTGAAATCATGTCTGCTATGAAATAAATCTTGGAAAACTCCCAAGTACAAAAACAAAACAAAAAAAATCCTCTTTTCTGCTCTATTTGCTTTTCCCCTCTCTAGAAAGTTACATTCTTTGACTGTCCACACCCCTATTTACATGAGAAGAAATATTCTGCCACTTTGTGGAAGATCTCAAGATGACTAAAAAGCATCAAGATACTTTTAAACAGCAGCATAAAAGAAAAAGGTAACTATGTCCATCAGGATGATTAAAATGATAACTACTGAGGTGTAATTTTAAATTATACAAATTGGTAGCTGAAAATAAGTGTTATGTTTCAATAAGCTTCTCTTGAAAACAGCTGGATTATTGAAGGTACCACATTTCAGGTCATAATGAAGAGAGGTCATTCGGTCAGTCACTTGTACCTCCCATGCAGGGAATGTTTGGGGAAGTGTCTCTTGACCTGGAACACAGAGTTCTTTGTAGGAATGATAGGGACTAGTCCTATATAAGAAGCAGCAAAATCCTTACTCTGATAGAACCACCGTGCTTCCTAAATTTTCTTCTTTAATAAGAGAGACTCCTTCTCCAGATGAGGTGTGGAAGAGCTTGATTGGCTGAACTTCGGGAACATGATTATAGGTCATAGCCATTTAAAAAGTCCCAAAAAGATTTAACCAAAACTTACTGAATTTTGCACTTGTAGGTGAAAAAGCACATCAGTGTGAGGAATGTGGAAAATGTTTTGGCCGTCGAGATCACCTTACTGTTCATTATAAAAGTGTTCATCTAGGAGAAAAAGTCTGGCAGAAGTAAGTGGGGGTTTTTACAGCTGCATAAATACCTCTGTACTGTAACTGATTTTGGTGGGACTTGGATGTGTAAGCAGAATTCTGCTGATCTCTGTGTTTGTCATGCCTGTACCTCAGGCTTCATAGAGATACTCTTAGAGTTTGAAGGGGATGACAGAAAATTGCCTTCACAATTTAAGCTAGATATTTCCTTTGTAGCACAATTAAGTAAATAAAAGCATTAAAAAGGATCAGATTTTAATTTGTCAATTATCTGCCTCAGTGTTGTTCTTAATTGATGGTTTACTGTAATATTCTCATTGCAGACTAGTTAAAACTGAATTATTAGTCATCATGTAAACACTGGGAAAATTATCTCACATTTAAGGTATTTTAGAAGCTGGCAGCAGAGTAGTGGCTCTGAAAGGAGGTAAAAACTTTGAAAGCCAAGTTGTGTCTCTAACTTGAAAATGCAATAGGGTTTTAAAACTCTTGAGCTCTAAAAATAAAGCTCTCAGAGATTTGAAATAAACAGCTCTGGTTGTTTTTCAAATTATGTGTTCTAGCTGTTAGTAGTCATTAGTGTCGTGTAGAAGCCATTCAAGGTGTGTCTAACTTAAAAGTACAGTACATTGCTTATTCTGTTTTTTTCCCTTGGAACCTTATTTATGGACTGATTCTGTTAAAGTAAAAGCTTCTTGTAGATGTTGGGCAAAAAAATGTTACTTAAGAAGATTTTTGGGGTTAAAAAAGAAGTTTTAGTGGGTTTTTGTTCTTTGAATACTTAAGTGCCATCCTAACAGAGAATAAAATTGAATCTTGAAAAGAATCTAATTGACCTTACTGGTATGTAGATGCCAGGATATAGAAAGATATGTGGGGAAATTTGGAAAGTTTGGTATTTAGCTATTTTGCAGTAAAAGATTTCAGAAAGGATTGTGGACATTACTGCTAGTTGGTTACAAAAAAAATAACATGAAATGTCTTTTCTTCTTTAAAGGTATAAAGCAACATTTCACCAGTGTGAAGTCTGTAAGAAAGTTTTTAAAGGGAAATCAAGTTTGGAAATGCATTTTAGGACACATTCAGGTAAAAAGAAAATAAACCTCAACTAAACCACAAAACACATAGGAATGTATTTTTGTGCATCAGTATTGATTCAATTATTTTATTCATTATGGTTGTTGAGTATTCAGGACAAGAGTAGGATAAAGCAGCAAGATTTTACTCCTCATATATTGGCCATTCCTGAATACTGTTTTATGATTGTTTAGGCTGGAATACTGATAACCTCAGCTCAGGTTTGTGGGACACTTTTTGCACCTCCTCCTTTAGTTCACTGGTATGTGTGTTCTTGCCAAATTTACCCAGACCTTCTAAAGGTGTCTCTGCTCCAGAGATTACTGCCTTTCATGTGGTGATCTAAACAAGGAGTGAACTCCCTTTGGAAAGGGTTATGTCCTTTCTGTTTGACTTTGTTTTTCCTGCCTTGTATTTAAGAAAATTATCTTTTGAAATGTATAGACGTACAAACTGAGCTCATTTAATCCTAGTATCATAACAGTTAAAAGACTGTTCTTTTTAATTTGGTTTGTATTCTAACAAAAATCCAGAGTATTGAGAGAATTGTACTTAAGGAGAAGAGTATGCAAATATAACTTCTAAACAAATTCCTGATGACTCTCTTGATTCCAGAATAGATGCTAAACTTACAGTTTGTTTTCAGTAAAATTGTTTTATAGTAGGTCTTGATGCTGTAATCCATGGAAGGTATTGGCACATTTCTGTGTGATTTGATGTTACTCAGAATAACTAACGGTTACTTCTCTGTCTTTACAGGTGAGAAGCCCTACAAATGTCAGATCTGTAATCAGTCTTTCAGAATTAAGAAGACATTAACGAAACACATGGTTATTCATTCAGACGCTCGACCTTTTAACTGCCAACACTGCAATGCAACATTTAAACGAAAAGACAAGCTGAAGTATCATATTGATCATGTTCATGGATCTAAGGCTGCAGAAGAGGCATTGGCATCTTCTCCAGAGGAAAAGCTAGTCTCCTTACCAGTGCAGTACACCTCTGATGACAAAGTTTACCAAACTGAGGCTAAACAGTATGTGGAGCAGTCCAAAGCATATCAATCAGAAGCCAAAACTTTGCTGCAGAATGTATCCCCAGAAGTGTGCGTGCCTGTGACTCTGGTCCCCGTTCCCATGCCAGACCCCCAAGCAGAGCTGGTGCAGCACAGTGCTCAGCCCCACGGCATCCTTCCCCCGCCACCGGAGCAGCCGGATTATCAGCGAGCAACTGAGCTCTCCTTCCTCGAGAAATACACCCTGACTCCACAGCCTGCAAATATTGTTCATCCTGTAAGGCCTGAACAAATGCTGGATCCTAGAGACCAGTCATATCTTGGAACTTTACTGGGGCTAGATACAGCTCCCACTGTACAGAATATTTCAAACAACGAACATTCATGATCAGACCATAACATTCCACCAAATTCACTTAGCCATCGGTCACCAGAAGGCTGATGTGGCAACTAAGTTTTATATTTTATATTTTATTTGGACTCATTAAGTCTTCTGCATAGTTTTGGGAAAACAGTTTGTTTACATAATATTTGAACATTTAGGCACATTTTGATGCATACGAAAGAGTGTTTCTTGTGATTTTAAGAGTTTTTTAAAATCTTACAGATGGTCTTTTAAAAATAATGCTCTGAAATATCTCTTAAGGACAGTGGCTGAAAATGTAGTTACATATCTGGCTATTAGTTTAAAAAATTGTTTGCCTTTTTGCATCTCACTTTGAGTTAATGTGTAAAGTGGAATAGAAAGCATTCTAAAAGAATAAGGACTATTTAAAATTCATGAAAATTTGTAAAGGCAGGCAGGGCTATGAAACACAAATTTTGAATTATGTTTCACACAGAAATTAATACATAATTTCCTTGAACCTGAGACATTTTCGGAGGGTTTTAAAGGTGGCTGGACTCCGGAGCCTAGCCAGTGAACACAGGCACTAGGTTCTTCTGAAAAGTGATTTATGATACTTTATGAAGACACTAAACAAAGTGTTTGATGATCCCCAAGTACAATTAGGCTGCCTAAATTTGGCCTCTTAGTACTTCTTTGATCTTTAATATTGAATAATGTGGAAAGAGCTAGACAATGGTATTGTCTAATTCTCTACACTTAGTTCCATATAATTTTAAGATGCATTTTTCATGCTTTTTCAATCTTCTTTGTCTTCTAAAGTGCACCCCACACTCTAACTTGGAAAAAAATGGGAGTATTTGCAAGGTCATTTTAATCCATGAACAGTCACAAAGGATTGGCATGGGTGACCCTTGCTAGAGCATAAATGATATCAGGGTTCCACATTAGTGTGCCCATTTTCAGGTTATTTGTGATAGCGGAAAAATTTAAAGATTGTTCCAGAACAGTACTTAATTTCTATTTAAAAAAAAATCAGTAATTATAAATCTCTTGTGAGTTGCTAATTAAATTGTTTTGTTTCTCACTTTCTTGTACTGTGTTTATAAACCAAAGTTAAACTCTTGAGAGTATTTTATGTCTAATTATTTTTAGGTCTTCCTTTACTAGACATAAGGGTTTTTTTTTTAAAAAAAAAACCATTTGGAACTATAAGTCTCGTGTCACCATGAAATCTAGTATAGTTTAACCTCATGAAGCTTTCTCTTCTAAGTCTACTTTAAAAACAATTATTCTGTGTTTGTTTGGTGAATATGATGCCAAAGAAAGTATCTGAAGTAATTTTATAATCTTCATAATTTCTCACAAGAATTGCATAATAAGATTCCCATCTTACTAAGATAAAAAATTAAGATTGAAACTTTCCCCCAGTTTTCCCAATTCTTAAATTATTATCTCAAAGAATCTTTAAAATAGGAAACTGGATTTATGTGTATTGTTGTAACTTTAAATTTATTCAATGACCTGAGCACAAGGGAGTTGTGGTGATAAGGTGACTCTCTTATCACAGTTCTACAAACTCTAAAGTGGCATGGATCATTTGAGATTGTATTCAGATACTTTGGTGTTAGATTCTATTAATTATCTACTTCAGTGTTGAGCAGTTTGCAGGAGAGGGGCCAGAACTGCCTGAATGTTTATATTTTGAAGCTTGTGTCCTAATGGATTCTTAACCTAAACACACCAAAGATTTCTGTTAGCTGTTAAATAGTGGCAGAGTTATACAATTTTAAGTGTTACCAATATTTAAATAGGACTTAGCCAAAGAAGCACAATAGAAGTCTTAAACTTTAAAAGTTTAGTTTCTAAAACAGGACTACATATGTTTAACTGTTCTATGTTTCTATCTCTAAAGTAAAATTTAGAGCTGTGCTCTGGGAATGTTCAGACTGACATGCTGTAAATAGATCTGGGAAGAAGCTGAAGACTAGCAAATACACAGCAATAACAAGGCCATTGAATGCCACCTTCTGAAAGGACACTATCAAGTACTACCCTTCCTGCTTTCTAACTCCACCCTTTATCTCCTTTCAAAATAAAACTTTCTGTCACGTTTACACTCCATGGCTTGAAAATGGCTGCTTTATGTGTAGTTTTCAAATCTACATGTATGTATCATATTCGTACTATTCATTGAACATGAAACATGATTTCTGCTGTAATTTCCATTTGTAATTGTACTGTTGAAAGTAACCCAACATCAGTGGTGTCAGTGCAGTGCTCAGACTAAAAGCCTAATTCTTTGTTATTTCTTGTCTTTGCTGTCCTACAGTAGAAATAAGTATTGTAGGATTTTTACAAAACAGTAGCTTCAAAGTGGTTGGTAAATAATTGTTTCTTTTAAAGTCCAGTCTGTTTGGAAGGCACGCTAGGAGAACACTGAAACAGAATTTGGAGTGTATTTACTTGATAATGTCCTTTAAAAAATGCTTTCATAATTGTGCCTTTTATATCTATTCTAAAGAATGGCTATTTTCTCTAGTTGAGTTGTTTATTCAGAAAACATTAAGGTCAAAAACCTTCAAAGGGCTCCATGTTTGTGCATGCCCAACAAGAAATGGACTATGAAAGGACTCGTTTTTCAGAAAAATGAGCTTGCTCTTTGCTGTTTGGGTGACCAGAATTACTAGTCGTTCCTGGAAAAAATTACCTACTAGTTCTTTGGTATTCTTTTGTTTGCAGATAACCCTATTAGTTAGTGTTTGCACCTGCTGGTCAGGCTGGATCATTGCCAGTTGACAGTGAAAAGACAATAGGAAAGCTTATGTGCTAGATACATAGTTTTTATTTTTATTTAATATCATGAGCTATAATTCATATGGCTTTACATCTACTTAAAATTCATATATGAGCAAAGTAAATGTTCATGGACTGGAAATTTGTTTGGTAGGTGAAGGTATCTGGTTTCTGTGTGACAGAAGATAGTCCCTGCTAGGAAGGCTGGGGTTGAAGGGCAGAGGTCTGCACCTCACAGTTCATGGGTTGGAGCTCCCTGGTGTCTGCTCCCCCCATTTCAGTATGTGCTCATCAGAGAGTGTGTGCGCTGTTGATGTGGAGGGGGTATTTACAACACATGTTTTATCTGGCAGTCCCTAGATCAGTTGAGTGTTTATTGCCAAAGAAGGAAGAAGCAGGTGTCTCTTAAAAAGATCTCTAACGTTTAGTGGCACATTGCAAAAAGTTGATCTTTTCCACATACTGACCTTTGGGAAGAGTGGAGTCCGTGCTGGTACTCCAGACTGCTGTGTGGTTCTGAGAACTTACTGCACTCGTTCTGTTCAAACATTAAATTCTCTATTTTTTTGCTATACAAATTTCTGGTTGTAGACTGAGTTACTCCCTTTAATTCTTTTAGTGGGTTTTATGTTCAGTTTATTTATTTATATTGGAATCTCCTCTTTGAGCACTGACACTTTTCTTACAGAGGTGTATCCCTCATGGGTTCTTTGCATGTTGAACATCAGTCATTGTAATGGTGAACACATTTTTTTGTAAGGCGACGATGGTTTCCTTAAAAATATAGCACTACAATAATCTGGATTATAATTCCAGTAGATGTTTCTAAAGATGAGCCATGCCAGACCACAATGACAAAAGATGTATTTGATGTCATCAAAGAGCTGAGCTTCTTTCCTTAAGACAAATGTGAAAGAGCCTCCAGAACTGAAGACCCTTCCAAGGAGTCACCTTGCAATGTGCTTGATCAAACATGAAACATGTTATGGGCTGCTAAAGAATAAGGGACCCTCAAGTTTTTAAATTTAAAATAACTTCTGTGTAGGAGTTCATGAATGTAGAATTATGAATGAATTCTGTTTTAGATGAAAAGGGTTTTTTTTTTCCCTGATGACAGTAAAAAAGATGTGAAACTTCTCTGTGTGGAACACACAAGCATACCTGATCGAGACTCTGTGTTGCCCATGTGCCTGAGGCTAAAGGGAAGCAGAGTGCTTTTATCTGTAGGTCCTTGTGACTGTTGTCCTGCGGGATCTTGCTCTACAGCACAGTCTCACAACAATTTGCTTATTTCATCGTGTGTATCGAAGAATGTCACTGGCAGAATGTAGTGTAAGGCAGTCACTTTGCTTAAGGTCAAAAGAGTGTTTTTCATGGTTCATTAGAAGTGTTTTGGTTTAAAAGGTTTTGATGGATTAAAGGTACAAATGACAAAAATTTTTTTAAATCCCACCCTAACCATTTTGATCATGTTAAATGTTGGTCCTTTTATATGAAAGAATAAGGTGAAAAGAACTCAATATTTTGTCACTGGTATATTGAGATGTGTTTTAAATGTGATCTGTACAGGTTGGTATTTTAGATGGAAGTCTTTAAGGTTGTCCTTTTAGGGGAAATCCTTTGCTGTAAGGAAAACTTAGGAACCTGTGTACTGTAAATGTAGAAGGACTCAGTCCTATGTGTAATTTTGTTTGCTATGGAAAGGTAAAGTTCTTTTGTCTTAACATTGTGTGCTTCACAGGATTTCTTGCAGGGGTGCTTGCGCTTAGCTTTTATTTCTGCCCCCTTTTGTTTTTACACAGCATGAAAACAGTATTCTGTGTGTCTTTCCATTTCAAAGCTCATGAAAGAGAAACAGATGAGGCCGATGTTTTCATCAGATTTGTGTGTGTGTCATTCTACTTTCGACTTTAAAATATTTTGTAAATTAAATTTATTTACAAAAAACCCGCTCTGTTTTACTTGGTTCGTTAGTTTGTTTTTCATTGTGTGGCGGAGAGCTGTTGTGGTAATTGTTCCACGCCGTTGTTTTGTTTCCGATCCGGAACCCTCACGCGCGGTGCTCCGGCCCCACCCGGCTCGGGCTGTTTAAAGGAAGCGCCGGCCGCTGATTCGCAAAGGCCGGTTGGAACGGGCGCGAGCCGCGCTGGGATTGGCTGAGGAGCGGGAGGGCGGGGCTAGCGGGCGCGGCGCGCGCGGGGATTGGCGGAGGCGCGGGTTTGAACGCGCGAGCGGCGGTTGGCGTACCACTGCCTGTGCGGGGTCGTTGCTGCGCTGCTACCCGGCCATGGCCGCGGGCTCCGTTGCCGCAGCGGCACGGGGCGACCGCAGCCGCGCCAATAACCCCGCCCGGCGGCGCTGGGCCCTGCGGAGCGGCGAGGAGGATGAGGATGAAGAGCCCGCCGTGCTGGTCCTGAGCTACTTTTCCCGGCCGCCCTTCCTCAGCTTTGGCCGCCTGCGTGTGGGCGCCTCCCGCACGCGTCTGCTGGGCATCGACAACCCCAACGACGATGATGCCGAGGTGGTCATCGACCGCTTTCCGGCCGCTGCCAGGGGCTTCATCATCGAGCACCGCCGCCTCTTTGTGGAGGTACGGTGGGGGGACACGGAAGGGGACGGGCGGGAGCTCTGGCGGCCGCAGGGCCGCGGGACGAGAAAGCAGCGGCGGGGGCCTGCCCGGGGGCAGCCAGCAGCCGTCCGGGATGTGAGGCGGCCGCGGCCCCGCTGGGGACGGTGCGTGTGCGGGGCCGTGTGCCGCGGTTCGCCCCGAAGGGCGGCGGCAGCCGGGGATGGCGGAGTCGGGCCCCTCAGGCTAGGGGCTGTCAACGCTGCGAAGGTTCTACAACCTGCTTCAACAGAGAGGTGTTTGCAGTGAAGGTAGAAAAATAAAATGAAATTAACTGTTCTTTGCGAACGTTGTTTTAAAGTCAGAGACCTGTCAAGAAGTTTCAGGGCATATGTTTAGGAAAGGGGCCGAGGGAAGAGGATGCTTGTTCACTTTTCTGCACGTAAATTAGTTGACACAACAGAGAGCAAGGCATGCTTAAAACAGGATTAAACATTTACGATACCTAAGGGAGTGCAAACTGTAGCTAGTCCAATCAATGCCAGTTTTTAAAAGAATGCTTTAGACGAACTAATGTATAATTATCTAGACTGTCCAGAATGTTTGTGTGAGAGGAAAAAACACTCTGGACATCTCTTACAACAATGTGCTTATAAAACCAGGATGAACACTGCAAAGTACTTGAATAATATGTTCCTCTAGGAATTAATTAATAGAAAGCTTCATGACTTCTTTGATAATTTGCAGTGTCTTACTTTTTTTCGAGGGACTTGTATGTCAAATTTGACTCAAAAATCGACACTTATATTTAGGGTCAGCTAAGGTCCTAAGTTAATCAACCTCTGATTGTTTGTCCCGCCATAATTCTCTCAAAATTATTCTAGAGGACTGATTTGGTTAATACTTGTAAAAAAATACGTAATTTCTTCTACTTACCTTCACTCAAACCTTCTCCATCTGCTATGTGTTATATTTATATGTATTCTTTCTTGTTTTCCACTGTAGTTTGATTCAGAGGTATACGATCTTTTAGTAAGACAACATTTTTGATAGGGGTTGCTTAAATTTCAAACGTCAAAGAGAGAAAACTGACATTTAAACATTAAACAATTCTTTATCATTTTGTGCTGTCATAATATATATTACTTCTATATACTACTCATTGTTTGCTTGATTACTTGATCTTCAATGTTACCTAAGTGCTAGATACTAAGTATTTCTTTTTCTCCAATAGTCAGGACAGAGAATATTTGTTTCTATCACATGGACACCATTAGAAGAAGGAAAAATCAGGGAACTGGTGACTTTTGTTGTTAATGATGTTGTAAAACATCAAGCTGTGCTCCTTGGTGCTGCTGAGCAGCCTGCAAAGAAAAAGGTGAGTGTGTGTTTATTATATCTTAATTCTGTTTCTTTGGCATCTCTGATGCAAATACTGGTCTGATTACTAGAAAATTCAGTGAAGGAGGACTATAAAATGATAAATGATGCTGTGGAAATGCCCATGGTCCTCAACTTTTTTTAGCTGGGTTGGAAAGTAGGTACTGATAAACTACAGCTTAAAGAATAAAACTGAAACATGACCAAATAAACTGTCTTCAAGCCTGAAAATAAGGTATTGTGAATTTTTGATCAGGGGTTCTTTTTATAGTGTTTTTAAACTTTGAATGGGTATGCTAGTAGTGTTTACTTTTACATGTAGAAGAATTTAGAAAGCCAGCACACTAACTTTTATGTATGGTTCTTTTTCAGAAGAGTCTTTGGGATACATTAAAAAAGAAGAACTCTTCAGGAGCATGTGCACTAAAAGTTAAGAAGAGCACTTTAGAAATTAAAAATGTTAATAAAACATTTCGAGTTTCTCAGAAGGTGGAGAGACTTAGAAGTCCCCTTCAGCCATGTGAGAATCAGAGCACAGTGCAGAGTAGTATCTCCCAAGGAAATGACCCTCCTGCTGGCTCAGAAAATCAGCTGCCTCCGTCTCCTATTGCACCAGTGCCAGAGGATCTTGGCAATACTGTTCACACGCCACTTGCCCTGAGAAGGTCTACTACATTTGGGGATATCGCTGTCTCTGGAAGTGAGGAGTTGTTGCCCAAAATAGACATCTGTAACATCAATAAGTGTGCCACTGAGCACAATCAATTGCAACCCGAAAGTGCCTCCAGTTCTGCTGGATTAGCACAATTGCCAATTTCAAATGATGGAGAAGTTCTTAATTTTACGCTCTCACCAGTTCCCACTCTGGAACACTCTACCTCTGCGCCTGTTTTAAGTACAAGGAGAATTTTAAGTCCAGATGCTTTTGTAAATGACAATTATCAAGTGGATATAGATGTAATGGAACAGCCTTTTCCAATTCTGTCACCTGATCAATTTGTGAAGGACAGTTTATCAGATAAACCATCAAAGACTCCTAAACCTGAGGCAGCATTAATATCATCCACCACAGAGACTTATGTTGTTAAGAGATTTCTACCCTCAAAATGGAAAAAAGATGGAGGTGTAGAGACAGAAACACATATTCACATAGAACATAGCTTAAATGAAGTCTTAGAGCTTCATAATGGAAAATCACAGTCATTTGATTGTGATAAACGCAAGGAAGATCACTGCAGTTTTCCTTCTGCAGAGAAACTTCAGAATGACAATCCTCCTCGGAGAGAGCAAACCAAAAAGCGTCCAATTCTTTCTACCACTGTCATAAAAAGTAAGGGTGGTGCTACTGAAGAAACAAGAACAGAAACCCACCAGCCAAAATCTAAAAAATGTCTTAATAAAGCAATAATGGGATGTGCTAATGTGGTGCCTGGACAGATGGAAACAGAAACTTCTAAACACCTGCCAGTTGCAGCTCCTATTTCATCTGAAAATAAATGTCTCAATGACAAGGTAAATTCATCTCCTACTGGATCAGCTTCTTCGTGTCGTAAGAGGAAAAGTGAAACATATGTAGGAAATAGCAGAGTTACAGCTCCAATGCATGTGGAAGAAGTGGAAAGAAAAAGAGCTCTTACCTCTAGCACAGACAATCAAACACACACGGCCAGACGACCATCGGCCTTCAAAGCCATGAGTGGAGAGAGAGCAGGGTGGAGGAAGAAAGCTGGTGAGCAGTGTTTCCTTCATTTACCATTTTCTTACCGTTTCCTTTGATTAGGAAGTGTGTATAGCAAACTGAACTGTCTAGCAACAGTCTGCAATATTTCATATCTCTGAAATGTGGGCTTTTGCAATTTGTTAGGTATCAGTGTTTTAAAAACCTGAAAACTAGGTTAGAGTTTTGGTTATGTAATTGGCTTCAAATTTACTTTATTCCTGGGTAAATTTGTTAATGACAATAATAGGTAATGTATCTAAAAGCTCTTGAGCAGAGACCTTGATATGTAAATCTAATTTTCTGAAAACTTAATGCACAGGATTTCTCACATGTACATTTACCATTGTGAATGTTGGCCTCCAGTGCTGTTGTCACATATTTTCGAAAGTAGAATCATGACGTTTGGAAAAGATCTCTTGGAACATTGAGTCCAACCATTAACTTGGCACCACTATGTTCACCACTAAACCATAACGCCAGGTGCCACATCCATGCCAACTTTTGAACACTTTTAGGGATGGTGATTCCACCACTTTCCTGGGAAGCTTGTGATAATTCCTAAGCACCCTTCCAGAGAAGAAGTTCCTAAGTCTTTTTCATTCTGCCTGCTTTTTTCTTACTGTCTGCCATTAGCTTGTCAACCTTGTGTAGTTGTCTCTGCCTTACTGTTTGCTGATACTTTGTTGCTTGAAGATCAGAATATGCTGATGGCTTGCATTTCAGTTTATTTTGGGTTTTCTAACTGTTCCAACCCCAAATATGTTCTGGAATGTGAAAGGAATGAGGGTCTGGAACTTAAAGATGCATCTAATTTGCAAAATTTAACTACCAGGAAAAATTCATCATGGCTTTCAGACCAAAATAGCACATGGTGCTTTCTTCAGTTAAATGATCTGTTCTGTGATCTGGATTTGATTTGGAGCTTTCAGTAAGGCACTTCAATGTCGCACTTTTTAAAATGATCTGCATTAAAACAATGTGCTGAAAGTATTGATATGCAGCAGGAAAAGGTGTATTATCTGCCAGGTTATTTCTCTTAATCCCTTAGGATAAACCAAGATGGGCTGGACAAGGGCAAAGTAGAGGGGAACAATCCTTTCCCTTGACCTCTGGCCACCCCTCTTTTGATACAGGCCAGGATTCAGTTGGCCTTTTGGGCTGTGACTGCACACTGTTGGCTCATATCCAGCTCTTTTCATCTACCAGAATCCCTAAGTCCTTCTCTGCAGGGCTGTTCTCTCTGAATTCTTCTCCCAGTCTGTTGTGTCACCTGCAGAGCTCAGCTTTGTGTCGCCTGCAGACGTGCCAAGGGTGCACTCAATCTGTGTCTGTGTGTCATTGATAGAGTATTGAAGAGCACCAGTCCCAAGACAGATCCCTGAGGGACACCTCTCATCACCAGCCTTCACCTGGGCCATGGACCACAATTCTCTGGCTGCAATTCCTTGTCCAGCCTCCAAATCCATCTCTCTCCAATATGGAGATGAGGATGCCATGTGTCTGGGAGGCTTTACAGAACTCTAGGCAGATGACAACAGTCAGCAGCAGTCGGTTTCCCCTGTTGACTGTGTCAGCCACTACAGGTCAGGGACAATTTGCCCTTATTAAAGCCATGCTCACTGTCTTGGATCACCTCCTTGTCTTATATGTGCTTTAACATCACTTCCATGAGGATCTGTTCCATGATATTCCCAGGCACAGAAGTGGGGCTCACCAGTCTGTAGTTCCCTGCATCCACACATCTTCCTTCCTCCCCTTTTTAGATCATCAATGTCTTTTGAATAATTTGTGGGGAATTACTCTTGTCGTGTACTTTAGAAGTGATATGTACTTGAATATGTTTACTTTCACTGACATATTTGCTGTTTATATTTGTGTTAATGCTTGTAGGTTCTTCACTTCAGAAGGCATCTAAAGCTACCAAGAGAATTAGTAAACCTGTCCCTGGATTGGCCCAGTCACACCTGACATTTGTGAAACCACTGAAAACAGGTAGACAGACTCCTGGTGTTTGGTAAAACACCAAACAGAATGTCACAACTGTACTGCTGGTGTCGGGTAAGACCTAACTGGTTAAAGCTGAGAGGAAATAGAAGACAGTACCTGAAATGAATCAATACCAAGTAGAACAATATATGTAACCTTTTGTGATCTGTTTTGACTACTTATAAGAAAATTGGTTGCTATACCTGTTCAGCTAAAAGTAAATGTTACGTTTTTTCAGGTTGGCCTGTAAGTGTAAAAGCTACTTTACAGTTCTTCTCCCAGCTTACTGATGGCTATCAGTTAAATGCCTCTTCCATATCTGATAACATTTTAAGGCAACATCAGAATATCTCAAAAGAGAAAATTTCTTCCCAAGATACTGAGTTGGTCTGATCAGAAAAATGCATCTATAAAATGGTTCTTCCTGAATGTAATCCAGTTCAATGTGGGCTTGCCCCATTGCAAATTACCTGTGTTCTAGGTATCTTGTCTCAGTTCTAGGGCTGTAACAACTCAAGCCATGTTTTGTGGCTGAAATTTGTTTAATAGTCCCTGATCTGCAAGTCACTGAAGATTTTAACAATCTGCTTTTTTTGACTATAGTGCTAAATGGAGTGTCAAACATGAATCCTTTCCACAATGAAATGTATATTGGTTATCAAACGTTTTTGATTTTTATTGTTTTGGTTGTTTGTTTTTTTTTTAAAGTCATCCCTAGACACCCAATGCCTTTTGCTGCTAAAAACATGTTTTACGATGAACGTTGGAAGGAGAAGCAGCAACGAGGTTTCACCTGGTGGTTAAATTTTGTACTTACCCCAGATGACTTCGATGTAAAAACAAATACCTCACAAGGTATGAGTACAATAATTTTGTCTTCTCATTTTCTTAAGCTTTATGTAATATACTCTATTAACACTAATGAGCAGTAGTACTCATTTAACAGTAAACCTTTTCAGAGTCATGTTGTCATATTTTCCCCCTTCTGATAATGTAGATGGCTCACTAGCTCATGGCAAGCACAGCACACCACACCCCTGCATGGGGATGCTGCTCTGCAACAAGAATGCACTGGAATGTGTGGCCGTGGCACTCCTCAGTGGGTGCTGAGTGGGGAATCCCCACCTGCTGGAAAATATTATGGCTGGCACTTTACTAAAAGGATAACCTATTTTTTGCTCTATCTTTAGCTTCATTTGAAAAAATTAAAGATGGAACCATTAATCTTAAAACTGAATTCCTAGAACTGCTCACTTATGAAATAAGTGTTCTTATATTTAATAGTTGACTAGTATTCTTGTACTTGACAACATATGTATAGTGCAACAGCTGACAAGCTTCCTGAAGGACAAATCATCAGTCAGAATAAAAATAACGAACGATCAGCTTAAAGAGGGGAAAAAATAAATGAGGTTTGGAAAGCTACCTTTGAGATGTAAATGCATGCTTTTTGTGCGTGTTTAAACAGTAAATGCAGCTGCTCTTGTCTTGGGGGAAGAGAACCATCACAAAAGGAGCCTTCCTAAGGCACCCACGAAAGATGAGGCATCTCTCAAAGCGTACACGGCTCGCCGGAAGCTGAACAGGCTGCGGCGCGAGGCCTGCCGCCTGTTCACCTCCGAAACCATGGTCAGAGCCATCCAGAAACTCGAGGTGGAGATCGAAACCAGACGCCTGCGGGTCCGCAGGGACAGGCACCTCTGGAAAGACATAGGTAAGCGGACTGAAACCTGGAATTCTCTCCTCTTGTAAGAAGGAAAAGGGATATACACACACTGAGTTTGTTTAATCTAAAATTGGTTAATAGAAATTTTTGCATTAATTGGAAATGTTTGCTGGAGCTAATATTAAAAGATGCTCTTTTGCAGGAGAAAGGCAGAAAGTCCTTAATTGGCTTTTATCTTACAACCCTTTATGGCTGCGTATAGGTCTGGAGGTAAGTGCACTGTAATTTTAAGTTGAAAGGACATTTAGCAATTTTTTTAGTAGAGGTTGGTTTGGGTTTCTTTATATTTTCTGTCATACTAATTCAGGTAGGTTCAATTTAGTTATAGCATGATGTATATATTTTAAGTTGTTACAACATAGTCGCTTTAAAAAAGTGATTACCTTATTTAAGAAGGAAAACATTTAGTCAAGGATAGTGGGAGTCAATACCGTGACCAAGACCACAAAAGCATTTCCCTGTCAGTTTCACTTTACTAAATTGGAGAAGAATATTGTCATCTTAAAGAAGTTCCTGATTGATTTCTCGGACATAGATGATCATATATGTTTTGAAATGAGACTAGATCATCTGAAATTTCCTTTAGCTTTACCTTTCAGGGATTCACTTGAAAACTGTTTGATATTTAGAGACCAAATGCCATTTATTATTTCAGAAATTCAGTAATGTGTATTGTTCAAAAAATCACATAGTATTTAAGGTAACTTTTAACACTTCTGCTTTTTCCCCCTTCTTTCATATTAGACTATTTATGGAGAACTGATAGCTTTGGAGAGTAATAGTGATGTTATGGGTTTAGCAGTATTTATCCTTAATCGCTTGCTATGGAACCCTGACCTTGCAGCTGAATACAGACATCCCGTCGTGCCCCACCTTTACCGGGAAGGTAATACTGACTTCCAAAATAATTTATTTGTAGTGGTTAATTTTTAAACTATCACTTACTGACTTCTATCATTTTAGGTCACGAAGAAGCTTTGTCAAAGTTCACGCTGAAAAAATTGCTGCTGTTGGTTTGCTTTCTGGATTGTGCCAAACAGTCCAGAATGATTGACCATGACCCCTGCCTCTTTTGTAAGGATGCAGAGTTCAAGGTGAGAGCTGTGATTTGAGGTCTCCCTCCAGTATTATCCTAAGACTCAATGTAGAATTTTTTTATTGTTTTTAATCTGACAGAAGTTAAAGCTGTGTGACTTGCTAAAAATAATTTCAAAAAAATACGTAATTTTAAGAATTAGACAAGGAAATATGAAATGTAATTTGGGAGGTACAAGGGATGAAATTTGTGTTCTGATTGACAAATATTGTAGTGTTAAGGTTTTCTTCTTTTTTTAACTTTAGGCTAGCAAAGACCTTTTGCTTGCATTTTCCCGGGACTTCCTGAGTGGTGAAGGTGACCTTTCCCGCCATCTGGGTTTCTTAGGACTACCTGTCAGTCATATTCAAACTCCACTTGATGAATTTGATTTTGCTGTAACAAACCTGGCTGTGGACTTACAATGTGGCATTCGTCTTGTGTGCGTTGATACAGAATTCTGTTGAAATATTTATTTTCTTTTATATAATTCTTAATGTGAATTCATCAGAGGCATTGAATCATGCAATTACCTTTGTTAGGAGAACAGTGGAGCTTCTGACCAAAAACTGGAGTCTTTCAAAACAACTGAGAGTTCCTGCAATAAGTCGGCTACAGAAGATGCATAATGTTGATATTGTTCTCAATGTCCTTAAAGAGCAAGGAGTGCACTTGAAAGATGAAACTGGTAAGGCCTAGAAATCATGGTTATTCTAAGTGCATCAGATAACTACTGCAGACTCTAATCCCTTGCTTTATTTGATAGGTGCTTCAATTGATTCCAGGGATATTGTGGATAGACACAGGGAACGAACGCTAGCACTGCTGTGGAAAATTGTCTTTGCCTTCCAGGTACTATTCAACTGCTTATTTTGTTTGTTTTTTGCTAGTTACAAAGGAGTAATAATGAAATTCCTTTCAGGAATATTTGATGTTTGTGAAAGGCTCTGCTAATAAAATCTTAGGCTGAAATTATTTGCTTTGTACATTCAAAGCTCCATGTAAACTTTACTAAACTGCTAATTGTTCCCTAACAATACAGCTTGGATAATGTTTTAACTGTGCTTTTTTCTTATGCATTCATTCAAGTTTTTGGAAAAAATGAACTTCATTTGCTTATGTTGCTTATGCTGTATAGAAGCAGAATTTTAAAAGTAAAGTAATATTGGTCTCAAACTGCAGGTAGACTCTTAGTAACTGAAAATGACATTTTGAGGTTACACTGATGGACAATTGTAGAGTAATCGCTGAAGCTATAGCTCTTCTACTTTTTCTTCCTTTTATCTGAAACAGTCGATGAAACGTTCTTGAAATAAAAATGAAGATTTCTTAGGCATTACTGCAATGACATTTCAAAAGTTAGTAGAGGAAGTAAAAATAGTTTTCTTAAGACTGTTTTAAGAGTTAACTTGAGTCAGAGGGTATTTTAAAAATAAGTGTCCAACTGGCAAATCCAGTTGGAAGGAACTTAATGTATGAAGGCAAAATAAGGTAAAAGTTGAAGTGGAATTTCACCACTAACTAGTGAGGAATGTAAGTGCAATTAAGTATATGTAAAGCAAGAATATTAAAGACTTCAGCCACAGAACTATCAATAAAATAGGACAATATAATAAAAATCAAATGAGATTATTTTCTTTCTTAAATATTGTCACATTATTATATAGTTAACTTCCTTCAGTTAGTTCTTCTGGTGCATGTGTCACTGTTGTATTGCTTTTGATTAGAGAAATAACTTGAATGAGTACTGGCTTTATCCAACCCTGTGGATATGCTGCTTGTTCTCCAACCAGCTCAAGTCCTTTTGGAATCTCTTAAAAGAGGAAGATTGGTACATGGGCTCAGTGGAACTGCAGGCAGGACTGCAAGATTGTTGTTTACTCTGAGAGCACATTGAAATTACACAGGGAATTTAATTTCCCTGTTTCTCCCAATTATTAACTAATGCGGTAACTCTTTTACACAGAACAGTGGGTAGGGGTTTTTATCTGTCATCTATGCTGGCAAGTCCAGATTATATACTACTGATTGTGTGGCAGGTACTGCCAAGAAGTGAGTGTAGATTCCCTTTAAAATGCCATGTCTAAAGCTCTGCATCCAGCAGCTGTAATACAGGATATATCAGGCTGTTGACATGTCCATTTTTTGTTTTTCTTCCTAACAGGTGGATGTTTTTCTGAATGTGGAACATTTAAAAGAAGAAATTGAGTTTTTGAAGAACATGCACAAGAGAAAAGCACTATTGGGTGCTGTCAAGAGTTTTCCAGATTATTGTAGAGTACAGGAAAACAGTAGTAATTTCTCATCTCAGACTTACAGTGAAAATGTGAAGCTGCTGATGGCATGGGTTAATGCTGTTTGTAGATTTTACAATATCAAGGTAAATAGTTTTGTGTAACCTTCCACAAGTATACCCTGTGCTGTTGTAATTCTTTACAGAGCAGAGTTCTTCAAATATGTAGTAGAAGTCAATGGTAATTATTTGTAAATATTCTTCTGGACTTTGTTTAATCTGATTTGAAATAACCATTGTTCTGTGAGTTTAGCTGCACCTCTTTTTAAACAAATCTGATCAAAAAGTTTCCCCTTCCAGTTAGTCTTGTGCATAAAAATGCTTTTTGAAAATTGAACATTTTTTGCTGGATTGGGAATTGTTTGTGGACTTCTACTGAGCCTTCACTTTAAAAGTAGTTGTGCATAAAATTTCCAGTGTTTATAGAAGCTGTGAGAATTAAACTAATATTAGGGATAAGGTCAGTTCATCTCCTCAGAGGTGTTTGTTTGGAAGGGATATGTTTGCTCATTCCAAGAAGGGAAGCCCTGGTCAGAGACCTGGTCAGAATACAGCAGCTGCTAGCCTTTCTGAAGGGTAAAACAGAGCTCGTAGGACTGATACAAATTCAGAACTGATTTCTGAATTGAAAGCCTAGTGTAAAGGTATCTACAGAAGTTTGAGGTCGTGCTCTAGATAGATTGGTTTCATAAATGTTTCCCTTGTAGATTCACAGTATAATGACTCGCACCTCTTTGGTTTTCTGGGCTCTCACAGCTTATTTTCACTGTACAGTAAATGTTCAAAGGAAGCACTAGCTACTTAATTTTTTTTTGTTAAATAATTTGCACTTGGTCACATTTAAAGGTACAAGAGAAGAAATTCTATATCCAGTTTATTGACTAGTAACAAAAATTCAAGGAATTTGTATTTTATTTAACAGGTGGAAAACTTCACAGTGTGTTTCTCAGATGGCAGAGTATTATGTCATTTGATTCATCACTATCACCCCTGTTACATGCCTTTGGAAGCTGTGTGCCAACGAACAACTCAAACTGTAGAATGTTCAAGAACTGTTACAGTGGGACTAAACTCTTCCTCCTCATCTGAGTCTGACACTTCTCTAAATGTTGTGGAAGAAATGTGTGATCAAAGTGAGTTATTTGATGTACAGAAGTTCACGTTAAATCTATTTCTTTGCACAATTTGTTTTGACTAATACTTTGTCTGTACAAAGCTGTAGCTTCCTCAGTCGTATACAAGGAACTCTTGGACAATGAAAAGCAAAACTTCCAGCTGATCAGTGCTGCAGTTTCTAACCTTGGTGGGATACCAGCAATGATTCATCACACAGACATGTCAAATACAATTCCTGATGAGAAGGTAAAATGCCTTTAGCGTTGATATAAATATGTTCTGCTCTTTTGTACAGCCCTTACCCTGCTGTGTTCTGTGTTTCTGCAGGTTGTTATCACCTACCTGTCATTTCTGTGTTCACGGCTTCTTGATCTTCGCCAAGAAACTCGAGCTGCACGATTAATTCAGGCTGCTTGGAGGAACTACAGGCTGAGAAGGGAACTGAAACTCTCTCAGGTATTCTTTGCTTGTGCAATATTCATAGCTTCTACATTAAGAAAAAAAGAGAATATAAATTAAGTGGAAAATACAGGTTTGTTGGACTAATATTGGTATTTAAACTAATGAGTACCATTCTGTCATCAAAATATGTGGCCTTGGTGGTGTGGTCTACTAAACTCCACTTCTCTTTTAGACTCTGGGGTAATTACAGGTATTTAGAGGCTACTGTTCTTTTGTGTGTGTCTCTTCTCCCAATATTTAATATTTAAACTCTTCTCCCAGTATTTCAAACATAAAATAGTTGCATTGCTTCCTTAAAACTATTAATGTTTATAAGACGAGAGGAGTAATTTAACTTTTGCATGGATTTACTATTTTTGTGAAGGAGCTAAGCTTCACCAGTCTTTTGAATTGAATTTCATGTGTTCAGATATTCTGTATCTTGATTTTCTGGTAGTTATACCAGATTTAGTGAAGGTTTTAAAACTGTGACACCTTAAGGTTGATAAATGCCACCACTGTGTCTTGTTGGGGTTTACATATGGATGTTGGAACAGTGTTCAAGTGAAATATTCTAAGAATCTGTGGTGTAGAAAGGGACAGCAGTCCTATTTAGGCTTTTTCATCTCCAGTTTCTTTACTGCATAAAATATACACAACCTTAATGATGATGACAAAACATTCCCTTTACAACTCTTGAAATAACTAATAGTAAAGATGCTGGTGGGGGAGAAAGAATCAAAACCAAAACGTTTTAAATGTTGCAGGCATTATTTTTATGAATTAATCTTACATTGTGTGCAAATGTTCTGTAATTTTATGAAATTGCTGTAGATAGTTCTTGAAATCAAAAATTTGAGTGAAAACTCCACAGCTGATGTTCAGTGGAAATTTACTCTTTGTAGGAAAGACACAGAGCTGCTCAGATAATTCAAAAATCTGCAATGAACTTCTTGGCTCGTCAACGCATCCTGAGGAAAGAGAATGCAGCCATTTGCATCCAGAAGCACTGGAGAGGATACTTGGCCAGGATGACTCTCTTCGATCTGAAAAATGCAAAACTGGAGGAAGCCAGAAATAAATCTGCCACAGTCATTCAGGTAATACAATCTAAAACAAGATTACACAGCAAGGAAACCCCCTCAAACTTCTAAGAAAGAGCTTCACTAAGGACCATTTGTGCTGCTTGCAGAAATTAATGCTTTCATGAAATGTAATACTTTTTTATTATTTCTTTCTCCTCTGCATTTGAGAGGTTTAGTAAGTTTTTCTCTCCGGGGAATGATGGCAATGTGCTATTAAATTAACAATTATTCCTTCTTGGTGAATGGTTTGGAGTACTATAAGCATTAAAACATGGAGCCTTAAACAGTTAATATAAGGACTGATAAGATTGTGTTGGTTTTCTTCCTTGCGGCTGGTGAACATTACTTAGGGAACCTTTTAAAAAAAATTAAAATCAGTCTTCTAGTGTTACATCACCTGCAGAGGGCACATGCAGAGTGGCAGACATAGCCATGGTAGTTTGGGCAGTTAATTCACTTTCTCAAGATACTTTCACCACTATTACGCAAAGATAAATGCGAAAAGGAAAAGGGACATTACTCCATGATCAATATGATTGAAGTAAACCATTTTAATAAATTTTCCAGTTTCTTTTATACAATTCTTAGCCTTAATCATGCATTTCATTCTACTTTACAATTGGTTACCCCTAGAAGCACGCATTAGCCTTTTAGTCCCTATTGGTTAATTCCTCTTACATACACAGCAAAATTACATATATAATTTTTCTGGCTTTCTTCTGGTTCCCACATTTCTGAAGTTGTTTACCATCCTTTGTTCTTCTTTATACGTGACTTTCTGCATCTTCTTCCTGGTGCGTTACTCCTTCATCCTTGAAATGGTTACAGGCCTATCCTTTCACATAGGCTGGATTGCTCACATGCCCCCATTGTTGAAGGAACTCATTCTCCACAGATAAATATTGCACTCCTAAGACTTTTTAGAATGGATATTAGGGAATTGCTAATTTATCAGATCATGTAAAAGGGAATCTGCTGTTGCCAGGGCAAAATGGGGCTTTTCACAGAATTTAAAATGCTTAAAAACCATTTAGCTTCTGCTTTTTTTTCTTTTTTTTAAAATAGATTTCTGGATTTGACTTCCTAGGGGTTAAGACCAAGAAGATGAGCTCAGTTGGTTAGAGCATGGTGTCAATAACACCAAAGTCCTGGGTTTGATCCTGGTATGGGCCATGCAGTCAAGTGTAGGACTCGATCTTTGTGGGTCCCTTTTAACTCAGAATACTGTGTTCTGATAAGTATAGGAAATCTTATAAAGTCTGAAGATGACAGTCCTCCTTCATGCTTAACTCAACATACTATGAAGAAAATACTAATTTTTTTCTTTTTTTTACCTGCAGGCTTATTGGAGGAGATACTCTGCAAGGAAAAGATACTTACAGCTGAGACACTGTGTTATTTTTGTACAAGCAAGGATAAGGATGGTGAAGTCTGTTGCTGCATATAAACGAATTGTTTGGGCTACTGTTACAATTCAGAGATGTCTGCGTGCAACTAGGTTGGCAAAAATAGATCAGCAAAGATATGCAGTCCTAAAGTCTTCAGCACTCACTATTCAGTCTGCATTCAGAAGATGGAAAAAATACAAAATTCAACAGAAAATTAAAGCAGCTTTGGTGATTCAGAGTTATTTCCGAAAATGGCAATCTTCAAAACTGGCTAAGAGAAGGAGGGCTGTCCTTGTCATACAGTCTTGGTATAGGATGCACAGAGACCTGAGGCAGTATCTACATGTTAAGCAAAATGTTATCAAGATTCAGGCTTGGTACAGGTGTCAGCTGGCCAGACGTGTTTACCAGGAGCACAGGGCAAAAATAGTGACAATTCAGCGGCATTACAGAGCTTATAAAATGGGCAAAGCTGAGAGAGAGTCTTATTTGCAAAAGCGTGCAGCAGTGATAGTTCTCCAAGCTGCTTTCAGAGGCATGAAGGCACGAGAACTGTACAGACAAGCAAAAGCTGCGTGTGTTATTCAATCACTGTGGAGAATGAAACGAGAGAAACGAAGATTCCTGCAGTTAAAAAAATCTGTTACTACATTGCAGTCACACTTGAGAAAATACCAACAAGTAAAAAGATACAAAGAGATTAAAAATGCTGCTTCTGTAATTCAAACTTGGTATAGGGCACACATGGCCTCTAAAAAAGCAGCTGCTGCTTTTCAGAGGGTGCGCCTGGCCACCCTTGTTCTCCAGTCTGCCTACAGAGGGATGCAAGTCAGGAGAGAGGCTTGTATCCTGAGATCTGTGATCAAAATTCAGTCCAGTCTCCGTGCTTATGTTGCCCGGAAGAGATTTAAAAGCTTGAGAACTGCCACAGTGAAGATTCAAGCTCTTGCAAAGATGAGACAAGTCCGTAAGCATTACTGTGCACTGAGGGAAGCGACATTATATGTCCAGCGAAGGTATCGCTCTCGGAGACATGCTCTTCAATTTAGAGAAGATTATAGGAAATTGAAGAGAGGTTGCATAAGAATTCAAGCTCTAGTTCGATGCTATCTTGTCAGGAAACAAATACAAAGGTGGAGGGAGGCTGCAATATCACTTCAGGCCTGCTACAGAATGAAAAGGGACCGGCAACGGTATTTAAGCATCTATAGTGCTGCCATTGTCATTCAACAACGTTATCGTGCCTGCAAAAAGACCTGGTGTCACAGGCAAGAGTTCTTGCAAGTTAGAAAAGCAGCTGTGTGCTTACAGGCAGCCTACAGAGGTTATAAAACACGGAAAAAGCTCAAACTTGAATGCAGGGCTGCTATTAAAATTCAGACTGCTTTTAGAGCTCATGCTGCACAAGTGAAACACAGGGCAATGGTTCAGGCCTCCATTGTGATTCAGAGGTGGTACAGAAATTGTAAGGGTGGTAAAAGGCAAAGACTGAATTTCTTAATGACAAGAGCAGCAGTGCTTTCTTTACAAGCAGCTTTTCGTGGCTGGAAGGTGCGAAAGCAGATTCAAGGACAGCAGGTTTCTGCTACTAGGATACAGTCTGCCTTCAGAAAATTCATGGCTGTGAAGAAATTCAGGCTTGTGAAGCACGCTGTGCTAACCATCCAAAGGCATTACAGAGCCAAAGTTCTAGGCCAGAGACAACGGCAAGAATACGTTCTGCTGAGAAATGCTGCAGTGCTTCTTCAGGCACTATGGAGGGGAAAAGCTGTGAGAAAAACAATTCAGAAGAAACATCGTCTTGCAACGATTATTCAATCCTATTACAGAATGCATATAAATCAACTAAAATACAAGCAACTAAGACAAGCCGCTTTGGTGATTCAGAAATACTACAGAGCCCACTCTATGAAAAAAACCCAACGTACAGTTTATCTAAAAACCAAGGCAGCTGTGTTAGTCTTGCAGTCTGCTTACCGTGGGATGACTGTGAGGAGACAACTGAACAAACAAAACAAAGCTGCTGCAACCATACAAGCTGCCTTCAAATCTTACCTGGTCAAGAAGGAACATGAAAGACTTAGATCCGCAGCTATAGCCATTCAAAGGCGTTACCGTGCAGTTATTCATGCTAAATGTGAAAGGCAGAGGTATTTGTCTTTAAAAAGAGTCACAGTCCAAGTGCAGGCGATTTACAGAGGTGTGAGAGTGAGGCAACAGGTTCAGTGTATGCACCAAGCAGCTGTTTGCATCCAAGCCACGTTTAAGATGTATTGCATGAGCATAAAATACCGGTCAATGAGAATGGCAGCAATAAGAATTCAAAGGCAATACAGAGCATTTTGTTTAGGTAAAGTACAACGCAAAAAGTACTTGGAACTAAAGAAGTCTGTTATTATCCTCCAGGCTGCTTGCAGAGGCATGCAAGTCCGACAACACTTAAAAACTATGCACCAGTCAGCAGTAGTAATCCAGTCCTATTATCGGATGCACAAACAACGGCAGGATTTCAGAAAGGTGTTGCTTGCAACGAGGCAGATTCAGCAGTGGTTCCGTGCTTGTAAGGAGAGAGACTCACAAGTTCACAACTACATGATTACGAAAAATGCCATACTACACATCCAGGCTGCCTTCCATGGTATGAAAACAAGAAGACTCATCAGAAACATGAATGAATCGGCTGTGATTATTCAAAGAAGGTTTAGAACTTCCCTTGAAAGAAAACGCTTTCTTTCCATTAAGTCAGCTGCTGTTGTAATTCAGAGAAAATACAGAGCAACAAAACTAGCAAATATTCAGCATCAAAAATATCTCTCTTTCCTTAATGCTGCTGTTACCATACAGTCTGCTTATAGAGGATTTGTGGTAAGGAAAAAAATGCAGCAAATGCATCAAGCTGCTACAGTTATTCAGGCAATGTTTAGAATGCGTAAAATTTACACTTCTTATCAAGCACTCAGGTTTGCTTCAGTAATCATACAGCAACGTTATCGAGCTTACAGGGAAGGGAAGCGTGAGAGAAAAAAGTACTTAAAACTGTACAATTCTGTTTTAGCTCTTCAAGCTGTCTACAGAGGAAGGAAAACAAGATGCTTCCTGAAGAGACAACATGAGGCAGCACTTACAATACAGAAAAACTACCGAATGTATAGGCAGTACTGTCATTACAGAAGAGTTCAGTGGGCAGCCCAGCTAATACAGAGGAGGTACAGAGCCCACAGGCTCAGGAAAATTGCTGTAGAGCGCTACAGTTCATTAAAGAAAGCAGCAACTTGTATCCAGAGGGCTTTTCGAGACCTGCAAGCGAGAAAACAACAGCGAGAAATGCACCGTGCTGCAACTGTGGTTCAGAAAAACTTCAAAGCCTTCAGAGAACGTCAGACATATCTCTCTCTCAAAGCAGCTACTCTTGTTTTTCAGAGAAGGTACCGAGCTCTGGCTCTGGCAAGGCAGCATGCTTTGGAATATCACTCTCTCCGCAGAGCAGCTATTCACATCCAGGCTGTGTACAGAGGTGTCAGGGTGAGGAGGAGTCTCCAGCCCATGCATTCAGCTGCCAGTACAATACAGGCAGCCTACAGGATGCTCAGGGATAGAAGGGCCTATCAGAATATGAGAATCGCAGCTATGGTTATACAGAACTACTATCGATCCTATTTGAAAGGAAAGAACCAGCGTAAGAAGTATCTGACAATGAAGAATTCTGTTCTTGTTATTCAAGCAGCATACAGAGGCATGAAGGCACGGCAGGAACTGAAACTCCTGCACGTTTCAGCAGTTGTAATTCAGTCCAGCTATCGCATGTACGTACAACGTAGGTGTTACAAACAGCTGTGCTGGGCTGCCACAGTCACACAGCAGAGGTTCAGAGCCAAAAGGGCAAGAGAAGCTGCCATGAGAAATTATGCAGAAATAAGGAAGGCTGTCATTTGCCTTCAAGCTGCTTTTCGTGCTAGGAAAGCCAGGCAGTTGTATAAAGCCAATGTTGCTGCACGGTGCGTTCAATCATTCTTACGAATGTGCATGGAGAGGAGACACTTTCTTGCCCAGAAATCAGCAGCAGTAATGATCCAGTCCATGTTCCGATGCCGAAGAGCACGGACTCGCTATACACTGATGCAGAGCTCAGCAGTTGCTGTTCAGAGGTGGTACAGGTCTTGTCTCAGGGCTCGTTCACAGAGGGCAGAGTACTTGGCTCAAAGACAAGCGATAGTAGTTATTCAGTCTGCCTTCCGAGCTATGAAAGCAAGAAAAACAGCAAGGCAACTACGAGCCGCAAAAAAAATTCAGTCTTTTCTTCAGATGGCTCTGCAGCGTAGAAAATACATCCAACTCAGAGCAGCAGCTGTCACATTGCAATCCTATTACTTAATGTATAAATGTAAATCACAGTATATGAGCTATAAAAGAGCAGCAATTGTCCTGCAGCAGCACTACCGATCCCATCTGACTGTGAAGCACCAGAGAATGACTTATTTACAAACTCGGAGGAACATTATCCTTGTGCAGGCCATAGTCCGAGGATACATTGAAAGGAAGAGGTTTCACAAAATGAAAGAAAGCACAATTAAAATTCAGGTACTTCTGAATGAATAGTACTGGGATTTGGAAACTTTGTTTTTCATTTGTGGGTGTTTTAAAGATTTACAGTTCTTGCAAACCACAGTTTAAAGCTAAAGTAGAATTAGTTTCTGAAGTGTATACTACAGGACATGTATAAAGCTTACTACCGCAGTACACAGAAATAAGGTTCTTTAAGACAACTGAATTTCACCTCTAAATCTTAGTGGCTTAATGAATGTTTTCTTTGATGGGAATATGAATGAAAGCTGTATTTGATGGATTGTATGGGAGGGCACTGGTAGTGGGTATAAAGTGACATAAATGGCAAAACCCACAATTGCTACATTCTTAAGGACTCAAGTTTAGGAAGGTGTGAGTAAATGAATCATGTTAGTCCTCCTAGGTTTACTAACTGGCCCTAATTGAAGTGCCTAACTAACATTTTGAAGAGGAATTTAAGGAGGGAATTTCCCCCAAATCAAGGAAGAAAGGGAAATAAATCATCTCTCATAATAATTTGTGGCCTGGAGAAGCCTGACCTAATGGGTATCCGTGGTGGTTTGACCAGGATGTGAGTTTTTTCTAAGGAAGTTGTAGTGGATATTGATAGCTTGGTTGACCAATTGAGGAGTTAGTTACGCCTCTGGAAAACCCAGCCTTAAAATCAGAGGTTCCCAGGTGACTGTCTCTCCTCCTTCCAGCAGGCCACGAGGTAACATCTTGGGCAGCAGATCCCCGTTCTAGGCCCCGCCGCTCTAGGGTGGACAGGCCTGGGCCCTGACCGGGCCTCTGGGGGCCGCTGCCCATGGCGGGGGAGCAGCCCAGGCAAGCTGGGCGCTTTCCCCCTCCTTGGCTGCCGGCAGGGAGGGGTGGGCCCCTGGCCATGGCTACAGTGAGTACAGCTGTACTGTAGAAATATGCTAACATTCCCAGCTGATATGATGCAAGTGGTGAAATATTTCAAATTTGTCTTCTTCTTTGAAGGCCTCTTTCCGTGGATTTATACAGAGACAGAAATATCTTCTGTGCAAATTTTCTGCTGTGTTAATACAGCAGCACTACAGAGCCCATCGGATGCGAAATATTGATCAATACAGATTCCATCAAATGAAAAAGGCTGCCATTACAATTCAGGTAATCATAAAAGTGGTTTTATTGAGTGTTTGGGGTTTTTAATCGCTTGTATTTGTTTCTCCACAATATAGTTATTTTTGCAGACTAATATTAAAGAGTGACATTTGTGGTATATCCCTGGATAATGTTTCACTTGCTTTTGAAAACATCTAGTTGTGAAAATTTTAATATTTGTAGTATTTTAGAATTGGAAATCTTAAATTGTTCCTGTTGATGTGATATTTTTCTTTTTAATTTTGTTCATTCCATTAACTGTTCTGATTTTTTTTTTAAATTTCTCTAATAGGCAGCATACAGAGGTTATAAAGCCAGGCAGTGGGTTAGCAAAATGAGAGCTGCACAAGTCATCCAAGCCTGGTTCCGAGGTCACAAGGCACGAAAGGAATACATGTCTGTGCTCAGAGCTACCCTTGTTATCCAGAGTCACTGCAGAACCAAACGGCTGCGGACTCGGTAATATCAAATCTGAGATACATCATTCTACTTTTCAAAGCTTTTATTATGTAGTTCTTTAGTGCTGCACTGCACTCTTTAGAACTCTTCAGGTTCTCAGGCTCTGCCCCTGCAGCATCCTTGTAACATGCATGAGTATAACCCTATTGATGCAGGTGGGGTTATTCTTTTGCACAAGATTTTCATTACGTTTAATTATTTTCTTGGAGTGGAAGCTCCTTCACAAGTTTAAATTGAGGCTCTAGAAAGAGTAGGCCTTGATCTCTTTTTCACTTATCTTTTTTGCAAGAAAAATATTCTGGATATTGTTAAAATTCCAGCATACAACTTGTAGGTTGAAAAACTGTTTCATTTTAATCCACAATGGAATAGTTAAACTGGTTTATGTTTATTTTGCTGTGAGATCAGCCTGATAGCTCATTGTTATAAGTTAACACAGCTTTGATTTTTACTTAAAGAGAAATATAGAATATTACCCTCAGGACCTTGGAGTTGTTTTGATGGGGATGGGCACCTATCAGAATGTGCTTTAGATATTAGCATGCTGTTTGACCACTGGGAAATGACTTGGAAGTACATATATAAAGCTGGGATTGTCCAGGCCAAGCCTCTTCTCTTCGGGACAGCTAAACAAGCAACAAGGCCTGTGGCCCTGTGGGCCTGCCGCTCCGGCCGGGGCCTGCCGCCCCCCCGCTGAGGGAGGGCTGGCCAAGACCGGTCGTGTCTCTGCTCCCCTCCCCTTCTCCCCATTGGCTGCCGGGAGAGGCTGCAGCTGAACATCCAGCGAACTTTGAAAGCCCAGCCCCAAGCCGGCTGGGGCATGGACAGTCCCGGGGGTCCCCGGGAGCAGCCCGAGCACGAGTTCAGCCCATCCTGTGAGATCCAAGGGGTGGGCAGGAGGCATTGATCAGCATTTATGATCCCTGACTGCCGGGTAGTGCTGAGCTCCGATCTTTCCAGCTTCCTCCTCCACCCTGACCTTGGGAAAAACCTGATATCATGAGCCGCTGCAGCCAGCTGAGGGGGAGAGAGAACCTGAGCAAGATTTAACCTTTTCCTAGCAAGATGAAGCTTTCAGAACTCCAATCTTTTTCCCTGCAAGAGAGGAAAGGACGGATTGATTTGAAACGTAGAGCAACAGCATGATAAGAAGTCAGTGGAAGAATTGATGAGATTATTAGATGAAGGAATAGAAGAAGTAGACATTACTAGACTTCTCTAAATGTAAACCATGGAGACTGAACTAAATATTCCTTTAAACCATAGAAAGATAAGCGTTTCGGGGAGGTGATTGTTCAGATTTATGTGTGGATTCTTTGAGCAAAAGCTGTTGTGATGACTAAAGAAAAATGATTTTATGAGATGCTCAAACAGAGATTGAGATAAGTAGTCCTCGTGTCAGTGAAGAGGTGAGAAGATATTTCTGTTCCCTGAGACAAAGAATCCTTTGCTTTTGAAGTGGTTCACCTTTACAAACGAACACCCCAGCTCACAATGTTTGAGTATATGACCCATTGAGCAGCTTAGGAAACTGCTAAATGGGAGGAGTCATGGAAGCAGGGTTTTCCTACCAGGCAGCTGTTTTTGTGACAGTTAAGACCCACTGAGAGCTTTTCTAAGTAGTCTATGGGATCCAGGAGACTACTCTACCAGAGTGATGAAAGATTGTTTAAATAGTAAAACTGACTGAAAATCATAATTTTGCCTCTCTATGTTAGTTGTGAGAAAGTGAACAGTTTGTGAAGAAAAAGAAGGGTTTCAATTTTCCTTTCTTTTTCATTCTTTAGTGTGTAAAAATAAACTATGTGTGTAACTTCTAAGTTTAGGCCTGTTACGCTTTTTATTTTCTCCTAGTCAAGCCCCACAAAAGAGCAAATGTTCAAACCACTACACTAAATTTAGCAAAAAAGATTTGGCGAACGTGAAACCACTACACTCATCTTATTCTGAACTGTGCCATGCCAGTAGGGATGCTGTTGAATGCTTCAAGGTCTGCCCTCAGCATCCTTGCTTTTTAAACATCCCTGCCTATTCCTGTTATTACCCTTGTATGGACCTGTTGTATGTCAGTCTGTCCAATGCCTTTCAAACTGCTGTGCCCCTCCCCAGCCTCCTTTGGCAGTAAGTTAGGGAAATACCTCCTATGGGAAACCAGAAAGCATCTTCTGTTTAAAATCTGTCTTTCTACCAGTGCTGCTGGCTATTCCCATTTTCTAGTGTTCCAAGATCCTGTTGAGAACAGCTCTGCTTTCCCAATATCTGTCTTAATGATTTCATAAACTGTCACTGTTTTCTTACTTAAAAATGCATTTCCATGTTAGGTTTTTGAAAATGAAGTCCTGTGCCCTTACCATCCAAAGAATCTGGAGAGCGACCCGTGCTGCGCGAATGCTTCGACAGCAGTTTCTGGCAACCAGGAGTGCTGCAGTTAAGATTCAGTTTGCATACAGGGAGTACAGGGCCAGGAGACTTGTAAGAGAGGTATGTTTTCACTGGCACTCTGATGTGTCATGGGTACTTTAAAAGTTTCCAATATGTTTAAGTGATTTAGTGATTAGAGACCTAGTACTGCAGAGAGGTAGCTTGCTTTAGTTCTGAGGTGATTTTCAGTATCTAATAAATCTAATAGTATATAGCTGTGGACTATGTTCTTTGTGTGGACATCCAGCTACCTCAGAGTACGAAAATTAATGATGTTCCCTGTTTTGTTTTCCTTCTACAGATTTCAGAACAGAAACAAAAGAAGAGACTTCTTTATTTTACAGCAGCTGCATATCATCATATCTCCGCAATTAAAATTCAAAGGACCTACAGGAGTCACCTCACCTTAAAATTTGCACAAACCCAGATCTCTTCTGTTCTTATAATACAGGTTGGTGTGATTAAGGCTGAATAATTCGTGTAATAGTCTAACTTCTTTTCTATGAGCTAAGCGGTAGTACTAAGACAATGTAGTTCTTTCACATGTGAAAATAAAGCTAAATTATGGAGACTGATTTATTAAATAATGCTGCTTATACACAGCTAAGCAAGCTCTGGAGGTGTAAGCATTTCAAAGCTGAGGACGGATGGGAAAGTTGGTTTCCTTCAGACCCTCAAGCTTGCTAAAGAAATCTGAGTGCTGTCTTAGCCTATTTCTTCTATATCCTGCTGAAGGTAGTAAATATCAGAAACAACAACCTGTAAGATTTGTGAAACATAGAGCATCTCCTTACATGAACAATCCCTTGGGATACTGTGATTTATTTGGTTGGATGCTTCTGATCTGCCAGTATCAGAGCCTGCTTATGTTGCAGCATTTTAATAAAACTAAGTTTTACTTATCTAAAAACAAGATTAAAATCAGGTTTGTATTGCAGCACTACCAATTGTAAAAATGATTTTCAGGTCCCCAAACTGACCATTAGCTTAGTTCCACTATGGGAGGCCAGCACTGGATAAATGGAGAGGCTGAAATGGGAGCTCTGAAATAGCTGTTCTCTGATCAAGGATGTCATGGCAAACTGCCCTACTACTTCTCCATGTATACAAATCTGGTATTTCTTCCCATAAGTTAGATTTTCCCTTTAAGGCAAGAGAGAATGGATGGAAAAGGGTTTTTTTGCTGTTTTGACACAGTACCCTGTCTCCCTCCTTTGTTCATAGAAGGGAAGAAACAGAGCTGGGAAATGAGAAAAGTGGAGTGGTGGTTCTCCTTAAAAGTCAGCCAAGAGAAAGAGAACTCCTCGGGCATAGTAATGCTGGACACAAGTATAAATTTGGAGAGTTACATATTTTATCTTTTGGTCAGACAGTTGGTCTGGATGATCATTGTAGGTCCCTTCTAACTGAAAACCATTCTATCTGTCCCCTCCTCTACCCTTCTCTCCTCAGAATGCTTCCCTAGTGGCTCCTAGTTAAGATTTCCTTCTGCAGTCTTGCATTTCAGCTACCCAAGGCCAATCAGAGTCATGGAGGTTATTTGTGACTGGTGATGTTTATAGTGTCTATATCTCTCAAATCAGTTTTTATCAGGGCTCATTTAGGGTGGGAAAAGGGAATGCCAGGGAAGAGTTTTAAATAAACAGAAAGGTGCTTTCATTCTAAACAGAGATGGTTCCGAGCAAAAATGCAACGAAAGATGTTTTTAAGAACTTATGAAAGACTCATTTGGTTACAACGTGTGGCTCAATGTTGGCTGAGGCACAGGAATGAGGCGGCAACCATAATCCAGAGGAATGTGCGGAGATTGCTCGCCTGCAGGCGCAGGAGGAGATTTGCAGTGGGAATAATTAAATTTCAGGTAAACACCTCTTGCAAGAAAGTAACAGCTTTGGCTTTGTTTATTTTTATTATCTGGCTTTTTTCTCAGTGGTTTTTGGGGAGAGGAAAGCTCTTTGCTTTGGTAGACGACTGTCAGTGAAATTGCAAGCCAAGTCAGCTTTGGTTTAGCCATGAAAGCTGAAGGCAAACAGCTCATGAAGGAATACTAAGCAGGTAATAGGTGAGCTGACTTAAGTGGAAACGTGTGTGGACTGAATATGCATGGATTTTTTTGGCTTTTGTCTTGAAAGTCCAGTATTTGCAAGATAAACTTGAATACCTGTTATAAATGATCAGAGGCCAATTCAAAATAAAACAACAAAATTTATTTAACACAATTTCAACACTGAAATAAAGCCACAATAAAAAGAAACAACATCGATCGAATGCCGGGTGGACAGAGAGGCGGTACAAAAGTACCCTCCGAACTCTGCCACACTGCTATGTTTCAGCCCGTGGGTTTTATACAGTTTTTTTACCCTAAGGCTAAGTCTATTGAAAGTCCAGGTATGCTGTGTTTCCAAAAGAGTCCTGTCTGCATGAAAAGGTTGCTTGATAGTTTTTCCGGAATTCATCTTGGGAGGGGTGATCTTGATCGTCCAGGATCTCCACCAAGATCGGTATCTGCTGTTGAGGAGCTGTGAAGCGAGGGTCCACCCTTAATGGCTGGGCCATCTTCTGGCTCTGTCTTGTTGTTACAGTTGTAGGTGTGTTTGGGAACTTCGGAATCCTGGAGGCATTCTCAGGTATCTTTTTATTAGTAGCTTAAACCTACACGAATTTATCTATTCTACTTATTACATACCCAAGGTCATTCAATACTTTGTCAGACTTGTGTAAAACTGATTTGGAATGGTGATGGAAGTTCTGTTATCTCTCCTTTACAACTTTTTATTTTTGTGGAATTCCTTTTCTGTAGGCATTGTGGAGGGGATATTCTTGGAGAAAGATGACTGACACAGCAAAAATGAGATCTTTAAGATGCAGTTTAGAAAAGGCCAATGAAAAGAGCAGAGAAGAGAACAAACTGGGCAACAGAACTGCAATTGCAATTGACCACCTTCTAAAATACAAACATCTCTCCTACATTCTTGCAGCACTAAAGCATCTTGGTCAGTATTTTGTTTTATTATAAATGGTGGATTTTCAGAATGATAAAAACTGGATTTTTTCAGCTGAGGAGAGTCCATAATGATATTTAGGCTTTCTGCATGGCTATAAAATATGAGCATTAGAGGGTATAATGGAGGGTTTTTCAGACTAAAATTAGATTATTGATTTAAGAACAATATTTAAATGCTTATGGAGAGAAAGGAAATCCTGTATGATTGTTCTAATTTCCTGTCAGTCCTAGTAATGCTATATCTAACAGAAGTTTATTATCATTTTTACTGTCATTATATGTTCTCTGTGGAGCATTTCATCTGCTTAATTTTAAGTCTGGAATACTGAAGCTATTGCTTTAGAAACACTTACTTAAATCGATAATTGCAGTTTTTACTTTACACTTTTACTTAAAAATAGAGAAAATCCTCATTTGCAATTATTTTGCTTGAACTTCACAGAGTTTTCTTTTCTCTATTTGTTTTTCTTTAATTGTTTTAGAGGTGGCTACCAGGCTGTCCCCTCTGTGTTGTGAAAATATGGCCCAGAGCAGAGCAATCCTCAGTATTTTCATTCTGATTCGAAGCTGCAACCGGAGTGTTCCATGCATGGATGTGATCAGATACTCAGTTCAGGTTCTACTCAATGTTTCAAAGGTAACTTGAATATTTTCTTTTGTAAGTGTATAAGCAGTAGGCTACTTCATTGTAGTACTTGTTTATCCACAAAATTTCTGAATAAATCTGGAACAATAGAAGTAGTAGTTTCGAATAAAAATAGGTTCTGATTTTTCACTGTTATTTTGAAACCAGTTATTTATTTACCTTGCAATAGTTACATGGAGGTTTTTAGTGACAAAATTGTTGCATGGCCTTAGAGCATTGCAAGTGTATCACAAGTATTTTTCAGTTTCTCTTAAATTATTCTTATTTGTTTCTTTATTTTAAATATAAAAACATTCTATGGGTTTGTAAACAAGGGAGGAAATGCAAAAGGCACCTTTTTATAATCTGTTATAATTGTGTACATGCAGAAGCAATTTGTATTGCTTGGATACCAGTTCCAGCTACAAATTTATTCAAAGGGAGAATATGGGCTTTGCTTTTTCCTCTAACCTCTGAATAGGTTAACGTATAAACTAAGGATAACCTGTAAACTAAGGATATTTTAAAAATCTGTCTATCAAGAAGCTCTCTTGTTTAACAGTATGAAAGAACAACTCAAGCAGTTTATGAAGCTGAAAATTCTATAGATACTTTACTAGACCTACTGCAAATGTACAGAAGCAAAGCTGGGGACAAAGTTTCAGAGAAAGGAGGAAGCATTTTCACGAAGACCTGTTGTTTGCTGGCCATCCTCTCAAAGGACTCAAAAAGAGCTTTGGTAAGACCTAAATGTTTGGAGTTTAATGGTTTAATTTAACATACTTTTCTTGCATGTTTTACTGGTGCTTGTAATTTTATTTTTCCTCTCCTGTACTTGTTATGGCTGTAATATTAATTTCATTTCCAAAATGGTGAACACACTCATTTTCTTAATTTAAGCTGCTTTTGAACTTGCAGTATTGACTGTGCTGTTTTCACTCTTCCTCAGGAAATCAGAGGCATGCCAAGAGCTGTTTCGTGCATCCAGAGCCTCTATAAACTCACAGTTCGGAAACACAGGATGGATGCAGAGAGAACACTTGTGAAGCAGAAAACAAACACTGCCTTAGGTGGGAGCTCCTCTGTTCCAGTAACTCCTCTAAGAATAAAAACAGTTTCAAGGTAAGAGCTTAAAAATTAGTCTTCTATTTCTGCTGTGACATTGAAGTATTTTAATGCAAGCCACTAATCTCTTCATAGGATTAAACCAGACTGGGTCTTGAGGAAAGATAACATGCAAGAAGTCGTGGATCCTCTGCAAGCACTTCTGATGGTGATGGACACGCTTGATATTGCCTGCTACTGAAATGTAAATGATGTATAGGAAGATGTATTTGTACAGTATGTATGTAGAAAATGGATAAATGATTTGGAAAAAAAAGCAAATAAGTGTTAAACTACCATTGGAAATGTTTTTTTCGGATTGCCGTTAACTTTTTGGTAACTTTTTGTATTGCGTACAGTTTTTAAACCCTATTTTGTACTACTAATAAAAGCAATTGTACAATAAAATAAATTCACTGGATTTTACTGGAAATTTCAGTGGTGCAGTAATATATTGTTGTCACACAACTGTGAATATTACACATAACATGGGATTGTTCACTCTGATTAGATACTGTAGAATTCTATAAAAAGCAGTTGTTTGTGGGGGACAGTAATGTCTGACCCAGAGAGGTGTAGAAAGGGAGGCTTGGGCTGTGGATTTCAAAACTGGCTAGTTTTGGGGAGCTTGAGTCTACTTTAGTAATGTCTTGAGGGATCATGTATGGCAGCCAGAAAAGATAATTTCTCTGTTTTGTAAACATTACAAGATAGTGATGGAACAACAGGTTGTTGTAAGGGTGAATTCAGAAATTCTGACCTGACATTTTAAGGGAGGTGATCTGTGAGTTTTTTCTTCAAATCAAGTGAGCAACACATACAAGCATGCATCTACTCTGGCTGACTAGACTGTGTTCATCACAGCATCCCTGTTCATTCTGTTCTCTTCTGCATTCTCAGAATTGCATTTTCTTAGAGAAAGGCCAAGATAATGCAAACTGTAAAATTATACCCTCCCATTTCCAAATTAAAGCATTCTATCTCTGGATGCTAAATCAGCTGATAGCTATTAGTCAGTGAGGTGACTGTATATTAGGTTCAATTTTTTGTTTTGCTTAAAAAAAGGATTAGGAGAGGTTTGCTGTATTCAACACAACTCAGACAGATAGTAAGAGTTGCTTTGTTCATGTAAGAAACTCCAAAATCGTGATTATCTACAGCATGCAACTGCCTGGTTTCCACAGGGGCTAGGCTGGAGGATGGGGAAATTGTCCATTTCCTCTGATTTCAGCCAAGGTAAATAATCTGATAACAGAATGCCCTTTAAACTTGGGATGCTGGAGGCTGTGAGGGGAACAGTGATCAGCAAGTTTAAATTGTTCCATAAGCTCGTTGCCTGATTTCACTGTGAAATGATAAATTACAGATGGCAAAGTGTGTCAAATGGAATCCTGCCAGTCTAGTGCTAAGGTATTTGGAGAACTATTATAAATGAAGATAGTTTTTCCAGTGGAATAACTTGATATGAAATGCCATAGACATTAAAGCATTTATTGAATACCTTTGAAAATTCAGTTAAATATTTACAATGAAAATTCAGTTAATTATTTACAAAGGTAATACTTAGGGAGCACTCACAGGTGGTGGAAACTGTAGATGGAGACAGTAATGAAGATGAGATTTAAAAGCTATTTTATCTTTCTGCTTACAGTGTGTTCGGGCAAACTCTTTGCAGCAGGTAAATACACTGAATTCTATTGTACATTGAATCTAGAATGTGCAGTCTGGGTAACTTCAGTGCAATGTCTTTCAACTTTTTACTGAGTAAACACAGCTTTTTAAATTTAAATACAGTTCTGTTATGACATGGCTGATCATCACAATTCAGCTGTCCCTGCTTCCTGTGTAAGCCACTGAACAGGAATATTGAAATGTTCAGGTTTTAGTTCAGAAGAAATTTCTTCAGAAATGTCTTTGAGCTGTTTTGAGGCATTCACACAAATTGGATTTTGTACTATTAAAACATTTTCCTTTTTTATTTGACATATTTTCTATCCCTATTTTCAGCACTGATTTCTTCTTTGGCTTGTTGGTTTTGTGTTTTTTGCTTGTTTTGGTTTTGTAATTTTGGGGATTTATTAAGTAACCTACTGTCATATTCAGCACAACTCATTAATAAGGTTTTCTCATTGTTTGGGGTTGTTTGGGTTTTCTTTTTAATTGCCATTCCACTTGTTTTTCTTTAATCTCCATTCCTTATTTCTTTTCTGTTGACTGTTCTTAAATTCCCTTTCTTAAGCAAGCCTAACTCCTCTGTTGCCTTCTAGTAGCTTGTCCTACTTTTCTGGTAACATTCTCTGAATCAAGGAGCTGAGGCAGTGCTAATCCTGACACTTGTCCCTGAATTTTACAGTAGGCTTTGCATACTTTTTTCAGGGGACACTGAAATACCCACGGTGTACATTGGGAGATAAGTCACCCCCTCTTCAGCTTTGCTGCTCTGTTGTTGCACTTTTAGTGCTGCAGGGAAGCAGAAAGCCCTTGCCTTTCCTGGCTGTGAGGCAGGGTGTGGGAGCCCCCTGGAAGCTGTAGCAATGGAGAGGCAGTGACCTCAAGATGTCCACAGAAGTTCTGTCCATTTCTGAGAACACTCCAATGATGAAGCTGAAACTGAATATATTGTGTCCTGAGCTTTTTGTCATGCATGTGTTGATATTGCTGCTCTTACATTCTGTTTCAAGGGGTACCCTGTGATTACCCAGCTATAGAAAATGGCAGGTTAAGTAATTCATATGAGTACTACAGAAACCATTACTTTCCAAGAAGAATTGGACAGACTGCAGATTACAAGTGCCTCGATGGCTATTCAACCCCCACTGGAGATACCTGGGTTCAAATCACCTGTTCTGAAAGGGGCTGGTTTCCAGAGCCAGCATGCCTGAGTAAGTACATTTCCATTATATACTCAAGTCTGGTTTAATTGTCAAAGGTCTGTGCAGCAGAACTTGTTCTGATGGAACGCAAGACAAAACAGTTTCTGAAGGTCAAACTGAATTAGTTGACCCCTGGAACTGCACCCCGACTGTCCTCCCATCTGCAGAGCACAACCTGTCAGCTGGGAACACTCTGAAATTATGCTGTTGGATTTTGAGGACAGTTTACTCCTGAAAATATTCATTAGAGTAAGAAATATGCAGTAAACCTTCCTCTTCTCTGGCTTCTGGGGAACATGCAAGTGTATACCTTCATCTGCCCCACAGCTGCACACAGAGTTTCTACTCTATGGAAATATATTCTGCCTTCTGGGGCTTGGCCACTTTGGCCCTTAAGTCTTCATCCTCTCTCAGAAGCATTGCTTGCTCCCTTGGGAAAACTTTTAGAGCTGAAAAGGTGTCCCACTTTTGCAATAGGCTGAAATTGATCGTGGCAACAGCAAGAGAACCACATGCACTGACTCAGATTTAAAATGAATTAGACTTAAAATGAATCTAAAACAGCGAGATGAGGCCTCCTCCTCTCACACATCCTCAGTCACAGCAAAGTTCCTACCTCCTGGTAGGGCACAAAAGTGGATTACCAAAGGTTGCTCTTTTCCTTGTTGCCCTCAGTGGAGCGGTGCTCAGTGCAGGAAATGAGCAGAGCCCTGCCTGGAGGAAAGGAGCAGGCACACAGATTACACAACACAACTTTCCTTCAGCCATCTGCCTGACATCTGGGCTCTTGGGGACAGGAGGCCTGAGAGCCAGCGTGCTAAGCTGTTGCTAAAATCTCTAGAGCTGGTTGGAGAGGCTGCTACACTTCCCCAGAGATGATAAAATCTCCTGGAGGCAAATGCTGGATTTCACTCTGGGCTTACACCAACACGTTAGAGGCATAGCAGACCAAACTGATGTGAGAAGCACTGAAGTGAGCCAAGCTTGCTTGTGAGCTATAGGTAAGAGATTTTTGGTTAGTGGGCCACCTCATATCACTTTATGTAGTGACTGCCACTTCTCTTCCTGTGGTCCATTAATCACAAGGCACTGAAACAAAGCAGGCTTTCATTCAGATTTGCACACCAGTGTCTTTTTGCCATACAAATGGCTACAGAAAGGTGCTTGGAGGCCTCTTGTTAGTAATGCTTCCTCAGGCTTCTGAGGAAGTTTCCCTCAGTTCTTGCTGAAAACATTTCTGTGGTTAAATGTACTTTCCTCCCTTCTTTAGAAAAATGTTCCATCAGAGGGCTGGAAAACGGTTATTTCCCACACCGCAGACGCGTCGATTTTTACAAGGAAGGTGAAAGCGCCAGCTATGGCTGCCGCACTGACTACCAAGCTGAGCATGAGGAAGTGACATGCACAAGGAATGGCTGGGCACCTCCTCCGAGATGCACCCGTAAAAGTCAGTGTGCTTGTATTTTGGTGAGGTTTCTACCTAAAACTATTTGTTGTAGTAGTAATTTCTGAGAATGAAGACTCTCCTTCACAGGAGGATTTAGCAGTAAAGAATTGAACACAGTACAAAAGTTTTCTCTCAGAACAGAAGACTGAAACATCCAACCAAGTCTTCCATCCATTTAAAGAACATATTAGACATTATGTATTAACAATGTATGAAATGAAAAATGTATTCAACTGAGCATGTATTGAACAATTTTCTAAATCCTACTGCTGCTTCTGTTGTCATTTTTCTGCTGTGATTTTTATGCATGTAGTTTAGCAGTGCTTAACTTGGAAGGATTCTTGTCTCTCTCTTTCAGAAAAATGCCAGGGTATTGTTTTGAGAATGGCTTTTTGAACTCAGAGAGGGCAACATTCGATTTAAAAGAGAACATCTCATATGGATGTCACGCTGGCTTTGTGACTCCAGAAGGACAAGAAACAGGACACACACAGTGCCAAGAGAGTGGCTGGACTCCACCTCCAAAGTGCATCAGTGAGTAGCTCAAGGATTCAGAGCTCCCTGTCATTGTCACCAGTATATCTGGTGGTCCTGTGGCCTCAGAGATTTGTCACCTTGATTTGCAGAGGTTTCTTACTGCGCTGAGGGAGATTGTTGTTCTTGAGTTTTTTGTTTATTTTGGTTTTTTTATTTTGAAGTTTTTTAAGTAACCCAATATCATATTCAGCATTACTCTAAAAAGGTTTTCTCCTATTATTGGGGATTGTTTGGGTTTTTTATTAATTCCCATTCTGCTTGTTTTATCTTTATCTCCAGTTCCTATTTCTTTTATGTTGACTGTTCTTAAATTCCCTTTCTTAAGCAAGCCTAACTCCTCTGTTGCCTCCTAGTAGCTTGTCCTACTTTTTTGGTATCTTTTTTTGAATCAAGGAGCTGAGGCAGTGCTAATCCTGACACTTGTCCCTGAATTTTACAGTAGGCTTTGGTGTGTTTGTGCAGCAGTGGGTTCTCATGGTTCTGGGCAAAATAGAGGAAAATAAAGGCGTCCTGCATCAGGTTTCCCCAGTTCACATTAGGAGGTTTTATTCTACAGCTGCTATTCTTGTGAACCCTAAGAGCAAAAGCTGATAAAATTGTAGTATGTCTTCATCTCAGTAGGTCTGAAAAGGCCCTTCATGCTTGGAGGTATTCCGAATTTTGTTCCTGTTTGAAAGCCTGAATCAGTCAAGCTGATATTAGCTAAATAGCAACAGGGATCAATCAAGACCCTCTCCAGTGTCACCTCCCTGTAGAATGAGTACTAACCTTGGGTCTCACCAATCACCTCAGGAGTCTGCTGAGAATGCTGGCTGGATTTCTGTTGGTTGCAAATGGAACTGAGGGAAGTAGCACAGCTCTAGGCACTGACAAAGGCCCCAGGAGCAGCGTGACTGCTCCTCCTCTACTCCTCGGGATCTGCCAGGGTGTGCAGATTTTCTAGAGACTCCTCCTGACCCTGGAATCTCCTGAGAGTCCCGAGCAGTGTTCTGTTGCCATTGCCACACCTCACTGCCTTCCTCCTGCTGAGCTCCTGTGACCCACCTGAGGCAGAAAAGCTGTACCAGAACTGGAACAAGGCTAATTCCTTTCACTTCTGCTTCTATAGAGAGCATCTGAAACATGGCAAAGGTGACTGCAGCTGTGTCTCTTTTCAGATTTCATATGTGAACCTCCTCCAGAAATTGCTGGGGGTAGAATTGCTGGTGTTAAAAAGTCCCGGTACATCCCAGGGGAGAGTGCAAAGTATGAGTGCTGGAGAAATTTTACGATGACTGGAGATTCCACTGTAGTGTGCCAGAATGGGACGTGGACAGAGCTGCCAAGGTGCAAAGGTAATTTCTCTCTCTCTGCATCCAGCCTCCTTTTAGTGAGAGCATCATGAAGCTGCCTCGTTGCCATTTAGCATCTCAGTGCCCTCACAGCTGCCGTGGCTCTGGCACACTCAGGACAAGGCCATTTGCCCAGGTCTCTCTTCACATGGGCCGAGTTGACCAAGCTCAGTGACCCAGGTGATGGCTTCACTCCAGAGGGCCAAGTGCCACACCTTATGCAGGACAAGATGCAATCCTGCAGACAGCTGCAAGCACTGAAGCTGTGCTCAGATGGGGTCAGCTGGCACTTGTGAGCCTGAACATTGCAGAAATGAGAAACTCTTGCTCCTGCCAGCTGTTTGGTTTTCTCTCTGCTTGCCTCTGCTTCTCTGAGTAGTGCCACCATCGTGTGCGTGGTGTTTCTTACCAGGCCTTCTCTGCAGTGGAAATTCCTCTCTGACTGGGAAATTTCTTTCAGGACAAGCTGGAACATGTGGCAAGCCTTCAGCTATTCAAAGTGGAGATCTTCTTGTCTTCCCCTTGGAAGAATATCAACAAGGTGATACTGTGGAATACAAATGCCCAGCTTACTATACCTTGAAAGGATCTCCGACAATCACCTGTCGCAATGGGCAGTGGACAAACCCTCCAGTTTGCCTGGGTAGGTTGAAGCATGTGCTGGGTGGCCAAAGGCTGTGGGACTGCTCCTCTTGTCCTCTTCTCAGACCCTGAGGGCAGCGTTGCTGCTGGGGTCACACTGCTGGCAGGGCAGAGTGGCAGTGAGTCCTCCTTTTGTCCCAAAGCAGTTTCTTCTTCAGTTCAGCTTGTGTAGTCTGCTCTGCTGCCACCATGTCCACAAGGAGGGGAGTTGGCTGAACCCTCCCTGTGAGGGGATCTCCACCACTTGTGCAGAGCTCCTGAGAGCTTGGGCTGGGCACACAGCTCCACCCAGCAGGCTGTAAACCAGGAGGATGGCTCTGCAGGAGTGGCAGTGCTGGGGAAAGCCAGGGGTGCCTGTGTGATGAGAAAACAATTTCAGAAGGACTGAGCAGAAGGGAAGGAGGGATCTCAGAATAGACATGGGGAAGTTCTGTGGTTCCTGGTGTCTTCCCCACCTGTGCTTCATTCTTGCCCTGTGTGACAGTCGGTGTGACAAGGCTTCTCCCAGGGCTTTTTTTTTTCCTTTAGTTTCGATGTGAAGGTCTTTTCTGTTGCAAGTAACAGAGGGACAGAGCACATACTTGGAAGCCTTTTTTGATATATTGAACTTCTGTAGGCTCTAGGGACCAAACTGTTACCTGTGGTGTGTCTGTATGAAGTGCTGACACTCTTCTATTGGCTTTTGAAAGCGGCCTGTACGGTATCAGAAGAAGATATGGACAGAAACAATATTGAGCTGAAATGGCTTTCAAAAAAGAAGCTGTACACCTCATCGGGTGACTACACTGAATTCCGATGTAAACCAGGATATTTGGAAGACACAAGTTCTTCCAGCTTCAGAGTACAGTGTGTGGAGGGGACACTGAAATACCCACGGTGTACATTGGGAGATAAGTCACCCCCTCTTCAGCTTTGCTGCTCTGTTGTTGCACTTTTAGTGCTGCAGGGAAGCAGAAAGCCCTTGCCTTTCCTGGCTGTGAGGCAGGGTGTGGGAGCCTGTTGTTGCTTTTGCTGCCACAACCGTTGCCGGCATTTGATTACCAATCGAGCGACCAGCTCAGCTAACGGAGTTACCGTCTTCTGCGGCTGGTGGGGCAGGAAGACCCATTCCAAGATGTGCAAGGAATCTGACCATTTGTCATTCCATTGGCCAATGATACCTGTAGGGCATAAATCTGGAGCAGTGATGAACACAGTGATATCAACGGAGGGGTCAATGCGGTACACTTGGCAAGCAGAAACAGCTTGCTGAACCTCCTCCAGGGCCTTACGTGCTTCAGGGGTCAATTCACGAGGTGACTTCAAATCGGTGTCTCCCTTTAACAAATCATACAAAGGAGACAGTTGTGCATTGGTTAGTCCCAAATACGGACGCAACCACATGATGACACCTACCAATTTCTGGGCGTCATTCAGTGTTTTCACCGAACGCACAAATTGCACCTCCTGGTGACGGATTGTCCGTTCCAGAATCTTGACTCCCAAATACTTCCAAGGAGGCTCTTGTTGAACCTTTTCTGGAGCCACTTGCAGCCCATGAGCGTGCAAAGCATCAATCAACTGAGGCTGTATCCTCAGCAGTTCATCCTGGGTGGGTGCAGCCACCAGAATGTCGTCCATGTAGTGATATACATGGGCGTTGGGAAACTGCCTGCGAACTCCAGACAAGGCACGGGCCACATACCATTGGCATATGGCGGGAGAATTCCGCATCCCTTGGGGCAAAACCGTCCATTGATATCTCTGTGCGGGCTCAGCATTGTTAATTGCTGGCACCGTGAAGGCAAATTTTGGTTTGTCATCGGGATGTAAAGGGATCGTAAAGAAACAATCCTTCAGATCCACGATGAGGATCGGCCAATCGGCTGGAAGCATGGTAGGCGACGGCATGCCCGCCTGCAACGTTCCCATGCCTTCCATCGCGGCATTCACTTTCCGGAGGTCTTGTAACAACCTCCATTTCCCAGACTTTTCGAATGCAGAAGACAGGAGTGTTCCAGGGACTGGTAGAAGGCTCCAGATGACCCTGGTCCAACTGCTCCTGCACTAGATTTCGAAGGGCAACAAGCTTTTCTTTAGGGAGGGGCCACTGGTTCTCCCAGACAGGTTTGTCCACCAGCCACCGTAAAGGAGGCGTAGGACAGTCTGTGCCCTTCATCACAGTGGCCCCCATTAAAAATCCGTCCCGATGCGCACCCCCCACGCGGCCAGAACATCCCTCCCCCAGAGGTTAGCCTCAGTCGAAGTAACATGAGGCCAGACTACAGCTGATTGTCCCTCTGAGTTCGTGATGACCACGGGCTGCTGGCTCATGTAGCACTGCTTCGTTCCTCCCAGTCCCGCAACAGGCGTCTGCACTGGACTCAAGGGCCACTCTGGGGGCCAGGCAGCGAGCGAGAGGATCGTGATGTCAGCGCCGGAGTCAATCAGTCCGCGGAGGCAAATTTCTGGAGGTGTTGCGCCCGGGATGGACAGGGTACACGGCATCGTGGGACGGTCGTTGGACAGGACAGCGGTCCAGTGCACTTGAGGCATCCCAGTGGACCCAAAGCCGCCGTCTCCTCGCGACCGGTCAACTGCCCTGCGAACAGAGGATCTAAAAGGCACAAGTTGAGCAAGCCGTGTTCCCTTTGGGATAGTGACAGGGGGTTTTGATGTGGATACCATGGCACAAATTTGTCCCGTGAAATCCGCATCAATGACTCCCATGTGCACAATGAGACCCTGAAGAGTGGTACTAGACTTCCCCATAAGGAGAGCACTCATACCATCACCCAAGGGGCCAAAGGCATCCAGTGGGACCTTGTGCACGTCGCTGGTCTCTAACACAACTGTGTCTGCTGTGCAGACATCAACACCTGCTGAGCCACGGGTGCTGGCTGCGAGTTGACCAAGCAGACCTCCATCGGCTCTGTGGCTTGGAGAGAGATTTTTGTTTGCGCGCGTCTCCCCTTCGCGCTTCGCTTTCCGTTTCCTGAGCCCGGCAAGGCCTGACCGTTAACGTGAACGGTGGCCTTGCACGCATTCGACAGATGATTCGGTCTGCCACAGCGACCACAGAAACACAAGGGAACTGTGGACTTCTTTCGCTTCTTCCCCTGTTTCCCGCTGGCCTGCACAAACCTTTTCTGCTGCTGGCTGCCCTGGGGCACTGCCCAGACTGGTTGCACAGCAGGGGCCAGAGCAGGCTGCATGACAGTGGTCATAGCAGGCTGCACGGCAGTGGTCATAGCAGGCTGCATGGCAGTGGCCACAGCAGCCCACTTACGACCTGAGGTGCGCAACCTTGCACAGGCCTGTGCCATCTGGGGGACAGAAGGATCCCCAGGAAGCGCCTCTATGATTGCTTTGCAGGCAGCATTGCAGTTGTGCCTCGCAAGGTGTTTGAGTATATGTCTCCTTGCGTCAGGATCTGCCACCTGTTTCTCCACAGCAGCAGTCAGCCTGCCTGCAAACTGCAGGAAAGGCTCGTCAGCCCCCTGGACAGCTGCTACAAAGGACTCCTTCGGGGCCGCCATTTCGATGGTTTGGATGACTGCTGCCATGCCTGTCTCCTGGCACTGCTCAAGCACCAGGGGGTCAAATCCAGCCTGCCCATTAGGGCTAGCATAATTGCCTGTGCCCAGCAGTACATCCGTGCTGAGTGCACGTCTGGGGTCGTCTGGGGCCCGCATGGCATTCCACAGCACGGCCCTGACTGCTAAATCAGTCCATATGAACTCGAAGATCTCATATTCCACAGGCTGAAAAAGAACACGAGCTATGCTTTGTATATCATATGGTGTCAGCAAGTCAGCAGCCAGCACTCGGAGCATCTGCATGACCTGGTCAGACCCCAGGCCATATTTGCCAGCCTGATCCCGGAGCTCCATTGTAGCCTTCCAGGATAGGGGTTGATATGTATTTTGGGTGACACCCCTAAGCACAGGGAAAGCCTGGAAGCCCCCCGATGAGACGGCAGCAGCACCTGTTACATCCCGTCCCGTGACCCCACAGGCTCAGGGTCAGGTGCCTGACCGGGGGCCAGCTCGACACCATCTGACATCGCGTCGCCCGCAACATCAGCAGGCCCAGAAAAGTCATCTTCGTAATACTGGAAACGCTGTGAGGAGGGGAGTTCAAGCATCTCCCCGGCCTTGGCGTAGGTAGCTTGCCAAAATCGCATGAAGTCCCTAGGACGCACGGTGATCTGGCACGGGGGGAGTGTCCACAAAGACGAGGAGAAAGATCCCCCAGTCCGGGCCCCCCCGACTCCAGGGGTCCAAGGGTCTCCTGCTGGACCCATCACCGCTCGCACCAAAAGTGAACAACGTGGTGTCCGCAGTCACTGGGGCCCCCGCGCCCGCAGGAAACTGGGGTGCCGGGGCAAAGCTGGCTCCAGCTGAGCCCACTCCCCCCAAGGAACCAGCAGCACTGGTCTCATCACGGGCAGGGGTCCCCGCAGCAGCCGGCGGGCACCCCGGCGCGGATGGGACGGCTGCAGCCGCGGGCACCGCCACCCGCGGCGCGGGGGGGGAACGGGGCGTAGAGAGAGGTGCGGCCCGCGGGGCCACGTCCCCGCCCCGCGCCGTGGCCCGGGGCGGCAACGAGGGCGGCATGGATGGAGCGGGCAGTCGCGCAGCCCGGCTCGAGCCCAAGGCCACGCCCGCGCCGGGGGCACCACCGCCCGGCGGGGCCAGCGCAGGGGAGGGGGCATCTGGAACCGCCCCCAGGAGGGTCCCTCCTGTAGCTCGGAGACCCATCGGAGGCAGCGCCCCCCCCACTCGGCGGGGGGCGGGCTGTCCGCCCACCGGGGCGGTGCCTGACAGATCAATCAGCGCCCCCTCCCCGCCTGCCTCCGCCGCCCGGTCACGCCCCTCGGGCTGCACGGGGGCGGGGGGGGGTGGAGGTCCCGCCGGGGCCGGCGGCTCCGCCGGCCCCGCTTTCCCCGCCCCCAGGGGTGGATCGTGCAGATGCCACAATGTGGGCACAGCGTAGTCACAGAGTCCTGCCCAATGAGAGGCAGAAACCGATCCTGGGACTCTTCCCCACCCCCGAACGCCGGGAAGGCACGAGGGGGGGGCAGTTCTCTCCCACTCTGCCGCTTCTGCGGAGCGGGGAGGGGCGGGGCCGGCTTTGCCGGCCCCATGGAGCCTCCAGCGGGCTGTGGGGCTCCGCCCACGCCCTGGCCGGGGGCCCGAGGGCCACGCTCCGAGACAGCGCTGTCTCCCTTCACAGCGCCGCGGGGGGGGAGGGAGGGCTCTGCCTCCTGCCACGGCTCAAAATCCCCCCCCGCCTCTGAAAGGACCTCGGCGTCCCCTTCACCCCCTCGGTCCTCCAGGACGGAAGAACCTGGCCGGGAGCCGAGATCTCGAACAGAACCTTGGGGACTAGAACTCTCAGACCAGTGAAAAGAGCTATTAAACCTCTTCCAGTGCATTAAGAGTTTTGCGATCTCAACGTCGCAGTCAATAGAAAGGGTCTCGAGGAGGTGTTCTCCAAGCAGTGACCAGGCCACCCTGCAGAATGCCTCCTCGGGATCCGAGAAAAACCCTTGGCCTCTCGCCCACAGGAAGAGTTCCTCAAAGCCACCCTGGGAGACAGAAACCTGTCTCCTTTCCAGCAAATCTCTCCAGATATCGAGGACCAGTGAGTCCTCCCCGAAAGACGCAAGGGTTGGCATGTTTCCAAAAGCTGCAGGCAAAGTGCCAAGCGGCCACTACAGAAGCAGGGAAGAGAGGGGTTTAAAATTCACCGATCTCACCCAAAGTGCCTGACACTCCGATGAGCACCTGACGCTGTTCACACGAGGGTCACCAATTGTTTCAGTCGGGGTCACCAGTTGTCACGCTGGACACGGAAGGAGGACACTGGACACGCTCAGTCACCCAAGGCAAAAAAGGAGAACTTTATTTACAGTTTCTACATTTTATAGACTCTCTAAAATGAGAGTGGATTGGAGGATAACATATCTCCTCCAAATCACATTGGCTAGTTGAACAGTCTGTCAATTCATTCCTCCTCCAAGAAGGAATGTGAAAAACACAAAGTGTTTTGAGAAAAGTGTGGGAATTCTGACTCCAAATATGTAAATATCAAAAGGCTTTTGAAAATCAGGGCAACAATTGCCGATCTGGAAGTAACCTTTGACTGGGTTGTGGCTGTTGATGTGAATGACAGATACTGTGCCCTTTCATGAGGATAGTGCTTCTTCTAGCATCAGGGCTGCTGTTGATGTTGACACACCTGGTCCTGCCATAGCTAGGCAGAGCTTTGCCACGAATATAGAGTCTGTTACGATGTTCAGGTGCTCGTCTTGGAAGAGTCCACACGCCAAGACTACTGCTGTCGCTTCCAGTTGCTGCACTGACAGTGTGGGGTCACATGCTTTGACGCAGTGCCATTGCTCTTCTGCCTGCCACACTGCTGTCGCGGTAGAAGTCGTGGAGGAAGCGTCTGTGAAAACTGTTGGTCCTGGCTGTGGTCTGTCCATGACCTTTGGTGGCATGTCTATGTCGACTATGGTCAGCAGCTGAGTCCAAGGTGGTCTGGTGGAGTAGAAGATTTCTCCTCTGAATCCGATGAAAGCAAGGGCTAGGTGCTCTGAAATTGTGGTTGACTCTGTGGTTGGTTGCTTGTGGAAGGGAAGGTGGATTCTTGTTGGCTCAGTCCCTAGGTGTTTCAAGGCGAGCTTCCTGCCTTTCATGATGAGGTTTGCGATGCATTCTATTGCTGGGGAAAATGCACGAGCCGGTCTTCCAAGAACCACCCATTGAATCGGTCGAGCCTTTTCAGAAGGTCCTTGGGCCAGTGCTCCCACTCCCCCTTTTGGTGTAAAGTGTACATACAAGTCCAGGGGCATCGCTGGGTTCCATCTGGCAAGTGTGCCAGTGGACATCTGCTGTTCGATGAAGTCGAGGGAGCTCGCTGCTTGCGGTGTCAGCTCCTTGGGTTCCCAGGGGTGCTTTCCTTTCAGGAGGTCATACAAGGAGTCCATGACCTCAGGAGGAATCAGGACGATGTTGCGAAGCCACTGCAATGATCCTACCAGACATTGCACGTCATGGAGCGTCTTGATGTCTCGGTGGACCTTCACCTTGGGAGGTGTCACGTAGGAGTTTGTGATTCCCACTCCCAGGAAGGTGACGCAGGGTCCTCTCTTGATCTTCGCGCTCGCAATCTCGAAGCCGTTGGCCTGGAGGATCTCTGTAATCATGGATACCAGATGATCCACTTGGCTCGCTGATGGTGCTGAGACCAGGATGTCGTCCATGTACTGTATGATGGTTGCAGTGGGATAGGAGTGTCGGACTGGCGTCAGCGCTTTGTCCACGGTGATCTGGCAGATTGTTGGGCTGTCAACCATACCTTGCGGTAGAACTTTCCACTGGAAACGCAGGCTGGGTCGCTTGCCATTTGGGAAAACCACAGAAAAGGCAAATCGTTCCCTGTCCTCAGGATGCAAGGGTATTGAAAAGAAACAGTCTTTAATGTCCAATACTGCATATGGCTGTCCTTCAGGGATGGCTGAGTTCATAGGTAACAGTGTCTGAACTGGACCTATGGATCGGATTGTTTTGTTCACTTCTCTCAGGTCGTGGACTAGGCGATAGCCCTCTCCAGACCTTTTGGGAATTACAAACACAGGGGTATTCCATGGGCTTGTGGAGGGTTCTATGTGACCCTTTTGCAGTTCCCGTTCAACCAGTTCCAATAATGCTGCTACTCGAGGCTCTGAGAGGGGCCACTGCTCGACCCAAACAGGGTCTGATGATTTCCAAGTCAATTTGATTGGCAGCAAAGGGTGTGCAGCAGTGGCCCTCATTATAAATTTGTGATTCTGACTCCGAGCATAGCCAAGACATCCCTTCCTATCAAGGGTGGAGAGTCTTGCAAAACGTAGGGGTAAATTGCAACTGTTTGTTCTGGTCCCTTTTTTGTGTGAATTGTTATAGCCACCAATTGGGTGCTTTTCCAAGCCCTGGATTGTCCCCCCACCCCGTTCACAGGAGGGACCTCTTTAATTTGCCAATGTCTGGGCCAATGTGATTGAGGAATAATCGTGCAGTCTGATCCTGTGTCTGCCAAAAATTGAAGCCCTAAAACGTGAGGGTCCCGACTGCCATAGAGCTGACATGTCCCCCACACCCTCAAGGGCTCTTTCCCTACTTTCATGACCAGGGCCACCCAGGGATTCCGTTCTGGGACGTCCCCTGCTGACCCTGTGACGCTGGCGCAGTTTGTGGCGGTGGAGGGTGCGTAGTTGCCACTGGTGGTGCTGCACCGCTCTGCCACTGGATGGTTGGTGGGGATGTGATACTGACTGGTTCCTGTATATATATGGGGTATGAAGGTCCCCCACCCCACTGGGTGTTGGGAAAGATGGGCCATCTCGCAGTGGGAGGAGGCTGAATGTGGCCCGCACGCCCCCTCCCCCTTCCGTTTCCCCGGGGCTTGGATCTGCATTCCCTGGCAACGTGACCCTTTTTCCCACAGCTCCAGCAGGTCAGTCTCTGGCGCTGTTGGGTCGGGGGTGCTGCCACGGGCTGCTGTGCTGGCTGAGGACAGCTTGCTGCCAGATGACCTGCTTGGCCACACTTCACGCATGCCATTGCATTGGTTATAGTATGAATTGTTGCCTGCATAGGGATCAGCTGTTCCTCCCTTACCACATGTTTGATCATGTTGGCCAAGCTGGCTCCTGCTGGCAGAGAACGCAGGATGTCCTTGGTGACAGTATTACACTGTTGTTTCAGACAGTCTGTCACCACAGGTCCCCTTGCAGCCTCAGGCAGGGTAGAAGAGTCGACTGCAGCTTGCAAACGGTCCACAAAATGTGTGAAACCTTCACTCTCCCCCTGCTTAATAGTGGACCATGGTGTAGACTTGTCCACTACCCTAGAAGCTGCTCTAATGGCTTCCCTGGCTGCCCTTGTCGTGGCTCTGACTTCCTCTGCTGAGAGGCGTACTGCCTGATCCTGGGGTGTGGCCATATCGTCATGCTTGCCTAGCAGCCTGGACAGAGTAGAGCCATTCAGAGGCTGTCCCTGCCCTGAGGCTTGGGCTAAAGCAGCTGCGCATTGGTCTGACCACTCTTGCTGGAATACAATCAGCCCTGCTCCATCAAAAAACATACGAGTTATCTGTGATATATCGAAAGGCAGCATATCATCATTACTAAAAAGACCATCCACCAGTGTGGAGACAACGGCTGAGCCAATTCCCTTTTCTTGAATTGCCTTCACCACTGCTTGTATCTCTTTCGTGTTCAGAGGGGTGTAGGTCCGTCTTAAATTCTGCCTTGCCCCGGTAACTCGTACAGGGAAAGCATGAATAGCTGCAGCTGGCTTCCACTCAGCGCAGGCTATCTTTATTTTGCCCCAATCGGTAAGTTTATATTGTGTTTGTTCCTCTACATTGTTAAAAGCTTTGCTCGGTTTCGGTAGAAACCTCATAAATTCTGTTGTCTCCACTTCTGAATCCGTGTCAGACTCGGAGCTCTCAGTGGGGCTGGCTGCCGAGCTGTGATCCCACTCAGAGTCGGAAGCAGACTGCTGGTACACTTCCGGCTTGCTATGCCTTTTTGTTGGGCTCCGCCCCCGTTCCGCCTTCCAGGGGTGGCTTCGGTCTTTCCCTCGGGTTCGGCCCCGTTCCGCCTCCTGTGTCCAGCCCCTCCCCCCTTCCCGGGGGTGGCGCCGGCACGCCTCTTGGGGGCAGTCCCATTCCCACCCCCTGGGCTCGCCCTGCCCCCCCCAAGGAGGGGTTTTTCCTTTGTAAAATGACATTGGGAGCGGTTTCCGGCCGCGTGTGCGCCCCCCCTCGCTCTCCCGCGCGTGCGCGGTGCAAACCGGCGCGTCTGGGCTTCCCTCCCGCGCGTGCGCGCTCGCGGGGATTCGCACTTCCGGGTTCTCAGCGCCACGCGGCCAGCCGCCCCGCCCCCGCTCCGGACCGCGGCCGCCATTTTCGGGGTAAGGTGGCGGGGCTCCCCCCTCCGCCGCGGCGCTGGCTTTCCTTTCTGCCTCTCTCGCTTCCCGCGCGAGTTCTTCCCAAACGGATCGCGCTTGTTCCCCCTCCCGCCGCACCGGTTCGGCGGTTGGAGAAGTCGCGGTCCCCTCCACGGGCTCCGGAGAGGGGCTGGTGCCCCGCGCGTGCCACGGAGGCGCCTCTGGACGCGGCGATTCGCCGCTATCGGGCGCGCCCGGGTCCCGCGGACAAAAGCGGCGGGGAGGTAGGGGCGGGAAAACCGCGATATTTTCGGGGGGTTCTGGGGGGGTTTTTGGATCCGGGGGGTCCCGCGGGGAGTTCTGAGGGTCCCCTCGGGGGTCTGGGGGATCCGGACATGGGCTCTGGGGAAGGTGTAACGCGCCCTCTCCCTGCATGTCCCCGCCGTTAAACTGGACATCCCCCGGAGGTCCCGCGGTTCCATAACTCCCTCCCTTCGGCTGCGTAACGGCAAATAAACATGTTTTCGCAGCATTCCATGTCTTTTGTTCCTCCCTTGCTTTTCGCAAAGCCATCTCAACTTTTCCCCATGCTTTTAAAATTTTTCCACTGCCGGTGGCTTTTGTATCCTCTGCCAAAGCGGCAGTATAGCTCTCCCACCTCTCTAAATTCAATATATCAATGGGGCGCTGAATCGTGCCCAAATCCAAAAGCCTTGCAATAGCAAGATATAGATTCTTTTGCTCACACCGTATTCCCCAGTTCCTTTTCATAAGATTTACAACCTGCGCGAGGGCTTCCATGCCAGTCGCTGGTTCCGGAGGCGTCCCTCCTATTCCTCCGCAGTGGTTCGGGCCTGCCGCCACTGCCGCCGCCTCCTTTCCAGGCGAATTCCCGTCCCCCTAGGTTCTTTCCCGGGTTGTCGGTGCCACTATGTTGTTGCTTTTGCTGCCACAACCGTGGTGGCCTGGTTTAGGATAGACGGCACGGCTACCACATGCTTGTGTGGAGCTCGGGCTGATAACACACAGACACCAGTTTGGTGGATCGTTAAAAGCATTTATTATCTAAGGCATGCAGTTTAAATACTATCTGGTTCTTCCCTACGTCAGAGGGGTCTTACTACACTTCCTTTGTTAGGGGGAGAATGGAAAAGTACTGGTAAGTCTGTTAGAGGGGGGCTTGTGTCCTTGAAGTAGAGCTTATCTCGGGGATTGGAATGTGCTATGGCCTTCCCATAACAACCCGATATCTTCCGAGCGCCTGTCCCTTTTCCATCCACATCTCCCCCACAGAGCCCCCTGGAAGCTGCAGGAATGGAGAGGCAGTGACCTCAAGATGTCCACAGAAGTTCTGTCCATTTCTGAAAACACTCCAATGATGAAGCTGAAACTGAATATATTGTGTCCTGAGCTTTTTGTCATGCATGTGTTGATATTGCTGCTCTTACATTCTGTTTCAAGGGGTACCCTGTGATTACCCAGCTATAGAAAATGGCAGGTTAAGTAATTCATATGAGTACTACAGAAACCATTACTTTCCAAGAAGAATTGGACAGACTGCAGATTACAAGTGCCTCGATGGCTATTCAACCCCCACTGGAGATACCTGGGTTCAAATCACCTGTTCTGAAAGGGGCTGGTTTCCAGAGCCAGCATGCCTGAGTAAGTACATTTCCATTATATACTCAAGTCTGGTTTAATTGTCAAAGGTCTGTGCAGCAGAACTTGTTCTGATGGAACGCAAGACAAAACAGTTTCTGAAGGTCAAACTGAATTAGTTGACCCCTGGAACTGCACCCCGACTGTCCTCCCATCTGCAGAGCACAACCTGTCAGCTGGGAACACTCTGAAATTATGCTGTTGGATTTTGAGGACAGTTTACTCCTGAAAATATTCATTAGAGTAAGAAATATGCAGTAAACCTTCCTCTTCTCTGGCTTCTGGGGAACATGCAAGTGTATACCTTCATCTGCCCCACAGCTGCACACAGAGTTTCTACTCTATGGAAATATATTCTGCCTTCTGGGGCTTGGCCACTTTGGCCCTTAAGTCTTCATCCTCTCTCAGAAGCATTGCTTGCTCCCTTGGGAAAACTTTTAGAGCTGAAAAGGTGTCCCACTTTTGCAATAGGCTGAAATTGATCGTGGCAACAGCAAGAGAACCACATGCACTGACTCAGATTTAAAATGAATTAGACTTAAAATGAATCTAAAACAGCGAGATGAGGCCTCCTCCTCTCACACATCCTCAGTCACAGCAAAGTTCCTACCTCCTGGTAGGGCACAAAAGTGGATTACCAAAGGTTGCTCTTTTCCTTGTTGCCCTCAGTGGAGCGGTGCTCAGTGCAGGAAATGAGCAGAGCCCTGCCTGGAGGAAAGGAGCAGGCACACAGATTACACAACACAACTTTCCTTCAGCCATCTGCCTGACATCTGGGCTCTTGGGGACAGGAGGCCTGAGAGCCAGCGTGCTAAGCTGTTGCTAAAATCTCTAGAGCTGGTTGGAGAGGCTGCTACACTTCCCCAGAGATGATAAAATCTCCTGGAGGCAAATGCTGGATTTCACTCTGGGCTTACACCAACACGTTAGAGGCATAGCAGACCAAACTGATGTGAGAAGCACTGAAGTGAGCCAAGCTTGCTTGTGAGCTATAGGTAAGAGATTTTTGGTTAGTGGGCCACCTCATATCACTTTATGTAGTGACTGCCACTTCTCTTCCTGTGGTCCATTAATCACAAGGCACTGAAACAAAGCAGGCTTTCATTCAGATTTGCACACCAGTGTCTTTTTGCCATACAAATGGCTACAGAAAGGTGCTTGGAGGCCTCTTGTTAGTAATGCTTCCTCAGGCTTCATTTCCCTCAGTTCTTGCTGAAAACATTTCTGTGGTTAAATGTACTTTCCTCCCTTCTTTAGAAAAATGTTCCATCAGAGGGCTGGAAAACGGTTATTTCCCACACCGCAGACGCGTCGATTTTTACAAGGAAGGTGAAAGCGCCAGCTATGGCTGCCGCACTGACTACCAAGCTGAGCATGAGGAAGTGACATGCACAAGGAATGGCTGGGCACCTCCTCCGAGATGCACCCGTAAAAGTCAGTGTGCTTGTATTTTGGTGAGGTTTCTACCTAAAACTATTTGTTGTAGTAGTAATTTCTGAGAATGAAGACTCTCCTTCACAGGAGGATTTAGCAGTAAAGAATTGAACACAGTACAAAAGTTTTCTCTCAGAACAGAAGACTGAAACATCCAACCAAGTCTTCCATCCATTTAAAGAACATATTAGACATTATGTATTAACAATGTATGAAATGAAAAATGTATTCAACTGAGCATGTATTGAACAATTTTCTAAATCCTACTGCTGCTTCTGTTGTCATTTTTCTGCTGTGATTTTTATGCATGTAGTTTAGCAGTGCTTAACTTGGAAGGATTCTTGTCTCTCTCTTTCAGAAAAATGCCAGGGTATTGTTTTTGAGAATGGCTTTTTGAACTCAGAGAGGGCAACATTCGATTTAAAAGAGAACATCTCATATGGATGTCACGCTGGCTTTGTGACTCCAGAAGGACAAGAAACAGGACACACACAGTGCCAAGAGAGTGGCTGGACTCCACCTCCAAAGTGCATCAGTGAGTAGCTCAAGGATTCAGAGCTCCCTGTCATTGTCACCAGTATATCTGGTGGTCCTGTGGCCTCAGAGATTTGTCACCTTGATTTGCAGAGGTTTCTTACTGCGCTGAGGGAGATTGTTGTTCTTGAGTTTTTTGTTTATTTTGGTTTTTTTATTTTGAAGTTTTTTAAGTAACCCAATATCATATTCAGCATTACTCTAAAAAGGTTTTCTCCTATTATTGGGGATTGTTTGGGTTTTTTATTAATTCCCATTCTGCTTGTTTTATCTTTATCTCCAGTTCCTATTTCTTTTATGTTGACTGTTCTTAAATTCCCTTTCTTAAGCAAGCCTAACTCCTCTGTTGCCTCCTAGTAGCTTGTCCTACTTTTTTGGTATCTTTTTTTGAATCAAGGAGCTGAGGCAGTGCTAATCCTGACACTTGTCCCTGAATTTTACAGTAGGCTTTGGTGTGTTTGTGCAGCAGTGGGTTCTCATGGTTCTGGGCAAAATAGAGGAAAATAAAGGCGTCCTGCATCAGGTTTCCCCAGTTCACATTAGGAGGTTTTATTCTACAGCTGCTATTCTTGTGAACCCTAAGAGCAAAAGCTGATAAAATTGTAGTATGTCTTCATCTCAGTAGGTCTGAAAAGGCCCTTCATGCTTGGAGGTATTCCGAATTTTGTTCCTGTTTGAAAGCCTGAATCAGTCAAGCTGATATTAGCTAAATAGCAACAGGGATCAATCAAGACCCTCTCCAGTGTCACCTCCCTGTAGAATGAGTACTAACCTTGGGTCTCACCAATCACCTCAGGAGTCTGCTGAGAATGCTGGCTGGATTTCTGTTGGTTGCAAATGGAACTGAGGGAAGTAGCACAGCTCTAGGCACTGACAAAGGCCCCAGGAGCAGCGTGACTGCTCCTCCTCTACTCCTCGGGATCTGCCAGGGTGTGCAGATTTTCTAGAGACTCCTCCTGACCCTGGAATCTCCTGAGAGTCCCAAGCAGTGTTCTGTTGCCATTGCCACACCTCACTGCCTTCCTCCTGCTGAGCTCCTGTGACCCACCTGAGGCAGAAAAGCTGTACCAGAACTGGAACAAGGCTAATTCCTTTCACTTCTGCTTCTATAGAGAGCATCTGAAACATGGCAAAGGTGACTGCAGCTGTGTCTCTTTTCAGATTTCATATGTGAACCTCCTCCAGAAATTGCTGGGGGTAGAATTGCTGGTGTTAAAAAGTCCCGGTACATCCCAGGGGAGAGTGCAAAGTATGAGTGCTGGAGAAATTTTACGATGACTGGAGATTCCACTGTAGTGTGCCAGAATGGGACGTGGACAGAGCTGCCAAGGTGCAAAGGTAATTTCTCTCTCTCTGCATCCAGCCTCCTTTTAGTGAGAGCATCATGAAGCTGCCTCGTTGCCATTTAGCATCTCAGTGCCCTCACAGCTGCCGTGGCTCTGGCACACTCAGGACAAGGCCATTTGCCCAGGTCTCTCTTCACATGGGCCGAGTTGACCAAGCTCAGTGACCCAGGTGATGGCTTCACTCCAGAGGGCCAAGTGCCACACCTTATGCAGGACAAGATGCAATCCTGCAGACAGCTGCAAGCACTGAAGCTGTGCTCAGATGGGGTCAGCTGGCACTTGTGAGCCTGAACATTGCAGAAATGAGAAACTCTTGCTCCTGCCAGCTGTTTGGTTTTCTCTCTGCTTGCCTCTGCTTCTCTGAGTAGTGCCACCATCGTGTGCGTGGTGTTTCTTACCAGGCCTTCTCTGCAGTGGAAATTCCTCTCTGACTGGGAAATTTCTTTCAGGACAAGCTGGAACATGTGGCAAGCCTTCAGCTATTCAAAGTGGAGATCTTCTTGTCTTCCCCTTGGAAGAATATCAACAAGGTGATACTGTGGAATACAAATGCCCAGCTTACTATACCTTGAAAGGATCTCCGACAATCACCTGTCGCAATGGGCAGTGGACAAACCCTCCAGTTTGCCTGGGTAGGTTGAAGCATGTGCTGGGTGGCCAAAGGCTGTGGGACTGCTCCTCTTGTCCTCTTCTCAGACCCTGAGGGCAGCGTTGCTGCTGGGGTCACACTGCTGGCAGGGCAGAGTGGCAGTGAGTCCTCCTTTTGTCCCAAAGCAGTTTCTTCTTCAGTTCAGCTTGTGTAGTCTGCTCTGCTGCCACCATGTCCACAAGGAGGGGAGTTGGCTGAACCCTCCCTGTGAGGGGATCTCCACCACTTGTGCAGAGCTCCTGAGAGCTTGGGCTGGGCACACAGCTCCACCCAGCAGGCTGTAAACCAGGAGGATGGCTCTGCAGGAGTGGCAGTGCTGGGGAAAGCCAGGGGTGCCTGTGTGATGAGAAAACAATTTCAGAAGGACTGAGCAGAAGGGAAGGAGGGATCTCAGAATAGACATGGGGAAGTTCTGTGGTTCCTGGTGTCTTCCCCACCTGTGCTTCATTCTTGCCCTGTGTGACAGTCGGTGTGACAAGGCTTCTCCCAGGGCTTTTTTTTTTCCTTTAGTTTCGATGTGAAGGTCTTTTCTGTTGCAAGTAACAGAGGGACAGAGCACATACTTGGAAGCCTTTTTTGATATATTGAACTTCTGTAGGCTCTAGGGACCAAACTGTTACCTGTGGTGTGTCTGTATGAAGTGCTGACACTCTTCTATTGGCTTTTGAAAGCGGCCTGTACGGTATCAGAAGAAGATATGGACAGAAACAATATTGAGCTGAAATGGCTTTCAAAAAAGAAGCTGTACACCTCATCGGGTGACTACACTGAATTCCGATGTAAACCAGGATATTTTGAAGACACAAGTTCTTCCAGCTTCAGAGTACAGTGGTGGGGGGACACTGAAATACCCACGGTGTACATTGGGAGGTAAGTCACCCCCTCTTCAGCTTTGCTGCTCTGTTGTTGCACTTTTAGTGCTGCAGGGAAGCAGAAAGCCCTTGCCTTTCCTGGCTGTGAGGCAGGGTTTGGGAGCCCCCTGGAAGCTGCAGGAATGCAGAGGCTGTGCCCCCCAAGAAGTCACTGCCCACCCAGCACACCTGAGCTGGGGAGGCTGCTGGGGAAAGGGCACTTGGGCCTCTCAGGGGTGCCAACAGAGCATCAGTGTGTCCAGTGTGAGATCCACCGGCGAATAACAGAAGTATTTTGTTGCAGTGAACTGTACCCTGGATAGTGACATCATGGAAAGGAACCATATCCAGTTGGACTCATCCAGGCAGTGGAGCCATCAGTATCACTCCGGGGACCCTGTTGTCTTTGAGTGCAAGCCCGGGTACCGGCAGGTTGTCCACTGGGAGAAATTTAGAGCACAGTGCCTGGATGGAAGGATTGCTTATCCTGTGTGTGAAAGTGAGTATTCGCTGCCATAGACACGAGGCAGGGCTTGTAGGAGGCACTTGTGCTGGAATTGCCTGCCCACTGCTCTCAGGAGCCCCTGGGGTCTGTCAGGATTGGTATTCATGCCTTTTCCCTTTTTTTCTCTTTACACAGGATCGTCCTGACCTTGGTAAATGGAAATGGCATGAGGGAGCCCAGCTGTGGAAATGACTGAGCCCTCAACCAACCTGCTGATTTGAGTTCAGCTTTTCCTGGTCTTTCCCATTTTGCTGTGCTTTGTTTGCAGCTTAGCCAATGTTCTGTCTTGGAATTTGTTCTTATTTTTATCATTGGATGGTTGTTTGCATATAATCCACATTAGACCTAGTTTTGTAAATATATTTACGTTTTATGCAGCCAAAGGGTTGTGCTTGCATTTGATCCATTCTATACTGATCTCAGTGTTATTTTATTAACAATTGTGTCCTGAAAACAGGCTGGCTTTGGTGGCATACTGAGACAAGAATTAAAGATGACAGCTAACTTGATTATTGTAGCGGTGTGTTTTCTATCTTTTTATTTATTGTTAATATTAATAAGTTCTTTAATGGTTTTTCCCGAGTTCCCGCCTGTATTTCTCCCCCTTTGGTGTCCCCCGCCTTTGTTCTCCACAGCCTGTCACTCTCTGGGAAGCCTCTCCTCTCCTTCCAGAGTGTTCGGAGAGAGTCGGTCCGGGATTGGAGCAGGCTGGGGAACCCCCACCCCTCGTTTCCCATTCGCTGTCTGTGTGCCATCCCCATTTCCCTGACTGTCTTTCCCTCTTGTGTCCACCCCCTTCTCCCGACCCCTTATAAGCTGTAACCACGCCTCTGGCAGCCAGTGAGGCACGTGGCTCCCCTGCGAAGAGCAGGTGACAATAAAAATCATCTAGCCACAAAGTAGCCTGCTCGCTTCCTACCTTCGTCAAGCCTCACCGACAACTCTCGTGCAGCTCTGACGCACCGGGGTGTGGTTGCCGGTCCGCCTGCTGCTGTCAACCGAGTCTGGAAGTATTCCTAGCTAGGGCTAGCCGGGAACAGCTGGAAGCCACTTTCCAGCCAGGCTCGAGGGATATTTTCAGATTATCAGCACACAAAGTGTCTTTGGCCTGGTCTATTCCTACCTTCTCCTCCATCCACTTGCTTGGAAATGAGCCTGGGGTGAGTGTCCTGAGGGCCTGAGCAGAAAGAGCAAGTGAGTCAAGTCTCCTCTGAACAACTCGAGGAAGCCTCTAGGCAGAAGCAGTTCTTCTGGGGCCCTTGAGCCAGATCTTGCCTGCAAAGGCAAGATGTTGGGGTGCAAGTAACGGGGATTTCTAGGTGAAGGTGGGGACTAGCTGCTGGTCCAGGTCCTGGATGGGTCAGTCTGTGCCAGCCCCAGCTCCAGCTGCCCCTCACAAACAAGGAGGAAGTGCTGGTGGAAATCAGTGGCAGCCTGGCTGTGGTAGCCATGTGCTAATGCACTCCCTGACTCAGAAGGGAGAGAAAAAAGCAAGTACCAGAGTACAAATCATGCACCTTAGGAGAGCAGGTTTCAACTTCTTTAGGAAAAGAGGAGATGGGATTGCTTGGGAGTCAGAGGAGTCCAGAAAAGCTTATAGGTCTTGAAGCACAGAATCCAGCAAGCACAAGAGTATCAGTTCTCATCTTCTGGAAGAAAAAAACATTTCCCTGCACTGGCTTAGCTCATCAGAGACTTCACAGAGATCTCTGAAGCACAAAAGAAATCAATGTACAGGGGATAGAGGCAAACAACAGGCTCCAAGGTGAGCAGTCCATGGCATTGATGTGGCCTGTATGGATAATGTTAGAAAAGCTGAAGCTCAGAGTGGCATGCATAAGGGACAAAAAGGGTCACAAGAAGGTATTCTACTGCTACACTAGGATGAGAACAATCAATAGGAAACTTTGAGATGGCACTAAAACAGGCATGTGATTTAGTGGCAGCAGCCTCACATGAAGCTGGAGTATTTGATGCATTCTTTTCCTCCAAGTTCATCAACAAGATGCTGCCTTCATGTCGGCAATCCCCCTCATCTGTCTTGTGCTCACAGGGTGTTGGTTTAGCAGGCTGGTAAAAACCAATTAGTGATCTTTGAAGCTGACAACCAGATTAGCCAATTAAGTACAGGTTTACACTTCTGGGTCATTTGGCTTGAATTCAGGAGGATTTTGGGAAGCCAGGCTGTTTCTCTCCCAGGGTGGCTAAGAGGTAACATCGTGTGGCAGCTGGGCAGGCCAGGCCAGGCCCTGCGGCCTTCCGGGCTTGTGGGGCCAGGCCATGGCCAGGCCCGGTGGCAGTGAGGGAGGTAAAAATGCCCCAGCCAGTAACAACCAGCAAGTGTTCAACTCTCCCCGACAGCTGCTCGCTTACCGGCCAAGGCCAGGGGGAGATATTCCCTCCTCCCTTCCCGGGCCCCTGGGAACATCTCTGAGTTTAGGCCACCCCAGATGAGACCAAAGAGAGGAGGGGGAAGGCATCCATCAGTCTATTTAACTCCTGAGATCCTGGCTGCTGTTTTTGGGCTTTCCTCCTTCGGCATGGCTTTGAGATTTTTGCTGCTGCCACCCTGGGCAGAGATCACAAAACCACCGCAGGCCTGGGCAAGTGTTAACTCTTTCCTGCCAGCAGATGGAACTTTCACAGCACTGGCACTTCCTGGAGTGGGAGCAGACAAAGTGATTGAACTATAATAAGACACAGCATGGACAGTCAGTGAAGAGAGAGAGCAAAAGACTAGTAAGACAAAGGAGGAGGAGTGGCCTAATTTGGCTGGATGTCTCCAGTAAACATGGAGAATGGACTATTTTCCTGTAACATGGGAATGCTGTTGGGGGATGTAAGGCTCTGGTGGAAAGTGACATGAAGCCCTTTGCTCCTAAGGAAAAGGAGATCTCTAGGTTTTGAGATGAAGATGATTTTGGAGATGGAAGAAGAGAATCTTTGTTTTATACTAGAAGAGGCATCCTTTAACAGTACCCCTAATGAGCAGATATGGCCCATATGCAGTGTTGGGAAAGCTGCCATTGGGAAGGACTCCTCAAAGGCAGGGTCCTGGGCGGCTGTCTTTGAGACAGGTGAGACCCACAGGAGAACTGTTCTGTGTTGTCAGTGGGGAATCTCTATGGAAGTTCTAAGAGAGACTCCTCTCCTAAAAGAACTGATGAAAGAATATTTTTAAATGGTGAAAATGACTGCAAATTACAGGTTTTGTCTCTTTATGTTGTATGTGGGAAAGTGAACCATTAGTGGGGGGAGGGAAGTGCTTTGAAAGCTTTCAATTAAATTCTCTTTTTTTTTTTTTTTTTGGTGTGTGTTAATAAATCTATTTGTTTACCTTTAAATTGGGGCTGTTTTGCCTTCTGTCTCCTAATCCTGTCTCACAGCAGAAAAATATTTAAACCACTACACTAAATTAAGCAAACAGAAACAGAAGTGAATGTGAAACCATTACATGATTTGGTGTTTCTGCCCAGTTTGAACTTAAAACTATTACACACAACCACACAGCCAGTGTTGTGTGTACATCCGGAGGAAGTGATGGGGGGAAATGAGTTCTACTTCCAGCAGCTGTTCCAGCAAGGGCTTTTGAATCCCTTTCACTCCATTTCCGCCAGTCAAGTCCATACTTGCTTTCCTCTTTCAACACACCTTGGATATGCCAGCTGGCCTCTCTTACACTGGACTTGAAATAAAGTTGTGCCAGATTCTGCTCCAAAACGGTTCTGTTTGCAGTAAAATCCAACATAATCCCCGTGGTAAAAGTACACTTGGTCTGCATAGAATGCTTGCAGCAGCACATTGTTTTTCTCCATTTCAGTCTTTGACAAAGTACATGGCTCTAAGAAAGAGAGACTTGATCAGTGCTAATAAATTGATTCCTTTTGGAACAGACTATTTTGATCAGGCTGCCCTAAAACTGTCAATTATTTCCTATTGTCTTCTTATACTGCAGGCAAAGCGTAGTTAAGGAAATCAAAAAACCACCAGATGAGCTTAACTTGTTTCAAATAAAACTCTTTCATATGTCACCGAAGACACTGAAATTGAGATTTAAAACTTCTACCTGACAATACCCTGTTGCATTCCCCCCTGCTCTTTTTGGGCCCAGCTAGCAGCTGCAGGGTGCTGGGGGCACTATGGCCCTGGGTCCCAGAAGGAAGGGCAAGTATAAAAGCCTTAGAGTTTCTGGAGGAGCAGTCTCTTGGTTGTGCCAGCTAATGGCAGCATGAAGGAAGGCAAGACACAACACGGCTTCTGAGGATGCTGATTAGATAGGGTTTATTTGGGATCCCACACTGGGGGGGTAGAGCATGGCTCCCCAAAGGAGAGGCTAGAGGCAAGAAGGCCAAGGCTAGAGCGAGGCCCAGGCAGAGGCAGAGAGGAAGAGAGGCCAAGAGAGATGCCAAGAGTGCGAGGCCCCTCATGCATCAGCTTAAGTGAGAGTTCTAGCGAGGGGGCGGATCCAAGGGTTGGACCAATGGGATACTGATAGGGGAGGAGAACACATACAAATAGGGAGGGGCTACAGCTTGTACATTTGGGGGTGAACAGAACAACCATTTAAGAAAAATGAATCACCACAAGACTCAGTTTTTAAATTGTAAGTATCTGATTTCAGAGAGAATTGGGGTTGTTCAGCCTGGTGAAAAGAAGTGTGCAGGGAGACCTCATTGCACCCTTCCAGAACGTAAAGGGGGCTGGAAGAAAGAAAGAAAGATGAAGACAGACTTTTCAATATGAAGTGAATAAATCATGGGTGGGAGATTTAATTATCTCCTTTAATTGTCTTTATTAAGCAGCTTTTAATAGGATGGCTAGGGGAGGGGATAGCCTATGCCGCTTACTCTGCATCAGAGGAGGTCTCCTTTGACTATGCCTGTGCACTTGCAGAGCCAGAAGTCCGTCCTCACGGTATCTCATAGGTACTCGGTCTGCTCATTTTAGTCCAGGGGAGTGTCCCTCTTCTCGGTCACTTTTCAAGTCATGGCGAGGGGATCAGGAGTGGTCTGCAATTACTCTGAGGTCCTCCCCACTCGGTATTGTCCTTTACAGTTTTGTATTTTTAGTGGGGGCCGCGGGGCTGGGGTCTTTTGGTGTGCACTGTACTTCTGGTTACCACTGAGTCTCTTGGGAGTCCTGGTCGTGTGCATATGGGTGGCGGCCTCGGCAAGCAGGCGGGAAGGCAGAAGGAGTGGGCAGGGAATGGGCAGGGAGTAGCGTGCTGTTGGCGTGACGAGCAGGTGGAAAGCAGGAGGACAGGCAGGTGGGAAGCAGGAAGCGGAGTGTGTCGAGGATGGGGAGCGGCAGGAGCTCAGTTCAACTATGGGTAAGGGGTTTTCAGGGTTTTCAGGGTTTTGGAATTCGGAGTACAGATTAGTTTACACATCAATTAGAATGAACAGTACAGTTAACATTCTCAATACAACTTCTGGCAAAACATTCAACTTCGTTCAAACCTTCTCAACATTCCCAACACTCTTAACATGGTAACCCTAATCACTTAATCTGCAACCTTTTCATAGACTATCTGATGTTTGATCAGAAAGTTCGGGATTTTGTTCATTTCAAGTAGGGCCAGGACCAATGGGACAGGGGGTTATGGTTTTAAACTAAGAGAGGCTTGTCTTGGTTTTGAAAGAAGACAGGTATCTGCTAAAGAGAGGCAGGGCCTCTCTTGGAATGGATAATTCAAATCCCCTTCCCTCAAATTATTATAATTTAGAAAATTATAATGGCTCTCAGGCAGAGATATGGGGATAGGAATAACAGTTCTTTACTAATAGGTATAACAAGGCAAACAAACAACAACAACTACAGCAATTAATAGTGAAAAACAGAACCAGGGACCTTGACGGAGCTTGGTTTCACAAAACCCGGGGAAGTCTAGTCTCTGGGGACTCCAAAAAAAAAGGTACCAAGCTGGAACAGTGGGGGATCCTGAGCTGGTGGATCAGATGAAATTCGGAGCTCTGTCACTGGTCACTGGAGGGCAGGGATTTCTGGCAGGGAAGGCAGTGCAGGGCGGCGGTGCAGAGCAGCTTTAAAACAGCGCCGAGGCAGTTGGACAGGGCTGAGCCAGCTCCAGCAGGGCAGCAAAAGGAGAAATCAGCATTTCCTGGGCACACAAGCAGATGATGGTAGCTCTCTTCAGGATCAGATCCCAGTGGTGCCAGTGAAAAAACCACGCAGCAACGGCAGCCTCATCCTCTCCCGACGCAGACCCCACCAAAAGTGAAGCTACCCCCAGCCCCCGTCTTTCTCCCCCCCCTCCTCGGGGGGAAACTCCCGGAGACAAAGGGTGTAGCCAAGTGCCAGCCTCCACCCAGCCTCCATGCTTTGTTTCACCTGAGCACTGATAAGTACCCAGCAATTAGTTGCCTTGCAACTCTTGGGAAAAAATTCTATAGGTGAAAAAAAAACAAGTCTAACCCCCAACAAGGCTATAGATTCAGCCTAGACAGAAGGAAGATATTACCACCAGTGAGAGTGGGATGTCAAACACTGGAACAGTTTTCCCTGTTTTCCCTTTTCCCAGAAGGGCAGTGGTTGCCTCATTCCTGGGAACATCCAAGGTCATGCTGGAGTGGGCCCTGAGCAACCCTGCTCCTTGCAGAGGATTGGACTAGATGGCCCTTACAGGTCACTGCCAGGCTGTTCCTTGAGGCTCTGAATTAGAGAGAGAAATAAGTGCTTCTGTCTCCGATTTATCACACCTACCTATGCAAACTGGTGGCAATGTCCATTGTCCTGCAGAGCAATAGATTCTCTCAGAGCCTTGCAAAAAATGATAGTCAGAGCAAATATACTGAACTGAAGAACCACTGTCATACTGGGGCAGTGCTGGGAGAGTAAGAGCTCCATTTGCAATCGAGGGTGGAGAGCCACATTTTTCTGAAGCAGCTGCAAGAACAGTAAAAACATTTAAGAATAAGAAACTACCAAGTTGGCAGCTTTATCATAAATTGAAGGAACAGGAAGGTTTCTTTTTACAGTTCTCTTTCTGCAGAGCTTTCAGTTTCCTGGGCTTGGAGAAGAGCTTCCCCCTCCCTTCTCCAGCCTTGCCCAGCAAAGGAAGGTGTAGCACTTTTCCAAGCTTGGCTATATTCAACAAAGTAGTTGCCTTGTGCATCTCTCTTGTTGAGGCTTAAGCATTGATTATTTACAACACACTCCAGGCCCACACAAAGTGCAAAGCAAATAATTTCTAAATAGGTCTAAGATTGATTAATTAAAAACACAATAAAAAAATTATTGCTTTACCTTGGATAACACATTTTGGATATTTCAGTCTGCCAAAGTCACACTGTCCTCCCAGGAGATGGAATGGCAGTAGTTTTCAGACACTATAGATCTTGACATGAATAGCATTTGTTATGCAATTTCACTTCATTCAGAAGAATAGATTTTGTTATACAACCTCCCTTTATTACATTTAAGCATTCTATCTCTAAGGATGCTAAATCAACTGATAGCTATTAGTCAGTGAGGTGACTGTAAATTAAGTTCAATTTTCTTTCTTGTTTTGTTTTGTTTCAAAAAAGGCTTGGGAGAGGCTTGCTGTATTCAACACAACTCAGACAGATAGTAAGAGTTGCTTTGTTCATGTAAGAAACTCCAAAATCATGATTATCTACAGCATGCAACTGCCTGGTTTCCACAGGGGCCAGGCTGGAGGATGGGGAAATTGTCCATTTCCTCTGATTTCAGCCAAGGTAAATAATCTGATAACAGAATGCCCTTTAAACTTGGGATGCTGGAGGCTGTGAGGGGAGCAGTGATCAGCAAGTTTAAATTGTTCCATAAGCTCGTTGCCTGATTTCACTGTGAAATGATAAATTACAGATGGCAAAGTGTGTCAAATGGAATCCTGCCAGTCTAGTGCTAAGGTATTTGGAGAACTATTATAAATGAAGATAGTTTTTCCAGTGGAATAACTTGATATGAAGTACCATAGACATTAAGGCATTTGTGGAATACCTTTGAAAATTCAGTTAATTATTTACAAAGGTAATACTTAGGGAGTGCTCACAGGTGGTGGAAACTGTAGATGGAGACAGTAATGAAGATGAGATTTAAAAGCTATTTTATCTTTCTGCTTACAGTGTGTTCGGGCAAACTCTTTGCAGCAGGTAAATACACTGAATTCTATTGTACATTGAATCTAGAATGTGCAGTCTGGGTAACTTCAGTGCAATGTCTTTCAACTTTTTACTGAGTAAACACAGCTTTTTAAATTTAAATACAGTTCTGTTATGACATGGCTGATCATCACAATTCAGCTGTCCCTGCTTCCTGTGTAAGCCACTGAACAGGAATATTGAAATGTTCAGGTTTTAGTTCAGAAGAAATTTCTTCAGAAATGTCTTTGAGCAGTTTTGAGGCATTTACACAAATTGAATTTTGTACTATTAAAACAATTTCTTTTTTTATTGAACATATTTTCTATCCCTATTTTCTGCACTGGTTTCTTCTTTTCCTTGTTTGGTTTTTTTGCTTGTTTTGGTTTTGTTACTTTGGGGTTTCTTTAAGTAATCTAATGTCATATACACCATTACTCTAAAAAGGTTTTCTGTTACTGGGGATTGTTTGGGTTTTCTTTTTAATTGCTATTCTGCTTCTTTTTCCTTTAATCTCCATTCCTTATTTCTTTTCTGTTGACTGTTCTTAAATTCCCTTTCTTAAGCAAGCCTAATTCCTCTGTTGCCTTCTAGTAGCTTGTCCTACTTTTCTGGTAACATTTTCTGAATCACGGAGCTGAGGCAGTGCTAATCCTGACACTTGTCCCTGAATTTTACAGTAGGCTTTGGTGTGTTTGTGCAGCAGTGGGTTCTCATGGTTCTGGGCAAAATAGAGGAAAATAAAGGCGTCCTGCATCAGTTTTGCCCAGTTTACATTAGGAGGTTTTATTCTACAGCTGCTATTCTTGTGAACCCTAAGAGCAAAAGCTGATAAAATTGTAGTATGTCTTCATCTCAGTAGGTCTGAAAAGGCCCTTCATGCTTGGAGGTATTCCGAATTTTGTTCCTGTTTGAAAGCCTGAATCAGTCAAGCTGATATTAGATAAATTAATGCCAAACCATTCATATCTGGGATGAAATTTTTACTGGGAAATATATTGGTCTTTTTTTCAGATATACCTTGTGATTTGCCACAAATAGAAAATGGAAACCTTGCCCAGTACTATTACAGTTTCAAAAGTTACTATTTCCCTATGCGTAAAGGAAAAAAGCTTTCCTATTCTTGTATAGTTGGTTACACAACTGAAAGTGGGGCTCAGGATGGAAGAATAACTTGTACGGAAAAAGGATGGTCTCCAGTGCCACAATGCTACAGTGAGTTAGCTTTATTCATCTCTTCATTGCTTCTAGCGTGAACATTTCCTGGCTGGTTTTCCTGGGACGTAAAGGAAACGAAGCTGCATAACAGAAAGGATAAAATGTACAGTGTGCAATTATTTATGTTGAGACCTATTACTATTATTCCATATTTCCTATTATTTATTATTCCATATATAAACCTATTACATACATATTTCTACAATAATCCATATTTTAGGGGCATTTACCCATTTATATTTCTTTACAAAAACTGAAAGTTTTCCAGTTTTCTCAGTCTGGGAAAACGATTAGTTTTCCCTTAGATGTATAACTTCTTGAGTCTCCCTAGCTCAAGATTCCTTAGCTGTATTCCCTTTGGGTACCAGTGGCTTGATGTATCATTCGATGATTGGAGCACAGTTTCTTCAATAGGTTGAGGAAATCAGATTAGATCAGAATAGCTCCAAACCCCTTCTTTTGCTTGCAGGAGAACAAAAATATTCAATTCTTTCTTTCTGAAAGCTCTCTCCTTTCCTTCAGGAAAATGCACCAAGCCTCTTTTGGAAAATGGCTCTTTTTACAGTACAGAAATGGACTTCAAAATCCATGAGGAATTGCAATACAAATGTAACCCAGGCTACCACACCCCAAGTGGTGGTACCGAAGATACGGTACAGTGTCAGCCACAAGGATGGTCCTTCCAGCCAAGCTGTACTAAAAAACTTGGTAGTATTCTGCATTTTTCTCCTTTATAATCTATTGCAGATGTATATAATTCCACTGTCCTTGCTGTACCTACCAGGTAACTGCCTATGACAGGCTGTCATTTGAGTACTCCTAAAGCAGGTTCTCAGCTGTACCTCTGGGGAAAAATTTGTCAGGTTTCACATGCTGCTGGTTTTGTGCACTTGTAAAGCTATGTAAAATGAGACATGTAAAATGATATACGTAAAATGAATCAGTAGAGATGAAATCACGCCGTTTCAAATAAATCCATTGCCATACAAACTTTCTGTCCCAAATGACGAGTGGGAAACTTGTGCCAAAACTGCACTTGTAGCTGTTATTTACCAAGATTTTGCCTGGGACATGGCCACTTTTAACGAGTATCTGAGGGAAACTTTGGAACACTTGCAGCAAAAAGAGCAGTTAACATGACGCCTGTGCTTTGTTTCTTTGAGAGTCGTGCCAGGTTCCCAGGTTACACCACGGCAGCTACATGGGCGCCGTGCGGGAGGTGCCGTGGAACGGGACGCTGCGGTACCGCTGTGAGCACGGATACCGCACCGCGGCCGGGAACGCCTCCGAGGCGGCGCTTTGTCTCGCCCACGGCTGGGCCCTCACCCCCAGCTGCACCAGTACGTCCTCCTCTCTTGTGGTGTGCTTTTATGTTAAATGTTAACATAAAATGTTAAATTGTTTTGCTGTCCCCTATATTAATAACTTAGTCCTAAGTTCTACCCCTTCCCTGTACAGTAAGCGTTGTCTACATTGCATTCACTTTTGTAGCTGTCAATCCTTCCTAACCCCTGTCTTTTCTTCCAGACCGTTCCCTATCAATCTCCCAATCTTCGATGCCTTATTAGTTGTTGAGATTGTTATGCTTCTTGATTGGTTTCAGTATTGTATTCCCTGCCTTGTCCCCTCTCCCTATTGGATCCTTTCGCTGAACCCGGCCCCCAAAAGAGTCCCTTAAAACCCACTGTGCTGCCGTTTTGCTTTCATTTTCTCCTTTAGTTGGAGCTTTTGCTTTCGCTTTTCGTTTAGAGATTTTAAGTCCCAGCCTCTGCTCTGTCTTCGAGTTAGATTGTGTTTTATATTGCTTTTATAATAAACGAATCTCAGAGCTGCAAGCTGGGCCCTTCTTGCATCTTTTACGCTGATCTACTGGTGACTGCCTGGGACACACAGGGCCCTGGGGGAACCTGTTGCGCCCCCATAAAGAAAAGTACCACAACAATCCTCTTTGAAATCCTCTCATTTATTCTACGTAAAAATTGGCAAAAATCTGCTTTCATGAGCTGGTGGAGGGGGCCTTCCTCAACTGGTTTTCACTGCTGTGTTTTCTTCCCAGGAATAACTTGCTCCACTTTGAGTGAAGTGGCTCATGGAGGTTTCTATCCTGCAAAGAAAATCTATGAAGAAGGAGATGTAGTTCATTTTTTCTGTGACAAACATTATTCTGTCACCGGATTCGACTTAATTCAATGCTATAATTTTGGGTGGTATCCAGACCCTCCAGTGTGTGAAGGTACCCTGTTTTTACAGTTTTACTGTGTCAAATTCTTGGAGAAAAGCTCAAACTTTTTTCCAAGAAATGCTTTATGAATACAAAATAAAAATACAGGGTTTGTACCAGTTTGTAGGCTAAATGTAAATCAAGTGTTAGTCAAAGAGCAGAAAGCCAAGGCAGCAGGAAGGGAAGCAATAGTAACAGGAACTACATTTCAGTGAACTCTAATTAGATCAGCCTAATTAATCAGTATCAGACTGATACTGTCTCTTACTGTTGCTTCTCCAAGTTGTATCCCGGAGAAGCAGGAATAAACAGTTGCAGGGAATTTTTAGACCCTGAAGCTCAATAAACTATGTTCAGAATACATGAATTAAGTTTAACCAGGCCTGCTTAATCCTGCCTTGTGAGTTGGGGATGTACCTCTTGAGAGGCAATAAAAATTAAAGCCTCAAAAAAAAAATTGTAATAAGGTCCTCCTTAGCTTGTAGTATGTTTTAGAGTTGTACAGCCTCCCAAACTTCACTTGTTTTGAACAGAATTAATTAAAAGATTGTCCTGAGGACGGAAACACATCTTTAGCAATTGCTATCACTTCCCTCATCACTGGGGGATAATGAAGAGTCTCAGTAAAGAAAGTTCCAAAAGAATGATAGGTGAACCAGTTGAGATAAAGAACAAAGCAGAAAGCAGCACAAAACAACCCTTACTACAGCTTAGACTCCAGCCCTATGTTTATTCTCATGAGACAGCAGGAACTTTTCTTGAGTGAGTGCAGAGAAGGTGCAGACACGCAGAGGATGAAAACAAGGCCTAAATCTACTTTTGAGGATATAGTAATTACAAACTTAATTTAGAGATAGGAAATGGGCTATGATTATCGCTTCTTCTGTAGCATTAGAATTAATACATAATCTGCTTTACATATTGTATGAATGGAGGGTATGGGAAATCTCTATTTCCTGCAGTCCAATAAAGAACATTTTATTAAGTCTCTGTGGAGAAATTATAAATTTGTTTGTAGCAGTACAGTGACATAGTACTTCTATTTTATAATTGTGGAATGCAAAATCACTTGTTTGTTCAGGTCTCCCATTGTATTAAGAAAATTAAGAAAATTTTATTAAGAAATTACTCTGGCTTAGCCAAAAAAGCCTTTTGAGTGATAGGCTTGCATTGTGTATGGTGAGCTTAATTGTCTACCTGGTTTGGGTAAGAGAGAAAACAACAATAAGCAAATTTTTATTTTCAGATGTAAAAAACAAATGCCCTCCACCACCACTCCCTCATGGCCATATCAGCACAGCCAGAAGAACATATCATAATGGAGACAAAGTTCGTGTACAGTGTACCTTGGGAAGGAGAGGATCTGAGGAAATCCAGTGTGATGGAGGAAAATGGACATCACTCTCTAACTGTATTGGTGAGTACTTTTGGGAAGGCTGACAACTGAACTGAACTGATTCTTTAACGCATGCCATAATTTTCTGGAGAGTCTCATATACTCAAAACTGTTATCCTTCTTCTGTTAAAAGGCTTGAGAGACAAAGTGCTGCATATTTTGCAGGAAATCGTGGTTCACAGATTTAAAAAAAAAAAAAAAAAAAAAAAAGATGGGCTAGGTGAATTCAGCTGCCACCTGTGACATCTTCCCTGGAAAACTGGGATCATTACATTTTACAGTGCACCATGTCTGTCTGTTTTAGTACTTTAAAATGAGCTGTTTCTATGAAAACTGGTTCTGAGTCTCTGCTATGGTTACAGGAACCGTGGATAAACAGGAATCTGGGGCACCACCACCATTCGAGGCAGATGCAGAAATAATGGCAAGCCAAACACATAACAGTCCAGCTATGAGTAGGTGAACATTGCTCTTCTATTTAAAAGGGACTCTCCAATCCAATTATAGGAATTTTATGACTACTTTTATTCTTTTGCTATAGGACAGTTCCTTATTCTTGAAAATGCTTGCATGGGCTACAGATGTCAATGTGGCCAATAAGTAAAAGGCTGTTGTTGCTTATTTCTAAATTACACCAATAAGCCTGCTCTGTATTTATAATTTTACTTCAGACAGAGCATTTACTTTCAGTCAATTTGTACTCTTTAACATTATTTGGACATGCAAATTCATGAGTATTTTGTTGTTCCTTTGATTAATACTTCCAATGTGGGTTCTTTTGGCATTTTTGAACCAAACATAGATGAAACATTTCAAGTAACAAATAAGATTGTCTAAGTCACATAAAAAGAACTAATCTGTATTGTGTGTAAACCAGCAAGAGTCAAAAGTAGGCACAGATTTAAAGTGTAGAGGGAAATAAAATGCCTGTCTGCAATTCAGAAAGGCAAGTATAGAGTCTCTGAAACTCAAATTTGGAAAAGGAATTATATTGGGTTTAGATAGTATTTGTTTGCAAATTTTTTTGCTCAGTCTAATATTGGTCTAATACTTTCACCAGTTGTGAAAGTTGTAATCTAATCAAGATCTAATTGCCTCTCTCTCTATCCCATATCAGAAATGCAGCAAGACTGTGCCTCTCCACCTGTGATTAAGAATGGTGGTGCCCTGGGTCCATTACTGGCAAATTACAAAAATGGTTCCTGGGTAGAATATGCTTGTCAGCATTACCACTTTTTGGATGGGCCCAGTACTGTTTACTGTGACCACGGAAACTGGACAGAACAGCCAACCTGCTTAGGTGAGTTGGAAGGAAAAGCAAGGTTTGTCATATGTAATATAAAAAGGGAAAATTGGAAGGAACCTCTAAGTAATCTTTTCATTACCATCTTTTACCTTCTGTTGGAATTAATAAAGATTCCAGAAATATGAGGATGAACCAAAAGTAATTTTTAGCAAGCCTCTCCTGCTGGCTATCCTCTGGCCTCTTCTTAAAACCACCCAATTAAATAGATTCCTCTGTTTCCTGAGTGAGCTATTCTAGTATATAGCTACCCCTGTTTCCTTGCAGGATTCTCCAATTTCTTTCCTCGATATTGTCCATTCAGTTAATTTCTTCCTGTCTTTCAATAGATGATAAGAAGGAATGGTGTGGCCATCCCAAAATGACTTTAGATACAATTAACAAAGAATTAGCAATGGCTTCTTGGAGTTTTGTTTTTAAACTTGCAGGCTTTTTTTTTTTTTTTTTTTTTTAATTATGTGTCTTTATATCTGTTGTTTCATCCTGGCCTGGACTTTTAAATTTTTCTGTGCTGTTTTTATGTATGCTGCTCAAAACAATGTATAGAACTCCCACTAGAAAATTACCAATGCGAACAGGAATACAAACAAGAGCTGTTTGTTTATCTTCCTTCCTCTAATGAAATAATTCAATTTTGCTAACATCCTTTGTTAAATTGGCTCACCTTGCAGTTTGTAATCTACCATGAAAATGAAAATACACAATCAGTTCAGTTTTAATTGCATATTTCTAAATGAAGAGAAGTTACCTCCTCTAGACTGAAAGGTCAGCATTTATGGATCTTGACAATATGTGGTACACCTAAAGCTGCAAAAGCACTACACCAATGCAAGATCACATCTTTTTGCCTTCTGTACATACCGCAGCTCAAAAGGCCTTAAAATGAGTGTCCACAGAAACATAAGTGAGTGGTGACTGTTTTTCTGTGCTGATAGAAATACCCATTGTAAGAAATGCAAAGGATTGTGCTAACTGTCACACTGTGAGGCCCACAGGGGATGGTCCAGAGACAGTGAAATATATTTATACTGAGAGGTATGGTGGTAACCACCCTCCAAGCTTTTCCCTTTTGTACTCTTAATTCTACTTGCCTCAAAAGGTAGCAAGTGCTTTTGGTGGCAAGCTCCTGGAAGACAACAAGGATTCATTAAACTTTTTGTTTAATGAATCAAAAAGTGGTGCCAACTGCACATTCAATAATCCCAACAATGGTTTGATCTAATTAATTGTACCTAATAATTTTTGCAAGTCATTCAGAGTCTGTATAGAATGGTGAACAGTCACTGTCTGAGGTTTAACAGTTTGGCCTAAAATTTTCATCCCTAAATACTTCCAGGGAGCTTGCTGTTGTACTTTCCCAGGAGTAACACACAAACTATAACTTGTTAAAGCCTCTTGCATTACAGGCTTTGCCACAATGTGTGGGCCTGATATTTCTGAGCCTGAGAGAATTTTTTAGCCTGCTAATGACTGTCAACTCTTTCCCAAGAGAAATCTTCTCAACAAGTTTCTTTCTCAAAACAATCTTGTATAAACAACATTTCTTTCTCAAAACATTCTTCTGCCAGGTGGTGTTTTCTATTTCTGTAGCTTAACCAATAAAATTAGAGATGTCGTTCCTATGCACCAATCATGTTCATTTTGTATCGTTACACCTTATAAATAGTAGGAAGAATTAGAAAATAGAGCTTTCTATGCTCATTTGCCTTCTAAATTACTAGTCAATAATCTTTATTTCATGTCCAACAGTGACAACAGTGAGCTGTTCTACAGTTGATGCAGCAACTAAGACATCATCCATATACTATGCTGAGTTCCAAGACACTATAAGTTGCTTTTTCACCATTCAGGGTTCCCTAGCTCTGCATTAGCTTTAAGGCTATGTATACAAATATGTATATATCAAAGTTAGGGAAAGACAAATATAGCAAAATGCACTGTACCACACTATCCAATCAAGAAGTAATCATACACCAAGTTCTGATTTTGTTTAACAGCAGTAAATGTTCCAATCTACTTATGTTACTGATTTTCCTTTTGAGAAGGCTGCCTACTAAATGAGTAAGCTACATATGAAATACAATATTCTCAACCAAAAAGACAATACAAGGTGTACAGAACAGCAATTCTGCAAACATGACTGACTTAAAAACTTAATTTTCATATGCTCAATGGGAGAAAGCTAAGCTTAAATAAAATTTAATAGTTTATATAATAGTTTATAATATATACAATAGTTTATAGTTTATAAATTATAAATTATTTATAGTATTAATACAAATATTATATTAATATAAACTATAGTTTATTATCTCACAAAATTTCAAACAGTAAAATATTGTCAACACGCTATACCTCAAGTCACAACTATCCCACTTATTCAAAAGAAAATTCTTTCCTTGCTCAGGCCAATAATACTATAGGAGGGGGCAAGTCAAGAGAAAGAAAAGCCCTCTCACTGGCTGCTCTTGGAGGCAACCCCGTTTGATTCAGACCATGGCCAGCAGTCTTGTCCTTTTGTGCTTTTCCTTGTCTGTGATGGAGGCCAACACCAGATCCAAGACCTGCCCCAGGTCCTTCCATACATTTTACACTGTTGGTACCCAAAGCCTGCACATTATGCAGACCTTTAATTGCCTTCCCTTCTTTTCCGCACACAAAGGCATCTGCAGTGTTTATCTCTAGCACATCTTAGTGGGGAATAGATTAGGTAAATAATAAATAATAAAATAATAATAAATTAGGGCAGTAGTACAAAGAAAATCGCTGAATATATACAGTGCCTTGACATAACCTTTTCCAAGTAACCTCATTGTGCCATACTCCACTCTGTCTTAGCACATATTTATTAATTTGCATATAGGTCTCAGAGCTTTGAAGAAGACACAAGTGACCTATAACAGCTTCCTCAAGGAGATCATTCTCTGCAAGATCTAGCACTCTATTCCTTTTCCTTTTTCTAATTCCAAGTTATCCTTTCTCAAACACCCAGCAAACCTTTATGGAACAAACTCATATCACTCTGAACACAGCCTTAATACTAAGTAAATTACAGCACGTCATATAAACCTTTATCTGCAGAGGATCATGTATTTATCCTCAATGATGAACAAAACAAACTTCTGTTCTTTAATCTCCATAGCATATCAGGAAAACTCCCATTCATCCATTGCTTTGATCCACAGCCTTTTTTCTTTAGGATGAAATTTGGATCAGGTGTCTGTTGTTTCTCTGGAATATAATATTATCCTATTATTACCCTATCCAACCATAAGTTTGGAGGCGCTGTCAAATTGAATGAAATCTCTTCATCTTTGCAAACAATTTTCTCAAATGTGTCAGAACATGTCTGGACATTAAGATATCAAAAGCATCTCTGACCCTCCACATGTTAGTAGAGCAGCATGTTTCTGGTCAGCAGCTTGGAATAACTAAAAACATAGTAAACAAGGAGCTAAGAAATAGACTTTAAACTTATGACCTGCCTTATTCCAGGTAAGCTTTCTGTTTCAGGCTATCCCTGCAGAGCTGCTGCCATCTGCAAATTACCATTTCTCTTCCAGCAATACTTTAGTCTGCATGGCTTCTGAACAAAGTGAAGTTGCTTAACAAAAGCTATTCATGTCAAGATTTGTAATGTCTGAAAAAGCAGTGAAAAAGGTTACCACTTAATTTCTTTTGTTCCTTCCCCTCTGCCTTTCCCGCACGGTTTTTGTTGCGTTAGTTGGTTACTGCAAGCCTCTCTTTCGTGCTTTCTGTGCAGCTCTGACTCAGCCTCTCGGAGCTCCAGGTGGTTTTTGTTCTAGGGCTCGGCTCAGCAAACCTCCCCCCGCACTGCTCCCACGGCGCCGCTCGCCGCTCCGGCCACCGCTCCGCGCTCAGGGGCGGCCCGGGGGAACCGACACCAGCCCGGGCGCGGCCGGAGCGCAGCTGCCGCCGGGCGGGGGGCGCAGGGCTCGCTCCCCCGCGCCTGCAGGAAGCGGCACGGCCGAGGTGCGGCTGGAACTTGCCCACGTTTCAATGAAAAAGGCAGTTTGTGTGTCTGCTCCCAAGCCATCTCCTTTGCACCAAATAAATGCACTGCGCGGCTTCGCTCCATCTCCCTCATACCAAGTAAGCAAAGTGTGTAGCCTCGCTCTGTACCAAACAAGCAAAGTGCGTCGCCTTACTCTGTTTCTCTCGTAGCAAACAGTGCGTGGCGCCACTGTATCTCTTTCATAGCAAATAAGCGAAGTGTGTAGCGTTACTCCGTTTCTTTCGTACCAGATAACCAAGAGCATAGCTCTCTCTCCCTGTGTCCAGCACCCTTCTGCGAAATTGGTGACAAAATCGTAACAAAATGTCCAAAATGAATTTTCCTTCTCCAAATGTTTAATTCCTCATTACTATGTTTTGCAGTGCTTACCTCTTCTGCACCAAATAAGCAAGGCACGTAGTGCCCACTCTTCACACTTAATACCTTTCCTTTGTAATATTCGCAGCAGGATGTTCAATGTGGACTCTGCCGATAAGTGAGCCCCCATTCCTGAGTTCCCAGCCGCCCACCTGGGGGTGGAGCGTTTGTTTGAAAGTCGTCCGGACTTTAAGGCTTTGGGTCCCACCTACTCAATTATGCAGGCTCCTGCCTGGCTCGGTTCTACAGGCTCTCAAACTGCCTGGCTCGGTCCTACAGGCTCTCTGTCCGCCTGTTTTGGTTCTACAGGCTCTGTGTCCGCCAGGCTCGGTTCTACAGGCTCTGTGTCCGCCTGTCTCAGTTCTACAGGCTCTCTGTCCATCAGGCTCAGTTCTACAGGCTCTTGATCTGCCCAGCTTGGGTCGGCTGGGCTCCCCCGTCTTACTGCTCTTAGGTCTGCAGCCATCTGCCCAAATAACATCAGGGTCATGTCAGAGTCACCAGATGAGGGAGGAGGTACGGCTGACACTGAAGAAGGCTTCAAGCATCAGCACTTTACTGCTCTCCAGTACAACCTCTTATATCCTTTATCTTACATGGATTCCACCTGTGCACCCGATCTACCCTTCTGTGGGTAGAAGGTGACAGGTCAGTAACCTCAGCACTCTGTCTTTCTTTACCTTCAATACTATTCACCTTTCCTACGCAGTTGTAGCCTACTAGGGATGAGGCTCAGCCTCAGCCCCATTCCCAATCACTACTAGCTCTGACATCTGTTAGAAAGCATCCATTCCTTCTGCATGTGTTTGGTTTTGTTTTCTCTTCAGACCATTTCTTTCTATTTGCATTTTTTAATGCATCTGTAGTTCGTCTTGCAAAATTCAGAAGCATTTTAGAACCTGACTTGGGGTTCTCTTTCTTCATTCCTACAAAAGGGAGCTAAGGAATCAATTAAAGTGGCTTTTTATTAAAATACTGTTGTATTTCCTAGAACCATGTACTCTTAATGTAACTGATATGGACAGCAACAACTTAACATTGAAATGGAGACGGGAAGATTTAATTTTCCTACATGGAGATCTCATAGAGTTTGAATGTAAACAGGGATATGGTTTTCTCCATACTGCCATTCCATCTGCTGGGAGGGCACAGTGTGACCGTGGCAGACTGAAATATCCAAAATGTGTTATTCAAGGTAAAGCAATAACTTTTTTATTGTGTTTTTAATTAATCAATCTTAGACCTATTTAGAAATTATTTGCTTTGCACTTTGTGTGGGCCTGGAGTGTGTTGTAAATAATCAATGCTTAAGCCTCAACAAGAGAGATGCACAAGGCAACTACTTTGTTGAATATAGCCAAGCTTGGAAAAGTGCTACACCTTCCTTTGCTGGGCAAGGCTGGAGAAGGGAGGGGGAAGCTCTTCTCCAAGCCCAGGAAACTGAAAGCTCTGCAGAAAGAGAGCTGTAAAAAGAAAACCTTCCTGTTCCTTCAATTTATGATAAAGCTGCCAACTTGGTAGTTTCTTATTCTTAAATGTTTTTACTGTTCTTGCAGCTGCTTCAGAAAAATGTGGCTCTCCACCCTCGATTGCAAATGGAGCTCTTACTCTCCCAGCACTGCCCCAGTATGACAGTGGTTCTTCAGTTCAGTATATTTGCTCTGACTATCATTTTTTGCAAGGCTCTGAGAGAATCTATTGCTCTGCAGGACAATGGACATTGCCACCAGTTTGCATAGGTAGGTGTGATAAATCGGAGACAGAAGCACTTATTTCTCTCTCTAATTCAGAGCCTCAAGGAACAGCCTGGCAGTGACCTGTAAGGGCCATCTAGTCCAATCCTCTGCAAGGAGCAGGGTTGCTCAGGGCCCACTCCAGCATGACCTTGGATGTTCCCAGGAATGAGGCAACCACTGCCCTTCTGGGAAAACAGGGAAAACTGTTCCAGTGTTTGACATCCCACTCTCACTGGTGGTAATGTCTTCCTTCTGTCTAGGCTGAACCTATAGCTTCTCTTAGTTTAAAACCATAACCCCCTGTCCCATTGGTCCTGGCCCTACTGGAAAGTCTGTCTTCATCTTTCTTCCAGCCCCTTTTAGGTTCTGGAAGGGTACAATGAGGTCTCCCTGCATCCTTCTTTTTACCAGGCTGAACAACCCCAATTTTCTCCAAAATCAGATACTTACAATTTATAAATTGAACATTGTCAGGTAGAAGTTTTAAATCTCAATTTCAGTGTCTTCGGTGACATATGAAAGAGTTTTATTTGAAACAAGTTAAGCTCATCTGGTGGTTTTTTTGATTTCCTTAACTATGGTTTGCCTGCAGTATAAGAAGACAATAGGAAATAATTGACAGTTTTAGGGCAGCCTGGTCAAAATAGTCTGTTCCAAAAGGAATCAATTTATTAGCACTGATCAAGTCTCTCTTTCTTAGAGCCATGTACTTTGTCAAAGACTGAAATGGAGAAAAACAATGTGCTGCTGCAAGCATTCTATGCAGACCAAGTGTACTTTTACCACGGGGATTATGTTGGATTTTACTGCAAACAGAACCGTTTTGGAGCAGAATCTGGCACAACTTTATTTCAAGTCCAGTGTAAGAGAGGCCAGCTGGCATATCCAAGGTGTGTTGAAAGAGGAAAGCAAGTATGGACTTGAGGAAAGCCTATAGGAGAGGTATGTAGTATTCTTCATCTCTCATTAACAGGTGAATTAGGGTGGCCTGCTGTTCTCCAGGTCACTCCATTCAGCTTTGGCAAATGAGTGCTGAGTCTGAGCTGGAGGGGGCTGGAAGGGAAAGGCCTATGTGGGATGAGGATGAGCAGAGCAGCACAGGGATGCAATCTGGACATGCCCATGGGAAAAGCTGCAGGCAGGAGCTGTACTTCTTAACAGCACTCATGTCTCCCTTCACAGGTAAGGAGCTTCCAAAGACTGAGCTTGAGGAACAATATCAAACAGAAAGTATAAAGAAAGGCTTCTAAGGGATCTGTAAAACTACTTAAAACTTAAAAGTAGGCAAATTTACTGAGAAGTTATTTATTATTATTTTTTAAACTGTTTTAAAAATATTGAAATCCAAGTACTTTGTATGATTTCCTATGACATTTAACTATTGATACTCTTAAGGTTCTGCCTGAGAACAAGTGTGACTACAGCAATGAAGAAAATCCAGGAATATGGAAAATGTTTGCCTGGCTTCCATTTTCGTCTGTTTTAATAAAAAGGCCACTCTAAGGGTACCTTCTGTCTTATGTCTAAAGTCATCTGTCTGTGAAATTATAGCATGTCTGGTGCTCTGTATGAGTTTCCAAGGCTTCTGCAAGAGTTACATGAATAACAAAATAGGAAAATAAATGAAAGCATGCAGGAATAGACAAATTCTACTTCTTTAGTCAAAACCTAGTCAACCAATAGGTGGGAAAAAATTTTGATAAAAATACTTTACACGGTGCATATAACAGTAATCCCCTCGCTTCCTCTTACAGAGCAAACTGGGGGAAATGGAGTGAAAGGGATTCAAAAGCCCTTGTTTGAACAGCTGCTGGAAGTAGAACTCATTTCCCCCCATCACTTCCTCTGGATGTACACAACACTGGCTGTGTGGCTCTGAGCACAAGACAGATGAGGGGGATTGCCGACATGAAGGCAGCATCTTGTTGATGAACTTGGAGGAAAAGAATGCATCAAATACTCCAGCTTCATGTGAGGCTGCTGCCACTAAATCACATGCCTGTTTTAGTGCCATCTCAAAGTTTCCTATTGATTGTTCTCATCCTAGTGTAGCAGTAGAATACCTTCTTGTGACCCTTTTTGTCCCTTATGCATGCCACTCTGAGCTTCAGCTTTTCTAACATTATCCATACAGGCCACATCAATGCCATGGACTGCTCACCTTGGAGCCTGTTGTTTGCCTCTATCCCCTGTACATTGATTTCTTTTGTGCTTCAGAGATCTCTGTGAAGTCTCTGATGAGCTAAGCCAGTGCAGGGAGATCTTCCAGAAGATGAGAACTGATACTCTTGTGCTTGCTGGATTCTGTGCTTCAAGACCTATAAGCTTTTCTGGACTCCTCTGACTCCCAAGCAATCCTATCTCCTCTTTTCCTAAAGAAGTTGAAACCTGCTCTCCTAAGGTGCATGATTTGTACTCTGGTACTTGCTTTTTTCTCTCCCTTCTGAGTCAGGGAGTGCATTAGCACATGGCTACCACAGCCAGGCTGCCACTGATTTTCACCAGCACTTCCTCCTTGTTTGTGAGGGGCAGCTGGAGCTGGGGCTGGCACAGACTGACCCATCCAGGACCTGGACCAGCAGCTAGTCCCCACCTTCACCTAGAAATCCCCGTTACTTGCACCCCAACATCTTGCCTTTGCAGGCAAGATCTGGCTCAAGGGCCCCAGAAGAACTGCTTCTGCCTAGAGGCTTCCTCGAGTTGTTCAGAGGAGACTTGACTCACTTGCTCTTTCTGCTCAGGCTCTCAGGACACTCACCCCAGGCTCATTTCCAAGCAAGTGGATGGAGGAGAAGGTAGGAATAGACCAGGCCAAAGACACTTTGTGTGCTGATAATCAAGTAAGCTGTCATCTTTAATTCTTGTCTCAGTATGCCACCAAAGCCAGCCTGTTTTCAGGACACAATTGTTAATAAAATATCACTGAGATCAGTATAGAATGGATCAAATGCAAGCACAACCCTTTGGCTACAGAAAATGTAAATACATTTACAAAAGTAGATCTAATGTGGATTATATGCAAACAACCATCCAATGATAAAAACAAGAACAAATTCCAAGACAGAACATTGGCTAAGCTGCAAACAAAGCACAGCAAAATGGGAAAGACCAGGAAAAGCTGAACTCAAATCAGCAGGTTGGTTGAGGGCTCAGTCATTTCCACAGCTGGGCTCCCTCATGCCATTTCCATTTACCAAGGCCAGGACGATCCTGTGTAAAGAGAAAAAAAGGGAAAAGGCATGAATACCAATCCTGACAGACCCCAGGGGCTCCTGAGAGCAGTGGGCAGGCAATTCCAGCACAAGTGCCTCCTACAAGCCCTGCCTCATGTCTGTGGCAGCGAATACTCACTTTCACACACAGGATAATCAATCCTTCCATCCAGGCACTGTGCTCTGAATTTCTCCCAGTGGACAACCCGCCGGTACCCGGGCTTGCACTCAAAGACAACAGGGTCCCCGGAGTGATACTGATGGCTCCACTGCCTGGAGTCCAACTGGATATGGTTCCTTTCCATGATGTTCCAATTTAGGGTACAGCTCCCTGCAACAAAATACTTCTGTTATTCGCCGGTGGATCTCACACTGGACACACTGATGCTCTGTTGGCAACCCTGAGAGGCCCAAGTGCCCTTTCCCCAGCAGCCTCCCCAGCTCAGGTGTGCTGGGTGGGCAGTGACTTCTTGGGGGGCACAGCCTCTGCATTCCTGCAGCTTCCAGGGGGCTCCCACACCCTGCCTCACAGCCAGGAAAGGCAAGGGCTTTCTGCTTCCCTGCAGCACTAAAAGTGCAACAACAGAGCAGCAAAGCTGAAGAGGGGTTGACTTACTTCCCAGTGTGCACCGTGGGTATTTCAGTGTCCCCTCCACACACTGTACTCTGAAGCTGGAAGAACTTGTGTCTTTCAAATATCCTGGTTTACATCGGAATTCAATGTAGTCACCCGATGTGGAGTACAGCTTCTTTTTTGAAAGCCATTTCAGCTCAATATTGTTTCTGTCCATATCTTCTTTTGATGCTGTACAGGCCACTTTCAAAAGACAAGAGAAGAGTGTCAGCACTTCATACAGACACACCACAGGTAACAGTTTGGTCCCTAGAGCCTACAGAAGTTCAATATATCAAGTATGTGCCCTGTCCATCTGTTACTGGCAACAGAAAAGACCTTCACATCTGAGCTAAGGGGAAAAAATAATTCCAGGGAGAAGCCTTGTCACACTGACTGTCACAGAGGGCAAGAATGAAGCACAGGTGGGGAAGACACCAGGAACCACAGAACTTCCTCATGTATATTCTGAGATCCCTCCTTCCCTTCTGCTCAGTCCTTCTCTGAATTTGTTTTCTCATCACACAGGCACCCCTGGCTTTCCCCAGCACTGCCACTCCTGCAGAGCCATCCTCCTGGCTCACAGCCTGCTGGGTGGAGCTGTGTGCCCAGCCCGAGCTCTCAGGAGCTCTGCACTAGTGATGGAGATCCCCTCACAGGGAGGGTTCAGCCAACTCCCCTCCTTGTGGACGTGGTGGCAGCAGAGCAGACTACACAAGCTGAACTGAAGAAGAAACTTGTGGGAAGATAGACAGAGATAAAGCTAAAGGCCATCCTACCTCTGATATATTGCAGCTGTGTTAATTACCAAAGAATGGGAACAGCCTTGCCCTCACAGCCATGGGTGTGATAGAAGAGTGAGGTAGCTGGGAGGAAGTTGCAGTTGGTTTCAGTTGCAGTAGCAGTCAAATGGGGTCTGTGGACTGTGCTGTGAGGCACAAGGGCCAGGAGGTCGTGTAGGGACCACAAAGGATAAGACTTTATACCATAGATAGACAGGGTTAGGCGGCCAGGCTAGGGATAGGAAGGGGCCAGCCAGAGCAACTGAAGGAAAGAGAGAAGGAGAGAAAAACAGAGCTGTGTGGAGCTCTCTTTGGAAGCTGCATAGGAAAGGTATCAGAAGACTTCTAGATAACAAAGCTCTGATGCTTGGAGCCCGCTGAGGTTTTTACAGAAGCACTCTGAGTGCAGTGGCTGTCGCAAAAACGACAGAAACTGCTTTGGGACAAAAGGAGGACTCACTGCCACTCTGCCCTGCCAGCAGTGTGACCCCAGCAGCAACGCTGCCCTCAGGGTCTGAGAAGAGGACAAGAGGAGCAGTCCCACAGCCTTTGGCCACCCAGCACATGCTTCAACCTACCCAGGCAAACTGGAGGGTTTGTCCACTGCCCATTGCGACAGGTGATTGTCGGAGATCCTTTCAAGGTATAGTAAGCTGGGCATTTGTATTCCACAGTATCACCTTGTTGATATTCTTCCAAGGGGAAGACAAGAAGATCTCCACTTTGAATATCTGAAGGTTTGCCACATGTTCTAGCTTGTCCTGGAAGAAATTTCCCAGTCAGAGAGGAATTTCCACTGCAGAGAAGGCCTGGTAAGAAACACCACGCACATGATGGTGGCACTACTCAGAGAAGCAGAGGCAAGCAGAGAGAAAACCAAACAGCTGGCAGGAGCAAGAGTTTCTCATTTCTGCAATGTTCAGGCTCACAAGTGCCAGCTGACCCCATCTGAGCACAGCTTCAGTGCTTGCAGCTGTCTGCAGGATTGCATCTTGTCCTGCATAAGGTGTGGCACTTGGCCCTCTGGAGTGAAGCCATCACCTGGGTCACTGAGCTTGGTCAACTCGGCCCATGTGAAGAGAGACCTGGGCAAATGGCCTTGTCCTGAGTGTGCCAGAGCCACGGCAGCTGTGAGGGCACTGAGATGCTAAATGGCAACGAGGCAGCCTCATGATGCTCTCATCTGACAGGAGGCTGGATGGAGAGAGAGAGAAATTACCTTTGCACCTTGGCAGCTCTGTCCACGTCCCATTCTGGCACACTACAGTGGAATCTCCAGTCATCATAAAATTTCTCCAGCACTCATACTTTGCACTCTCCCCTGGGATGTACCGGGACTTTTTAACACCAGCAATTCTACCCCCAGCAATTTCTGGAGGAGGTTCACATATCAAATCTGAAAAGAGACACAGCTGCAGTCACCTTTGCCATGTTTCAGATGCTCATCTATAGAAGCAGAAGTGAAAGGAATTAGCCTTGTTCCAGTTCTGGTACAGCTTTTCTGCCTCAGGTGGGTCACAGGAGCTCAGCAGGAGGAAGGCAGTGAGGTGTGGCAATGGCAACAGAACACTGCTTGGGACTCTCAGGAGATGCCAGGGTCAGTAGGAGTCTCTAGAGAAAGCCAATGTTTCTGTACTTATGCACAGGAACCACACCAGCCTTGTCTCTCCCTGGGGAGCCCTGGCCTTCCTGGAAATCACAGGGGCAGCAGCCAAACTGATTCCCTGTTGAAGTGCAGGCTTCTGGAGGGCTGGCTGTGCTGGAGGAGCTTGTCAGCCTGTGCTGCTCAGGGCTCGGTAGGCACAGCCAGCTCCACGGAGCTGTGCTCACCCTGCAGCCACAGATTGGGACAGGGGACTCGAGCATAGCTCCTGAATGTTCCTTGTCACGGGAATCATCCTTCCACTTCCATGGCCCTAGCAGATCTCACATGGTCTGGGTCTCTGCTGGGGTCTGCATTGCTCAGAGTGGAGCACTGCAGAAGAAGAGCTGCTTCTCTGTCCTACTGCTGCTTCCATTCAGCTTTGAACACAAGAGAGAAGCCCTCACATGTCTGTCCACTCAAAGTCACTGAAGTGGTGGACTCTTGGCAAACAGGGTACAGGAGAATGACAGAGCAGTGAATTTCAGGCCCTGCTCCTTTAGGAAGGTTTTGGCTATTGATGGAAATATTCCCAATATTTCTGGAAGCATCGAGTTTAATTAAAGTGCTGTGCAGGGAAGCAACAGCAGGTTCAAATTTGGAGTAGCCAAAGAAAACAAGTAAAAAAGGCAAAGTCCCTTTAGAGTGTCTAGGTAGAGAACTGGTTGCCTCTATGCTAACAGGCAAGGGGAAAGCACAGATTCCTACCTCTGCAAACTGGTGCTTGTGACCACTGACCATTTGAACAAAAGACATAATTTCCACCTGTCATCTGGAAGTTGCTTTCACACTCATAGTGCACCTTGGCACCAGGCAGGTACCTCTCCTGAGGAGTGCTTGCAATGCGTGCATTGGGGATTTCAGGTGCAGCTCCACAGCTGACATCTGCAAAGAGAGGAGTGTGTAGCGAGCGACAGAAGAGTCACACAGCACAGCATCCCAGAGCTCCTGGTGAGCAAAAGCACTCGAATAATGCACATCATTTTCTACAGATAGAAAAAGAAGGTTTATTCTGATATATTGTATGGTTTATTCTGCAATCCTTCAGCACCCAGTACCGTTTGCCCAAAGTAACTAAAGAGGGAAGTTACAGAAATCAGCCAGCTGTGCTGCACAGCATTGTATGCCACCAGTTTGGAGAATGACATGATTTATTTACTATTTGAAGGTGCCTCTCAGCAACTGACATGCTTAGTGATGTGAAAATAAGATCCATTACCCTACAGTTAACTGCTCCTTTGCAGCCAGTGTGCATTCCTCCACAATATCTGCCTGCCTGATTTCAACAGAGAGCTAGGATTCAGCTACCAGCTCCAGCCCACAGGGAGATGATTGCTTTGCTGATCTACCCTGCTTGTTGTTTCCCGGGAGCCAGAAGAACAGGTGTAATAGCAGCCCATTCAAAGTCACCTGTTGGCTCTATTGGCCTGACTTACCTGCATGCCCAAGTAAAAATTAGTTTAATTCACAACATGAAATGCTAAGAAGGATCATGAATTACTTAGAAGTAGAACCTATACCTTCACACAGGGGCGGTGCTGTCCAATTTCCTTTTCTGCAGATCATTTCAGGGGAACCAACAATCTGGAACCCTGAATTGCACTGGTAGTGAATTGTTTCACCAGGCTCGTAAGATTTCTCCTTTCTGCCTTCAAATTGAGCATTGGCAACTTTTGGAACACTTCCACATGGCATTTCTGAAAAGATAATAGAAATTTGATGCTTGTGCTACTGTTATACACATTGAAGAAGTTTACTTTTCCCATCCATCAAACAGGTGCTTTAGAGAGCTATTTCTAACATCAGCATAGTCATCTGCTTACAGTGGAATTATATGATCACATAATTACAGTTAGTTAAAAATTGCACAAAAAAGTAGAAGAGTAAATAAGTCATTCCCCCAAATATACTGACTTCAGCTACTGAAATATTTCTACTCTCTTTCTAAACTTGCCAGAAAGTTTTACTCAGAGCTGTAGTCCCTTGCTACACTGATGTGATTTCCATCCTTGAGGCACCACAACAAGTTTTAGTCACCAGTGGACTCTGTAGAAAAGAGATCCTTGGATGAGGAGGATTTGCCTAGGACTCATCTGGCAGAGATATGAACTGAACAAAGACTGCAAGAATAGGAAGGAATATTTAAAAACTAAGCTGCATCCAGAAAGTCAGTTTTGCATCCAATCAGGATTGTTCTGAAGACATTCATGATGGAAGATAAGATTCCACAGCAAAATACAGACTGGAAAACCAGGCTTTTACTGATCAGCCTCCAGCTTAAAATTCTTTCCATGTCATTTCTAAATGCAGTTCCATAAAAGTGATTTTTGATATTACCCAAGCATGAAGGAGCTGCAGTCCATTTTCCCATGGAGCAATTTATCTCTGTTGGTCCATCTAACTTGTATCCAGAACGAGACACATACTTAAATCTAGCACCAGCCAGATACATTGTTTTCCCTTCTCTTTCAATTTTAAAGTTTGGATTTTCCAGCCTGGGAGCATCAGCACATTCCACAGATTGTGGTGGCAAACATGGTCTTTCTGAAAAACACAGACAGGACAGATAAACACTAATGCCAGACAATCAATATTGCAATTGGAACTAAGTCATAAATAATTTACAGAATACAGGACACTATTGAAGGCCCCCGTCAAAACTGAGACTCTATTATGCAATATATTAAACAAGAAAATAAGCACACAGCTCTTGAGGGATGACCTGAAAATTGCATACACCATCTCAGATAAGTCTGTGTAAATGAAAAGACTGCAGTTGTTTACGGCCTTTTTAGCAAGTTATGTTCTACTGCTTTCCTGCAGTTCCCTGTTCATGATAATCTTAGGTAAATAACAGCAGCCTCCTGCTCACGAGGACTGTAAATTAGTTGGGAAAGAGATATGCCGGTACTGACCCACACACTGAGGTGGTGATTGCCATTTCCCTTCTGTACAGGTTATTTCCTTTCTACCGACGAGCTGGAAGCCGTCAGGACATGAAAAAGCTGCTTTGCTCCCGTGCCTGTAGTTTCTTCCTACTGTCGTCTGCTGAGCACCAGACACCTGGGGTGGAGGTGGGCACACACTCTCCTCAGCTAAGGACACATATTCATGTTACAATAGGACAAAGAGAAAGGGTAGCCGTTCAGCAGAGATTACAACACAAACAACCAAGACAACACTGGTGCTAGATAACTCCAATAGCTATCTCAAGCTTTAATTAATATTGTGATTACTTTGTTCTGCTTCAGAAACACCAGAGCTGCCTTCAGGTGCTCATGTGCTTTCAGAGTCACAGAGAAGACAGTCACAGTTGTCTAAGATGGAGTTTCTTGTAGTCCCTCCTTTCTTTCTCACACAGCTGCACATTCTTGTGTGCTGTTCCTGTTCCTCTCTCTCTCATGAGCTATTTTAGGAAAACCGAACAAATGCCTGGAATTCTTGTTTTAGTTTTTCTTCAGACTAAGCTGGTAGAGGTAAATGAGAAAGCTAAAAGAAAAGAAAGAAATAGGCTAAATTTTTCCCATTCCAGGAATGAAGGACTCTTTCTGCCAAAGGAAAGAAAAAGGGAGAGAATGATCTCTAGGACAGAGATCTGAGGAGTCTTCCAGAGCTTGGTTTCTTGCTTCTAGTGGTTCCAGAAAGCTAAGGTAGGGACAGGGATTGCCATACTGCTCCCACTTCTGGGGAGCATCATTTCCCATAAATCTGGTATAACCCAAGCGAGGAATGAGGCAATGGTTGTTTTATAACCACACTTTCTACAGACAATATCCTGCTCTGCCATGCATAAAGGCAGCCCTGAGGATGTTGACCTCTGGTTGTGTCTTACATCTGGGCTGCCTCCCCTGGGTCTGTGCTTTCTCACTGGCCAACTCAGTTTTTTCTCATAGTTTCACTAGGAAACAATTGGGAAAATGGAGAAAAAAAACAGAATAGGAAGATTTTGAAGGGTTTGAGGAAATAAAGGAGCTTTGATTGGAGCTTGAGCTGTGTACCCTCTGTTTTGCATCTCCCTTTGGAAGAACCAAGCCTAAATTTATCACTGCATCTTTTCTCACATCAGAAGTGCCAGTGACAACCATTCCAAATGTCAGAGTAGAAAGCAGTAAGTCTGCCTTACCGAAGTGGTGCATCTCTAAACCTAGTTAACTGCTCAAATGATGGCCACAACTACCCTTTAGCATATGATCAAGTAAACATCTCTATTTCAGCCTAGTGATACAGCAAGGCTGAGAATCCTTAATAATGAACATTTATCATGCCTACATCAAAAGAAATGGTACAAATGTAAAAACATACCTGTACATGCAATCTCTGGTGTCCATCTCCCAGACACACAAGTTGCTTGTTTAACATTTTTATCAATTAATGAACATTTATAATGTATAACTTTATGGAACTCAGTCTTCATCTTTGACTTGGGATACTGGCCAGAGCGCACCAGCTCAACGTCCTCTGGAATTACACACTGAGGGGATGCATCTGAAAAACAATAAAAAGAGCTGAAAAATAGATTTAGATCTGACAATATGCACTGATGAAGATGTCATCAGTTGTACAGAAGTTCCACATGAATTTGAGGAAGAGGTTTACTGGGTGGATGCTTGAGCAGAGAGGTTGGAGCAGATGATCCACTGTGGTCCCCTCCAACCTTACTCATTCTGTGACTCTTGTGAGAGGGACTAATCCACATAAAAGTGGTTAGGGTGGGATAAGCCCAACACACTGTGGCACAATTACTTACTCACTTACTAACTTACTTAATTACTTTTAATTCCTTTTAATAATTGACTTTAACCACTGGGCAAGTGTCTATTTCCTTCCCTTTACAAAGCTGTAAGTGCAGAGTCTTTCCAGGATGAAGGACATGCTTCCATTGAAAAGGAGTAAATTCAAACCACTTAGTTTTGATGCATGAAACTATAGCATGTCCTTCAAATTTTGTCTACAACTATGTTACACTCACATCTGAAATTCTATGGAAACAGATTACCAGCACAAACAGGTAAAGGCTTCCATTCGCCATGTAGACATTTTATTTTCATATCCTCAGTATTGTCAGAGCCTGGTTTACATCCACAGGTTACTTCATCCCCATGGGAATACTGGGTCTGCTCTGCCTGACGCAGAACAACGTTTGGGATAGAGGAAGGTGATTCACATGGCATTTTGTCTTCTGTTGAAAAGAGCAAGAGTAGTCCACAGTAATACAGGAATCACATATCAATAACTGAAGAAACTTAAAAAAAAAATAGCTATTTTTGCCTTTGGTGAACCAACCCCACACCCACTGATTGTAGCAACTAAATTTCAGTGCAGCTGGAGTACGTATCTCTTTTAGCCAGTTTGCTAAGTTGCTCTCCTGTCTTTTCCCTTCTTCTTCCAACACTGGCATCATCAACAGGTAGTTTCAGTGGACAGTGCTTTCCCAAACTGCTGGTCCATAAACCATAAAGAGTAAGTAAAACTTCAATTCATTCAAGTCACCTGAATCACTGTTTCTGATCAGTCAAAATTATAATTGATCATACACCTGCACATTTTAGTGTCCCCTTTCAGTTCGAATTATTACAAGAACTGAAACCCATTGTAAGGTCTCTTAGAGGACTGCAGAGCTGTCACCTCTCTGTGAGAACTGCAGTTCCTGCTTTGGGCTGGCACTGTTGCAGTGGTAGTGCCAGCACATGGTAATGGCTTGTCATGCACTTTTATCTTATTATTTTATTTCTTTGAACACACCATTACATCTGCAAATGCATAATTTTAATTGTGAAAATATCTATGAAGTAATAGCCTGCAGAGAATGACAGACTTCTCAGAAGGAAGAGCTGCGGAGCTTACCAATGCACGAGGGAGGAGATGACCACTGTCCATCAATACATTCTATTTCCTTTGATCCAACCAACTTAAATTCGCCGTTACATTCATATTGCTTTCTGTCCCCATGCTGGTACTGTTCCACAGAGCCATCAACAATACTTCCATTGGTAATTTCAGGGGGAGGTCCACAGCCTCTGACACTCACTGAAATCAAGAGATCAAATCTACGCTCTGAACTCAGTACTTTCACCACAGTTACACAATAAGTACAACATAAAGCAAATTGATTGCATCATTTAAAGTGAAGAAAAATCAGTGGAACGGGTTAAACTGGTCATTGATTTATGCCTTTGAATATCTGGATTTGTGCTGGGCTGGAGATCACAAACAGATACATGTGACCCAGGCTCACTTTTGTCTCTCACTTCCATGCACTGTCCATGCCTGCTCTGAGAAAAGTGGTTGATAAAACCAACCCAGTTTTAAGGGAAAAGAAAGAAAAGTGTTACAAGAATGGTAACTTCAGTATTGTTAAAAGGAAATTGACAATTCTGCAAGGAATAACCTATGTCCTAAAAATCACTCAGCAATATATATATATATACACACAGTATATTAAAGGAATTCACTTTGGATGCAGTGAGTGGAACTCCCATTACAGGAGCTGAAAATGTTCCTGAGCAAAAGAGCCAAATATAGGCAATAGACTTGCTTTTAAATGCAAAAGAGGGTGAGCAAAAAGAAGGATGACAGAGTAAAAGTCACCATAAAAGCAGATTGAGTGGGAAGAAAGGAAGGTCCCTTTCTTCTCTCAAGCTTTGTGAAAGCCTATGCACCTCATGAGAGGGCTCAGCACCAGCACAAGAAGCTCTTGTCAGATGCCAGGAAGTTGTGCTCTAAGTTAAAAAGAATGCTAAGCACAGGGATACAAATTTTTCCTTCTGCATGAGTGTGCTCATCCTACTATATGAAACTAAGAATTTTACAGGGAAATCCTTCACTGAGGTTCTTTTGTTCCAGCTCTGTGTCATCTCCAAAAGCAGTTTTTTCCTTCAATTTCATGTGATCAGAAAAGAAGAGCACAGGATGCAATATCTGATGGGTATCAATATTGGGCAATAGCAAAACCAGGACCTTTGGGATATCGTAAGAGAGGACACTACTCAAATTAATCATTGCCATACTGCACATTATTTATGCAGTGTTGAACAATAATTTTTTTTTTCAAACATTAAAGTAAGTAACCTGATTGATATTTTGTGCAAGCCATTTCCCAGCTCACTTTCAGTGCTGCAGAAAAATTACCTTGGCACACTGGTGGGGGTGGAAACCATCCAAAGTGGTAGCACTGAGCAGAGGCAGGTCCCACCCTTTTGTAGTTTCTTGCACAGGTAAATTTCACAACATCTCCACTGTGGTATTTACCCTCTTTGGGAGAGAAATTTCCATTTCTCAATGGTGGCAGTGCACATTCGATTTCTATGGAGAAAAAATATTTTATGGTAGAGTGGACAACCTACAGAGAGTACAAGAAATGCTACAGGTTAGAACAAACCCGAAGGGGGATTAAACAAAAAAGGTTCACAGAGTGTATACAGAGAGTGACACTGATAGCAAACACAAAATTATTCACCATGACACTGGGGTGCTGGACTCCATTTTCCATTATTGTCACACGTTGTGGTATCAGTTGGCATGTTATTTGTAGTTTTATATCCCTCCAAACATGAATACTCAATTGTATCTTCAGGCACGAACACAGTTTTGTTTGTGTGTTGAATTAAAATGTCCCCTGGTGCTTTACAAGATTCTGTAGAAGAAAACAAAGTTAGTGTCTTTACTTATCCAGAAACACTGCCCTTTGGAAGCATCATGCCTGGAGGTATATTTGAAACATCAATAATTCTGCATTGTCAGAATGTTGTTGTAGAACATGCAGCATATTCACATATTATCTATTGCATTAATCTTCCAAAATTTATCTAGGAGTAATATTTAGGATAAATATTTCTTTCCTAGATTCAATTGATTCCTTTTGCTACATATTATTATCACTGCCATTAATTTAGGTGTCACAGCAAATGGTTTGTCCTGCTGTTCCCATGGTCAGTTGTGAGTCAGAAAAAAGCTACAAAACCCTAGGTAAAGGCAGTCTGAAATAAAAGGACAAGATAAAAGAGCAGCTGAAGTTGGTCAATATTATGCCCAACATATAACCCTAAAGATTAAGTCTCTTACAGTACTATACCTGTGTTCAGGGGAGGAAGGAACTTTGAAATAATGAATCCTATTTGTCTCTAGTTTGGTCACATTTCAATAAAGTTCTTGGCAGAATGCCTTGTTTCACAGGTGTTGCTTCATAAATTGGGAGTAAATTTGTGCAGGTAAGAACCACAGAAGAGGTCAGTAATTACCATTAAACTCAGTGCTAAAGAGATCCAAAAGGATCCTTTACATTTTCTCTCTATTTCTTGGAGCCTGAGAAAGGTTACCCTCTGGAGGATCTGCCCTCTGAGTCTCCCTCTGCCCAGTAAGAAACCTCTGCAAATCAAGGTGACAAATCTCTGAGGCCACAGGACCACCAGATATACTGGTGACAATGACAGGGAGCTCTGAATCCTTGAGCTACTCACTGATGCACTTTGGAGGTGGAGTCCAGCCACTCTCTTGGCACTGTGTGTGTCCTATTTCTTGTCCTTCTGGAGTCACAAAGCCAGCGTGACATCTATATGAGATGTTATCTTTTAAATAAAATGTTTTCTTCTCTAAGAAATCGCCATGCTCAAAAACGATACCCTGGCATGTTTCTGAAAGAGAGAGACAAGATTCCCTCCAAGTTAAGCACTGCTAAACTACATGCATAAAAATCACAGCAGAAAAATGACAACAGAAGCAGCAGTAGGATTTAGAAAATTGTTCAATACATGCTCAGTTGAATACATTTTTCATTTCATACATTGTTAATACATAATGTCTAATATGTTCTTTAAATGGATGGAAGACTTGGTTGGATGTTTCAGTCTTCTGTTCTGAGAGAAAACTTTTGTACTGTGTTCAGTTCTTTACTGCTAAATCCTCCTGTGAAGGAGATTCTTCATTCTCAGAAATTACTGCTACAACAAATAGTTTTAGGTAGAAACCTCACCAAAATACAAGCACACTGACTTTTACGGGTGCATCTCGGAGGAGGTGCCCAGCCATTCCTTGTGCATGTCACTTCCTCATGCTCAGCTTGGTAGTCAGTGCGGCAGCCATAGCTGGCGCTTTCACCTTCCTTGTAAAAATCGACGCGTCTGCGGTGTGGGAAATAACCGTTTTCCAGCCCTCTGATGGAACATTTTTCTAAAGAAGGGAGGAAAGTACATTTAATCACAGAAATGTTTTCAGCAAGAACTGAGGGAAATGAAGCCTGAGGAAGCATTACTAACAAAAGGCCTCCAAGCACCTTTCTGTAGCCATTTGTATGGCAAAAAGACACTGGTGTGCAAATCTGAATGAAAGCCTGCTTTGTTTCAGTGCCTTGTGATTAATGGACCACAGGAAGAGAAGTGGCAGTCACTACATAAAGTGATATGAGGTGGCCCACTAACCAAAAATCTCTTACCTATAGCTCACAAGCAAGCTTGGCTCACTTCAGTGCTTCTCACATCAGTTTGGTCTGCTATGCCTCTAACGTGTTGGTGTAAGCCCAGAGTGAAATCCAGCATTTGCCTCCAGGAGATTTTATCATCTCTGGGGAAGTGTAGCAGCCTCTCCAACCAGCTCTAGAGATTTTAGCAACAGCTTAGCACGCTGGCTCTCAGGCCTCCTGTCCCCAAGAGCCCAGATGTCAGGCAGATGGCTGAAGGAAAGTTGTGTTGTGTAATCTGTGTGCCTGCTCCTTTCCTCCAGGCAGGGCTCTGCTCATTTCCTGCACTGAGCACCGCTCCACTGAGGGCAACAAGGAAAAGATCAACCTTTGGTAATCCACTTTTGTGCCCTACCAGGAGGTAGGAACTTTGCTGTGACTGAGGATGTGTGAGAGGAGGAGGCCTCATCTCGCTGTTTTAGATTCATTTTAAGTCTAATTCATTTTAAATCTGAGTCAGTGCATGTGGTTCTCTTGCTGTTGCCACGATCAATTTCAGCCTATTGCAAAAGTGGGACACCTTTTCAGCTCTAAAAGTTTTCCCAAGGGAGCAAGCAATGCTTCTGAGAGAGGATGAAGACTTAAGGGCCAAAGTGGCCAAGCCCCAGAAGGCAGAATATATTTCCATAGAGTAGAAACTCTGTGTGCAGCTGTGGGGCAGATGAAGGTATACACTTGCATGTTCCCCAGAAGCCAGAGAAGAGGAAGGTTTACTGCATATTTCTTACTCTAATGAATATTTTCAGGAGTAAACTGTCCTCAAAATCCAACAGCATAATTTCAGAGTGTTCCCAGCTGACAGGTTGTGCTCTGCAGATGGGAGGACAGTCGGGGTGCAGTTCCAGGGGTCAACTAATTCAGTTTGACCTTCAGAAACTGTTTTGTCTTGCGTTCCATCAGAACAAGTTCTGCTGCACAGACCTTTGACAATTAAACCAGACTTGAGTATATAATGGAAATGTACTTACTCAGGCACGCTGGCTCTGGAAACCAGCCCCTTTCAGAACAGGTGATTTGAACCCAGGTATCTCCAGTGGGGGTTGAATAGCCATCGAGGCACTTGTAATCTGCAGTCTGTCCAATTCTTCTTGGAAAGTAATGGTTTCTGTAGTACTCATATGAATTACTTAACCTGCCATTTTCTATAGCTGGGTAATCACACACTTTCTCTTGAAACAGAATGTAAGAGCAGCAATATCAACACATGCATGACAAAAAGCTCAGGACACAATATATTCAGTTTCAGCTTCATCATTGGAGTGTTCTCAGAACTGGACAGAACCAGGACTGCACACCCTGGCAGATCCTAAGGAGTGCAGGAGCAGTCACACTCTGCTCCTGGGGTCTTTGTCAGTGCCTAGAGCTGTGCTACTTCCCTCAGTTCCATTTGCAACCAACAGCAATCCAGCCAGCATTCTCAACAGACTCCTGAGGGTGATTTATGAGACCAAAGGTTCATATTTATTGTACAGTGAGATGACACTGTAGAGGGTCTTGATTAAATTTACTATTCTGACCACAAAGGGAGCCCAGTCATCCAGCTCAGACATAGAAACTGAACTGTGAACTCTTAAAATCGAGATAACTCCTGCTACCTCCATTTATAGCTTTTAGGATCCTGCACCAAAAGCTCTTCCTGACTCTTCTCATTTTTATTTTAAAGCTGCAGCATTTTAATTTTCTTCTCTTGGTTCCACAGAAGAACTGACCCTTTCCAGGGAGAAGTCCAGGATAGGAGGAGGAGATTCTCAAAAGCTCCCACTCAAGTTTACCCCGGTTCCTCCCAAAATGTTCTGACCCAGAGCTTACATGCCAGGGCAGAGCAGATCACCCACTGGACAGACCATTCACTAAGGAGTGAAGTGGGCTCAGAATGACACCTGAGTTTTAGAACCCAACTGATAGAGAGAAAACATTAACTCAGATACTAAAAGAGCATGTTTCAGAAATAGCTCAAATCATCTTATCTGAAGGTTTCTTTACAAGACTAATTTCATCAGGGTTTCTCTCACATTCTAAGTTTAATTATCAGTGACAAAAAATCAAGGAGCGTTCAATTATGAAACTATCTGTCAATTTATATATTTGGTTTTTTATACTGTGCCTACTGGGCAAAAAGATCACTGCAGTTATGGGAAGTTTAACCCAAGAAAGAACTCACCAACCACCAAGTATACCTTGCTTTGTTATCTGAAGGTTATAAAATAGATAAAATCCTGTGACTGTCCATAGCACCAAATTACAAGGCCAAGTAAAAACCTAGAGCTGTGATACTACAAGGAAAGGTATCTTCCTGTGGTTTGGCTACTTTAAATTCCCATGTCCTCTAATCCTGACTGGGATGCTATTCCTCAGGTGGAGCACAAACCTTCCTGACAGTGAGCTGACTATAGCACATTTTAACAGATTTGCAAATACAGTAAGAGGTAATACATGTATTAATAAACACAATGTAAATCTGGATTATACCAGATTGTTCTCATAGGTGATTTTCTTAAACCATCAAATTAAGCTTTACAGTACAAAGAAAAAAAGAAAGAACTATCATATATAATGTTCCTCAAGTTCTGCTCTTAACTTCTTCCCTCTGAGATACTTCCAACAATTCTACATTGTAACTTCATTCATGAGAGCTACTTACCGACACAGGCTGGATCAGGGATCCAGCCATTCTTGGTGCATTCAGCTGTGCTTCTGCCAGTCATCGCTTTAAAATGATACCCAGCATCACACTCTACTGTGATTGTATTACCTGCCATGTACTTGTCTTTTTGAGGTCTAAAGTTCCCAGAGGAAATTACTGGAGGAGAGCATACAATTTCTAAATAAAAACAGGAAAAAAAAAAGAAGAATGTTTAAATTTATTGCGTAAATTCTTGTTTTCACAGTATATTGGCCATAACTGCATAAAATTGTTAAAAAGATGTTTCTTAGAGCAAAGAAAAGGTTACATTTCTTCCTCACTCTTAGAAATGTATGGTTCTGTAACAGAAGAGTGACAGCTCTTATTAAAGTTATGTTAATTAGAAGATTAAAACTTAATTGCAAAGAGAATGGTTGGAGGAAGAACTGGAAGCCATCAAACTGAACCTGACTAATTTTTTTCCTGTAGATCATTCTGCAGCTGGGTTTTGCTGGGCTCATTTATGGACACTATCCCAAGGGAGGGCAGTTTCCCTGGCAGGTCCTAAATGCAGAAATAATTATACTTGACTAGGAACTGATCATTCAAAAGTTGTGTGATTAAGATTAGTGTCCTTCACTGACACTGGAAGTATTTCAACAGCTGAAAAAGGTCAAGAATCTTATTCTAAAAACCTCAAGATATCTTTATGCCCAGAGAAGTCAGACAAACATATTTATAAACCAGAGCCTGCCTTTGGGAGCTTTTTTGTGTCTTCTTCCAGTTCAGAAACCATCACCAACACCCTGAGGGCTGGGAGGGGATGACTGAAAGGTAACTACAGGTTGGTGCTGCTGTGGAGTGAGGGTGGGTTAATCAGATTTCATGCATGCCCTGCTGAATCCTCTGGGTCCAGTGATAAGCCCAGTAGGATCTAGAACCACTATCTGAGTACACCCCAAGTACCAGAGCCCAGCATATCACTGTCTAGAGGAATGTTTGGTAATCCTCAAAAGCAGTATGTTGTTAAACTGTAGGCAATGCATATTAATTAGTATCATTACTAATCTTGAATCAGAAGGGTCAAAAACTGAGTGGGCCCTAAGACTGACAAGAAGTCTTTATTGCTAAAGGAATCTTTCTGGAAGATGTCTCAGGAAGGTGGGTGGTGCATAAAATCCTAAAATGTTGCCCCATTGCCAATATTTTTTTTCCAGTTTCAAGGTTTTGGCAATTTCTTGAAGAAAATTCAAGGCCCTGATAAGTTCCCCAAAATTTCATCAAACTGTTTCAGTTGGGATATGACATGCATATTTGGAGATTTAAATACAGCCTTTAAGTGCTGTAGTTGAATGAAATTAAAGTAAGATCCACAACCCAGAGGGCTGGTATCACACAGGACTAGCCTCAGGAATAAAGGAGTTGTCACATGAACTGCTCAGAAGCCATTTGAGAGTTAAAAAACAATAGGGAGCTTTAGCATTGTAAATATATTAATTTGTAGAGATTCACAACAAGATTCTGGTTTTGATACTGCTATGCATGGAAACTCTTATCCAGTTCTTTGGTCCCCTCAGCACTTAATCCTTCCAGTCTTCATGGATGGATTTATTTTGTTATGAACTTAGTAATCTCGAAAATTACTTCCAAACCCAACTAAAGTGCAAAACCACTTTAGGCAAGACTGACCAGTGCAATAGGGAGGTGGATTCCATCCCGATTCAGTGCACAGTGCATCTGCTCTGTTACCATATTTGTATCCTTCATCACAGGAAAACTGCATTACTTCATTTTCCTTGTAAGTCTTCCTTGGACGAGGAACAAATCCATGGGGAATTTCTGGGACATCACAGATAATTTCTGAAATTGAAACAGACAAAAATCCAGTTATTTTAATTTTTAGTTGCTAAGAATAAATTTTTGTAACAATAAAAATTAGGGGTTTTTTGCTTTGGTTTTTGTTGGGTTTTTGTGGGGGTTTTTTGGGAGGGGGTGGTTAATTTGAATTCACAAAAACTTTCACATTTGGAAGCTGTTTGGAATTTATTTGAGCCTTACTTGATTCTGGGTTTCAGGTGGAAAATATGGTGTAGCACACCTTCAATTTGCAAATTGCAAATGAGACAGATTTCAAGACTTTGTTTTGAACTTTAATGGATTTAGAATCAAGAGATAAGGCAGAAGACATTCCAAAATAAGACACTAGGTTAGCAGAAATTTAGGATTTTCTATTTTTCAGATAATCTCTTTGTAATTTCCAATAAACCAAATGTGCTCTCCGAGCCAATAGGTTATGAGTTAAATCATGACATCAAAAGGAGAAAAGAATTAAAGGATCTGAAAAATTGGCACTAAAATGCTTAATATTTATAAAAGAACATCAGGGTTCCCAGTTCCTTGCCAAACCAAATAAAACCACCAAGATCTTGCAGTTTCCTAAACATGCTTTCATAAAGCCAGAAGATATTCAATGTTTTGTTTCCCAGGTCACAGAACAGGACACCAAAGTGTTCTCTTGGATTCTTTTACTGAATTTACTTTGTGTTTAGAATGAAATATAGCTCATGGAAACTGCCATTGTTTAATGAAATTCACTACATTCTGCAAATGTTACAAGCATAAATGTTTAATTCCACTTCATGCTGTACAAAATACAATAAATGGGGGTTTCAAAGCAGCAAAATGCAGCACTGGAATTGTGAACAAACCATAAATATATTTGCCATCCTGACATGTGTATTCTGCTCTTCTAAATACATACTTCATGATCAAATAACATGCAAATAATCTAAGAAACTTGATGTTCTGAATATTTAGGTGTTTGTTACCATTATCTTCCTGGGATTCATTCTCACACCCTGACAATCCAATCCCATTCATTCTTCGTTCAGAAACTGGGAGGAATAATCCCATCCACCAGTAGCAGCTGCTGGCAGGGCAGCGTGGGACTGACTGGCTGAAAAGCAGTTTTGCAGAAAGAAGTTCATGGTCCTGATGGACAAGTTGGACAGGGACCAGCAATGGGCCTTTGCAGCAAAGAGAACACCCTGGGCTCCACTGGGAAAAGTGCTGCCAGCAGACCAAAAGAGGTGATCCTGCCCCTCTGCACCTCTCCAGGTTGGAACTCCGAGTAGAGGAAAGACAGGGACATACGGGAGAAGATCCAGTAAGGCACGGGAAAATAATTAAGGAATTGGAAAAACTGACAGATAGAGAAAGGTTTAAGAGTCTGGAGTAAAGAAGGCTTGGGGGAGGAAGGATAGTCTTTTTCACATGTGTAAATTCCTGGCTCCATTGGGGCAGGCAGAAGTAGAGATGATGGAACCAGACCCTTCCCACTGGCCACCAGCCACACAGTGAGAAGCAACAGGCACGAATTGAAATACAGGAAATGCCACTTCTAAGTTTTTACTAAAGAGAGTTCAACCACTGCAGTGGGTTACCCAGAAAAGCTGTGGATTTCCATCCTTGGAGATATCAAAAGCTGACTGAACACATTCTTGAGCAACTTGACCCAGCTAATTGCTTTGAGGGACCTTCAGAAATCCCACACCACCTCACTGATTCTGGAGTTCTGTAAAAACTAAACATGAACCTTCCAACTTTTCCAAACACATTAGTGTGAGGAAAGAAAAATTCAACATATTTTTTTTGTATTCTATATACCCTAAGAATTAAATTCTACTTGTTTACTAAACTTGGTTCACACAGATTCAAAGTTGTTTCTGATTATTTTTGTTAAATCAACACTGAAGTGGTTAACTCTTATGCAGACATATCAAAGAGTTTGACTGCAGTCTGGCAAAACATACAGCTTGTAGGAAAAATGTGGAACAAACAGATGGTCTTATATCATTATATTAGTATTCAATACTGTCATGTTTCTCTTATTCTACTTTTTCATATATGCAGTGGAGATTGTTCACAGACAAACTACACTTAATTGCAGTGAAATAAAGAGAAAACTTTGTGGCTTGCCATATGGTAACCATGATTTAGGAGTCTGTGAGAACAAAGCTTCTTAACGACACACAGTAAATAGTGTCTTTTTTACCTTTGCACTGAGGCACATCGTTACTCCATTTTCCATTAGCAGAGCAAACTATTTCTGCAGCTCCAATAAGCTTGTGTTTTGCATTACATTCAAAATTTACAACCTGGCCAAAGGAATATTCTTGGCCTAGCTCAAATGCACCAGTTGTAATTATCCTTCCATTTTCAGGTTCTTGGACAGGTAAACACTTTATCACTGGAAAAACAAAACAAGGAAAGGGGAAAAAAAGTAATTTTGAGGTCTAGTCTGTAAAACAAGCTGACACACAAAAAAGCTAAAATACAGAAATATCACTGTAATTTCCTTACACATTTAAAAAATGTGTACACTCTAGCTATGTATTCAGACACCATTTGCAGCAAGTGTAATACAAGACCCTAAGCAAAAAGACAGTGACATAGGAAGAACCTTTTAGACCCTCTCTCATCTCCTCTTCTCTGCCCTTTAAGACAGAGCATCCACTGAATTAGATGACCTCACCCTATCTAAATTATCCTAGGATCCTGCATTCCATGGATGGTTAACTGAGCCTTGACTGACACCATTAAAATTTGCCAAAATCAGTTGACTTTGTTTAGAGTTGGGCCAAACTGAGTTTGCTATGGACAGACATCTGGAACAGTACTGCATTACACACTGCCTACCACAGTTCAGTTATTAACTAAAGTTCTAATTAAGGATATCACAGCAATTATATTACTACAGTAAACAAACACAGTAGCAGACATTAGTTAGAGCTCTTGTACATCCCAATTTTGTACCTGCAGGAAAAAACCCCCAATTTATGTCATCAGATATGTCTTATTAAGGGGGGAAATGACTGTCAAAGCTCATTCTCAGATGCTCACATGGATCACTGAGCAGGTATAAAAGTGGCTTCTGTTTTGTCTACCAAAGCTACTTCTCTCTGACATTTGCCATCTTAAAAGTCATCTGCCTTTTCCATGAGCTCCGGTCTCCTGGGTTCTGTAAGACATTCCACAAATTCTTTCTTTCACAGGCAATCATATTTCAGTGAAAACTCAGCCATGACAGAAATAACTTAGGAAGACTTGAAACTGAAGTATCTTGGTAAGACATGACAAAAAATGTTGGAAACCCTTGCTCCATATGGTGCAGATAGACCTCAGTACCTAAGTGTGAGGGCCTTTAAAATCCAGTAAACTAAATGCAAAGTATCTAAATCCAAGGAAATATCAAACCACAGACAACAAGCTCTAGTCAAGATATCTACTTTCATTTGTTCTTAGAGACCCTTTCCTGACATCAGATGTTTAACCCAAAGAAAAATGTCACTGCTGTCCACACATGTTAAAATAAAGCAGTTTAAAACTATCTCTGAAGAACAGGAACCTTATTTTCATGATCATTCAGGTTTGAAACTGGTGAAAAGATTTCTAAAACCATCATCTGAGCCATTAAGTCTTGATGTCTATGCCCCCTTGCTCTCACTCTTGCTCACTGAATGTCTTCCACAGTATGCTAATAGGGAGACCTTAACAAAATCTCAGTGCTTAGGATGTTCAAAAGGATGGAGGAGAAAAGCAGCTAAAAACACACATGCCTTCACACTGGTTTGAAACTCATCATCCCAAATGTCATTTGCAACTATGTTTTGCAGGCAGCTCTATCAGGGCTTTTAGGTGAGGCACAGCTTTAAGCCAGTCTGGAAATGACAGGACTCCACTTGGTGAAGTGTTTTGAACAAAAGCTCATTGGACTAAAAGAGCTGAGCAGTCACTGTAAGAGCTTCACTGCTGCCTAACATGAATTTAAACATAGGTGAATTAATACTTGTAAAGCAATCACAGACTATTTTAGATCGTATCAGACAGATAAAAAGACAATTTGATAGAGAATTAAATGTCAAACTCCATTTACCTTCGCAGTGAGGGACGTCATTGCTCCATCCATCTGCCTGACACTCACGGTAATTCCTTTGGCTAAGCATCTGGTATCTTACCAAATAAAAAGTAAAAAACGCTAAAATACAGTTTCATTATGTGACAGAAACAACAGTGCTGCTGTTTTTCAAGCAAAGGAAGACAACTTCAGGTATTCCAGCATAGAATAACCAAAATGTGACAGCACTGAGTAGTTTTTTACCTGCATTCTCCCTATTTGCTTTCTTGTATTTGCATATGGGGAATTATAAAATCAAACAGAGAGTAGGAAGGAATAAGGAAGAAAGCTTCTTCATTACAGAGATAGCAAGCTTTGGCTACATAACAAAGGCACTCAGAGGAAGGACAGCTACTCTGAAATGACAGTGAGGAATTGAAGGGATTAAGGAGAATATTGATTTTGGCACTCTCTTTGTGGAACTCAGGCTAGATTCCAGTAACATAACAACTGCAAAAGCAGGGCTAAAGCACTATACCAAAGCTGATTTTCTTTTCAGGAGGAAAATATCCAGACACTGGCACAATACCATCTATTTGACTTGCTGCAGTTTTCACCGGAGAGGATGCATACAGAATTTCTTTCAAGCATTCAGTGAAGAAACGTTAGTGAGTCTGCCAGAAATGTCTTCCTTCTAACATTTTTTACAACACATAAACAAACACTAAATACTAGTAAACTGTATTACAGATCACAAATCTATAACTGACAGTATAACTAACACCTTATGTTAATTCCCATACATTGAAATAAATGAGTATTACCCATCGTGACATCTGTACTCAACTCTGGAACCAAACACAAATTCACTTCCACTGGTAAGTTCAAAGTAACCAAACTCAGTGTCTCCAGGATGTCCACAGGGCTTATCTGGTTGAAAAAAAAAAAAAAAGGGAAAAAGCCTTACACCATACATAGGATGGTAAAAAATGAGGAAGACAGCACTTTTCCAGTGATTAGTATTGGATATTTGGGAGCTTTCTAAAATTCAGAAATGTTCAGCATAAGTTTGATTAACCTCTCCTTTTTATCACAATTTTCATAGTTTTCAATGATAACACACTGGAGTATGCTTATTTAAACAAACAAACAAACAAAACCAACCTACCTACAACAACCCCCCAAAAAACAAATTAGCATGTTTTATTCCTTTAAAAGGTCTGAACTCATATTCAGTTTTATGACAAATTTATGGCAATTTTCATACAATTTGTAACATAATTTGGTCCAAAGCCTCCACTAGAGAATCCACCCATGATTAGAAATTAAATTTCCTCAGTCTGCTAGGGATTGTGCTGAGTGAAGTGGGTGATCTAAAGCCACAGGAGTTTAGTCTTTATTGTCTGCTGCTCAAAGCTCCCCACAGGACTTTCCTTATGGCCTGGCCCTAACTCTTTACTTTGGATTCCCAAAAGAGTGGCAAAGATGAACACACCCTCCCTCTCACTCATCCCCTTCTGATCTCATAATAGGGACTGCAAAATAAACTGCATTATTACCTCAGCAGACAGGGTAATATTTATATAATTTATAATTTCTTTCTAATATAGAAAAAATTATCATATATAAAATAATAATTTTCTGAGTCTTGTCAAGCAAGGCAATTTAATTCTTGGGGCCTATCAACATCCTCCGTTTTTACCAAGGAAGATGTGTTTGAGTAGGCCCTAAACCTACTCCAGTGGGATTCAGAGAAAGTGGAAACTCCTGATGAATGTTTGTCTCCTGCCAGGGGCCCGTGTTCCCCCAGCCTGTGGCACAGCACCCCCTCCTCTCTCCCCATGCGTTCCTTGCTGGTGGCAGCAGCTGCTCACTGGGTGGCAGCATTTGCTAAAACATGCTGCAAACCACACCAAGCTTTGTACAGGCCCATGTTCACTGACTAGTTACACAATGAAATCCAAACACTGAGACAGAGACTAAGTCAAAAATGTAAAAAAAGCTATTAAAGTAACTTATTAATTCTTACTCATGGTTTGTATCAATCTTTGTATCAATCTATCAAGACTTATATTTATATTCTCAAATCAAGTATTTATATTGTACTAGTAAAAATTTTGTATGTTAGATACACAGGCATGTTTCTAAAATTCCTTTGTGTTTAAAGCTCATTTATTACAGAAAAGAAGTATCTACTGACTAATGATAACAAACTTCAATTTCTTCAGTACTTAATTCTGCATAAGGGTGTGAGATACTTGAAAACTCCCAGCACAGTATACTAGAGATAATAAATAGCAGCTCTCATCCTAATTGTGAATTACAGCTTAAAAGAAAAGGCAGGGAAAAATAACTTCCCACTTGCAAGAAATTATATCTTTCATAGAACTAGTTGAATAAACTGTCTCTTGACTCACATTCAGAAGCTAGGTTTGTGCTTTGTCCCGCTTAGACTAAAAAATTCTGAAAGCAAGCTTCTGAGAACTTAATAATTGAATTTAATAATGTAAATTGGGTTAATAAGGCTGGCCTAATAGAATTAGGTCTTCTATAAAGAAAAGAAAAAAATCCTTTGATCTGGAGAAAAGGAACTTAAAAAAAGTTCCCTTATGCACACATCCTTTTCAGGGTGACATTTTAAAGACTGCAGAAACAAGTAATTTACAAGCAAAGGTACAATTTCACATTGACATCACTGGCAAGGAATATGGTCTGCCAGAACAAATGTCTGCAGATATTTTTGCAAAAATACTTACTTCTGCATTCTCTCACTGGGGCCACCTGCTCCCACGCTCCATCAACGCACTGAAACACAACTCTTCCAATTTTTACATACCCAGGCCGACAATTGTATGTTGCTTGAGTCCCATGTGGATAGGGAGGATTGTCCCATCTTTTACTAGGCACTTCTTTTACCCTCCTAGGAGGGGGTTCTTCACAAGCTAAAAAATTTAAATAAAAACATTAGTGACTGAAGTACATGCTACAAAACCCAAAACAATCTTGCAATAGGAAATGTAGCAAGAAGTCCTGGGGCCATTTGTGACCAAACTAGCATGTTTTCTACTGGATCAGCACAAAATAAGAAACTGACAAGGATCCTCATTTTGTAGGAATGCGTACAAGCATTTAGAAAGACACAGGAACAGCCAGGTGCCAAGGAACCACCCAGGACAGTGATGGTTCATGAAACAGATTTTAGTTACAAAGCCTGAGAGGAGATCAGTGCCCTGGTTCCAACCACAGACACTTCCTACCCTTCCATCTGCAGGAGCTGCTCCAGGCCTGTCCTTCCACTGGCACAGAGAACAACTCTGTGCACTCCCGAGCTTCCTTTCAAACTATTTTCCAGCCACCTCTACCTTTACTGACATTATTTCACATGTCATTTGATTAAGTTCTGCCAAACCTCTCACCTCTACATTGCCTAAACCTTCTCTCCAGGCTCAGATCACCTCATACTCCAAAACTTATTTCCTCTTGTTCCTTGCTTACAAGTTCCTTATTGTACAATATAACTAATTCTGGGTATTCACTCTGACCTTTAGCTTCCAAGCATTTTGACTCAGTTTGGGGAGCGGATGGTGGTGTCTGGTATCTCTTATTAGCTCAATATTATACAGTCCCTGCCCAAAAGCTCCTTTCTGGGTCTTCTTCAGTGCACATGAAATGTACAGCCAAGTCCATATGAACTATAACAAATTAACCTGAATTAATTTTATTAAGAAGTTCCTCAACAGCTCGAGAATGAGAAAAGTCAGACTAAAAGGGAAAGATGCAAATATTGGAAAATTGTTAATGAAAGACTAAATGATTTTGTCAAGAAAGAATTGCCCTAATTTCAGTGACTAGCAAATTAAACGCAATGAACTCTGTTTTCCCTCTGAACATGAAAGGTGAGCATTCATCAGGAATAAATAAAACAAGCCGTGAGAAATAAAGCCTTGGAAAAGGAACGAAATCTCTGTACAGAAAGTAAATGGGAGAAGAAATGTCCACCAGGGAAGAAAATCCCTTGGTGAGTAGATTCATTACTCAGCAGAGACCTGCCACAGACATCCTCTCCCCAGTTCAGCTGTTAAGGCCACAGGTTGGAGAAAGCAGCAGTATTCTCACTGAAACCTTCCTATGGGTTGTCCAGGTGCTGCCTGGAAATAGGACTATGGGAAAAATCTTTGGGATCTTTCCTCATGTGAGGGATGTGGAGTTAAAGCTCACTGAACTGAACTGCAGAGATCACACCACACATTAGGCAGCTGATGTGGAAGAAGGTGTATTTTATCTGCTCACTTTGTGTTAGAAATCCCAAAGTGTGGAAAGTGAGTTTTACCTGAGTTTACAAAGATTCTTGAGAACTAACTCATTGTATTTCAGTCAGGGGAGTACCAACCAAATTAGAGGCATAATTTTATAAAATTGTTTCTAAAAAGGGAAAAAAAGATTTGTTGCAAGAAAAAACTTGTATAATTTTAAGTGTTCTGTGTGGCACTTTGAAACTATAAAGCAAATAATGTTAATTGTGAGCTCTAATAATGTTGGTTTGGCTGTTTTAAGTAGACAGAAGAATTGGACAAGCTTTGACAACACTGCTGATGTGCTAAAAGAAGAATGTGCCCACACATTCATGTTTTTTCCAATTACTTGGATAAGTGTTCTCCCTCCTATGACTGATTACTTCTGAATGAAAATTATTGTTTCTGTACACTAGAGGGTACTAGGCTACTCTAAAAAATGTAGGGGAGACATTTTTAGCAAGAAAAGACAGATTCAAATTTTAAAAATATTTTTGGCAAAACACAGGAATAAGCAAAATGAACAGGAATCTTCTAGCTGGTTCTTTAAAATGTGTTAAAAATGGTTAATTTACCCAAAAAGTTCTTTGTAATAGTGAGAAAAAGAATGCTTCTAATTCCACATATTTTTAATTAGACCTTGTTTGAATTAGCACTTTCAGTTTGCAAGCTGAGAGCACACACTGAAATCTATAATTTAAAAAATAGGTTATTGAGTACAGGGAGAGCTTCTCTATTCCTCTTTCTGAATTGTATCATACTTTTATCATCTGTTGTGCAGAATTCAGCCTCTTAACTCTTCCTTGTTTACATTAAACCCCCTTTCCCCCTCAAAAACAGATAATCTCCTTAGTCTCCACCATTAGTAAGGTGTGCTGGGTCTTGCTGGGTTTTATCTCAACTCTTCCCCACTCCTGCCCTGATGTTAAAGTTATGTGTTACCATCAAGTGTCAGAATACATATGTGTGTGTGTATGCAGTTTCTCAGTGGCTTGAGGTGAAGAAATCTGCTGGCAGGTTGTACTTCAAAATGATATTAATTCCATCGTGCACTCACCATATATACTTACTCACCAATGCTGGAGGGTTTTACTTCTATATTGAAAAGCATGCACTGAATGGATACCTTCAAATTCCTTACTGGCAGACCAGGAGCGCAGGAATTACTCATTCAGTATTTACATGTGACTTGACCTCAGTTAGAAATAGCTCAAGCTGCTTTTTTGCCAACAATATGCTGGTAGCAGCTTCTACAAAGTACCAGCACGATTACAAATCCAGGTACAAGTGGCTTTCAGTCCTTGTTCAAAACCCAGCTCTCAGAACAACTCTCAAAGACTTTCAGCATGAAGCTTAAGAATCTTGCATAACCCATGGTAATAGTTGTCCTAGATAAATAAAATTTTGCTACATTCACATTTCTTTCCAATCTCCCTGACCTAAAAAAAGCATTGTGAAAAAAAAGTGCAAATTCAGGCAACTTTAGTTTCAAGTTCCAGAACTTTTCTGCACTTCATTGCAAACAAAGTAGACTATTAGTTGCTTTGAAGCAATATTTATTTATATTTAATTAAGATAGGACATTCCTTTAATTTCCTGATTTTTCAGTTTTTCAAAGTAAAATTCATTGGAACTTTTTGATTAATAAAGTTTTCATAGCTTTCAACCAAAATTAAAACCAACCTGAACCAAGCAAAAACATACTAGCTCAGAACCACACAGCACCCTCTGCACAACACTCTATGCAGAGAAATTCAGACATAAAGCAAACAACTAAGGGTACACTAAACAATATAAACACAAACCAAGAAAAATACATTGAACAGAGAAACAGAAAACAGAGGTTTCTGAAAAGATACACTGAATGCTAGCTACTTCTTTAAAGATGAAAAAAAGCATTCCTGTATGTATTTATCTCCTTTCCTAGACTAAAAGCAGTCAGTCAATAGATATATTGAAGCTTTTCAGTCAATGTAGTAATCATTAATCATTCATCTTCCTCAGATCACCTCACAGGTTATTCCAGATAGAAACAAATATTCCATAAATGTGCACTCCTATTTTAAGCTATCAGTTGCTTCCTGGTTTTAGATATTAGAATAATTAGCAAATATAATTAATAGAAAATCAGTTGTCTGGCTCCAGTTTATAGTGATATCAATCATTAAAAAAGTTGGGCAACAGATTAGTAACAGCAGTAGTTATGCAAATAAATAGGTGAAAATAATTCTACGACAGGACACTAAATAGTAAAGATGCTAAATGCTGCCAGAAGAAATGATAATTAATGTCAGAAGTTCATGAAAAAACCTACAATGCCTTTGCATATTGCTTTAGTTGCCATCTTCACAAACACTGTAAGATAGGAGTTAAAGCTTACCTCTTTGTGCAGCACAATGCATCCAACAAAAGAGCAGAGCTGCATAGCCCAGGAACAACATTCTAGAGATTCAAAAACTCAGCAAACACATCCAGTATTGTAGTCTACTTTTTTTATTACTTGGTGTTACTTCCACTCCTTTTTACTTAACTGGTCCATGGACTGGCCTTGCAAAACATTTATACTCTGATTTCAGCAGTCACTTCCCCTAAACCTCTTGCAACACACAAGTGTTTCTTTTTTTTAAGCCTCCTCTCTAAATCTTGCTAAATGAATAAACAAACAAATGCCTCGCAATTTAGGTCGACACATTCCTTTCCCTGTGGTCTGCTTGTTTTTACATCACACTTTTTTTTTCCATTTTTATCCCTTCCATGATCATGTAAGGTTATGTCTTTTGATATCTAAAAGTTGTACAAATAAATTATTTTGCAATTCCTTGAGTATTGTGTGCTTAGTTAGAAAACAAATTCATGTTAGTTGTGTGTAAAAATGAACTTCTCTACACATATAATTCAAAATATACATTGCAAACAATCAAAATAAAAAGCACACAAAAGTACAGAGTGACTTAGGGGTCACTCACTCGTTCTTATAGAAGATCACCAACTATTCACAGCAAAGGAAATGTATTTGGTCATGTTCCTCCTTTAAAAAACCCAGATGATGTTGAAGCACTTCAGTATCACATAAGATTTGAATAGATTTTAAGACAAATAATGAACTTCCCAAAGAAAAATATAAAACTATGCAAAAAGAACTCTATGCCTAACAAAGGAACTTCTCATGGGTCTATATAAGCAACCGTCTTATCAACAGTTTCATGAAATGTCTTGGCTTTACAAGTGTTCTTCAGTGGAAATGTAGATCATATGAAGATAATTATTTGAGACTGAGAATTGGGGAGGGGGGGAAATGTAATAGTACATAGTGCTCACAGGAGATGGCCATAAAACAGCTACAGGCCAGATGCCCCACAGTGGTGATGTCTGACTGGATGCAGTACACACAGATTCATCTTGAATATGTTCCCAAATACCCACATAACATATCCTTAAAATCACTAGCTGCAATAGGATAAAAACAAGTGTCTACAGAGCAGATCTCAAATCAAACCTCAATTCCATGGCATTTACAGCAGTTAAAACTTTTTCTCTTCTTAAAACACAGGTGGAATTTTTTTTTTTTTAACTTTGGGCTGTGTTTTCAGTCACCAATTTTAAGAAAGAGTCTTAGTAAAACTAGCAGTCAGATGTTTCTCCTACAGTAATGATGTGAGAGAGCAAAATGCCTCTTCCTTTCCCTTCTCTTTGACAAATGACTCTGGTGGAGAATGAACTCTCACCCTGCTCCATGACCCTGTGGTGATCGATCCGCATCCAGTTTGCAGTTACTGGTGCACACCTTATCAGTAAATAGATATTTCAGGCACCTGTCAAAGTTGCAATTTCTCCAGTTTTAACTATTAAATAGTCTGATGTCATGAAGCTTAAACTAGTTCAGGTTTTGTCAAACTGTTTTTGGGTTATTAAACCACTTGTCAAATAACTATGGGCTTGAAACACAAAGATACTTTCAGGTACAGCTGACCCAGAACTGGAATTGAAAGAGTACCATCAATTTCCTGACTGCTCTCTACAAATACAGACATTGCTAAAACTATTTAAGCTAAAAGATAACATCAGTCACGCAAAAACATATCTAAAATGTCTATGAATAAATTTAAGCTGAAAATCAGAATACTCAGCTGGTAAAGCTTTGAAGCAACATTTGTAGATGCATAACATAGGCCTATATAAAGAAACCTGTGGTGGTGTGGTTTTTCCTTTCATCATTATACCCTGATTGTATTCTGATTGTTCATAATGTTCATTTGGTTCATTCCATGTACCCCTGTTCTACCCCCACTTGGTTCGTCCCACAAGTTGTTTACCAAGTTTTCATTATTTATCAATTACCTATTCCCCTGTCTTCTGGCTTTGTCACTCACGCCAAGGTCTCTCCCCGGGTCCAGAAGGTTCTGGGGGGAACAAGAGCCGAGAGACTCCCGCCTTCCCTACAGGGATTGGCTCCCAGAGGAGTCCTTCATCCCCGGGCCCCTCCCTGGGTTCCCTCTATTGGTCCTTTCCCTGATCCTTCCCTCTGCTCCTCCCCCGGTTAAAGGTGGCATTTACCGGGCAGCCTGTGCTCAGCGGAGGCAGACTCCCAGGAATGAGGTTACTTCCCTGCTTCCCTGAATAAACTCCTGTGGCACTCCTCAGCTGAGTGCTCCCTTTCTTCACTGTGATCGCATTCACCACTGCTTGGCTTGGGGCAGACCAGAAGCCATGGGATCGGTCCGACCCGTCAGCCTGCCAGACCGTACTGAGGCTTGCCAGGGTGGCCAGGACAACCTCTAGAAATACCTCCAGAGGCAGAGGCAACAGAAACCATCTTCAATCACAAAGCAAAGGACCAGACTCAGTCCTCTCCAGTCCTGGGTTTGTGATCTTATGTCATTTATTAAACTTGCCCTAGGTAAATGAAAATAGAACCAGGAGCTTAAACTTTCTTTCCTTCCTCACCTCTTCTATGGACTATCAGTTCAAAATCTAGTGTCTTTAACTGGGTCTCACTTTGTTTAGCCATCTCCAGTCTCTACCAAAACAGAGCACACGGACAAACCATGCCTCAGGACCTCTAAGGCAAGGAGAAAAATCCTCATCTTTAGAGTTTACCTCCTACTCATGAGAAAGGCAGAAACATCTAAGTAGTTATGCAACCAAAGACAGCTGGATTTTATCTAAGGAAGCCAAGCTACTGCTTTGAGAACTGGTGTGACTGCACTCAAAATACTGCTGTGGACACAGCCAGACTGCCACAATATCACCACATGTTCCCTGTACAAGCAAAACTGCATGTCAAGATGTGAGTTCATAGAAAAGTACAGGTTGGAAGTGATCTTGCCCAAAACTCCTCCACAAACCAGGGCCAGGGTGAGGTCAGAATAAGTTACTCAGGTTTTTAGCTCCTTACTCAACATGGAGGCTTAACATCAAAGTTCAGAGTGTTTGTTCAAACTGGAATAATTTTGAGAACAGTGTTTGGAAGCCATTTTGTATTAGGATAACAGATCTGAGGAAGTCAATGTATTCCATAGGGGACTAATGATAACTAGTAATAGGAGCTTAATTAGCCACAGCTGAAATAACATCTCTGGCCAGTATAATTTCAGCACGTTCTAACAGCATGCTTGCTGTCACACTTGAGTTTAATGACCTCATTAGGGCACACAGAAGTCTAGCATCAGCCACTGCTTTGCCCAACAATTGTCATGAAAATGTCCCATCCCTCTGTATTAATAGTGAGATTATCTTTGCAACCTCCAGATTTGTATCTCCTCCCACTGGCACACAACTTCTGTGCCTCATAATTACATTAACACATCCCATAACAGCTACAGCTACAACCACAACCTAAGGCTGTGACTGGGAAAAACTGCTCAGTTTACTTCATTTCAAACCAAATTATAATCAAGCTGGGTTATTGATTTATTAACAGAACACAATTAACCAACAATCAGTGGAATACACTTTAAGGTTTGGTATGGGCAATACACTGTTAAACAAAACGTTAATAATTAACACTTAACAAATGAAGAATCTTTCTTCACTAATCCCCCAAAGATCTAATCATGCACACAAAGCTGTGCACCCACCCACCCACGGCTATACACAGAGCTTCCCTCTTGCAGGTGCCCTGCAGGAGATGTGAGTACTTATTGTGTACTTTGCTGCTCCTTACCACCTCCCAATGCACACTGCAGGGAAGAAGCACCATGCCCCCAGCTGTGAGTCCCTACCTGTCACACCTGCCCAGTCACTGCTGGGGTTGGACCAAGGCTGCTGGCATGTCCACACAGAATTTTTGATGCCAGGGGGTGAACAACAAACCGTGTGAAACCCAACTCTTCTAGTTTTGACCACTTGCTCCATTCCCACTGTTTTCCCTCCTGTTAAAATTTCATTTGTCCCATACATTTCTTTCCAAATTGGCCTTTCCCTAATTTCAGAACTCACTTGGTAACTCCCTAGTGGTTTGTCATCCCCTTTAACAGGATAAGCTGTGGCATAGGCAATCTCAGACAGGTTTGGATGCTTGAACTTGCATTCCTGTCTTAACAGGCCAGTTGCTGTTCAGGCTATTTTACCAAGAATGGGTCATGGGAGCGCCCTTGAAAACAGAAACACAGAATTAGGAATTCTTTAGGAAAATTCCTTCAACTTCTTCTAAGGTAAATTAGATAACAGCATGTGCTTAGACAAGAGATATATCATGTCCAATTCTAAAAGTAATATAAAGCCACTTCTGATTACTTGTGTTTAAGTACCACCTCATTCTCCTGCCTTGGTGCTCTATACTGAAAAGTGAAGTGAAAATTACTTGAAAAGATGTTCTTTGCAAAAAAAGATGTTCTCCTCCTATATAAAAGCAGCTGTCAGTAACCCTACTTTTAAATGAAGTAAGTCCTCCTACTTGCAGCAAGTGAAGATTTACTGGAAGGCAATTCCCAGGTTATCACCATTTCCCAGCAGCTTGCTCTCCCGTGATGCAGTACTGCTGTTCTCTTGTTCCTACAGCTCCTTTCCAGGTCACCACAGATGCCAGAGGGCCAGGGTGCACTGTCCCTTTCAGATCTGTGCTGTGATGGCTTAGCACAGAAGAATAAAAGGATCAGGTCATATTGGATACCAAGTCTGAAACAACTCACTAAAGATCATGCCTGCAGTGCAGAGTCCTGCTCACATGCCTTCTACCTACCAACACTGCAGTTTAATTAGATACATGAAACCCACCTCCTTTTTTTTTTTTTTTTATGCTTTCAGAGGAATTATCAAATTTGAAATTCCTCATTTTGCTTTCTGCCCTAGCTTTGGAGCTTTACAGTGACCTTAAAACTCTGTTCTCACTTTGGGCTATTTCAGTCCGTTACTGTTTCTGAATCACTATCAAACCTTTCATGCCAGCAGAACAGTCTGCTACTGCACAACCATTTAAAAAAAACAGGCATCAAGTGGAAAGATAGGAGGACTCCAAGAACATTTTTTCCTCTGAAGTTTAAACAACTCCAAACATTGCAGCATTGCACTCTGGAAGGTATATCAGACAATAAAATAAAGAAATATGCAAAATAGACAATAAAAAGTAAATAAGATAAATAAAGATTTAAAGGTATAAGAATAGCAAGACTTGCTTAGAAATAAATAGTCCTTAAAAAAAAAACCAAAAAACCAACCAGCATGGAGCAGTCTGGAGCTTGTAAAAAATTATGATTTTTTTTCAAAGTTTTATTACGTATAAGTAGTATTCCCCCAATGGCTGCACTTTCCTAAAGGACAACTAAAGTTACCCTCAACTCTCCCTGTTACTAGTCCAGCATATGACCCAGCTACCTAGCAAGGAGGTGACACAAGCACTTTGTTCTGCAGAAACTTCCTGGGCTACACTGTCATTTTTATGCTATGGTAATCCTCAGACCCCACCCCCTGACTGGACTGTAAAATTGAGAATATACCAAACACGGGCCTTATCCCAAAAAGCCAAGGATGCATTAAGGTGCAACAAAAGTACACTTAAACTAGCAAAACAAAAAAAGGGACAATCCCTATAAGCTCACGTTGCCCTAACTCTATAGCAAGTCCTTTTAAGAAAGGGATGTGGAAGAGAAGAGTAGGATTGCAGTGACAATCCTTTGCAGCAAGGGAGAAGTAAGAAAATTATGATGCTTTCACAAGGCTATTGGTAAGTAATCATCTGAATAGGAAATGACACAAAAGAATAAGGCAGAGTCTATGCAACTGTTGGAGTTGAAATGAAAATAAACAGTTGCTCCTTATTCTAGCAGATTTAGTGTTACGGTCACAAAAATGGAAAAGGAAAAAACAGGCTGCCCTTACTTACCCTTACTTACAGTAACTGACACACAAAATGGGCCAAAGAAATTGTATTGTAGATAACACGAAGAAAATGTGCAAGAACGAGATATTGTGGAGATAAGGATCTAAAAGTACAATCTCAAAGTGCTGTGGGCTCTACAAATGTTGCACTGCTCAGCAACATCCCTTTACTTTCCATCAGCCTCAAGAAGTACAAATACTGGATAAAGGTAAACCTAAGGCTGTAGAACTTTCAGATAATTTTGCCCTCTTCCAGCTCAATGCCCCCTCTGGCATGCTGGCCAAGGCCCATTACTAAAGATTATCAATGTGAAGTAGTTTTAAAAATTCAAAATTGCAGTCAATGAGTTTAAATCCATTCAGACATTCACTGATGTAGTCTTTAGTCCTACACACCACATCACTAAATAACGATCCTGTACCAAGGTGGGTAAATAGGGAATGTCCTCAAAACACACCTCTCATCAGTTTTTGCTCCTGATTTAACCTCTCAGATCCATTCAGATTCCAGTATGCTGAGACTCAATCTAGCACACCTAATTTTAGTCCTATAAGGCACCTGTACTTCAGATTTGAGATTACTTTTGCAGTTGATGGTCTGAAAACCCCAGGGAAGAAAAATGGTAACAAATTTCTTAAAAAAGTAAAAAATGTTGTTTTCTATCTGAGAAGTATACCTTTCTTAATGCTGAAATTCAGTTTTCTGATGTAAGGAATATTTATCACCATGACTCTGCAGACTTCCATCTAGGTACATTTTTAACAGATATAGTCATGATGCTTTTTCTACTATTTTGGAACTGAAACTGACTATTTTGGAAGTGAAACTGCACCCAAAGTAAATAAAAGATTATTGAAGTACAGTTTACTAACCTAAAACCCAAATAATTTTTGAACTCTGAATGCTGAGTCTCTAAACATTCTATTCAGCTGCCAAAGGTACAGAACTGTTCCATGGACTGCCAGCACTGTCAGTACTCCAGTTCCCTATTCTAGCTTTTAACCCAAAGCCACACAGATATACTTGAGTGAGAACTGATCACCTGGCAGAAATGAGAGAGTTCAAAATTTCCCAATAGCAACAGAAACATCCAGATGCTTCTTAATTATGGGGAAGAAGAATAAAAGTTTTTTAAAAAAGAGACTTAGGAAAAAAACTCAAAATGAGCGTGGTTTTTTTTTTTTAGCCAATCAGTTTTTCAGCCTGCCTAATCCTTTAGTAACACCAACAGACAAATAAAAAATACACACACAAACTCTGCAGAGAGGGAATTTCCACTGCAGTCCAGACTACACCACAGTAAGTGTCTTGTGCATGTGTGCTGAGTTACCCGAATGCCATCCAGACAATACCAGACTAGCTTCCTTGAAAGGACAATAAATACAAGTTACTCAGGTTTTAAAAGGATTTCTGTTCATTCACTTCATAAATGCCCCAACCTTCTTCACCCTTTCTAAAAAAAAATTATATTTACCAGTGTTCTTTCTTCCCCCAACCTCAGACTACTATTTAGGAGAATAAAAACCATGGTTGGGGTGATAAGCTTATCAGCTGGGGATGACAAGTTCTCTGAGCCATGGCAGACTTTTGAAGAGCAATGGAGGGAACAGGGCAGAACTGTGTCTGGCAGGACTATTTCAGCACCTCAATGCTGAGGACCGGCAGCACATTCAGAGGTTGAAATGGAGCAGTTTATCATGTCCAAGATGCTTCTCTAACTCCCTTCAATAAAGTTTGGCTTTGTTTTACCTGACTAATTTTAGGTATCAATACCATCACTAAAGAATGTCCCAGTGAGTGTCAATAACTAACCTGATAAATTATAAGAGAACCTTGCAAGTATTTTGAGCAAAATATCAAAACCTAACCTGATAATCTGATTTACTTAAATACAGTAGATTGCATTATTCAGATTTAGATAGAAGGGCAGAACATCTTGAATTAAGAACAGCAATAACCTCTTTCCCTCCTTATACACTGCAATTGCTCAAAAAGTCCAGAAACCATTTGCTTCAATCTGTTTTACCTACATGCCATCAAAAATATGGTAATCTAAAAAGAAAAAAAAATACCATTTTTTATTCTTTCTGTACCTGAGTGTGATCCAGGATTTAAATCCAGTCACGAGCAGTAAACTCAGTTACACAGCTCTTAAATACCCTCTCTTCCTCAGACTTCAGAGTCAGCTACTGAGAGCTACCCACCTGCACCTACCCACTTTGACAAACAGAAAAAAAAAAATTGATTAAAATCTATTTTCAGTCCCCAAGTCAGGGTCACAGATGCTTCTGACATTTCTCAGGGCCAGAATCATCCCAAAAGTACAAACCTACATTTGTTCCTGAGTGTGGCTCACAGCTCCTCTTCAGTGCAAACACCTAACAAGGAACACCTGGCTTGAGCACAGTGACCCAGTAGAATGGTTCATAACCAGCACCTGTCTCCAAGCAGATGACTCAGTGTCTTCTCTGCTGGAAGACAAAAGTTTCCCAAGTGTTTTGAGTTACTAATCAAAATACTGGGCAACTAAAATCTCCCTTCTGCCCAATTTTATACACTTAGAGCTTTTCAGAGGGATCAGGCATCGTACTGTCAGACATGTAAAAACACATTTTACATTGCAAAGAGTTTTTATTAGTTGGGAGCACAGAATTAAGCATCTGTATAAATTGCATGACTATAGTCTCAGTAATGAGTTTGTTTTCTATTAGCTCTGCTCAAGTGCTCACCAGGTTGCTCATTTCCCAGTCAGCTATTACCTGTTTGAAGTGCATTTCCATGGTAGAAAAAGAGCAAAAGCTTCTCCTGCTACTTAGCTCCTCGAATATGAAAACACATGTTAAATTAATCAACTCAGGTGGAAAAATTAATGAGGCTTCTAGAAGATAGAGTGGAAACACCATTAATTTCCCAGCCAGTCTAGGATTCATAGACTTAAGGACTGCAGTCAGCCTAACTGCCTTGCTTTCATAACAAAACATTATAACATACAGGCTTCACCCCACCTCAAGTTTTGGTAAGATGAAAGACAACCAGGCAGAGAAATGAAACAATGTTTTCTTACAAGAGAGAACCCCTTTAACTGGAGCAGCAGCTGAGAAAGAATCAACAGGGCAGCATACAGCAAATATTCTAAAGAAACATCCTGGACTTTTTTTAAAATTATACTTTCAGAGAGCTCTGACCTCAGAATACAGCATGGTAAAACTGGCAAGAATGTGGATGCAGAATAGTTCACTATTTTATTTATTTCCCATATAAGCCAAAGCACAGAGCAAGTTACCTTTGAACTCTTGCCACATATGGGCATCTGTTTTGCTGCACCTAACAAGGCTTCCTGAGAAGCACATTGTAAATGCCGAGTGCAGCAAGCTGTGAAAAAGGCTAAGCATCATACTCCAGTGATCCCAGAGTTTTATAGGGCCTGGGACTCTACACTGTAGCTCTCTTAAGGAGCAGCAATTGCCGAAGCTGTGCTTAAGAACTCTGTGCTAAAGAAGCAGGTAAAGATGCAATGACTGTAACAACAGCAGAGATAATCTGAGTCCTCAATTGAGTTACCTGTTGGTTTACCTGAGGAAATCTTTGCAACAGCATGGAGCTCAGAGCTGGATTCTCAGCAGGGCACATTGCTACATGATAACACTCCAGGCTGCCATACTTGAGCTGATCCTGGATGTCCAGCTTTTAACTAGCTTACCTTCCCCACAGAAATCCAGCTGAATGGAAAATATAATATTCACTCTTCACTACACCTAATGAATCCATGCAATCCCCTTATTAAATATATGATGTTTAAACGACATTTAGGAAATAAATTCTTGTTTATCACTAAGCTCCTGATCCAGCAAAATATAAATCTGAATCTAAAACCTGACTAGTGTTAAGATGAAGCATGACTTAATTCTAGGAAACAACTGCTACAAGTGAATAGTTTAGGAGAAGAGTTGATAAAGGAAAGCAAATCAGGACAGGCTGCAGAAATTGCAGTAATGTCAGTGTTTACTAAAACTGTGTTTTAGAAGTATTTAGTAGAACATTAGATGATTAGTATGACTGTCTAGATTAAAGTAACCCTTTAAGGGCAAATCTAAAAACATAATTCTCTTAGTGACAGTGCATTCAATCAAATCACCATATTGGTATTTTGTGCCTTATCAGTCAAGCATGGAATTAAAATACTTTTAGAGTGCCTCACACTTTCAGGCATTACCTGCAAATCTCAACCATCGGAGTAGTTCAACTTCTCTGTGGGTTTGGGGTTTTTTTGTGTGTGTGGGTTTTTTTTTTTTTTTTTTTTTTTTTTTTTTTTTTTTTTTTTTCCCCCAGGGCCTGCACCACCTGCTACGTCCAAGAGCAATTACGGCTTTCCCAGTTAAGCGGGAAATTGCCCGAAGCTTAGCCCGCTCACAGGTGGCTGTGGTTTCAGAGGAGCTGGCACTGCCCAGGTGTGCCAGGGTAACACGGGGCAGCGGACGAGGCTGTGGCAGCTCCAGCCGCGCTCAGATGATCCCACCGTCACTAACACAGGGGGCTGTGCGGTCGCTACCTGTGGTAAAACACCCGTTTCTCACGTTTCAGGGCCTACGGAAAAGCACTCCTGAGGTAGCCCCGGGCAGAGGGGAGGAGGCAGGGAGCTGCTCGGGGGGTGAGGCGGCTGCCGAGCCCAGCACAGCCCTGTGCGGTGCCGCCGGCCCGGCCGAGGCACAGCCCTTTGTTGTGGGCCGCGGCGGCGCGCTCGCCGCTCGCTGTGAGGGTGGGCGTGGGCGGGGGGCGGTCGCGCCGAGGCCGCCGCCAGCCGGCACCTGCCTCCCCCCGGGGCGGGATTTGGCTCCCGGGGCCGAGAGGCTCCCTCCGAGCCGCCGGGGGACCGCGGGGACAGCCCCGCCGCGCCTTTGTGCGGGGCCAGCCGGTTCCGCGCCGCTGCCGCCGCGCCGGGCTCTGCCCGCCACACGCCCGGGCGGGTCCGGCCGCTCTTCGGGCAGCGCGGCGGGGCTTCCCCTCTCTCCTGGCCGGCCCCCCGCCTCCCGCTCCGGGCAGCATGGTGGACCTGGACAGCGAGGTGCCGCCGCTGCCGCCGCGGTACCGTTTTCGGGACTTGCTGCTGGGCGACCAGGGCTGGCAGAGCGACGACAGGTGAGCGCGGGGCGCGGGGTCGCCGGCGGGGTCGCGGGGCCGGGCAGCGCTCCCCGAGGGCGCCTCCGCCCGCGGGAGCGCAGCCCCGGGGGAAACTTCGCCGGGAATGGGGTGCGAGGGCCGCTGAGGGGCTGCGGTGCCGCGCCCCGCCCGCAGCCGGGGTGAGCCGGGCCGAGCCGGGCCGGCGCCGCTGAGAGAGCGCGGGGCATCCCGCAGCCTCCGGAGCGCTCCCGCCTGCGGCGGAGCCCTGCCCTGCCCCGCCGCACAGCAGGTGAGAGATCGTCTCCTTGTGATAGCGTCCACAGAGGGAACGTCCCAAACAAAACATGCATTTCCCGTTTGTAAGACTAATTGCAATATGCTTTCGCTGTCCAATGCCAGGCTTCTTCACGTGCAATTTCTTTCCATGCTGGGATCTTACGAGTGGACGCACCTACCATGATTTTATGCCTTTATGAATTCTTTCAAGTCTGTCAGCACCTTTAATCACAGCCGATAGGAAAAGATTTGTTCGTTTCAAGTCAAATGTTGTCCTTAAAAATCATAAACAAAGAACTCTTTACATTAGAGGAAACAAGCAAACCAGGAATGTGTGTTCAGCTTCAAAATATTGAATGAACAACGTTCATGAACAGCACCAGCATCGTTCCACTCTGCTGGCCCATACAACCTTGTGTCTCAATAGACTGTTACATGATCCTATCTTGCAAAATTATGTGTCATATCCACTTTGCACTAACACTTTCTTGCAGTCAAATGTCAGAAAAGCAAAATTGGCAACATACTGGATAGATTTTAATTCAATATATTTGCACTGTCAGAGTATGTCTTTAACTTGGCAGTCAGAAACTTTGATTTTGATGCTGTTCTACATTGTTCAGATTTTCACTACTTTCCTAAGGAAATATGGGTTCTTTTTGATTGATAATCACAAGATCATGCAAATATGTAACTAAATATTACCTCTGTTTAGGAGAATAGGCTCTACATTGAAGCGGTTAAACAAATGGTGCTTGTTCAGACAGTTACGAAATGGTTAATGACATCTTAATATAGTCACAAAAAATGAATGCTGTTGGTTGGAAATGACAGCATTGTAACTACATCAGGAGATTTAAATAGTATGTTTATGAAAGGATGGTTTTACTGTTTAAAAAATCTAAAGTATATTGCAATGGAGTAATTACTTCTGATTCTTTGAGATTTTAGAAAATGTAAATTTAACGTCTTATACCTGCATCTTATTTCCTATTGGAATAGGAAAAATTCCACAACATTTCTTATTTTAACAACTCTATTTGTTTTGTGTTTTGATGGCTAAAATTTACAAAATAGGCTTTGTATACCTTTTTGCATTACTCTGCAGCTTAACACTTTTCCCACCTCTAGTTTAAACTTCTGTCAAGCACTTCCCTGATGCCAGTTGTTTGACTTGCACTTTATGAAGTTGTTTTCTACAGATGAAGCATGATTTGGTCTCAAATAGCAAATAGTGTAACTGCACAACTCAGAGCATCCTTTTGAGCTATTGACTGTTTCAGGTCTATGTGCACTTAACAAAATCAAAGTAAATAATCCTTAAAACAATCTTGATAGCAGAATTATAGCACAAAAGTCTCCCAGAGCATGGTTACTATTTGAAAACTGCAGAAAAGAGCTGGTGAAAAAATTAATAGTCAATTTTAATTATTTCATTAATATTCCAACACGTATTACAAGAAGGATCTCTGGCACAATTTGAAATATAAAAATGTAAATGGCTTTCTACATCTTTATGCACTGTCCTGTGCTGAGACTAGGCACAGCTGCACAGTGGTAGGAAGGTGTGCAGGGGATTCCCCACAATGCAAGCAAGACTTGTGTTTTGCATGAGGCTGTGATAGCAGTACTCTCTCCTCCAGCTCTGCAAGTTACCATAGCAGTATTTTTGGATACCAGCTTTCCAGTAACTGAACAAGAGCCATTCTTATAAAGATCTTGAGTATTCTGTTTGTCCATCCACATTCTTACTTTCCTGAGCTGGAGGCTATTATGTGTAATCTGAAATACTCATTCCTTCCTATGTTGCTGGAATATTGCTGCTATCCATTATAGAAAAAGCATGCCTGCTGTGCATAGAAATAGTGTCAAGTGGAATATTTAGAATATAAGACATGCAGGAAATACTGAATGAGAAAGACTGCAGACCTATGGGGAGCCTGAGATAGCTTCATATTAGTTTGAAATGATTGGTATTACACAAGTATATATTATTTTTGTCTGCTTCATTGTCTTCTCTTCGCACTCTTAGATAAATGGTTCTTGGTTGGTTTTGGTGAAGCACACCCTTTCTATTCTATTCTAAGCAGTGTGCAATATAGATATTGCTGGCACTGTTGTTTGTAGCCCCTTCAGTTGAATGGATGTTAACTATGAATGGAATACCTGAATGCTGAAACACAGGTAAAGTAGCCTTACAGGATGGCTGCACATGATCAAGATAGTTCATTTTAGTTTTTGGACTTTGGCTGAGATGCTGCAAATATTTTTCTGCCTGTTTCCAGTTCACTACAACTTCTTAATTCCACTTGCTCTCAACTCTGGCAGTGTGATGTATGCTAAGGGTTTTCCATCTGTATGATCTGTGAACTTCAGGTCTGTTACCAGCCCAACTCTGTGTCTTGTCTTAGTTCCATTCTCTTTTTGATCTTCCCAGTCTGCTCATCCTTGGGGGAATCTCTTTTCTCCTTCTCTTATGCCCTTTCTGGAAAAATGCTAGCTTTTTGCTGATAGGGTCCATCTCCTGGTTTTCAGATGCTTGTTGGTTTTTTAGAGTGGAGAGGAGATGGAATTATTCCTCTCATTTGCCACAACCCACTCAGGATTCTGTGTCACCAAATCACTTTTAATAGCATAGTTTACTATTACATGTCAGATGGTAGTATTTAATAATAAATATGATTGAAATTATGTGACCTCTCCTCTTTTTGTTGAATGATATATTTCTGACATAATCATAGTACAATTTTGAAACCTTAATGGTTATGTTTCTTTAGGATGAGAGTTTGATCACCTATTTCTTTTAAATATTCCTGTTAATTTATAAAATGCGCATGTGCTAAAATGTTTAGCTGATTGTAACAGGACTCATTCAGAAATTTTGTTCTTAAATCTCTACCTGTTTGAGGACAGATTTCTCATTTTTTTTTTTCTTGGGAACTTCTCCTATAGTGGAGCCTCACTCAGACTTTTTTTTTTGCTATCTAGGTCATGATCCATTCCTACCTGTATTTCTTCAATACAATAACATCCATCTCACTGCTTTTGCATTTCTGTCCCCTCCCCTCAAAAATTCTGCTTTCATAGCCAGCCTTGCAGTTGGCTTCAGTAACAGATGGGTTCTGGGCTGTCATCTTCCACAAACCGCCAAATTGGATTGTATATTATTTTTCATAAAAGAAGTTGCTCTGTGCAGAAAAATATGCTGAATCTTTGACAAATGATTTTGTTCAGTAAAGAAAGCTACTTCAAAAAATTTATTGGCATTCTTGAATTTGCTGAGTGGTTTGGTTTTGGTTTTTTTTTTCCCCCCCAAGAAAAAGCTTTTAAAACCAGTTTTGGTTTTTGCAAAGCTAGACTTTCAAAGGAACCTTGTTCGCTTTGAAAACTGGAGTTGAAGCTTGATGCTTACACTACACTCATTTTATATGGAGAACACTTCTACAAGGCAGCATGTAAAAGATCACCTCAGCTAGACCACGTATGTGTCAAGTGGGCGAATTCTGTGGCAAATAGGCAGTGGATCAGGTTTCCTCTGGCCATGGAAATATCCCAGGCACTGGGCTGAGAGAAGATTGGATCCTTGACTGTTTCACTTGTTCTGTAAATAAACAATATCTTGTTCTGATATTGCTAATACCCCTTTGTAAATCTTTCATTTTGCTTTCATTGTTGCAAGTATCTGAAAATAAAAGACTGTTTTGATTTGCTGGATATTCTGAGATGTTTAATGACCATCATAATGCAATTTACCTTTCAGTTTGGCTGCTGGGAAGTGAGCAGAAATAAAGGGGGAACTTAGTGATTAGCACAATTATTCACCTCTTAATTCAGCTAGATTTCACTAAATTGTGATTGTAATAGTCAACTGTGTAATGAAATGTTTCATAACCCTACTGATAATCAGTCCTTATTCTTACCAGCTGTGTTGAAAACCTACACAAAATTAAAAAACACCCTACCTGGTGAAGAGGTGACATGTTCAAAGTTGGTAAATAATTTGCTGCAGAGGAGGGGAGAAAAGAGGATGTTTATTTTAGGTTCCCATGTAAGTTTGGGAAAGCTACAATGAAGAGGTTTTTGTGTACGTAAATAATTACCACGTGCTTCAAAACAGCCAAACCACAGCATGCTAGGGGTGTAAAGAAAGAATTCTAAGTTGAAAATTAAGAGCATTTACATTCTGTCCATATCACTGCCTTTTTATTAAGGCCTTTAGTATTATGCAGAGCACAGTTTACCTCATGTTTCTTAAATCATTTATGTCCAGATATTTAATCCTTTCTTTAGAAGCTTTTGAAGGTATAAAACCTGCATTTGGTTTAGAGAATTCTAGCAAGACAGGAATGTTTCCTACCATTGAAGCATGACTGCTTATTCTGATGAAGTGTTCAAATTCTCCTCTGCCTGCTCTGACAAAAATGTCTTGAACTGTGCAGGAATGGTTCAGCAGTTGGAGTGTCCAAGGAAACAATACGAACAGATAACTTGTGGGTTGTCCAACCCCCACCTTCAAAGCATCCTATTTCATAACTTTTCTATATGCTGCTGCAAGATATTTTTACAATTTCAGTCATGGAACAAAAATTTACATTTTCCAATTCTGTAGGTTTTTTTTTTCTATTCTGTACAGATATAACAAGAACATTAACTGGTACTGGAAATTAATTTCAAATCCTGCTTCTGTATTGAGATTAAAATTTGAGTCATTTTGCTACAGTATATACTTTAATTTTAAAACTATAGAACTAAATTTTACCTTTGTGAAAGAACTGTTCTTACATTGAGGACTTACAGGATTAAATTAAAATCAGCCTTCCATTCTGGTGTGCTTTCTGCATAAATGCACATTACCACCTATCTGGAAAGGAAGGAGATTCACATAATACAGAACACCTCCACACATCACTTGGACAATTGTATCCTGCTGGCTGTCATGTTGACTGGTGACTTTCAAGGAACAACTCCCCACTGTATATCTCAGAAGGCACTTTAAGTCATTTGTCATGGTGTGAATTAGTGAGTAAAGCCCTCCCTTTCTTTGCCTTTCCTTTTGGAAATCACCTGAGACTGTTAAACTAAAAGGGGATAAAAAGCCAGCATGTTTCTGATTCAAGTAATTTAAAATAACTGAGTCTAGATTCAACTTGTATAAAAATTCTATTATAATTTTCTCAAAAGAAAATTCTATTACAGTTTCTTCAATGTAATCCTCCTCTTTCCTTCAAGAAGTACTTTAGTCAATTTGGCCTCATTTTAGAAAACTTGTTAACTTACAGGAATTCTTTCATTTAACAGAGGCTACAAATAAAAGGACTTGAGCAGATATTGTCAAATTTATTTTCATTTGCCCTTGTAACTAAATTTTCAAAACCCATAAACAGATTTAGAAGCCTAAACTCTAATGTAAAAGCATGATGTTGATTGAAATTGCTAAAGATCTCAACAGTCTAATTCTCTAAAAGAGCAAGTGTTTTCATGTCTTGCAGTGAGACTCTGCATTGTAGTAGTTAAAAAGTTTGAGTTGCCCTAAATCCTGAAAAAACTTGCTATGTGTACAGGTCAAGCCCTTTCTCACTGCTTTAAAAAAAAAGAAAAAAAAGAAGAAAAAAAAAAAGAAAAATACTGACATTTGTAAAACTGCTTCATTTACCACAGCAAGAGGCCCAAGTTTACGCTCTTGTAGCAGGTTTAGGAGCGCAGTCTCAGGAAAGCAAACTGTTAATATATTTCCATACTCACCATCCTTCTAATTTTTTCTTGACTGGGTCCCTATTACAGATAAAACACCTGTGTGTAAGGGAGAGGAAGTAATGTTTTGTAGCAGGCAGTGCCATTAGCCTCATTCTAATTTGTGTTTTACCATATTTCTTGCAACAACAACAGAGGCCAAAATGTGTTGTTTCTGTGTTTCTAAAGTCCACTTAAACTAGCACACAGTATGGAATTGGGAAAGGACATGGAAAGAAAAGAATAATTTCAGTGCTGCTATGACTGGATTTGTCCAAAGAAGACAGTGGTAGCACATCCCAGCAGAAATTTTATACTGCACAAACCATTTAAATGTCTCATCTTGAAAACTCTCACAGAACCTAGGGAAAACCCTAGTTTTCCTCCTCTGGGACAACATGATGCGCAGTTTGTAAATGTACTTGGTACTTCAGTCATTACTTAATTATAGATTCATTGCTAAAGCTCTTATTTTTCCATCTACAACTTGACACATACTACTTTACATCTGGCAGACTCTATAATACTCCATGGGGAGTTAAAGCAGTTCTTTCCTTCCTAATTTTATGATTATTATTCTATCACATCCAATGATTAAGACTATTTATTTTATAATAGTAAGCTCTGTGCTGCACTTTGCCTTTCTTTCATAATGACTCTTCTATAACAAATGGTGGCATGTTTCATATTGTCTTCCCTTCATCCTGTAACAAAGAAATAGATCACTTGGAGCATCAGAAATGTCTGCACTTTCTTTTATAGAAAGAGGAAAGTTGTAAAATCTGCGATTTCTGCCCTATACATTCAGTTTCTAGACTTCACAATCAAAGGTGATGTTTATCTTATCTGAATTCTGACACAATATGCCCAAATGCTTATAGTAATCCACTAAACATTTTTATGTGGATTCTTCACCTTTTTTCCAAGTAAATGAGCAAGTTAAGTCCTTTCTGGAGGCCTCCACTCCATGGTCCCATAATCTGTGTCATTGGAGAGAATGGCATTCAAGAGCTGTAAGTGTTCTGCAGCATGGAAGATTTGGTGCAGAATGCCTTAAAACAGCTGTTAAAGATTTCAGCCTCCCCCGTGTAATCATCTGCTAATTATGTTAGCAGTCAACTTCCTGGTGGGAAGTAGCAATAAAACAGAAACAGTCATTAGGAGACAAAACCCAGTGTTTATCTTCACATATAAAAACAGTGATATTATTTATTCGGAAGTATCTTGAGGGACAAATCCTGCCTGCATTTAGGGATATATCTGGTGGGAAATGCCAAGTCTGTAATCTCTGTGCCTGCCTTGCCAAATACCAAGCTATGGAAGGAAGGCATTAGGATAAGATCAGTGCAAGTTACCTGCTGAGGTAGCAAAAAAGAAGACTCTGCCTGTTGCAGCAGCCTTCTTATTAGAGTGTAAAAATGAGCCAAGGCACAGGCTTCTTGTTAAACACGGCATAAAAAGGGTCCTGGTTTTATTCCTCTTCATGTCTTAGTCATCTTAACTCCAACCATTCCCTAACTCTGGCTGCAGCAAGCTCCTGCTGGAGGTTTCCCTTGCAGCCTCTGACTGCAGCTTTTACCCAGCTAGACTGTGACTGCAGGGATCAGTTTGCAGCCTCTGACTGCAGCTTTTACCCAGCTAGACTGTGACTGCAGGTTCCAACAACAGCTCTGACTGCACACCCAGACTGACCTTGCTGCAGTCATTGTCTCTCCCCAGGATCCTGCTTCATGATTCTCTCCTCTGTGATGATCCTTACCAGCTCATCCTCTCTCTTACCTCATTCATCTTTATTGGATATTGCTGTTACTTAGGAGGGCGAGGCTGTATTGGTTAATTAACACAGCTTACTTATCAGGGGTGAGGTCACCTGTATTCTCCTACACTGCCTACTCCTGTGCCTGCGTGTGACAAGTCTCCTGCCAGATTTTAGCCATTAATAACTGCATCTCCAACAGCTACCAGCACAAGGGTCATGTGCCTGGCAGGGAAGATGGCACAGTTTGAGCAACAGTTCTCACTATGGGTTAGCTCTGCCAGGAAAGTCTGGCCCTCCCTCCTAGATTCTGTACCCTAAGTCACCCCTTTGGCATTTTGTAAAGAAAAGAGTTTTGCCCTTTAGCTTTTTCTGGTGTTAAAGGTAATGGCATTTGCTGTATTTGTAGCTTAAAGTTACAGAGCTCCTTTACAGCATAGTGATTGTTAAAATATGTAATAAGGAGTAAACATTATAAAATAGCCTCACTCATTTATTGTTTCAAATAACCAAAAATGTTCTAGAGATATGTTTTTCTCTCTTTGTTTTCTCTTGCCCTTGTGGCTCAAGAAAACTGCAGTACAGACAAAACCAGGGTTATCAAACCTAATCTAAACCAAATGCCAGTGGGAAAAAACCCAACAAGCTCCACTGCAAATGGAAAACTGTGGTTATCCCACAGTTATATATAACTGTCGCTTATGCCTAACACCTGTTGATACACAACATTCCCTGACCCTGGAATGGGATTTAGTTTTTCATCTTCACACTAAATTCAAAAGAAGCTGAGGGCACTGGTCACTTATCACTGTTGCCCTGTAGTTCTCACCATGGAGCAGAGACAGCTCTAACAGGACTAAAGGCTAAGCTCTATATTTAGCTGAATGTACCCTTTTGAGAAGTGAGCAAGCTATGTTTTCGCTGTGTACAGCAATCTAGAATCATTGTTCAAAGGGGGTTCAGTTCAACAAATACCTTTTGAAAAGCCATTTTTGTAGATAATGTCCAGTCTTTAATTACTGTTTTGCTCTCTCAGAAGTAATTCAAAGAACATAATACAAACACCAGAAGTGGAGCAAAGTACTCCGTAATGCACAGATGTTGATTAATCAACCTGGTTTTATAAAGACTATCAAAATCTAGATAGATTTTTTAGCCACCTAAAATCACATAAAAGAGAAGCTAATCTCACAAGAGCTGTTGCAGACATTATGTGTCTGACACTGAGGACTGTATCCAAACACTGACCCACATGATCATTTGTTTTTGTACTCGCACTGACTGCAGATTGCATGAAAATTACAATTTAACTAAAACGGTACAAACAACATTCAAAATACACTGTATTTTTTTTAAAGTCTTGATTAGCTTTTCCTTCATTTTTTTCTATTTTTTGCAGTGCACAGATCACAGTTTGAGTTCAGAAAAGAGCAGCAAAGTGAGTTAAATTCATGCTGACATAATGAATCCATTTAAGACAATTAATTGTGGCAGTCACTGTGACCAGCTCAACTGGTGATTCAGAATGTTGGGATTTCAGTGTGTTGTTTGCAGAGCATTTCATATAGGAAGAACAAGGCTGGCTCCTGGGAATGTTTCAGATTATGGAGGAAGTACCTCTGAGCGTGTAGGAGAGAGGAAAATTTCAGGAGCCTCTAAAAGGCAGTCTCCGGGGATATAGCATGGGCTAGTGTGAGACTCTTGTGGAAGACCTCAGGTTTTGCTCCTAATTTCAGATAAGAACAAGCTGTTAGAAGATCACCATTATCAAGACTGTGATGTGAATGTATTCTATGGCAGATGAGTGGGGACATAGAGTCGTGTAGCACCCTGCTGCTACTTGACTTCAGGCTAAGCTGAACTGAGCATTTAGAAGCTCCTTTCCTTTCTAAGATGGCAGAGCCACTTTACAGTGACAAAAGTGGCCAGATGAGGAGAGCTGGGAATACTGGGAATATTACTGTACTTTCTTGCATCACGCTAGACATTGGAGAATTGGCTATCATTAGCCCTCTTGGCATCTATACAGCTGACTCTGTCCATGAACACGGACCTCTCCTCATTGTATGCATATATCCCACCTAAATCTGATCAGTGCTAAGGTCTATGTCAGACTGGAAAACAAGATGACAGAACAACACCTGTCCTGACCCACCTCACTGATACAGTTAGCTAAAGAGATTTTAAATAACTTGACTGTCAAAAAAGCTATCAAAATCTGAAATTTATGCATTCATTTTGGAAGTTATATTTAAGGGGGAGAAATAGTGTTTACATCGACTGGGCCAGTATTCTGAAGGCACTTCCTAAATGATTCTCTAAACACACTCAAGGCACATTTTGGAAGTTTGATGTCATTATTCTGAAAATTAAATACTGGGCAAACTATTCTGCCAGCCATAAAACTGATGAACAGCATTTTACTTCAGAGAATACTAAGTGTTATTTAATATGAATAAAGATGACAGAATTAAACTTCTAAAATATTGTGAAACTTGATATTTTAAATTTTTCTTAAAGTAATGAAGAGGTAATTAAAACCGTGCCTTATGATTAATCAGGAAGTGTAATAGCTCACTCTGAGTAAGGAGACTGAGATTTATATGAAGTCAGTAATTATATGTACCCTGTTAGCTGTGGAGAGAACACTATCAGACAGGTGACATTTTAGAGATAATAATGACTTTTAAAGCACTTGTTCAATTATGTGTTCAGAGTTCTTGAATCATTGCCACTCCTTAATGAGACATTTATAATTTATATGAAAATTTTGTAATTTTTTTCTGTGTAAAACAATAATCATATCTGCGCATCAGGCTGCATTTGAAAGGAAGGAATCAATTCCAATCCACTGTTAGATATATTGCACTGTATACCTATGTTAAGCTGCAACTATTACTTCAGAAATCCTACATATTTTATCCTCCACCTGGATGTCATCATTGGAGCCAAAGCAGCTTTAAATACTAGAGAATGAAGACAGGTATGTATCAAGGTGCAATTCTTTTGGAAGGAGTCATCAGCAGGAAATGTCATCAGCACTCTTCTCCTGATGATTTGGTAGAGGAAATGGAGTCTCCACAACTGTTCCTCTGTGGGAAGCAGCAGGAGAGACACCTCCTGTCGAGTACTGGGCTTTTGATTTATGTCTTTTCCTGAGTCTTTGCCTGAGTGCTCCTTCTCTTTGTATTTATCTGTTGAAGACTCACCTTTTGTGTTGCTGGTAAATGTATGCTTGTGGGAGACTGAAAGTGTATACAGCTCCCATCATTTCAGGAAAATTGCTATAATCTGGTATTCAGCCCTGTGTACTTCTTGGAGTTGTTGGCATTCTAATGGCATATTTTGGGGTGTTGTCTAAGTGTTTCCAGATTGCATATGTGGACTGTCTCAATATGTAACTTTAAAAAGACAGTCCTTTTTATAAAGTTACCCTGCTCCTGGGCATGTGTAAAAAGCATATGTGGTATAATTTTTTTTTCTTTTTTACTTTTTAACACTTCAGCTATAAATGGAATCTCAGAAAATTTCTTTCTAGGCTTGTTAAGGTATCTGTGGGAAGTTCCTGACAAATTTTATTTGACTTCTTACGACTTTTTCCCTTCCAGATCAGGCATGGCTCCCATAATTTCCTGCCCTGTAATAAACACATATTGTTAATCTAAGTAAACCTGTGGACAAGCAGGGAATCGAGCAGAGTACTTGAAAAAAAAGACTTAAGCTTTTAAACTAACTTTAACTTTTTTTTAAATTCAACTTTTTTTGCCTTTGATGTCATTGTCTTGCATCCTACCTAATCCTTTCCAACTAGAAGGGAAAATGTAGCTTGGGGAAGAAATAAACACACAAAACATTTAAGTGATCTGATGTAGTGTTATTTCATGCTCCTGTGCGTTTTGTGACAATGGTCAGCACATAATTTTTGGAATATGATCCAAATGATAATGGTGTAATATTTTTAGCTACTAGAAACTCTAAAAATAGTAAAAATATAGTATCATTACCTTTAAGAGTGCCATTATTAACTATTGATATTTCTCCTTTGGGAATACTGCTGGCTATTACTAGAATCAAGAAAGAGCTATAAAAATTAAGCTTCACTGTGTATTGTGTTGGGTGTTTTTCCTTTCAGATAAATAAAAAAACCCCAATAGCTGCTCTGTTCCTTTTTTACCATGGTCTCCTCTTTTCCTAGCCACTCCACCTCCAGTAGATTTATAATTGAAACTGTACTGTGAAAGCCAAACACCAGTGTTTGATCTGTGAGTTGCCATGCCACCTAAAGTGCATTTGTACAAATTCTCCATCACTAGTATACATTATTGTTTTGGCCAGAGTTCTCTTCTCTATGTGTCATTTAAATACTGTACACCTACTAAATCTACATGGAGAAAGTTAGCCAGAAAGTGTCCTGACAGTTATGGAGGATGGGGGCACATAAACTTTTTTTAAAGTCATTTGCAGATTTTCATCTTTTCATATTGAATACCACCTTCTTCTAAATGGGAGTTCATTTCATGGGTCTCAGTCTCAGTAGAAGAGGTTTTTTTCCATTGAAAAACCAGGCAATACGGTATCATAACTTCTAATCAACTTCATTTATTGCACCTTGATCCAGTGTAACTTACTAAGGCAGCAGATATAACGGCTCAGATTTTCCAAAATATGGAAAAGTCAAAGCTAGCTTCAATTGCCCTTATCACTAGAATAAATATAGGCAGAATAGATAAAATAGAAACACAATCAGAACAAAAGTACAGTAAATTCTGTGCTGAATTTTTCACTATCAGATGTGAAATAATAGTTTATTACTCTAATTCTCAGTTTGATAAATGAGCAATGAGAAATGCATGACTACATTTTCAGCCTCTACAGAGTTGGGATGTATGTATAACTAGTAATTATTGGAAACCATCCTGTGCTACCCAATATTGAGGTTCATGGAGCATTCTGCCCGTGTACCCCTCTTATTTTATATATTTTAAATGGCAATGCATACTGTCAGTTCCTAAATAGAATATTTCAGGTGACAGCTTAGCAACCAGTGTTTGACAATCTAAAAATATTCTAGGAGATCGAGAGGTTCACAGATAAGACATGTATCAGTCAAAACGTTGAAAAGAATATGCTAATTTGTTGTTATTCAGTATTTTAAGGATGGAGATGCTTTGGGTGCTTCTGTAAATACAACTTCTCTACAAGTCCAATGCTAAACAAAAAGCAGATACAAAAATGAGAACTGCATATTGTAGTACTTGATTTTCTTGTAAACCTTAGCACCAGGTCCCATTTCAAGTATTATTTCAAGAGAATGCAAACTGTCTAATTTCGAGGATCAGGAGTCTGGGAAACTAATTATATTAAGAACCAAAGCATGACTGATATTTCTTTTAATTTAACTTACTTTAATTTGGAAAGTACCCCAGGCTGAAGTTTACAGTGCCAAATAATAAACTGAAATATTCTTTTTTTTGTGTGTAAAGCTTTACTTTAAAATGTAATTTATCATCAGAGATAAGCTAGCATTAAAGTAGGTGGCATTTAGGTAGCCAAGAGGAAGTTCTGCTCTCATCAACCTTACAGGGAAGTCTCTCATAAATTACTTCATAGCTCTCTAACCATAGACAGAAGATCTAAATCTTACTCTGAAGTCCGGCTGAGATTTTGGTAAGATGTTACAGAGATAAGCATAAAAAATAAAATTACATGTCAAGTTGATCTTCAGAATAAAAAAAATGTAGTCATATGTGTTTAAACTTAATTCAGTAGCTTCATTGAAAATTTGGTGATTTTTAAAGGCATGATAGAGACAAGCCAGAGTGGTATAGAAAATTTCGCATTGGTATTTGATCACCTCACCCATTATGTGGCAGCGTAAGTGGGATTGCTGCATAAATGCTGAAATACTGGCATAAATAGACTCCATAAATACAGTGGGAATGCTATTTAACAGTGTATTTGAATATATCTGAGATACACTTTTCCATTTCCAGAGGAGAAATAGTTCCATACAGTCAACTGGAACAAAATTATTCTGTTGATAAATTATACTAATTTCTTTTTCAACTGTGCAGAATTGAAAAATAAAAAAGATTCAGAGGAAAACAAAACCAAAACTCCAGGTAGACTAATTTATTTAATCTCTGAGTCTAGACTGAATTGGCTACAGCTTTCTCATCAAATTCCCCCAAGTCAGCCATTATTGCATGGCTTCATTAGTGATAAGAATCTGGAGCATTTTGAAGACAAAGCATTTTACACTCCGTCATTTTAACTGAGATTGTTTCATTCCCATTTTAGTGATTATGATGTACATTTCACAGCACTCTGAGGTATGAAAGCATGATTTTATAACTTTTATCTATTTGTAGTTTTTGTGGAAACCTTTTAGAGCTGAAGAGTAGAGTGCTGAAATAAGCAAGTGACCACAGACAATGCAAGAAGCCCAGGCTACAGGAGGGATTTGAATCAAAGGCATGCAGGAGAAGGACATGTTTGCTCTTAGTATCTGTGATAAAATGAGTGGATTAGATGTGTAAAATGTAGGTAGCAACATAACCATTGCCTTCCTGCTCTTCCAGTGAAGTTGGTAAACTACAAGTCCTAAGCTTTGCATTGCCTTTCAGGTAATTTTTCAGACTTCTAGCTGTAACAATGCAATTTCAGACCTTTAGTTCAGTCACAGAGATACCAGGAGGGAAAGATGGATAGAACTATTAGAAGGGGAAGAAAAATTATTAAAGGCCTTGGAACTGCTCAATTTTCCAAGTCGCACAATCCTGGAAATTGTTCATACTTCTTTTCCCTTCCCTTGTTAAAAATATATACCCTCCACTTGCATTACAAGATAAAATCCTAGGAAAGGGTGCGTGCAGTAGAATATCAGGAAACCTGAGCTTGAAAAGTTACTGAAGTAGACTAATTTCCTTATAACAAAGGGATGAAGATTGAAAAGTGAGCACAAATCAAAGTTCTTACCTCTGCTCCTGCTTTACGAGATACGAAGATGAATTCTTAGCCTGTTGTGAGACAAACAGTAAAAATCTCATTTAATGGAACAGGATATGTATCTGCTTAGAGGGGGAGATGTACATGGGACTTTTTAGCATCTCTTTGACCAGATGCACAGAGGTCAGTCTGGCTAATAAATATTGATGAACACATTTTTACCTAAACAATTAATATATCCACACCACAGAAAGGGAGTAAAGTATATGAATTTATAATTCCTTTGAGTTCAACTAAGTAGATGTATACAATTTGAAAAAATATTTATTAAATGCTGTTGGTTTAGTGTTCTTATTGTCTGGTTTCAAGGCAAATAAAGATTAATTTTGCTTTGCTTTATTTCTGCTTTATAGGTGCAACCAGCCTCTGCTTTGCTCTGTCAATAAGAAGTTACTTATTCTGTTAAATAAACTTACCTTTATTCTGTTAGAAGGCTCTTTGTTGTATCTGTACATTCCTTTATGAAACAGGGGTTTGTGCTATGGTTTTTTTCAAGTTGTTACCTTCTTATTCACTATGTTCTTTTCCTCTGTGACTTTTAAGCTGATTTGTTATATTAAAAATATGAAAAAATGGTGTTTCTACAGTTTCTACAGTATTTTTATGGAGGATAGGCATTCACTTTATGTTATATCATAACATGTTTACTTTTTTGTGTTGTTTACTTCTTTTCCTTTGTATGAGCATGTGATTTTTTACCTTCAGTATCAATCTCTAGAGAACCTTTTGAAATGCCTTATAAAAATTTTAGTACATGATGTTCACTTTAGACTTCCCCCTTATCTATCTCTTCCAATTATCTCATAATGGAGCAGAGTGCTACAGCTCATAGTCTATTTATATCTGTCATTTGCTTCATTCTTAGTTTGTTCCCAGGCTAATCCTACTTGTAGATCTTGGCATGGGTGCCATTTATTTCTTTTTCATCTCTTGTTGACAAGAGTACTAGTACTTTATATTTTTGTCATTCTCGATGTACATTATGAGAATATTTTGGTTTGGCTTTTGCTGTGGTTTTATTTACCTGCTATTTTAAACTTTTATCTGTAGTACTGTGGTTATAAAATAAGTCAACTCAGTGTCTGGCATTGGAGCCTAGTCACTGTAGGGAAACAGAACAGCACAGGATTCCCCTCTCAAAAAGACTGGGGCAGAAGTCAAGCCGTGTGCAGCGAGTAGATGGGGCACAGGACCAGGATGTATAGATTAAATATGAATTGAATAGTGAAAAATTCAGGGTACTGAACTACCCTTAATCTGGAAGATATATGACACTTGAGAGACACTGTTAGAGGGTTTTGAGGTTGGCTTGGTTTTTGAAAGACATTTGAAGTCAGCAAACATGAAAATGGAAGAATAAATGCAGGAAAAATGGCCAAGATTACAGCAGTAAATGGAACATAGCCTTCCTCTGGGCAGAACAGTGGCTCGATAGCCTTCAGGTGTAGATTTGTGCTTGTGCAGTAGTGTGGGACAGGGGATTTAGCTATTGACTCTGGATAACTGCAGTTTCTCCAAAATCAGTTTAGTACAAAAATATGACCTGTAGAAGCGTCCTTTTGGGAATACTGTGTTTGTGCATCTTCTTACTTGTACATCTGACTTGCACTTCTGACTATGCCTGTAAAAAGATCGATTTTATAAACACTATGAATTGAAATAGGGAATTACAGAATGCTTTATTTTAGTAAGCTAGCAATGTATAATGCTGTTTCAGTTGATGTTGTAAATTTACACAGCTGAAATTTAAGATTCTAAGTTTTCTAAATGCCATTGTTAAAAGGCTGAAAGCTCTTACGATTTTTTTTTTTTTTTGCCAGCCATATTTGTCAATGTTCACGTAGGTTTCTTTTAAAATTGAGGAGTGTCTGCATAAAGGCAGACTTGGTCTGTTACTTAACAGAATGAACTGGTCTGTTTGGTCATTTATTTAGCAGACAGTGGTAAGTGATAAAATGAAATAATGTAAGAGCAGAGCAAGTAACACACCGTTGCTTATTTGAATATAGCCTCATTCTGGTATACTCTCTTTTTGAACATTTCCCTCCATCAACACACCTCATATTTCCATTTATCTTTATTTTGTTCTTAACATCAATATAGTTATTATTGAAACAAGTCATCAGCATTTTCCCAGTGACACCCAGGTGGTCCAGATGCTGTGTTCTGAAGTGCTAAAATGTGCTCTGGAGCTTTTCTATTAGTTAACATTTACAGGCAGTGTCATTAAGGAAAGGTTGCAGAGAAGCAGCTGTAGCATCTTAGACAGGAGTAACTTGTGTTTGTGAAAAGGGCTTTGAATGGATGATTATTAGCATGGTCAAGTAGTATAAACTGAATATGTGTTCTGCATAAACTACCTCTATGGTCACGATTAGGAATGGACATCACCCTGTACAATCGTAGAGCAGAGCTTGAGGTTGTTGTCTTCCCACCCATCCTTTCTTCCCGTTATTTTGTTTACTTGCACATCTAAGAATTGGTCCATTAACTTGTGACAGCAGATTTCTGCTGTCTTTTACAGCACTACAAAGAGATTGCAATCCCTGTAAGTCAAACATTGCAAGTGCAGTAGGGGCCTGCCTTTGCCACTGTCCCAAAGTGTTTACTCCTGCTGTACCTTTGCATTAGGTGTAAGAACCACAATGATGAAGATAAGTCTGATCAACAAACTGATCTGATTGAAAAATCTCCAAAAGAAAGAATATAGACAGTCTCCAGTTACAGCAAAGTCCCAGTGAGACTAATTCAGAAATCACCTATTTGTAGGGATATGAGCACTCTCCCTCACTTCTACAGATGGCGGCTTCTTCCACTGGTCATAAAACAACATCCTAACTTGACAGTGTGCCTACTGCTGTCTGCCAACAGTCAGCACAACCTGATTTGGGTGATTTGGAGTTTATATCTGGTTTGTACACAAATCTGTACTGGTGGTTTATGTGGTAATGAGCAAATCAAGTGGTAGTTGGTCAGTACTGATAGATTTAATGATAGCTGGCAAACAGTTGCATGGTTGAGAGCAGTGAACTACGTGTTTATAAATAAACAACTGTCTAGTTCCAAATGTAAATCAAACAGCTACTGCCTCTGTAAAATAAAAACTGCCTAGATGACTGTCCTGAAAGCCTGATGAGCGTCAAACTGATGATTAAATGAAGGCATGCAGCTGACTATTTCTTAATGAATTTGCCACTTCTGCAGAGATCCTAAATCTACACATATGAAAGAGTTCATGCTGAGCACACACAACGCACACATTTCCCAAGTTGTGTATACCCTTGCCTGCAAGTTTATCAGTCGCACTCCTCATGTTCACCCCACGAATCCCTCTGCATTGCCAGACTCTGGCAGCAGCTCTCTAATAGCAAGCTCAAACTAAAGCCCAAGGCTTGGCCCTGTTCTCCTTTCAGGGCTGCTCTTTGCTGCTCAGCAGGCTGCAAGAGAAAGGGAACCTTGTGCCCCTCTGTTCCAGCAGCCTGAGCCTGATGACACTGTGTACTTGCTACTACAGATACTGAAATCCTGGGCAGCTGCTTTTATTTGCCACATCATAAGGCTTTGCTACTGCTTCCACCAACCTATGCTTAAGCCTTTTTGTGGTGGCTGCTCACTATGACTCCTTTGTAACAGTTTTTTTCTCATGCTTTTATGTTTCTGTTTGTTTATCTTCTAGTTGTGGGCTTTTTTAAAAGACACAACTGGAGAAATAATAATTGTTATCATTTTGGCCTTTGTGGATTACTGCTGCAATAGTGATTTGGACCGTCAGACTTTTATTTACACTCTGTTGTGTTACAAGGCACCTGTCAAGTACAGTTTTCAGGCAATTTCTGTGGAAGTACAATAATCCTAACTTGTCAGACCTATAAACATGTTTACATTGTGATGTAGATATGTACAAGGATTTACCTTCTACATAGCACATCTCAGCCAGCCTTGTTTGTGCTGTGAGCTGCTCTGAGTGACTCTGCTGCAGAGGGCCCTGGAGAGCAGCTTTGGCACTTATTCCACACTCATCATATCCCTCTCCGGAGGGGATGAGGAGGTGACAAAGCAAACTGTGCTGACAGCTGGGGGGTGGCAAGAGGAAGTTGTGAGGATTAGGGATGGGAGGAAAGGAGTATGTGGCAAATGTAACAGGGAGTGAAACTGAGCACTTTTCTTCCTTCGCATCTCCTGAGCTGAAGGAAACAGCGAAGAGGTCAGATAGTTGGAATCAAACACGTGTGTATCACATGTGTGGGGATGCACACACACACTACAGATGAGAGCACTGCAGACTGAAACTTCATTCTGGTTAAGTCAAATATAGATATAAGAAGGTTATTGTGTCTAAGGAATTTCACTGCTTACTTTCCTGTGACTTGGCAGTAAGTCCACTGGTTGCTGAAAACATAGCTCAAACCTGGATTGCCTTTGCAGAATGGGCATGTAGACTGAGTACTAAACTTTCAGTGGAGATGAATTTTACCTGCAAGATTTTTTCTGCAGCAGAGTGAATAGTTTTTGAGGGACTTATGTGAGTCAGGTTTTGAGGCGTCATGTTATTAGCATATCACAGGAAATATAGAATTCTCTTTTAATTGGGACAAAAATCCCCAGGTAGAGTTGAAATGAAAACGAAACAATACTTTGGTTGATGAATGCATTTTCCTTGGAAAAACTGAGTCTATTTTCTACTTAAAAACCAGTAAAGAAAATATAAAATATAATTTACCTCATTGAACAAAACAAATTTCAGAGGGGAAAAAAAGGACATGTTTTTGACATGACATGTTGACATTTCTGTCTTAGAACATTGCATTTCTGAAACTTCTCTCCTTATGAAATGTTAATCAGCGGGTAAGACTCCATATAAAATCATGTAAATTCACACTGAGTACTGTAGTTTAAGACCATTTTTTATAAAGTTCCATTTCCTTTTGGGTAGATGCAGCTAATGCTCCCCTATAATTTACTATGTCATTGGTAAAAATGTAGATTAACTTACTAAATCCCAATATTTGAGTTTAGAAAAAAAACCCCAAAGCCTCTGAAATTTGTTTTTCTGACTTGATATAATTATACTGTGCATTTGTTTCAGGAAACACTGAATAAATTGTTGTCTATAATTGAAGACTGCCAAGTATAACTAGCATAACAGTAAAAAGGAACAAAAGAAGAAAAGCTAGCAAACAGAAGTAATAATAGATCAACATAGTGACAATAAAAAGCTGTGGAATTATATTATAGTCAATATATAGATACGCTCTATTGAATCTCACATTGACCTCCCAGTTTTAAGTAAAATACATTGTATGGTTGACATAGAAAGAAACTTACCTTTTTTGGGAGAAAAATACTAATTAATTGCTTAAAGCAATAGGAAAATATCTAGTTTGAATACTTTTTCTATTTGATTATTTTACTCAGTTTTAAGTGAATAGAATATTCCATTAATTTCAGTGTGCTTTGGATGAAATCTACTAAGAAGAGGGTTCTGGTTTCAGGTGGCATATTAACCAGTCATATTCAAAATACACTTGGTCATGTGATACTTAAAAAATGACAGATTGGGATTCACCCACAAAGTTTTTTGTTCCTTTTTTTGATTTTTTCTATCCATCTGTTTTTTTACTTCTTCCTTCTGCCGTGATTTCAGAAAATTAAATCTCTTAATTTCAAAGTAAAAATAAAACTGGGATTAGCCATGTAATCTGTGAGGAACAAGGCTTTCAGACTTGTTCTACTTGCTGTTTTTGAAAAGATGAAATCCTGAAAAATGAGAACTAGGTGATAATATACAGAAGAGAAGTAATAGAACAGTCAGAGACTTGGAGATGAGAAGTAGGGTTTAAGTAAATAGTGATTTGATTTTCTGTGGTAATCAGGAGCTAGGGACCAAAGTGAGAAGAGTTTGCTCAGCATTTCCTTAAGGTCAAAACATGGGTTCATCCTTTCTTTCATTAATGAAAGACCAAAGTTCACACAGTGTCTTTTTCTGGTTTAAACTCTGGACTAAAAAACCCAAACCAACCAAACCAAAAAACAAGCAAAGATGGCATGTTTCATTCACAGGCATTTCTTTATATGTAAGAAAGGTGTATGGACATGTAAACTGCCATACCTAAAGTAAGCAATGAGTCTCTAAGATTTTTATTCATGTAATTCTTTAGACATAACAAAATCTACCAGAACTGTTTAAGGCTGTTATTTCTCTGAACACCTGTTTCTATCTTTATCTGGATAATCTCCATGACAATGTCCTTCATCCTGTTTACTGCTTGCTTTGTAAGGGAAAAGTGTTAAATGGGGTGCAAATTGAATCAAAACTTATTAAAATAAAATCTACAGAGAAATAACATCACATGTTAAGTGTTTGGGTAGGAGTGACTCAACTCTATCCCTACCATCCACTTTGGACATAGAGTGGCTATTTTCACAACTGGTCACCATTACGTTTCTGTTGGGCTTGAGGAGGAAGGATTTTTAAGGGCCATAGCACTAAAACTGAGATGCCCATGTGGCATTTAGGCAGTGCTGCAGAGTTTATTTTTTTAAAGCCTTGATATTTTTTGGCTACCTTAGTCTGCAATAGTGGAAGTAGACTGAAAGTTGATGGAATAATTCAAGAGGAGAGAAAAGGCAAACATCTCCAAAGACAGATTTCTCTGTCTTTGAAGTCATGAAATGATAACTTTAGGAGTAGTAAAGTCCAGAGCCTGAGTTACATTTCCAGATGGTGAGAGTGTAAAGAAGAAAGATATATTGAAAGCAAAAGTCCACTTAGGGAATTAGAGCAAAGAAAAAAACCCCCATGAGTGGGACAGTGTGCCATTTACTCAATGTTTTCAACTCAAATAGTGAAACTGTGTATTCTACAGAGGAAGACAGAAAGAAAGGGTGAAATCTGCAAGGAATTAGAGAATAGAACTGTTGAAGAAAGGACTGGAAGTTTTGTTAAAATTTGGATGGAAGAACAGGAAGGAGGAGGTGGAATGGGAGGACTGTGGATGGTAAATCGTGGACACCAAGCATGAAAGAAGTAGCAGGGAAAAGGTTTCAGAGGACCAAAGAGAGAGATTGGGGGCAAGAATGCATATAGATGGAGGGCTACCAAACTCCTAAAACTACTCCTGATCCTGCAGACTGTCTTCAGGGTAGACACAGGTCTGTCTACTTGGGAAAATAACTAAGGGGGATTTTTTGAGAGAACAAGAGTCTTACTGAGGTAACAATTAATTGGCAACATTACAACATACAGAAGTGTGGTAAGCAAAAATAAATAGCTTCAAATGAAAGGCATGCAGTGATCAGCATTTAAATCCTGTAGTAGAAGTACAGCTAAATTTTAAATCAACAACTTGAGACGTGTTGTTAGGCTAAGAACAGTAATTTCTGTGTGTGAGATGCTCATGCAAACTGCCTGACCCTGTGTGTACCTCACCTATCACGGAGGGGACAGGGAGAGTGCTGGAGTTGCAGGGGAAGGATCTTTGTTTTAGAAGATCAACATCTGATAAGGAACAAGCAGTTGTGATGCAGAGGAATAGAGTACAAAAATAGTTTGCAATGGGTTAGTTTGTATTTTCATCCTAATGCTCTAACACAGAGTTAAACCCAGGCTGACAGAAAGGAGTTATCACAGAATGCTCGATTTCAAGAAGTTCCTTTCAAGTCTCTTTTTGACAAGTAGTTGCCACTATTATAAAAAGAAAAAAAAGCAATAAATTAACCTTCCTGTTCTTCAGGTCTGGTTAATTGGCACAACTCCATAAAACTGAATAGTGCCTGGAATCAAACTCATGGAGCATATCCTATTACTCACTTACCCAGTAAAAAAAGCCTTGCATAATGGATTTTCATTGCAGCAGCTCTGTGCTGTATATATCCTACATGTGAAGTATTTTTGTCCAGAAGTTAAAAAGAGCTATTTTTACATGCAATAAAAACATTTTAAAATATCCATTTCCTCACCTTGTATGGGAAAAAAAAAAGTTTTTTAAAAATCTACTAAATTTATCAAGCATCTTCCTTCAGTGGTTTTCTTTCAAACTTTATCTTCAAAGTGCACTATTTCTTAATGCATCATTCACATTTGTTTTATTAACTTTCTCACCTTAGCTAATAGACTTGCAACAGAAAAGTATGTTTGCAGTAAAACGTCAAGTGTGTGAGGGAAACTACTTAGAGATTTCTTTTTCCTATATAAGGCATCATAGTATTTTCTCTTTAAGAAAATTTCTAATGACAATTAATACAGATTGCAAATTCATTATTTTTATTACTGCACCATTTCTAGAATGGTGAATTCTTGATGGATTTTCATGAGTGCAGGAATGAGGTAATTTCCTTTTTGGATGTGCAAGTCTGTGAATAAGAGATTAAAAAAAAAAGTATTATTAATTGATTGAAAAGTATGCATACTACCTGCTGCTGGGTCTCATCTCTTGCTATTAGTCTTCCCTTAAAAATCTTTTCCTCAAAGGAATGAAAAAAATTAGGGATTTTTTCCACAGAAATGTTTGATAATGCAATTTCCTCTCTCTGTTGCTGTAATATTAAATTGCTACCATAGGCCTGTATCGGTTTCACAAAGACAGTTTTACGTAACTGAGGCCAGCTGATTGCAAAAAGGAGCATGAAGCTGGCTACAATCAAATTTAAAGATACATTTCTGTTTATATCCATAAAAATACAGACACACAAACTATTTAAATTACAAGGAAGATAATTTTAAATACGGGCTGAATTTTTTAGCATTTTGATGTTTGAACAGTTCAGTGTAAAGGAAAAGTTTGCCTTGACATAGGTATTTTTTTTATAGTTGCAGATACAAATTTTTACTCTGTGCAACCTGAAAAATTTGATTTGGCCAGTTTTCTGATGCTGTTGTAGTTTTATTTCCATCAAAGCTGCACTTATGGAAAGGAGGCACCAAAAAAGCATTTGAGCACAAGATACAGTTCTAATATCTAAGATTATTTATACGTCCTTAATCTTTTATTTTACTTCTTGTTATTAACTCAGCTTATGCTATTTCTGTTTCATTAATGCAGAGAATTATTTACAGTGACACTGATAACACCTGGTATCTATAAATCTGCTAGTTATGTGAACATCCAATTACATAATCAAGTGAATACAGGTATGTCTGGAAAAACATCACTAAAGGGTTTAACTCAGATTCGCTGATATGAAAGGAACTTTTAAGTAAAAATCCCTGTGGAACCTCTGTTCTGTCATGTAGTTTACCAGTGTGAGATATCATAAAGAATCTACAAGACAATATTAGGCAAACACAGTTCTGCAGAGTTCTTGAAAATATTTATTGGTTTGTACCTACTAAACGGATAAAAATCCCCATCAGAAAATGACCTCATACCTGATGGCTTTAAGTACTCTGCACTTACTAGAATCACGTTTAAGAAAGTGCAGGACCATATTGCAAAAGTTAGATTTCATCAGCACAGTGCATGGCAAACACCTTCAAGTAAGTATGCTTACTGGGCTTTTGAAACAGAGTTCTGAGTGTTTCAGAACGTGCAAAACTTGAAATAGAAGTGTTACCCATGACAGTCATCCTTAAAATATGCTAATCCTTTTAATGAAAACGATAGCTTTTAATAGCTATAAAATGCCTATTTCCTTTTTTATTGCAGTAAAATAAGATCTGATAATAGCAGTTCACTTTAGCAGTTCAGGTGTTTCATTTTTAAGCACTTGTCTATACCCTACATAATAAGCTTTCAGATCTGATATCTAACAGGATTTCACATATGTGAATTGGCAAATCCCAATAACCTCCCCCCATGTTCTTTTTCTATTACAAGGCTTTACACTTAATACCTTTTCTTGATTCCAACATCAATAAATAGTAAGCATAAACATTTACAGCTCTTGGCACACATGTAGTGAGAAATCCAGCTCATACCTTCATTTGTGAAGTGATCATTTCTGCCGAATCTGTTTTTTAACATGAAAGAAAGACAATTTGTAGCTGTGAGAGTGCAAGATAATACTGTTACTATAGTAAAGTGTGGCTGTGGGGTAAGAATGACATTGTAAATAGTAACGGAAAAATACAGGAAAAATGAGTTAAGTAGCCAGAGCGCAGACAGATTGGTCCCATTGTTTTTCTGCATTAGTGTCCTTGAAAGGAATTAGGATTTTCCTGCTATACTTTGTATTACATTAAAATGTACTTCTCAAATTGCATCTTAACTGAGTTAACACAATGCAGTGTACTTGGACTTGGGGTACTTCAAGATGATTCTTACAGTTTGAAAGATGGGAAATTATTTCAGTGACATCACTGTTCTTTGGATTTAAACTAGTGAAGACCACTACCAATGGTATTGAGTTTTAACACACCACACTGTTTTCAGGACAATAATATAACTTCAGTAGTTACGCTGCTACAGGCACATCAGGTATTTGTGCGTTTTCAGCACAGCTGAAGTAAGTCAGTAAAGCAAAAGACCTGTTCTTTTAACTTCCAAAAGCAGCTTTTCATGGAATATTCAGTGCCAACTACATGCACTGAAAGATTCTGAAGCTATTAACTGACAACAAAAACAAAAACAAATATTTACGTTCATCAACCGTTTCTCTCTGTGTAACCACCATAGTGGAATAGCATTTTAATCCTTCAGCTTGACTTCCTTCTGGTTAGGGTGGACTGACTTTTACAGGAAGATAAACATGTAGCACAGATTGTTGAAACTACACTTTCAAGGTACAGAATAAATACAGAATAAACCCATATCTGTTCTGTAGGCCAGGTGATCTGCATGTACATGTACTCTCACCCTCATCTGCATGGTGGGCCATTTTGTCAAAACCATTTGCTTGGAATCAAATTTCAAATATCCTGCAACAGAGTAATTAAGTTTTATGTAAGTGTGTCACAAGAATTTTGCTCCCTCACTTGAAACATCCTTAATAACTTGCACTAATTTAGCCCAGAAAAATCTTGTTCAAGGCCCTTACCACTACTGCTACAAAATGTTCTCAATATTTCAGTGGGGAACGGAATTTATTTTTTGTATGTTCCCAAAAACCTCCTTTTCTAGGCTGCACTTCATAGTGGGAAAAATACAGAAAAGAGCAAATACTTGACGTAAAATATTAACCATTAAAAGATTGTAAGAAACATTCAAATAGATTGAGTGTTCTTAGAAATAAAAAGCAGTCTTGGGAAGGAGCAGTATCTAGAAATTTTTGTCCTTGCCAGGGGCTCCTTCAGCCAGTCATACTTTACTTAGTAAATAGCAACCTTCAAAAAACAAAGTGAAGCCAGAATATCAGGAGAGTGCATTGATTATAGATGCGTGATAATGTATTTTTTCAAATGCAGAAAGCCACTATAGTTTTTACTAAAGTTTAAAAAAGTCAGGGGAAGGAGAAGAAGCCACAGAAGTGGCATTAGCAACATTCGAATCCATTTTGCCATGGAAACTGCTGCACTGTGGAATCCCAGTCTGCTGTGAGCACAGATTTCTAAGAAAAGCCAAGTAGACAGCTGTATGAAGGCTATCAGAGCAATTCATAATGCTGGTGATAGGAGGGTGATTAACTCCCACATGCTCTTCCCTCTTATCAGTAAATCGTGGCCCACTGTTAATGTGTTGCTTTTCCATGGTAAGCAATTACAGAAATTTTCTTACCAAAACTCTGATAGATTAATTCAGAATGTGTTAAAAAACAAAACACCATACACCTTTTCAATAACATCCCTTACTTCAATAGCTTGTGCCACTTTGTTTACCTTCTGAAATATATCCTTGAAGATTAAGATGTACACTTAGCATGTGGCAGCTGCCAAATCATGGGAGGTGTTTCCCACTAAAACTGTCACTGCATTAATGACAGTAAGTACCTTGGAAAATAGATTCTTAAAAATAAGGCTATGTTTGTGCTTCCTCTGAATAGGAAGTAGTGTAATTACCCGTCCTGTAAGAAAGACTACAACAAAACACACCAAAGGCAATGACTAGTTAAAATTAACTGACTTCACTGAGTGAATCACAGAGCCGCCTTTTTATGACCCTGTCCTACAAAGTGATATGCCTAAACTTCTGGCAATAAGCAGGCATGAAAAGTCACATTGCCTGAGATGCCACCCGTTCTAAGCCGGTAAGTAAATAACCCTCAAATTCCATAAGTGTACGGAAATATCTGGTATAGACAACTATTTCAGAGACACTACAGATAGCAGTATATTGTACAGAAATTGTTTCAGCAAAAGGCTTCACATGCAAGAAAGGAAAAACTAAAGTCAGGATTCTGCTAGAAGATTATGACTACGTATAAAACCAAGTAGTTGAAGTACAGTTATTTGATGAAAGATTGCTGAGAAGAAATGCTGAAATAAAGTTCAAGCGTGCTTATGAACAGAAAACATATGTGCAGCTGTGCAAAACGTGATGATCTACAGAGAAAGGGAGGGGTAGGGAAGCAATTAATTTATATGGTGTTACTTTATTCTTTAGCAATAGTAGATCTCCAGCTGAGCTCTGACTTCTCAGGAAGGCACAGATGTGTTGGGATAGAGATTCATTGCTGGGGGAGAGCTGGCTTGGGGAGGGAGATTCAGTAAGTTGGATAGAGCAGGGACTTCAGTGAGTATGAGACTAATGCTGCTCTCATCTTCCAGCAAGCACTGGAGCTCCACAACTCTTAACAGCCTGGGTTTTTCTGCAGAACTAATACACACCCTCCTCCCTGGCCAGTCCCTTGCAACAGTTCTCTCTTGTAGTTTGCATAAGTATTGCATGAGGGGTAATCAGGCTGAACTGAGGGACAGAAAGATGAAATACATCCAGGCAGATCTGAGGGAATGGAGGAAAGATGCCCCTGTTGCTTTAATATAATCACGAGGAGAGTTATTTTCTGTACAGTATTGTGTGATTGCAACATAATTTTGCTTTCAGCTCTCAGTATTTCATGGTGACAAAAACAAGTTCAGAGAGGGTGGTTTTGTTTGCTACATGAGTATTTGATTATAGGTGAGTACAAATAGGTGAGACATGAACATTTAACAGAAATGTGACCAAGACATTTAACAGAAATGTGACCAAGATAGAGAAAAGAAGGATCATTAAAATGTCACTTTTACAGGGAGGGAGTTAAACTGAGATAGGAGGTTTAAACTGAACATCAAGGAAATTCTCCCTGCTAACATGCAAACAGGAGAATGGTCATCCAATGAAAATCCCCAAAGCATAGAGCCCTCTTATTTTGCAGTGTAGACTGTCCAAGTAATATGAAAATGATTCTGCATGTAAAGGGGATAAACAAACGGTCTTCTACTTGGTGGTGGTGGGGGTTTTTTTGTTCATTTGGTTTGGGTTTTTTTAAAACTTTCATCATTAGTTGTTCAAAGCCAAGTGAGCTTTTGGCTGAACACTCATTATAAGTCCTTCCAGTTTTACATCAAGAATAGATGATTAGAGAAACAAAGTATTTTGGAATTTTGATTTATTATCTTTCAGAGCCAATTCTAATACTTTCTTTTTTATTATTTCAGGGTGCAAGTTGAATTCTATATGAATGAAAATACATTTAAAGAGAGACTAAAGCTCTTCTTCATCAAAAACCAAAGATCAAGTAAGCAGTTGGATTAATTTCTGTTAAGCATATTTGTGGTACTTAAAATAAAATCAAATTCAGTTGAAGGCAACGGTGAAGTTATTAGTAATTTTCTTCTGAGTTAAAATATTTAAACTTGAAAATAATGTGCTTGTGCAGGATCAAACAATTAGTGACATCACAAATTGTTAAATAAAATCATTATTTATTTCCGTGTCGTGATCAAGTTTACTAATTTGTGTTGATCTGGCAGCAATGCTCATTGACAAGTTGTGACCTTGTGACTAGGAAAGCAAAGACACTTAAGATGGTAAAGGAAAAAAGCTGCAAAAGTACCCAGCCTTCTGAAGTGTTCTGTTTTATTAAGTATTCCTAAAATGTCAACCTTTATCTACACTGAAAAAAAAAATTTGGAAAGGAGACTTTTGGAGATGTGGTACTTCAGAAATGTAGTGCTTGTCATTAGTGTATAGTCTAACTTCACGTACAGTCTTAACAATCTATCTAACCTAAATATATCTTCATTGACATATGTGCCTAAAGTCATCAGCCATCATGGAAGAGAATAATGTGAAGGAACTAAGACATTAATCCTTTTAAATACATCCATGCAACTGGTTCAGGGGGGTGGAAGCATGGAATATTATCCAATCTTGGTTAGAACAGTGGAGTTCATAGGTCAGAAGGGCAGTAACTGAGCTCAATTTCCTTCTGTGTAGCAGGCTGAAGTTACCTCTCTTTGCCTTTCATACGTAAAGGACTAAAATTACAATAGCTTTATAGATAAAGCTTTTAGACTACAAAGGATACATTTTGTCCTTTGTACAGTTGAAATTGTTTCATGGTTATGAGTCCGGAAAAAGACAGAAAAAAGAAAAGAAAGAATTTCTTTTGTCCCAGTCTGAAAATATGCAGACAAACAAAACTGGGGGGACTACAGCAAGCTTTTAAAAATAAGACATACCAAAAAACCTTCTGTCTGTAAGAGCTAGCAATAAGTAAATACTAGCTTTACATCACAGACCTGGATATTGTTATTGGCTAAGCTTCTTTTACATTCCAAGTGTAGGAATAAAAATATTCCTCTAAAAGGAAATAAAAAAGGAAAAAGAGCACTGGGCTGTGAATAAGTGACATTTTCAGTATGGGCTTTGGAATTAATTGCTGGTTTTTAGCTAGAGAATCAGGTTTAACAAAGCTTCTGGAGGTTCATCCATGGGGAGTGCATTACTTATAACACTTACCTAGACACACATAGGAAATTCATCTTAATTAGGATGCCTAAATAGCATAGGAATGATGTGGATAGCCATCATAACACTGAATTAAACAAGAAAAATCCCCATGCCAAAGTAGGCAGTAGTAGTAAGTTCAATCACTCCTTCTGCTTATGCAGATCTTGGTTCTTGTCCAAATACTCAGAACCAGAATCTTCCCAAAGAATGTCTCCAAAAAGCTGCTGCTGATGCAGTAACCTGCCACTCAGTCACGTGTGCTTGTTCAGTCCTCCATTGAAACAGGAGTCTCTTGCCCAGAGGTACAAGGGAGCTAATAAACAAAGATAATTGATTTTAGGCAGTGTTCAGTGATAGCACTAAAACCTTCCTTCACATATTAAAGATGGACTTGCTGTCACTGAGAAAAAAATTGTCAGTAGGATCAGCAAATTTTTTGGATAGCGTAACTAAATCAAACATCACCAAAGAGTTTTTGATAATACCACATGGTTTTACCAACCAGAGCAGCCAGGTCTAGCATTTATAAGAATTTTCTATAGAACACTATCCTGATCTAAATCACATATGGGCCAGTAACTTGAAATATCAACTGTTTTATTAATTATTATCCTTTTTTAAACTGGTAAAACAAGCCTTCATCTGTGTCTCATGTCAACCTAGCTTCCACTCAATCTTCTGCAAGCAAATGTCTAATCAAATTCAAACAATGTATTAAAAAATATCTTACCAAGGTACCACTCAGCACCCTCCCTTAAAAAAAGGAAAAAAAGGGAGAAAGATAAAATGACATAGTCATACAAGCATGACTTGCTAGTATTTGCCAGGACCAAACACTGCATTATCACAGCCAACAATAAATCTCATAGGGAAAAACTAAGTGAAGTTTCAAGTCAATGAAGAAAGAATAAAGGATAACTATCACTAGGATATTAATTATTAAGAGTATATTTTGGTTCAGCTCCTAAAGCCAGCTGCCACTGAAATGGTTTTGCTGAAAATCAACAATATGTTACTGACTTATGGGAAAGGAATAGTGGGAGGTGATAATCCTCACCTGATATCTGTCACTCTGTTTAGACCAACTCTCTAAATCTGACATTTAAGCTACAAAAATGCTTGAAAGGAGAACATCAAGAATTTATAATAAAACTGAAAGGCACAGTCAGAAGTGGTAAAATATAATTATCACTCTGTACTTAAAAATGCCTGCAAAAATAGCAAATACTTTTTTAAACTGAGAAGGAAATGTTAAGATTTAACACAATTATATTTAGTTCACAAGACAAATAGATTTTGAAATGTTGCTATCAATTCTTCTTTTAAATAAGAGTATATAACAACTTTGTTACATAGACACAGTGAAATGGCATTCCCAATAAACAATACGAAACGGCATAACAGTGCATGAAGAGTAGAGCTGAATACAAGTTTCAGGCACCACTCATATTCAAAACATAGAGATACTCTGTGCCAATGACCTTGCTACTTAAGCAATCTGGCTCTGAATGAAGAAAAAGAAATTAAGTCAAGCAGACCATGTTGATCCATTGACAGCATGTGAAATACAGAACAAAAATAGACAGGAAGCAAACAAATATGAAGTGCTTCCTTTGTACGAGAATAATAATTGAAAATCTGTTTTAAATGCCTTCTGTAGTGTTTGTGCCCCTCCTTCCCACATCTGAAATCCTACATCTCCATGATAGTGGAACACATGCATTGCTTCCACCTTACACATGAATCCCCAGCCTCCTGGCTGCAGAATCTATCTACCAGAAAAAAAATGCATCTGTAAGGCTGCATTAATTATCCAAACAAGGGTGGCTGCATATGTTACTAATGGCTGAGGCACACAGAGCAAGGAGAGGTGTCCCAGGAAGCCTGTTCTTCTGTATTTATATTTTAGTAACTGACCCAATCACCTACGCTACAGAACCTGTACTTGGCCTTGCTTTATAAACGACGCCAGCCATGAAGTGCACTCTCTAGAGATGCTGACTGGAACCCTTAGATTAGATGAAGGCATGGCTGGTTTGAAAACCCTGCCTCCCACTCTCTGGGAAACAGCCATTCCTATGGAGGTATCCAGAGCCTGAATGCCAGATCTATCAGAACTAAGATTTGAGAGTTAAGGATTTAGGGCAGCAGGCTGGAGCATCAATCCACTGAATTGATGTAGCTTTTAACCAGAAAAGAACCATTTTCTTTTGACATTAAAACCAACATATAATTTCAAAGAATGATTAGAAACCAGGCCATTATCAATGCAGAAAACAAGTGTTTCACACCAAGAATAACATTTACAAAGCTAAAAAGAAGGAGAAGAACAATAGACTTCTGTACTTGCCCAGGAAAGTTACGAAATCGGTAAGCCTTTTTTAGTTAGTTTAGGATTAGGGTTTTTTTTAAAACATTATTTGCTTTTCTAGTTGTAATAGCCTGGTTGTTAGGGCAACCATTCATATTCTAGCAGACTTCTACAAAAGGCTTAGGACAAACAAATAATTCATGTTTTCTTCAGCAACAATTTAAAAAAGCTGCAAATCAGGATCATAGCACTGACCAAGTCAAATAATAGGATAACATTCCTCCCTTCCTCCCTCCCCCCTTCCCTCATGTTGGGAAACAAATAGTCTGTGGCTAACTACTCTTGATAGGGGAGCAGGAATCCTCAGGTTAATGTTCTCAAACCAAATTGCCAGTAAGTGCTGTGGGACTTCTCATGGACCACAGGATTTATACCCTTAGTTAGAAACAAGGTGCTGTAAAAGTCCATCCAGTTCTTATGTGATAACTGCAACTTCACTGTTAAAAGTAATAAGTATTTTTATGTAATAAACCTAAAGGTTTCACTCAGAAATTGCATGGTAAAATATTTAAGAATCCATTTTCTATTTTTCTGTGTTTCTGTGTTTGTAGTTGATGGAGTTTTAATGGGGAAGGAACTAGAAGACATAAAAACTGATTTATCAGTTTTATCTGTAGGTGCTGATTTTGAACTTAGGACTGAGTAAAGTTAAAAAAAAAAAGTAGTATTACCATAAAATGATTGTGATCCACTCCTTAGAAGGGAATGTACGCACACAGCTTTGGGTGTGCATTATTTGGGTAGTTCTTAACCACAGAAGTAATTACATTGAGCTCAGCAGACCTGCTGAAGTATTTGCAATACAATAATAAAGTACAGTGTCCTTGCTGGGACTGGGGCAAGGAAAGTGACATCTGGGTTAGACTCAGAGTATTCTGCTTTGGATAGAAGGGCTTAGCCACGCAGAACTGGACTCTCAGTTTGCAAGACAAAAAATTATTGCTAAAGTGACCTCCAGTCACTTAACATTAGTCAACTAACAGTTTTAACTTAATTAGTAAATGAATGCTTATATCTAAGAGTCAGATGCAAATATTCACACTAGCAAAAAAGTCTGCTGAATTCAATAGCAGTAATGAAAATTTAAATCTTAATCCACTAATGACTGCAAAAATCACATAAAAACACAAAAAAGTTCCACTTCAGCAGATAATGGCTCCAGTTGGCAGTGAAAGAAATTGCCCATGTGATAGAAGTCCATGTGAATCTCTTTGAAGGAATCTTGTCTTTGTGCATTAAACCTATGTTTGTGGGAAATAGTGTAATATTTTGTGGTAGGATTTGTGGCACATCTCTTCAGCTAGAACATCTCAGTATTTACATGGTCTGTAGAACAAGTTGTTGATTCAATTCAGTTGTGCATTCGGCATGACTTTTAGATATCCTGATTACTGAATGCAGAGTTATTCAACTTTAGCATTAAATAACTCCAGTTTAATATTTTATAGGTTGGGATAGAGGTAATATATTCTGTATGTGAAGCTACTGCATGAAGACTTTTTTAGATATTAATATTTAAATGCTTGCCACTGTATTATGGTTGAAAGTAAATCTTTTCATGTTGCTGTGTCTTGTATCTCAAAAAGTATTGCATAGTTCTGGTTCCCCTCCCAAGAAAGTGAACTTTTCAAACTACCAAAGACCCAAAGAATGGCATCAGTAAGGATTAACAACATAGAATAGCTTTCAAACAAGTGACTGCATAGTTCTTTACATTAAAACAGGCTGAGTCTTAACCCATACTGGTTATATAGATACTTGTTTTTTACTACAGGACTATTCTAGTTCCTTCTAGTTTTACCTTGAAGGTTAGTGAAACTATAAAATCCCTGAACTTATTTCAGTATTTTCTTTTCTTTTCAAACTAGGTCTGAGAATACGATTATTCAATTTCTCTCTCAAGCTGCTAAGCTGTTTCCTATACATAGTTCGTGTGCTCCTGGATGATCCTACACAAGGACTTGGATGGTAACCTTTGGGGTTTTTTCCTCATTTCTGCTCTCAAAGCATTATTTAAGTTATAAGAAATAAATTAATTAATACATGAAGGATTTATGTCTTCGGATATTTTGAAAGAATTTCAAAGCTGGTCTTACATTGTGACTGGAAATAAAAACTAAATTAACAATATTATTTTTTCCCCTTACCACTAAAATAATCCTGGCTCTCTCTCCTTAGAGAGAGAGCATCAGATACTGTGCATCAGATGTAATTGTGCAAACGCATATTTTAGAGGTATTACATAACATTCCTATGTAAAATTGCAAATGTCTTATTCCCAGTTTATGCAACAATTCTTTTCGGATTCAGTTTAAATAATATTACTTAAAACCCCAGATCCTGAAAATGGACAGACAAATACATGAAACTGAGCTTTCATGAAGATGATATGGATGATCATTTTCTAGCCTTCTGCTTTCTTTAAAAACTCAGAAGAGTGAGACCAAAAGTACGTGCTATACTCAAACTGATTTATGGATATAACGCATGATTTAGCACACCCTGAATTGCCAGTATGGTATTCTATATGACCCTTTCTTTTTAACGTGTTACACAATTAATCACCAAATGTAGAAGAAATCATAATTTATTTAATCCTGTACTTGTGTTGTATTTGTATCCTGGGAATATTGAATCTCCTCAAATTTTAATGCTAATAAGCATCACATTTTATTAATGTACTTCCTTTCACTTGGTTTGATTCTTTTGTCCTTAAATGCTGAAAGAAACAAAGCACATAAAATACTAAGCTTAGGATGATAAAACCTGCAGTCTTCACACAATGTTAGACAAGGGACAGAATTTGATTTCTAGTTTTAATATTTGGATATCAGTTAAATCTAGTAAGGGTAACACCAAAAAAAGCTAGTGCACAGGAGAAATACTCTATTTTACAAGAATGAAATCCAAAGCAAAGAGAGGTAAAGAGAATTTGCTTTATTCAGCAGTGCATGAGAGAAAGAGACATGAATAGGAAGTACAGAAGATGCATTTGAGATTTTTTTGGTCAAAATTTATCGTGAGAAATTGTAAGGTCTGAAAAAGGACTGTGAAGAAATTTCCCTGAAAAAAAAGACCTGTAAAAAACTACTTTTGACTCTACATATACCTTAGGATGTCTCTTCAGTAACAGGAAACAAGCAGTAAAATTTTCATTAAAAGTTGCGGAGAAGAGGAAACCCATGCTTAGAAATTTAGGCATATTAGCAACTCAGGACTTAACATTTTTCATCTAATCATGGTTTCTGGCATGCTGCAATTCTTTCATTATGAGACCTCCGGTGAGCCCAAATGAGTATATTGTACTGCATGTTCCTGTCTGGGTGTGCAGGACAGGTTAGAATATCAGACCCTGTGCCAAATATACTTCTGTATTTAAATGCAAAGATGCATATTCATATACATCTGCAGACTGCTGAATGCCTCACACCTTTCCTGGCATGTCCTTCAATCCAAGTGTTTTACCATTCACCAGAGAGTGTATTTATATTTTCTATACACGTTATTCCCTTACATGGTGATGTGATACATCTAAGAGAGTAGTTGGTGTGTTCTGTCTCTGAACAATATTTGTCTGCCTGAGAAGATTTAGGTTAAGTCCTTCCGCCTGCTCACTAAGGCCCTAATCTTAGAAGTGGTACCAGACAAACAAATGGCACCCCATTAATGCCCTAGAGATCCTGAGGGCTTGATACCAAACCTCCTGCTGGAATGTGTTCTGAAATATGTGGTGATGTGAAAGACAAAATAATTTCTAGGTACAGTGTCACAGCCTGATGAAAGAAATCACTCAGCGTGCTGAGAGCGTGGCCACAGAAAATGTTTTCACCTGGTTGGTTTTAAAGTGGCAAATCTGGGAGGAATTCTTTTCATCAGATTTATTCCCTGTCTTTCAGAAATGCCTGCACAAGTTGGTGTCTTTCATTTACTTCTTCAGGCACAGCGGATGTACAGGAAAAAGTTTAAGACATAAAGCATCCTTATTAATGGGTACAATTTACCACTGTCCCACTCACAGTTGGTACAAATACAATTGTTGCCAGTCTGTGGGCTGCAGATCCCTTTATTTTCTGCTGACCTTGCTTGCCAAGGATGAGCAAGGATAGTTGTCATCATTTACAGATTATATATTCCCACATCCTTATATGACCATTTAAAAGGAAGATTTGTACCAGCAATTAAAGGCAAAATAACATCATGTGTATAATGGCCAATATTTTTACTTGGGTATCACCAGTTTTGTACTTGAAATACTGCTGCATCTCCAGCCTTCCTCACGTCCTCAAAAGAAGTTGTCAAGTGTAGTTTGCTGCAGTCTGTCCTGTTGAGAATGTGCTCTTTGTATCACAGCCTATCCATGGGATAGGATTTCTAGGGTCTCTTGATCTTCAGTACATATTGTGTACTTAGTTCAGCTTTACAAAGCAACATTTCAGTTGTCTTGTTTTTAAATTTGAAAAGAAATCCTTAAAAAATGTAACCTTGAATGCTTCATAGTCCTTTATGTACAGAAACAGAAGTACAGTAGTACTTTCTAAAAGTTACTTCGCTTTAAAAAATGTCTGTATTGATTGCCTTGGGTTTCAAACTATTGCATGCATTTCATAGACTACTTAATGATGTAATTAATATCCCTTTCCTCCCATATGTTCTTACGACTGTGTTCCCATACACATTTGCTAATGGAAATGGACTTTGGTATGGCAACTGTCAGTAAGGAATTAAACCGGAGTTGTTCCAATCAAAACTACACACCTGGGACAATTGATTGGTGAGTTCCTAAATTAAAACAGCAAACCAAAAGTCTGCAGAATGGTGGGAAGGGAACACAGGAAGACAAATCCATTTCTATCTGGAATGGTGGGAAGGGAGCACAGGAAGATAAATCCATTTCTATCTGGAATGTTGGCATTTTAACATAAAGTAGGGATGTTTCCATAAATATCTAGCCATTACTTACATTTCTGAATATTCAAACTGCATTTCATATTTTAATTCCTTCTCTTGATTGCAAAGTGAACTACTGGGCTAGATGCTGGTGTGAGATCTGGGTTCCATCAATGCTGATACCTTGCAGAAATAAAAAAGGATGCCCTTAATTTAAAAAGAACAATTCGGAGTAGCAGTAAATGATTAACAGGAAATTTTTGTGTCATTGAGAGTGTCCCATTCCAGTGGTGCTGTATCAAGTGCCTATTAGCATTGATAGGATTCTTCCAAGATATGACAACCCCTAAGAGTTAGATACCATTTATATCATTATACAGATAGCAAAATGTTCACACAAAAGGGTTGTCAGTTTCCCACAGGAACCTAATGATTTGCTGAAATACAAGACATGCCAATACTCAGTAGATAACTACTGATTTAAAGTTTTTATTACTGAGAATTTTTTTTCAGTAAGTCTGCCCTAATTTCCATTCACATGTACAACTTTTTTTTGTTCGTTTGAAACACCAGATTATGAATAATTTAATATTTATTTCCTTACTGTAATGAACAGGTCTCCCATTATTTGGGTGAATCGAAGCTTACCTTTATGGGGATTACAGGTAATATGTAAATATCCAATTCAATTATTTCCATGTAACAACTGCAGATGATACTGATTTACAGAATTGTAGCAGTGTTAAAGGATACTTGGAAACATTGATGTCAGCAAGGAAATCTTGAACACTAAGTGCAGCAAAAGCATAAAGATCAGCTGATCTGTACTGATTCTCTCTGTGAAATGTGGTTTTTTATTAAGAAAAAAATTACTACTTGATCTTCCAGATTGGTTATACCATTAGTTTATCTAAAAGTAATAATTAAGTGGAAAAACTGATATATTTTGATTACCTATTTTAACAATTTTGTATATTTTAGTAATTTCCCAATTCATAGCATCTTTTTTACTTCTAGGTAAAGACACTGTGCACCCTTCAGAGTTTTGAGCTGTAGGGAGCATTAATTTAAAATTTAAAATCCTGAGGCTTGACTTCAGGCTCCAGCCTGATGGAATCCATCTTGATGGAATATTCTCATGATACACATTAAAATACAAATAATTTCTTTGCAAAGAACTTCAATAGATTTCTATATAGATTTAAGTATTTTGTTTTACTATTTTGATATTTGACTATTTGGATATTTTAAACTATTCAATATATACACTAACTACATATAATCTAATTGGAAGCTGGTAAATGGAGTTCAGCTGCATTATTGATTTTAAATCTTAAAATCAATAATCATCTGTATCATTTTTTGCTGCTTTCAACTTTCTGCATTATACACAGTAAGAAAAACATTTGCTTTTCCACGCATTCATAACATCTTCACAAGAAAGTAAAGAGCTGACTGACTTTACTTATTTACAGCTTCCTTCTCTCTCTGTCATGTGGGAAGATTTTGGTACTGTTTAGGAATAAATGAAACAGAAAAATAACAATATCTAAGCTTCAAGCAAAATGCTCTCAGCTGAGAGGGTTTCAGAGGATTGATGGAAAAGCTGTTTCATATAATCTTTTATTTTCATTGTAATGTTAATATCTATTCTTTAGAAGCTGGTATTAATACAACTATTTTTTCACTTCACTTAAGGTGTCTGTGGCAGTAATAAGTCTCTTTGAAACTCTGCTGCTAAGTTATCTAAGCTACAAGGTAAGTACTCTTTGTTACTTTTAGGCAGAATTCATTAAAAAATAATGACATAAATGTTTCAATATAAAGTTTATGTACCTATGCCCATGCTGGTGTACAAACAGGGAGTAGAGAAAAACACACTTTTCGAGGATGGCATATTTTCACACAGGCAGCCCTGTTTCCCAAATTTATGAGCAAACTCTAATATCTAAAGAGTGGAAGTCAGCAGTTAAATGCTCATTATTTTCCATTGTCCATTGGCACACTGTAATCTGAAAACACATTCTCAAAAGTGACCTTGATTTTTTAACACTCATTTTTCAATTGTGCAGTTTTGTTTGTCTGTCCATAATGTGTTGGACACAACTGTCACTGATATCAAAGCTGTGGCTACTCAATACATATAATTCAAGATTTAGCCCTCTAAAACTGTGCACAGAAAAACTAGGCCAAGACAATACTTGAAAAAACAACAAAAAAGGATATCTACATGTTTGTGTTATCCATCTGTGTGATGCTAGTGGAATATCTTTTCAAAATTTCTTGAAATCATTTGATGTGAGGACAATGTATTTTCATATTTGCATTCTCCTTTAAGTTTTTTTTTTCTAATATAGTTATTCAGTTTTCTTCATTCCATTTTGTTCTGCTCTATCTCTGCATTTTTAGTATCGTTAGGAGAAAAATACTAAAAGCAGTTGAAATCATTTACCAAAAAAAATACAAAAAATTCGGTTTCTAAAGCTACAGTGTCTTGGGGGATAATCTTTTTTTTCATTATATTTTGTATTACTGACATTCAGGAGCTATCAGAGCCACCACTGAATTTAGAGACTTTATTTCAGTGTGCTTATTGAGTGATTATGGCATAAATGTTTTCCTTAGTGCCCAGTAATGCTGAGAGGCTTGCAGTTGTCTGCTGTCTAAAAATTATTCTTTTTAATTCTTGGAGCATATGCTATTCAAGAGTTGGGGGTTATAAGTGCAAATCAGTTCTGGGCAGAAATAGTCCAAAATTTATGTCCTGGTGGCAAAATAGCAAAGGGCAATCACAGTCTGTGCTGTTCCAGAGTTTATTGGGCAGCACATTACCCTCATCCATTCTGCTTGTGATTTGCATCAGTTTCAGTGGGTACAAAAGGTGAATTATTGGCAAATCAGCTTCCATGAGAAGTTACTCATTAGTGTGTGGTGGATGGAAAACTCCACTACCCTGATTTGCTGCATACACCTGTCACAGAGATTGAGGCAATTTTGTGATTCCATTCCTCGTAAGAGAAAGAACTAAAGGACTAATTTAAAGAGCAACAAAATTTGTCACTCACATCAATCCATTTGATGCAAACACCTCCTTCCCTCTGGTCCTGTTTTCCTCGTTCTACATCATTCTCTTGAAGATAAGAATGGTGTTATTTCACCTGCTGTTGTAAGGCTTTTCTGCACAGCCAAGGTGACCAAAGGTGCCTTGGCTCCTGTAAATCTGGGACAGATTATTTATTTTACAGAAACATTTTCAAAACTTTCCCAATTTAGTAACCCACTTTTACAAGTCAAAGAATTAGTGAGTGAGAAGACAAGAATAAGATGACTGTTTGCATTGGTTGTGTGTATTACTAGGATTTCACAAATAACCTCTAAAATGAATAAAGCAGTCACTTGAGAGAATACTCCAAGAGACTGACCTTTCTGATACCTGGTTCATGAATATGAGAAATGATTCAACATGCAGGATAGTGAGGGCAGAGTAGCATATCATGCTACTATGATACAATGAATTTGCATTTTTTGGAGCTTTTAAATGGAGAGGAATGCAAAGCATGTAACACTGTGTTGTGATGCTGATCACTTGGATCCAGGAATGGAAGATTTACAGTCTGCATTCTCACAGCCTAAAGTATTAGATGAGGGTTTGTCCTTGGCCAGAATTCTGAAAGATGTCTACATCAAAGATCTTCATTGTCAAAACTTGCCACAGACATCTGGCAGTCCTGGTGCTCCGGCACTCTCAAGGCTTTGAGCAGCACCATACATTCTCACTGCAGAAGGCAGTTTTGCAGAACTCATGATGCATTTCCATGTGGAAGCCAGAATCCTACAGCTGCACACATCCCTGATTACCTGGAGCCCATCCATACTGGCATTTTGCCTGCTCAAGTGAATTATGTGACATTTCTTCTCTGTAATGCACAGGGGGAAACTCCTAACCTTAAAAATGAGGAAATTTGTGAAATCAGAAAATGGTTCAGTTTGAAAAATGAGATTTGATTTTGGTTTTCCTCTTCATACAAAACCCCCTCAGTTTACAGCCTCATAATTTCACTTGTATGTCTGACTCCCACCAACTGCAATTACATAGAAGACAATAATCCCTGTCCCTGAGGTATAGTGGCTTCCAGATGTGAAGAGTTACAAATGGAGAAAGAATTTTATATGGTATGGAGTTAGTATTTTATTTTCAGTGGCTGTATCAGGTAGTTATTTTTTCAGGGACGATGAACATGTCATTGCAACTGAAAATATAATGCTCTATTGCAAATTCTTGTAATACTGCCATGGTATGTGCCATGCTATTATTGCATTACCTATGATGGAGTCCTAATACACAGCATTAGTAAAGTTGTAAGTCACTGAAGTTCAACTACCTTCCTTTTTTAATATGTGGATTTTCATCTCAACATTTAATCATTCACAGCCACTGTGCAGAAAGTAGAATTATCCCCATCTTGTTGCTAGCAGTAAGCAAATTAAAAGATCAATACCACTTCACTGAAATATGTGGGAAGACCTCTCATTTCATGGAAGCAAGATCCAAAAAGCCCTGAAGTTTTCTGAAGTGTTGGTGGCAGAAATAGAGAACTTGATATTGTAGTCCTAATACAAATATTAAATGCTTGATTTCTTCCTTACTTCCCTCACCAAAACAGTTGGGAAAGAAAAAATACTAAGTAAAGATAAAAGATAAATGCAAAGGATGAAAGGAAGGAGATTTAAAAGTATACATCTTTTACTTGGGAAGTACATTATGATAAACTGTAGGAAAAAGGATCCAGAATGATCTATATTCTATATTCACATTTGTCACATGTGTTTAAAACCGAGATGAATGATATTCCTGAATTTTAGGTATGGGAGAGGCTTCCTGTGTTTCCTTGGAATATCACATGTATTACTTGTCAGAATTGTTTATAAGCTGACTGTGACATTGTGGGTTTTTTTTCCTTTTCTTTGAAGGGAAATATCTGGGAACAAATTCTGAGAATACCCTTTCTACTGGAAATAATTAATGCTGTCCCTTTCATCATCACGGTAAATTAATTTATTTAACTTGAATTAATACATTTGCACATTGCACTTTTATAGCTGCACAAATACTCTTACTTTTTAAAGTAAATTTTATCCTTATGCGGATGATGAGTTTGTGCCTATGGGAGCAGAAATTTGCCAACAATAAGACAATAGTTTGCTACTGGAGTGAAGTCATACAGGTAACTTTCCACTTCCTCTTGTGTGGGCACAAACAAAACCAAAACCCTCTAACTCCAACTACAGCACAATCAATAAAATAAACCAGCTGGTTATAAAAATGTAAGAATCACTTATGTCTGCAGTGAAAACTGACTGTGTTCCTATTTTATCTAATTATCTTGCATGTGGTTAATCACAAAGGAAGACAAAAATGCTATTTAAAGCCAAATCTCATGCTAGAAACACATTAATAGTAAGTGTTTTTCCCAAGTGTTTCATTGCTGCTTGAATAGTAAAGCTCTATTCCTCATCAGAAGAGCTTCTAATGAATTTGTTAATTTTTCTTTCAGATTTTCTGGCCAGTCCTAAGAAACCTGTTTATTCCTGTATTTTTAAATTGCTGGCTGGCAAAGCATGCTTTAGAAAATATGATTGTAAGTATGTGAAAGAAATAAATATTCTAGAGTGGTTATTTTTTTAGTATATTGTCTTTAGTGGGATTTTGGCAGTACAGTCCAACTAACCAGATCTGTATTTAGATTATACAAATGGTCAAGCATTACTAAACTGCTTTTTGCATCAAAATTAGAAAAAATAAGACATGACATGAAATCTCAATTAGTATAAATTGTTACTGTGCCAATAAAGGAAATTGCAGTGGATGGTTCTTTTGCAACTCTGCCATTCATACACAATTGCAGGGAACTCAACTGTTAGGCCATAATTGGGCCTTGCAGCCTGTAATTTGTAAGCTAGACATGAGCGGACCTCAAGGCAGCTTGCAATAGGATCAGAACTGTGCTGGGATGAACAAAGAACTACTTAAATAATCACAGAATCACAGCTGGCGCTTCTGCACCTTCTATGTTATCAGCAAACTCTTAAGTGCATTTGAGTGACTGCGTTGCTATCAGTGTATTGCATAATTCCTCTACAGAATCATATCCTGTATTGGTTCAAACCCGAAAATAACACCAATTTTCCATTGATACAGAATGATCTTCACCGAGCCATCCAACGCACACAGTCAGCAATGTTTAACCAAGTCCTCATTTTAATATCTACCTTATTATGTCTCATCTTCACTTGGTAAGTGGCCAAATCCCCTCTGTTTTTATTATACATGTTGGCTTCTCTTTCTCTTCTATGTGGTGATAAAACAGGCCTGGTGGAAACCATGCAGTGAAATAAGACAGGTGAAACACTTCAGTGGAAGTGTTAACTAGCACTTGTACTGCTGGGGTCTGGATGCACTGGGTTTGGAAACCGAATGTGCATGTGCGGGAAAAGGAATCCTTCTCACTCTAAGGAAGGAAGTACAGGTGATGCCAAAACAAATAGTAAAGCAGGAGGAGCTTTGCATATGTACAAAGAGTGCAACCTCAGCAGAGAAGTCACTCACATGTAAAGAGTACCAGCAGAAGTGTATTGACCCACACCAGGGTCACCTTCCTCTGACTGCTGGGACAGAGGAGAATGTGCAATATCTTGGCCCTAAGACTTTGACCTAGTCAGGTTTCCCTAAGGATTACAGGGGATGTAGCACAGGGTTCTGTGTTAATAATACAGATTACAGACAGTGTAGAATGTATTTATCTAGAGTACTGACGGTAGTGGATGGTAGGTTCAAACAACCAGAATGTATTACTCTGAAGAATGTTTTGCTGCAGGACCTGAAAAACTTAAATTTACATCCACAGGAAACACCACTCGATTGCCCCATGTTTATATTGTGCCAGAGCAATATGGTGTTACCTGGGGCTGGAGGCAGATAAAGGAGACTACATGATTAGTATGGCTATACAGTAGCTCTGTAGCTTACTTAACATACAGAATTTTCTCATCAGTAGTGCCTGAGAATTGAGAATCTCACTCAGGAGGAGTACAGAACCGTGTACAGTGTGATACTAGCTGGTGTACAAGAGGACAGTGAAGAGAGAAGATGGTTCTGTGTGGGAAGGCTAAATCACCTGTATTTGTTTTGCCAGACAAGATGCCTTTAGGTCAGCACATTGATAAAGTTTGGTGTGTCATTTTGGAGACAGTAATTAGACTTTCTCTTACTTTATGTCTTTAGCTTGCTTTTCTGATAGTCAGTAGTATGACTGACTATAGATAGTCACTGTTATGTACTGCCTAACCCTTTTGGTAATAAGTGTAACATAGCACATGGCTTTTTAGAAGAGGAGTTTGCTCTAGCCAGTAGCTAAATGAATGGTCCAATTTTACTCTTTGTCTTAGGGCCACACACCTGCTTAATGACAAACGCTGCCTGCTCCAGACAGTAATGAATTTTTCTGATATTTAGTCTCCTATTGAACATGATGTAATTTTATATGCATAAGGACTTGGACATTTTTAATTTTGCTTTTTGGTTTTTTACAATACAAGATGCTACTGAGTAAATATTCCTTCACCTTTTTTACCTACCTACTTCAATATTTTACTGAAATGCTGCACAAATTATGCATCCTGCTCACCAGCAGGCATTGTTATAACTGAGAGTAAAACATGCAGGAAATGGCAAGCTCACCTGTAATTAAGGCTGGGCTCAACAGCTGCAGATACTACTTTATTATAGTTCATTATTTACTGACCTAGGACTGACCCTGCTAGACTTGAAAATAAGCTAAATAAATAAGATGAAGACACCCAGTAATGCAGTAACTAAGCAAAGCACTTCTTGACTGAGAATAATAGTTCAAACATCTGCAGCTTTTCTAAGACTGGAGTTGTGTTCAAGTGATTGTTACTCTTGTCTATGTGAACACACATAATGACATTGTTACACATTCTTTCTGTATGCTACTGATAATATATTTAAAATACCCCCAAAAAACCTCTATAAACAGTCCAAATCAATTAAATTAGTGCTTCGATTATGTTACATCTATAGTGAATTCAAGAGAGCATTTAATTTTATAGACATCATTTAGAGCTTATATGAGTTCCTTCCTGCTGAATGAGGACCCAAGTCCATTCCAAGCTGGAATCTGTCCACTTAAGGGTGCCTTTCACCAGACTGATCATTCCTGCTTTCTGCAAAGGCAAGCAGTGCCCAGATCAATACCCCCAAACATGTTTGGGAGCCAGCACTTGCACAACACACAAAACTTTTAAGGCATCACTAGTCTGTTTTCATAAGCATGTTTTAGTTCCATTTAGAAACACTGCCCTGCTCCATGGCTTCCGTAAAGCAAAATTACTAAGCCTGGATTAGTAGCTTGAGTACAGTGCCTTCAGTTGCAGAGTACTTTCCCCTAGGGCATGGAGGACGTGCTCATGGTGTGCTTTTGGCACCACTGATACCTGCCCTCATCGAGCCTCCCTGCTGACACTCAGGCCCTGTGTGGATTCAGTTGAAACCCCACAGTGCCCTTGGCTCCAGGCTTGTGCCATCTGCTGCAAGACCAACATCAGCACTTGTGAAGCTAGTGTAGCTTTAAAACACAAGGTTTTCTGTTCAAAGCCACCTTTTTTTGGCACACACATAGGCAGAGATGGAATGGAGCTTTTTATGGGAATTACACAGTTTTGTAAGAAGTCCAAGATGGTATGAAGCCCAGAAAGATTCCTCATTGGCTTTGTTACTGTCTGCATATAATAAGTATTTTCAAAATAACTTTACCATAACTAGCAGGAAACCCACAAAATGAATTTTACCTCGTGTGTGATCTGTAAAGCCGTCATTTACATCTCCACAACAGAATCTTATAAGTGGTGATTACACAGATAGGCACATTCCAGCTTATGTCTTACAACTCAGGTGGAAGCTTTCCAATGTAAAGTAAAAAAATAAATCATCTCAGGTTACAGCTGATTGGCTAATCTCACAGTTTTTAGATACCATTATTCAGGCTGTGCTTTGCACTCAGAGTATAGTAGAAAAAGGCTCCTTCTGTGGTTTTGTATACAGCTGACAATTTTTCAGTGTTATTACAGAACAAACAGTAATCACAACAAAATCTATGCTCTCCACTGTTTGATCTTTGGTGATAATTGTTTATGGATCTGGGGGTGGAACTCATTTTCAAGTCAGTAAATCTATGAGACCATTTTCACATATCTGTAATCTATAAATTACATACAAGGGTTTTTTTTTTTCTCCTTTTTTTCAGACTTCAAAGACAGATTAGGCTGTCCAATGATTTTTCTTTCTTTAAACATCTCAGTGGCCTTGTAACCAGAGCAATTTTACATCCACTAAAACATGTGTGCTCCAATATGACAGACTGTTCAGCAGTTACTATTGAGAGAGTTCTAGTGAGAGTTACAGACCTAGTCATATTATGTGTTGTGTCATTAAGCTAATGGATGTTTGCACTTGTTTGTCAAATGGAATACTAATTATTTCTGTAAACTGTATAAGAAGACAAATAACAGTGAATGAGTATTTCGGGCATCTTTCTGTGACACAGTGTATCAGCTATTAAAAGTTATTTTGGATTTTAAAGCAGTGTTAGTCATATATCACCAGTGTAGAGTTACTAGCTTGTGAAGGAGGCAAGGCTACAAATTCTTTGAGATGACCAGTTACTTTTTTCATACTCAAACCTGCAGAAACTTTGCTTACGCTTTCATAGAAAGCTCGCTGAGGTCAATCTTAACATTTTTTGCACTTCATTGCTTTCAGCATCAGAAAATAAGGATGTTTTCACACAGTAGCTTAAAGAATACCTGTAGAATGCCAGTACTGTATCGTCAATGGCAATTACCCACTCACAGTTCTCATCCAGAGAAAGCAGTAGGAGTAAGTTGCTTGAAAGGATGAAGACAAATCTCAACAATGATCTAGTCTAAACAAGACAAGTCAAGACCTTATGATTTGGAACAATGTGTCAGAGAAAAAAAACATCCAACCAAGAAAGGAATAATCACAGAAAATTTTAGAGAGAGAAAGGTATCTCAGTGCTCCCATTCCTTTCATTATCAATAAGGAGATATAAACACCTTCTGAGGTGATGTGAACTAAATCACCCCATGGAGGTCTTGACTTTACCTTTCTGTGTTGATTTTGACAGGAGCCTACAATGTCAGTTATCCAAGAAAGATGCCTAGCCTTAAGGAGGATGAAAAGTGTTGGTGGATTATGTAATGTAAAAAAAAATGGGGATTTTTGGGTCTGCAGTTCTTTCTGTGATGATATGTTTTGTTGTACAGCAGTCTCAGTGTTCAGGACCAGTCTCAGTTTGATTTAGAGTGATTTCTGCATACCAGAACAGCACAAGATAAGATGGTGCTTCTGTCTTTTAGAATCCAATTATTCTAAAGTAGTAAAGCATGTGAAGTTTCAGGAGCTAACAGAATAAACAAGAGTTGCAGAATTAAAATCCCAGAATACTATACAACAATAATTGAAAGTTCTAAGTCACTGTAAATAATACAAAATAAATTATTCAGCTGTTGCAAGAATCACACAAAGCACTGAAGTAATAGCAGCGGTACTTTTCTTTCTCTGAAACAAAGCAGATCTGTCAGGAACGTGCTTGTTTCAGACACGGGATCTCAGTTTTCTGTTTTGAGCTATTCCTGTGCAGCGCTCTCCAAACATCAGCAAGTATATCTAGAAGTAGGCCAGTAGCACATGCAGTACCTTCCACATCCATTGTACCAACTCGCAGCCGCCCCTTGTCCTGTCCCTCAGTTCCTGGAACCAGGGCAGTGTGGATGGGTGCTTTCTCTGTGCGTGTGTGCAGTGAAAATTGAGGTCGAGTTCAGACACTGCTCTAACACTTCCTTAAGTGAGGGGACCATGAAAAGGCTGCACAGCTACTGGGAGGTCAACAGCAAAACATTTCCTAAAATATCCACTTGTTATTTGTGAGCAAATAATCTGTAAATTCAACTAGAGTTTATGTGAAATACTGCTTTCTGGGAAAAACTGTGTGCGTAAACTCAAGGCCAACATTCTCGTGAGCTTTGGTAGGAGAAACACATTTTGAATACAGAGTTCATCTTTTTTAGGTTCAGAAATTTCTGAGGGGGCTTTGCTGAAATCTGCTCTATAAGACACATGCGTAAACAGTGTTGCCAAAAATAGTTGCCAGTTTAGATTATTTAAATGAAGCAACTTCAGACAAAACTCTTAGAGTATCTTTTGGAATACAGGTTTATGGGATAGCTACATTTCTTTCAGCTTTGCTAGCAATGGGATCCATTTGCTTATATACCTATGATTAGTACTTAAATGGCCAAGGCTTTTCAAAAGGTGAGCAAATGTAATGGAAAATTAACATGAAAAAACGTAATAAACCCCACAATTGTTTCTTTGATTAATGCCTTTTCATATTTGTATGCAACTATTGATTTGTGACAAAACAGAAATATTACCATATACAATTTTCTTTGTTGATAGCTCGGTATTTGTAATAATACTCTTCAAAAATATTTTTGCATATTTAGGTTGAAGAGTTCAGATCTGAAAAAAGCATGTGGGTGATTAGTGCTCTTGAGGAGTGTTGCTTAAAGATTGTAGGATAAGGATGTATGCTGGTTAGTTGTTGTGAAAGGCAGATCAGAAATCTGTATTATAGGGAGAGCAGAAGTATTGAAGCTCAATCAGAAGTCTTTTTGGCTACCCATCAAAGACAGTTTCTATGGAAACCTAGATAATTATACAGTGATTTTCATGCTATTTTAGTTATTAATTTGGTAGTGACATAACATTTCCTTTGTTAATCTTTTTAGATGTTTCTACATAGTTATTTCTAAAATAATTAGGTCAGCATCTTTCCCATGGCTCATGCAGGGAATTCTCTGTGCCACTGATGTAATGGAATATTTAAAACTAGACACAGACACCAGCAAAATTAATAACAATTTGAATAGTCTATTTACTGTGGTCTGTGGAAAAAAGTAATAAAGGTTAGAAGGTTCAATCTCAATTATCTTCTTAGTATGAGAGATACATTTGTAGTCATCTTGTTTGCTTAAAATAAAAAATAATCAGACTAAATGATAGAAAGGCAGAAAGCTGCCTTCACAAAGCCTCTCTAAAATGGAGTGTCAACAACATTATTTATAAGCCAATTCTCCTATTTGGAATATATATAGAAATATTAAATTACGCAACTAAACAGTGTGATTGAGAGATTTCTGTTATTTCACCCTGGAAGATGAGTCAGCTTCATGTACTTTTGATCTTTTCTAGTCACAAACCTTGCTAATTTTCTAGCACAGGTTGCAGGTAATTTATTAATCTGAAAATCAGTAGTTCCAAGCTGGATGTAGATAAAGGTGGGCAAAGTTTGTATAAATTTGAAAGACAAAATTAACTTATCCACATTTTTTGTTCTCTGTTGTAGCACACAATAACTCAGTATTTCAGTTCAATACAGTGTGTACCTCTACATTATAGGTCAGGTAAATCATCCTTTGACGATTCGTGTAATTGCAATCTCACAGTCTAGTACCATATTCTATAAATCAATATTTTAAATTGACACAGGGAAGAATTTTTAGCCTGTCTTGTGAGGCCTTTACTCTTGGTGGGAGTTAGACATTGAAGTACTTACTTACTATTCTGAAAGTTCCAGCCTCTATCCTCTGAAGAATTTTTATCTTCTAATAATTTTTAATGCCATGTGAAATTACTGAATCTTCAGTAATCAGAATATGCATATCTAAGGAGAGTGCAAATCATATATTCAAAACCAAACCCCTGCCCAAGAAGGAGATAAAATGTCACTCATATTCTTTCTCAATATTATCCCCAGTAACTTCCATGAGATGTAAAAATGTCTGTCAGATGCCAAGTGCTGCTAATAGTTACATCAATAATCTCAACAACTTTTCATTAAAGATGCATTGAGAATATTAGGGAGTCACAATATTTTGGAAAACATCATGCACTCTGAATATGCCGTTGGGAGAATTTCAGCTTTTATCATCATGACGTCTTGCAATAGAGTAATAATTATTACCAGATACCATGACAAGCAGAGCTTGTTCTGGCAGCAGAGACCAATTACCATTACAAATGGAGGAAAAAAAGCAAATTATTTTGAGTCATATAGCATTTGGACTGTTAGAAATACAATTCTAAGACTGCATCTCCATGGTGCCCTTTCTCCAGCAATCATACTTTGAGTTTTGTTAGAGATAATAAAATCAAGCTTATTGCAAATATTAACTAATTATGGCTTGCCAACACATGTAAAGCAACATATAAAATTCCTCAAAGTTGGTCTAAATGCATTCCTGTCCTTGTTCCTTTGCAGGAACAAAGCACAAAATAGAGTGACTGTGAGGAATATATAATGTCCCAGTAAAATTAGAAAACTAAATTAGCAAAGTGTTTTTTCTGTGTCATAAAATGGGGTTTGAAGAAAATCTAGAAGTGATTGTCCAAAGAGCAAGGATAAATACAGAATACCAAATAAAAATAGAATGGCATATTCCATAAAAACCCCAATTACAGTATTTTAATATGTGCAATATGCATTTGAGATGTGCATGTCTTCAAAATTACCAACACTTGACAAAGATGCACAGTAAAAATGCAGTCAGATAAAAGGATTTGACATAGGGAGCCAGGGAAGTCTGCAGGCATGCAGATTATTAGGATGTAAGTTTTCAAGTAAGTTTTCCATTGGTCTATAGACACACAGGCTTTAAGTAGATCCCTTGTGTGAAAATATAAATATTACATATGCAAAAGATGTTTGTTAGCTTTAGAGCAAGGGTGACAAGAATAACTTCAGGAAAATAAAATACTGGAATGAAAATTGATCTGGAGTGTAATCAAAGCTGGCAGGATGTGAAATACTGTATGATCATACTGGCAAAATAAATCTCAGGTTTTGGTTTGGTTTTGGGAAGACTTAAATAAAACCAAGGATGTAAAGCTTCCCTTAAAGTGTCAATTTGATATAGAAAATAAGTGTTAGAACCATCAGTCTTCCACCTCTTTCCTTACAGGAAAGCATTACATTTCACAAACTTCATTTTGTCTTTGCAGTAAAAAGAAAAACCTGATACTCACATGCTGTCTTTGAAAATATTCTATCATTTTAGACAGTAGCAGATAGAATGCCAAGTGTAACAATGGCGAGTAACTATATTGAGAATGTTACTTTACCATTCAGTAGCTGGCATCCACCCATCATCACTCACAATTCCTGGCTCCAAAATGAAGTTGCCATTAGCATGCAGATTTAAAAAAAATAAATATATTCTTTCATTGACTGATTTATTAGGCTGACAAACCATTTATTTTACTTTACAAAGATTTTTTGTTTGTGGTGGTTTATGCTAACACATTGAACTGTAGTATCTGATGCCATCAGTTATTCAGGTTCTCCAGTGAGCAGAACTCATGGTGGTTTGGGATCAGCATAACTCTTCAGTGCTTTGTTCACTTTTGTTGTCTGTTTCACGTTTCAACTTTGTTTTAAGAGTGTGAAGTTTAGCAAAGTTCATATTTCTCAAATCAGAATGTGAAGAGTTAAAAAGTTGTTTGATACAACTTTGGCTGTCCAAACAGACCTTGACACCAGCCTCCAAGGACTGTTCACTCACTGTGTCTGTATTAAGTGTAACTTTTTAGTGTGTTCAAAGCATATCTCAGAGGCTTTGGCAGAGATCAGGTTGTGATACAAGATCATCTAAAAAGAAGTCTTTTAATGCACTTACAATGGTTTATAAAAGAAAAAATCACACCTAAAATGCATTTTAAAAAAAAATCTATTCGGTATAGTTGGTATTCCATTAGAAATTACTATAATATTTCGACAGATGTTTATCAAAGAAGTGAAGAGTAGAGGCACAGTCAGCCATGGAGTGTCACACTTGGGTGATATACACATAAAACAGTAGTTTGTAGATATAGACCCTTCAGGCTATAATCCAAATAAACAGCACTCTGATTAGTGAGTTCTGTACTTCCACTGGCAATTAAAACTTTCTAAAAAAAAGTTAAAAGTAGTAAATTAGTTGAGTTGTGTTATCCCAACCTCAGAAAAATAGCTAACTGTGTACTTAAAAAGGAACTCAAATATATGCCTAAAGCTGAACATATGCTCCCATTCTTTGCACAAACACAGCTGTATTTTTTCATGTTTCTGGAAGTCGTGCATTTCTGCCATATATAAGTGTATATTATATATACAGAGTGGAAGTGCTTGAGTCACAGCAAAAAGGAACTAAAAATAATCAGTGTTCATTAGTCAAAACTGAAGAACAAGCCATGGGTTGACTTTGAAGACTCAAAGGTAACCACAGGCGTGAAATGCCTTTGTCAGTTCCTTTGGGCACAGAGCACCGTAGGTAATGACACTGCAGAGCAGGCAGGGTGTTCCCTTGTGCTGAAGGACTAGGGCATCCTACAAGAAACAAGGCTGTTTAAAGGTACCCAATACTTTATGATCTGCTGTAACTGCATGCATTGTTCAGAGCAAAACTCTTTGTGGCATTCCATTTCAGTTACTTTTTAAATATATTTTAGGTGATTATTACCATTGGCTTTCATATGTGACAAGCCTTAGTCAACTGCTGAGAATGAGCACCTTATCTGCTTTTTGGTTTAAATACAGTCGTATATTTTGCAAGTTTCTTTTCATTAGAGATGAGCAGAGGAAAAACAAGTAAATGCAAATATCTTATGCAAAAAAGTTAAAAATAAAGTTACTGATGAGAGGGCACAGCTACATATGGGCATGTACTTGCATTTACTAAAATTGGATAAATCACTGAATATTTCAAGTTGGAAGGAGCCCATCATCAAGTCTAACTCCCTGCTCCTAACAGATTTACCTAAAACTAAATCATATGACTAAAAGCTTTGTCCAGATGGTTGTTGAACTCTGACAGGCTTGGTGCCAGGACCACTTCCTAGGGGAGCCTGTTGTACTGCCCAAACACCTCTCAGTAAAGAAATTTACTTCTGTTTTAACTTTACCTGTGGCAAAAAGAATGATTGTGGGTCATCTTTTAACTATACTCCTTCACTTGATCTCTTTTTGTTCACTTTACTAATATTCTAAAACTATAAAAGAAAACAAAACGCACAAAATATTCAACCAACTTTAAGGCAAACATGAAATGCTTCCTCTTGAATATTCAGAGTGAAAGTCTAATTTTACGAGTTGTAATGCGTGTGTAGTAAGAATAAAATCTTACTGAATATTCTCCATGGGCTAAGCAATCAAGGGGAAAACATGCCAGACAAAACATAGCAGAGATTACAGAATATGCTGTCAGTCCTAGTAGGCACAGTGATCTTCCTTCTTCTTCCTCCCTGCCTTCATCTCTCTGGTGTTGTGATCATTAATCCCATTTTCCTGGCTGCTTGAGGAAGTTCTCTTTTTCACTCACGTGTCTCCTGGTTTTTGGTTATTATGACACCACCTGTGCCCTTGTTTTAGATGATGAGTATTAATCATGTACACTAAATTTTTTTCCTAAGCATGCTTTTGTTTGTTAAACAGTCAAACCTCACATTTCAAGAGTCCTGTGAAGGTCTGGATTTCAATAATTTTTAAAAAGAGTAATATGTATAGATCCATTTGAATTCCAGCCAAAGAAATTATTAGACGTGGAAGTTTTTCTTCAAGCAAGCACATTGTCAAAACAGCTGTCCCAAAGAGAATTTCTCTGACTCTCAGAAAACTCTTTAAGTATTATAAGTTCAGGATTTTTCACTGAACTAAAACATTTCATTGAAATCACCAGATTTCAATGGAAACCAGTGTTAATAGTAGTGAGGAGCAGGAGGAAAATGATGATGATGAAATCCCAGATCTTGCTGATCAGCCCAAACAATACACAGAGAGTTCAAGGTATCCAAGCCCTCTGGCTCCTAGCTAAAAGAATTGCTGGGTTTCCAAGCAGGAACTCAAACCATAAAGGAGTCTACCCTGTAATGCATGATAGCATATATAATCCTTTTATCTCCTCACAGATTACTTCCTGTAATTTTCACCCCATTACACAACCTCTATTTAACACTTCCCCCCTTTCTGGTGTTTTAGCAAACCTAAGCATTAAGTCTGGTGCTTAATTGTATCTTTTTCACAGGCCAGTTGTTTCCTTGGTCACTGTCCAAAACGTTATCTCTAGCTAAGACAGTGGGTCAACAAGGAGGTGACTCTGAAGTAAAAATACCTTTCCAGAAGGAACACAAGGAAAGTTTATTTGTGTGGCACACATTTTCATATATGCTCTTGGTTTTTAAATAACAATTTGTTATGAAATAAAAGAGCCAAAGCATACCATACAAGTATCTAAAAAAGCCCCAGGCGGTATTTTAGGTCACATTATAGTTTCCATACACCCCTTTGTACCTTGCACTCTGCAGTGAACTTTTTGCTCATCATGAATTTACAGACAGTGGATGTCTCAGTATACTTTTCTCGGGTGTGCCCATACAGCCACCCCTTTAAGCAGCTGTGTGGATGCTCCCCTTGCAAAGCAGCAGCGCAAGAAATGCTTCCATTTAGCTCACTGCCTGTTGGAACTGTCATGGAATGTAGCAGCCACATTGAGGACAAACTAAACACACATGCAGAAGGTGTACTTTTGTAGCCCAAATGTAGCAAACCTTGCTGGCAAGCTGCAGAGGACTCTCTGTAATTATTGGCCAGATTTTCTATTTCTAATTTTGATGGGGACGTTACAGATCTGACAGTAACTGGTGGCCTTTGTTCTTTCCTATACAGGTGACCTCACTGACAGAGGTACCAACACTTATAACATCTGTGCATATGAAAGAAGCTTAAATTATGCCAAATTGTGCAAATGTGCACATAACAGCCAAAACATTGAAGGGAAACACGCACCATGAGAGCAAAGAACATTGAGTCAGTGCTTTCACAGGGCAGCTTGAAATGCAAGAAATGTACACCAATGCCCTCATGTGATCTGACTACAGCCTTTTGTCTTAAACACTCTTTCTATATTTACATTTTTCAGAAGGGAGGACAATAGAAAGTTTCCCAATACCCAAAGTCTGTGGAAATTTAAGCTGGAAAGGAAAGGATCACACATGAGCTTTCCAAAGGGCTGCATGCCTCATGGCTGCAGTTAAAGGAGATAAGACAAGAGGCATTTGATTTGAGTCACTTGTAAGTTTTAGACCACTCCAGCCTCTATTTGTTACTGGTTTGAGTTTCACAGCAGGAGAAGCACTACAAGAAAGTCCATTCTTCCTGAATATTACTGACCTGTTATTTTCTAAGAAATTATTTTTTGTTTATGGTGTTAGCAACCATAAAATGTTGCAACTGGAGTAAGGTAACTTGGTGCGTCCTGAAGCAGTTGTGCCAATAGCAGCAATGAGAGCAGCTAAAAGAGGTTCCACTTGAAGTATAGACAGATGAAAGGCTGTCAAGTAGATGCAAAAATGGATGTAAGTGTAAGGAAGATCCAGGAATATCCTTAAAGATCAAATAAAAAAGCAAAATCTGATAAGGAGAGAATTTTGACTTAACAATAAAATTAAATCCATTTGTCATTAAAATATGTCACGACTTGAGTTAGGTTAAAAATTAACAGAAGGTTTCTGTCAGTAGCTAATAGAATATTCTGCACACTGGTTTAGCTTCTTCTCATGCACATTTAACAAATATTCAGATAATGAATCTTTCAATTGTTAGTTCAATTTGATTGAGGGAGTGTGGGTGGTTTGCATAACAACTGTTACACCCTAAGAGTGTTTCAAAACTATTGCAAGAAACATTAAACATGATATTCTAAAGCATAACATATCGGCTGTATTAAATTAGAGGTTTGCATTTGAATTTTCCAGCACATATAATAAAACATATATAATAAAACACATATAATTTTTAAATATTATAAACAGATTACTTAATTATTCTTTCCAAGGAAGGTCAGGTACAGAGTGTCACCTAATTCTATACCTTGCAGGTGAGGGGTATCTGGTGGTTAAGTAGTGACTGCACTATTCTGTTTCCTGAGTAGCTCCTGACTCCTTGTGTGAGGAGTCCAAAACCTCAGGCTCCAGCAGGCTCTTGGGTGCCACAGTGTTGACACACTGAAGCTGGGCTACCAAAATTTTCTTTGTTTACCATCAAAGCTTTGAGGCAGACAAAGCACACACAAATACATGTGATCCTTTGGGCTTAGAGGCTGAAGTGTGGACAGACCTGCCTGTGGAAACACACTGAGCTGAAGGTTGCCCACAGAGGGACCCTGCTTGTGCAGTCTCAGTGACCACAGCTCTTTAATTGCAGCTCCACTTCTAATCCCACTAAAGGCAGCAGCAGGATTAGAAAGGTTCTCACTCAGATTCAACAAATATTTATATACACTCGGTCATTTCATAATACCCTATTCTGCTTAGCAAGATGTTCTGCAGTTGCTGGAAGTCACATGTGTTCCTATGGGAAGAGTTTATTTTTATAAGTTGAGCTTTTGCAACCAGATAAATGTTTTTTCATTTCTATATAAAAATGTTCTTTTGCTGCATATAAATGTTCTGATCTTTGGGGAAGGAAAATGCTTATAAAGAACACCATGTGTAAGTAATAATCATATCATCAAACACCATCATTTGGTATAAAGATAAAATTGGAATACAAACAAAAATGACCTTTCCATCTGAAGAGAAAGTCCAAATTAATTTCTGACATGGTGGCATTGTTGTGTAATGAAATAAATTAATTGCCCTTACCTCAACTTATGTTCAAAGTCCCACTGAACGGAAAAGTTTGATTCAAAGCCTGTTGAATTAATCCAAGTCTTCCCCTTCCCTATTGTGATTCTGAAAAAAAAAAAAAAGGGGACAGTGCTGTATGAAAATGAATGCTGGTCTGAAAAAAAACTATCTGGAAAAATAGATTTGTGTTGAGCTGTCTGATGAAGTGGCATTAGAGTTGCAAAAATGTCTGAGATTGTTACAACTTTTGTCCTTTAATATTAAGAAACCACAATGTCCAGTATCTGTTTTGTTCAGTCACTGAATACTTTGCAGCTGATCTACTGCATTTTTTAGATCAGTTGTTGCCAACTAAGAACAGCAAGGGTATTTCTCTACTGATTTACTTTAAAGGCAGCATGACAACCTTCATCTTTCCAGCCAGCAGTTCTCTCTCATTTCTTTCACTATATTGTATGCAATTAGTATTTTCTACGTCCTGAAATGAAATTCAGTAATTCCTGCAGCTTTAAAGCCTTTTATGTGGAATAAAAGGTGAAAATAGCATCTTCTCATAACACTTAAATTTGATATATTTTCCATGATATATTGTACCAGATTCTGTCAGATTCTTTCATATTAACTTTATGAAAATTGTACATCTACTTAAGCTAGTGGTTTTTTATTCTACTTTAATATTGTTTATGTAAAATTGCTTTTAGAAAATAAATTAGAAAAAATCTGCTGATTTTAGAAAAGACCTGAGAAAAGGCACAAGGCTTTTGCTGCATATAAAATTGAAAAAATAGAAGCATTTGGTTTTTAGGAAGTTAAAACCTCATCTTCAGGGCTTTTGGATAGGATTAACGCTATATTATTGGTCAGAGTATTTTGTGATCGTTGCTTCACTCTTTTACTTGCTGCAGTTTCTGCTCATCCCTTGTTCTTTTTGTTTGCCTCTTCATTATTTACACAAGAGTCAGGGTGTCTGTCCAAAAGCATCAGGTTTTTAGGTCACAGGTAGGGTGATTACCAACACCTTCACATTCTGCATGTATTGTCACTCAGAAGTCAACAGACAATATTTCCATTTGCATCTGATACAGGGAATGAAAAAGAAATGCACTTTAATGTCATTCCAGTTATATTAGTATTCAACCCAGAGTTTTTGAAAATTGCATGTTTAATGATTGTACGAATACCAATTCTCCACACTGAGAATTGCTGTTCCATAATGTCTAATTTTAAAATATGGGACAAAACTGCATCTCGTTCTACATGATGTTTTAGAGAAGACTGAACACCCCACAGAGACAATTTCTAGTATGAAAAACTGTTTTCCTCTGTGAAAAACAGGGCATTCTCCAAATACAGCATTAGTCCCAATGCCACTTTCATTTCACGGACTTAAGACTGGCACCAGGTTAACATTAACATCTTTGGCAAGTAATGAGGACTTTTTGCCAATTTTAAGCAAGACCTCTATACATTTATCAAGCTTTTATGAGATATTACATCTTATAGAATGAGACTGAAGAATGAACTATTCTATAGGTACATTTTATTTTGGTGTAGAGATTGAAGAAGTTTCCTTAAGCAGTTACAGTCACTATAGTGGTTAAATAATGTCTCAAATGCTTGTCTGTATTTCCTGGAAAGTCAGTGTGGTCCTTTTCTTTGGTATTTTACTGTATTTGTACTTTACCCATGAATATTTGCTACAGTTAGTGGTCTATCAACAATTTTGTTGACTGATAGTTCATTTGAATTTTTCTGATAAAGAAAAAAGAAAAAATATGTGATAGTAGACTCAGAAGTCGTTAAAAATAACATGAACAACAATTGGCATTATAGGACAATCAAATAAGGAAAGTTTAATTTCTAATTTGTTCTAGCATCACCATTCTCTGGTAGAATATGAGGAAATTGTAAAGAGTTACAGATGTGAGAAACTACTGAGGACATTTGCTTAAGCAGGATTGCTATGCTCTTGAGTTAGCTCAGGTGTAACTTCTGTAGTACAGAAGCACTGAGCCTTTGCTGCAGAATCACACTGAATCGGGTAAAATGAATCCATGTTGATTTCAACACATTCAGCAGCTCGTCCCTTCAACCAGCTACTGTAAACATGGCAAAGTGGTTACACAAGATAGAGCTCAAAGTTACAGGTCAAAGAAAACAGTGCTGGTAATTGCTGCCGAGTCCTCAGCACACTGAAGCAGTTCTGACTTTTGGCTCAGCCTCTGGAGCATTATATGAGACCTCAAGAGGTTGTGTAAACAATTATTTTCTCTAGAAGTGAAAATGTAGAAATCAGATTGATTTGGCAACGCTGACAAATGAAAATATAAACTAATAACAAAGACTGTAAACAATTGGTTATAAATAAGGATAGTTAATGTACAGTATTTGCAAAATCCTATCCAAATGGTTCTTGTTACATCCATTTTTGTGCTACGCTTCTGCAGCACGATAAAAAACTGATAGTCTTAGGGATTATTTTACTCTGCAGTATTTATTTCTGTCGTGCATGTAGAGACAACTTATTTACAAACGGGAGTTAGTTTTGGCACATAAGATGCTCAAACAAACAAAGATTCCTGGAACTAGAAAGAAAGCTTCCAGTAAAACAGAGACTGAACTCTCAAAAGTTCAAATAATACCCAAACTAAACATTACCAGTCTTCAGAGATTACATGTTATTCTCTTCGATTTTGTTTTTCAAGTGCAGTGGTAGCAGAGTGTTTGAAATCATACTTCTGGCCTCTGGATGTTTGTAATACATTTTCTGATACCACTTCTGCTTCAGCAGACACTTAGCTTGGCTTTCTGTGGGGTTCTTTAGAAATACTAAATCTCCTCTGCATTGAGGCAATTTTTTTTAAAGGTAACTGCTTCCCTTAGATCCACTGTGAAAAGACAGCCTTCCTGAATTCACAGGAGTCCTAAAATTGGCATAGAAGGTGCTGAATTGGCCTCATGTTTAACTAGGGACTCTCTATGTACTGATTATTACAGTGGTTTATTTTCTTCACAGAAACCAGTAGGTGTTAGCATTGCCTTTACTGTACATTCCTTTCCTGCTTGAAATCATTTTGTTTATCCGAGGATGACTAAATAAATTACTTATCTTCAGGAGATGAAAGAGGAAGAGGAAGCAAACAAGGAGATAAAAATATCACCAAAAGTATCAAAACAGGCAAAATATGAAGCCCGAATTACTGCACATTTCATTACGTCAGGAAACATAAGAAAGCAGAAAAGAACGTGTATTTTTACATGCAGAATTTATGCTAAAAGTAATGATTAACACTTCATTTCTGAGAAAAAAGCTGATACTACTATTTGTCTAAGGAAGTGGGATGTATTCAGAGATGTCAGTGATGTGGGGAGTGGAATAACTAATCCGTCTGGACGTGGCTTCTTGGGCATCCACTGATATGCCTCTGCACACTCTGCAGTGTAATAAGGTAATTCCCAGACAGATGGGAACATGCTATCAATGCTGAGTAACATTTCTCTAAAGGCATTGTTGGTGAGCTGAGAGCGTAATATTCTTAGGGGAGTAGTCACAGAGGTACTATTTTATTTTTTAATTAGACTCCCATAAAGTTGTCTCTGAAAATCAGCTTTTTCTGCAGTTTGGTGCTCTCTGGCTCCAGTAAAGACAAACAGCAGAGCACCAAAACATCCAGACTTAGTAACCTGATTTTGGATTTATCATTCCCTTGTATCCAGGATGAGGGCTTCAAGTACAGTTTGGTAGAACTACAAATGAGGTGCAAATAATTTTGAGGAAAGAAATTAATTTGATCCACAAGTTGTTAGAAGGGCTGAATTTCTTCTTCAGCAAAGAAGCAGCTGCCTCGTCTTACTGACTTTAATATTGTTAACTTAACGTGGGAAGCTCTGGCTCATGCCAATTAAGTTCAATGAGAAACATCTCAAATCCACAACACTTCGGATCAGGCGCATTATTTTGATGGCTTCAAGGAATAGGAATACATAGAACTGTAAGGGAGTGGAGCTGATAAAATGAAATCTTTATCTCACTAAATTCAATGGGAATTCTACTGTTCACTTAAAAAAGGCTGAAATGGTTCATGGTATATGACCTTATTGCAATTCAGCTAAAGTATGATTGTGTGGGCTGGCTATGGACATAACAACAACAACAACAAAACCAATAATAATAATAATAACAATAATAATAATAATAATTATTCAAGACCTGAGTTTTCCTATCATCAAGCTATTAAAAAATGTTAAGGTTTTACAAAAAAAGCAAGAAATAAACAAACAATTCTAATTCCTTGAAAATGAGAAAAAAACCAGCTTGACAGTACCAAACTTTTATATTTTAATCCATCCTGTCAGATACAAGGAGTAAAACTGACCCTTTTGCATTTACAAACACCAAGCAATTTCACGGGCATGAGCACCAGAAAAAATACATTCCTGCCAATGATAGGCTCATGCATTATGGTTCAATCCAGCCTCATCTGCAGATATTTAATCTGCTGAGGGCAGTGGTGTAATAGTCCTGTTACAGGGGAACCATATCCCTGGCTCAGCGTAACTGTTGCTTTCCTGGTCCTTATGAGCTTAATTCCTCAAGTCAAGGATGTGTTTCTGGGATACATCCACAAAAGGCAACTAGAGAGAAGAAGATGCACACAGGTGATTAGGAATAATAAAAATGAAGAAAGAAAAATCCATTGCCATTGTGCTTTTAAAACTACATGTAACTTATGTGAATATTGATACTAAAATAGCTTCTTTCTCCATGCTTCAGTGCCTTTACAATAGGCTTCATTATTTCATATTAAAACTAGAAAAGGCTCTAGCTGAGAAACTTCCTTGTCTGAGACCAAAAGAAAGCTTCATTAGCATAATTTCTTACAGTCTTTCTGTTAGTATTTTCAGGGACAAAAATATAATTATCTTTATACTAAAAAAAAAGAAAAAAAAACCCAGCGAAACTTTGAACATAGTGAAATAATGGAAGATCTGGATTACAACTCCAGTGAAAAATGTGGGATGAACTGGATAGGAATATAAATATCAGTTCTGACTGAAGCATGAAACTTAGGGAAACAACAAGGAAAAAACCCCACCCTTTTTAGAACATTTTGAGATGTGTGAAAACTACAAATGCTAGAACTGTAAAAAGGAAACTGGGAATTTGATCCATATGTTCTGGAAATGCCACTGCCCACAGCTAAATTATATTTGGAGTACAGATCAGAGAACAGAAGAACAACTGCTAACACTGTTATAAACACAGGGTCTCCCTGGTGATGCAGAGGTCTTCCCATGGCAGATATTAATGAGGGACTCTTACCATCTGGATGCCATACGTGGAGAAATAATATTTAGTATGTTCTAGAATAATTACTGAGGAATACAATATGATTTATTAATTATTTATCTAATTCTCTAAGGAGAAATCACCTTGCTAGCTCCAAGGGGGGGAAAGCACTGTTCAGGGTGGTTGACACGTTGAGGTGTTTTTATATAGATGAATACAATTTAAAAGCCTGAACTGATCTAAGTCATTCCAGTGTATCAGAGGATGTATCACATTTTAAGCTTGGGAAGCTCTTTTCCGTGGTACATATCTACCAAGTGAAGTATTTTTGAAATCTGCAATGTTTGAAATAGCAGGATGACCTGTGGAGGGATTCTGTTACAGCTTCTCAAAATCAAAAGCTCATCATGCTGATTCCAAGAAAAATAATTACCACTTAACTTGGGCTGCTGTTTACTTCTTTTCAGGAATGTGTGACTGGAGGGGGTGAACTCCACTCACTCTGCTATTCCAGACCCAGCCAAGCCCTGTATTTCTACTGTGTACTTTTAGTAAGCAGAATCTTACCAATTGCCACCTTCCACTTCCTGCCTGAAGGCTGACCCTGGGTGCTCTTTCCTCTGATAATTCAGCAGTCTGCAGATCTCATGTTCAGTTTATTGCAGACAGTCAGTCCCCATTTGTACCAACAGAAACCTCCCAATATGCAACGTGCTCTCGTAACAGGTTCACATCAGTAACTTTCTCCACAGCAAGGGCCAGAGACCAACATAAAGAGACATAGATTTTAAAGGAAGCTGTATGTGCAGTTTTCTTGGCCACGGCAGCAAACCCTTCCTGAAAAAGTTGAAACATATCTATAAAAAATGTTGAATGGTGGCAGCTCTATACCATCTGTTTTGTTCTGGTTTAGAAATGAATTGCATCAATCCATGATGTTCTATATACCACCTCTCCTTCACAACAGCCACTAAGCAAAACCTAGCAACAGTTGTGCCTATCATATTAGAATAATCAAAAAATGTGGGTTTTTTATTACAAATTACATTTGAAAATTGTAACAATATAGCACTTCTGGTTTGATACTAATTTTTACTTTTCTTTTAAAAAAATGTTTTTGCTAAGCAATTTATGAATTCTGAAAATAGTTCTCTGCACCTATAATCATCAAGCTTGAACAGTTTTTATTTTTCATGTCTTTATTCATTCTTTTTTACGTAGTATTTGTGGAATTCAGCATCTGGAACGAGCAGGAAACAGGTTGACTCTCTTTGACTCCCTTTATTTCTGCATAGTGACATTTTCCACTGTGGGCTTTGGGGATGTTACACCCAAGATATGGCCTTCAAAGCTGCTTGTTGTCATTATGATCTGTGTTGCTCTTGTGGTGTTGCCCATACAGGTAATGTGGATTTTCTTTTCTCTTTAGAATTGCTTTTGAAACAAAGAAACAATAGCTGAAATAATTTATTGTTACTGTTATTATTGCACAGAAAATGTCAGAAAAAAGAACCATCTAGCTAGCATTGTGGGCTTTTTTTCTTTCCTTTTTCCTGTATGTTCTCCTATATTCTAGATTTATGCTAAAAAACAGAGCACTGATAACAGTTTTTAAGTGCTGATAAAAGTTTCGTATGCCAGTCATGTACTGCAGAGGACTTCCTTTATCCCAAGATACAGGTTTGTTATTAATGGAACAATTACAAAAAACCCCCACAACAGTATCCAGCACTTTCTTTATGAATACAGCTTTTCCTCTGCAGGCTCTCCCTGTTTCTAATCTTGGTTCTCTCCACTTCCTCTCTTACTCTTACAGCTCAGTGCTAACTTGAAAAAAATCTCATTAAATCTGCAACTCAAGCAAATTGGGTTCACAGCTGTGTATGGAACACATGCACATAGAGCGAGCAGCAGTTAGGAATTTTTCATGCCTGCCTAAGTTTAGGACTTCTAACAGTTTCAACAGGGAAAGAGCAATTTATGAAAATCCAAGTATTTCAGGGAGTCAGTCAGCTTTATTAAATCTGTACCAAGCATTTTCCAGCTCATTAGGTGAGGCTGTATTACAGAAACCCCGAGGCTACATGGGAAACCCTGCCAAGATGTTCGCTGTTCCACGCGTGGTGATCACCCAGCCCTTGTTCCAGAAAAAGAGGATGTGGGGAGACACTGAATTTTTATCAAAGCTTACAGTAGACCTGCTAGACCATGAAGCTCCAAAGTTTCTCACACAGCCATAGTTTCCAGACTGTTTCTTTGGCAGAGAACTAAAGCTCAGTGTGGGCAGACAATACACAAAACCTGAGAGGGTGGAAGCTCAAGCTTTAAGAATTCATTCTCTTGAAGTAATTTAACACTCTAATTAAATATTGAATATATTTATTCATAGCTGTATGCACTAACACAATTATATTCTCACTCAGTGAAAAATTACTAAAATACATATTCTATTGAAAACTAAAACGTGCTCTGTTTCAGAAATTTGGAATTTCCTAGGAAATAGAAATTTCATCCTTAAGGTAGCTCTGATACATACTTCAGGCTCAAGAGCTCCACAGGAGCAGTAAATAACCTCGAATCTACTGGAATTTCACATACATTTACCTATTATTAGCTACTTTATTTTATACCTTTGTAGTGATAATGGGCCTTCATATAGTTTTCCATACACATAATGGAGTGGGAGGCATTCTCTCCTGAGCTTTCTCCCTGCAATGAAATGAAATCAGTTATTATTCACGACCCAGCCTCTCCATCAGTGGAATGTGGATGAGAAAAAGATACTATCACACAGCCTTACAGTTAAATTGAGCTCAGTGTTAAGCATGTGTTACTTACAAGAAGCTTTGAACTGGTGTTTGTATGTTTCTTTACAGACTGTTACAGTGTTCTGTGTTCTCGTAGGTCTGGAGGATTCAGAGTAGTAATGTTTGCTCTTAACCTGCATATATTGTTCAGCTGACAAAGGCAAACTTGCTGTATTAGCAGCTGCTGTGTATTGAACTTGTATCTAAAATTATAAGGCAGATAAGAGTTTACAGAATATCACCTTCAGAACATTATAAAATCTCTGGGAAGAGTTACTGCCTAAACTAAGAAAAAATGGTGCCTCTTTCCAAGTATATTCACAGTTTGTGTGTGAAAACTTAACCTTTCATCCGAGGGAAGCAATTATGTTACAATACTAGAAAAAGAGAGCTCAGAGGCGTAACATTCTTAAAGGAATAAGGTACCAGCCTTCATTCTTTTCTAAACTCCTGTGATTTAGTGTATTCTCATGATATTTTAATGAATTCTCACTGCTGTTTGTGTGTGTTAGATTCTGGCACTATTGCTGTGGTTTGTGATCACCTAATTAGAGAACATTTTACAAAGAAAAAGGTATTGTGGGCTAAGGGCAGCTTTTCATAGAGGCATGAGCTGAACGATGCAACATTGCCAAGTCACTATAGAGTTGTAGCGCTCACCTACTGGTCTCTGTTTCACTGTCAATGGGCATTTCTTGCAGTTTGAGCAGCTGGCATATTTGTGGATGGAGAGGCAAAAGTCCGGAGGAAACTACAGCCGATACAGAGCTCAGACAGAAAAACACGTTGTGCTGTGTGTGAGCTCTCTGAAGATTGACTTACTCATGGATTTCTTAAATGAATTCTATGCCCACCCCAGACTGCAGGTACTGAAAAAAAAAAAACAACCAAACCAAAACACTCCCCCCCAAAACCCAAACAAACAAACCCCACTCAAAACATTGTTTGTTTGTTGTTTTGTCTTGGGTTTTTTGTTAGGTTTTTTGGTTTTTTTTTTTTTTTTTTTAGGAAGTTTCTGAAATGATTTTTAACTCATAAAACTTCTTTTGGGAATAGATTGGTGAATTGGGAATCTATACCTGCAATAAGAAGCTGAGATACAGAGTTTGGAGGCATTTTAAACTGAGGTATTGAGGTGAATAGACTAAATAGGTAGAATTAGTGTCTTGCTGAACTATGCTAGGCTTTTTAGAAGCAGGTATTTCTGTGCAAATTCCTTAGATTCTATCCTAAAATGAAAAATAAATGAAAGCTACTCAATTTATTTTTTCCCATTGTTCGGGTATTGGATCCAAAAATCCTCACAAGTAAAAACATCCCTTGGTTTTCACATTTTGCTTTGTTTTTTGCCAATGGTAGGAATCATAGAATGGGGCAGGTTGGAAAGGACAACCTGGGGTCATCTGGTCACACCTCCTTCAGGCAGGATCATCTTAGAGCCCACTGCACAGGATTGCAAAGATTAGATTCTCCTGGAATTGTGGAAATTAAAAATTAAATACATGTACTTTGAAGGACAAAGACCTTGACAGAATACACAGATTTTGTTAGAGTACACATATTCCCTAGGCAATGCAGACTTGTCATATGGCTTATGAACATCTGGAAGCTTATTTCCATGAGATATCAATGTGAATTTATTGCCTTTGCTACAGGCTCTCCCTTTTAGTAAACCTTCTCTATGTTTTTTTTCTAAGTTACCTGTGGTATCATGCTTCCTTACCTACTGCAAGAATCATGCAAATACAACCCTCAAATGGCTGAGCAGCAATTTGCCAAATCCCAAATCCAAAATATTCCCCAAAACAATTAGCTAGCAAGAAGCATAAGCAATTGCACAAATAAATCCAGTTCTTTATAGATACAAACACAAATTGAAATACAACATTTAGTTAACTAAGCTGAAGAATGAGTCAGGCTCTGTTATACACTGGAGACAAAGAAGAAAAGCCCTAATACTACACAGGTAACGTAAAAGGGCTTATATACATTCCCTTCACAGCTGAAGTTCGAGTTGGACTCAATGATCTTAGAAATCTTTTCCAACCTTAATGATTCTGTGCACTGAGAAGCTGAAGGATACAGATGGTGCACTGCATCCAATGCCATTTTGCTTTCTGCAAAAATCTGTGTTGCATACAAAGGAAGCTTTCTATGATCAACCTGACCTTAGCTCTCACTCTCCTCTCCCATGTTCTATTTATCCCTTCTTTTCATTTGTGCACTTAGGGATCCTTCAAACCATCCTTACTTTTCCAACTAGCACAGGAAGCAGTTTGGATTAGTCCATTAATGCAAAGGAAAAAATTTTGAGGAAGTGAACTCTGTCTGTCAGCATCTTATCTGAGACTTTTTTGACATCCCAAGTCACTGGTGACTCATTCTCTAGCAGCAATAATCATGACTATTTCCCCTTTTTTTTCTTTTTTGACAGGACTATTATGTGGTTATTTTGTGTCCTACGGAGATGGATGCTCAGGTCCGAAGGGTGTTACAAATCCCGATGTGGTCCCAAAGAGTTATCTACCTGCAAGGCTCAGCCCTAAAAGATCAGGACCTGTTGAGAGCTAAGTAGGCAAATATTGACCATTCTTTTTTACTTTTTTTTTCACTCATACTTATTTTGATAAATAGGTTTGACAAGCAGCCAAAGCTGTGCTAGAAAGAAAGTAATGTTTATTTAGGAGGTGAAGCAAAGCTCTTTGATATAATTGGTTTTTCTTAATGTCTGAAATTTTGAATCCACTGTACAGTTTTGTTTTCTTAAGTTCAGCCTGCTAACATTAAGCAACTATTCTGCTGTACATATGTGAACTCTTCAGGGCCCTCCTCTTACCATATACTTCCACTACTTCTAGAAGATGCTCTCTGCCAATTAATAGTGAACGACATTTATCGAAACACATCAGTCAAGCACAGTTCCTCACACACACCTCCCCCCAGTTGAGCTGCAAAGGAATTCACAGTGGAATTAATGTAGAAGTATCATCTCTTTAAACTCTTCAAAGAGAGGGAAAGGTGATTCTTAGCAAATAACTGATTTAACTCATCTGCATTGCTCTGTGTTGTAGATCAGTAAAATTAAGCCAATACCTGTCTGGCTATTTGTGTCATTCTTTACCTGAGGGGAGTTATTTCCAGAGTCTCATCTGTGAGAAGCTTCATGAGCAGTGTTATCTTCTCACACTTCTGCCACTGAAAAAACAACTAGTTCTATAGCTGTTTAAAAGTTCATAAGAAAGCTCTTTTGAGGATTAGAAATTTTCTTTTGGAGAGATCCTTTTTTCTTTTTCTTTTTTTGTGTTCTTGCTGATTTCAACAAGGAATTCATGTGTGCATTCAGCTGACATTTGTTCTACACATTACAAGAATTAGAACTAGGCTGTTCCCTAAATATAATCTTGAATTTCACTTATAATAACCTGGAGGTAGTCAGCTGTGGAACTGTGCTTTTTCCTGCAGAACATGTAATTGAATGTACCTGTCACAGAATAATTTTCAAGCTCTCCTGAGGGAAGAAGCATAGTGGGAATTTAATAGAACACTTGATATGAAATATAACCCAGTACGCAAGATGTTTGGTGTATTTCTTTTTAATGGGAACATAATGTACTGAGGAGGTAAGGCACATGATAAAATTCTTCTAATAAAGTAATGGTTACCACCAACAACAAAATAATCAAGAAGGGTCTCATTATCAAAATTTATCCATGTATTATATGTGAACCCAATGTCAAAATAACATGATGAAGTTCACACCAAAAAGTAAAGGAATACCAAATTTGAGTGACTGCATCAGTAGTGAATAGCGAATTAACAAAAGACTGCATTTTTGCAAAAAATATATCTCATCTAATTTAACTGATTTTTCTTCCCTATAACTTTACCTAAGACCCTATCTCCCCATAATGCTCCCATGCTTAGCTGAAACTACTCATAGAGCTCCCATGATTTGTTCCTAATCAAAGACACCATGAACTGGAAGTAGTTCATTTAATGCACATATACACAGAAATATCTGTTATTTATCCCAAACACATTACTCTTGTACATCTGCCCAACTTTCCTCTCTCACTAGGCAAGACAAGTCTATTATCTGCCCCCTCTTGTTCATTCTTACCAGTAATAACTGATGCATACTACACTCTTACACACCAGCCAGACTGGTACTATTTATTCACCTTCCATACTCATGACAGAGAAATACTTTGCAAATTAAGTTTGAGGCCACTCTGCTTTTACCACTTTGGCACAGCTTTTACCAGGGTAAGAAATGAGAGCAGACTCAACTTTGTGTTCTGTTTCTCTGTGCAAGACTCTGACTGTGAGACATGAGTCCAATGAGTACCTGCTTGGGGTGTGACAGGTTTGTCTTCTCTCTTCCAGGATGGACAATGCTGAAGCCTGTTTCATCCTGAGCAGCCGCTGTGAGGTGGACAGGACAGCAGCTGTAAGTTGGGGAGGGGGAAACAAGAGGATATACAGGTTTTACTGCCCTTGCTCTCCCTCAGTTCTTTTTTATGCAATAAGGGCAGAATAACATAAAAGTACTCTCATAGTACCTTACAGATACATTGATAATTTGTCATTAATCACTTCCAAGACTGGTATTCTGTCAGTATTCGAAGTACCTGAACTGCTCTAGATATTCAGTTTAATCAGTTGTATTTATTAAATCAGAAAAGAGACAGGTATCAACTGACTGGTATATTCAGAACTAATGAAGTAAAGCCTGAATTCAATTTTATAAATAAATTTGTGACTAATACAAATAACCAATATATATGAGACTATTTGACCATTTTTCATATTGGCCAATTTTAAAAATTAAAAATGGCAAGATTCTGTAAATAAGTTTCTATGGGTTTGGTCATGCTGGTAATTATTTGCAGTCAGGTAAGTTACTGTCCACAAAGGAACACTACTAATACAAGCCTCTGTGCAGTGTATTTGTGATAAAAGAATAAAACTGTATGAACTAGAACTCTTCCACCTAATGAAAAAATCTACTGATCACAAATATCCAGAAAAAAAGTCCACTGAGGATGGATTTATGAACATAACTTAAAATTTTTCATCATGTGCACTACAATAAATTATTGCAGTCTTGCTTCCATTCAGTTCAATCTTGAACTCCAAAGGGGTTCCGTATTAGTCTGAATATCCCTGAAGATGCTTACAAATAGCCTAACAAGACAGAACCAGTACTTATAATTCAGTAATTATGTTTTAAGCAATCTCAACTAAAAATACTGTTTTGGTGCTACATTGTAAGAAATAGCAATCACAGAATCACAAGGTTGGAAGAGACCTTCAAGATCATCGAATCCACCCCATGCCCTAACACCTCAACTAAACCATGGCACAGAGTACCACATCCAGTATTTTTTTAACACATGCAGGGATAGTGACTCCACCACCTCCATGGGCAGACCATTGCAGTACTTTATCACTCTTTCTGTAAAAAACTTTTTCCTAATATCCAACCTAAATTTTCCTTGGCACAGCTCGAGACTGTGTCCTCTCATTCTGTCAGTTGCTGCCTGGAGAAAGAGACCGACCCTCACTTGACTACAGCCACCTTTCAGGGAGTTGTAGACAGTGATAAGGTCACCCCTCAGTCTCCTTTTCTCCAGGCTGAACAACCCCAGCTCCCTCAGTCGTTCCTCACAGGGTTTGTGTTCCCAGCCCCTCACCAGCCTTGTTGCCTCCTCTGGATGTGCTCAGGTGTCTCAGCATCCTTCCTAAACTGAGGGGACACAACTGGACACAGCACTCAGTGTCCATCCTAAACTGAGGGCCCAGAACTGGACACAGCACTCAATGTCCATCCCAAACTGAGGGGACACAACTGGACACAGTACTCAATGTCCATCCTAAACTGAGGGGACACAACTGGACACAGCACTCAAGGTGCAGCCTCACCAGTGCCCAGTACAGGGGCAGAATGACCTTCCTGCTCCTGCTGGCCACACTATTCCTGATCCAGGCCGGGTGCCATTGGCCTTCTTGGCCACCAGGGCACACTGCTTGGCTCATGTTCAGCTGCTGTCACCAGCACCCCCAGGTCCCTTTCTGCCTGGGCACTGCCCAGCCGCTCTGTCCCCAGACTGTAGCACTGCAGGGGGTTGTTGTGGCCAAAGTGCAGGACTTGGTATTTGGACTTGTTAAACTGCATCTTACTGGACTCGGCCCATCTGTCCAGCCTGTTCAGGTCCCTTTGCAGAGCCCTTCTAACCTCCAGCAGATTGACACACGCTCCCAGCTTGGTGTCATCTGCAAATTTACTGATGGATTGTTCAGGTCATTAATGAAGATATTGAACAGAACTGGCCCCAGCACAGCCCCCTGAGGAACACCACTGTCCCCAGCTGCGTGCAGCGCCATTCCCCACCACTCTCTGGGCTAGTTCCACTAGCCACCACTCTCCATGCAGCCAGTTCCGAACCCAGCACAGAGTGCTCCCATCCAAGCCACGGGCTGCCAGCTTTTCCAGGAGTGTGCTGTGGGAGACAGTGTCAAAGGCCTTGCTGAAGCCCAAATAGACAACATCCACAGCCTTTCCTGCATCCACCAGGTGGGTCACTTGGTCATAAAAGGAGACCAAACAAAGGTTGGTCAAACACGACCTACCCCTCCTAAACCCGTGCTGGCTGGGTCTGATACCCTGGCCATCCTGTAGGTGCTGCATGATAACACTCAATATAAACTGCTCCATGACCTTACTGGGCACTGAGGTCAGGCTGACTGGACTGTAGTTTCCTGGATCCTCCTTCCCATCCTTTTTGTGCATGGGTGTCACATTGGCCAGCTTCCAGTCATCTGGAACCTCATCAGTGAGCCAGGACTGTTGGTAAATTATGGAGAGCAGCTTCACAAGCTCATCTGCCAGCTCCCTCATCACCCTGGGATGGATCCCATCTGGTCCCACAGATTTATGAACATCCAAGCAGCTCAGCAATTCTCTGCCTGCCTCCTCCAGGATAATAGGGGGACCATTCTGCTCCCTGACACCATCTACCAGCCCAGGAGGACAGCTGTCCTGACGACAAGCCACCTTCCCACTGAAGACTGAGGCAAAGAGGGCGTTAAGCACTTCTGCCTTCTCCTCATCTGCAGTTACTAAGTTCCCTCCTGCATCCAATAGAGAACAAGGGTTGGTCTTACTCTTCCCTTTCTCATTCATATATTTGTAAAAACACTTTTTATTATCCTTTATAAAAGTTGCCAAATTAAGTTTGAACTGAGCTTTGGCTTCCCTAATTTTTTTTCTACATGCCCTAGCAACCCCCTTAAATACTTCCTGAGAGACCTGGCCCTCCTTCCAAAGATGATACATCCTCTTGTTATGCCTAAGTTCCTTCAAAACTTTGTTGCCCATCCAGGCTGGATGTTTGCCTCGTCGACTCATCTTTTGGTAGACAGGGCGAGTCTGTTTCTGTGCCTTTAAGATCTCTGTTTTGAAGCACACCCACCTTTCCTGGACTACTCTGTTTTTGAGGGCTGCTTCCCAAGGAACTCCCCTAAATAGGCCAACGTCTGCCCTCCAGAAGTCCAGTGTAAAAGTCTTATTGATGTTCCTCCCGATTTCACCAAATATTGAGAACTGTGTCCCAAGTGGCCTCCAGCCACCACATTTCCCACCAGCCCATCTCTATTTGCAGACAACAGGTCTAACATAGTCCCCCCGTGGTGGGCTCACTCACCAGCTGCAACAAAAAGTTGTCCTCTATACACTCTAAAAACTTCCTGGACAGCCTCTTTCCTGCTGTATTAAGTTCCCAGCAGATGTCTGGTAGGTTGAAGTCACTTAAAACAACAAGGGCTGGTGATCCTGAAACATTCTCCAGCTGCTTATAGAGTAAGTTGTCCACCTCTTCTTCCTGGCTGGGTGGACAGTAACAGACTCCCAGTAGGATGTCAGCCTTCTTGGCCTTCCCCTGAATTCTTAACCATAAGCATTCAACTTCCTCATCATTAGTTTCAATACCCCTGGCATCAAAAGCCTCCCTAATTTAAAGAGCCACCCCTCCACCTCTTCTCCCTCCCCTGTCTCTTCTGAAGAGTTTGTAGCATCCAGTGCAGCACTCTGATTCTGAGTCATCCCACCACGTTTCGGAGATGGCAGCTACATCACAGCTTTGCTGCTCTTCCATGGCCTCCAGCTCCTCTTGTTTGTTACCCATGCTGCGTGCATTAGTGTACATGCACTTCAGAATTATTTTTCTAAATGTTGAAAACAGATGTAGTAAAAAATAGGAAAGGAGAACTTTGCATTGTATCTGTAGCATTACTTAATATATTCTTTTATCACTTACTACTTCATCTGCCATCAGAACTTAGTTAAAAGATCTTAGCTAAAGATCCTGTTCTGGACCCATCCCTTTCAGAAAGTCACTGAGAAATAAACCTGTGCTCGTACTATAACATCTAAACTTACTGAGCTAAGGACTTTGAATTTGATTCATCAGCAACAGACTCCTGAAAATACAGCAGTGAAAGCCACTGAACTGGCAGTAAGTAACCCCAGAGTAGTCAAGCAAGGCAGACCTACTGCTTGGAAGTGACAGAGGGTCCTGGGGTATTTAAAGGTAAGAACAAGCAAGAGTTGCAAATACCTGGAAAAATACCTGTAACTTTTCAGAGACCGAAAAATTTCAAAATAGCCCAATTGTCTTACCTAAATCAGCCATGAATTCAGAATAAATCAGCTACATCTCATTTCACATAATGTACTTGAGAGTTGCACAGTGGTAACAAATGAGAAATCCCATAAAAGCAGAGTGTGTGATTTACACTGCACTGGGAAGGTTTATACAGCATTAAGGACAGCAACACCACCAGTCAGCTGTTCATCTCTGCTCATAACTGCTTCAGAATTTATGCAGAGAAAAGACAATTTTCAGCTCTGCTGGGCTGTGCTGTAGGGCAGGCAGTGGACTCTGCATGGAGCTCCCAGAGCTCGCATCCATTATAGCCAGTATGGTGCAGGTTTGGCTCTGGAGCCATGGCCCACTTCAGCTCTTCCTTTCTGCACTCAGGAAACATCAAAACAGGACCTGGCACACTTCAGCTGCCACTGCAGACTTCTATCAAATTTCATTTCTCTTTATACCTGGAAGCACTCAAACAGGCACATCTCACAAAAAACACTCTCCTGCTACCTTCCCCTGGGTCACACTGATATCTCAGGGTCAGTGGGATCTGAAGCTTTTAAACAAGGTGTCACCTCTCTGCCTTGTTTTCTCTTCCGCTGTCAGATTACCTTTTTACAGGGAATGCAATTATTTATACTGCAGGTTGAAAAGTCTTTAATTTTTAAAAAAACTATTTTGTCTTACTGCCCTCTAGAGCTGTGAAATGAAATGTATTGAATTCCCTACACTGCTCTAGCCTCATGTCAGTATACAGAAGGTTTGTTTGTCACTGGGCTGAAGGAAGTTCAGCTGTCATCCCGGTATCAATCTTTATAAGTACCGCTGATTTTCCACCCTGCTGTTGTTGAGAAGCTGACAAACTGCTAAAAGAGCTTTGGATCCGCTCCTATGCATGACAGCTGTCAAAATAAAAGGGGGAGATTCCTGACCAGAACAGCTGTTGTTACTCAAGTGATTTTTTGAAGACTGTGAGTGTTTTTATCCCCCCAGCTACAATCCTCAAGCCAGGGTGTGTTGGTTTGAAAGCAAAACCAGTGAAAGACTCTAAGTCAGAAACACAATTTAATAAGAGAAGAAAAGAAGTAAAATAAAGTAAAATAAAATAAAAGCAATAGTACAAAAGACCACTGACAGAGTCAGAATACAAGCTGACACCCTGTTAGTTAGGGTGGTAGTAGCAGTCCAGATGAAATGGTCTTGTCGAAGCAGTGATCCTGTAGAAAGGTCTGGTAGCTGTTGTCCTCTGGGAGTCCAGTGGGGAAAGGCTACTGTGCCTGGATTGTATCCAGGTGAGAATGCTTGGCTCCTCCCCCTGGGTGGAGCATCTCACAATGGGCTGATCTCATTCTATGAGTCATGCAGTGGGTCCTTGATGGCCCATTAACCAGAGATAGCTCCCAGAGGGAGTTACCTATGAGTCATGCAGCAAGGCATTGTTGGGCCCATGAACAGGAGATAAGGGAAACACTGCCCCACCTGGTTTCACAACAGCTCATGAAGATGGGGATAGAATGCACACTTTGGGCACATCTTACATTGTAACCTAGGACACAAGGATTTACTCATTTGCCATGGATGCCCCTGGCTGTTCATTGCTTTCTATTTTGTTAGGTAATAACTTTTAGTGACAACGATTCTGCTGTTGCTGAAAGCTTTGTTTTGAGGCTTTTTGAAAATTCAGAGATGGTCTAATTCAAGCTTGCACACTTCCCCCCCGCCCCTTTCATTAATCAAATTGTGTGACTCTGCTGTTCTGGTGATCTAAATTACACTGCCTTAGTGGCATCACAATATGGATTCAAACATAGCAGGATATAACTAATTTATCAAGTTATGCGTGGCAAGAAAGAGATTCAATTAACAGAACTTCTTTAAAATACATATTAAATGCATTTCCTTGAGTTCTTAGGATTTAAATACACCCACTTTCAAACTTCCAACTTTTCATACATGAGCTTAAATATCACCTCTATATTAATCACCGTTTGTATCTGTGGTAATTTTTTGATCACTGACTGCAGTTCACTGTGCAGTTCATTGGAGATCACATGGAAGAGAATACATTTTTTCACTCATCTTCCAAAGAAACATATATTTAATAATGGGAACAGAAGTATAATTTTGTTACCTCTGTTAAGTGTACATATATACCATGTATTCTGAAAAAGGTGAATTTTTTTTAAAGTGATTGCACTATAGCATAGAAATTGCTACATTTTTAAAACACAGAGCCACAATACTGTATAAAGAGACTGAATCTAAGAAATCACCTAAGGTGCCTACCTGTGTTTTTCTTTCTCTCCACTGGAGTGCTTCTTCAGAGTGGAATTTGGGAGAATAACTGGACAAAAAACTTGGGAACCAAATAACCAGCTTTTGTACACAAACATGGATATACCAAATGGAGAGAGAAAAAAAATAAACAATACCGCAAGGTTATTAGATTAACAGTGCATACCACTGAGTTGATCTTATGAAGCTATTTAGGGCGTTTAAGTACCCATTTTATATGTATATATTTCACATATTGGTGGACTGCTGGTTTGAAGAAGAACTAGAAAATGGAAAGTGAGGCATATTTTGCAGTGTTAAAACGGCCATTGTGCCAAATAATCATCAAGAGATTTTAATTTTAAAGAGTCCATTTTCTATAAAATAATATTAAAAATATTTCATGTTGAGATTCATACTTTTAAGTTTTACAACTCTCACTTCTATGGGTCTAGGTTTGTTTGAGTTTTTAATAAAATAGTGTAATTTGAATAATTTTATAATGAAATCATCATTCTTATATTTAACAATTATTGCACATTCTGATAAAACCAGACTTTTTACACAAAATAATAATTTAAAAATCCAAGAAAATATCTAACATAGAAATAACTGTATTTCTAGGCATGTAACATATCTGCGTGATGGCCATCTAGCACATTACCCAGTCATTTGCTGCTTCTAAGCTGTGTTGGCATGTCATTACCTTAAGACAAAAGAGAAAAAAACCCAACACCACACACACAGAGAAGAAATCCTGAGGAGGGTAATTTGCCATATGTCATAGAAAAGTAAAAAAAAAAAAGTGGCTGCATACAAGGAAAACCTACAGCAGGTTATGCCCAAGCTCTTAAATCTCCTGACTGGGCACAGCCTCCTACATCTATAAAACTACTAGTAAGAAAAATGTGAAATAAGATACTTTGCCATCCTCTTATGACTCCATTCTAGTTTTTCTAGTAAAAAAAGTGCTTGCTAACATCTCAGTTGATAATAAAATATTATGGTTTGAAAATGTCAGTTACACTCTGTTCCAGGCGGAAATTTTCCCTTGTGTTCACGAGTCTGAAACCTTTTCTTACTGCTGATGCTGCAAACGTAATGAATCATTCTTTATACTTTATCTTTAAATATCACCAGTTTCACGACTAGGCAAGGCATTTCAGTGCAGGCACGGCTTCCTAGATAGAGCTCTGAAATGTTTCTTTTTGTTTTGAAATAAATAAAAACTGATGGATGATACACTGGAATTAGTCTTACTTCACAGAATTAAAAATATGAATGCATTATCGCATAGGTGACTTTTATCACCCTGCAGTTACCTCATTCTTGCCATGTGGTAACAAGAACAAAAAAGAACAGCTTGAAAAATCTCTTGGAATCTTTGGTTAATTGCTGGCTAAATCCTGACGTCAGTTGTGCAAATGTTTTAGTTTCACAAAAATTCGGATCTGCTTTTAATTAAGCTGATGTTTTAGAATTACCCGCAATTTTAAACTCTTCGTTCTGGAAGTCGTCATTTAATGCTATTTTAATTATGAGTCTCTTTGGAAGGACACCTATGCTACATAATTCTTGATTAATTAGACATGACTAATCACTGCCATTTTACGTTTTCACACAATCATTCCACATCCAAATACTATCCCTTTGCAAATGACACAATCATTAACATTTGCAGAAAGACAGGGGAGGTTCAAAATACCTTATTAGTGGAATTAATAAGTAATGGTAATTATATAACTTGCACATAAACATCCATACCAGCTGGTACCACATGGTCTTAAAAAGAGTTTTCTTCAACAGAGCAAGTCTGATAATAGATTCTTTTTCTAATCTGACACGGTTGTTTGTATTTCATTGGCATCCCCTCATACTCTTTCTTCTAGGATCACCAAACCATTTTAAGAGCATGGGCAGTTAAAGACTTTGCTCCAAATTGTCCTTTGTATGTTCAGATACTGAAGCCTGAGAATAAATTCCACATTAAGTTTGCAGGTAAGTGGAAGATTGCAGTAATTTGAAGCACTTGTTAGTGTTTGAAAGTTCATTTCATGAACATAAGCAAAGTGAGAATCCCTGGGCATATTTACTACTTGAAACTGATCAAGTGTGCATTTTTGTGAAATAAAACACATCCTAGCAATGATAAAAACTTACTTACAAGCACTTTTAAGAATTATTAGTCTCATGCTACATAATAGAGAGAGTAGAATTATTTGATGTATAACTAACTACTCTTTGATTACACATCCAGGGAGGTCTCCAGCTTACTGTACCCATGTCTGTAAGTCATTTCTGTGTACTAAAACGTTATTAAGGGGTGTTTAAGAACATTTATTCAGATTTAATCCAACAAATGACTGAGGAAAAAATCTTATCGTGGACTTTTTTTACCAAGTGATATGGAAAACATTATTTTAATTACTTGCAATTATTTTGGAAAGAGACATATAATTCAATTCTATATCCAGTAAAATGTGTGCCTTAGAAACCATGCCATAAAATGCAAAATTATGTTAAGAAATCTGACAAAAAATCCACTTCTATAAGAAGAGATTACCATCTTTTATTTGACAAACTATTTCTCTGCATTGTATGTTTCTCTTTCTTTCTGTCTATATCCAAACAGTCACATATGTAAGTACATATGTGTACTTTACATATGTAAATACATATGCTCATGTGCAAAAACACACAAATACCTTTGGAGAAACAGCTCTGAAGTAGAAGAGAAGCTTACCTTTTCAGCTGCAATTTTGAAAATTCAGTTTTCTTGAATGATATTCCAAGGAAGAGAAGATTGCTGATTCATGCAAAAATAAAAAACAACTCTATGGAAAAATATTGGTCTCCTCCATCATCTCAGAATGTGATGAAAAAGTAAATTCCAGCAGAACGGCTCCAGAGCAACAGTTAAAGCTGTAATTTTAAAAGCTACGGAATTTACCACTGGGTTAGAAAGAAGAAAAAAACCCATCAGTAGCAGTTCTGAAGTTATATAAAAGTGTAATCTCAAGCTATGAGATGGCACAGAGGGGAATAAGGCTCATGCTGTGATGAGAACGATGGTACTTTTTCATCTCCCCCTTAAAACCACCCAGCACAAACATAATCCCTGCTCCCTTAGCCATGGCTGCTTTTCTTTATCAGTAACTCTGTTAATTTGTTATTCCAAATTGTACTTTTAAGAGAGTTTCATTATTCCTAATGGTTTGTCTCTGTAGGAGCTTATATATAACTAGACTTGTAAAACAGAGGTGATTTTTCATGTCTGTTTGAAGTGTTAGAGAATTTGGACCATAGTTTCTAAAAAACCCAAAAAACAACAGCCAAAAAACCCAGAAAACCTCTCTTGGTAAAATTTCCTTCAACTGAACTTCAGCATCACCACTGGATGCTCACCTGCTGTAAATGGTTAGGCACTGCTGGAGTCATGAGAACAATGTTTGTTGGTATACATTTTCCTAAGAGGATCCCCCTTTGGTATTAATGTCATCCAACACTTCATCATCCTGAAACATGTACCCAGTGAGGGCTGCAGACTACAGACCTGTCCAGAGTGTTTACAGGTGAAATTTGTCACAACCATCTGGAACATTTTTCTAAGTGCTTTCTGTATTATGATTCAGGGCTGCTTTATTACTGCCTTAATGTTAAAGCTGCTTTTAAATCTGATATTCCTTGAAAAAATGACTCAACTCTTCTAGAGGTTTCCCAAAACAATACTGGGCATTTTTATGAACCTGAAATATTCAGTAATAGGATTTCTTTTTCTTCCTTTTTTTTTTTTCCTTACACATGGGTTTAGAGACTACAGCTGTCAAAAACGAAGTTTTTGAATTAAGAAGAAATACAACCAAATAGTCCTCCTAACTAAAGTTTAACTTTTAACTACATTGAAAATGTATAAAGCACTAGAAGCCCACTTTCTCAGCAGCTTGTATTAGGTTGATCAGTCCTCCTATATTGTATGAGGCAGTCCTGAAATTCAGACACTGACTACATGCTCCTGTAGCAGGAAAAAGCCTGGTTTTCTGCCTGGAGGTTTTCTGCATCCTGGAGGCTTTCTGCCTCAGGCAGAAACAGTATACGGGAAAAGTAATTGTTATCATGTATTCCCATCCCAGTAAACAAGACTTAAACATCCTTCCTGTCTTTAATGAGAGAACGAGAAATTATTTTTGTCTTCAAAGCAAGAGAATGGAGGCACCTTGGCCAGGCTCACGTGACCTGTCAGAAAGTCAGGTTTCCTGACTTTCCACCTGATGCCATACACACATCCTTGCACTCTGTGCCTTCTGATATTTTTTACAGTGGATTTTAACTACTTTGTTTAAAATATTAACCTACTTACTACAGTGGCATAAATTGTTGTCCCAGCAAAGCCCTTTGCAAGTTTAAGGTGTGAAAACTTTAAATAAAGAGCCACTCTTAACATGACAGTGATCATCTGGGAAGCTGTCTTATCTCTTAAGCTGAAATGCTTTGATTTCTCCCTAGTAATTTCCAGTATAAAAATGCCTTGACGTGCCCAGTTTTTCTTTCAATAATTCTGGCAGCTACATTCTTAATCTTTCCACTTTTCTTTCAAACACGCAAGGCTACAAAAGGCCATGTACCCTTGGTGCAAGCTCCTGGCCATGCATTTCAGCACAAATGGGAAATAAGGTGAAGATTTTCCACAGCAGAGCAATATATTTATGCAATTCAGAGAATACTAAATGCAATATTTTCTGAGCTAAACTTAAAACTTTTACAATTTTTGTGTGTGTGTGTGTGTATGCATATATATATATGTATATATATCTCCTTTACTTTGAATATTTGGAAATTATATATAATTACAATTCCAGGAAATGGGGATACATTTTGACGTTCTCTATTTATTCAAAATGCACCTGTGAATTAGCACAGATTATTGTAGTCTGACATCAAAGCTTCAGTAGTTTGTTTCCAAGAAACATAGTCCAGATTCACCAAAATGGATATTGAATGCAGCAGATGATTAATCTGCCCAGTTACAGATAAAAATAGTCTAGAGGTAATGGATGGGCATTTTTCTCTATCAGATCTGGTAGTGGTCATGTTAACTTATCAAATTGACAAAAGTAAGGTTTCTCAGAATCATTGTGCCAGGTCTAGGTCATTCTTACCACATGGCTGCTGCTGCAGGCATAAATCAGTGTTTTGAGTCTGTTTTGTCCTCAGTTACATCACAGAAACCATAACTCATCCCACTGCATTACTACATCCATTTGAGACAGACTTAGCAACAAAACTTCCGTCAAAATATATTTTCAACAGAAACAGCAACTTCTGGAAATTCTAAATGTAATATTTCTTTAGTATAAACTCAATCAAAATACTTCTTTTTCTGGGAAGCTGATTTAACATATTTAATATTCACTTCAAGATAAACTGCAGTTTCCTGGGCTGCTTTGCTGTCACAGTGGATGAGTAATTTGCTGATTCTGGTACCTGCTGTCAGGGGACATGACTGATGTCCCAGACCTGAGGAGTGGGAGAGCTGTTACCCAGCTTCCTCCCTGCTCACTTAGAAAAAAAGCAGCAGATAAAGTTCTGTGTAATCCTCCATGATACAAGTCCTGAGCATACAGAGAAAACACAGTAACATTATAGGAAAGCTATAAACTGTCAAATAATTGGGAAAAATGAGCATGGCCTTTTTGACCTGGTCTGTGTCTAATACAAGAACTTAACTGCAGAAAGTCAGAGTCTCCAACAGGTACAGAAATAGTCCACAAGTCCAGCTCCAAGGCTCCTGATGTAAAAACACTTGACACCACCATGTGAATCTCTTACACAGACGTGATTAAGAGGCTGTTGTAGGACAGCAGTCTCTGCTGCGTGCTATATTCTTTGGTAACATATTTTACATAAACATCTGCCAAAATGTTCACCATTTATGTCAGAGAGTAGAGTGCATCTGGAGGATTTAGGTTATAGTTTTCATCTGCATTGTGCCATCTGTGATTTATTAACTTCCATTTGTATATATTTAGGCCAGCCTGTACAAATGGGTTCAAGTACAAGATCTGAAATAACAGATGATGAAATCATTACCCTGTGTATTTTTTCTTTCTCGCATTTTCAAAACGTTTAGCTCTGACAAACTTTCAAAGAAAAAATAAGGGAAGGCTATTTGGCAAAATCCTATACAAATAAAAAAATAGAATTCTCTTTTTTTCAGTGTCAGTTGATATTCACTTCCATAAATCTTTGCCACCTGACCAATGGTAATGGACTGCAGATATTCCATTCAAGCCACAGACTATGCCTTACCCTCTTAAGATCCCTGGTTTGAAATTCAAGTAGGTTTATTAATGGCATATGGTCAACTAAAAGAACATATTTCTAGCTGAAATATTTTCTGCAGGAAATGTTTAATTGCTATAGCTGAAATATATTTACAGGAAGAAAAATCTCATTTTGTCCTACATTTGACAGTGTCTTTATATAATTAAATTCATCCCTTCCCTATGACATTTAAATAGGCTCTGATCTTCAGAAAATGGGAGAATTAATTACTCAATTCAGTAGTAAATGATTCTGTTACTGAAAAGCCACTAGATATTTCAAAATAAAAGGAACAGGGAGAGCACACAAAATATGCCTTCACTTTTATTTTCAGGAAATATCATGCTTATAGCTATGCTATAAATTCTGTCAGGAAAGCAGCTATGAGAGGAAAGGTAGTTTTAAGGATTTCAGCAACACAAAGCAGATGCACATAGTTCAAGTCTGGGTGGGGAGGTTATTTTCCTACCTTTACTCAGCAATTTTCATGTGCCTATGTTTTGATCATCAGCTGTACTACTTGTAATACTCTTTTCTGATTAGAAGCAAATTCTGCTCCTGTTGAAAGAACCAAACACTAAAATCAGATGGGAAAAAACAGACTTAGTATTAAATACCTTCATGCTTTTACAAAAACTCTCTGACTTTTATGTTTCTGCACTGACAAGCAGCTACAAGTTTTGTGCTTGTCCCTTTTCACAGTCATTTCAATACTGTCACAGGTATATGGGAATTACATTAAAGAATAATTTCTATTTCCTTTTCATGCCATCAGCAAGGACTGGAGAGCATTTAACTGTGATCTGGATTTAAAAGAGTAGCAATCTATCTTAGCATAGATAGGGAAAATCATACCCAGCTCATTTCCAAGGTTCAAGCAGAAGATGAAGATTTTGGGCCAACTTTTAATTGATCCATCTTCACCATTTTTCCTGACAATGAAGTGATAATTTTGTTCAATTGGAAGTATTTTTGTAAACCAATTTGTATCCTTCTTTTTTTTTTCCATACAGATCATGTTGTATGTGAAGAGGAATTTAAATATGCTATGCTAGCTCTAAATTGTATATGTCCAGCTACTTCTACATTAATCACTCTGCTGGTTCATACATCTAGGGGACAGTAAGTATATCCAGCATAAAAAATGCCCAAACAACTTGGAAAAGTCATAGCTGATATTCTTTGCAAAAAAGCTTGCCCTGAATTCCCCCACACCTAAAGTTTTAAAAAAGAAAATGGAACTTTCTGCACAATAAAAGTATCAAAATGCCTTACTTAAGGCAGAGAAGTTTTGACAAGACCACACCCTTCCCCCCAGTATTTAAGAGTTTGTTGCATGCTGTTGTGCCACTTCTGCAATATAAAATATGAAAAAATTGTATTTCTAATTTAGTAGATTGAAGTGTCTCTATCTGTCACAAAGGTCTACTTACAAGCACTAAGTCCTAAGAATACCTATTCTAATAGGTTAATTTGAAGGTCTGTTTCAATGAACTAAAAATATATACTTTTTTTTTTAATGACATACGGTATTTGCTCTTCTGTGCCTGTACGTTAAAAGACAAACAAACAAACATGATTTTTAACATGGTCACACTGCTGGAAGGGGCGCAGAATGGTGGTGTCTCTGCAGACTGCATAGTCACAGTGGAACTTCTCTGAATTCACTAAAATAATTTTACCACATCTGGTGTATCTCTTTTATGCTGTATTCTTGGAATAATGATGTATTCTTGATTGAAATGTTGTGGGCACACAGATGCAATGAAGAGTGAATCTCTAAATGTATTTGTGGAAATGGAATAGCTGCATATACACTACGGAAGGCTTGCAACATACTAACTTCTTTCTCAAGTAACCATGAACCCCGTATATATATTTATAAGCAGAGTTATTTAACCTTCTATATGACATATCTAGTATTCCCCTTTGCTCAGAATGGGGAAAACAGAAATATTTCCTAGAACTGTTACTACTGAGAAAAACAAATGTCAAGATTTTAATGGCTCTTGTCTGCATGAGAATCTCCTAGTAGGAAGACAACAAAACACTGTTTTGATACCTGCTGAGCACTGTGGTGAAATACATTCTTTATGCACTTTTTATCTGCCTACGTTTCATTCTGTGACATGCACAGAATCCAGAGCCTTTTCCAGTTATTTCATATTACATGCACGTAAAAAAAGAGCAGGTGTCAGGAATTTTCCATCAGCACAAACCCAAACACACAAAAGGGAAATATTTTCTGCTGTACTGAGGAACTTCAGCATTTCATTGTTTAACACAGTCAAACTGATCATTTACAGATTCACAACTGTGATGAAAAGTAACTCTCACAATTGAAAAGTGCTTAAGATATTTTTTGCAATCAGAATTAATATATGTAACCACCATAATAAAAATAACTGTTTTCTAGTCTGGTCATTGCATACTAGGAGCAAAAAAGAAAGTTTTTGCACAAATAGTTGTAGCATTACTTTGAATCCAGAAGGATTAAAGTAATGTGTTTCTGTAAGAATGTACAATGTATGTTACTGTAAGAAAACTCTTCTGTATTTACACAGAAAGACTGAAAAAGTGAAAATGTCTAGTTATTTTTTATCTACTGTAGTCAGCACTCTTCAGAGCATTTATTCTCAGACAGACTCCAAAATAAGGGCATTTTTCATTGAGCTGCAGACATAAAACTGCTTTGGATTTGACCAATATCTAGTTCAGAGTGGGTTTTTTTGCTTTTCTAGATGTTTTCTTTTGTTGAACAAGAGGTAAATTAACTGCTAGTTGTTAAAACAGGTGAAATTACTTTTATTTATGAATATGAAAGATGAAGTCAGATGAGCAGTTGAGTTTGGCTAGGTAAAAAGATTAGGTGAAAGCAGATTATTTAAACTACAAATATTTAAACTACATGTATTTATAAACCAAACCAAATACTATGTTAGATCTACATAATGAAAATAAGTTGTTAAATAGACGTCCAATGTTAATAGTAAACTACTTTCCTTTACATTAGTTCCTGTTTAATTACCCTTTTATTATCATGGTTGCTATTAACACCTGCATTAAACCTTATGTAGGACTCAAGTTTTAAATACCTCTTAAGGAGGTGTAAATAATCCTGTTGTCTTCTCAGCTGTTTATGGAATTCAAAACCTTTGTCTGTGAGACACAAATTCTACCTTGAATCTTATTTATAATCTCATTATCAATCTAATTAATAATCTTAACATTTATGTTTAACTGTTATCTGATTACCTAAACTAGTAATACAACTCTATTTGGGTTTGTTTGATGATACAAAATACTGGAAGAAAATAACCTTTCTGACTTGAAGTTAATGTGATCTTTACAGTACAGCCCCATGGGAAGCTTTCAGACAACTCACTGGAACCAAGCAGACATTAAACAGGTGACCATTTTATTTTAAGAGGAAAAGTGTTCTGAAATGACATTGCTAGTTATGCTGTTCTATACCTAGTATAGAACACTATAAGTACTGTTGCAACAAAAACGGTTTACTTCTTTTTATCTTGAAACAAAATGTTTTCATGATGAGAGTGAAGAAACATGGTAAATTGAAGAAAAATAGAAATTGTGTTAAGGTATTGAAAATGTGTAAATGAGCATAAAAGGAGCATGTCCCAGTATCTTGAGATACTCACTCCTTGTGGCAAAGACAGGACACACTTGTCAGTTTCATGACCTATCTGCACATATATGCATCAGTTACCTCCAGTAAAAATCATGCAGGCAGAACCTTGTTTCCACGTGAAACTTAATCAAGAAGTTCCCAGGAGCTCCAGGGCTACAAGTGTTGGGGTTGCTGAGGTTTGGAACATTTCCACTGAACTGTTTGCATTAAGGGCAGCAGCTGCCTAGAGTAAAGGATGATCTGCTTTGTCGTTTGTTTTCTTTCACTAGAGGAGAGAAGCTGTGTACTTTTAACAGCCTACAAGACACAGGAACCAAAAATACCCAGAGGGTGAAGATCACTGATAAGCAGATGCAGAAAAATCTTGCATACAGATCAAATGACCAAAGACAAATGACTCTTTCCTACATAAGTTTTTATTAATGATATTCAGACAGGAACCAGAGAATCTGCCACAAAACATGTGAAGGAACTGTCTTTATGAATATAATGAGAATGCTGCTGGTTTTACCTGTTGTCTTCAAATTGCCATGGATCTACTTATTATGGTGTGATTTTAAAGTAATTGTGCCACCTCTCTCCTGATAATAAAGCACATCCTCTTACATGTCTATTACTTAGCAGAAAGTGCTCTTTAATACATTAAAATAATCTCTGTACTTACAATATTACCAAGATTTAATCTCAAGTACTTCTTTCAGATTTGCCTGTTGGACCTTTTCAGCAGAAATTTGTAGTTTCTGTTGACATGAAATACCATTCTGATTAATAAGAATTTTGCACTAAGTGTTAAATTATTCTTTTTATGTTTCAGAGAGAGTCAGCAATCACCAGAACAATGGCAGAAAATGTATGGCAGATGCTCTGGTAATGAAGTGTATCACATTAACCTGGAAGAAAGTACGTTTTTTGCAGAGTATGAGGGGAAGAGCTTCACATATGCTTCTTTCCATGCACATAAAAAGTATGTTTATTTTTCTTATCAGCCATCAAAAGTTCAAAGAAATAATTACTTGTTTTGCCTGCAGCATAGCTCTGCACTACAGGCACAGGACTGCACCTCAACCTGTTCCTGGGTTTAAGTATCTGGCCACTAATATGGATATATTTCTGTGAGTAGGAGCTGGTCAGGTAAAAGCTCATGTTCATTCTGTACAGCCCGTCTCAGTCTAAGAGAATAGAATATGAAAGATACAACGGATAAACTGGACAAGCAGAAAAGAAAGGCACCTTTTGGAGGTTTTTCAAGAATACCAATCCTTTTTCAAGTCCTAGAAATGAATGGGTGAGAGGGTATGGGGTTTTTATTATTTAGGACTCAGCTGGAAGTTTGGCTTCCTTTGTGGCATGTTCATATTATGGGAAATGTTCAATTTAAAGGTGTCACATGTTACTTTCTGGTGATTGTTCAAACATAAAATTCTTCTTTCTGTTAGATGATAACGTATCTAACATCCAGATGATGCATCACCTATCCAGTGCTGCATGTAAGATGAACATGCAAAACAAATTATATATGTTTGTATATATTTGATAAAATAAGCATTTATCAAACCCTTAATGCTGGGTTTATTCTTGTATTTAATCAAGGAGAGAAAGAGGGCTTTTTCCTCTAATTCCTTATTTTCTATCATTAATCAAATACATTTTTAAGAGTGAATTGCAAAAATGGGTTATGAAAATGGTTTCCATTACTTACAAATAATGGAACAATTTAACATGATTAATAATTTTTTATATCATGTATCCATTTTTCTACCAATATTTTCCCAAAAAGGACTATTCATCTGACAGAAAAAATCAACTAGAACAATGTTAGGAGAATATTATGGGCATTATGAAAAACACTGAACTGCCCAGGAATTCATGAGCTCATAAAATCTGCTTAATTTGATGGGGCCTATTTAGCAGAACACATTTTTCAAACATCTTTGTCATCCAGAAAACTGCAAATATTCATAATGTGCAAAGAATAAAAATATACCTGAGGTTCGGTTTTGACAATGGAAATTGTGGTGTTTGCAGCACTATGCAAAATGAACCATGCCTTTCCTTTTCTAATTAAGGTTTGGAGTCTGTCTGATTGGTGTTAGAAAGGAAGATAACAAAAACATTTTGCTGAATCCAGGTCCTCGATATATCATGAGTTCTACTGATATATGCTTTTATATAAATATCACCAAAGAAGAGAATTCTGCTTTTAAGAAGCAAGAAAAGCATAGAAAAAACCACGAATCAAAATTATCTTATCATGGAGCATCTAGGTTACCAGTACACAGTATAATAGCCAGCATGGGTAAGTTAAAAAAAAAAAAGATTGCATCACAACATATTCCTATTTAATTAGTAGTACATTTTAAAGCATCTTCCTAAACTTCTAAGAAACTGTAATTATGAATAGAAAGAATTAATATAAAAACTTCAAACATTTGCCCTCATATTAAAAGAAAAACCCACAGACAAACAAACAACAAAAACCAAACCAAAGAAAAACCCAGACAAAAACAAACAAGCAGATAAACCAAAACTCCCGAACAAACAAATGGAATTTAATTCTTGTTTTACTTGACAATGCGGAATTAAAATACTTAAGACTGTGGTATAAAAAAGTAACAGTGAAGTGTATGCAAAGTGAAACAAGTGGGTAAATCATATGAATACTTCTTTTTCATTCATACCTGATTGTTTGTAAGACATTTTCACGAGCTTTTTCAATTTAAAAAACACCGTAAGTAAAATCTGCAGGTTGTTGATGCATGTAAATGTGGACTGATTATATAGATACGACTTTAAAGAGGTAGTTAACAAGAAGACCTGGACTAATTGTCAGGAAACGTTACTTTCCTTGAGTGCAGTTTACATATTTGTTTCATTTTAATGGAATAAACACAGTCAGCATAGCATTGCTGTCAGCCCTTTGCCATGCAGCCAGGCAATCCCCACTAAATCCAGGAGCCTCATTCAAGCGTTGTGAGAAGCACTGAGGAGATGTTTTCCCTGCCCCTAGGGACTGTGGCCATCGATTTACAGGACACAGGATGCTGCAGCGGGGCCACCCTGGCCCTTCCTGCTGAGGGGGGCAAGGAGGGCAGGAGGCCCAGCATCGCCCCCGTGCTGGAGGTCGCAGACTCCTCCTCCCTCCACACCTGTGACCTGCTCAGTGACCAGTCAGAGGATGAAACCACCCCGTCGGATGATGAAGTCTCTGCAGGCTTAGAGTACGTATATTAAATGTAAAATGAAGGGAAAAATTAATACAATATGAAAAAGCATCAATAATCTTTTTTGAAATGCAGATCAATCTGAGGACTTCTAGGAAGCAAGTCCCATGAAGCTCAATTATGGAATTATTGCCATTGAGGAAATGCTAGTCTACCTTGAAGTACATAAACACCCAACAGATTAACTGTTCTATTTGCTGGAGATTTTCTCTTTGCAGTTATAAAAACTGTAGTCATGTATTGCAATGCATTCATAGCGTATTTTAGGGCCTTTTTTTTTCCCCCTTTCTATAATTACTAGGTGAGCACTCAACAAATTTGTAAACAGATAAGTATTCCTGTCATGAAAATACAGTGATAATAAGATCATCCAACAGGCTTTTGAATGCTAGGGCTAGGTGTGTGACTTCAAAATGCAGGAATGACAAAAAAGCAGTATGGGACAAATTATCATATTTAATTCAAAATGCTTGTTAGTGTGTCACTGAAAGCAGTGATGCATTACTCAGAAAAACCCAGAAGATTCAATCCTGCTGTGCAGATGAGCAATTATGTTTATTGGGATTGCTGACAGGGGTGTTAAAACTGAAATGCACAATTAAGCCAGTGCCTCAACCAGCAGAGTTTCCCATCTCCACCAGTGGCAAGCGTGAGAAGCCCCAGGGAAGATTATCAAGCTCCAGAGAAAAAATTAGTAGGACAAGCCTTCTTAAATGTGCAGACTGAAACATCAGGATTTAAAAGGCCTCTTGTAAAAAACCACTAAGGCCAATTAGAAATTTCACCTCATCAGGAAGAGGATTTGCCATTTAGAATTTATTTCAGCCATTTTGAAAGTACATTATTGAAGCTAAAAGGTAGTGACTTCACTCATTCTTGGTAAATGTTTGAAAAAAAAATGGAGAAGGAAGAGCAGAAGTACAGTTATTTCTGTTTTCTTTCCTTCCTTTCTTAACTTAAAAGTTTCCAGTTCAAAACCCTGTGATGGCACATTATGATACAACAGACTATTTTCAAAAACCCAAGCCAAATTCCTTCAGTCCCCAAAAGCATGGTAGCTTTCACTAAGTTCTATTGAACTGGCTGCAAAATACATTCTTTTGACTTCTATTAAACAGTTCATTTTGTGGACTTGACTCTAAAACTTGGACATATGTATAAACACCCCATAAAACACCTGTGGTATGCAGCTGTGTTTTGGTAATTTGCTGTACAGAAAAATGGTTTTTTTTTCTATTTTAGGTATGCCAAAGGCTATCCTCCATACTCTCCTTATATTGGAAGTTCTCCCACCTTTTGTCATCTTCTGCATGAAAAAGTACCCTTCTGTTGTCTAAGACTAGATAAGGTAAAGGGGATTTCTGCTGCTGGATAACCCTGCATTCTCATTTGTCTCTTGTATCTGAGCAGAGCTAAATTTTTGATTTTTTTTTCCTTAGAGATGAAGTTTGTGAAGTGTTTGCTATAATACTATATTTTCTTCTGCTTTTCATCACCAAGTGTTTATGTCTAACCAAGTCTCTATTGGGTCATCTGGTACAATATTACTGAACTTGTTTCTTACTTTGATTTTAGGGATGCCAGCATAACTACTATGAGGACGCCAAAGCCTATGGATTCAAAAATAAATTGATTATAGTTGCAGCAGAAACTGCTGGAAATGGCTTATATAACTTTATTGTCCCACTCAGAGCTTATTACCGACCAAAGAAAGAACTAAACCCCATTGTATTACTGCTGGATAACCCGTAAGGAGACTTTTTTTCCCCTCCTTCTCATAAATTTTAAACTCATTTTACCATTACTTCAGTAGATGACCCCTTTTCATGTGGCCAGCTGAAAATCAAAAATATTATGGCACACTTATCTTTGAGAAAAGTTTTTAGTGACAAAAATCATACTCCATGTTCAGTGTCATATACAAAATTGACCTTTTATTAACTGTTAACAGCCATAGTAAATGTAAATGTTCTTATTCTTCATGGCCAGTGTTTCAGCCAAGTTTTTCTTAAAATTACCCCCCAAAATGTGAATGTTGCTGCTAAAATTAAATAGCTTAATAAAAACTGTAAAGAGCAAGCTGTGTAACAGTTTCACAGCTACATGACAGCACTAACCTACTTAACACAATGCACTTATTGGCCTGGACCAGTTCGGTACATTTTTAATAACTCTATACTCAAAGATAAACAGTTCTTTATGCCCAAAGGACACCCACAGACACACTTTATCTGGAATTATTTAAAGACATGGATGAAAATTAAAACCTCAGTATTGTTGTTACTTTTATATCTCTCTGATGACTGCTGGAATTTTTTGCATTTCTTGCTTTTAATGTTTCAGACAAAATTGCCTATGTCAAGACTTGTTCATTTATATTTTGATAATGAATTAGGGTTTTTTGGGTTTTTTGCAACACTTTGGTACAGCTCAGCTACTTAAAATCAGTTTGAAAGACACAGAGATGGAGGTTAGCTGTACATGGAAAAGTAGAACAAGCTAAGAAGGCAAAAATGGCTTGTAGGTTGTGATTCCAGGGCTGACACTTCCCTTTGCGTAGATCTGTTGCAGTTTATGTGGGTTTTTTTTCTACAAAGGCCTGCTGTGAAGTGGCCCACTTTCCCTCAGGCAGCTCCTTAGTCACCTGTGTTTGCAAACCAGCAGGTTTTTCTGTAGATACTATGGCATACGGTGAGTTACACAAATTGAGAAGCCTAAATGAGGCTAAATCACTTCACTGGCATTATGAGAGCAAAGCCGTGGGCACAGGGGGCCCTCTAGTGCCAGCTCCTTTTGCCAGCACAGTGCCCAACTTCACACACTTTATTTAATGCTGCTGTGACACTTTATAGCTAAACCCACTTTTGATTGATTAATGTGAAGTAAAAGCTCTGCTTGCTAATTAAACCAACACCCTTAGTGTTGCCTCTCTCTATGTAGCATTTGCAGTAACTCCTCTGAAAGGGAGTAGGCTTGAAAGCAGTAGGTGTCACACAACCCAAATGATGAATTGATTTCCACTTTACATTTTAATTAAGAATTGCTGATGCTTCTTTAAGTCCTCCTAAGACGCACTTTGGAGTATAACTTGGTAGTGTGTCTTTGACATCACTCATTTGTTCTTATATTTGGAATCGTGCTGTGCCATAACAGTTCTGATTTTAGAAGTGCATTTATTAATAGAAGCATGTTAATTCTGATCATTCTTTATGATCCCAGCAAACTGTTGATTCACAGCTTTCTGAAAATCTATTTACTGCTTAAACTGACATTATAATGCCAAAGTTTAAGAAAGTTTTTTTTTTACATAACCCCAAACTACCAGTTCATTGAAATATTTTCGAAGAGATGCTGCTGTTGTGATACTGTGTTTCATTTTGTAATTCCATCTGCTGCTTAGGCCAGATATGCATTTTCTGGATGCAATCTGTTGGTTTCCAATGGTTTACTACATGGTGGGCTCTATCGACAAGTAGGTGAAATAACTGTTAGAAAACTTACCTTTGTAGTCTCAGTGGTTTGTTGTGTGTTATCGTCATTGCATGTTTGTGTGTGGGTGTTGTAGTTGGAGATGAGCTTTTTGCATGCGTAGTCTGTGTCTGTGTGCTGTAATTGGGGATTTCAAATTTCTGATTTGTAAAGGAGCTCATTAGTGAAAAGCATGGCAGGGAGCACAAGTTAATAGCTTCAAAAATGTAAGATTAACACTTATTTAGGTGAGTTCATATGTTTCTACAAGTGAACGGATTATAACCCTGATTCTAGTGTCAGTCTGTACTGAGTTATAATTTGTTGGAATTCATTAACTCGGGTTTAGTAAAGATAGCTACAGAACGTAAACAGTCTTGAATGTGTCCAAAAGTCTTCATCTTCCACTACTTAAATTATCACTTACTCCTACATTTCTGTCTTCACCTCTGCTAATATATGTTTATGGATATACGTTTAGCAACAGAACTTTAATGTGAAAATCAGTCAGAAACAAGAGAAGAGCAAGGACTCATGAATATTTTAGTAAACTCCTCTGTGTAGATTGAAAATTTAAAGGAAACTGTTTACTTCACTACATAGTGAATTCTGAATTGGGGCTACAAGCCCATAATATTAATTCCCCCTGTAGAAAACAAAAAAAAATTATTTCCTGCCTATAATAGTGATACAGTTACAGATTTACCTTGCTGATACCGACTCCTTTTGAGGTTCACAAAGAGCCCACAGAAATGTTGTGTACTTTACATTTTTTCCTATAAAGCAAGAAAGGGTTATAGGTTATTACTATCTACTACTTTCTTAACTCTTAATTACATAATAGTTATAAAAAGAACTCATAATGGCAGAATAATTGAATTGTTGCCTTTTCCCAACCTGGAAATTTAAATAAATAGAGATAAAATTTAGTAAGGAGATAATATAAAAGGGGATCTTTATTTGAAGGCCTTCAGAGGCACTTATGGAAAGATGTCCACAAAAGCCCACTCCTCCAGGGGTGAATGCAGTTGTATAGGTTTTAGGAAATTAGCATAATTGATAAAAAGTACCAATTAGGAGGAAAAGTGGTGATGCAATTTCCCCCTGGTCAAGCCCTTTCTCTGGAGTCGCCCCTCAGCACTAGCTGTAATTTGTCCATGAAAATCTATCTCAAAGAGTTGTTCTTGGCCTTGGTTCCCAGGAAGAACCAAGATAGCACTGGGGCGTGGAGCTCTGGAATTTGTTTTGTCTTTCTGCCTGGGGAAAGGCCATGGAAAATTACTGGGAAAACTAATTACTAATACAATAGGCTACAGTGCTACAAATACATGTGTGAAGAGTACAGATAAAAGGAAAAAGGCAAAACCAAAACAGCATCAAAATGTATACTCAAGAAGCAATACTCAAAAATGTTCAAAGTAATTAATAACTCAGATGTTAACGTGTTTTACTAATGTAGAAAATTAAACGTTGTTTAAATTTACTGAGTTTATTCCAAAATGGAAATATCCAAATCCCTCCCTAGTGCTGTTTTGTTGTTCTTTCAGAATTAAATGCATTTTTAAATAAATGAAGCATGTAGTCTTTGGAATAAGTGATTATTTAAAATTCAGAAGGTCACAGTAATACCAACATGAACTTCTGCATCTTTTCTGACACTACAATCACTTTAATTCCTGGTGCAATAGGCAGCTACGGTTTGTAGAGGGGTTTTTTTGACCTCTGTTATCATCAATAAGAATACTTTAAAAAATATAGTTCATACATATTTCCTCACCATGTTTTAGAACATGTACAACTAATATCTGATCCTCTGTAGATAAGAAATACCTTGTAAAATACGCAAATTTTCCTTTCTTATTTAAGGGGTATAAAATACATTCTCAAAGTACCACCTATCTATAAGTATCTAAAATATTTATCATTTGTTCACCATCAATGAAGTATCATCATCTCAGAGAGAAAACCACCAAAGGAATTACTTTTGTTTACCATTCTTTCTTTTTTTGTTAGAACTAGATGGCTCACAGAAAAACAGCTTTACCAAAATTCATAGCAGAGATGCACTTTATCAAAATATGTCAAGTAGTAAGGTACCTGTCCCTCCAGTCCTTGGGTAGGATTTGAGATCTGTAACTGAACATATTTCACAGTTGTGTAGAAATCCAGTCAATCTCGAGAAACCTTTAGCCAGAGGTACCTGAGAACTAGAATTAGAATACTTCCACATTAGCATTTTTGAAATTCTCCACAAGCCAGCCGAATGTAACTGCTAAAATAAGCACAGCTGTTGAGCTTATGAAACACTGAAATGCAGAAAATCTGGGTATTTCAGAATATGCTGCTATTTTCAGGGATCAACTGAAAGTCTGAAAAAGCAGAGATACAAGTTACACAGAAAAAACGTATGGACTTCTACTTGTGCACTGGAAGTTGTTCGTAGATCACATAAAATCAGTTTTTCTTTTGTCGTAGTCAGCCATCAGTGATATTGCACAGTTGCAAAAATAATGGTATAAATTCTTCCAAAATAAGTTGTTAAAAAACCCCACCATGCTTGTCAAAAAATGCTTAGGATCTGTGGAAAATGTTGTTAAAACAGCTGAAACATGCTTTATTTTGGAGACAAAGCTACAAGGCATGATGAGAACTATAACTCAGCTGTCTGTGAGTGTTTTCTGTGGTTGGACTTCACAAAAACATTGTCCAGCTGCGCACAAAGTTCTGCTGCTCTGCAGCTGCTCCTAAAAGCATCCTAAGAACACTCCAGCTCATTTATTAACATTTTGAAACCAAAATAAAACTGTGGGAAAGAGCAACCTGGAGCATTTATTTGGGTTTTTTTATTGTCAGAAGTAACTGCAATAGAGCAAGTTATTGCAGTGGATAAGGCCAAAGTCTTCCCAAGTAACTGTTAAAGGCTTATTAAAAAAAAAAAAAAAAAGAAATAAATTTATCATAACAAAAGAGAGGGACTGTAACAACCTACTAAAGTAGATTCTATATTCTATTCTACAAATGAATTGAGATGTTATCCTAGATGATATTAAAAGTTGTTATGTGGCTGATCTGCAGATGCCAACCATGGCTAATCTTTCAGGTGTTCCATATTAAAGGTGCTTGTTTCTTTGTCCCTCTTTATCTTCACAAAAGCCTAGATGACTTATTAAGGTGTGGGGTCACCTTTGCAGCTAATATGGTGGTGGTGGACAAAGAGAGCACGATGAGTGCTGAGGAAGACTACATGGCAGATGCCAAGACTATTGTGAATGTTCAAACCCTCTTTAGGTAAGGCATTTTTGCAATCTATCTACACATCCTCATTCCTTGTGAAATACTTGATGCCTCTTGTGCCAAGGACTTACTATTTTTTTATTTTACTTAAGTTTTCCCTTGCATGAATTTGTGTCTTACATGGGCAAACTTTTTCCCACCCTGCTTAGCAATTCACTTAGAATTCTGAGGCATTCTCCTGAAAGCTCAGATGAAATGCTTTGCATCCCAAAACCAGATAATCATTTTAAAAGCTAGCTGTCAGGTTTACAGGAAGGAAAATAAAGTTACTCTTGAAGACTTAGGATGAAAGATAGTTGAGAAAAGAAAATTCACAATAATGTTAAAGCCCATATGAAAAGTAGATGCAGAAAGGTAAGGAGTGCATCACTATGAAGTTACTACTAAGTGTTCACATTTTGAGTATCTAATTTTGCACAAAAGTCAGGTTTTTAGGCACATATATACAAAATTACATATGGCAGCAACATGGTAAGTCATGAGAGTATAATATGATCAGTCTAGTAAAGAGGCTGAGGAGGCTGTGATGAAAAGCAAAACACTGAGATTTGCTGTTTCTTTTGAGAACTCTCCTTATTGAAACCTTTGTGTTCAATATCTTGGTTCAATAAGTATGAAAAAGTGTGTTGCTTTGAGCTGAGAAAAATATTATTTGCTTAATAACAACACCCAAGAAAATCCCACAAAACAAAACACACTACACAGTCAGCTATGAAATGCCTCCCCGATTTGGGGCTTAAGTCTAGCACTTCCTGGTGTTCATTCTAATAAGACCTGGAAGAAAATTGAGTATGATTCAATGTTGCTTTTATTGCAATTACCTGTTTTCTGTGTCAAACCTTCCACAAAAGACCAGGGAGAGATGCATAGTAAAAGTCTTTTGAATCCTTCAGTGGTTTTGAAAGCTGAGCTCATTAAAATACAATGGCTCTTTTTTTTGTAAATGCAGCTCTGTGAGAATGCAGTTAAATGCTCTTTGCATTTCTGCGTGTGCTCAAAAAAGCAAAATCAGCTTTGCACAAGAAACGTTGATTCTGTCTTTTTCTAACATTTCAGTTTCTGAATTGGTACCTGATACTTGCACAGGTGTGTGTTTCATACTCACCTATGAAATTTGGGTTGAAACTATAATTGAGCTTTATCTGTGCATCACTCAGATCTACCCCTAACCATACAGTGCCCAGGCATTTCACCGAGGTCTTTTACATACATCACTTTGTCAGAAATACAGTTTACCCCAGAGGGAAAAAGGAGTTGTATCAAAAGAAAAACTTGTAAAGCCCCAATTGGTTTTTCCTCTAGTTGTGTTCTACTTTGTAAAAGAGAAACTACATACAATAGGCATGCCATTAGATGTTACTGTACACTTCTTCAGTTGTCTTGCACATTGTTTGCAGCTAGATGGCAGCTTTAACTCATGCACAGATTCTGTGTCTCATTCAGTATTGTTTTAACCCTGCATATTTACAATCGAAGTAAATTAAATACCTTAGTTTAAGAGTTAACACTTTTTCATAAAACTTTGTAGACTTTTACAAGTAATGTATTGTATAAATTTGTTTTCTATTTTTTTCCCCTAGAACACAAATAATTTCACTGCATTTTTATATTATATAAAAGTTGTAGAAATCAGTAAAGATTTGGGAAGAAGCATAAGGTAGTGGCAGTTACCTGGTCTACAGAATGAACTACATTCTTTGCAGTAAGGTCCTGGGTTCTGTAAATGACCTTTAAAAATATATTGAAAGCTTTTTTTGTTACTTATGAATAGCTAGTTATATCAGAAATTAATGAAGAAAAGACTGGACATGGTGGAGAGCAACAGCACTCGACATCAACTGTAGTGTTAAAGAGGGATTTTAAACCACTGGATTTCATATGCTGTTTTCAATGCTGTCACATTGACGAAGATTCCACTTTAGTCTCACCAGGTGAAACCGTTCAGAAGATACAGGCTGATGAAAACACCCCTGATGTGAGTTACTCAGGCCTGGAAAAGCCACGTGAGAGTGCTGCAGTAATGTTCAGCCTAGGCTGGCAGTTCTCATACACCATTTGTGTCATTATTCCCCGATTTGCATAAATTAGCAATCCTGCTTTGCCAGGAGAATGTGCTCCCCACCCTGGAAGGCAGGTGTGCTGTTTATAAGGTCAGGGTTATTAGCACCTTTAGGGCTAGAAGCTGTGCCATCCCAATTAAAACTGTGACACAGCACTGGCTTATCTGACATAGAAGGAGTACAGAAGTGTGACTCAAATGGGCACACTGACTAGGAAAGAATAAGTTATCACACCTTAAAAATAAAAGGAGAAAATAACAGTCTTGGACCATACCTTAAGATGCTTTTCACTTTTTAAAATTAAATAGGAAGCCAACCACTGAGTCCCTGTAGACAGGTGTGAGCCCACCTCACGAAAACAGCGTGTTTCTTCAGGCAGTAGTTCTGTACTGCTATAAAGTTTTATTAGTTAACATCTTAAAGGCTGTGTTTCAAATCCTTCCTATTGCCAGCAGTGCATGTAGCAGGCCAGATTTTGGCTGGTATCTAGCTGTCAGCACCAGTTTAGAGATAAACCAAATGAGGTGCTGTGATGGCATTGCATTATTTTCTGGGTTTATCATTGTGGTTGGGGAAAGAGCTACATGGCTCTCTTGCTTGCCTGATTTCCAAATATGAGTTCAACAGCAAGCCATGCCTTCCCATCAGGCTGGTGGGGTCTTTCTCTTCTCCATCCAATCCTTTCTTACTAGAATGGGATAGAAGAGGGATCTTTGCCCAGAAGGAGCCTGCTCCAGTGCTGAAAACTGGTAGGCAGTGTGCCTTAAACCCAGGACAAGATGCAATCTGTCCTTGACTACCTGGAGAGTAATCTCCCCTAATTTGGCTAAAAGGCACTCATTAGTAAAATATTTTACCAATACCAATTTTGAAACTAATGTAAATTAATATAACTAATATATTTCCTAATATAAATCAGTTTTTATATCTTGGTGATAAACTAAACCATCTTTAAGAGAAGCATATCAGCCTGCATTTTTTCCTGCTGTGTATATTTTATCATGAGATCATCTTTTAATTTCCTATTACTCCTAATTCTGAATTCTGTAGTGTTAGCTTTCAAATACAATGTGGGATTAACACATATTGGCACATAGTCTGGATATACATTTCCCCACATTCAGGCTCTGCTGGAATTGCCATTTCAGTGATGCTTCTCCCTGCAAAGATGAGGGAGAAGGACAAGATTTGCAGAAAGGTGCATTGAATTCCATTTGGTTGATAACTTACCAAATCCTGCTTCCGGGAAAAGTGAGACAGAAGCCACATCAATGATGTAATTAGTACAACAATTACCTATTGTTAAGTGTAGATAAGTAGCCTCAGGATCAGCAAAAGAGGCTACAGATGTATGTCTCATTTTCTGACACGAAAAGAGGAAAGATTTAAATAATAATATGCATTCTATTTCAACTTGTTTAGTATTTAAATAGTGTAAACTATGATTTTCTTTCTGTTTCTTTGAGCCCTAAATGCTAAGGAGAGGCTCTTTAGTCTGCTGCTTGAAAATCTGTGTCATTCAGCCAGTTCACAGTTGAGCTTTCTTCACTGCTTTTAGTTACTGGAAACCTGAATTGATGTTAAGTCATAAATATTTTGTATATGTAAATATTTCAAAGTGAGAACATAAGTATACATAAACATACATTTTCTCAGCAACTCCCACAAGTGTCACTTTTCATCTATATTGCTCAGACTGTAGTCACAGCATGCAAACAGGCCTCAAGAAAGAAAAACCAACTGGAAAGGGTACATAAATCAGTAGTACTTCACATGCAACCAGGTACTAAGTACAAGCTTTAAACCTTTGCATTTTTTGTTGTTTCCTACAGATTTGTGATACTGTACCAATCATTAAATAAAACCTCTGATAATGAAATTAAGTTGTTTCTTTCTAGCATTTAAGTACTTTGTGAGCTCAGTATGTGCTTCTTTGTGAATTCTACAGAGAATGTGTTGTAGTTTCCTCTGCTGCTGGACCAGCATTTCATTGGGCCCAGACCCACCACAGGTTTCAGGACTTCAATAAAAACATGGACACGAGCACAGGCTGTAGAGCCTTACATTTGTGAATTGTTATAACTAGAAGTATAACCACTATGTCTTTTTAAAATGCAGGTTGTTCTCCAGCCTAAGCATTATCACAGAACTAACTCACCCAGCCAACATGAGATTCATGCAGTTCAGAGCTAAAGACTGCTATTCTCTTGCTCTGTCCAAACTGGAAAAGGTAAGGAGATTTGCCTCCCCCCACCCTCAATTTAAATGTTATATTTTATTACTTTTTCTGATTTCATAACAATGATTTCAAAACAAGTGGAAACAGTGAAATGATTTATGGTTGTAGAGCTACCATAAAAGATTTTTTTTCCAAAATTCTACCCTCATTTAAGAATAAAGTTTGATTTGATTTAATCAATTTACAATATAATATTAATCAGCCAACTCTCTGGTGGAATTTGCTCAAGGAAAATGAAATATTTTTGGATAATTAAATATTTAGAGCTAATGTAGTTGTCCAGGAGGATGACACAGTCAATTAGCATGGAACATCTTTTAACTGACTAAATGCTTGAAACATACAGCTTTCATTACAACATATTTTTTAATTCCAGTTCATTTTAAAGGCACTATAATCATGTATTCTGTACACATTTCTGTGTATCTGTGGGAGATAATGGCATTACTGGGATGGTTTGAGAACAGCAATTGTTCTCTGTCAGAATGATGAGAGGGACAATAACACTGCTTAAATGTTAGATAAAACCTTCATATTCTATATGTATATTTGGCATTTTCAAACTGTGGAACTGTGGCTGTATGGAAATAAATTTAATCTGCTTGTTCAAAAACTGTTACTTAAACCAGGTGGAGCATAGGAAATAATACTGTGCATCTGTTTAACTCTAAACTCAAAGGACACTCCTCCTTCTCAAAAATCTTCACTGGTGATCTGACCTACCCACCTCTGCACTCCCCAGATTTTACAGTATTAGTATTACCTTCATGATCTTTCAGGCCATATTCTGAGTTTGTGAGAGAAAAATAATATCAATGGGACAGTCTTCAAGGGCAGAAATCCTTCACTACATCCTTTTCTTTCTCCCTATCAGTCTATCAATCAGTATGACTGCTGGGTTTTCTCATGTACCCTCTCAGCTGGTGGACCTCAGAGATCTTACATGTCGTGGTGAATTTGAATTCATGCCAAAGTCATTACCATTATACAGATTTTTCACATAATTTCCATTTCCTAGTTGTGCTGTAAATTTCCCAGATTTTGAGGACTGCATAGTTCACTATTTACTGTATAATATACACTAGGTAATTGTAATATATACTTAATGGAAAAGAGCCTTTCCATAGAAACTTACCTTCCCAGTCTGGTTTCTTACAGAGGAATTGAATGCTGCAAAAATTCAGCCTGTGTGGATGAGACAGGATAAGGATGAGAAGTAAATCTTTTACTCGGTTGAATTACTTACATGTCGAGCACAAAATGTAAATATCTGGGTGGCCTTTAGTGACTTGTTATCTTTGCCTGTAGTGGCATGGAGGCTTGATCTTGTGTTTAGGTGGTGTTCTGACAGAGACATAACCTGGAGAGCTGTGAGGAAGCCAGACAAAAGTTGTTGCACAGAGAGGAGCTGTTTGCAGCAGGAGGCTCAGCTTTGTTGGGGTAATGCCGCCACCCCCACTACCCTTTAAAGTTTGCACCTGTGGCTCCTCCATTGTAGCACTTCCTCCCTCTGTGGTAAATCCATGAAGGATAAGCTAAAACTGGCTGGAATCTACATTTCCAGTTCTTTCAGGGCAACAAGGGCTAACAGCTGGCTGGGACCTTCAGCAATGTGTTTCAGCCTAACTTAATGTCTTGGCGTACTATGACTGGTAGGGGTTTTGAAATAGTTTGTTAACATATTCCTTAATCCAATTCTGGTTGGATTCTGGAATTCTCTGTGGGCTGTCTACTTCCATACAGTGAAACCAGGATTTTTATCTCGGTTCTTTCTTTATTTACATAGGCTCCTTAATTTTTCAAGCAAATATTCTGGAAATACTTCAAAATTTTTTAACTTCTAGACTATCTTTATTAATCTATTGTGCAAAAGTTGTGAAGATAGGTTGGAAGCGGAACATTTAATGAACTATCCAAACTATGCTCTGCTGGAACAGAGGTAGATAAATTATCTTAAAGGAAGAACATTTTCTTCATTGCTCTTGCAGTTGCCTGCTGTTGGTATTTCCCAGTCAACTTCATCTTACCATTTGCAAGGGGAACTTCACAGGTGGTGCCGTAGTTCATTTGATGTTTCAGAACTCCCTCATGCAAAATGAAAGGCAATTAAAAACTCCAGTAAAAATTACCCAAAGCAGTCAAACATACAGTTGCTTGTTATTTCTGCATTAAGCACCTCATTTTCAGAACGACTGAGAATGTCAGGCAAGTTGCCTTGAGGTAGCAATGAAACACACTTGCAAAATTGGCTTTTCAAGCTAATGGGCTGCAGAAGACAGATACACAAATCAGATGTCCATCTGCTGTTGCAGCTGCAACTTTTCTCATTTTAGAGATAAATAAATCTGACAGTAAACTCAGCACTGACATAGGAGAAAGCAGTGGCCTTTATACAACAGAGAGGAGGAAAGCCAAAACACCCACACTCTAAACTTAAAATCTGTGCTCTCCATTTATCTTGCATAAGAAAACAAATGAGGTAACTACTCCCTCTTTCTTGAAAGAAAGGGTTTGTAATGTTTTGGATAGGATGTTTTTAGTTTGCTATGGTTTTTTTTCCAAGTAAATATTGCAAGTGTTATTGATAAAAATTCTAAAGCTGTAAGTGATCATTTTGAAATAAGTACAAGTTCCTATATCTTTTACTCAAACCCAATCTTGTGGTTTTGTATCTTCCACAGGGATAAGCACACAGATGTTAGGTGAGCAGAAATCTATCTGGGATGGCCCAGTATATTTGCAGTGATTTACACAGGACCAGGCTGCTTTTTTAACCTTCAGGATGGGGCCTCCTATTTCCTGTCTCCATTTTTTTTTCCTTTAATATAATTCAGGTAAAAAGCAGATTTGAATTAAGGTTAAGTAATAAAAACCAGTAATGACTTATGAGTTATAAGAAGAGATTGGTACCTCCTATTATTGGTATCTTATTTTACACAGATCTCTAACAATTTACATAAATTCTAAAATTGTACAAGCAATTAGCACACAATTTTTCTTAGGAAGTTATTCCAGATCAACACCAGAAAATTTATTTGTTCTTGCCAAGAAAGTAGGATTATATCTCTCACAAATCTCTTTGAAGCAAGAATAAAGGAAAAGCAAGGCTGTAGAAGAGATGGAAGGAAACTAAACCAGCCTGGTCCAGTTATATGAAGGTCAGCAAGGCCAAGGGCTGAGTCCTGCCCTTGGGTCACAATCACCTCCTGCAGTATCCAAGGGTGGGGCAGAGTGGCTGGAAAGCTGCTCAAGGATGGGGTGCTGGTTGGCAGCCTAAGTCAGCATCTGTGTGTCCAGGTGGCCACAAGGCAAATGGCATCCTCGTCAGTACCAGAAAGTGTGGCCAGCAGCACCAGGGCACTGATTGACCCCTGTGCCATTTCTTCCCTTTTGTACCAGATTCTGTTCATGTTTCCTGTTCCCAGGAGACTTCCAGGACCAGGAGGACAGTCCACTGCCAGCACTGAGGAATTGGAGCAGGTTAACAGGAGCTAAGCACAGTTGATATCCCTCTATCTTTTTAAAATTGATCTAGTGGAATATGCCCAAGCAGTTTGGGATGTGATGACTAAAACAACATACACATTGATCTATGTCTTTCAACCTGAAAAACTGTACCTACTGAATAAAGATGCTCCATACTTGTAGGAAGAAACTATGTTGAGAGTAAAGGGATTTTACACTTTTGACTTCTTTCAAGATAATATCTATTTCATGGTTTTGTTACAGTCCGTCCAAAACCAGCATTAAAAATGTTTTCTATTTTTTAATTCCTTAACAGAAAGAGCGGGAGAAGGGATCTAATCTGGCATTTATGTTTCGACTGCCCTTTGCTGCTGGCAGGGTTTTCAGCATCAGCATGTTGGACACACTGCTTTATCAGGTACTATGAACAGTGATGTGACTTAACACAAATACTGCCACCTATTTTATTGTGCTTAATTCCTGGATGACCCTATTTTCTGGGACAGGATCCATTAAAGTGCATTTATACTGGGACCAATCAATGACAAAAGATAATGCTTCATGTGTTAGTTCAGTTATCAATCCCGAAATCACCCGGTGACTGCACAAAATCTGATGTTACGCAATGTAATACTGTTTATGTACCACTCCACAGTCAAATAGCTTTCATAAGGCCTACATAAATTACAGATTATACAGGATGCCTGTACTTTGCCACAAAAAAGGCAGTGCCCATTTCAGTGGTATTGTGTCCCTAAGAGAAAGGAACAGAATTACTTTAATATGTAATTTATTAGTCTCCTGCATTTGCTGATAAAGGCCTCAATTACTTTATAGTGTTCTCTCCTCTTACTCATGTTGACTCAACCTGCAGAGGCCCAATCATTACGTTGTAAAGTAAGCCATGCTTGCCCTTGCAAGGAATGCATTCAGTGGTTCCAAAGAGACAGTGGGGGAAGAAAAGGCAGCAATTCTACCTTGTGGCTCAGAATCCAGAGAGTAGTGATCAGAATCCAGAGACAGTGAGAATCAGGGAAGAGCACAGCTTCAGAGAGTTGAAGAAAAAATATCAGAAAATACAGTCAGGGCAAACGGAGGCAGTAGTTGCTAGTTTCAGGGTGGATAACAGGCCAATATTGCTCTCTCTTCAGCAGTGCTTGCGTTTCTGCACACTCTGACACACCAGGATGCCCAAGGAGCAGCTCCCAGCACCACCCTTCAAGGAGTCATTAATATATAAACCAGTCATGTATATGGACATATATATTTTAAAGTTCTAGAAATAAATGTATATAAAACACCTTCATAACATGCCCCAGAATATCAGCATCACATATCACAATATTAAAAAGAAGTAAAAATACCAAAGATACATATATAGAAACAGATCTGTCAATCATCAACAGCTCCTGCCAACACATAGGTAACTTCAGTATTTTATATTTGCTCCTAGACATGAATAATCATGGTATAACTTGACAGAGTAACACCATTCACCAGAAAGTGTTTAAGACAAAAAGCCTCACATGCTCATTCTCACTTTAATTCCGTCTGTCCTCCTTTTGAACTGCTACTGCTCGTAGGTGAACTGTCATATTTCTAGAATTACCTTTCTTACTTCAAGTTAGAAATTCTATAACAGCAGCTCTTTGTTCTTTTTCATGGTCCCATTTTCTGACCTCTGCAAGAAACAGAGCAAATAACATGGGAACATTGAGGTTCAGCTGGTGCTTCCCGTTACAGGCTGAAAGAAAAGCATTTGAATTATCTTTAGGATAATTTAGGACTGAAAAATGAAAACTTGGTCTTGCAAATCCTGCTGAATAAACCTGTTAATCTAATGAAAATTCCTTGGCAGAAGTGATGCAGCCAAGATAACAAATAGGTTTAATTTACAAACAAATTTTATTCAAGATGCTGCTTGGCATTTAGCCCATCTCAACTGGAAGACTACTAGTACAAAAATTAAAATAGTTGAATCACCAATGTATCAAATGAAATCCATCTACCTTCTGAGTTTGAACAAATCCAGATTCTATAGCTCTAAAGGATTTCTGTAATACTTTTATGAGGTATTTCTTTGTGAAAACTTCTTTGTTAGGGTTTGCATGAAGCCAGCAGAGCTACGGTGTGCGCCGCGCTCCAAGGACTGCAATGCTGCCCTGCTACACCTGAGTACAGGTGGCAAAGAACAGCTCAAAGAACAGCTAGAAGAGCACCCCCATGGCCCTCTCATTCCAGCAGCCCAGCCCAGGAGGAGAAATATTTGTGATTTTAGCTGATGTAATTTTATTCTGTTCCTGGCCTTAGTCTACACTAAACTTAAATTTCTACCTTTTAGCCAATAGCAACACACTGTTTAGCAGAGCAACAAGGCAACAACCCTTAGAAACCCTTCAGTTTCACCTCAGAGGGACCCACTTAGGACTACAGACCCATCTAACATATGCCAGCATTTCTTTTGCACAGAAGAGTTCATTATAATTTCACACCTCCCAGGGCTAACACCTCACTTCCACTGACACATCCAAATTTGCCTTTACTGTGCCTTGTTATGCCTTAGTCTCCTGAATCTACATTGCATGCACATGCAGAGCCAATTTAGAAAAACTTACTTCATATAAGTAAATTCAGCAAAAAGAAAGGGATAAGTATAACTATAGTGATAAAGATACTTAAGGATATGGACTGTAAACACAGATGTATAATTTCTTTGAAATTCACACATGGTGCTAATGGTTGCCTGCTCATCTGTTCATTAAAGTTTTTTTCTTTCTTTTCTGTCTCTCCTGTTAAAAAAAACTTCCAGTCATTTGTGAAAGATTATATGATTTCTATCACAAGACTTCTTCTGGGACTTGACACCACACCAGGATCTGGTTTTCTTTGTTCTGTAAGTTATTAAAAAAAAAAAATCAGTACAGAGTACCAGAGAAGATTCTGTACTGTCTGCAAAATACTTCAACTTTCTTTCTATGGCACTTCCTTTTGTGAAAATTTAAGGAAGGCCATCTGTTCCCTTTTTAATCAGGGAGAAGATGAGGAAATTAAACACAAGACATAGCCATTTTTAGTTCCATAGCAAAAAAAACCCATCTCCCCAAGAAAACACAATGCATTCTATTCAGCACAAAATTGGACAGTCAGTAAAACACAGGAATAGTGCATTTTATATGTAATACCAATGGCAATTCAGCAACCAATTTCAAAATTAGGTATACAAAAACCAGGACGTGCTACCTGCATTGTGCAGCCTGGCCAGGATTATCTCCCAATCCCCATTCCTATGGGCAAGAAAGAGCATAAGTGGTTTTTATCTAAAGATCAGATATATTAAATGATGACGAATTGGAGTTAAAAAGTCATCTTGTTAGTATATGTGTTATGTTAGTATATCAAGATTGCCCAATGCAATTTAGCTGTATATATACACATACATAAAACCATAAATAACTGCAGTAATTTTTACTAAAATAAACCCCACCTTTTTGTTTTCTCCCACAGCCATCATACCCTGGGTAGCAAACTGATCAATACAAGTTGAGTTATTAAAAGTTGCTTTGTGGGGATCTATAAAGAACAGCAGGGAGGTATTAAGGATGATTTTAAAAAGTTGTTTCAATAAAAATTACGTTTTTCTTGGTCAATCATTAAGCTTCATTACAGTGAATGTAAGAATACTTGAAAGTACAACTGAATCTCTAAAAAGGAACTCATATGTCTTGAAGTAAAGCTAGTAATGAAATAAGTGAGCTTCATGTAAGACTTGTTATGCCACTTATGCTTAGTGTATTACTTCTTCCCAACTCCCTTGTCCCTGCATATTCAGCTTGCTGTCTGGTGCACAAAATTCAAATTACTCATAAACTCTAGTCGGTCCACACCAGTTCCTTACTGCTGACAATATTTAGTTTATTCATTTATATTTTAATCAGATATAGACACTGGGTGAAGGCTGCCATGTAAATTTTAAGTAGTCTTAAACCAAGACCAGAAGTTCATAATGCTAAACTGCTTCCACTACAATGTCGTCTAAACAGGGAGAAAGCAAAAGAAACAGTCTGAGAAATTCAATGGAAGTTGCAGATTTGTTGTAGAGCAAAGATGCAACACAACAAAGGGGTAATTACCAGCTAGTGTTTAGTTTTTGGGTTTTTTTTCATGAGTAGCATAGTGAACAAATGATAAACCCTCAAGAGCTAAAAAAGTCGTCTCTCCTATTATTATTTGTCCAGATGAAAATCACAGAAGAGGATCTGTGGATTAGGACATATGCCAGACTGTACCAGAAGCTTTGTTCCTCTACAGGAGACATTCCAATTGGAGTCTACAGGACAGAATCCCAGAAGCTCACAACGTCTGAGGTGGGTCAGTTCACCATGCTTTTCTGCGGGTTTGACTGCAGGGTGCACAAGGCCTCTGCTGACACGTGGATGGTCACACGAACCCAGGCTGAGCCCCAGGCTCCAGCAGTGCCCACAGCCAGTGGACACCTGGCCTCGGATTCCTGTGCTGGCCTGCAGGGAATGGATGGATGGGAATCAAGGGGCAGCTGGGCACGGCCAGCACCGGCTCGGGAGTGAGCTCTGCTCTGACCTCGCTGTGCTCACTAGGGGCAGTGTTGGTAACAAACCTGTAACCATGCCCTCTGGCACTTTTGTCAACAATGCCAGCACTGTGTCTCTAGACAGGCCACATTTTTGAACTTCTAATTCATTCTCTTGTTGCTCATTTCTAGTTAGTGTTATTCAAAGTATTATGGCATCTCTCTAAATTTAGCTGCCGAACAGTGGTCATATTTTATGTATGTATTTCTGTCCTTGCCACATACATTTCTCCATCTCTCTGTGGATAAAAAATGGCGAAAATGCTTTTTACTGGCTATTTAACATACTTTTTTTTGTTTGGGCAGCTTTGATTTCTGTCATATGTTATCCATTTGTTTACATGACCATTAGTACTGCCATCTCATTAAACCATGGCTTTAAAATGCAAAAGTGAGCAACAACTCCCTCTTCTAAAATACTGAGACGTAGTTTACACTAATTTCCAAGCTAGGTAATTTATATTTTCTTTTCAATATTTCAGAAAAATACTAGAAAACATTTGGGCATATAATGCTTAATGGCAAGATTTGCTCTCGAGGAGGTACATTCAGCTGAAGTTAATTTTTAAAAAAGGGTGACAAAAAGCTGTGTAAGATTCCACCCAGTTCATGGGTATATCTCTTTGTGGACCACTACTATCTCTACAGATGCCTTTTACAGCTTAGCCAGTGGATTCTATCACTGCAATAATGTCTTTTGAACTATAGCAGCCTTAACATAATCCATCAAAATCATTCCTTGGAGAAGAATGTAGTCAGCCTCATTGCTAATATGAAAAAAATGTCTGTCACAGCTTTCCACAAAAGCGAGGACATACCAGATTTTAAGAATTCATTAAGTAAGGATAAGGTAAAATTCATGGTAATGCTTTATTCTCACATTCAGGGCTGGCTATTTAACTTCAGGTCCAAAAAAAGAGAATGAGGAGTTCTGCTATTACTTCCTACCAACTTTCACAGGTAATCTCACAAAGAATTTGAGATAAATCAGGTAGAGGATTAAGGAAGGGAGGTTGGAGAAACCTCCTAGTTAAATTTTCAAATTATCAGGTGTTGGACAAATGTGGGAGAATGGCACTCCTCCTTTATTAAGTGAAGAAAAAGCAGTTGTTGATCTTTTTAAGCTGAAGGCTCTGAATGCATACCCTCAGTGGTATTTTCACACAAATACTTGTGAAATTTCTTGTTTAGTGAGTCAGAATTTGTACAGCCTTTCCCCACTAGAGAGGAGCGGGGTAATCTCCCCTCACTCTTCCCCAGAATACAAAAGAGCAAGATGCTAGCTCTGCATCTGTGGCTATTATGGATAGAGACCTACAAACACATAGATGCTGAAAGCTCTAATCTTTCTGCAAATATTTGTTTTGAAGTTAAATTTTACTTATTTCAGTAATGAAATATTAGCATGGGTTATCATTTTAGCTTTTCAATTAATTAAACCAGAAGAACGTCCTTGGGTAAGATCTTTAAAATGAAAATAAGAAAAAAGTAGTTCACTCTTTTTACTCAGGAACTATGAACTTCTAACCATAAATTTGAAGGTTTGTAACTCAGAGAACCTTCAACATGATTATCGATTCAAGTTTAAACAGACATAAGTAACTAAATTTGTACTGCATATACCTAGATGCTGTCATGGGTAATTTAAGTCACAAGGACAAAATATGCCAATATTAATATTTAACATGTACAGTTTATCCTTTGGCACTCCCTTTTTCACTGTGCAAATGAGAAGCCCTCACTTCACTGACAGATACTCATAATTCCTTTAAAAACAAACCAAGTTTTCAGTGACCCAGTAACTAAATGACAAGTGAATCTAGCCTGCCTCTCAATGACTATCACACCTATGACCCAAACTATTTCCATAACATTCAAAAAATATAAAAAAAGAGATATGAAATCTTTTTTCATTACCTGTATGGCAGCTTTTCTGTGGCTGCTGTTTAATCGTCCATATTTGTTTCTTTAGATTCACTTCTGTTTAAATTGTATTTTGTTTTCTTTTTTCCCTTTGTCAGTCACGAGAAATGGCTTCACAAGTAAGTATTTGCTTACTGTCTGCCTGTTTCTGGGTGTCCTGGTTGAAGCAAGCCCCACTCTGCTTCTGGCTTGCTTGCTCCCCCCAAGGTGGGATGGGGAGAAAACTGAGAGGCTGGAAGGGAGAAATCTCTTGGGCTCAGGTAAAGCAGTTAAAGATAACTTAAGCAAAAGCTGTGTGTGAAAGCAAAGCAAAGCAAGGAGTTTGCTCATACTTCTGATGGGCAGGGGATGTTTTGCCGTCTCCAGGAAAGCAGGGCTCCATCAAGCACAGTTAGGAAGACAAATGCCTTAAGTCCTCTCATTCCTTCAACTTCCTGCAGCTGTTCCTGTGGAGCACAGCACCATGGATAAGGGATATCACTGGTCAGTTGGGATCAGGAGTCCTGGCTGTGTCCCCTCCCAGCTTCTTGTGCCCACTTGCTGCTGGGGTGGGTGCGAAGCACAAAATGCCTTGGCTCCGTGTGAGCACCACTCAGCAGTAATGAAAACAACCGCAATATTAACATATCATCACAAATCCAAAACATAGTCCCATACAGGCTGCTATGAGGAAATGTAATTCAATCCCAACCAGGAACTGTATGTTAGGTTCAACTGTGGGAGTGAAATCCTCACAGAAAATGGAACTGTGCAATGAATCATCCTTGAGTAGATGGATCTTAAACATTATTCTGGACACAAACAGCTTGCTAAAAATCTGAAAGCTGACAGACTGGGAATTTTAAAGAAGCCAGGTGGAATTCTGGTTCCTTTTGGGCCTGCTCCTGTTGAATTCTGAAGGTAACAAATCATCTTTACAGTGAAAAGATCATCTGGTGAAAGCCTTAAGCTTAAACACATTAAATGCTAGTGGAGCAAAATCCCCAAGTTTATTGCAAAAGGAAAATGTGGCTGTACTTAGCAATGGTTCAGCTTTTGGAGCAGAAAAGCATTTCTAGAACCCTGGATGCAAGTAGCATTCTTGGTAGGCAGAGCAGTAAAATTTAGTTAGTATAGAACTTGCAGTAAGGTAAAAGTAAGGCACTGCTTCAAGATGGAACAGATGAAACTACACCTTCACACTATTTCACATTTTACACACAGCTCCTAGGGGGCAGCAAGGCAAGGGAGCAAAAACCTAAAGATAATCAATGTTTGGTATTATCACCACAGATACCTCAATCACCATCATCTCAAATATGCACTTCGGTGTGTCCGTGACTACATTCCCATTCTTGCCATGTGTTGTCCAGCCTAATGTTTAGATTTTAGGGCATGAAACATTCATTAGAACACCATGCCTGAATGGGTCACAACTGTCTGGCAGCACAAGTGAGCAATCACACCCTTCAGGGCACACAGTGGGATACGTGAGACAGGAACCTGCCTTTAAAAACACAAAAAGCAAACAAAACCAAGGGGGTTTAAAGGCAAATGTTTTTTCACTGTGTGGCACAGGAGTGACATCAGGTCATCAGTCATGCTTCTCATGCAACTGATTTACCTGCTGTGGAACTAGGAAATGAAATTCAATGAAAACAATCAAACCTCAAACTAATGATAGTTACAAAAGTATTTTTAAATTAAGTTCATACTGGTTAAAACAGAGGGGGACACACAGAAGTACTTTGCACTGGAGTTTTATCTTCTCTGTGTTTAACAGCTGCCAGTGGCAGAGACACTTTTGTGCTGATTTTGAAAGAGAGTTTGGACTTTGATTTTGCTTTGTCTTTAAAGTTAATTTTTTTCCTCTTGTGTACAGCAAAGGGCCATTCTGCACAGCTTTCTCAACAGGCACGATAAAAACTTCATCATTGTTGAAGTATATATTTAGCTTTATCACCTTCCTTTATGCTTTCAGCTCACCTATGCTAGTTTTTCAAAACTTCAGGCTAAGGATTTACAGATTCACAGAAAAAAACCCAAACTTCTTCTTTCACTTGGCCTCTACCATTCAGTCTCTGGCTCAAAAAATGACTAACCCTCCTTCAGTGATGATGATTGTTGTGTGTCTTTGCTGCTGTCAGCAAGTCTGGTTATTTGTTTTGTTCAAGAGCTTGACAAGGAAAGTTGCCAATGCAGGCAGGAAGAAAGACAAAACAAGACCATCCTCTACACTCAGTTTGTATCAGATTTGTTCATACCAAATAGCTCCTTCCTACCCATAAATAGCACCTTTTCCTATGGAATGTACTCTTTAGTACTACTTTAGTCCTTGCTGTAAAATACACACAAACCCAAAATGACAGTCTAACAAACAAGAAAATCAAATTGCATTCCTGTTCAAAGGGGTCGAGGTTCTCTCTTCTGCCATAACATCTGTGTAGTCAGTAACAAAACTTAAAAAAATCAGGTTGTTTAAAAAAAAACCCCACAAAATCCCTTTTCTATTGCAGAGTAAGCTGAAGAGCCTCAATAAATTAGCTGGTGTTTACTTGAGGCTTATTGCAAGATCCTAGTCTGGAATATTAAAAATGTGATTTCACTTGGAAGTGCTACAACATAAACATCTGTAGCATTCTTTTTGATTATGGCGTTTGATTGTTTTGCTGCTTGATTTTGTTTGTTGCTTTTTTCTTTTACACAGATAAAATTTAATTTGTGCAAAAGTGAAAAATCTAAATATCTTTCACACTGTATCCAGCTCACTCATATCAAATACTATTTTATGGACTCCAGAAACCTCACAGATTCTGTGGTGAGCCTCTTACAGAAAGGTTGTATTCAACACTGATGAGGTCAACAGAATCTTGCTTTCAGATTTCATGTTAGTGGCAAAAGGACATTCAGTGGCTCCTCCATTAAATTTGCTTTATTCACTGATCATTACCAGCACACACAGTCTGTTCGAGGGGATTCACAGGAACTCAGCCTGTTCATTCGCATCATCTTTGTTTTATACTTCATGTATTTATTTTAAACACTCACCACATTGAAATCTGTGACCAGTAACTTGGTAATGTACTACACCAGCAAGAATGTCACTATTTCAGCATCAATAAAAGACATTCAAATAGCACAAGAGGAACTCAGAATTGTTAAGGAAGTGGTTTTGAAACTAGAAACTAAAACGACTCATTAAATCTAAAATACACATTGAAACAATTTATCTTACCAAAGTTATCTGTTGAATAACTTTTCCTCTTATGTTCTCTAGGAACTTTTTAATGTTAGAAATGCACCTGTAGTCCATCCACCTGTGTTATTTCAGAACTTGTACATGCACATATCGTTGGTCTTATTTGGATGGCATAGGGAAAACACAGCAACAGAGCAACAGATCTTGGCTCTTAATTATGGGGTGGGGGGTTTGTCACTATATGAGTAATATCACTATTCTTTAAGGTAGGAATCAATTACTGCTTTCACAAGAGGTGCCCTGAATCACACTGAAGGTTACTGCTTCCTAATTTCATGCGTGCTGGAAGGGAGATGCAGACAGCAGGCATGTTCTACCTGTGGTCTTAAGAGAGTACTGAAAACAGTGCAGCCAAAGTTGAACCGTTACTTAATGAATCCACAACACACATGTAAAAAGCAGTTACACAACTTAGATTTCTGAAAATATGCAGACTGGGAAGAAAGTGGAGAAGTCATTCTGAACTGATTCCTAGATTCAAGAAGGACAATATCAGAAGGCTAAATTTGCTCTTCTCAGAATCCCAGTGCAATTGGGCACAAAATAATACTTACCTGTTTTTGCACTTGATAAAAATATTTATATTATAAATGAATTTTTGACATGAAAAGTCAAAGTCTAGTAAAGGGTGCCTGGTTCAGGAACACTTGCTAAGTACAAAGCTTAGCAATCCCCTCAGCTCCAATCCCCTCAGTTTGCAGCCAAACCCCATGTCCAACTGCACTGTCGGAAAGAGGAGAGAACATCTTCATCTGCATCCTTTTAATACAGCCCTTCATCTCTCTTGTCATTTTCCTTGCAAGTCTCAAATCTCCATCAGCGTGGAGGAATGGGAGGACACCAAAGACCCCAAAGAGCAGTTCAGCTGCCGTGGTAATCACCGGAACTCCACATCCAGTGACCAGTCTGACCACCCGCTGCTGCGGAGAAAGAGCATGCAGTGGGCACGGCGCCTGAGCAGGAGGGCCCCTAGGCACTCTGCTAAAACTGCTGAGAAGATCAGCCAGCAGAGAATGAACCTCTACAGGAGGTCAGAAAGGCAGGAGCTCGCTGAACTCGTGAAGAACAGAATGAAGCACCTGGGCCTTTCTCCAGCAGGATACGGTACCACTGTTACAGCACTTCAATAGCAACATTAGCATGGTGTGAGGTGAACTTATTTGTAAGAAATGATGGAGCCAAAACCAAAATACTAAGTTTATGATAATGCTTTTTGTTTTGTTGGTTTAGGTTTGGGTTGCTTGGTTGCTTGGGGTTTTTTCATTTAAAGAGTAACTTGGAGTGTTTTTAATGCATTCCATTATCACCCATTCCTGTGCTGAGATGGAAGGCTCATAAGGCAGCATGTCAGTCACATTTATATTTAGTAAAAATATTTAGCTGAATTTATAGACATTCCCCAGTCATTGAACAGCTGCACCATATTCCCACAAACCTCTTGAAATAAAGATGAAGACAGGGCTGTTGTGAAGTTCACTCACATGTCAAGGCAGGGAGTTGTTTATATGCGAAGGATATTGCCTTTTCCCCACGATTTTCAAAAATAATGCCGAAGTATCATATGAAAGTCATTTTTAGAATGCATGTTTCACTAGGTCTTTAGATGCCATTTATGTCCATCAAATCGTTCTCCAGCAAGGCTGATGCCAGGTTACTTTTTAGTCTGTAGGATTGTTTTGGGGTTTTTAAGCCGTGGACAAGAGCTCTGTAACACTTTTTAACACATGCACCAAGCTGGCCAGATTGCCTTTCTCTGGCCTTGGGCCTGTAGCACGTTAGGTGGAAACCCCAGGACTATGGGTTCTAATTTCCTAGAAACACCAGGATTTTCTAGATATGTAAATACAGGCTCTTTATTCCACACCTCATCTGGATAATTTCTATGTCTTCTTTCTTAGATGTTTCTATACAACTCTCTGCAGAAAGATTCAGGGCTAAATATTTTCCAGGGGTTTCACAGGCCACAATAACATTTGATCAAACACAAACAAAAATGTTTTGTAAATTTAATTCATACTTACATTAGTAACAAGAAAACTTTGTTGTATTCCTGCTTTTCTTTTCAAAACCTAGTTAAAAGCCAAAAGTAAATATTAATTTCATTACTCAAATTGAGGACTATAAGATAACATCCACAAGGCAGCAAAATCTTGGTAGTTAAATGCTTTACTGATTACGTTTATCTGATTCTGAGTTATACATTTTCCTAAAAAGCTAAAGAGGATTTAACACAGAAGCACTGCCTCTCCTTTTGCCTCTCCCTCTTTAGTCTGATAAGATTAAAAGCAGTCTCACTGCAGCAGCCCAAGGAATGTGCCAAAAGAAAACGATAAAGAAGATATTGCAATGGCACACACGAAAGTGTAGCTTAAACCTTAAAAATAAAAATGATCAGCCTTCATTTCTGCCCATCATTAGGAGAACAGTTAAAAATGCAAGAGACATACCAATTTCCATTTATATAGCCTTCACATTTCAAGCCCTTGGCACAGGTGATAAAAGGGAAGTGCCTCCTAGATAAATAGAAAAAGGGAAAAAAAGATTTATGTTGACCAAATCTGGAAATGGATGAGAATGCCATACACCTGCATTTAACCTTGGTCATCATTTGAACTTGATGCCAGCCAAGAACGGGAGTCCCTGCTCACCAAAAACTTACCTAAGCTGCAGGACAGATGGGTAAATCCACTGAAATTGGGTTTGACTGAATTGCTATGACTGAAAAAAAACAGAAGATTTTTAAAATATTAGAAAATAGGATGTTTTTAGAGCTGATAATTCAAGAGATAATAATGTCAGGTGGTTTCAGTATGAGTACAGTTGAAAAGACATTGCTAAACTTACTTGAAATCGCTCTGACACTGGACACTTTTTTACAGCTCTATGAAATTAATATGTCAGAAGCAATGCTTCTCACAATTAATTTGTAAATGTAATTTATTTGGTACTTTTTTCCCCTGTCCTCTAGATGAAATGAATGATCATCAGAACACCCTTTCTTACATCCTGATCAACCCTTCTCCAGATACAAGATTAGAGCTGAATGATATAGTGTAAGTTAAAGCACACATATAAAAAAATAGTCACAAGACCTGCAAAAAAAATAAAATATGGAGACTTCTATTTAAAGAGACATCTAATTATACTATATATGTATAGACTTAAAATACACATATAAATATAATATATATATTTGTAATGTTATAAACATGTTTATAAACTTCTCCTACTCTCTATTTTAAATTGAAAAAGCCCTAACCAATGCTCCCACAGGAACTAAACCAAGCACCTTCAAAGTAAGTCTCCAAGTCTTGCTTAGGTCTTTTCAAGATTACAACTCTATGCACTTACCCTGGCTTGCAGCATGTTGTTTTAGTAACAGCTGTAATTTCTTTTTGTAGATATTTGATCCGACCTGATCCATTGACTTATGTTCCAAATGCTGGACCCAGCCGAAAGGACAGCTTCTGCAATACAGTGGGACAAGACACCAGGGAGGAGACACAACTTTGATATGTAACTTACCACAAATTCAGAGACTATTTTATACATGTTGTTTCCACTATTTTGCAAACTGAGTGGTATGTTTTATTCAGATTTTGGAAACAAAATGACAGTGGGTAAGTGACCAAATGCAGAAATGTGGTGCCTAGAAACTCTGATTTCAGGGATTGTCAAGTTTGTGGCCTGTTCAGTATCATAGTTGAACTTTGTCAGCCTAACAGAATGATGACACCTGTTGCTATTTAACCCATATGAACAAATGTCAGATTCCACCAAGTTTTGCTTAGATGCTCCTAAGTGTATTTATGCAGCTGGCAGCATGTCAGTGACTGAGATTCTGACTAACATCAGATGATCTGATGCCCATAGAGAGACAATGCCTGATTTGTAGTAGCAAATATATTAATACCTGAAGCTGTCAACAAGGCTTTGCGTGTCAAGAATTCAGTCTTTGAAATAATTTTCAATCTCAGCCTGCCACTCATTCTTATTAGTACAGATTAGTCTGAGTCCCATTTTAGCCTCCAGGACCTGGGTTTTTTTTCTCTTTTTACTGTTTTTTTTCTCTTGGGATCACACAGATCAGATTGAATGACACAACCTTATCACACCACAGAGGTTGAGGTTGAGATTGAGACACAACAATGAAAGAAGAGCCCAGCAGGAAGGTCCCTATCATCTCACACAGGCAGCCCCCCTACACTGGCAAAAAACTGGGAGGTTACTGGGTGAAGCTGCATACAGTGGTAGCTCAGGTGAAACACAACCCTTTGAACCCTGGTGAGCTCATCTATAGAAGCCTGAGTAGATTATAACACAAAAGTGAGACCATCCCTCTAGGGAATGATTCCTCCAAACCCTTAATATTTTCATGAATATGCCAGAACTACAGTTGTCTAAAGCATTTCATGCCTAGTCATCCAGATTACCCAAAAGTGAGTCATTTTCACATGAAATTATATATCTCATTGAAAATTAAAGAAATTTATAACCCATTCCAGAAAATGCATGTAATTCCACATAGTGTGAAAAAGCATTATAGATCTAATACCTCTGCTTTGGCATGATGTACACAAGAAAGCAGCTGCTTGTGTAAGAATCAATTACAATTGGCCAAGCTTTCCACAGAATTAAACATATCTGTCCATGATCTTCCAAGATCACTGCCACAAATGGGGAAGAATATATTCAAGGTTTTAAATCCCCTTCTGTTAAAAGTATCCACATAGAACTATTACAAGTAATTTTGCAGGTAGTCTAATGTGGAAAAATTGATTATTCCCTGAACTCCCCTGATGTCCTACTTCTACAAAAAAATCAGTCAAAACTGTTTATATTCTCTTCTATATTGATTGGTAGAAGTACATTCTATTTCTGAAACAGAAACCATGACCAAGTTGCCCAGTAAGCAACTCAGGATGTGAGCATGTTTATCAGCATTGTAGGGATATTAAAATCAAGTCACATCCATATTAGGAATGATAGCAAATCTGCTTTTACTTCCTGCCTTCCTCTTAATGATTCCAAAGTTTAACAATTCAGTGGTTCCGCTTAAAGTCCATTATTGCTCAGTGCTTTTCCACATTTTAGTCATTCACGTGTTTATTCACAGGTAAAGTATTCCAAATGGGCACTGTGGGAAACAAAGGAACAATTGAAACAGCTGCACAGACTGAAGTCTACATTTTTTCAAGAAACAGTTTATGGTACAGGACCTGTCATAGAAGTTACCCAGAAGAGTTTGCATGTGCAGTGTGAATAACTTTTCTATTTTTAATACCTTCAGGGAGAAGACTCTATTCCAGTTGAATAAATTTTTTAAAAATACAAGTTTCTTTAAAATGTTCATTCCAAAATATTAGGAGGATCTGCTGTTTCATACTGCAGGCTCCTCTAATGGAGTCTCAAGGAGGCAGAGAGGCTTCCAGAACCGTGACTATCCTTCAGCAGGCAAGCTGGATACTCTGCTTTTACCATGAGTCACAGTTCACAGGAATGCCCTGTGTGTGTGTGTGTGTAGCACACACCACTGATTTAAGGACTCTCTGGCAAAAGGATCCAATAGCGAGGGCTTGAGTCCTCACATTTAACAGCCCATAAAGCAGCAGAAACAAGCAGTCAGGTGTGTCCATTTGCCCACTTAACTCAGCAGAATTGCTGCTTAGCTAGATTGGAATAATAGCATCTAATGTGACCTGGTATTTCTTCAGGCTTAATGAATTTCTAATTGCTCATTAGCCCCAGAAGATTTGCTAAAACAAACACAAAGACAGCTGGAGACACTTGGAGTCCCTAAAATGAATGCAAGGCAATCTCTGTGAACAAAACAGTTCTCTTCAAAATCTGCTGGAAGACAAGCAAGGTAGTAAAAACTAACAACAGCTTCTGATGAAGCAGAAGTTTTTAAACCCATGAATAATGTACCACAAAGTTCAGCTATTTAGCTATTCACTGTCTTTCACTTTGAAAGCAGAACAGGTTTGCTTCTTCTGGAATATCTTCACATCCAGACTACCTTCTAGTGGGATTTCAATCTTCCAAGACCAGTCTAAGCACTACTACATTAACCCTGAATGAGGCAGTAAGCACAGTCCCTCAGTGGCCAGGGAGGTGATTCTTCAGTGGTCAACCTACAGGCAATCTTACATTCACACACTTTTTTCTCATCATGATTATCAGAAATGTAGCACAAGCCTAACTGGACTGGAGACCAGACTGAGGAACAGGAATCTCAAGGCTCAGTGCTGCAGAAGGGATGATGAATTTCCAGAATGAGCAGGATCAAATGACAATTGAACACAGGAGTTTGAGCAGGCAACAGTTCACTCAGTAGAGAGAGAAATGTGGAGCTGTGAAAAAAAGATTATTTCTATCTGTGCTTAACTGTATGTATTTTTCCTCCTGGCTCACTTCTGTCAACAACCCAAAGATCCCCCTCTTCCCCAGCACTGCCTTAGCACAGCCCAAGCAGTTTGGTACCTAGAGAGGGAAGTGAAGTGCTAGCTGATAATAATTGCTTCATTCTCAAGGGAACATCCAGCAAAGCCAGACCTACCTATGAAAATGTATTACCTAATCTGCAATAAAAAATCACAAGAATTCTTTCAATGGCATGCACTGTGTTTCCTTAACTGTTTCACTCCAATTCCACAACACATGTGAATTCACATAAAAAGTAAAAAGCATAAGGTTCATGAGTTTTTAAAACGTGCAGTGGAATGAATTAGTGAAGTTGTGACATTTTGTCTCCGAAATTAAAAGAGCGGTTATTTTCGAGCATAGATATTTTTTCTCTCATGAACAACTTCATATCACAACTACACTTTAACAACTTCAAGTATACAAATACATATTACTGAATATTACACATCTTTATTTACCAATGCACAAAAGAAAAAGCTAAAGAACAAAAAAAAAATTAGGCTTCAGCAGTGAAGGAAAACTGAAATGACATCAAATGCAGCAGAGGTAATACACAGTTCTCTAGTTTCTAGAGAATTAGGGCTGAGAGCAACCATTCTGTAATTCTGGAACACTGACATGAGATTTTGCAGCGTTGAATTCTGCTCGATAGCCAATGGAAACCAGTCACTAAAATCTGGAAAGGAATTAATAACACGAAGCAGCTCTATGCAGGTACATCAATTTGTACATCAAGGTTATAAAAATACTTCTTCAAGGCAGTGCTGTAAATGTGGAATTTATAAAACAAAGCAATATATGTAAAATATGGTTGCATATTCTTGATACTCACCTTGAATCAGATGTACAATAAAGAAATGTCTGAAGAGCAGCACTTCGAAATTTCAGCCACTGTTCCTTGTGCTTGGTACAGAATATGCCCTGCAGGGATACATGAAAAGAGTTAATAATACCTATTAAGTTATGAGAGATGATCCAGACTTTTATTCTTGAAGCTAATTGAAAATATTAATGATGTTATAAACTTAATTATTGCCTCCACTGGCAATGCCAGGATATCAGTAATGGTAATTCAACAGAAGTATAAATTCTTGAGAAACTTAAAAAGGCAAATTTTTCTACTTCGTTAGGTTAAAAACAAGCATTTGACATTCCTGTGAACAAAATTTTCTACAAAATCTAGACTTTGAACTGTTGCGATTTGAAACTGACCCACACCAACCAGGAGAGAGACTAGGAGGCAAAGTATGGAAATGAAAGAGTAAATACTACTTCATTTGCACGAGGTATCTCAGACAAATCGGGGCATCTTGAATGGGGTTCTGCTCAGGGCTCTGGTACCTTTAAAGCACACAGGTACAACATTAATGATTTGACTAATCACTAACACCCATGCTACCAATTACTGATAAGAAAACCTTTCTAGATCACTTCCTTTTCCTTTTATCCTTTCACCAGTATTGGCTGGCTGATAAACTGGTTCATTTTGCTGGCAAGCCTATAGCTTTTAATAGTTTTAGCTTTGGTGTTTATTCCTGCTAGGAGTTATAAACTCTCACTGCTTCCATAACTGTACGGTGGTGTGGCAGACTCCACAGACTCCAAACAAAAATGAGGAATTAATATCTTTATAGCCTTTTATTTGTGCAGCTGGCAAGTCTCTTTTAATGCAACCGATTGTGCTGCTTGTGCACTTAGCTTCAGGCTGTGGTGAAACCTGTATTACCATATTTTATACAAACACGGAATCATTAGGGTTGGAAAACGCCTCCAAGATCATTTAACCCAACCTTTCACCTCCATGCTAACTAAACCACAGCACTGAGTGCCACGTGCCCCGTCCTATCATTTCTTGGGACATCTCCAGCAATGGTGACTCCATGACTTCCCTGGGCAGCCTATTCAAATGCTTGACAGCTCTTTCCATGAAGAAATTCTTCCTGATGGCAAACCTGAACGCCCTCTGCTGCAGCTTGAGGCTGTTTCCTCTCATCTTGTCTCCGGTTGCCTGGAAGAAGAAACCAAGCACCTTTCTATAAGCTCCTTCCAGGCAGTTGTAGAGTGTGATAAGGTCTGCTCTGAGCCTCCTTTCCTCCAGACTCGTCATCAGACCTGTGCTCCAGGCCCTTCACCAGCTTGTGAGTTGTCCTTCTCTGGACTCACTGCAGCATCTTAAAGTCTTCCTTGGACTAGGGGCCTCAGAACTGGACACAGGATTTCAGGTAAGGCCTTCACCAGTGCTGGGTACAGAGGGTCAATCCCTTCCCAGGTCCTGCTGGCCCTGATAAAAGCCAGGATTTTGGCCTTTTTGGTCACCTGGGCACACTCTGGTCAGCTGCTGTCAGCCATTACCCCCAGGTCCCTTTCTGCTGGGCCTCCATCTTCAGGAATTACTGAATAACTTGGAGAACTTTATTACCATCCAAGTAATAGGACAGCATGTGAAGGTTGAGTTTGTTTGGTTTTTCTAACCTTCATGAGTTGTTACTGTACAACCATGCATGACGTCGTGTTCCCCACCCAGGTAAAGGGAACAGATTTCAGAGATGAGATCACTACATTGTTTAATGTAAGGTAAAGGTGTCAGGTATACAGGATGCTGTGGCCACGCTTCGTGGATCACTGACCAGTGATTCCCGACTTTGCCCGGCAGCCCTGGCTGGAAGCGTGCACAGTTCTCGGTAGGGCCTCGCTGGACGGGTCCGCAAAAGCCCACCCGGTGGGTTCTTGGCAAGCAAGCACTGGATGTAAAATGCAGCTTTGGCGAAGGAGGAAAAGGAGACTCTTTTCTGAGGTAGAACAGGGGGAGGTTTATTCACGTGGACGTCCTCAGGAAAAAAGCGATCTTTCCTGATGTTCGAGAGCTTATAAGGAACAGATGCCAAGGGGCGTGTACAAAAACATTCAACCAATAGGGGGATACAAAGGGAGGAGTTGGGGGGTAGATTGACACACAAAGGGCCAATCCCTGAAAGGGAGTAGGGGATTTCCAGAACCTGTTCCAATCAGGAGTCGGGTTTCCCCGAGCTTTCCAGAAGGGGGAGAGGCCTTCTAAGTGACTGACAGGCTCTGGGGGAAGGGAATACATTTGACAGACAGGAGAGTTGCTAGGGGAACAGCACTTTCTGGAAGGGGTAAACCAACTGCAAATGCAGCCATAAACAGGGGGGTCTGGAACAAACCATTTTCCCAACTTAAATAAAATTAATCATATAAACTTAAAACTTGTGAGCACAGCTCAACGCACCACTACAGGATGCTATCAAGCTACTATCAAGTAATCAACATATTATGTCCAAGAAGACTCATTTTTAAAACACAACATCCTGTAAAACTTCAGATTTTACAAAATATTGGGAGACACAGGAAAGCCCTGAGGGAGCGTTGTCTTTATTAGCTGTATCTTTCTTGAGGTAAATGCAAAAATGTCTTGAAAGTCCAGGTGAACAGGTATCCATTTGAGAGAGAAAAAGCGTCCTTTGTAGGTGTTAGATGAGTAATAATACTCCTTACTCAAAAGGTTTAAGACCAAATTTCCATAAGGGAGAAATGCATTGTGTTCAGTGGCTGTAGCATAGGTTCCCATTATCTGTCAGTCCTAGGTGGAATGGAGCTGTACAGGAAGATTGCACTGCAGGATTCAGAGGTTTCTTTATTAAACACCATAATGCACATTTATAAAATGTCATCAGGGATGTGCATAATGTATACTCACTTTCTCACTTCACCTCTAGCTGAAGTGTTTGGTGTTCATGTGATTGACATTTTGATTCCCATGTGCATCTGATAGAGATTTGGACTGAAACTTTTATCTTCTGAGGTTAGTAAGCATCATCTTATTTTTTACTTAACTATAAGGATATTTTGTACACAGTTGAATGCCCTAAAATGTAATTTAATATACTGCTAACGGAACAGTCATATCAGCATTTAATTTTCCTCTTTTTATTACATTTCCATGATAATAAATAAGTTATCATGGAGATGTAATAAAAATTGTAAGTCCTTGTGTGTGAGATGTTCTTTGTATATATGACCACAGAGAGCAGTAGCCACTGTGGGCACTAACTGAGATCTGGGAAATGCTAATATTAGATTTTCTGAAGAAGCAGTTTCTGCCCCCATTTCTGGCGCTAATTTCCCAGCACAGGATATCACGTATGCTTTCTTCTTCAGTCACACTGGAATGCCACACGAGTACATTTAATGGTACATAGGCAAATTACATCCAAACAGTATAAAATTAACACATTAACTTATTAGTTGTTAATGAAGAACAAGTTTCATTGCATTGTCTTTGCTTTTTCTGCAGTAGGGTTGATATAGTCTCGCCATATTTTAAAACACTTTAAAAATTAATTGAGGCTTCATCCAAAACTAAATAAGGTGACAATCAGTATTCACTCAACAGAGAAAGACTTCTTCATGGAAGAAAAATCCTTTGAATTCAACCTAATACAAAACCTAGGCACTTGATTCAGAATGTTCATGGACCTTGAAAGTTATTACACAGATGTTCTGTTCCTACTAAGAAAACATCTGCTGCTTTGCCCATTGTCAGAGAAAGTTCTTGGGATGCTCCAGGATGGACCTTTCTCTTCTAACACGTGTGTTTCCCTGTAGAGTATGTGCTCATGTGACTGAATGTGATGAGATGTAATTATTTTATTGTACACACAAGGAGAAAATGGTACCTTGTGTATGTAAAACAGTGAATAAGGAGATGGTACTATTTCTACTCCGTTTGCATTAAGACAAAACCCTACGTAAATGTCTTCCAGATGTATATATTTAATAGTTAAAGAAGCGTTGAAAATTTTTGCAGCCAGGTCATCAGAAAAAACATAGCCAGTTCCTGAACAGAAAGGGTGGTATCTTTTACCTGGGAATTCTTCTTCTGATATGTACCATTTACTGGCTTTATACCGAATAGGGCTGTGCCCTTTCATTAAATGGCCTGTGAAATAATTCTGTGTGGGAGCTGGGAGAGGCCTGAGGAGCTTTTCAATCAGGTACATCGTGTTGACAAAAACGTCACTGTCTGTCTTCATAGCAAACCTCGTGCCACTGCAGTAAGAGGCCACCCACCTCATGCCCATCAGAGTTTTGAGAGTTAAGTTGTTGTAAGTGTCCAGGAAGTCCTGTTGGATAATATCATGATACTGCTCGCTTTCTCTCAGCAGTACATCGTCATTTGCACCCTTGGTCTCGATGCCGAGCATGAACAGCCGAACAACGTCAGCGCCCGGAACTGCGGCTTCATTCCCCCAGCTCTTTCGGATGGCACTTCTGTGCTGAATTTCAGTTGCTCTTGTTGATATCAGCAACACCAAGAAAGGTGTTTTATCTTTACACTTCTCTTCTTCATTTATAATGAACGTAAATTACTGTGTTGGAGTGGGTGTGGCTTTATTCCCAGAGTTCTCATTTTCAGGCGGTAGTTCTCCATTTTCTTTTCCTGAGATTTGTTTGAAATTTGTAAATATTTTTTCAAGTGAACTCTTTTCACTTTCCATGTGAATGTCATCACTTTTCGCAAGGTAATGAGAAGTATAAAAATAGGAAATCAAATATATTGCCATAAAAGAGATGGCGAGAACCAGAAAAAGATTTCTCTTGATGCATTCTGTAGGAGAGAAGAATCCACTACTGTAGCTCATGTTGGCAGCCGTGAGAGGATGCATAAGAAGCACAGATATTTTGTCAGAAGAGCAGCCAATTTGTAATTGTTTTCCTCTGTGACACAGGAAGATAAAAGCCACCTTCAGGCTTCCTATTCTTCAGGATTCCCTTAATTTTGCTATCGTTAAAAGAAACCTGTTATTTCATTTGAGAATAAATTGCAAAAATTTTTACTAAAGACAAAAAAAATTGAAAAATTTCTTTCTAAATTTTCAGACTTTTCTTTTTAAGAGGAATGCAGTATGATAGAAACAGTAAGAAATAAATGAAAAAAATAAACTATTAAAAGTAATAATTTCATCAGAACAGAATTGTTCAGATCTATATTTAAATATTGAAATATATGTAAAATATAAAGACAGCTTAACTTCCTGTAGGCTTTACAAAAAGTTATCAAATAATAGAATCATCCAAAGCTAATTAAATATTATGATTGATTATGGATTCATAGCATTGGAGGCTATTATAATAAATCAAAAATTTGATGCATGGCTGAAAATGATTGTCTAGGCTCTATAAAACATTAATGCAGACAGACTTTGAGATGAAGTGCCCCCTGCCAGCAACTACCTTTAAAGAATGTTTGAAACAACTGTCTTAGATCCATACATTTCAAATGGCTTCAGCTGAAGCATCCCATCCTCCTAGACTGCAGACTGATAAAGTATAAATACTGGAACTGTGCACATATCTTAGTTTTGGGTAGTTCTTTGTGATTTCCATAATAGCCAATTTTGGCTTCCTTCAATGAAACAATACAGAAATTTATCTAAGCCTTGGAGATGCTCCAGAGTTTGCAGAGAGAAGGTAATTACATGTATCCCTCACACAATGAACTGGTAACACCCAAGAATGCCACCTGGAGAAAAGGGCAAGTGCTTAAAGTGCTTTTCTGGTCTCTGAAGGGTTCTCTACATGTATTTGAAAGGGAGATGCAAAAGTATAGCAAATCAGGGTTTTTTAAGTTTTTTTTTTTTTTTTAGTGCCTAAACACTATTTAACAGATGCAATGTGTAGCTCACAATCAACAGCAAAATTAAACACTTCTTACCATCATCTTTGAAACTGTAGATTCACCCCAGTCATACAACCCTGGCATTTTTTGGTAGATTCTTTAGCAGTTTCTTGCTGGTCCACAAAGAAATGACAGATTTAGGAGGACTGAAATAATCAGGAATCCTACCTCTGTTCCCATGGAGAATCTGAGGGCAAGCTCACAGGTCCTTGACTTTCTGTTTTAAGTCTTTTGCTGCTAGAGAGCAAAGAGTACCTATGTCTTCAAAAATAATTATAGTTTATCTTGCTTATGACTTTTTAAAATGCCAAGAAGCTCTCAAAATACAATACTCCTTTTCTATTACAATTTTTACAGAAAAAAGAAAGACTTTAGAAATAAATGCTTACCCGTAATAATTACCCATACCATTAAATCAAAACAATTGTAATTATGAAAATTATTTTTCTAAAACCAACTGTGCAGCAAAATGCAGTGTATATTAGGTTGCCTTGGGATACTGATCATTCAGATGCACATGCATTTAACTACATTCAGATTTTAAAATTACTTCATATGTGCTAAACTCCCCCCCATATTAGGCCGTATTAAAATAATAAAAAAGGAAGGAGAAGACTGCAAAGGAGTAGAGAAAAGCAGGAAAGGAATTAGCAAAAAAAGGTAAAATATGTTTCTCTACACTCCTGTTTATGTTATCTTTTCCTTACTTATTAGAAAAAGTTAGATTTGAGAGCTCATGAGTGAAAAACTACCTTACTGTGTTCTAATTCTACCCAAACCCATTACAGATTTTGGAAGGATGTAAAACTTAGAAAACCACCCACCCCCTCACATTGTAGCAATGCTTTGATATTTTCCCAGATTCTTGAAGTAATGAGTTTTGCAGCACAGGCCGTTGAGGGTGCTCCCACAAATGGCAAATTTCTAAGTAATCTTTTGAGGAAATGCTATCTGTGTTTGAAGGCTACCACAAAGCACGAGATAGGGCTGATTTCATTCCAAACTGCCAGCTGGCACACAGATCACAGCGTCTCTGCTACTTAGCCTTGGCTTAGTTAAGCCAACTTTTAGGCAGATTGGCTAAATGTCCATCAAAGGAGGAGCTGGCAAGTGTAGCGGCGCGTTTTCTGGTTTTTACTTATTGTTAATAATCATTTGTTCTGTAATGGTTTTTCCCAAGTTCCTCCTGTACTTCTCCCCATCTGGTACAATCTCCCGCCTGGGAAATTCCCTTTGTTCCCCTCTGTTGCAATATGTTGTCAATCATCTGTTGCTCTCCTCCCAGTGCCTGCCCCCCTCCGGGAAGCCTCTCCCCCTCATTCCAGAGACTTCGGAGGGACTCAGTCCTGGATTGGAGCAGGCTGGGAGTCCCCCACCCCTTGTTTCCTATTTGCTGGCTTTGTGCCCTCCCCATTCCCCTGACTGGTTTTCCCTCTTGTATCCACCCCCTTCCCCTAGTCCCTGATAAGCAGTGAGCCCGCCTCCTTCTCGCTCTCTCTCTCCTGGGATGCATGAGTGCCTGCACCATGGGGTGCATGTGACAATAAACTCCATCTTGCCACGAGGCCTCCTTCTTCTTACCTTCGTCGAGCCTCACTAACAGCTCTCGTGCAGCTTCTGAACTACTAAGGAGGTAGTGGCCGGTCTGCTAGCCACTGCCCAACCAGACTCGAAACAATTCCCAGCCAGGGCAGCCGGAATTAGCTGGAAAACCATCACCAGTGGGCACAGGGAATTATTTCAGGCAAGCAAGGGAGGAGCAGGAGATGCACCCACCTAAAGGCAGTGTCTCCTGGAGAGAAGCTCTGTCAGCCATGTCCTGCAGCCCTACTGCCTCAGCACACACTCACCATTCCCCTGGGAAGAGCTGTGCCAAGTCCTGGCCCCACCTCCTGCTGGCTCTGTGGGAGCTCCCAGGGATGGCCCTGGAGTCAGTGACGTGAACCAATAACTGCTCCACCCCTCTTTTTTGAAACCTCTGTTGAATTTCAATCCCATGTGCCACAGTATTTGGAGGATGAACATGGGTATCTCAGTGACACTTGCCCTTGGTGGTTGTGAGAAGCACAGCTATTGCAGTTTCTCTCTGTACTTGTTTGTTATTGGGTTACAGGTGAAAAAAAGCTGTCTTAAAACCACACAAGGAGCAGAGAGCTGCTTGTACTCCCTCTTAGCTGCACCACTTGGCTTCCCAGAGAACACAGGCAACCCTTCTGTGGAAGCTCTTCTGTGGAAACTCATCTAAACACGTACTGCTGAGGTGTGACATCGAGCAGTGCTGGAGAGAAGAGAATGAGGAAATAAAATTATCTTGATATGTATTGTTGGAAAGATCTACATTCAGTTTTTCAAAATATGAAATAAGATGTTTTTATGAGTAAAAGACATGGTATGTGATCCTTAGAACCACTGTCTGTTACAATGACTACAGCAATTTGAACAGCAAAGGGCTTAATTAACTGTGAAGAGAATCAAGCACTTTGCATAAAGCACTGAAGAAGCATATTAATAACAATTGCACATTTTTAAGGAACATACAGAATTAAAGAAATGTATAAAGTCTTTATCTGCTAGTGTAGTGTAAATCTTTGTGTCCTTTTCTGATTTAAATTATGTCTAGACTGAGCTAATCTTGTGAAAATGTTAATTCAACGCAGGAATAGTATTTTTTTTTCTTTTCCACTGGAATATTTATAATATAAAAAAACCCCCAAAACACGGAAATATATGAAAAATTGAAAAAGAGTTTCAGGTTCTTTTTTTCTTTACATAAGGGCACTTTGGATTTAATAAATAGGCTCCAAAGAGAAGTGAACAGCAACAGCTATCCTAGAATTTTCTCATCTCTAGTTAGCTCCATTATAATTTTTTTCTAAAAGTACATACAGAAATATGGCTGCCAAATAATTAAACAGCACAATTCCCTCTCTGTTTTTATGGAAGTGAAGTGCAATAAAATTTGTCATGGGACAAAGGGGAAGCACACTCTCTGCAAGTAGCCAAGACTTTATTGTTACTCTAGGAAAAGTGTCCTTTCAGAAAATAGCTACTAGTTTAATTTGTTATCAGCAAAAGGGGGAGTGAAGAAGGGAAAACAGTTCTACACACAGTCCCTGGTATCTGTCTCTCTTCTCTTGTGCCACATTGACCTTTAATGCTCCTCTGGTGGAGTCCTGTGAGTCAGTGGCACCAGCTTTTCTCAGGAAGCAGATGGAAAGGTGAGGAGTTTATGGCAAACCACTAGTGCCCCAGTCTCTATCAGAAGGAGCATCCTGGTATTGAGGGCAGTGTCTTTGCTGCCCAAGAGCCCAGGAGTGCTAATTTAAATGTGTTTTGCAAGACAGCTCTTTCCTCTTTCTTTCTGGCTTCTCAGCTGCACATGAAGCCTGATTTTATTACACGTGCTGTGTTGACTTTGGGTATTTCCTCTTTGTGTTCTTTGACTAAATGACTATGGCTGGATCCAGCTTTATCCAGCTGCCAACAGTGCATTCTCACAGCAATAAGTAATTGGTTACTGGGTCACACTTTTCCTTGATTATCATTCCATATCTACATTTCTTTTTATTACTATTTCAGAGCCATAAAACTGTACTCAACAGAAGATAGCTATTTACTGCAGAAATTTATATTTTAACACAACCAAAAAAAAAGGTAGCTTAGACAGAGGTTGGAAACATGAGATTCAATATTTGTTTGCTGCAGCTGTGTCTGGATTCTTAAGGAAATTTATCATGGGTGCAAGAACTAAGACTGCATCACTTTTCTTTATTAACTTTAGTACTTGGCCAGGTTTTTGTGGGAAGCAAAGGAATAAATTAGCTATTTGTATTATAGATATTTGCTTAATTTATATTTTATAATTAAAAGTTCTGACAATAAGAAGTTATTTAGATCAGTTACAACAAAAATTACCATAAATTTACTTATGGGTGTTTATGTGTGGGTAGTTCATAAACAACTAGTCTGCAGGATTAGTGTCTCCTAATGCCGTATGTGGAATGCTATAAAAGCTGCAGGATGCGGAAGTCTTTCTTGCCTCATCCCGTGGTTAATCATGAACTTGTGTAATTTAATTCAGTTGAAAATGACATGTATACAGCTTTGTTATTTGCTAGAAAATGAGCTCCTAGTTTTGTCTCCACAGGGGGATTTGCACATGGAAAGTCCTGATCGTTTCTGTTCATCTGCCACTGGCAATAATTCCATGGGCTCGTTCACTGCAGGGACCGGGAATGTTCCTTCACCAGTGGAACTGTGTGGGTCTCATGTTCTTCTGTGCATGGACTCACCACAGGAAGTCAAAACATAGGAGAGGAAAACCAGAACCCTCCCTGGCTGGGAAAGGCACTGAACCAGCTCTCTCCTCTCCTGGGCAGAGTGCTACCTTCATCTCCCCATGGTTGCTGCCACGTATTTTTAATGTCACTCTTACACATCAGGCATGAGCAATGAATGCTCCTCAGATCTCCAGAAGATGAAATCAAAATGTCACCTCGTTTGACTATTCTGACTCAGAGGTGAGTTTAGGGGGAGAGAGGGAGAAGCTGGCAGCCTTTCCCACACAGTTGCTGCTGTGAGCATGTGCAGAGGCACTACACAGACACTGAGACATCCCCCCCACTGAAATCACAGGCACCAGTAGATTTTTGGGTGCTGTGGGGGTAGACAGGAGTTTAGTTGAGACTTTCAGTTTTAACTGCATACATCTGGATTCCAGTTCATGTGCTGTTGTATTTCGCAAGCAATTTCACTATCTAAAGCTACACTGTATTTCAAGGAGACCCAAGGTGATGCTGACCACTGGAGCTCCCAGGGTTGTTGAGAGCTACCTGATCCAGGCACAGTTTTGGTGTTCTTTTCTAAACCTTTAAAGATAAGCTGCCATAAATGAGGGAGGAAATCATCTTCATTCATGGCTTATAAAGAAAAATATGTGAATTGTATCTTACTGAGGAAACTATGCCATGAATTCCACACAGATTAAATCCTCCTTTTCAGACAATTCCAAAGAAATACCAGCATAGTGATCTACGTACCTCTCATCATCTAGCTTGGCCAAAGATATTTGCAAATCCAGGTGTGAAGGTGTCTGGTCCTCTGGCATAACTGTTACAAAACCACATCATCATGTGCTGCTTCTAAAATAATGAGAAGATGCAAAGAGCAGGGTTAAATAAAATTTAAAAGCATCTTTACTTTCCTGAATGAGAATATTTAAACTATACCCTTCCTGACAAACCCTTCACCTTTCTGCCAAACCCCCAGGGATTTACTCTCAGTCCTGACAGTCGAGAAGGATTAGTTTAGGAGATATTTAGCAAGTTGTCATGTATTCGCCACTGTCAGGCAGTTGCACTGTCTCATTTGGACAGCTTTCAGCAAAATGGGTCGTAAAAAAGGGCAAAATTTTGGTATGCAAAAGGTACTTCAAAACAGGATCTTCTTACAAATATTCTTAAACCCCAAATATCTTCTGAGCTGATTTGTTTAAGAAATTCTGGGAAGGAAGATTTTCCTCATATTTTGACTTTACATTACAAGGGTAAATAAGGTTTTGTACCATGTCCTAAATCCTCCATTAGGCTAAAAATAAGCACGCACTGAAATAATCATATTAATCATACTGGACTGAAGGATGTGTATAAACAGGATTCACTTTTCTGGCACTCATTCAAATGTTCAGGTTACACAGTAGCAAGAAGAGTTTTCACTGGGATGAAATGCTCTACAAGCTGTACTTTGGTTGTACATAACTAGTTTAAAGTATTTTTATGTATCAGTTCAAATAAGAACTAATAATTATTCTGTGGGTGTAACTGGTATTCCTTTATCGTGGCTTAGTCTTAGCTGGGCCTGTAGATGGTGCTGTAATATCACTGATAATAGTAGCGGACCATGAGGAAATTCACTTTTGTCACTGGCCAATACCCAGCGCACGTCACAGAGCAGTCATAAAGTCCATGTTATCAGTCTCCATAAAACCAGCTGGTAGTACCAGTTCAGGTTTTATTGGAAACCTGTCTGGTTTACAGCATCTGAGTTTGCCTTCTTATTGTCCACGACAGCCAAATGATCATTTCCTAGAACAGATTGCTCTGAAAATACTCCACCGTAATAAAATAAGAGATTTTTTTATATTCCTGTAGAAAAAAAAAAAAAAAAATATTGTCATTTTAGTCTGGTACCTAAACAAACATTACTTTTATGTCAGCCATCTTTTAAAAAGTAGCCTTGTAGCCTAGGCTACAAATTCTTAGAATGTATCATGCAGTCTTTACAGTACATACTTTTGTAGTACTTTAAGCATCAAAAGCAGAACAAGAAAATAAATTTGGAATATTTACTAATAAACTTCATCAGTTCAGAATGAATTTATGTGTAAACTATGCCAAGAAAAATGTACATGTCTTCTATGTTAAACAATGGGTTGTGATGACTGAGCTGATTGCACTGAAATTATTTAATGGGTATTTCTGATTCAAAAGAAGTTTCACTTCCTGTGGATAGAGTTCCTGAGTTAGAAAACTCAATTTTCAAAATCACGTCTACAAAGCTTGAAGAAAGTGTACTTTCCTGGTCATTAAGGAGAGCACAGGAATAGACTGAACCTTTATCGAGACACTGTACTCAGTCCATTGTGCTTAATGTAAGAAGATATTTTTCAGTTCTTTGATCACCTCTCAGACTGGATTCTGAAATGAATTATAAGATACCTTATGTCATGGGATTTACAATGGAGTAGGTTCCTAGCACAGTTTTGTGAGATCCTCTTGACTAGACTGGAATTCACATCACTGGAATTGTGTGAACTTGTTTATACAAGCCAAGTTAGTTCACATCATTTGTCAATAATGGAGAGGATTTAATCTACAGTTTTCTCAAACACTGTAAAAAAGATCAGATGAGCCACTAAAAATATGTAGCTTTCAAACATGAAGTTAAACTGTTTCTTCATTGTCAAAGACTCAGAACCTTTTCATCACTTCCATCAGTTCTGGATTATACTGCTATGTTTTAAAGACAAGATTATGATGGCTACCAGGAAATTATGTGAGCAACAGACTTGGAAAATTTATTCCAGCATATTTGATGCATATGATGCATATGGCTGACTAGGAAAGCAATGATGTCTGCAGTGTTCTAAAATTAGTATACAAAGTGGTAAAAAGCTATGACTTTTTGATGACTTGCATTCTTCTTCAGTTATGCTCTCCCTATTTCTTTTAGTGGTTTCTGCTACACCAAATAGAGTAGTAGCTGAAAAAAATGTAGTTAAATATTGCCTCAAGGCAAGTACAGAAAAAAGTATTTAGACATGCATATTTTTTTTCACTGAGTTCTAATGTTCTTCCATTTTCTTCCATACCTTGAGCTCCTGTATTTTGTTTACATGGTCTATAAATCAGTTTTGTACTGCAGATCTCTGTCATATATAATGAGAACCATAGCTTTGAAATGTAGGAGTTATTTGTCATAACATGGAAGTAGCAGAAAAAGGGAAGCTACACTCAGCAGAGAAAACAGTGGAAAGCAAAATGAGTGATGCTGCACAGAGACTTTCCCAGTTCTCAGAATAGCGCTTTGTTGGGTATTTCTCTCATAATCAAAAGTTGCCAAAGGAAGAAAGAGCAACTGCTCTCTGCTATCCTCAGAGGTTCAAGTCATCTAAAACGCAGAGGCTCCAACTCTGAAATTCCATGACCACTTGCAAATTTCTTCCTTACTGTGAAAGCGATGAGATATTTTCAGCCTTTACATGACTGTCTGACATACAACATAGTGTGGTACTAGGAAGGGGAACAGAGAATTGAGAGCTGTAACAACACTAATGTGTGCTAAATTTAGAGATAAGCAGGTCATTATAAACAAAGGAGCAAGACCTTTGGAAAATCTGACAATATTTTAATATAAACTTGCTTATTCTTTATGATTAGGATTGAGGCAATGAAAATCTTATGGAAGTAATAAAGTATTCTACTGTTTTATTGATGGCAAAAGTAACAATCAGTTGGAAGTTTCTAACTAAATTTTGATGAATAAAGCACGTCCTTTTTACAAGCTGGGTGTTCACTTTGCCTGTGCATGTAGGAGAGTCCCTTCATTTACCTGTGTTGATGCTATCTCCATGGTCTTAGAAAAGAACTTTTCCCTTCAAACCCAACAACCAGTGAACTGAACCTGGGTTCCACACACCCCAAGATATTGCTTCACTTACTGAACCAGTACACACACTCTCCTACTTTTTTTTCTACTTTATATCTTCTATTTAAGGGCTGCAGAGGGGGAAACTATCAAATTTCAAATAAATTTAAAAGGTTTTGATTGTTTATTAGTGCAGTTGAAACACTATGAGTATAGGAAAAGTTTCCAGGAAACTGTCAGCATTAGCAAAATACCTAAGGTGTGTTCATGAAATCCTGTTAAGCTAAATTTCCTTCCTCTAGGAGGAAATTTCTTTCCTTCTTTCATATCTTGTTCCTGAAGTGTAGGAAATAATCAAATTCTCCTAACTTCTTATGCACGACTATGCAAATACCACAATTTAAAACTGTGCTTATGATTTCCTTCATTACAGAAGCTGCCATAGTCACTTTATTTCCTTATAGAAACAGTTACATCATAAGTTATTTATTCCCTTTTTTGTAAATAATAGTAAATGGTTTTTCTACTAGACAATTCAGATTATTGCTCACAAGGGCCATCAAGTTATAGATGCACTAGATGCACTAGATGCACTAAAGTGCAGCAGGAATAAAATATCTGCCACCTTAGAGCTTATGATGTGTCCAAAAATCTTGGAAATTTTAGTAGGCTGTAATTATTTTGCCACTGCAAGTGACTTTCGCAACTCACTGTGCAACAAGCTATTTAACTTTTGCCAGTCTGTTCTCGGGAATCAAAGGCATTAATTAAAATGCACTTTCTTGATATTTACAATGCCATCCTCCCATAAGCAGAAATGCATGGAGAAGAAATCCCTCTTCGGTGTGAACTTCAGCAACCAGGGTGAGAACTAGTTGGAGAAGCTTTTGAAATAGCCACGAAAAAATGTCACAGAAACATTCCTTCAGCTTTAAGGTGGTGCCTGTGTGTGTCTGAAGATATAAGGTAGGCTGTGGAACTATGAAGCTGTTAAATTTAAGTCAACTACAATTTCATTTTCCTCATGCTTATGTTCCCAGCTCTCCTTTTCTTCATCCAGTTTTAATTTAACCTTTATGACTTGTGTAAGAATATTTATGTGAAACTGAAACCCTAGCCTCTGTTAAGGGGACACATCCTGATCCAAACCCAATTCTCTGAGCAGTTTTAAATTTGGTATGGAACAAAAACAACCCCAGAGGATCTCTTCTGTGCACATACAATAAAATGTGCAAACCACTCTATAAAATAATACATAAACTTTATTTCCTACCTGTCTAACTGCACTGCGACATGATATACTTTACATTAGCTATTATTTCTGCAAATTCTCATTTTCTCTGTCAAATGATGCATGAAAGTGAGAATCACTACAGCTTAATGGAATAAGCCTCTTATCAGTGCTATATATCAAAGGCATCCCTCTCTGAACACCTAAGGACAGAGGGATCATAGGTTCTAAAACAATTTCACTTGAATTCACAATGGGTCTCTGGGTCTGAGGTTTTGCTGCTATTGTTTATTTTTCCCTTGCTGTGGGGACAGTGGTCAGTGTTGGGCTGTTATTTGCACTTTACAGGCTTGAGTGTGCTGGAGGTCAGCAGGGGGTTGCAGATCAGGAATGAAGCCAAGAGGGACTCTGTCTTAAAGAGGCACTAGATTTGTCTCTATTGCTCAAGTTTGGAAAAGAAAAAAAGTGTGTTTGAAATCATTTATATAATAATATAAATGACTGGTGTAACAGCATCGACATAATATGAATAATATAATAATTAATAATTGATGAAGAAGCCAAAAGGAGGCTAAAAGTAGTATTTTATATCCAAGGCTGTTGTCACATGGGCTATGCCCAAAGAACAGCAACACAGGTTTGGGGTAAGCTACAAGGAGTGATAAGGCAGGAGCGGGGAGAAGAAGAGAATTCAAGTCCATGACTACCTTGACCTGTGCTGATCTCCTCTGCATCTCTTCTGAGCCTGTGGTAACAGTATTTTGTATCTGCAGGACAGACAGCATGATTCAAGTACCACCCTGGAAGAGAGGCACACAGGTATATGAGGGCTTGTGTCTTTCATTAACGAAAATCACAGAGAGATATTCCCAATTTACCTTTGTAGAGGGCAGAGGCAAGTCCAGGGCTGTGTAAAAGGTCTCAAACCACACTGTAAGAATTAATTCAGAAAACTTCATACATGTCCTCTTTTTGCACATTGTTGAAAGCCAAACTTTAGCTGTCATTTTCTTTAATCATACGAAGCTTATGATGTTGTGGGAGAAAGTGAGTCTGACTCAAAGTGTTCAGCTGGTTGCCTACTATTACTTCCCTTTTCCAAGTCCCACTTTCATTGTAAAGCTGCATCTTAGCTAGCTCTTCGAGCTCTACAGAGACTTAGCTCATACAAACTCTGCTTCACCTTCTTAGTTGCACCCTCTTTTGAATTCAGTCAAGTGGTATTTGATTCTTTTTTCATGGGAAGATGATTATGTTATTATATTAACTTTCATATTATTAATAATTTATAGGATGCATTTCTTGTCTTGAGAAAAGGGCTGTGCCCACAACATAGTCTGTGCTCCAGAAATTTTGACTTCAATCCAATTTTTTTTTTGCAATTTCTTGGTTGTTCTGTGACACTGCATTTATTTGGGATGATTTTCTCTATCTTAGCAAATTCCAGCAGCATCCAGATGAATCAAAGAAAGAAAGAATTATTTCAGTGACATTTAACAAAGTTTGAAAAAACTAATAAAATTTGCTTATTTTTAAGAAGCTGGACAAACAGATTTGAAAAAGTTTCTGTCTTTGCAGCAGAGTAGTGCTTTAACGCTGTGCTCATGAGTATTCAGCTCACAGTTGAAGCAGTGTGAGCAAGAATGGGACACCTATGGAAAAGTGCTGACAGAGGCAGCTGTACAACTTCCTAGGTATGAAGGGACAGTACAGCTGGAGGCACAAAACTGATATTAATCCATTTTTTTCTTTGTGAGGCCATGAAGGTTTTATTTTTCTAACCCTTTATTCTCAGTTCAAAGAACATTTAACAAGGGCTGACTCGGTGAACCAATCTTTTTAGTGTGATTTACAAAATCACGTAATGAATCTTTAAAACTGGTGGTATAAATCGTCTCTTCAAAGTGTCATGAATTGCTGAATATTATATTATTTTCCAGTTTTAAAAGTTCTGAAGCAGAGAGCAAAACCAGCACTACATGATGAATGCTATCAATTACACAACACAAGATCACCACTTTGTCCTATATGTTACATGCAACTTTGGACCCTAAATAAAGAGGATTTGTAAAATGCAAATTCAAGAATAGTGCAAGCAGATTAATAAAAAAGGCTGAGTGTGATCATAGATGTTAGTAATAAAAACTGAAGTATTTCCATCATGTTTAATGACTTTGTCTATTTCAAACACTTGTGAACTTTGCTATTATATTGAAAATTATGAGTTATATTCTCTCCTATACACATCTACTTATATAAAGAAATGGCTGACAATCAACTCTCCTTTCAAAACCCACATTATCTCTACCTGCTTCCTCTGCAGGCAAAGGTGCCTTACCAATTCAAGGATAAGTGAGAATGCTGGAATAAGTAAAAGAAGTAGTGCACTTAGCAGAAACCATGGGAGACTGGTCGAAAATACCAGTCAGTCCACTCCATTAAACAAGAAAATAATAGATATATTTGGGAAAAAGTGCAAAACTACTCCATCCTCATCAGTACCTTAGCAAAATCCATGCTTGTCTCAATACCTCATTACAATATCATTGTAGCAGAGAAAGCATAACTCTATGATCAACCCAATTGTTCAAAGCCAATACTGCTCATACCCCATTTCCTTACTTGTGCAATTCTAAGGATTTTATACTGAAAATGAGATCAGAGTCTCATTTCCTAAAAAATAATAAAAAAAACCAAACAAGCCAAAACCAACAAATTGATGAAAGCCATAAAATGCAGTTTAAGGGGCACCAAATTGCAGGCACAAATCTGTTGAATAAGCAAAGAGTGCAGAAAATGAAGCCCATGTTTCATGGAGGATGTTTACCTGCCTTTCACTGTCAACAGATAACTGAGTCTGTTTTATTCTGGTTCATCTGCCTTTTCAGGAACCACACACTTGGATCAGCTTCTCAGTGCAAGTTATCAGTATTAGCTGGCAAATAGAATAATGAACACATTTTAAAACCTAGTTTAGATCCCAACTTCAGAAAAAAGAGTAAATCTCTGCCATGTTTCCCACCACTGACAATAAGAGGAGTCAGGAGAACAAGTCCGGCTGTGAACAAATGTATCTATGATATTTTCCAAAATAGATCCTATCCTTTCCCAGCCCTGTCTTCACTGATGACTTACTCTCCTTATGGTCAGCATTCTTTTCCATTGTGATCACATAATGAACACTTATTATTTGTACTGTAACAGAAAGTCTGCAGTTAGGTGCAAACATAAATGCTCTAAAATGTTGAAATCTATTTTTCCACCTTTTATTTAATGTCAGATAACAGTTTAATTCCATATAACATAGTGATACCCAAAAATAAACAAGAATGTCCACAGAGATGTTAATTTTGTATTAATATCACTGAAGTATTAGTTACATTGTTGTGTGTAACAGGCACAGGTCTGATTTTAACCGGAAAGAGATAAGTTATGGAGGAGCTTTGTATTGCTTCATTTATCAATATGATAATTTGTGGGAGAGGGGGAGACCAGAAGGAACCTGCACATATATTTTGAATAATAAACATACGTGATCAGAAAAATTCTTTGGAATTCAAGTAACAAACCAGTCATCAAAAGCCTTACAGGAGGATAAGCCTAAGGTGTGTTTTTTTCTAGTTATTATCAGTTATTACTTGAATTGTAGGTGACAAAAGAATCCTACATATTAAACAAAATTTTTGTTTGAAAATGCATCACATGTCCTTGGGATTTTTAGCTAGATATTCAGCTAGATTTTCAGCTAGCTAGATATACCCCAGTCCACCAAAAGCCCCTGTGCCAATGGGACTCCAGATGCTCCAGCAAGCCTAATCTTAGTTGGTTGTTTGAATTCTCTCTGTGCCAGCTGAGTCATTATCAGACAGTGGCCACATATGCCCTGTAGGATTCCTGTAACCCACCCTATTTTCACTTCTCTACTTTTCAATTTACTTCCCCATCTCTACTATCAGCTACCTTTTTGCCCCCTTTCCACCTCTTTATCCACTCTGTCTCCTAATTTCTAATCAGCTTCTGCCTCTGGTAAAGGCCACTAGAAACTCTTGATTCTCAATCAGATTACAAATCTTTTTCCAAAATTTCAATCAGATAGCCCAGGATTGTGTTTCCTCATGCCTGGCATGAAACACACCCGAGGGAAGGTGTGTACCTGCTCTCACAGGAGGGCTGCCAAATTTCACTTGTAGCTGCAATAGAAAAACATAAAAATCAATAGTTTCAAGGAGACGTAAATCTTTCTGTCAGGAGCTTCCCCTCAGCTGTGCCCAGGTCTCTGCCTGGTTCTAACCAAAGCCTTTTATCCTCCTGCCTTGCTCCAGGCATGCAGACAGTGCCTCTCTCCAAAATCCAGAAATAAGGAGTACGGATATAAAGCTGCTGTTCCTTTCCCTGACTTGCTGCGGTGACTAAACACTGATGACAGAAATTTTAAAAATGTAGAGATTTCCTTTTCCTCCATCCCTTTGATTTCAGCAGGTATTTATCAGGTGTTAGAGGATGTGCAACAAAGCATCAGTGTAAATTAACCAGGTTGAAGTAGAAAAATGAGTTACAGGCTTGTCACCTGAGCTGACCCCAATCTTGCTGTAAATCAAAACAAACAAACAATAAATAAAAGTGAAGACAGAGGATTTCCATTGCTTTACACTGGTGGATTTGGTCTCAAGCACTCAGTGCCTCACTGATACCACAGTGTGTGATGACTTCATGCCCATGCATAGAGATTAGCAAACTCGAGGGTTTGGTTTAACCTCACAGAAACATAAATTGGCATTTGGGATGGTCAGTGTTGTGGTGAGGGTATCTGCAACAAACCTTTAGGTCCCCTGGCTTCAGGGGAGGTGGCAAGAAAACAATTAGGAGTGGGAACAACGGTTGGCACCAGAAAAAGAACACTTTAATAATGGATAGAAGAAATTAGGGACGTGCCCCAAAACCGTGTGCAGTATCCAGGAGAATAATAACTCCATGGGGGTAGCCAACCAAAGACCAGAACAATGGAGGGTACAGCAATACCTCTAACCTTAGGGAAGGAACATCTAGCAAGATAACCATATAAGGAACACAACTAGCCAATAGGGGAACAGTTTAGGCTAACTAACATAACCTCAGGGCCTTCTGGGTAGAGGTTTCTAACTCAACTTAACTTAAAGGAAGGATACCCACAGCCTTGAATTTATTCCTGACTCATTGTAAACAAGAGCTGGCTGGCCTTGGGCCCTGCTGGCTCAGCTCCCACAGGACAATGGCAATCAAGCTGAGGGGCAGCAGGGTGAGAGCACCGGAGGGACTGATGACAGCAGGAAGAAGAGAAAGCAGCTCGCTGCAGTCAGGGGTGCTGCTCACTTGTGCCCCTCTGCTGTCCCTTTTTATCATCTCACGGACTGCCTCCTGCTATCCTCATTATTTGCATCTGTCACTATGACTATCACTCTTTTACCCCAAAATAATCTTTGCATTACCTGAATATGAGTGAGAAAGATCTACTTTTCTCCTAATGAGTTACCTGAGTGTGGATCACCCCTGGCTGGATTAGAAAGTGGAATGTACTGTTAGTTCTGACAGGAGAGAGCTTTCTGTGGTCCCTGAAAACAGCACAAGCACTCTATTAAATAAAGTATGATGAGACTTAATTTTTATTCCTAAGTGTACCAGCATGAATATCAGGCAAACCAGGACAGTAATTAATAATATCTGTAAACAATATTATTAGTTTTGATTACATTCATAACTCTGAACCACTACTGATGGAATTGCCAAAGTAAACAAGGGGGTTTTTTTTATTCTTCCTCCATGTTCATATAGCCCTGATTTCTTCAGTTGCTGACATTTTATAAATGTCATAGTTTATGAGGAAATAATAAAACCCCAGGTAACACCACACAACACCGTGACCTTTAGCTGAGGGATTGCTCTAAGTTCTTTAGTAAGCTCAGTAAAGAAATTTGGAGGTGAAAATTCAGGTTCTAGGAAGTAATTGAAGACTTCAAAGGTCACAAATTTTCTGTCTGTGAGTCAGAAATATCATTACTTTTCTAACCTGATGCTTGGGATTTGATTTTGCTGATGACCTACTTGAGCAAAAACTGATAAACAGCTTAAACTGAAAATGTGGAAATTTTCATTATTATTTGGAACTGAATTTGTTTATAGTGACCAGTATAATCAAACCTAAAGGCATTCCCACTATTAAAGTTTTTGCCTAGGAAGTAGATTTTGTGAATATTTCCACAACACTGTTTCCAGTAGATCCTCTTAACAGGTACACATTGGCATTTAATGAACCATTCCCAAAACACAGTTAGAGAAAAATGGATTTTGCTGATATTTAAAAAAGATTATCAAAATCTATTTGAAGACGTTTGAATTCTATCATAACTTCAATAGGTGTTTTGATATTTGAAGGTGTTATCATAACTTACCTGTCATGAAATTTGAGGAAGAATCCTCCTCTAGAAAGAATACCTCTTCCTCTTCCCATGAGCCTATGCATGTGTACCCCAGCAGAATTACACAGATTTTTAATCCCCAGACTTCAGGAATTGAGAAGAATGTGCCAGTAGAGTTTATACTCCTAGAAAATGGAATTGGACACAGAATGTCAAGCTCTTTAGATTTTCTAATAGGACAGACATTAAACCATTTCTCACCACTAAAACAGTTCCATCTAAAGCTGCATGAAACATGAAGCTACAGTAACCAGAAGCAGTAGAACTAAAAACCAGCTAAACAATTAATACTTAGCCAGCAAATCACTACGGTTAGAAAAAAAAGAGAAATAAAAATTAGCATATTGGATGTAGGTACTTGATAAAGTAAGTCAAGGCAGTGCAGACTTAAAATAACTGCAGTGATAGTGCTACAAAGGCAAGAACAGTCACAGTTTTTCTGTGTGCCTCATTTGAAATAAAAGCAGGAAGAACCAGCCATCCTCTGGGAATCTGTGGGATGGAAACTGTTTTAGGTAGTATAAGAAACATTGGACAACTTATTCCAAAATGAAGCATTACTAACCCCTGGAAAGGCAGGGAAGATATCCAATGTAAATGAGACATGTTTGTTGCAACGACATAAAATTTCATAGAGATTGGTGACACTGGAAAAAGTGAATGACAGGTCACTGCCACAGGACAGTTTTAATTTTGCTCAAATGGCCTTAAACCCACAATTTGTGCTTTAATACTCCTAGAATGAGATAGTGTAAATTATATCTTTGGGATAAAATTGGAAGTCTGAAATACACTCAGAACTTGTCCCAGACTATCACTTCAGCATGAGCATATGAGAGTTGTGGTTTAAGTCACTGAGTTTCTGCAAGAACATATCAAAAGAGATTTTCTTGCCTGGATGCATAGCTCCTTCCTACTCCATCTGTGACTTGCAATAGATTAATTCCTCACTTTCAGAAAAAAGTGGCAATACAGAACATAAGACAAGAAAGTAATTCACACTTGCCCCAGTCTAAGGTTTAAATGACTTCACTCAGCTCCTAAAGCATCTTGATCACGATTCAAATATCCCAACAATTGACAAGTGGTGAAATGAGTTGTTTGATCAAAGTCTGAAGTCAGCACTTTGCTGCAGAGTCTGCCATCTGTTCATGACTGTCATGCAAGGAACACACCAGCTTGCTGCTGGAATGGTGTGAACTGTGACACTACTGGCACACACACTTAGGAGCACTATTGTAATATTGGTTATTTTGTAAGAGAAGAGCAAGCCTTTGAGCAGCTTGCTATTTATAGCTCCAACGAGCTATAAATGTTAATGGTGGTGTGAGCACTGGGGGTCCCTGAACTCTCAAAGTCGTGCTGCATTTAGGTAAGAATTGTGAAGTCAGTTCTAAAATAAATATCAAAACCCCTCAAAAGTATTTTTAGCACATGGAGAAACATCTCAGTAGTGGGCCACTTGGTAATTGCACAGAGAAATTTTAGTGGTTTGATGAATTAATGTATCCTGTAAATATTGCAAAAAAAAGAGTAACCATTGCCTTACTATAGCTGTCTCTGAATTGTAGTGGTACCATTTTGTAAGATTTATCACAAAATATCACAAAGCCATCAAACTTCCCAGCTTCCTGTGTCATGCACTATAATCTCCTAATGCCTGAATTGTAGGAAGAAATTTCTGTAAAATCTCTCACCATGCTAAAAATTCCTCTTCTAAGTCCTTCTCCATTCACATTTTATGAGTGTTACTTTTTGGCAGCTCACACTTTCAAATTTATTAAGTCTAGTGTCATTTTTTTTTGTCCAAAGCTACAGTTTTTGCTCAGAGGGCTTTTGCATGTCATTGCTGCTCAGATGTCAGGAAAATGATCTATCACTACATCTCAGTCCTCCACTACCTACATATATAATGGATTTTAGAATAAAAGTTTCATCAGAAAAAAACTAGATGAAATCATAGATTTGCCTGTTAATAAGGGAACTCTTGCACTCCCATAGAATAATTAGGGGAAAGCCTATTTTATACCCAGATATAACTATCTCTTCCTTAAATCTTGAAAAAGAATTTTGCTATTATAGTTATCTACTCTTAGATGTAAAACCCATGCAAAATTATGATTGTACAATAAACAACATTACTACTGATAAATAATACAGGCTTTGCCAATGTAAAAAATGCATTTTTTTAAACTCAACATGCAATGATTATGAAAGACAGCATGAGATTTATCTCTACAGATTTTGCAGCGTGACTCATTCATAATAACCTTTAATACTCTCCAACAAAAATCTGCTAAAAATTATTCTGTCATAGAAAAGAATATTTTAAATACGCTTTGCACATCTAACACCAATTTATAAACTCATTTTTTCCAGAATTGTATTTTGCACTTGTATTGCTCACCTTAAAAAAAAATCAAATTTGGGGTGACCTCACAGACACCGCCAGTGTGAAGACCGTGTCACAGCTGTGACTGAATACAATATTTGCAGCAGATTTCCTATGTAGAGCAGCATGCGGAAAGTATTAATTAGAAGTTATTAGGAACCTAATCGGAGGGTCCTTTAGGAAAGGTCAGGTGAAAGCATTTCAAGGAGGAAATAGAATATGATGCCTCTCTGCTTCCCTCTTCCATCATTAAGCACTCATTACAAGACGTGATTAAGCAAAGTGTTTGAAATCCTGCAATGAGTTCCCTCAGTCTGTGCAGCAGCTGGTTAAAGATTGCTTTGCAGTAGATTGAGCCATCTAATGAGATGGTCTGATAAAGATTTCAAGCAGAAGGAATGGTGTTCCTCAAAAAATCCTCAGAGACTGAGTTTCATTCTGTGTTTTGATTTTTTTTTGTGTGAAGAAAGAAAATGATGAATTCCTACACAAACCCATTCATCCCCGAAGGAAATTAGCTTTGTAAGGGGCAGGGGTCAGGAAACTGGAATTCTCTATTCAAGATTCATTAGTAAGAGAATCTGTTCAAGGTATTTCATCATAGCTGTGGCAAGAACGAGGGGGAAAATATCCCTTATTCTCATTCTTGAGGAAATCTTGCAAAGAGTTGCTGCAGCAGCAAAGCAGTGCTCTGAAGCAGCATCAGGGAGACCTGAATTTTTCCTGTGAGCTATTGAGAGATCTTAAGGTGGGGAGATGGAGGTCTGATAACCCAGTTCCTATTAGGGCTCCTGTTTCAGAAGGCTGTGGATAGAAGTGGAAATCTCTGCTTATCTCCTCACTGATCCATTAAATCCTTCACTGGTTCACTGATCATCTTTGAGGATAACTTCAAAAAGTTACCGTGGTTTGTAGGAGTTAATGGTTTGATTCCCCAGTGCATTAGAGGTTTGGGGTTTTTTATTGCAAACGAGGCAGAAGCCAGCTGCTGTGGGATCCAGCCAGGCGAACGTCCCCTGGAAGTCACTTCAGTGACACTCCTGGCTGCAGTAACTTCTAGCTGGGGCTGTAAGAAACACAACCAAGGAAGAAGGGATGCACTTCGGACTCCTTCCTCAAGAAATTATTTTGAAAAAGGATGTCCTCTGTTGCCTGCTACAGGATTACAAAATAGATTTCAGGCTACTTGGCTGGTTCTCAGGCTGTGGAAAAGGGATGACTCCACGAACGCCACGTTCTTGGTGGCTCCAGTCACAAGTCTGACACATTAAAGCCTCCTCAGAGCTGCTGCTGCCTTTCCTCACCAAATCTACTGTGTCCTTACACCAAATCACAGATTTAAATCAGCTCCTCCAATCTCATGGTGTAGATGTAATTAAGTTCCTTCTTTTGGAAGTTACTAATTTCTGCACAAGACGTGTAAATATTTAGAAGAGTAGTCCTAAGAAGGGAAATGTGTGCTGCTGTCCTGTCCAGGTGCAAGGGAATGTTTGTAATGAAGTTGTTTTTATTTTTAATTTTATTTTCTTATTTTTTGCTACATTAAGCAAAAACCAGTTCAGATTGGTTTCCCTTGCTACCATGTACCTGTTCAGACAAAAATTGAAGGAAACTAAAAAACAACCACTTAAACTATCTGTTCAAAATAAATTTTTTTTGCAATATTGTGAAGTTTTCAAACCACTTTATTATAAAAATATCATAAGTAAGTGACATTGAAAGTTTCATTTGAAAAAAAATAAATGTAAAGTTTTAAAAGATGAAAAAAGTTATTTTGCACTTCTTATTTTTGCATTTTCCTCCAAGTAGAACAAAAATACTTGTGCATTCAGCTCTAGAAACTCATCAATACAGACCTATGGAGAAAAGGTATGCACGGAGCAGGCATTCTCCTGGCACATAACTTCATTCTCAGCTCACTCATAATTTATGAAGAAAAGAGCTTTCACTGTCTCTCTAATAGAACAGCCACTTCAGTACACATCATTTTGTCTGAAACAGTGAAATTACTCAGTCTCAGATGCACCACTGAAACAGCCATTACTGCTAAACGTTTGCAACAATTATTTTTGAATGATATTCAGAGATAAAGCAAAAAAATATAAAAGTCCCAAATCAATATAAAGATTTTAAAAAAGCTTCATTCTTTGGTTAAGAGTTTTCAATTGCTGGCAGCAGCAAACTTTTTTTTTCTGGAGAAGCACCTTTGTCTTTCTCTCTATTACGTTAAGATCTGTATCCCATCTTCCTCTCCAAATGATAATTCATATTTCCAGATTTTTCCTCAGAGTTGTTTGCACAACAAGAATTCCACTTGACTAGGATTCTGAGAATTTAAAATATGGTTTTGCTCTGATTCTAAAAGAAAACATTATAAACTCCATAAAGGAAATACATTTAGCCAAAGACAATTTGTTTTGCTCCAAGCAGATGATTTTTAAACTTTATATTTGGTATTATAACACCAAATATATTCTATATAATATACTATATATATATATAGGAAATACATAATATTCGTATTATAAGTTTAAAAAATAAAAATAAAAAACTTGCTCTCAAAAAATCTTACACAGTTTGTAACATGTTTTAACATAAAATAATGAAGGTTTCAAGGCCCTTTTCCTATTTTCAGATGTTTATTTTTTCTTGAAGCACGTTTCTAAGGATAAACCCCTCCCTTCAATTTAAGATTTTGATTTAATATGAGCCTCACAGAAATAGCTGTGATGCATTTCCTATCTGCCCTCAGTGAGGAACTCCTGCCACTGTGGGCTTGGTGCAGTGGAGTGTCCAGTTTAGGGTGTCCTGTACCGACACAGCCACACCAGAGGTGCAGCTGTCCCCTGCCAGGTTGGGCTGATTTCCAGATTTCTTATGGGAAACCTGGGTGTACCCTTAACAATATCCCATTCTCTGCTGGCTCAACACTGTCGGAATTCCGATATCCTGCAAGAATTCCCAGGTATGGGGTCCCTGGTGAGGATTTCACTTAGGGCAAGTCACAGAACCAGCCTGACAAGTTTCATGTGGACAAAGTTACTGTTAGATCTTTCCAGTGATTCTTAAATATTCTGGAGGTATCACTGTGTGAATGTCAAAGCAAAGTGCAACAAGAAAAATGTTTGTCTATTCCACACAATGCTGTTATTACATTGATTTTTTTCCCTCCCAATTTCCTCTGTTTTGGAAATCACTTAAAGTCCTTCATGTTTCAAACATCACACCCCACGCTCTTCTGAGTGACGAGTCCGTCTCCTTCATAAAGTTCCTTGTTTTACTTAATACAAAAGCATAGCCAGCACCAAGATATTGGCAGTGGGAATGGCTTTTCAGCCATATCTTAATGCATTTAAAGCGTTTTTAATGGTTTGTTATCAATATTTATGTATAAACTAGATATTCTAAAAATATCTATACTTACCCTTTCAAAAAGCATTTGGATTCTTTGACTATTATTCAGGGAGCATCAGGCACTGATGTGCATACACATATTTACTGTGCTCCATCATCACTGCATTCAGGTATGCTACACTTTTTATTTATTTGCAAACCTTGTGCAAATTCAGTAGTCCAGAATAAAGGACTGTATGAACAGAGCTTGGTTCTGTGCAAAACACCAGCTCTGGCCCTTATCCAACAACACAGGGAAATAAAATGCATGTCCTGTGCAATCACACACTCATCTGTTTGCCTTAAAATTATACATGTGAAGCGAATTATGAAAAGTTACAAATTTGGAATAAAACAACAAAAACAACCCTTTTTTCCCCCAAATTATGATTAAGCATCCTCCTCCTTCCAGGAACTGCTCACTAATAATGCAGCCTGCCCATGGGAACATTCCAAAGAGCACAGTTCTCTCAGTGCCGTACACCAAACCTTTCATATTGCAGCAGTAACCTACGTGTCCTCCTTCAGCTCTATCTAAAGCTGACCATGCATGGAGTGCCAACAGGAAATCCAGCTTAATTATTTTATTGCTTTGGTTTTTCTTAAGCCATTGGAAATTTGCTAGTATCAGTTCAGATACTCAGGTATCTCAGGTCAGAATCTTTACACCAAGAGAGGATAAGATCCATCCTTGAAACATTAAATACTTGGAGATTCTGCCATAAATCAGGAAAACCTTTTGTTCCTTCACTACCCTTCACCTAAAGTAAAGATTTATAATGGGCCACCAAAGAGAGTGTGAACAGAGTCTATAAAGGTACAGCTCCTTCATAGCAGCTTTTAAATGTTTACTTCTTAATCCACAACAATCTGGAGACAGAGGATGCTATGTTTCCATGTACAGGCTTCTGACAAACATGAACAATTTAGTCCCATTCTCTACTTCCACTGTTCTTCCAAGACAATTTTTTTTTCCATTAAAATCCCAATTTTTACCTAGTGTGCTTCCACCTGTCCATATAATTTTCTTCACATGCCTGTCTACACCTCCTCTCCAGAAATACAAGCTGCTTTTTCATTTGGCTGCTGTATTGCACTTTGGGAATGTTCTCTATTGTGCCTGCAATGTCTTGGATTTTTGCAGTGTTCTGTTATGCCATGAGGACAAGCCTTGATACCGTAGTGCTGTCCCAAAGTGAATGATCAGGACCCTTTCAAACAGGTCTCTCTCATGTCTGTCACAAAACAGAAGCCATTCGCTGGGTAGAAGATGAAACCAACTGTACTAGGAATGGTTTGTTCCACAATTTCACAATGTGACGAGTCCTGTCAAAGTGAGGATAATTTTCAGTTATCAAGGTAACCTGTAATCTAAATAGTGATTAGGCACTCCAAAGAGAATGGCTCATCAGTTACATCCTTGGAGTTAGAAGCAAATTCAGAGTGGTTTTAAAAAGGTCCAGTTTTTAAACTTGGGAGGAGAATTTCCCTCTATTTCAGAAGGACAATGAGTGCACCCCATGACCACTCATCTTAATTATGAGAGGCACTCATTGCTTTAAAACTCCAAGAATCTTATTTCTCCACAGAAAACAAGGCAAGTGTTCTATTAGCCTCAAGAATTATAATCTTGTCATTAATGCTTTTATCTACAGAGTTTAGGCTGCTTTATTTTATTTCACATAAACCAACACATCACAGGTTTGACAGGGGTTGTATTGAGCAGACAGACACACATCTTCTTTTAGACAGATTAATGAGAGGTTTTCTAAAGGAGAGAGAGCTCATTTAGGAATTATGTCTGAGGCTGTATTGCAAAGTCTTGTCTGTACGAGTACATTAAAGGTGATAAAATATTTAGAACTACTTTAATGAATCTATTCTTATCTCTAAAAGAAAAACAGAGGGAGGCAATTCATGCAGTTGGTGCTTAATGGAAGAGGTTTATGTTTTGATGTGTACTGTTTTGTTAACCTCCCTCTAGTTAATTCATTATCTATTACTGAAAAGGCCTCTCACAAGATACGGTAAGAGACTTTCTCCTGTAAGCCAGGCCCAATAATTAGCAGAGAGAGCTGCCCTGGGTTGATACTACCACCAGCAGCACCAGTCATGCTTCTCTGTGTCATCTACTCAAGATCTTACAGGTGCAGCCATTTGTCAACCCTTTCTTTTACAGAAGAAAAAAAAATAAAGTGGAAAAACTGCAGATAAAGTAGTGCAAACACTGTGCAAAAACTGCAGATAAAATAAAAGAGCACGCTGACTTAAGTAAAAGGGTTTTTCATTAGCTTTTGTTAAAAATATGAAGCTTTTTCATTAGCTTCAGTGGCAGTGTTTTTATTCTAAAGCATATTTTACTGGAAGAACTGCCAAATTTGCCTATATTTTAACTGAGAAGGACTGGAAAAAGCAATTCCTTTTCCTCTCATTTGGCTCATTCTCTTTCAATGATGTGTTTTCTGGTGTTTAAAAGTCATACTTTTTAAAATTTACACTATATTTATTCCCTATTTTTATTAATTTTCACCAATGATGCATGAGACACTAGATTTTCTATCTAAATATTACTGGATTCTTTTCTATGTGACAGAAATGTCTTAATGGCAACGAAAACCATATTTTTTCACATTAGAGCAAAGCATGCTATATCAGTAAAGCAAGAGACTGAGAGTTAAATGATTGGGGTCATTGAGCAACTGTGGGCAAATCATTTAGAACAACCTTCCCCAAGTCATTAAACCAGACACCCAATTTAGATTTCACATATACAACATCCATGAAAATCAGGTCAGTCCTCTGCAGTGCCCCTATCCCAGTTTATCATACAAGCTTTGCGAGATAATGGTAATCTCTGTGACAGTATTTCTCCCTATCTAAGATTAAAAATGTTTTGGGTCTTTCACAAATGTATCTAATATGGGTTAGCTAATTAATTTAATGCACAACTATTACTACTAAGTTATTAAACCTCTTAAAGATCCACAGACTAAAACTGCTAGTGAAACTCTGTCCTTAAGAAGCTGGTACTAAGAAATGTGCAGTTGCTGGAAGCAGCTCTAGCGAGGTTCTAATGAGGTCCCAACATACATCCCTCACTTCTCACTGGGTATAATAATCCATTTGGATTGGAAAAAGAATGGTAACAAGTTTTTCTTCTTTCATGATTACAAGCAAAAAGGGTGAAAATATACTGCTCATCCTGTTGCTGCAAAATGTGACACTGAATGACTGGCAACTGCATTTCTGTGTGAAAGAAGGCATTAAAGGTTTAGAAAGATTAGAGAAGAAGCTGATTTAGTGTGTAACATTATCCTCTGACCTACTACATATAATGAGTAATGTACTCTAAAATTAGAGAGCATGTCCAGGCAGGATGTGAAAAGGTTATGTCTGAATGATGCAGCATTATTAATTGCTGACTATTCGAGGCAGATTCCAACAAAGACATTTCCTGTATCTTTTAAGCTCTTTGTCTCCCACTTTCTACAAATATGCAGTTATAGAGAAAAATATTTTCTACAACTTTGTTGAAGTCATGGGACTTTACCTAACTAGTGACTTTTTGAAAAAAGAGCCAAAACCAGCTGCTGTCATAAAAAGTCTGGGTTTTGCAAGTTTAAAATTCAAAGTTGAATACTGTAGGTCCTCCTTTTACATGCCCTACTCCTCATTTAGCAAGCAGAGACCTTATCTGTATCATACAGATCAGTTTGGCCTCAAGCAGGCTGTGCTCACGAGTTATCAGTGTAATAATGTCTAATTAGTTTGCAAGTGCCTACAAAACTGAAGAATACCCAGGTTAAGTCATATCAAAGATAATGACCTTGACCAGAACTTTAGAACTACACCTCACACTGAAAAGCCTTTGATGCACAGGCTGAAGGAGACTCCAGTTCATTTTTTCCGCAGTTGAACTGTCTTTGCTGAGCCAACACAGCAGAGAAGTCATTCCCCACTTCTATTATCAAACAAGAACTTGAAAAACAAATGCAAAAGTTGTAGCAGCTTCTTAGAAGTATTTTTTGAACACTAACCAGTGCTTAGCATCCCAACACACTAAATGAGATCTCTCCTCCCTATTTCCTCTTATACCAGATACTTGCAAGAGCAGCACTTCAAAATTTTTTAAACTCTCTCTTTTCACTTTGAAATTAAACCCCAAAACTTTCTGTCAAACCAACTCATTAGTATTAAAAGACTCTCCACAGCTAAAAGCTGTGGATATATTTAGCACATCGTGAGGGCACACTGTTAATTGTTTATAGCAGTGGAGATGATTTTCTTGTTTACTTTCCTGATCACCACTTGCACAAAAAAATTCAGAATGGTTATTGCATTATATAAAACTGTGTTCAATAAAGCCTTTTTTAAACTTTTTTTTCCTAATGTACATTGGACATAGCTAATGTGAAATCTGCATACTAGTGTCACAACCCTAGTTGTGTTTCCATGAAATTGATTCAAATATCATATATAACCAGAAACTATAGAAGTGAAAGAAAATTATTCTTCCTGGCTGAGGTAGGTCAGCTCTATCCCAGATGAGCCATCTTAACTCTTCTGAGATGCAAATAATATTTGAGGATTCTTCCATGAGAAATGGAAGAAACATATAAGTATTTTTGTCCCTGTACTAGGTCATGCAGTATTTAGGTATTATTTCTGTAATTTACCACATTACATAATGCAGTGTTGGAAACCATCAATGAGACAGTCAAGGGAAAATATGCCACTGTTTCATGATCCTTTAGCTGACATGGTAGACTGGGTTCTCTGATAATTAACCATGTGATCTTGTTTTAAAAGGCAGTTGAATGGAAACAGTTCCCTGAAAAAAACACCCATAGGAAAAAAAAGCAGCTGAGAAGGAAACACCATAAAGTCATGTCCTAGGTTACAATGTAAGATGTGCCCAAAGTCTGTATTCTATCCCCATCTTCATGAACTGTTGAAACCAGGTGGGGCAGTGTTTCCCTTGCCCCCTCCCTCTGGGAGTTATCTCTGTTTAATGGGCCATCAAGGACCCACTGCATGACTCATAGAATGAGATCAGCCCATTGTGAAATGCTCCACCCAGAGGGAGGAGCCAAGCATTCCCATCTGGATAAATCCAGGGTTTGGGACAGCACTGGCAGCCTTACCCACTGGACTCCCAGAGGACAAGAGCTACCAAACCTTTCTACAGGATCACTGCTTTGACAAGACCATTTCATCTGGACTGCTACTACCACCCTGACTAACAGGGTGTCAGCTTGTATTCTGACTCTGTCAGTGGCTTTTTGTACTATTGCATTTATTTTATTTTACTTTTTTTCCCCCTCCTATTAAATTGTATTTCTGACTTAGAGTCTCTCACTGGTTTTGCTTTCAAACCAGTACAAGTAGCAACTTACATCTACAAGTCAAAGGCATCACCGAGACTTCAACATCTAAACAGGCAAGAGCTTCAGAACCTGCCCTCCTCTTCAAATCCCAATACCCAACAAGCAAGAGACTGAAGTACTTTTGTATATTAGAACAGAGAGAGCTTTTAAAAATTAACATAGAAGTGTGTAATGCAGAAAAGTGCCTACTAGCCTTGGGAAGCACAGAGGATAAATTACAGCAATACGATTACTTTGGTTTTTATTAATATAGTTTGGCACATGGTAGTATCTGAGTTAGGCTTAGATTTTCTTTCTTCCTCTAAACTGAGGCTAGGGTGAATGTGTTGCCGTGTAGCATCATTCACTACCAGAAGCACTGGAAGACATATTAACAACTAATACATATACTTTGTCAGATACAATGTGAACAGACATAAAACTCAATAAAAAGAATGCTGTCAACAGTTCATGCTGAGCTTCCAAGGCACGAACCCTTTTTGTTTCCAGACACGGACTTTTTTTTTGCATTATAAATATTCCAGAGTACAAAGCAGCAAGGATTCAGTACTGCTTGGAATACTCAGAGCCAAGGGTTTGCACAACACGAGTCACTGTCATAAAAACCCACCATGCAAATTTCAGACAAAATAGAATGAGGAGCTGAACTGAAAGCACAGGAAGGGAAACCCACACGTGCAGCATGGGCACACCGTAGTGGAGATTCCCACCAGTTTTTTTATTAGGTAGTGTTTTTTACAGGAGTGTTTTACAGGGTAGTGCTGCCTTTGAGGACAAGCACTTGATCTAATCTAGGCAGCAAAGCTGCAGCACAAGAGTGCACCCCACTCTCCCCAGCATGAGGAGCCTCTGCCAGTGAGGGAGCAAAAAAACTGAGCACCACCACTCCAAACGGGAGAGAGAGGGAAACAGTGAATTGCTGAAAGCTGGAAAAAGGACTCCCATGCAACAACTGTCCTTGCCTCAGACCAAGCTCCAGCACTGCCCAGCTGGTTTTATACAGGGCAAAGATGATACTCATTTTTTAAGACATAGCACACTTACAAGAAATTACAATCAGTATAGGGTAAGGAGTGACAACTTGCCTGTCCTGAAACATTAAAACAAAACCCAAAATCTTTGACTGCAAAAGTAACTGTGAGGCCCATTTTAATATATGGGTATTAGTGTTGGACATTTTTCAGTAATGGCCATCTGCCTCTGTCCATGACTTCATGGGATAGGTTCCTAACTCCCACTAACACCTACAGAGATACAAACAGAACTACACCAGTGTGGGAAGGGGTTTACCAAGTGGAGACCAGATTTTAAAGTGGTGATACCACCCAAACCTGCCCTGTGCTCCTGATGGGCCAAGCCTAGCACTGACAGCCCCTTTCTGCAGTGATTTTGTCACTAATTGGCTTCAAATCATATTTAGTCAGCTTAACACCAAAATACCGTCTGACAATTCCACAAGTGCTGTGTCCCTCAGCATCCAAACACTGGTTAATTGTCACATCTGACAATGCTGAGATGAAACAACTGCTTTTACACAATTTAAATTGCATCTTCGGATTGCTTTAAAAACAAAAAACAAAAACCCACCCCAAACCACAAAAAGCCCAGAGAGGGGAAAAAACCCAAACCAAAATAAAACAAAAAACCCAACCCAACCAACCAACCAACAGCCCAAACAGCTCCAGAAAGAAACTGGTCAGATAGAAAAGAAAGATTGATGGTAATACTAAAAATTCTGTGATAAGAGAGTGCTGTAAAGTAGGAATTGCTATTTTCATTCTGGAGTTTAGATCAGATTTTAAAACTTTAGATTGCATGTCACTGAATATTGGGGTTTTAGACCCGTGGCCACATAACTGTCCATTTGTGCACTTGCAGGCTTACAAAACCCCAGGTGAAATAAAACAAGTGCAGTTTCTTTGGATCCTTCACAATCCACTGAGGATTCTTCATGCTGTTCCACAAAATTTAAGGTTGAAAGAACATGAGATCCATGTAAGAGGAAATTTATTGGTATTTATAAATGAGAACCTTAATTTTCATATCTTTATCTAAAGAATGTTTAAAAATGGTGATAAAAAACCCCAAGTCCATAAATCTGGATTCAGAACAATAAATCTCCTGGCAATGATCCACAGATAATTAAAAAAAAATTCTCATCAGTTTCAACAAACTGTAAATCAGGCTTGAGTATATTTGTAGATGTATAAACTCTTACATGCATTTCCATAGATATGCATCTTTTTTTATCTGTATTTTTATACATTCAGAAGATGAAAGAAGTGGGAAATTCTACTTTCTGCATTTTTTCCCCATTTATTTTCTCTCTCTTGCTAATCAGTTCCCAGTGATCTGACTGTGAAAATGTCACCTTAATTTTCACCAATGAGATTTTATTTCTAATACAGTCTCACAGATCTGGAGTGAGTAGGGAAAACTAAATGAATCACCAGTTCTGAATGCAAAAGAAACCTCAGACATGCCAGGTCCTATTAAAGACCCCTAGTCTTAACAGGAATGGAAGATTCTTTTGCCTTTCACAAATTTTTTCTTTAATTAAACACTCAACCTAATAGGTCACACAACTCTAGAGATTTTTTTTTCAAGTCTACTGCCTGTTTTACATTCAAAAAATACAGGAAATTGTATTTTTGCTTATGAGTTCACAAAGCTCCTGGCATAATGGGAATACAAAAACAAAATGTATGCTCTTTCCCTGAGCACTGGGGTTTGCATAACGTGTTTTACATATTAAGCAACACTGACAAAGTGATATTTTTAATCTCCCCACAAAACACAGGCCAGTGTTCCCAGTTGCCCTATGAGCTGCCTTTCTCTGAGCAGTTCCAGTAGCATTATTGCAATTCCATATGCGTAGGTGGCTATAATTCAGATCAGCTGATTAGAGTTGTTTTTCTAGCTGCTGGTATGAAATCTTCCCAATAAAAAAAAAACCACCAACAAAGTCCTACCTTAAAAACCTGAAAGATTAGGTCCAGCTAGGCAATAAAAATCTAATTGAGCAAGAATTGAGAAAGATAAAGGATGCCATGAAAATCAGTTTGCATCTTCTTTTTAATGTAGAAATTCAGCTCTGATGGTCTTCTGACATTTCTAAACTAACTGGGAAAATAGAAAAAATGGGAGAAATATGATTGTATTTTAAAGCATAACCTAAAATCCACCTCATGCAGTTATTTTTTGGTTTTGTTTCAGCTTGGGTTTTAGTTTGTTTTTTTCCTGTAAGAAATATTTTATGAATAGAATTGATTTCTTTAGAAATATGCCACTAATGGCATTTTAATTACATTTATAATACAGAACAAAGCTAATTAAAGATGGCAAAAAAATTGATTTTTACCACTGCTATCTTTATACAGCAATAGATAACTGCAACTTCACCAATATGTAATTTTAATTTACTACCGTCCATTTTATCAAGCAGACTATAATTTTGTGAGATGTGATTTCCATTGCGGTTTCTGCTGTGTACAATAAACCACTTATCACTGAGAAGGTAAACTACATGCAGGCTCACAAATTGGAAGACACTTAAATCTTTGCATTTTGCCAAATTTATTTTGTACCTTCATTAGTGGCAGGCGGCGTTATTCTGCCTGCGTCACTGCATCCAACACAACCAAACCCATGGTTTGAACACAGCATTTTCAAAGAATATTTTCTTTTCAAATACTTGCTATGAACTCAACCTCATCCAGTTTAGAAAAAGGGAAGACTTTTCAGCAGTCCACTTGAAATTGGAGGAGCGTGGAAATTAGCTATCAGCAGGAAAATCAAGTGGTTTCTGGATTTTCTCCGTGTACAATAAGAGGAAGCAGCACATCTGTTATGTTAAAAACAAAGTAAGGCAAAGATCCAACTCATCAGCATACACAGCAGCCTCACTGTAATAGGGGGGTGAGGCTGTTATTGATGAAGCAATTTATTTCTAAGGACACATGTGACTTTGCATTTCATAGATAGCAGGATTTAATAATAACTGTATCTCCCCACAAGTAATTGAACATAATTCTGTCATTTTTATCAACAGGGGTGTAATGTTGTCATGTTCCAGTTCCAAGGAATATAACATTAACTTATTACCAAATAGTCTACATCGAGTTAATTAGACCTAATAGCTGAGTTAAGTGATAGCACTTAGTATTTATGGCATCATGCGCCTATACTCAAATTCTGCAGGCTCTTAATTTGCCTGTAAATGCTTTGTTTGGGATACTCTGGGATTTTCTACTTTACTGCTAAGTGGTGAATCACAGTTTCCTCAGGCCTCAATGAGTTCAGTCAGTTTTAAGGAAGCTTTTTGCCCTCCCTCACTTGGCCTACCGTTGTTAAAGGACAGGGTCTGTAAAATGACAGCCTTTGCCATTTCTGAGCTCTTTAACCCCTCTCCAGCACACTGTTAATCCATCACTTTCCAAGGGATCATATGAGGCTCTCCAGCCAGACATTCCCAGCAGTACAGCTGAAATACCCCTGTAGAAAATCAGGATTTTCTGCACAGTACAAAGGACACAGAATGAAACCAGCAAGTTTTCCTTTAGCATTTGTCGCCTCTAAGGACTTAAGCCAATGCTGTGGCTGGACACGGTTTAGGAAAGTTGTGCTCAGAACCCAGGCAGAACTCAGAAGAAATGTAATGAAAGAAACGTAGCTAACCAAGTCTGGTACTGCCTGTTCTCACTAGCTACACAGAATTATTATTTTTATAAAAGGGAAGAAAAGAAAGCTCAATACAATTAGAGGACACAGAATTGGAGAAGAGTTGAGGTTGGAAGAAGCCCCTGCTCAAGCAGGGTCACCTGGAGCAGATTTCGTGTTGCATCTTATGTGCTTTACAGATGACAAAGCATCAATCCTGCAAGCCTCTACACTTGTAAGCCTGCTGAAGGCTTTAGAATCTTTGCAGCAGATTTCACCTAAGCTCATCTCACCCAACTGCTTCTTGAATTGAGATAATTTTATAACTCAGGCAAACACTAGAAGTAATTATGAGAACAACATGCTAAAAGGAAAGAATTCTGAGAACAACATGCTGAAAGCAAACCCCTACATTGCTTTATCAGGATGAGCAAGAACCAGTTAATTACACAGCTCCCAAATGTCATCCTTCTGTTATTTTAGCTTGCTTTGTAAGAATGCTGGCTTTTTCTAACTGACTAGAGGTGAAGGGTCAGGCTTTGCTATGCTCCATATATGCATCAAAAAATAAAACACATTTCTGATCATCACTGTGCACTTGGGGGCTACAGAAGATGTGTCTAAAGCATTACTGGCTTCTGTGAGGGGTGAATGAATCCCCCTAAAATCAGAAGCTCTAGGGACCTGAAATTCAGCATTAGAACCTTTTGTCCCTAACTGCAACCAAGGACTGACCCAAGGACAGCGTTATGCAGTTAGGCCTAAAAACTAACACACTATGGATGTCAAAACCTCAGAGAAGCAGCAGCCAAAGGCTCAGGTATTGTAGAAAAACCTCCTCTTAACATCTCACTTCCAAAAACAAAGTGAGAAAAACAAAGTGAAACAAAGTGTTTTCCTGCAAACTGGAGAGGTAAACCATGTTTGCTGTTCTAAGGGGACAGCAACATTTTGCATTTATTATGTAGCCATAGGGTTACGAAAAATAAGTGTCTTGATTTACATTTGCTACAGTGCATATTCTCACAGGCCTGAGTAAGGAAAAATCATTAGGGCATTGAGACCATTCAAAAATTCCATTTCACTGCAGATATCCTCTTTTTCCAAGGGTAGGCTCTTATCACATGTTGTTTCCTCATCTGCATATCCATGAAATACCCAGGTCAGAGCTATATACAACAGTTAAGCAGCATAAAGACATAATTAAAAATTTAAATCTCAATAAATACCAAATGTATTTAGAGCACACACTTAAATTTTCTTGTCAAGTGGTCTTCAAAAACTGCAATGATATGAACAGAACCACAAGAAAGCCTGAAATGCCAGATTGATTTAATCTGGAAAAGTGAGGATATCTGCCTCTGAAATTTGATGCAGTCTCTCAGTTATACCTAATGGACATTTGCTTTCACAGAATAAAAAATTACCTCAGAGTGATGTGTCTATGGAAATTCCTGACACAAGGTGCTCATTTAGGACACAAAACATTTCTAAAACCTGTTAAGTAACAGGAAACTGAGTAATGCACTGTTTAAAGGTTTAGACTAAAATTCAGAAAAACCCCTTACAATACATTATATACAAATGGCTAGGGAATTTGTTTTTGAAAAAAGGGAGGATTTAATGTTTAAAAACTACATTATGTTTATATCAAAATACTTTTGGCATGGTTCTCTGACTTCAACAGTGATGTACATACATCAAAACAGAAATCCACCTCTCTTCTTAACAGCTTGCCACTCACTCACTTGGTGCTGCAGATGGTACCAGAATGTTTTCGTAAATATCTAAGCTTCTCTAAGACAGAAGAGATGAAACAGCCTTTCTTCACCAGGAATCAACCTAAGTTTAGCTTTCAATTGTGACCTTTTGTATTTTCAACAACTGAGGAATAGGGAAAATTTGTGTTTCATCTCTGTGTTTTTTCATCTCCATTTTCCTTTTGAAGTATAAAGACAAATTCCAGTCAGTGTAATATGCTAATGGCTCATTACATCTCCAGGCTAGGCAATGCTCCAGCTGCACAGCATTATATGGGTCTGCTGGTTCCCAAATTAATGGAAAGATTTTGATGTGGAATCCTGTAATGTTGACTTTGCTGTTCTTCGAGTGAAAGCTGTGTTGTTGTCTCTAGTGTGATACTCACTCAGACTATCACAGAAACACAGGAACATTTAGGTCAGAAAAGAACTTTAAGATCACTTTAAGGCCAATAATTACCCCAGCACTGCCCTGGTCACCATCAAACCATGTCCCTCAGTGCCACAGCTGTACCTCTTTCAAACTCCTCCAGGATGGTGATTCCAGCCCTTCCCTGGGCAGCCTGCTCCAATGCTGGATGACCCTTTTGCTGTAGAAATCTGGGAGAAGAGACCAACCCGTGGGGTTATTGTGACTCAGGTGCAGGATCAGGCACTAGGCCTTGTTGAATTTGACAGAGCTGATCTTGGCCCATGCTTCCAGCCTGTCCTGGTCCAAACCAGCCCCTCGGGATACAACAGCTGTTGTTTGCCACCTTGGAGAACATTCTATAACTCCAAAGTACATCAGAAGCATTAGGAGAATTCACTGCATGGGCCAACCAAATGTGAATGAGAAAGGGGGGATTTTGCTGTGATATCTGGCAATATCTGAGAAAAAGTGAATCCCTTCAACATTTCCTTTTCCATCTGAAGGAGTGAGAAAACTGACCAGCTTTAGAAGTTTGTCAGCTGACACTCAAACACAGGTAACAAAACACAGGATGACACTAAAACTTGTTTTGGTGTAAGGAAGCTGGGACTGGTGAAGGTGTTTTGAATGTAAAATGTTCAGTTCACTGCTTAAAATTCATAGGGAAAAACATTACAATCATGCAGGGGCTCTTTGATGGACTGTGTGAAATGAATAGGTGTTAGCTATTGATTTATGATGGAAAACAGACAGTTCTCCCTATTAAATATCACAATCTGGTTACTGCTTGTCCTGTTCTGATTTTTAATAGGATTGACACAAGCTTAAAGAGATTTAAACTTTAAATAAATAATAAAAAATGTATAACCATGTGCAATATTTGATTTATAAGACTTGAAAATGCAACAGAAATTGTAAAATAAGGACTCCTAGCTTCTATTTGCAGTAGTGGAATGAAATTTACTGCATAACATTCATCAGAAAAAAATAAAATCTGTTAACAATTGTGACTATCAACCATTAATTCAACCATTAAATCGTAGAAAAAGAATGATTCTGTAATGAAAGCAAAAACATTGTGATCTACTTGGCTTCCTGCCTAGTCACAATGGTCCATCAAAAGTAAAAGTGTTATGAAATAAATGAATCTTTGATTTAATGGCTCTTAGAGACTGCATCTTCCATCTCTAGAAATGAAAACCAAGTAGTGTTATTACAGAAACGATATTACCAAGTACTACAGTAGAACAGCCCCTGCTCTATCAGACATTAAGGACAAACAGCAGCACAGGGAGTCAAACTTTATCCCAACTTTGGGCATAGATTAACCACTGGTCATCTATGATGAGAATTGCTTCAGCATGGCCACTCTTGCATGGCAGGAGAGGACAACCAAGAAAAAAGCACAAATAAGATAAGCTATGCGATGAATAAAACCAAGATACTCAATGGAGAAAATTACAAAATGATAACAAAGTAGTCTGTCAGTCCAGAAAGTTCAGAGAGCCACACACAAGAAATGTATGAAAATGTCTGCCCTCTGGTAGAACAGTCACTCATACCTGAAGTTATAGTCCTCAAAATATCTAACCATCGTCTACTCAATACTAGAATCTAGGTGAAGGTATCTAAAAATCCATTAAATTACTTTCTCTCAACAAGCATCAAAAATTTGCCTTTTAGGCTTGAAAAGAAATGCACTATGATATAGATGAGCAGCTTCAAGGAAAATCAGCATTCAAAAGAAAACTTAGGCAAATTTAAGCCATTTGGGTTTTTTAAATACCTAAATTAGTCCCAGATATTTTAAAGATATTAGGAATCTTTCCAAATTAGAGGGGACAGTAATATTTTGACACAAATAGCCTCAAGAAGTATGCTTCCTCTTCCTCAAAATGTTTTAGAAGGAAGACAAATTGGTTATGTCTTTAACTGCATGAAGTGCGTGGGGAAATCATTAAAGTATATACAGGTAATTATCTGCAGTATGGATGAGGAGACATTTAAATGTCAGCAATTTCATTAATTTTCTAAGGGAAGTTTGAGAGCTGGCAGAGCAGAGGGTAACAAAGCATGAATGGTTGTCATTAGGGGCTAATAGAGTGTTGGGGTAGTTCTGGTTCTGTAAAATTCTGTAGAACTGGTTGGGTTTGAGGTACATGCAGAAACACAGAAATGTGTGTGTACAAGTTATCAACATCCACAAATCATCCCAGTCAGGCCCACTGTAGAGAATGATTCATGATATTTTGGTTATTGACTCTGCTGCCTGAACTCTGTGGTTTATGGATAGGTCACAAAGATTTATCATGACAACACAAGTGCCTCGTGCTTTTAGCAGGACTTTAATCCAAAATCTACTTTAAAAAATAAGATGCTCAGTTTGTGCAAACCCTAAAAGGAAAGCATGGGGTGCCCTTCAAGGCATTAAAAGGATGAGTCAAAAATTCACAATGGTACTACAGTTAAGCAGAAATATGCTTCAGGAATGGAAAAGTTAGGGTCAACTTGGAAGACTAAAAATGACAAACTAATTCACAAACTTTAGAGGTGAATAATTCAGACACAAAATTCCCATCAGTCATCCAAACTTTCCATCTTTCCTGAACCTCACCTTCTCCATGTGCGGGAGTCAGTCTGCCTATACAAAGTAGTGTCAAAAAATCAGTGACATGCACTTGTTCATATTTTTTCTTTCTTAACATGGGTATTTTGGCCATTGTTTTCAGAGGACATTGGATTCCAGTTGCAGGTAGATTCTATGGAGATCAGTCTTAAAGGATACAGAAGTCACAGTCATCCTTCCTACAAGAAAATATTCCCTCCTCAATGCAATGGGACAACTTCAAGTAATCAAGGGACATTTAATTGTTCCCTCTTGCTAGAGCAGACATAGCAACCATAATTCTGCAGCACAAACTGCAGTACCATATTCTATGGCACCCAAAATTTAGTTTACGTTCTCCCATAGCAGTACTTACATACCAGTTGGTTACTATAAATGTGATTATTACATTTTATACAGATTTGCAGTTCTAAAAGCACTTGTTTTAAAAGCATTTAAGTTTATTAAATCAAAGCACAAAAAGTAAAATATGGAAAGAATGTGTCTTGTTGGATTTCTTGAAGGAAAGACATGGCATACCCACCTAGACAAGAAACAAGGAGTGGTTTTTTGGGAAGCAATATTGCAGATACAGTAAACACAAAATCACCCAGATTTTGATCAACATCCTGAATAGTTTTTCAAGACACATTAAGACAAATCAGTAGTCTACCCACAATGACAATACCCCAAGTATTTTACCCACCCTATCTGTAAATACAAAGAATAAGAATGACAAGCAAAAAATGAAATAAATAAATAAATATCTAGATCTAGTTCTACTGAAAATGAGAGCATAGTTCTTGAGACTGGGGTTTTAGTGAAAATCAGACCCCAGAAAGGTGTTGTTTGGGTTTTTTGGTTTTTTTTCCTGAAAAGATAATAAAAAAATTTAATTCAATATTATTTATTTGTCCCTGTTATTCAGTTCCTGGATAATTAGAACAGAGTTTTCATCCCTTTGCCTTCATCCCAGGCAAAATATTGTGTTGAAAGCTAATGATGGCACCCCCAAATCATCATTAGGTTACTTGATGGAGAACATGATTTATGTATGTTGTGGAAGCATTTACTCCAGGGATCTTTTTCAAGTCAGCAAGAACAAAATTTTATTCTCTGATAAACAGAAATGTAATGACAGGCCATTACTTTTGGGTGGCTGATGTTTGATTTCCCGGTGTTACAAAGATAGTCTGCTTTTTTTCTAATAGCATAATATATTTCTGTGGTGGAAATAATTAATGGCTGTGCAAACTTTAGCCAGCACTGCACTGGCAAACACTGTTCAGTTGTACTCTTACACACAGGTAAGTGTTAGAGTAAGCCAAATTCAACTTACATTTTCAGAAAGTAGCAAAGAAAACTTATCTCCAATTCCTGCATATTCACAGGCTTTATACCTGGGCAGGAAAAGTTTTAGTTTTCAGATCTGTTTAAAAAATAGGTTCAGTTACTTCTTTAGTCATAAAGAAGCGCAGCCAGAGAAGTATTTAATTTCCGAGAAAAGATGAAGGTAGAGAAATACCTTCACTCACAGCTCCTACTGCAGAACTGTGCCATCACCTACTGAGCTGAACAGCATCCTGTGACTGAGATTAACTGTGTGAAGCTGTTCCTATGTACCAGAAAAAAGAGAAAACACAATGAGGAAGGGGAGGAACTTTTTTGCCCCCTTCTTCCCTCCCCACCAGTAGCAGCGTCATTTGCTCCACTAAAGCCTTAAATCTAAGGAAGTATGAATCCAGGAATTTAACTTTTCCAACGACTTTACAAGTGAAATACTTCAATTGATAATCATGGAAAAAAAAAAACCCAAATCACTTGCAGATCAAAAAAAGCTTGGGACTTGCACATAAACTAAGCTTGGGACACACAAGTAAAAGGCAAGTCAGCTCTAGATGCAGTTTACAAATTCATATAATCCATGAGATAGCAGCCTCTTCATTTTGACTCAGGATAATCAAAGAGCTAAAAGTCTGTTTGTTAACAGAAATGAAAATTTCAGGCCCCCAAAGATGCAGAAAACATACACAGAGTCCTTACCAATTATGAGTTGAATACTGGTTAAAGACACTTGCTCCTTAACTCCCTACTATGGAAGTTCTGATATAAGAAAGAGAACATATGCAAAGTTTCAATGTACTATTTTCTTCTACTTGATCACAAACTGTGCTAGAACTGCCTGCTTCACCACATAAGCTATGAACTACCTACCCCTCTCATTTTTTATGACCCTGGAGGTTTCTCCCTTTCCCTTGTCAGGTTACCACACATTTGCCAGTCTGAGTGATGTGAGGAGTTTCTAGCACAGAAAGTGTCATGGTCAGCACTTGAGGCTACATGGGTATGACAAACAGAAGAATATTAACCACAGTAAAATATCCAAGTTATGTAAAGCTCAGCAAAAAGGATGAAGTATTTAAAGCTATCTTGTAGATTCCTCCTATGCTCTTCATCTTCTGACCATAAAGTATCAAAATTCTCAGTGAAATATGACTTTACAGATAAGTGAATGCTTGTCAAAGGCTTCTTCAGAATTTGTTTTGAAAAAAATAGAAATATTTAAACAATACTGGGCATAAACATTTTCTTTACAAACCAGCACTGAATCTGTAGAACCAAATTCAGTTATATTTGCATTTGTTCATTTCACACCTTCATCAAACTGATGTTAATGGAAGTAACCTTAGGGTATGAAGTAAATTAAATTGCTGAAACTATCCAAAAGCATTTTGCTAACTTCAAGCTACTTGGGAAATAAGGTGCAGCTCTGCAGACTTCTATAGTGAAGTAATTGTAATTTACATCCTGGGTTGTTACAGGTACACATAGCCAAATGCTTCTAATCCCTTGGGTCCAATTACCTCATGATAATCATGCCAGTTGGTGCCATATTTAGTTTTTTTCAAAATACAATGCTCAAAGTTAAAATTGACACTTTCTGAATCCAGAGAAACTTGCAAACTTTTTTCCTTGCGTGTTACTATGTGGGATGTGAAGTCCTTCATAGACAGCCTGTCAGCTGTGAATTTCTTTCCAGAGGTCAAAAACTCTGAGTAGTTTAAACTGCTTTTAAGAAAAAACCCCAAACTTATTCCTGCAAAAGAAAAATCATTCTAAAGCTGGTAACTACAAGTGGTCACAAGACAGGTGACAAGTAACCTGACAGTATCAACCTTTACAAAAGATGAGGAGTCACTCTTGACCACTAGAATATTTTCTTATTACATATGTCTTGGTTTAGGGCAAATCTGGGAGAAAACTTCCAAAGGGGTCTCTTTAGAAAGCAGATTCAAGAGGCCCCTCTCCCAACTGGTTCAGGAAAAGATTTCCTTGGAGAAAAGTGGAAAAAGCCTGTTTATCTAACAAGCAAAGTATTCACAAGCATAAAAAAATGAACAATATGAAACAATGGAACATCTCACTGTTCTGAAGAGATGGCAGATTCAGAAATTCCTTGCTGTGGGTGCAGCTCAGCTCACTCAGTCTCATCAGTCCCTCCTGCTCTGGAAAATGCCACATCCCAGCCCTGGTGGACCACAGGTGTGAGCTCCTGGTGTTTATCTGGGTTTTCAGTCCAGAGCAGGGCCCATCAGTTCCAAGGAAATGAAAAGCCACTGTCCAGGGAACTTCTCTGCCTCAGCTAGCTAAAAACCACATAAAAGCAAAGGAGAGCTCTCCTGCTGTCCGTGCTGCAGACAGCACAGCCCAGGAGCAGGAATGGGGGGAAGCAAGAGCAGTTTCTGCAAACAAACTGCGCTGCCTTTCCCCTCTTTGCTCTCAGAACCAGTCTGAAAGGTGCAGAACTTAATATCCAGCATAAACAGAACAGACAACTGGGAATAGAAGCACCACAAAGACACCCTAGGACAATGTGAAAGGATAAAGTTGGGTATGTTCAAACCTTAGCGCAAGGTGAAACCACCGAGGGATGCAGGGGACTTTTCAGCTCAGTGAAACAGCAAAACCTTCCTCAGCAAAGTAAGTTTGGACTCCCCTCCTGGCACTCTGAATTTCAAGCTGACTTGCCATGCTGGCAATGGCAAAGGTAAACTTGTGTGAACCACAGGAAACTGGCATTGTACAACTGCTGTGGTCCACAGTGAGAGGTGGCAATACATTAAAGAGAACCATTTCCACATGGAAGTGAAATAAGTTTACTGACAAATGAAATAAATTTACAGAAGCAATTGTACAAAGTCCCAGATGCCTAAAGAAGCAGTGGTGTAAAGAATGCTGATATATAACCTGAATAAAGAATATCATGACACACTCTACCAAAATTCACAGCTCCTGAGGGGTATCTGTCTGAAAGCTTCATGAACAATTACAAAAACCTGCTTACACATGCAACAATAAAACGTTACACTAGAGTGACTTTTTATTTTGAATTTCAGAGGCATTTGTAGTGTGCCACATTACTGAGTACATGGCAGATGCATTTCCTTGGAGGTGTTAAGGTACCTGGATTACCAAGAGTGGAATACAGAGATTTGAACCTGGAAATATCATCTGTAACAAATACTTTGAAACTCTTCAAAAAAACCAAAAAACCCCCAATCCAATATCCTCAGTCTAGACAAAATGATGTCATAATATTATCCCATTTTAGCCACTGAAACTAAGAAGGATTTTTGCTTTAGAAGTTACTGAGTTTTCTATAACTTGATCTTTCATGTAAGAATTTGCTTTGCAAACTTCAGCTATTTTAACACACTGTAACAAGTGTGAGATGTGGTACCTGTATGTAAAATAAATTGAAATACTTGCTCATTTGGTTTTTTTAATTTTTTTTTTAACCTGGATTTATAGCACATGACCAGCTAAGACCCTTGAAAGGTACAGTAGAATAATGAAGAATTCTACCAAATAGTCACAGACTGAGTGTGTATGCCTGGATCTGGTTCATCACCAGATGAGCAATTCATTAAAAATACAGTTAGAACTAAGACTTCTTGAAACTTGCAGGACTGTTTTGCCATAAAAGCATGAAAAATGTGGACAAAAGAATAATTTAGGGCACAAAATAATCTATTTGTACTATAGATTGTACTCTGTGTTTACACTGTAGTATTCAGCCACTGTAATAATTCACATTTTAGAAAAAAATTGTAGGATAAAATATCTTTTTCTATAAGTGATCAGATTCCTGCTGTCTTTTGAGGAAACACTGCATATGGAACAAGAAAACCTGTGGTCATTGTTTCAGACTTACTCCAGCACAGAGAATGAAAAAACAGTAAAAGTGGGGTTTTCCTCCCCCATATCCTGTTCCAAATCTTACTGAAAGAAATAGAAATGTGACAATTTGCAAGAATAGCCTGTAAATTCAGGAATTACCCCAAACTCATGCTCTTAGGAAGCAACCCAACTGCAATGGTATTTCTATGAAAGTTCCTATATATTACACAGCAAACACAGTTACCACTGTCTTATCTCAAGCTGGAAGTACAGCAACTCAAACTCATTGTAATTATGTTGCATCTGGCACTATTTAAACTACTCTTTAGTGGAAATTAAATTTTAGCCTTTACAAAGCTTAGTCTCTTCCAATTCTGGAAGAGATACCTCATTCATATCTCTTCTACCCACCATTTCCTCAGCCTTATCATAGCTCAAGGCTTTGGAGTGGGCAGCTTCTTAAACACTATCAACTGACTCCTGCTTTCATTTCTTAGAGGTCTTTAATCTTAAAACACCAAAATTGTTTAATTAGATGTCACTTTGCCCCTTAATCCTGTAATCTCCGACCTTAACTAATACCTCACATCTCAATACGGTGCTCCCCATGTCCTCATAGGGAAATTCCTTCTTGAACCTTGAAAATGCTGCATATACTAATTGTTACCTCAGATCTGGACTGAACTGTTAAAACCTCTCTTCTGAATGGATGCAGAATTTCAGAAAATACATGAGAAACTTGTTACTGAAGGTTTTTAGTATCCCGTCAACAAATGTGGTGGGATATGGCCTAGAAACTATCTTGAAACCTATCCCTCACTTGCTGAGAGATAGACTAAGAATAACAGAGCACACAATTCTTACCAGCTCTGACATTATTTATTGTGAGCTGTAATGCACATGGTAGCAAGCAGAGGTTTTCTGTTATTTAGAAAAATGAGAGCTCTTGTAGTGCACAGTTCTAATATATAAAAATACTAAATTAGAGAAATTAGCATTCTAATATATACACTTTTTAAAATCAGTATTTCAGGTAGCAGGACTTCATTGTAAATACAAACTCTACTTCAAAATCAGCAGAATAGTAATAAAAACCATCTTTTTTCCTGTGTCCAAAGTATTTATGCTGGTTTACCAAGCAGCAAAGTTCCCATGGACTTAAACAAAATAGGAAACTTGGCCTATGAGCAATTCATGCAAAATCACAATTACTTGTGACAGCACTGCTACCTCACAATTTGGGATCAAAAAAGAGCACCTTTACATCTCCATGAAGAAGCTGCCAGAATCAAATATAAAAGACACATTGTACAGGTAGAAAGCCACCAAGACTAAATTTCACTTTAGGGAGGTAGTTACAGTGACAGGTACTCTAAACTTGAACAGATGAAAAGAAAGGTGACGAAATCTAAAATCAGGAACCTTCCCCTCATAATTGCTTTCTTTTAAAAAAAAGTTTTGTTCAGCTCACAACAGCTAAAAAATTCATTCTTCTAAATGGCTCTAGTGTTCAGCAGCATGTAAGTATTTTCAACACATGGTGGTGTGCCCAGCAGAAGAGCAAAGTTTCACCTGCTATAAATTTTTAAAGTTCCACTGACTGTCAAGATTTCAATTTACATCAGCTGTATCTAAATTTAAACAGACGGATTTAAATCTAAACAAGTTTGGCTCCAGCAAGACATGCCAAAAACCCAAAGTATCTATAATTAGGAAAAAGATTGTCATTGTATTACAGATTACCATTTGTGTAAGAAATATAACAGTTCGTTCACGTCAGTTTTCTATCCTTCAAATTACTCAACATGAACCATCAAATGCGAACAAGCTTCAGTTTTGGGAACATCAGAAGAGATCTTTGTTGCCATAATTAATCTCTTTTGATAATTTATTGCTATTCACCATACAGTGATCAATCACCATTTGCCCTACTGCAAATACTTTCATTACATGTCAGTAACAGAAAGACTTATTTCCAGCATTTGAAAGAAATCTTTAAAAGATTGTCTTTTGGTATGAATAGAATTTTTAAAAAGTGAACAAAAGAAAATAAGATGTGTTTAAAAAAGAGCATAATATGCACAGTAAGAGGAACAGACAACAAACCCTGGCCAACTTGCACACTAATAGAGTATTTCTCTCAAATCTAAAAGACAATATATTATAAGGCCCTGCTTGAAAAGTCAGATGGATGATTTCCTCAGAGCAGAAAGAGTGATCACTTCTCTTTATATGTATTTTTGGTGACAAACACCTCTAATTGTGTACAAACATGATACCTTTTCCTCATTATCTTAATTCAAGCTGCCTTCTCTACCATCAGCATGGTTTTATGCCAGATACTCTTCAGTCATTACTTCATGAACGAAGAGCAACACAAAGAAAGTACTGAAGAGTGCAAGAAGGATTTTGGTAACAATCTATCCAAGGTGTCTTTCCAACAGTGACTTCAGTTATCTTGATCATGTTCTCTCACTCAGCTGTGCTTTAAGCTCACCACTGTGTTCAGGTGGTACAGGAGGGTTTGTGGTAAAGAGCAAGACAGAAATTACCATTCTAAGAGCTTTTAGGCAGCTAAAAAAACTCCAAACCCACCTCCACATCAACAAAAGCCAACATGTTTTAGCAAATCTCTATAGATAGAAAAAAACCCCACTTAGACCTGAGGAGGAAAAAACGTAAATGTCATTGGATATATTTTTCATGTTTTCACCCAATCTATTAACTGCATTAACAGTGATCCACATCCATTAACAACTGCATACAAAGGTGCATAACAAATTTTGTTTTACAAAAGTCAAACAGATAAAGAAAACATTCATGTAGGGCAGAAAAGGACAAACTGTTTCTCAAACTATTAACAGTTTCCATCTACTATGACAAGAGAGAAGGAGGAGAAGCAATTTTTATTACATACATTTGGAGAGTTACTGAACCCCAGGGATATAACTGTTTTTTAAAAAAATATTCTTTAAAATGAAAATATTGTTCATAATTACAATAGTCTTTTCAAATTTAAGTTGAGTTGCACAAATTGAAACTGTGTAAATGCAAAGGCTCTGAGAACAGGTAACGAGCTTTCATTCAATATCAATTAACTTGATGTAGTTCTAGCAATTTAGCCTGTAGCCTGCACTGAACTACAAAGTGAATTTGTCTAAACATGATTTAAATGTATTTTGCATATTTTTTATTCTGAATTTTAAAGGTGAAAAGAGATGGATTTAATTTTGTGCTTTTTAACATCAGGAGATTATTTCAAAAGGGAGCACAAAGGGATTTTTTGCAGACAATTTGTTTTTTCGACCTTCAACCCCAATGCTTTTCTACTAGTTATTTTAATTATTAACAATACCTCTAATTTTAACGGGGCTGAAATGAAACATGGCACCTGACACACGTTCCAATCAGTGCGTGTAATTGGTTTTAAGTAGCATTTTAGCCCAAACAGGAATTTGAGGTAGGTTGTCATACTACATGAGAACACACATTTTCATAAAAAACTATAGGACAGGCAACAAGATTTTCTAAGTTCCAGATAATAGTTTCATTTCTTTCTGAAAATAGCTATGCTATGAACAGGAAAGCACAGATTACTGTCAAACACAAGTAATTACTGCAGAAATATGCGCCAAATTGAAGATTTCCTCTTGCTATTATCTTCTTTGGAATAAATAAACTCTGTTCCTTCACTTTTACAAGCAAAGCGGAGAAAAAAAATCCTGTTCAATTTAATTATTCCCATTTAATTACTTGTATGTTCACCAATGAACACAAAAACCATAAAGGAAAAAAATGGGCTTCTGTAAACTTTTCATAGAATTTTATTCAAGGATTATTTAAATAGTAATCCACCTTTTTACCATATATGGGACAAAATCTTCATCCCTGCAAACTGGGATCCACTTCAAAGGCAGAGTCTTTTTTAATATGAAACATGTCTTTTGTCACCAGTTTCTTCCCTCACTCATGTCAAGTGATATGGTTTTACCCATTGCAAAGAGGAGGAGGCAGAAAAACCCCAGCTGTGGGAAGGTTTTGTGCGTTCCCTGGGCACCGTGGGCCCGTGTTCTAAACATGCTTCTGCAGATTGCAAAGGGCTGTTTGCTGACAGAGCACTGTGATGCCCCATGGCTCTGCACAGGAGCCAGGACACTCAGAAGATGTGGGGGTGTTCATGCTGCTGTCAAATAGCCTGGAAACAAACTTCACATGGAAGTTTAGGGTCACTAAGAAAAACTGCAGTAGAGCTGAAAGCTGCCTGTGACTAAATAAAGCATACCAGGATAACAAAGCTAATGCTCCAAACCTTCATGGGTCTCATTACATACCCAAAGCCTGAACAGACTCACAGCTTCTTTTCAAACTTTGGAGTATTTCTGCACAGAAAGCTTGATGCATTTGTTTCAAGTTTCTACTCATACTGCACTACTGACTGAGGCTCCAAAACACCCTCTACTTTTCTTGAGCTGACCAGACACAAAGGAAACATTTCCCCTTTTGTCAGGGTCACAAGGTGCTTATCATCCTCAGTAACCACTCGCACCATTGCCTGCAACTATTTGCTCTCAAAGTCTCTTACGAGCTGCAACTAAACTTGTAAATATGATTTTCCTCACAAGCCCCTCAAACCCGAACAGTTTGTACAACAACCCTGCAGGGGCAGGTCAGGAGGTGCAAGGAATAGTGCAATAGTTGCTCCTCACAGCAACAGCCCGGACCAGTCATGCTGTCACACCTACTCTGAGAAAGAGCAAAGCAACTCAAGACCTTTCCTTTGATGTTCTCTGTCCTAATCTACTCAACCTTCCTCACACAATTGCCATCGTTTTTACATTCTTTGCCCCTTTCCAACAAACTTTGCTTAAAAATTGAGTTTCGAGCCAGTGGCACACTGAGCTCCAGCACTGCTGCAGGAAACACCCAGAGTGGCAGATTTCAGTTCTTCCACTGAAGTAAACCATGGCTTAGGTGACAGCAGCCAGACAGGAATGTTTGTGTCACAAACCTATTAGCAGAATCAAACTTTATTTTATGCAATGAACTACCATACAGATTTCTAGCATTGGTCTGGAAATACTGTTCCTTCTGAGTCAGAAGCTGAATTTATAAGTGTAAATATTAGAAAAAACAGCTGGGCTGAGTCATTTTCCAGCACCTCTGAGGTAACAAGTGTGATTTAACAGCAGGTGAATAAAGAGGGATATTATCCTTAAAACATAAGTTATTGTTATGATGATGCAAACCCATCATCAAAAGCTGAGCTGGTTCTCACCTGTTAATGGTTGTTTGAATGTGCCTCAAAGGAACTGGATTTCTCCTACAAGATAGCAATGCAGGTGCTAATTAAAATAAGATGGGCCAGTGAGAGGAGAAGAGCACAAGAAGCTCAAAGAAAATGGGTTAATTTGTCAGATAAAAGCAACATCACTCAATTCCCATAAGTAGCTTGTATGTCGATGGTATTGCTTGTGTTTTCACTTTTTCGTGAAACAAAATACATAAAAATACATAAAAATAATACATAAAAACCAAAAATCACATAATGCTTACATTTGCATTTACATTCTTCAACAAGACTTTTTAAAACAGAAATCTTACTATGAACTGAACATTTCAACTCTAAAACCATAGCAATCATTTCCCATCCCTTCAACGGGTTTGGCTAGCCGAGACACAGAGCTTTGCTCCAGCCGTAAAACTGCATCCTAGAATGCCAGAGTTTGGCCTGAAAGGGTGGCTGAATACAGGTGCAGATCATTAAAAACAAATGCAGATTGCCCTCTGCTTTTTTTTTTTCCTGTAGCCCCCTAGAATGTGAATGCTCCCTGTCTCTCTCTCTCTGTTTATATGGGCTTTTAAAAATCAATTATTTCCAGTGTCTGAAAAGACATATAACAGGAGCAATCATCCTTTTAACGATGGCAACTTTGACAGGCAGGATATGAAACCACGGCCCTCAGTGCATCACAGAGAGAGAGAGGCAGGCACATCACTGCTGCCATCCTCTAAGCAGGGATGCACACCCATCAAAATCACAAGCAGATGTACTTTTAAGAGATTTGTGCATTACTAAGCAACATATTGTAATAAAGAAAAATATATTGTGCTGCAGCAAGGATTATGAAATACCTAAGAGAGCCATAAAACATAATTAACAGGTTACTGTAGATTTATAAAGCTGTAATGACATAAATTTGCTGTTCGTAATTTAAACTGAAAAGTTGTATGTGCTTTCACGTGCACTGTGAAGACAGGTGAGCTCTTTCAAAATCAATATTATTCTGAATATGGCTTTTGCTTACAATTAACATGAGAGTGACTCAGAAGAAATCTTTTATATTTGTGTTTTATGGAACCATCTTAACTGTTCAGAGGTGAATGACAAATTCCAAGATCAGGTTGGTAAAGAACATTGTTTATCACAAAATGTTTAGCAATACAGTCCAGTAGTTTGACTTCTCTTTTCAAACTGATGAAAGTTCTTTAAAAAGAAAATAAAAATTGGGACTTGTCCATAGCAAGACAGCCCATGACAAGTCAGACTGGATTAGGAACACACGGACTAACTTCACTCGTGCAGACAACTGCAGCACAGGAATGCACTCCCAGTGAAAAGTCCAAATATTTCCTAGGGACCACTGAGGAGCATGCAGTGAATACTAAATTCACAGTTCACTCTGTATAGCCAGCTGTACAGTTCATAACCAAGTCTTCACTTGATCTAGACTTCCAAAGTTCCTCTAATTTACTCAGAAAGTTTCTCTCTGAATTTGTGTATTAGAACAGAAAACAAAGGCGTTACCTCGTGATCTGCAGCAGATCCTAGTAAGAACATGTCATAATTTGAAACACATAAGGAAAAGTATATTCAAAAATAAGATGCTTTTTTCTTGCAATCAAGTATATCCATCTAGTATAAATGTATTTTCCTGCCTATCAGCAAACCACTGTGTTTCAAGTCCAGGGCTTTCCACAAATTCAGGTAATGAGACACCTACAGTCAATTTGTGCTGACTCTAAATGGACCTGTGCCAATTCACACAGGGGAAGAATCTCCCTTGTCACCTCTTTGTTACTATCATTTCTCAGCCATATGAAGATCATTTTAAGGCTTTTAATTTAGTAAATACTTTACCTGTTTTAAGGCAGGGTTTGCATGTGTTAAACACGTTTAAGTTGAACTATTCAACTGAAATTAACTATTTAATTAGATTCAGGGTGAGAGGCTTTTAATTTTGTCAGGATTTGAGAAGAGATTGCTCTCACTGAGAGAGCTTTTAATGCCTCTTAAACTACAGATAATTTAATTTATAAATGACACAAAGGGAAAGGAAGTGCTGAAACCTAGATTTAATCTTTTTTTGTATGGTGCAAAAAATTACTAAAAGATGATTGGTCAATAATTTTTCCGTATTTCTATTTTACAAATTTTAGAAGAATAAGTACATCTTATCCAAGTTGTTTGAGTTTCCAGAACCCCTTTTTCTTTCTTACCAAATATGCAGGGTCTTTTGCACTTTACATTGTGAGCTTCTCTAGAAGCTGAGCAAAACCAGTGAATATTTTTGACAGGTCTTCCATTATAATTTATATTTTTTAGGAGCTGAAGTGGTTTTGTCTCACTAAAACTGTCTGTCAGATAATTCCAAATGATGAAAAAGGAAAAGGACAGGTGGCCAAATTCTGAAGCAACAGATGAGGAAGATCAAGGATCTCCAAGATATAGCCCCATTAAATCCAGAAAACAGACATTGATTCAGTTTGAAACTATGTTATTTTTCAAAGACAGTACTAACAAAGTAAAACAGTCATGTGGAACTATGGCAAAGGAATAACTCTAAGTCAGAATCAACTTGGGTGGGAAAAGAACAGTGGGCACTACACCCACCAGGTAAGAAAAATATCTTGGGAAGGAAACAACAAAAACTCTTAAAAAGAAATAAATGAAACCCCAACCAAATAACCTAAACCCCCCTAAATCCCCTAATATCAGTTTCTGAGAAAAAGAGTAAAACACCTCAAATCTTTTATTCTGGAATTACCAGGAATGCCATATCATAGGCTAGAAATGAACTTTAAGTACTCTGAATTTAGAGTGTGTTGAGGTCTGTTTAAGTTGCAGTCTGTTCAAGTCTCTATACAGTTTGTACCTACGTTTGGTCTCAGACAGAAAGCTTTGTCCCATAAGCTGTTTACTCCCCAGAGCTGCCAGTCATAAAAACCCCAGCTCTTTTCCTGAAGATTCTAAGCCAATCAGTCCCTAAACCAACTTTCATTTGTTCATATAATTAGTTTTCCCCCTCACAGACTGTGAGTTTGTTTACCCTCAGCATTTTCTTGCTATTTGCCAGAAGCTGTTCCCTGCCCCAGGCTTGGCGGGCACATAAACCCGCCGGGTCCTTTGTTCATCGTCTGCCTGCCACAGCAATTCAGAAAATCAACTTCTTGATCCAGACAGCATCTCTGCCTTCCTCCTTCCCTGTCTTCTGCCTGCACTGAAGAAAGTTATCTGGCTGGTGAGCTGAACAGGCTCACAGACACCCTGCTGCAGCTCAGCTTGGGAAGTGGTATCCCACTCTTTATTCCTTGGGCACAAAACCCAGAGCTAGCACATGGATTCTGGCCCTGGTGATAACAGTGAATTATTAAAATTGCCTCACTGGAATGATGCCAGTTATGTACATGTTGCAGCAGCCCTCTTGTTAGAGAGTAGAAATGAGCTGAGACACAAAACTCTTGTTTATCACAGCATGAAAAGGGCCCTGGTTCATTCCTCTTTACAGCTCAGCCAGCCTGACTCCAACCATTCCCTGACTCTGGCTGCAGCAGCTCCTGCTGGAGGTTTCCCTTGCAGCCTCTGACTGCTGCTTATTTCCTGCTGAACTCTGACTGCAGGGATCAGTTTGCAGCCTCTGACTGCAGCTTTTACCCAGCTAGACTGTGACTGCAGGTTCCAACAACAGCTCTGACTGCACACCCAGACTGACATTGCTGCAGTCATTGCCTCTCCCCAGGATGCTCCTTCTTCATGATCCTCTCTTCCTCAAGGTTCCTCCTCCTTCATGAGCTCACCCAGTCCCTTTTATCACATTTATCTTTATTGGATACAGCTGTGACTCATCAGGGGTGAGGCTGCATTGGGTAATTAACACAGCTGGTACTGATCAGGGGCCAGGTCACCTGGATTTCCTTCTCCTACAATGTACATATTGTAAGTGTTGAAGAACAAACTAACTAAAATGAGATAAATATTTTAAAAAATAAATCTAGAAAAGTTTTAGTCAAGTAGTCTAAACTGAGGTATTTGGTCATAGAACAAATTTGAGGGTTTATTATTATAGAATTAAACAGATCCTTATTTGGGATCTGTCAGTTTTTAAAATGGTAATTATTTTTTCAGCTCATCTTCAAAAAACATTTTGGATCCTGTGATACAATCCAGAGAAACTTCTGCAGGGAATTTACAGATTTGAGTCAGATTAAATAAAATAATTACTGTGCAGATTTGGAATTACAAGGTTGATTTTGCAACATGTCTCTTATCACAACTTCTGCTGTGACCCAAATGAAAGAAAATGCCAGTTCTGGGCTCCCAAAGGATGAAAACCAAGGCACAGACACAGTGGGATTCCTAGTCCCTGTGGCTGAACAAATGGGGATAAATCTCAGGGAAAAGGTTCATAAGTTTTATGGAAATGTGAAACAATATCTGCATGTATAATTAAGGCAAAGGATGTACAATGTTACAATCTAAAATCTTGGGAAAGTGCTGATGATCAGCCAACTGTGAAGCAAAATGTAACATATAAACAAACAGGTTGCAGAGCAATTTAGAAATTCAAGAAGTGATGTAATTCTCATTATCATTCATGTATCACAGGCAACTAATAATGGTACCATGAGGCATGACTTTTTTATTAGCATAATTTTCTTCTTGATGCTACCATTATGGTTGTCTTATGTTGACAAATGACTGCTGCCCATTGCTACATCTGCTCCCATCTCCCTTAGAGAAATTATTTTATGTCTCTGTCCTACCTAAACCAAAAAGCACCTCCTCCCAACAATCCTTTTTATTTTGTTTCTTTATTTACTTTGTTTTCTATATTCATTTATGCCATGTTTTTTCATGATTACAGGCAGTTGAATTACTCTGTTGTATGTTGATGATCAGGAAAAATTTCAAAAGTGTACCCTTCCAGAAATATTAATTCTGCTTCTTCCTAATCATTATGGATATATATTCTACTGTAACTGTGTTTTGGTTGGGAGGTACTCAGTGTATTCTGAATTATATTTTTTGCATGGGAAAACAATCTTCAGATTAAACAATTAAAATAAAACCTTATTGTATTGTATTGCTCAAAGTTCCATGCAGTTGTTAAATTAATGCGATATATCTGCTCTGCAGCAGAGTTACAATATCCAGAAATTGTGAAGATGGTGCTTAAAGCACAGAGCTATCATCGGAGGTCAGACAGATTTTCCAGAAGTCTGGACCCTACAAAACTAATTTTAATACAGCAAATCCTGTCACATCCTGAGCCAGGATTTTGAACAGTTTGCTCTAGTCTTTGAAGCACTCCCTTGGTTTTCAGTAATGCCACCTACTGAGGTACTTTCCATGGAAAATAAAAGAATACAACAGTTCTTTTCATTAGAGGCTTTTTCAGCAGTGCGTTAAGAACCCCTAAAGTCTGTAACACTGTGTTCTGTCTGAGGAAAATCTATAATTTCTGGCAACAGATCATTAAAAATATATGGTATAGCACAATGCTTGTGCATTCTCAGTATTTATGAAAAACATTTCTACTGAATTCATTAGCTGGCTTTTTAAGGATTCACTAATTTGTTATTACCTAAAGATTTTTAGCTGGTGAGTAAAAAACTCCAAGTATTAATAGCAGTGGCAAAATAATCATGTTGAAAATTTCTTTTTCTACTTTTACTTGCAAGAAGAAAGCAAACTCACAGGAAAAAAAAGGACAAGAAAATGAAAAATAGTTTACCCTCTGTCCTCCCAAATCAATAGGTTAATCAAAAGAATCTTAAATTACATGACATTGGAATGCCCTACAGAAACGAGCTACTCTAAGATCTATACTATCTTTACCAAGGACAAGATAACCTTAGATTGGGCATGCTGTGAACAAAATTGATTTGTTTTGTTTAAATAAAATGTTCTTAGGTTTAATGAATACAAAACTTATCACAAAATAGAAAGTAAACCATGGTTTTGCTTTACAAAAAAAAAAAATCACTTCAGCACTGAAGTTAACGAACACAAGTTTGATGTAACATTTTTAAATTTTAAAATTAAATTTAAAAACAAACCAAAAAAAGAGAAAGTCTCTTTAATCTCAAAATGAAGCTCTCCCTCCAGAAACAGTATTGGAAAGCCATCAACAGTTTTGCTATTTTGTGGTAGGAAATAAGGGATTAATGAATGCTGGAAACTCCTCTGGAGCTGACATTTATGCACCTCGCTGCTGCCAGATAGTACCAGGGCACAACCAAGCACACAGATTTTCTGAAAGTGTGTTTCTGTACTGTACTGCAAAAGAGTTGAGTAAAGAATTTCAAACCAGTTAAGAGTCACTGATTATTGGCTCAGATCCAGTAGGTGTACCTATATGTATATTGTTATAAACAAAAAAAAGGGCAGGAGATTTGTTTTAACTCCTTTTCGTGCCTTTATTAAAATAGCTCTTTTAGAGAAGGAGGGTGGTGGATGGAGTTTTGCCGTCGCCGCTGCCTTGCTGCTGCTGTTCCCTCGGGCACCGCTGACGAGGAGGTGTAATTCGATCCTGCGGCCTCGCTCCGTCTCCTCTCTGCAGAATCGGGACTCCTTCCTCGCGAGGGTTTCTCGGAAGTCTGAGCTGCCTGGCTCGGTGTTGGGATGTCTCTCCTTTTAGTCACTCTCTAGGTCAGCGAGAACACCTCAACCAGTTGGAGACCCTCCCCAGGTAGCTGGGTGTCCTCTTCCTACAGCAGTGTCCTCCATAAGTCCTGGTTTTGGGTGGGCTCGTTGGTCTAGGGACTATTTGCTGCGAACTGGACTTCTGCTTGGAGCCGAGCATTTCGGGGGTCTACTCGATTTCCATATCAGGCGGGTCTCGTGGTTCGGGCAGGCGGGGAGCGGCAACGGCTTTTAACTCGGTGGAAAGGGGAAAGGGGAAACTCGGGACTTGGGGAAAAGGTCAACACACAGCCCGGAGCACAGGGCACAACACTGGCACAAACAATTCAAAATAACAGGTATGTAATACTGCAACTTCAAATGCAACATCTAATAGCACAACTATACAACACACAACATATACTAAAACCTGGAGTCTCTTTGGTTCTATTCATTTCATATATTACTTTAATGGCAAAGCTCACATCATGCCAATGCATTCTGCTCTGCCATGCATTCTCCAGGCTGCTCAGACACTCAGCTGGGCAACGCAGAGCTGTTTTCAGTCATTTAGACACGAGCCAAAAGCTGTCGTAAGCAGGCACGCCGTTTTGTCAGCTGGATCCTGGTGCCTCAGGGTCAGGGCTCTGCTGCTGCGGCAGGGCACGGAGCGCTGCCTCGGGGCTCACACGCACCCGTGCGGCCCACGGACACGGCAACAATGTGCCCTTGTGCAGCAGCAGCCAACACTGCTGAAACGGCATGAGATGCTTCTGACAGGCCTCTGCACCATGCCCAGAGCTCAGAAGTTTTTGCAGGCTAAGTATTAAAGAGTTTCAAAGCAGTTTGGGTTTTGCTGCCAAAGCAGATGCACTCCAGAGCGGCAGGAATGGGATTAGCTATGATACATTTAACACACACGAGACAGAGGCTAAACCAGCAGCACACAAGAGCAGCAAGCTGAAGGCCCATGCAAGGTCAGACCTTGATATCCACTCACAAGGCCATTTCCTGCTGTTTCAGCAGCAAAAAATGAGATTTGCCATTGTATCAGCTCCATCACGGAACTGCCCCTTGCATAGCACAGGTATTTAAAGGTACTCATCAGAAACAGCAAAGAGAACCAAACTTGGTGTATCCAGCTTCTCACACCTATCAGCATTTGCTCCTCAAGACTGAGCAATAGCCATGTTCTAAAACAAAGAGGAATTTCTGGCAGAAATCTATACAGTACAGTACTGGAGAGCAATGCACTTATCAGGAGCTATTAGACTATCACAGCCAGGAATTGCTTCTAACACACAATTTTTCCTTAAAATGAAACATTATTGCACCACAGAAAGTACATCTCTTGAAGGCATTTAAAACTAGTCAGCACAATCAGTGTTTATTCAGCTTTTTCATTTTGTTCCCTGCAGGTTTCTTCTGATGGTAGACGAGCAAACATATTGCTATACCAGAGATGTGAAATAATAAGCTAATCACAAATATTAATTTAGTACTATAAAACAGCAGCACAATTACTGTCATTTCTTCATGTTCATTATAACAATATTATGCTACAATCCTAAAAAGCAATGTATACATATTGATACTTGACTAATGCCAATTTTTTCTCGTTATTTAGTTTGAATTTATATACTTTTCATAAATTTCAATACTTCAAATTACTTTCCAAGTTTTCTGGCATCAGGCACTAAGCTGAGAGCATAACATTTTTCTGAAGGGATTAAAACCCTGAATAATTGTCTTTTAATTTTTTTTGTGTGTGTATGCATTTAGGAAGACTGGCAGAACTGGTGACTAATAGCAAAATCAGTGTCTGACCATAATTATCAATATCCCCCCATCAATGGAAAACCAAAACTGAGGTTTCAGGAAATAAGCAATGTGGAAGCAATAGTCACTCGGCTAAAAACAGATTTAGGTGGAACTTTGAGGGTTTTGCGAGGTCTAAAGACGGTAACATTTTTGTTTCGGTGTGATCTACCTTCCTCAGGTTCTAAGAATTGCACATATTGTGTCTAACTGTCTCAGAGAAAAAAAATCGACTTTCAGCTTCAAAATCTCAGATCTAATAGACTATAGATTCTGGCACATCTGTCATTCTAACAATGATAAAACTGGCTGCTCTTAGATCAGATCTCATTTTCCTAGAAACTCAGGCAGCTGTTATCTTAAAAGACACAAAAATTGAGATCTTAGCTGCCTTTCAGCCAAAGGACTCTTGTTACTCTAATGACTGCTCATCATTCCATCCTCCTCAATTTTTAAAACTAAATTATACATTTAACAAATTTAAAAATCAAACAAACAAAAACCTGTGTGAAGAGGCTGGGGAACCCAGCACTTTCTTCCCTTGTCAGTGGCTTCATAAAGAGCTTTACAGACACTTTATATGTTCCTGCAGGGAAATGGAAGGATCAAAGCATGCAGGATTTTTAAGATGATGGAAACAAAGACCCACAGCATCCCACACTAGAAAGTGAAAGGATTTAAAACCATGATCACTTGAAAACGCTCTCATGTAAACACCATGTGAAGGAAAGCTCAGAAGGAGAAACTGAGTAACTGAAAACATCAATAAGTAAAAAATAACTCACAGTTAAAATTTGCTTCCAAAATTAGGTAAGTTCATGGGATCTAAACGTGAACAGGCAAAATTCAAAATGCACTGCTGTTCTCTACAAAATGGCTCTCAATGGCTCAGCATTTGTACAAAAGGGGAACATTGCTCACTTTTACCTCCTATTGTCACCTTTGCCAAAACTAGGAATTAAAAATAATGTATTGTGTTATTTGATTTTCTGTTTAAAGCTCTGCAGACATGGAAATCACAACCAAATCACATTTTTATTCCAAAATTATTGCCCCAGTATCTTCCCAATAGCAACTATCACCAGTATTTTAAGTCACAAGCACCTGCATCTTAATAGAAACTCTACAGTTAGTCAAGACACACCCCCAAAAAGTCTGCTTCTGAATGAAAAACAAAACACCAGCACCCACAAGAGAAGGAGAGAGCTTCAGGGAGACTCTCCAACAAAATTCTTTGTACAAAGTACAGAGACTCTGTACAGCTGCCCAGTGGTCTTGCTTCCTCCCATGACAGAGGTGAATCCCCCTCCCGTGGAAGCATTTCCTGGCCAGGCACACCAGGATCTGGCTGGCTGGAACTCCTTGTCTGTGAAACAGGGAGAGCTAGAACAAATAGGACAGCTGAACACTAAAAATTGCTTTCTGTTTTTTTCCCCACTAGACTTCTCAAATAAATGACATCTCTGAGAGCTGTGTCTCTGGATTTATTGGTTTATTTATTGGATTTAGTGGTTTATTACAGTGATTCTACCTTTTACACACCAGCTTATGTCAACCTGTAATCCAAGTGCCACGTGAAGAACTTGACCAACACTGTTGCTACAATAAATAAGACTTTAGTTAAGTGTTTACATCTGGAGAAGTCAGTTCCTAATGATGCTCCATGTCTACAGTTCAGTTTCTGGTTTCCCAGCATCTCTTATAAACCTATAAACAATTTGACTCCTGTTCATGTCACGTGAAAAGCTCCAGGCATTTTTTTTTCTCTCTGCAGTTTAAATTTCTCTTGATCCACTTATAAAGACGATAGAAAAGTGGAAAATGCATCTTGTCAGACTTTCTTTATTGCATTCTTGTAAACAGGCCAAAATCTTACTTCTTACAGAAACTAAACACTTAGTTTGTTGGGAAAGATCAAAACATAAACCAAAGGAAAATACTTAATGTATCACTTGGAACAGCAGGCAGCATTACAGCACATCAGAGAGAACATTGTTCGAAATGAGAGGGCAAGAGAGACTTTGCAAAAGTCTTCTCAAAATAAATAAGGTTTTAAACTGAGAGAATTCCCCCCAGAATTTCACAATCTTCATGGGCTCAGACACACAAAAAAGAATGAAAGGCAAGAAGAAAGTTTGCTTGGCAATCTGATATTGTTACAGAATGAGAACTTACAGGTTTAGAGAATCAGGACCATGCTAGCAGGCAACAAGGATTTGCAGCTGTACTTTCCATCTTATAGTTTTCCTTTTTTTAAAAAAAAAAACTTTTTAAAAAGGCATGTTCAATGGAATTTTCTTTTTATGTTTGTTTCTTTCTTTATTGCATTCACAACAAGGCCTGTCAAGGGAAGCTGCATCTCGAGGATTGTGCAAATATCATGTTCTACTGGGCAGATGAGCTTCCAGTGGACATCTTAAGGACACATTCACAGTTATTTCAGGTGGTGAGGATTTTTTAAAGTCTTCATACAGCAAGTGGAGAATTGGGCTCCATTTTCATATACAAGAAATCTTTACAGGCCCTGCAGTTAAGATAAGAATATCTGACTCAAACTGTACTGATTTGTTCTGGAACCATTCCAAACATCAAAGAAAATCTTCACTGTTTACAAGTTACTTACTGGGTAAATCCACAAGCATGTTAAAGATGATTTTCAAAGCCTCCATTAAAACAATCATCAAATACTGTAACCTTCCAATAAAAATCAAATAGTATAGGCTATTATCTAAAGTAAAAACATCCCCACATTTTACAAATGCAGTGTCAAATGAAATTGAGCATGGTAATATTTTAAATTAAATGGCGGTATCTAAAATTATTCTCACCACTGAGAAGAGGTACAAAACATTCAGAGATCAAAATTACATGAAAAGAAGAAAAAAAATCTAAAAATTATTTCACATATATGAAAGATGATGTATAAGGGGAATGACTGCGCTTATAAAAATGACCTCAGAAGCCCAAGCAGCTTCAGAATTCCAGCTCTTTTGTAAAACCTTTTATTCTGCCTCCCTTCTCTCCACGACAGATTAATAAGAATTTTAATAGTAGCTCTTAGATGAAAATTCTAACTTCAGACAGAAACCAATATTGCTCCAACTTTTTGAAAACTATGACAAATGGAGAGTATTCAAAGACAGGCATATCAGATATACTTTCACTGTATCCTGAGTATTGAAGATCTCATACAATATTGTTTATGAAGATAATGAATTGGAAAGCCTCTGCAATTTCTGTGGTCAAGTGCTATGACTATTCATGCTTCTATAGCATTTTATGATATGAATTAGTTAATTTTCTTCCTTAAATGAGTCTGATAGATACAGGAAGATAGGAAGTTAAAGGAAACCTTAATACAGGTAAGTTCTTTTTCCCTGTTCATATTGCTAAAGACAAATACTAGGAGAGCCAGTTATGCCTGCAGATTATTCAATTTTTCCATTTTTATTCTATTTTTCTGCTTTTAAATTGATAACATGAATTTCATTAGTTTAAACTTTTCAAGCCCTGACTACTACAGAATTGGACATGACTGAATGAGCACAAAAATTTTACTCCGGTTTCAAAAGGCCACTCTTCATAAACTAGCAGCATAAGCCCTGCTGGGAATTGGTTCAGCCTAAAGAGAAGTTTTGCCAGTAGGCTGAGGTTAAATTAATGGCTTTTGTTGCATTTAATGGAATCCCAGGTTATAACTTTAATTGCAGTTGTAAGTGTAATGTGTTTGAATAATTTCTAAAACTGAATTCCAATCCTGAGGTTTGCACTTACATTTCCACCTCTTCAACAAATGCAAACAAAGTGTGAGAGGTCAAGGCTGTAAGTTGTTTATATAAAATGATATTGAAAGTAACCTTAGAAAAAAACACCAGCAAGATCTAGAACAGAAATTAATCATCTGCTTCTACACAGCTGATGAAACAATTCTTGCTGCATTTGATCCCGTAAAGCATTAAACTTTAACTATACTGGGACGGAGAATGTTATCCAACAGAGCCCTCAACAGTCATTTGATGTAAATGCTTCAGATCATAAGTTATGACAAAAACAGTTACTGAGGCCTGTGGTCTTTATAACTGAGCATGCAATGAAAGGTAATTACTAGTCCAATTTTGCTACTGATTTTAATGAGAACAAAGTTGCAATTAAGCACAAAAATACAGTTGTATGTACTTTCAAAAGAAAGCATATCACAGTTTATTTTATTGCCCACATCTTCTTTTATTTTGGTGGTGGTGATAATGCAAAGTTATATACAGTTTATGTACCCAGTGAATCCACACAGATGAGCCAAGAGCAGCTTCTCCAACTGAAAAAATACTTAACCAAACAGGAACTTCAAATTCCCATCACTGCCATGAACAAAGTATTTCTAGTTCCTGAGCTAGAGAGGGAGTACAGGCAACCCAATTCAGTGAGGGCTCATAATCACACAACGTGGTTCAAGCTCGAATCTCTTGTACACCCCCAGAGTCACGGTACACAAAATAACCAGCACAATACAGAAGCATCTGGCAAGACAAGAAACTCTGACATTGATCAGGGTGAGAAAGGTGAGGAAAAGTACTGTTTCAGGGGTGTTAGCTCCAGAAACTGCAGAAACCCAGTAATCATAAAGAAAAAAAACAAAAGGAAAATGTCCTAGGCTTTGGATAACTGTTTTTCTATGTAACTGATAGGTGTGTGCATTTGTTACTTTTATCCTTTATTCTCCTGTAGGTGATGTTACTAAGCCTGGTACAAGTACTCATGGGAATAGCATTTAAAAATCATTGTCCTCTCACAATTTTCTCTGCTTGACTCTCATTGTAAGCCCTTCAAGCTTAAAAGCCCATAAGCTCTAAACAACCGCCTTTTCAACCAGGTATTTTAACACCTTAGTGTTTATTCCTCCACATGTAATGTAGTTTTCTTTCAAAATTCTACTTCCCTGGTATCTTCAATTTTACATCTTGTCTCTCGGTCTTGCCTTGCTGACAGCTAAAATTTGAGTGCACTTCTACTCTCACCCTCAGCATCATGACGCAATAGAAACTGCAGCTGTGGCAGCCAGTGCTGCCAGCCTCAGCTGCAGAGAATCCTGCTGTGATTGCTGTGACTCATGGCCATGTTTGACTGATGGTAAAACCGGGAATAATCCAAAGCGCATATTCCAGTTCCATTTGTTTTACACTCCTGCAATGCCCCTGACTCCGGCATCACAGTTACTCCTGATTTACACTGCCATGAATCAAACTGCAATCACAGCCTGCGAGTACCTCAGCCAGCCAAAAATTGGCATTTACACATAATTAATGTTCCAAATAGTTAATGAACTACTTATTTTTCAGAATTCTTTACACTGTAGTTTTCATCTCCGCTGATTTAGCTGTGTAATTACTTCTCAGTGGTGGCAACAGAGAATATGCTTTCTCCTTGCTATCAAGGTAGCATTTGTTTTGTCACTGAGGCTGAGAGCAACCACCAGGGGCCAAAAAAGAAAAAAAAAAACGAGGTAAGAAACAGGACAAATGATGTAAATAATTCAGTTCAAGAAATGCATTTTTTGTAAATTTTTTGTCCTCCCAAAAATGGCATCATAGGAGTAAAAAAATCATATATCAAGTACCACATATCGAGTGAAAAAAATAGTAAAAGTAATTAAAGGAACTGTTTCATAATCATAATGTGTTAAAGAAGTTTTGGTGTGGAGAGAGCAGAAGAGGAAGTCAGGGTGTTCTTGCTACAAGTAATTGCTACAGCCATTTATGCACCAGCTACTGAAATGACACTGTTGAGCTTCAAAACTCCCAGAGATGGCCCAGAATTGAACACTGCACACTCAAAGCATTTTGGGGAAGAGTACTTTAAAATGGATTTTTCAAGAAATTCAAGTTAGTCTGTGCTAGATATTATCACTGGGACCTAGGCAAACCACAAAGAAGCTTTAACTGAAAGCACATTTTCAATTATTTACTTCAGGCACTGACAATAAACTGGTCAGAGCAACATGAAACTCATTATGAGCTAATTTATATTGCTGTGCTCCGTGCTGCTGCCGTTAGCCTGATACAGTCACCCTCAGCTGAGAACTTGTACATTACCCTGTATCCCCTAACAGGCAGTTTATGTTTTAGGATTACCAGTCTAATCCTATCAAATTCAATGCTGCCAATATGTAATCCTGATTAATGTTAGTGTTTTCTAAGAGTGGCACCAGATCAAAAGTAATCAGCAGAAGTCAAATGAAAAACCCCCTCCCTGGATTTTAAATCATACATACTGAATATAAATTTCTGTATTATCAAGATTTCTGCTTCCACAAATGGAACACCGTTTAGTGGGAAAAAAGAGGCCCATAAAAATGAAGCAAATTATTTTTTCTACTAGAACAAGAAACCAATAGTTTCCAGCTGAAGGACAAATCATCCAACCAGTAGAATGGGATGCAGTCATTACTGCTTTACTGCTTTTACAGTTAATGCATAAATGTAAGAACTAGACATTAGAGAAGCCCTTATCTAGATATTCTGCTAAAAGCAATAATGGGATTTTAGCACTTAAAAAGGGAATCTAAACTCTTAAATACAAAATTGCAAGTTCCTGCTTAAGCCATAGAGATGCCTAATATAGTTAGCTGAGAAATGTGTCTTAAATATCTGCTGGCACCTGAAATTATTTTTCTCAGTATTTTTTGGAAACCTTTAAATGTTGACACGGGCAAATAACTCAGTGCTTAAGATCAGTCAAGGTTCTAGCAACCTGTCATAGTGAACTGCTCAGGAATTGCTTAATTGCTCAAACATTTTCTAGTGCTCAAACCTTTCTCAGAATTACATGGTGTGAAGATAGGAAGGAAAGATAATAAAACAAGGCAAAAGCTGTTTGTTTCACACATCTGCTCTATAAAATAAGTAAGACTCAGAGTACCTTTAATTCATGCATATATCCCAATGTAGAAGTTTAGAAATACACAATCTCCAGGGATAAGACTGAGTGTATCCTAAACATTCTCCATTTTCTGTCAGCTTCAACAGGAGGAGTGACAGTAGCTGAGTGTGAACACTCAGGACTCTTTTGCATCATTAGGGCTAGCTCCCACCTTTGGAAGGGGACATCGGGATTGGGTTCTTCTGGTAGCAATTTTCCAAATGTATTTTACATCAGACAATCACTAAATAAAGCATCCAATAGGGCGGGGTAGGGATAGAGCCCTGCAAATTCTCAGGGGATGGTTTTAAACATGATGCTCTAGATTTAAACGTGTGACTGCACATTTCCTCCCTTTCCATCTCAAAGAAGGGTATTTTTTCCCTTTTCAAAGGTGTACAGCCATAAGAGATGAAAACTGCAGTTCAATTGATCTCCCATACTTCACAGAGAAGTTTCAAACACATTGCTTAAGAGAGAAACTTTTCTGCAGTCTCTTCAAAGAACAAACTTGCTTTTAGGTGTCAGCTTCAGGTGACACTGTGTGTCTCTGAAAATTTGGCTGGAAACAGATGCCAGCCTGCTGGGTTTAGAGTGCATTTCAGAATGAAAGTACAAAATTATGAAGACTTCCTCAGTGGTTTTCTGATCAGTACAAAGACTGAGTTTTATTCCACTTTCACTCTGAGGGGACAAACTTTCAAAGTATTGCTTAAAAGCAAATACCTAACACCAAAACTCTACATGATTCTAGACAATGATTTTAGGGAAGAATTCCACTTTTGGGCATGAAATAAAGGATTTTTAAATTATACCTATTATTTGGAAAACTCATACTTTCAACCCCTTTCAAGACAAGCTTTATACACTGCAATATTTCATCTTCCAAACATTTAATCACACACCTGATTACTCTACACATTAGAAATTAAAAGCTTGATCTTCAAAGCTCCACTGATTTTAATAAGAACATTTATGTAAAAAGTATGAGTAATTTCAGGTTTTGAAGCAGGAAAACTACAGAACAATTAAATTGAGAGTGCTAAACAATAATAGCAATAATAAAAAATATCTCACAGATGAATTTGAGATGGTCTGTAAAATCAGAAAACTATTTCGTTTGTAGAGGACACCTGTCACAGACTAATACTGAAATGTACTGAACACACACACACAAAATTGTGCTCAAAACTTTGTACACATCCAGCAACTATTTGTGGAGACTATACTGAATCACATCACTGATCTGGGGAGAGGTATGTGCACAAAACCTTTAAAATTATTGAACCTGTGCTTTTTTCCCCCATCAAGGTGTTAAAGGCATTGCATAAGGAGTATATAAATAGTTTATGGTGCATTTTAGTGTTGGTGTATGTAGGGGGAGGAGTATATCTATAATCAATTTTATTTCAAGGAAAGACATACTTTTAAGAGACACCTTTCACACATGACATGAAAACAAGAATCTCAAAAAGTTTCATACACTATGTAATTTAAAGTTTTTAAGTCCTGAAAATATAAAGCAGCTGCCAATTAAAAGGTTAAACAGAAAATTATTGCAGAGGTATGAGAAAAGCCCAAATGGAAACTAAAAAATCTACTTAAAGGACAAATCAAGCACAATCATATGATTGCATCTGAGTTTCTACAAACTGATCAACACATCACCTGTCTTAAATAAGGTCTTTTTGCTGAAGAAGAACACTATTTATTGTTTTGGCTTATTAAGCCCTATCACTGCTGTTTCCAAGCTGCAGACACCCCTCCCCTGAGAACTGCACTGACACCAGCCTGGGGAGTCATCACAAAGCAAATAAAGCTCCGTATGTTCAAAGGGCTGCAGGAATGAACCCTGGCTAATAACTCCTCACAGCATCATCCTCAATGGGGAACTTCATCGTCACAGGGTCACTGTGGAGCAGAGATGGGAGGGAGGTAAAATGACACTGCCCACAGTGAGAAAAATGGTGCCAAGGATAACGAACAGATAACTTGGAACAGTTCCTCTCAAGTGTGATGACCAAACAGTCTTTTGGCTAGTCACAAAAATGCATGCATGACTTTTCTCCACGGAATTTGTTGAACATTCTAGAAAAACGAGTATTAGTTCACCATTCTGAAGAAACATTCAGGTTTACATAGCTTCTAATACAGGTTTAAGAAGTTTTTTCCTACCCTGAAAACAAAAACTTGTAGCTTTAGCTTTTTCTGATTTTCACTTTATTAATAGAGATAAATACAGAATCTCCGCAGCATAGAAGTGACTGAAACTTTTCTTCATTTATTTTCAAGAGCTAAACAAGTACTACAGCATGAGCTTTTCTTACCAGCCTAAATCCCCTGTCTCATGGGAACAGCCCACAGATACTGATAAGGGCCAGCAAAGAAAGAAGGTGATCAAAATAGAATTCACACTTCTTCACAAAAAATTCATCACAGTTTAAAATCTCAAGGTCTTAATCAGCATGAAAAGAGCTTCTGAGGGAAAAGATAGGAAAAACTGATACAGATTTTTCCCCACCGTGAAAAAATGAGATAACGTTTATTGGCATAAGCAAAAAAAAAAAAAAAAAAAAAAATACTGGTATTTGTGAGGGTAAGAGTTTAGAAGATTTCACTGGGCAGGACTGCATCTCAGCAGGCATACATAAATTTGTTATGAAAAAATTAAGATGAACTAAACTACCAAATCAGACTGAGGGACATGGGTTAAGGAGATAAGTATTGCACTACAACAGCATTAGCAATAACTACCACAAAAACCCCAAAATAAAACCAGAACAAACAAAACCAGTCAATGAAAGAAAAAGCCTGGGAGTTTGCCCTGAAAAAGAGTTGATTCTACCCTGAACTCTGCATTGTCTCCGTGGCTGATGTAGCATGTGAACAGCAGCTCCACGTAAGGCTGCTCCTGTTTGGTTTGAAGTCATTTTTAGAACATTTTGCATTTGCTCCATGCTGTTGTCCTGCAAGGATGGACAATTCATGGATGAGACCTTTCAAACTACAGGGTTCTAACACTCCCCCTCAGTCCCCCTGGGGAGTGACAGTAACCCAGGCTGTGATAACAAACCAGAGAGGCCCCATCTCGTCCCTACCAGCCAGTGGGGCTTCAATAAGGCAGAGACCCACAGCCAGGCTGCTCCCGGCTTGGATTGCCCCACAGCTCCACCAGCCTCTGCCAAAGCTCTTGGGAATTTATACATTGGACACTAGGAACACCTATAGACACAAAAGAACTTCAGGTTCAGATACAGTGAACATCAAAGCTTCTACTCATATATGCAACAGACAATCAAGCTATGTTTATTTAGTTATTTATGGTGACTTTTAATGCTGCTTTAATGAGTTGAAAATGTATTCCAATGGCCTTATTCAAACCTGGCTTTCTGTCTGTGGAAAAAAACACAGAAAAATTGCTATTGAAAATACCTATAACTGTAACAAACCTTGGCCCAAAGCATCCCAAATCTTAAATGATTTCCTGCATTATCATTCAAGAATCATTGCTTTCTTCCAGGAAGGAAATTTTGTAGCATACATTGTGTGCTTTACGAGATAACACTATTATTTAGCTTATGAATAATCCTTAAACCATCTACTTTAATTATAACATTTCTTACTTTTTCAGTTTAATCTTATCACTAGGACCACTTACTTACCTTTCCTGTCCTTTTCTTAAACAGTAGAATGTAATTATTTTTGTCACAATAAGATATTATACAACTGCACATAACAGCTTAAAACATTCTCTAGTTGCCCAGCATGGTCATGCAAAGTATTAGATATGATCTTTGAGGCAAAAAACCCCAAAACTGTAGGACTAAATTGAAATGCATGAATTAATATTTTTATGCACCGTTCAAAATAGACTTTTGTGACATACTCAGTATTTTTGCAAATTTCCTTTTGCAAGCTGATGAAAATACTAAGGATTTGTTTTTCAAACTCTGCAAATTCATTTGAATTTCTCTGTATTGTGAAGATTTTGGAATTGTGAAGCTCCTCTGTACAAGGTGTAACTGTATCATCTCAGACCATTTGCTTCCTCTTTGGTTTATCCTCAAGCTCCATTTTCAGGTTAAAGAAGGTGATTGAAGGTAGGCAGGAAGCCTGATTGTGCTTTAAAAAAAAAATCACCCTTTTAACAGAACAAAACCAAAAGAGGCACCTTCATATTTTAATGCAGCAGATTGTAAATGAATATTTAAATCCCACATTCATTGTCACTTTTAATATTAGACTGTGTCCCGTGTGAGGCAAAAATACATGAAGATGTCCTGGATTTCAGTCTCAAACTATGCTCTCAATACTTCATAGAAATATCTTAAGAAGTTCATTGAAAAAGCTAACTTTAAAGATTTCCAGTACCAATGGCACAAGAAGAAATGCCAAGCAGCGACTACAAAATATATCTACTGAATCAACACCACTATTTTTTCTGTTTCTTAAAGAAAAACTTGCAACTTTCCAATCCCATGGCTTACAAACAAGCAATAACTGCTATGTCAGGTACGAATAGCCCTCCTTATTTCAAATTCAATTTTTCATTGCTGATTAGAACATTAGTCAATGCTAATATTTTACTTCACATTAGAAAGTGATTATTGGTCAGCATAATCCCAACCCTGCCTCTCACAGTTCTGTACATTAGAATGGGGACAGGCACTGAAGGGAGGAATGGCCTCAATAATTGCCCTCTCCCCTTTTATTCCCAAAGAAGGCACGGGGCGAAGCCACCAGAACATGACCTGTGCATCTTAAGCATATATCACAAACCAGAGCAACACAAAGTTCCTAACAACCAAAATTAGAAGGCCCAAATGCTCAAAGAAGTTTTAGGCCCTTTCCAAACTGTGTTGATATTCTTCCACTTTCCCACCCATGTCCAGGTTAAGAACCCCAGCAGCTCATTTCTGCACCTCTGTGTGTGTGCCAGCAGCTTCCTTCCCACTGTCATACTGCACCTGACTGACACAGCAGCCAGCGTGCACAAAAAATCCACTTGTCTATGGAAATGCACAGAAATGGATAATTCTGTAAACCCCATTTTTCCAAGCAGAATAGTATTTCACAGACTATTAAACCTCTTAAAGTGATGTTGAAACATCACTGTGTGCGTACTAAAATGGAGCTTCTGATTATTGTTGTGGCTTTATAGAAACAAGTACCATGAAATGCTGCTAAACAGATATTTTTAGTATTTTTTAATTTAAATACTACTAGGCTGAGGGCATGTAGAAGACATTCTCATGGCTGAATATATCTCTAGGAAAGGTTTTCTAATGAAAACATTAACACAAAATTTAGTTATGACACTATTAAGAAAATTGTTATCCTCCTCTTCTTTGTGATAGATGCTGTGGTGTTTTAGGCTTTTCTTCCTGAGAGGATGAGCCCCAAATGCCCACAGAACTGTCTAGGTCGTTCCTCCCCACCCTGTGTCTGTGAAGTTGATTAATCTCACCCAAATGTGTTGCCCTTCATTTGTCACTACTGAATTTCTTATAAGTTTTCCATATAGATTTAGGATCTTTTTTGTTTGTTTTTATTGTTGTTGTTTTAAGATCCTTCAAGTATCCATCAGAGGATAAAATATCTTCTAATAAAAGAAGGTTTATGAGGCTCATTAGGACAATACATATTTTTAAGCCACGTGCTGTCAAAAAATCCATATTTATTTAGGCATAATGAAAAATAGGAGCCACTCTGAAAAAGTATTGTATCTGAAAGAAAAAAACTACAAAGCTGATTTAAAAGGAAAAGAATAGTATACATAAAATATTCCCCGTGCCCTGAATTAGTATTCATTTCTGTTTTCTCTTAAGTGACAAAGGAACATGGCAAATGGAAAAAAGTTACAAAACCAGCATTATTTAAAATATAGATGTCACTTAGCTCACCAAACTCATTATTTGCCTTTTTTTTTTTTTCTCCCAGGCTATAAACAGCATGCCAAGGAAAACAGTTTCTGTGTGTGGTCATTTCTATGCATTAATATATTTTACAGTTTTCTGAGGAACCATTTCAATTCAGTGCAAAAAGTGCTGGAGGCAACTGTGGACTATTTGATTTTTTCCAACTGAATGGCTTTATTATGTGATTCCAATAACTGTCAGTTTTATCAAATAGTAGAACTTTCCATTTACTAAATTCTGCTTATTTCATTAATTTAGGACACTCTACACCACCTGTTAGTGTTTCAGTTTGTCTGGACCCCACAGATCATTCCAAGACATCCAACAGAAAACAGCAAATCAAACTTACTCCACTATTCACTAAGTGTGCAACCAACTGAATCCATTAATTACTTCATGGAGGCATTTCAAATGGTTCACATTTCGTTTAAATCAGGCTACTAAGACCATTGGAGTAATTTTACCAAGATTTATTCGGGAGTGGCATCCTTTCTCCTGTTACCCTCTGTCAACAGGCCTTTGCATCCCAAGGAGCCTCTTTACCTCAATACTAGAGCAGTTTTCTCTGGGATAAACACAGCACTAAAAAGAAGAATGCAGCTCAGAAATATGCCAAAATGTACTGGCTGTTTGCACATAATCAGAATGCCACCATTTGAAGAAATTTGATTTACGTTTTGCCATCACAGAATTAATTTAGGTTTTCAGTATGTCAGTGCTTCAACCTATTGCAAGTGTCTTTTGCCCCAAATTCAGTTGGTGTTAGAGCTGTCCAGTGAAAAATCAGGACACATTTTAGGGTAGCTTTTACCTGAATGACTACAATCCTGCTATTTCTGCAGTCTACCTTGCCTATATTGTTGGCCTCAAGCCATGTTTCTATTCCTCAATGCTGGGTCACTTGGTGCCCACATACCATGTTCCATACCTAGATGAACAAGGGATTTACAATTGCTGCAGTTCTTTCCCGAAAAGTCATATTGCTAACTCAAAATAAACCCATGAGGGGTTCAAAATGTACTTAGTAAAAGGGGTATAGTAGTTGCATCCTTGCTAGGAATACTTTCCAAATCTAGTGCATCTGCAACATACCAAGCTTGATTTCTTTTGCCTTTATCTGGATTTCTGTGTCTGCAGAAATGTGAGCACAGAAAATGTAAGTCTGATAAGAATAAAGGAGTTGTAGGTGTGTAGAGAGGTAAGAATGATCTGCTTCACAGGAAAGCTAGATATATGGTGAGGAAAAAATAAAAGAAAAAACCAAAGGCTATACATCCATTCATTTAAAATATTTGGCTGCTGGTTTGGATTATTAGTTATTAAGTGCAAGGTGAAGTACAGACAATGACATCATCACTGACAGAGATTTGATTTCTTAATCAAAGTAGTTAAGAATTAGTCCCATTAACAGTTAAGCACAGATTTGACAAAGGAATTTTATGTAATTATGAATATAAACAAAAAGCTAAAGGGTAAGGTCCATCCCTGAGTACAGCGTTACAGTGGATGTGATACTTGGCTGGGATAGTTTTCAATCCTGAACTTAATGAAGGCCACCTAGCCAGGAGGAGAGGTTCCAGAGATGGAAAGGAGGAACACAAGAGCATGGAAACAAAAAAATTGAGACCTTGTAGTCATTCAAATATATGCATATATATAATGTGTGTGTGTGTTTGTGCACATTCACATCAAGGCACATCCCTCCTTGTCTGCCACATAACAAACTATTGTCCTGTCTGCTGACAGCCTCCCTCCCTGCCCCTGGTTCCTGTTCTCAGTAATTTATGGCACTCTGCAATCTCTCCACTCACAAGCAACCTCTGCTTGGCACTGGGCTTCTGCCAGCTAGAATTCTGAATGGATCAGGATTTCTCCCAGATCCAAGCTGCCACAAGTTGGAAGCCTGGCTGCCCTTGGAGTGCCAAACGCCTGCTACAAACTGACAGCAGGAACCTGGGGGGCTGAGTTTGGTTTCCCATAGAAAAGGGCCACCATTTGTGCCCACCTCAAGCCTGTACAACACATGCCATTAGGTGGAGAGAAAACTATCAGGGATTCTGGGAGCACTTACTATTTTGAAAGACTTTGACAAGTCTTTTCACATTAAAGGCAAAGGGGAAGTAATATAAAAATCATTCAAAGCAGGGAATGTCTCAGGCTGGCTGTCAAATGGTTTGGAGCAAGCATAAAGGCAAGCAGTTTTAATTGGAAAAGCAAGGCTATCCACACAGGTTTGGACAATGCCTCTCTTCAGAGGGGGGAAAAACTTGCTTGTAAAATTATGTATTATACAAGTCTAGGATGGCAGCAATACAAGAATATTTCCAGAGACTTCATTCAGACTGGCTTTGATTTAGCTAATCTCAGAGACCTGCAAGGCCAACTACACAAGCTACAAAAAATGACTAAATAGTTTAAATCTCACATAAGGCTGACACTCAATCAGCATCTGTTTTGTCCAGTTAACCAACAATTCCAATTTTTGCTGTCAGAACTAAGGGGATCACATCTGATAATATTTAATTCTATTTCAACCTCTAAAATGCTACAGCATTTCAGGTTTTCATAAATTTTCACTGTAGTGTGGCATGCTTCAGAATATATGTACACATACATACATAATGAACATAATGAGAGGCTCTCATTCAACAACATCCTCAATGTTTCATGGCCTTACATATTTTTAATGACATTCACATATATAGGAGATGAAATGTTTACCGATTTCAGACATTAGTTACTGCTGAAAACTAATGCCTTGAAAACTATTGACTTGTAAACTTGTAATTAATGCTGAAATTACTAGGTACCCTTCGCTGTTTCAAATGCAGGGTATTCACTTAGTAAAAGTATTGGTGGCTAAAGAATTACTTTTTTAAACTGTGATAATCCATCATTCCATGTGTGACTCTTTCCAAAATAAAAAGAGAGCTCAAATGTTTAACGAAGTTGGCTTAGTTGTGACTAAGCAAATTACAGTTGGTAGGCAGAGGGAGTCCTTTATTTTTTCAGTTTTTCAGATCCAAATCATCTGAGTGCCTAAGGAGATAGCATCTGAATTAACTAATGGTCTGAAATGAGAGCAAGCTGCTTTCCTACCAGCTAAAATTACACAAATTACACAGACCTTTCTCTCTATTAATTTCTCTTTAATCCTCAGGTGCATAAGTCTCTGAATTATGAGACTGATCCACAACACTAGTCAAAAAGTATTGCAGAAAGTTTTCATTTGCAACACACACAAACAAGTAACCAGCAAAGACCAAGAAAATCCCACATGTGCAAGTAATGTGCAATAATGGTCTATATATGAGAAATTCTTCATGTCTGCATAGCAGCCAAAATGCCTCACAAACAGATCACAACTAGTCCTCAAAGAAATCAGGGAAAAGTAAAAAAGACTCCTCAATTAATTCTGTCAGTGGCTTACTCAGGTCAGCTCAGAACAAAATTCTCTGTGCAAAATACACAAACCCCCTGATTTCAGAATTCTATTTTTAGGAAGTCTTTAAATGTGAACTGACTCTGGGACAATCCCTGAACCTAAGTCCTCACATTAATTTCTACCTATGGTTCCAATCAACTCAATTTCTCTGCACACTCTGGTTGATTTTCTAGGGAACTTTAAACTGTGAATGTCACAACCATGGATGCACCATCCAGAACTCATGGACCTCATCTTCCAGATCTATTTTATGCACGGGTAAAGATGCCACCTTTTCCTCCTCCACCTGTGCTTTACACACTCCCCACCTGCTCAGGGTGGCACTCACGCTGCTTGCATTGTTTCTATTGCTGAGAGACCAATTTTAACCTGCCACCAGTCCAGGAAAATCTGTCAGAATTCATCATGCTCTGCATGCTATGCTCACTCATTTACAAGCTCTCCCTTCTTCCTGGAGAGCTAGAGAGAGATCACTGCAACTGAACTAAGTGAACATAACACAGTGGATCATAAGCCAGCACCAGAATCCTCAAAGCTCATTTCCATAACTTTCAACAAGAGAGTCATACATTGCCCAATTATTTTCTCAATTTTTCATTACTTTTTGGAACACCTAGAGTGTCACTAACTGAAATGTTACAAATGCATGGAAGAGACACAGCCTCACAAATTTGGTGCAAGGAAGCAGCATTATCTATAATCTTCCTCACCAAAATGAAATCCTAAATAACCGCATGACTGGTCAGCTTTAACCCTGACTGACAAAGGTGCATAAATGAGAAAAATACACTCTGGGAAGCATGTAAAAAAACTCAGATCATTGACTATCCAGATGGTGCAGTTACTGTTGCTCGCTGTGAATCATGAATTAGGCAGTACATAAAATTCTTGACAATCTGCATTCTCAACAAGAGTGAGTCTTTTCCACATGATTCCAATATTAACCACAAAAAAAGGAGTGGATAAAGATATATTCTTTTGAGGGTTATTTCCCCCTAGTGAACCTCTCTTTCTTCAAACTCAGACTTTAATCTTTGTTTTCAGGTTGTCCTACTTGCAGAAATGATGGCCTATCTATACAGGTGGTGTGCTGGTGGCAATTTGTAAGAACAGGAAAAGTTGCTGAATTTTTCTCTCTAGCTTTTCCAATCTCTTCAGTACATCAGAGCACACAGCTGTGTGATAGCCACAGATATCACAAGCAAGCAAGACAGGGGAACAAAATGAACCACCTGTGGTCAGGCAGGCTGCAGAGAGCTTGTACCAATACCAATGTCCACAGTTTAACCAAACCTACAGGGTCTTATGTTTTTAAATAGAATATATTTTGAGACAACTCACAGAAGGCAAGCATTGGAATGGAACAGAAAGCTACTAGGAAATGGGGATAGATTCACCCTTTGAAAAAAATCAGTCTATCAGTAAAAAAAAAAAAAACAAAAAACCAATCTATTTTTAAGCTGCTGAAGTACTGAATATATCACTCAAAATCCTCTAAAGGATTCCAGAGATAACAGTCCAAGAAAGAAGTTCAGTCCCATATAGAACACTCTATAGCCACATCAGGTTTTATGCCCATTTGAGTTGTTTTTTCTAGAATCATGTACAACTAAATCTCACAATTATTTTAATGTTCCATCTGTTTCGGCACACTCAGTAACTATTCTGCCTGATTATGCTGACACACAGATAGTGCAGCCAGCAAAATGTTGATACTCATCATAAACCACTATTTTTCATGAATAAAATAGCAGCAAACTGAATGATGATGAACACAGGTTTCCTTTAGAGTGATAAAGAATCCTGCACTGTGATGGAATCCAAGATTGTTTCCTGGTCAGATGTCTACCTTTAAACTACTTATTTCAATCCCAAATATATAAAAATTCATTCAAATTTCACCTCTAAAAATCCCCTTTTCTTTAAGAGAAGCCTACTGGAAACATCTCTTCCATTACCAGCTTTATGCAAGGTAATCTGTTTTGAATGCACTTGTTACAATGCAAAATAATCCATTTTCAGCAAGACACCCTGCAAGTCCAACCATGCTTCTGCCTCTGGCTTGAAAACGAGAAAGAAAACTGGACTATCCACCATTATCCACTGTAGAGGGAACAGCACCTGAGTGATTGTGAAATAACACAGACAATCACATAAAAAAACTTGGCAACAGAAAGTAGTGAAAAATCTTTTAACCTTCCTCAGCTGATAGCACAGACTGGTTGCAGGATATTTTTAAACTTTCAATTTCGTTAGTGAAAAATAACACAAAATTTTACCTATATCTGTATAACATTGTGGGAGCAGAGCGTTTAATCTAAAAATACTGTCTTGTTCAGTAGCTGAAAATATTTTCCTATCTTAAATATTTCCAGTTATCAAAGGAATAACAATCTGGAAATTCTCCGCTAAATGTAATATCTGGGCTGCTGGTTTTTCCTCCCCTAAAGATGTAATCAGCCCTTTACTTAGCTTATATGAAGAATATCCCCTGATTCAGCTGCCCAGTTTTGCATCACAGGTAACTCATGGCTGAGGGAAAAGATACCAGGTGTATTTTATACTGATGTTTGTCCAAATTGCCTTGTGAATTATTGAATCTATTTATGGAAACTAGGAGTAATAGACTGAATACTCAGAGATTAAGAAAATATTATTAAAATAGTCATAGTACAAATCATAATTTAAAGAAAAATTATCGTACAAAGATATCTTAGATATTTTGCTATCCTTGTTTCTGGGTCACAGATGCTCTCTGCTTATTAAGATGATGTCATTTGCTTCTCAGGAATATCCTGGAATTTTAAAATCACCAGGAAAATAACGAATTTACAATACAGGAAAATCCAATAAAAATCTTTACATTACCACAGCAGATCCACATAGAAACTATTCAAGAAACTAGAATTTTTCAGCATTAGTTGTTATTATTTTCAAAGGAGAAAAAACCCCCCAAACCCTAATTCCAACTCCATTTTTGTTCCTAACCATTTGAAGAATATTCCTCTATCAGTTTTATGAATCAAACCTAAGTACAGTACCTTCCTTCTTTCAGTATCACATGCTCTGAAAGGTGCCTTTCTGAAATCCAGAAACATTAAACAAGGCCAAAAGAACCCAAGAATATTAAACGGGTAAATTACAAACTTGGTTTTCAGATATTAAAAGCAAATATGCCCTTCTCATTTTTTCCCTTGCAGTTAAACTTCCACTTTTCACATCAATATCCTTTTATTTGCCTTGCTCACTTCCTCCTGAGGCATTCAGTTGAAATCATCTGTGGCACGTCACCTGATTTCAACTTAGCTAGGAAATGGGTGTACCTGTCAGAAGCATATTTACTTTGAATATTACACAATTTGAAACGACGAGAAAAATGAAATTTTAGCAGTCTCTTTTTGGAATAGAATGACTGAACATGTCTGAAGACAGATCAGAAAAGGGATGACATTAAATTGTTGCCTAAAATACAAGGAATGACATGAGAAACACAGGAATTTTCTTCCAGTTTTCAATTTTGAAGTCAACCAACTAAAGTTCCCATCACCTGCTGATTATCCAAAGCCCCCAAAACATAGTTTTCCTTCTGTCCTTACTCCAAAAATACTCTAGGCTCCAAAAATACTCTTGTTTTTCTGCTTTATCCTGACAAAGAGTCTCAACCCACTTTCATCACAATCTTCTATGCATCTCCTGTTCTATTTTTTACTGTAAGTTCAATTGTAAAGCATTCATTCTCTATTTAATCCTTTATTACTCCTCACATCCTAGTTCTCTTTCATTGCTTTTTAGACTTCAAATCAATTTTCAATTGCCCTCTTTCCTGGACCACATCCTTAGTAGGTTCCCAGTGTCAACAGACTCTCCAAAGTTTCCCTTCACACAGCGTAGCTGTAGTGACCTTGATGCAAAGACAATCTTTATGCCTCCACAGTTCTTCTTTAAAAACTGCACTGAGAATGCTTCAAAAATAATAATACTTTTGTGTTTTGCATTTCACATAAAATATTTCCCACTACAGCAAACACTGTAGATCACAAATACATTTCAACAATTGGCTCACAAAACTAAAATGTAAGAAAAGAAAGTACATTTTCTCCCTTCGTGTTTGTTATGTAAGGTTTTCTTCTATTAAAAATAAAAGCTTATTCCAACCACATCTACAAACAAAATACAAAAGCTGATTAGGTATAATCTCCCTGAGCTTTATGCTCTCAGAGATAAAAGTTTTCAAGCTACAACATTATCTCACATTTCCTCTAAATATATATGATGGAGGAGGTACGACTGACACCAAAGAAGGTTTCAAGCATCAGTACCTTGTTATCTAGACATCTCTCATTCCTTTTCTCTGTGGCCTCCCATGTTCAGCTCTGGCTCTTTCTCTCCTTCTTCTGTCTTCCTTCCACAGTTCCAGCTCTCTCCTTCCTGTCCCTATCACAGCCACCTAGCCCTGTCTGTCCTACGTACAGCATCTCACCCTTTCTGTCCCTAGCACAACCTCCTGTCCCTTCCTCCTCACAGCACAGCCAGCAGATTCCAACTAACTCCCTCCCAGCTAACTCACTCTTTATCACACCCATTGCTGGGAGGGCAAGGCTGTTCCCACTCTTGGATAATTAACACAGCTGCAATAGATCAGGGGCAAGATTGACTTCAGCACTATCTCTGACTTCCCACATATATCTATTTGCTTTCATAGTAAAATATCCTCACTATCTCAAAATTACTTTTGAAGTCAATATTTATACTAATTTTGAAAAAAATCCAAACACAAAGAAGCCAGTTCCCTTTGAAATATATTTTCCTCAGGCTACTGCAAGTACATCTTTAGAAATGACATTTACTGTTATCAAATGAGTATCTTTCAAGGTATGTTTATTTCCCTTCTGCTTTTTTTCATTTAGGCCTCACTGTATTTGAGCACTATTCAGGGAGCATGGGTCACAGAGAAAACTTCTTTAAATTTCCTCCTGCAAGGCATGAACAATCCCTGAGTTTTGTGCCTTGGATTCACAGCTCACCTTCTGAAGAAAATTAATTATTTAAAAGACTGAGCAGGGGTTATATCCTGAGCAACAGGAAGTTGATCTAATTAACCACAAAAATCAGGCAGGATTGGGAAGGATAGGGTGAATCAGTGCTGGCTGTATGCAAATTGATCTGAGGCATATTAATTTGAACATAAAGATGTGTTGGAAGACCTTTTTCTGGCAATGACCATTAAAAGTTCCATCTAAGCCAGCACCGCAGATAAGAGAGATAAGGTATTATGATCTGTGCAGCATTAAGGACTTTTCTGATTAAAAGGAGGATTTTTTCTCATTACTTCAATAATCCCTAGTATTTTTCCAATACTTCTCTTGCAAAAGAGAAATTAATTTTCTTTGGTGAATAAAAAATGAATTATCAATCTAATGGTTCTGATCATATTCTGGAGTCCTACATTTACATGTTCCCCACACCCTGATGTTAAAGGCAGCAATTTTTTTAATGACTTAATGACATTGCTGACACCCTGGCCCTTACTCTAGAAATACTGCTAAGCACTTTTGTCCTTCAATCTTTTATCAGCTGATTCCCCTCACTTACTTGTCTTTTCACCATTTTAAAACATTAATCAGTGTAAGATAGAGAGAAATGCATCTTTACCTTGGTTTCTATATTGTTTTCTTGCACCTCACTAAATCATAGTGAAAAGCACTGGATACTGCTTTAGGAAAGAGAACTCTCCTAATTATTATTAGAGTTCCTTGCCTAAATGACACCTAGGTGGACCAGCTCCCTTCAACGGATCTTTCTCACAAGGCAGAAAACCCTCAGGACTCCTCGATGCATGGCAGCAGCCACGTGTCCCTGAGGGATCAGTCAGAGAGAGCAGACCCTACCTGCCAAAGCTGCCTTCCTGTGCTGAAGCTGACCTGGAATCTCTGTCATGGATTCGTGCTCGGATTACACACCAACACCTCCCACTTGTGAAGCACAGCTAGCTACCTGTTCAATACCCAAAGCAAGAGAGAGATTCCCTGGGTTTGTTAATTTTTAACATGTGTGTTCACAGAGGTGTGTTCAGCTTTCTCAGTGGTTTAACACTGTGCCAATTCTCAGAGCTAGCCCCTGTTGGTTTTGCCAGGCACACAGGAAGCTGCTAGCCGCTTCTCTTAGGAAATCACCTCTATGGCTGGCTCCTTCCCTCCTCACCAAAAATCAGTTAATGCAAAACCAGCACAAACAGCTACCCTCCTCATTAATCTTTTGTTTAATTAGGCTGGAAACTGCTATGGCAAAAGAAGGAAGAGAGCAGGCTAATGTACTTGGTGATCTAAATGAATTGTTCCAGAGTGGTAAAGCCCAAAGGAAAGTTGAAAGGCTAAGAACACTAGGAGCATCCAACTTCAAGGTAACTGTACAACCTTATATTGTTTTGTCATTTTCTGTGTAGAGATATTAAGAAAATTGAGGTTGAGCATTTCAGTAGAAGTTAAAAAAGTGAAAATTGCCCTTTTGGTTGCAACCATATTTTTCATTACAAGAGAAATATGTCCTAGCCTTGACAGAAGCTATAACCATAAAATTATTTATATTCTCAGATTTACCCCAATATTCACAATATTTCATCTGCCCCACTAATTCCAGTGCTTCAGAAGGCTTATTTCCCCAAACCAAACTGGTTCTATTTTGATGAGTCTTTTTGGGCACACCCAAAATTCTTAACAGGAATATCTTTCATAACTCACAGCTAGATTTCAGGGAGTTATGATTAAAACTGAAAGAAATAGCTGATCTCATGTGATCAGTGCTGCTATTTCTCTTCATATTTCTGCCTTTTTCATAGTCCTACTTTCCAGTATCTATTGTCAATACCTGTCTTTCTTGTTACTTCAATCTGAAGAAAACATCAATTTGAGTAGAATTACAAAAACCAGAGACCATTAGTTACTGTGAAAATATCTTTCCCCCTCCTGGGCACAATCAAGGGAAAATCCATACACTGAATATAGGTAAATATTAAATGAAAAAGCCTGAACAGTATGGGAAAATGTTGTATGTCATAATTCTCACTTGTTAAAATGGATGCTTGCAGTGCATCATCAGCTTCATAGAAAATGTTGAGTTGACTTTGTCTGTCACATAGGAACTCTGAGGGCTGAATATATTTCATCATTTTAAACACAAGAACAGCAATATTGTACTCAGTTTTTACTTGATATGGCGCTTAGATGAATTTGCCTGAGGCAACAAGTAAATGATGTTTTATCTCCTCTCAATGTCAAGTCACAGCAATGCAGGGAATGAAGCTACCATACAATTTGACAAAATTGGTGCTCTGTTATGGGCATACCTAACCATTGAATATCTGCTTATATTTTCTTCCTCCTTCAGGGTTCATTACATGTGTATTTGAGGAAAGCATGTGCTCTACCAGGCTGCTTTCTCTCTGAACTCTGGGAAAGGGAGGACTCTGCCCATCACAGCAGTCACCTCTTAAGAAACCCAACTGAGCCCAAGGCTGAGTGGGCAATGGCTTGTGCATGGTTTATTTTGTGAAATAACCGCACCCAGAATTTTCTGTATATTGTTTCAGAGTGAAAAGGAAGGCCTGCAGAAGTCAAGAAAACTCCTTTCATTTCCCCAGGTTTTGTTCCAAGTTTTATATGCAGGGGACATTGGCTTTTTCTGTACCATAGTCAGTCAATCAATTATAGAGGAAATTATTATTTTCCAACCTTAAATTTTTTTTTTCTATAATATCTCCTTTAGCTCTAATACAACCTATCATGTAAATCTGCAGCTCTATTTAGGCATTCAATAAATCACATCTGTATCAGATCTAAGGAGTATTTGAGGATTTTAAGATCTGATTGGAACAATCCAGAGTAACAGTCAAGGTTATTATGGTCTATTTGGTTAGTTGAGTTGTAATGTGTAAGAATTTGGTGCTCAACTCAAGGAATCTCCATGAGATTTTAACTAATCCTTGAAAAAATTTAATGTCACTGTGTCATTCATTATCTTCTGTGTCATACATTCACATATGAGAGAGGAAAACACTCAGTGATTTCTTTCTGATTACAGCAGGGAGAGAAGAGAAGCCACTGTTCTCTCCCTTCACTGTATCCTAATTCTTAGTTGGGAAATGACAAAATTGCTTTCGTAGAACCTGTATCTAGGACAGAGAAGGGTAATGTAATAAAGAGGGTTATTGTTTCCTGGGATTTACATTTATTTATGGAATAGGCAAAAAAAGTTATTTCATTACTCATTATACAATCATGGTATAGGACGTTTCTCCTAAAAACTGCATACCTTGAAGAGCACTTTCTGTCTTATCTTCAATAAATCTTTTACAAGTAAATGCAAAGATTGTCTTAAAATCATATTTCATTTTACTTTCCATTGAGCTAATGACACCCTGCAAATGAAAAACAATTCCCAAACTGTCACCTTCTCCCTTATCCACCAAAAATATGTGCATAAATAATCTATCTATTACTGTTGTCTTTTGTTTCATATATATTACTGGCATTCAATCAGCCAAGTTAAGTGTAATTTAGTTTTATCTGAAGATGCATTTCCTGACCAAATGAGCCTCCTTTCTCCTTAGATACTAATCCAGATATAAGAATACTATGATGTTCCAGCCTCAAGCAATTTAAAAGATCATGACCATCTGCTAAATATTACTTGCAAATTATGCACTAGCACCTTTACTTGTTCACACACACACACACACACACACACACACAAAAAAAAAAAACCCTAAAAAAACCCAAACCAAAAGAATCCAACCCCAAACTATCACATATATATTGTCATACTTAGGATTGAGAGCAACTCAGATTAGTCTTCACTGTTCTCCTTCCCTTTTGTACACAAGGGGTCCAGAAGCACATTCCATAGGCTCTACACAGATACCTGGAGATGCTTCCAAACTTTAGAGAACCCGCATTTTTTTTGTAAGCAGTGCATAATATCTTGTATTACTGAACAAGACTGCTTTAGTACAGTCAAATGTAAACTAGTGAATTTACTCAAAATATGGTTCTCCAGTAGAAACTGTTTAAACCTTTCACCAGTAAGTGTTACTCAGGATATTTCTCCCAGCCAAGTCACAAAATAATTTTTAAATTAGTGGGGAAAAAAAAATAGGTGTAGCAGGAAATGCAGATTGTTCTGTTTACTAAGATGACCATTTGTACTGCAGAAGTCATGTTTCAGATGAAAGGCACTTTCAGTTGCTGTCAGGGGAAAAGAACATGGAGAGCTACATTATGATGTGGCACTCTGAGATGACAAGGTGACACACAAGGGAATCAACGTGGCCCAGCAAGACTTCTTGCCGAGCGAAGCGTTACAGATGAAATTGTCACAAGTGCACAAAGTGGCTCCTGAGCTGACACCAAGTGACAGAGCAGTGCACTGCCAGGAGAGTGAATGTTGGAATTTCTTAGAGCATTCTGTGAACACAGGCAGCCTGCTTGCATTGCACACAGAACATACAGGAATCCTTTTATAAATCGGATGTCAAAACCCCCCCATCCATTGCATTAGAGTGCCTTGCAAAAACTGCTGTGCATTTCAGAACATACCAAATGGCTTCTCCAGCAGTGCCCAAACACATGGTCGTGTCAAAAGCAACAAACAAAAAGGAAGTTTCACACCTACAACACAACAACTGAAAAATAGCAGGTTTCTCTGATACAGGGCTTTTCTTAGGTCTCAGAGGCTGTCATGCTTTGTATTTCTTGAACCATTAAACAAAATGATCATTGACTCCTTTGTCCTGTGAGAAATCAAATGCATGGATAATTCTTAGAGAATAATTGCCTTTCAAAGGAAAGGCAGGAATGCTGGACTCCAAGAAATGCCTTTGATGGTTTTAGCTTTTAAAACAACAGGAAGGAATGTTAGAACAAGTGGCCTAATAAGGACTGAGAAATAACACCCAAAGAAAATTTGGGGTGTCACTGTTATTCGTGACAGCAGTGTTGAGACAAGGACAGGCTTGCAGCTTGGCTCAGGGCCACACTGTCACAAAGAGTGGGATACTGTGGCTACAACAAGACCTGGCAAAGGGCTGAGACAGAAGCCCGGTGCAAAGAGAGACCGATGTTTAGCAGGAACGTTCAAAACAAAGCTCTGCATCTAAAAGAAAAGGGTTTGCTGGAGTATGAAGTCAACGGCTTGGAATGAAAGACTCAACTGCAGAGAATGTTCAGAGACAGGACAGAGCCTGGGCTGTAAATCTGTATTTGAAAGAGACACTAATCCCATAGCACAGGCTGGGAGATAAGTAAAATATAAATAAATATGTAAATAAACTGGAATAAAGGAGCCAGTAAGAAAGCTATGGGCATTAAGTCTGCTTAATGGACTTAGGGCGAGGGTGTATTTTTCTGTTTCCTTCTTTTCCTTCTCCTACTTACCAAACTCATGCACAACATGTCTCTGGACTATATTAGTCCTTATAATTTGTCAGGTTCCCTGACATACCAATAAAGCACACCCCAAAATCAATTCCCCTACTATGATTTTTTTTGTTGTTAAATTAACTTCTGCTTATTCAAGACCCACAATATTTATGTGTTTCTGACTCAGATTTAAACCCTATACCACACCAATATTCCCAATTGCATACTTTAAACAACTATTCATTGCCACTGAAGTTTAAAAATGTACTTACACAGTTAAAATTAAGTGCATGACTCTACTTTTGGACTGAGGTCACGGTTTAACACCCTAAGATTGATTCTGTAAATCTACACATTGAAAACAGTACTAAATAAAGCCTTTCTTCAAGGGAAGGCAGGAAAAAGCAACTCAGGGTAACTTTGCAAGAAGATCAATCCGGTTATAAAATAATAATTAAATGTATGAACAAGCTGATTGTTAATTAGGAGGATGCTTAATCATCTGAAAATATTCTTTAAACATAGTGGTAGAGCAACTGGCAAGTGACAAGGACTGTTCTGGAGTCTATAATAAAGGCTATTGGGACTACATCAAAAGAAAGTTAATTTATTTAGTATTGCAGTTGATAAGACCTTTCATATTCACTAAACACAACTGAAATTCTTATTTATTGCATAATCAAAAACATGTGTTCTTCCTCTATGCTGCTACTCACCCTAATACAATACAAGTCTTATGAGTAGTCCAGGAAAATAGTTCTGGTAGAAGGAGGGGTAAAAATGGTGATTTACAAAAGGCCCTTGTTTCCAGTTAAAGCTGAACAGAGAATTCTCCATCTTTTCTGACACTATGAAGATGTTGCTCTAGAAGAACTAGAGATTTTTCCATGAAATTACAGAAGTTGCAAAGGGGAGGAAAAGAGTGTCCTTAATTCTAAGCACAACTTTTTTCCACAGACTGTATCAGCATCCTGTGACACAGAACCTGCCTGGTGACAGAAAAGGAGTTGCTGACAACACTGTTAAGATCCCTGAAAGGTGATTCATTTTGGAGTAGGCAGGCACAACTGATAGTATAATAGTTGATTTTACAAGGTGATCTAACTTAAAGAGTTTGACAAGATAAAGCAGTTTGTGTGGCAATACCTAGTAATTTTGCTTCTTTGGCATTAACATGAGAATAACGTAGCAGGAAACTGAGCAACTTGCTTTTGAAAAGCCATTCTTTCTTCTTTATTGTCTTACAAACAGCTTGTTCTGAATCAGTTATACTGGCATTTATTTCCTTATCAGTTATCACCAGAATGTTTGACAGCAAAAATACATTTTAAACTGTTGTGCAAATGCTTAGAATTCATTTATATCTTAAAACTAAATTAGCCAATTTACTTTAGTACTCAAACAAACTTTAAAAATAGCTGTAGACCTATTTTCCTTCTCACAGATGGAAAAAGTTATTTTGCAGCTCATTTAATTTGTCACAGATACTGAAAAGAATGGCAGAAGTCATTTACTTGTCTGTCACATGGACAAAATTTGACTACAATTCAGTTCCTGTTCAGGACTCTAGATTATTTTCTCCAGTTATAACGCTATGAAAAATTCGAATCTGGGCTTGATACTAACCAAATAGTCCAGAAAGACTAAACCTCAATTACTGAATAAAGCTTCTAGAAGTTTAAGTGAATTCAAATATTTTCCATGTGGGCACAATCAATTTTCAAACATTTCAGTTTGCTGATACGCAGAGCTATGCAAAGAAAGAGAGCTTCCAGTCCTCCCTATCTCCCAGACTGACACACAGACTACTTGGAATATGGGAGAAAGTCTCTCATGCAACCTTCAGCAATCCCCAGCTTTGATATATCTGTGCCTTTACTTATTTCCTTACAGACATCAGACCCACAAAAGCTGAAAATCTAAAGCTTAAGTTTCATCATGACTGACTAGAGGAGTGAACCGTGAACTAGAGAGAATAACGAAACAAAAGTGGGAAGGGGGAGACTTATCCTCAACATGTTGCAACCACGGAACAGGACCTTCCCTTCAGATTTCCTCCTTTGACACTGGAACTGCAGAACCGTGTCCAAGAACCTGGGACAGGCCTTGTTTAGCCACGTCTGAGATGTGTCAGGGTTTCTCTGCTCCTTTGACAGCTGCTGCCCCTCACATGGAGAGCTCCCTTCTCTCCTTTCACTCACCCATCCCACCGAGCCTTCCAGCAGCTCCCCAGCAATCCAGGGTCACCCAGGGAGGACAATCCTAAGGCACCTCCTGCCTGCAGCCCAGGCAGCCACAGTCTGAGAGCAGAGTGGGAAAACCCCTGGAAACAAATAAAATCAAGAATTCTCTGTTGCAACTGACATAAATTGAATAAGCTAGAGCTGCTTTAGGAAGGTGGTGATGACAACAAGTGCAGAGCACACTGTAAACACTTCCATTTTATTGCTCCCATCAGCTTCTCCCATTTATTTCAAGAGTTCCTGTCTCAGTGTCAACAACTGCTGCCATCACCAATCCTGCACTATCTGCCTTAGCCAAAAGCTTTTCTTGGAGGCTGTAAAATACCTGAGTTAAATTGTTCACAGATCTCTTCAAACTTAGAGTGCACACTGAGGATTACTTGATACCTTTATGGACAACATCAGAAAAATAGATTTGAGACTGGGGACAGGTAAGGACCATCAGGGAAAACCAGATCAACATCAAAAGTTTAGAAAAAACCCAACCCTCAAAATACTCATTTTTAGTCTGGGTGTATATTCAGCACTGAGTTTTCAAAGGAGCCTTAAAACATTATGAGTTCTGTTCCTGTTTCTGAAGGTCTGAAAAATCCTAATCTTACCTAGTGGAAAGAAAGCCACTAAGTTCTGCAGCAACTTTGTCTTTAGATGGTTTTAAGGTGATAACACATCAAGTATTTGTGTGGTTGGAAAGGGACAGGCGCTCGGAAGATATCGGTTGTAACGGAAAGGCCACAGAACACTCCAACCCCCGAGATAAGCTATCACTCCAAGAATGTAAACCCCCCTCTAACAACGTGCCAGTACTTTTCCATTCTCCCTACTAACTCAGGAAGTGTAGCAAGACCCCTCTGACGTAGTGAAGAACCCCAGAGTATATAACCTGCATGTTTGAAATAATAAATGCTTTTAACCGTCCACCACACTGGTGTCAGCGTGTTATCGAGCCCGAGCTCCACACAAGCATGTGGCAGCCGTGCCGTCTATCCTAAACCAGGCCATCGCAGTTGCAGTTGCAAAAGCAGCAACATATTTGTCATAATGTGAAACCAAATTGACTGACAAAATTAAGTTTTAAAATCTGTTCCCTCCTTTAAGATCAAAAAAGTTGACTATTTCCTACAGATAAAGTAAATCTTTTCTTGTTCGCTTTCTTCTGCATTGATTTAAATATAGATAAATTTAAATTTAGATACTCTGCTGATCAGTTATTATAAGTCTAATTAATAGATGTTTATCTAATCTCAAAATCCAAAGACATACACAACAAAAACAAAAAAAAACCCAACAAAAGCCAAAACCCCACTAAAACCCCAAACCTACAAATACAATCTAATAAAATGCCATTAAAATATCTAAATAAAAAATCACTTTAAAAATCAGTAAAAGCCACTTAGTGACAGTAGTTTTAGATGCATAATTCTTACAGTACCAATGCAATTTAGCCATACAATAAAGTACTGCTCTTTCATTATTCATCATAGCACAAAAATTATCTAAAAAATAATCTAAAAAAATGCATAAACACACAGTGACATGGCGCTAAACATTAAATGGAATTTTCCATATATTATTTCTCCCCTACTTAAAATTAGGCACACTGATTACTACACATACAATTTCTTGAAAAGAACTTATAAACTCTTTTTTCCCCACAAAAACCCCATGTGAATGGAATTTTTGACTTTTCCTAACCAGTATATGTACAAAACCCCCCCACAAATACCGTGTATTTGTATTAAAATTATATAAACAACCATGGTAAAATGCAAGCTGAAGTTAAGATTACTGTGCTTTGTTAAAGTGTTCACACAGACACCTGATAAGAAAAACGTCTCATGTGGCAGATTATCTTGCTTTTAAGTGCTCATGTGATACGTAAGTGTTACTGTTCTCCCTTAGCAACTTTTAACTGTCTTGCAGCTTTATTTTTATCAATAATAGGTTCTTTATGAAAGAAAGAGAAGAGATGTAACAGTTTGAATTCTGTAGGAGCACTTTCAAAGCTTAATTTCAATAATGGGATCAGACATAAATATGAAATCAAAGCACAGTTCCTTAGCATATATATCTTTAATGCTCAAAAACATTTCTACTGGAACCAGGACAGGGGGAACTTTAGGTGACTTAATGCTAATCCCCCCTCTAACAATGGCTATAATTTCACAATAAAAGTTAACATTTGGTAAATTTAACAGTAAAATATACCCTTCTCAAATACAGCACACACGCCTACAGCAATATGTGCATGAATAAATGGAAATTGTCAGTTTTGCTGAGAAAGCAAAAAGAAAAAGTGAAACAAATGAAATTAAGGAAGTAATTAGAAGCCCTATGAATATACTGGCACAACATTATCACGTAGATATTTTTCCAATTAATTTTTGGGGTTGCTATATGAGAAAGACTTTTCTAAAGTCCTAATTAGCTGATCCAATGTCCTTTAGTTCTCATAACAATGGTAATTCATGAGACTTACTACACACAAATTATAACTCTCAGTAGAAATGACTTGCAGAACTCTTTTGCTTTCCTATATTGAAAAGAAAGACACAACTTTGACCTTCACTATTCCCTTGGCCATAAAAAATAGATCTCCTTGGATTTTAATGAGGTTAAAAGAGGTACAAATTATAACAAGACATATAAAATACTGTTTTTGAAAAAAAATCATTTGATAGATCATTTATAACTCATAATTTACAGAGACGTAAAGAATATTAATATGAAATGTTCTATGTCATAAAGAAGTTAACCTCCTGCCTTCCTAGCTTTTTTGACTCGCTCCTATGAGCTGAACTTGGAGAAAATGTCTTCTTTTTAACCTTTTTTCCCCCTCTCCCTGGGAAAATAAAACTTACATGTTTAGACAAAGAAGATCTTTCTATCCTGCCAAACCTTCTCTATCCACTTGCACTGGGAAGAACCTCACACCTCTTTGTTGAATCTTCAATCATAAATGTTGTAGTCACACATATTGCAAGCCCAGGCAGGATATCCTCCAGAAGACAAATTACAAGTGATGCAAATCCTGTGTTGACTCAATGACTGTGACCCTACAGAAGGGAATCACAGAATCATTTGGCTTGTAAAACCCTTAAGATCATCAAGTTCCACCTCCAACTGCTAAGTGTGGCAGGACATCTCCAAACCCTATAGCTGGTGCATAAAGAGAGAACCCAAGGGCTAAAAGGCCCAACAAGGGGACATCTTGGGTGCCAAAGGGGCTCAGACCTCAGCTAAGAATCAACATCTCAGTCTGGAGAGCAGATGTGGGAAGAGATAAATAAATATTCTTGTCTGACAGAGAGGCACTGTTTTACAATCTATAAAAGACACCTGAGTTATCACAGAGGGCAGCAGCCTCTTACACCCTAACGTGCACTTGAGTTTGGACACAGATTCACGGTTACTTCCCTGGGGGTTGAGGGAAAGGATCGCCATGTGTGCCCCACTAACAACTGCATGGTCAAGATGCATTGAATCCTGAGTTAGATTATTTCCTTGCTAGCTGTAACATTAATAGGTGCCTTTAACCCCAGGCTGTATTTGTTTATTAGTAGTTTCTTTTTGTCCTTATTCCTGTGTAGCATTAGTTTAAGTCTTATGTCTGTTAGTTTTGTGTGTATTAAAGAAATAATTCATTCTATAGTAGACCAAATCAGCCATTATTAAAGGACTTGTGAACAGGAGCAGGTTTTGGGGTGCTGGCCACCTCAATAAAGCTCCTGCCTGCAGCCAGAGGCCTGGGGAAAAGGCAAGGGCTTATCTAAACCCCCACATCCATCCCCACACACACAGCCCACCCACCACTGAACCGTGTCCCTGAGTGCCACACCTGAACCTCTCAGAAAAGCCTCTGGGAGTGGTGACTAAACCTCTTCCTGGGAAAACCTGTTCCAGTGCTACATCCCCCCCTAGGTGAAGATATTTCTCCTAATAACCGATCTAAAACTGACAAGTGAAACCAGAATACTTCTATGTCCAGGCACTATTTCCCAAAATCACCTTTGCAGATAAATACTGCCCTTCATGCCCACTTTTCCCTCCATAAGATTTCCAAGATTGCTGTGGGCTTTAGACTGCAGGTTTTCTTTAACCCCATTCCTTCAGTGACATTTGCTAGAGAAGCAGATGTGTAACTATAGCAAACACTGTACAATCATCTTAATCTCTCACAAATTTACCATATTCTAGCCAAGAGTAGCTGGAGTCCTTTATTACAAAACTGGAAAAAGAATTATAAGAGAAAAATATTTGTAATGAAATTAATTTTTTGTTCTTGTCATAAGTCAGAAATTTCTCAGAGCAATTATCAGCCACAATACTCCAGGGAGCAAATTAAGAGTGCTACCTCTTGAGGGGGTCCACTTCTGTTCCTTTTCCTGAGGTTTTCCTGCTCTATTTCAATGCACCTAAGATCCTTTAAGGATCTCTTGATTTCCTTATTAATTAAATGTCCTGTAATATTTGATATAGCTTTTATTGATCCCCTTTGTCTATTTAAGAATGCTAATCAAGTACCCTTTAGTTTAAAAATTATTTCACTGGTAACCCCAGGGAGCTGATTCTTGCAATTCTCTGTGCCTTTATGCCAGGACTGCAATTATTTAACTGTGAGATTTAACTAATCTCCCATTATGTAGATATTTTCATTGAGCAACCCAATATTTCTTTAGTGATTTTTTTTTTTGAGAAAGTACACCTGATGGAATGTTGCTCAAGCAGATGCAGGTTACTGAACAGCTTTTAGCACATGTGCAGTTGATCATTATTGTAATTATTCACACAGAAGCAGCAATGGATTAATTCCACTTTTCAGATCTGGAGATCACTGGGAAAATTAAGTTTTCCTTAGGTAGTGTGAGCTGCCTTCAGCCCACCACACCCATCAGTAATGAGGCATTACAGCTGAGGATCACAGTTCCTCTTCCTAGAATCAAGATCTGCATTACCTCCCACAGCTGCACAACCCTGACAGAGATGTTTGGCTTTCTTATGGGCTAAAGTTAGGTCTTTATTCACTCCTGATTTAATATTGCCATAAAGCATGAAGGAAAAGTGGGGGGCTGCAAACAGTACTGGCTCAGGATTGCCACGGAAACACAACTGTTTGCATAACAAGAAATGCCTATTGGCTCAGTGACCAGTTTTACCAATGGTTAAAGTTTTTGGACTGCAAAGAACAGTTTATCAGGTACTCCAAATGCTCTGCACTTGATCATATTCAAATCAGGGGCGGTAGGCAGGATGAGTGTGTAAGCTGAACGTTAGTTCAGGGCTCTGATTTCTTGATCTGTTGTGCTCTGAAGCTGCTTTTCCAAACATATGGCTTACCTAATTGAGGGTTTGGACAAGAACCAAAATCACAAACTGCGTATGCACGCTGAAAATACAACGATATATGTGTTACAGGAAACCAAAAATAGATGATGAGACTGAGGGATCATAAAAGCAAAAGAAAGAATTAATTATGAGGAGAAGAGAAGCAATTAATTAAAATCATGAGCTTACAATCAGAGCTGGAAAAACTAAAACTCAAATCCCAGCAACTCAGCATGCTCTGATTCACATCCAAACAACTCCAAACACAGCTGTGTGAAGGAAATATGTTCCATTTGCCTGCTCTGCGTGGAGAAAAGGCACAGCCAAGCAGTTCCAAAAGTGACTATCCAGCACTCTGAGGCATGGAGCACCCAGTGAAACCCTCCTCAGCCTGATGGCTGCATCCTGCCTGGGAGCTGTGCTGGCAGAGCTGCACTGCAGAGCTCAAATGCTTGGAGCAGCCTGCTCAAAGTCTACTAAAGAAATTCGTTTAATCAGAAACACTGACTGGAAACACTTTAGAATCAACCATTAGGTCACGTTTCCTTAAGATATTGATCATAAACGTGACAGTTGTTTACCTAAACAGCTTGTTCTGAAACATCTCTAGTGCTGATAAGAGTCCTAAACTGATGTGAAATTTTTTGTTTTGACCACAAGGAAAGTTTCATTTTCTCTTCAGGTTATTCAGCTCATTTTTAAAAGCATTAAACTTTAAGTCAATTGCAAATAAAAAATATTTTCAGAATTCCAAGTCATAATATTTCGGGGTTTTTTCTATCTCCTTATGGGGTTTGCTTTGAAGGATTTTCTGCTAGGGCAATTTCTTTCAGCTCACTTTTGTCTGATTTTTCTGAAACTTTCAATGCATTATTAAAAACAATTTTTACCTGGAATACATAATTGTGGGGGGTTTTTTTAGTCATATTAGATGAAAAACTCAGATTATGGAGTATAAAATGTCAGTTTTCACATTAAGCAAATCCAAATCCTATAGGCAGGCAAACTTTCAAATTTATATTCTACACCATTTTTTCCTCATTTAGAACAGCTAAGCAGAAATGAATACAGTAGCATGTTATTAAATATTACTGCTTTTCCTCCATTTTTGTGGGCTGAGGAATGTAAAGCTGTTTGAATTAGAGAAGGACATTAATCACCTCTTAAAATACAGTGACAGATGGCAACATTGCATATATGTGCGAGAGGAATCACTTCCAAGCACAGAGAAACTTGGTATGCCAATGCAGTAAACAATTATCTTTTCTGCTTTTTTGTGCTTGCTTTTGAAAGCTCCATAATGTACTAGAGCTAGCACTAGAAAATGCTGTCAGCAAACACATGGGAATTAAGGACATTACCTAGGAAGTTTAGCAGCCCGCCTCCATGGGAAGAAATGGAACAACTTGAGAGGAGGTGATTAACTGAAACCCTAATTGACTGCACAGCACGATTGTTACAGGAACTCTCCAGGTGAGACCTTCAGCCAGTCCCAGAGATTCCCTCAGGCAGCCTGTGCATTTACATTTTACATTCAGCATTTACCACCTGACAGGCTGTCCTAGGTTACAATGTAAATTGTGCCCAAAGTCTGTATTCTATCCCCATCTTCATGAGCTGTTGGAACCAGGTGGGGCAGTGTTTCCCTTATCTCCTGTTAACGAGCCTAACAATGCCTTGCCACATGACTCATAGATGACTCCCTCCGGGAGTTATCTCTGTTTAATGGACCCACTGCATGACCACATCAAGGACCCACTGCATGACTCATAGAATGAGATCAGCCCATTGTGAGATGCTCCGCCTAGGGGGAGGAGCCAAGCATTCCCACCTGGATAAATCCAGGGTTTGGGACAGCACAGGCAGCTTTTATCCACTGGACTTCCAGAGGAGACAAGAGCTACCAGACCTTTCTACAGGATCACTGCTTTGACAAGACCATCTCACCTGGACTGCCACTACCACCCTAACAGGGTGTCAGGTTGTATTATGACTCTGTCAGTGGGGTGTTTTTTTTGTTTTGTTTTTCTTTTTTTGTACTATTACTTTTATTTTATTTTACTTTATTTTATTTCTTTTTTTTTTCCTCTTATTAAATTGTTTTTCTGACTTGGAGTCTTTCACTGGTTTTGCTTTCAAACCAGCACACGGGCACTCCTGAATCCTTCAATACTTTGATAACATCAAGAGAGGGACAGGGGTGTCTTAGCAGCTTCCCCAGGTAGCTCCTGGCTTAGAGGCAAATGCTACCCTTTTTCAGAAGAGAGGACACTTTGTCAGAAGAGACCTCCTGCAGATGAAAAAATTGTCCCATATGGCTCTCCTGGTGAAACCGTGTGATGTTTTGCACAGAACTTAAAATAATCGAAGGAAACATCACACATAAATTGGAGTCATCAGGCAGAACCACAGGCCAGCTGGATACAAGAATTCAGCAGAACAACAAATTGTCCAGGGAGTCTTAGCTCAATGCATCTGAAATCACCATGCCAGGATCATATGATTATCTAAATAAGCTTCTTATTTTAACGAGTTCCCACAATAAAATCAGCCCTTGAGGAGTTTCAGGTTCTCCTGAGAATCTTCAAACTCTTTTGCATTGTTTTGACCAAAGGTAGTTGTAAACATCACGTGACTTATTCCTCACTAAATGATTCCATTCATTGATGGAGAAGTAGATATCAGCAGGTACATCATTTGTTACTATGTACAAAAATCTAGGTATGTCAATGTATATGGGACTCTGAAAAGTAATTATTCACAGTGGAACAACATGAGTTGAGAGAACTTACTGAACAACTATAGAATATAGTTTTTATAGGTTTTACTGAAAAGAGAGAGTTATTTAAAGCTGATGCTATATAAACCTGAAGGGTGGAAGCCTGAAGCTCAGAAAAACACAGTGCACAAGAGCATTACACCATATTATGGAAACAAACACTTGAGAAGCAGAAAATGGCTGGTTTCTAGCCCAAAGTCAATGCCAGCCTCACTAATCAGACTAAAAACCATTAAAGAGTAAGTTAAATGTGACACTGTGATATGGACATGAGTCTACAAAAGCTGGTGACAGGTCTAGAAACAGAAATTTAAACTAAGAAAGAAGACATTTACTTCAAGGTGAATTGCAAAAGCAGAAACTGTTACAGATTAAGGTGAGGGAAGGATTCTCTTTTCAAAGTAATATTCTCTGTGATGCTTGAAAGGTGCCTGGAAGTATTTTACACTGCAAAAGTTTTGAGATATAGTGGTTTGAAGAGAAGAAGGATAAGTGGAGGACAGTTTACATCTCATTTTTCATTTCATATGTGTTTAGACTTCAAAGATATGTTATAATAGTACCTGTTTATTGGGTGGGGAGGGTGTGTTCTCTAATTGAAGTTATGTAAGCACCAAATACTTAAGAGTCAGGTCCTTTATAAACATTCATCAAGTTCAATTAGTATTAATAAAACCTATAGGAAAAAAAATGTAAAACCTGACTGCCAAAAACACTACACTCTAGAAAAATTATATTTTTTTCACTGCTCAAAATTCAGTATCTTCTGTTTTTCACTAGTGCATCAGTCCAACTTCAAAGATCAGAATTTTAAATGGTGATTATCAGTATTTTTGAGAGCACTCCCTTAATGACATCAATTAAAATCATTTGGTATAATTAGGGGGAGACTTAGAGAGTTCTATAGTTTTTAGACTACCTTAAAAATCTCAATTGTCCAAATAACCTCACACTAAAAAAAAAAACCCAGCAAATAAACCCCCAAGAGCATATTTCTACTTGCAAAACCCAAACACATTTATATTTCAAATTGCTTGCTTGAAGCTTTTCAGGCCTCAGAGCTTTCTGCTCCTTTTCCACTGCTTACAGTTATTTAGTGAGCAAGCTGAGCACAGCAGTTGGTCAGCTGAGGATTTCTTCTGCCACTTCCAAAACACCCATGGCCTAACTGTCAATTCAGATATTCCACTTTGGAGACAGTAAAAGCTGTGACTTTTTCTAATTTCTGTAAAGAAAATACTTCACAGTCCCCCAAAAGTCAAAACACAGAGATGGAAAGTGTAATTCCCTATCTTTTTTTTGGTGTTGAGCTTACTCCACATAAACAAGATTCATGATCTAACTTCATTCTCAACCAGCTCAACTCTTTGTAGTACCCATCCAACCTTTATACTCCAGGCATAAAAAGCTAAGAACATATAAATCCTATTTAACTCACATTATTATAAGAATCAAAGGATCAAAGAAATGCATTTTAATGTATTGCATTTTTATTACTCCAAACTTAAAGTTGTAAGTATAGGTACATTTTTAAAAATATCCAGATTTAATTTTCTTCAATTGAAATGAAATGTCTGCCTCACTGCAGAAGCACATCAGGAAAAAAAAAAAAGTAAATGCTGGAAAGTGAATCAGCATCTAAGCACACTAATTGAATGAGAGACTTTGCTATTCCAGTGTCTAAGGAAGAAAAGCAGCTCATTTGAGCCTCCTACTAAGATGTAAACAGGGAGAGTTAGTAAGACATGAGCAGTTTGAATAGTAGAATGGAGAAGAAAGTAACTCCTTTACTGTGAGGGGAGGGTTAACCAAGCAAATTCAGGATTTTTCCTGAGAGAGTTAAACAAAAACATTAAACAACTTGCACTGTGTAATTTCAGTGTGTCACAAAACACAATCCAAAAGCAAAAAAAGGTATTTGGTAAGAGCATTATGAGTTGGACATCAGGGAAAGAACCTCTGTCTGCCCCGCAGCGTTCTAAAAACACTGATTGTGGTTTTGAAAAGCCCCATTATTGCAATTGATGAACGAGGCTTTCATAAATTTATGCACTAGATAAGCATCACTTATCTATACTTTTGATCTTTTGCTATTTTAAATCTGTTATTGGATACCTGGTAATTTGCTTTGTGACTGTATCAATGAAAGCTATAGTTTATAAATGACACATAGAGGAAAAAATCCTTTTAATGGAACACAGCTAAGCTTTTTATCTTTTTTTCCTGAAGACATATTGACAAAAGACAAGTGAAGCACAGTCAGCTGACAATGATGCAAGAAGTATAGGAAACAGACTATGAAACAGGTACTTGACTGCTTTTCTCTTTAGACAACAAGAATCATCATTAAAGAGAATGATAGTAAATCATCTCTAAGAAGGCATGTGCTGTAAATCTTCACATCCTATCCTATGATTTAGAAAAGGAGATGTAGGCAAGTAAATTTAAAAATGAGAGGAAGTCAACAATCTGTACCCAATGGCTTGGAAAGAAGTGGTTATCCTTTAGGGAGGGATAATTATCTCTGGCTATATCCATACTGTCTTCTGCTGGCACCAATGTGTTCCACAGTGCGAAACAGATGGTGCAGGCTCTCGAAGCTTCATGGTCTTATTGTGATAAACAAAGTGATGAAACAGAGGAATAGATTATGGGGACAGAGAATTTTGTATCCTGAGAAGCAGGGCTAAAGAGAGCTCTCATTATAATCCATGTGCAAGCCCCATTACTAGAAGAATATAATCTTTGTGCCCACATAAGAATGGGGCTGGTTATCTCACCTCTTTCACTGCAGCCATTTGCCACATCAGAACACATCCGGTGACCAAGCAAGCATCCTGGAGAGTCACTGGGCTGCTCCTTTCTCCAATGTGGGTTCTGTCTGATGGGGACGTAACCCCAGAGATTGTCCCAAAGTCTCTTTAACTGCTCCCCTCCACTCTGCTCCGGTGAGAGCCCACCTGGAGTCCAGCTCTGGAGTCCTTGGTATGGGACAGACATGGATCTGTTAGAGGGCTGCTGAGCAGGACCATAAAGATATTCAAAGGGCTGGAGCATCTCTCCTATGAAGACAGGCTGAGAGAGCTGGGGTTGTTCAGCCTGGAGATGAGAAACCTCTGGGGAAACCCTAATGCAGCACTTTCAGTGCACAAAGGGGGCTTGTAACAGAGGTGGAGACAGACTGTTTATTAGGGCCCCTGGCAATAGGACATGGGATGATGGTAGATTCAGACTAGATAGAGAAAGGACATTTTTTGCATTTAGCATGGTGAAACACTGGAAGATTTCCCAGAGAGGTGGTAGATGTCCCATCCCTGAAAACATTATCCATCAGGTCAGACACTGGGCTCTGAGCAACCTGATCTACTTGAAAATGTCCCTGTTGATTGCACAGGGGTTGAGCTATATGACATTTAAAGATCCCTTCCAGCAGGGAAGGCAGAGTTGGGCAGCCTGATTTGGGCACGAACGGTGGGCCTTTTCCCTAGGAAATTCAACTCGGCCCCCCAGGTTCCTGATGTCAGTTTGTGGCAGGCGATTGGCACTCCAAGGACAGCCAGGGTTCCAACTTGGGACACCTTGCATCTGGGAGAAATCCTGATCTGTGTGGAACTGGAGTGCATTTCCAGCAGGTGGAAGCCCCTAGGCGAGCAGCCTGAGTTGGGTACGAACGGTGGGCCTTTTCCCTAGGAAATTCAACTGGGCACCCAAGGTTTCTCATGTCAGTTTGTGTAAGGTGGTTGGCACTGCAAGGACAGGCAGGCTTCCAACTTGGGGCACCTTGCATCTGGGAGAAATCTTGATCCGTGCGGAATTCTATTGGACTAGCAGCAGGCGGCAGCCCTGGGCCGGGCAGCCTGAGTTGGGCACGAACAGTGGGCCTTTTCCCTAGGAAATTGAACTCGGCCCCCCAGGTTCCTGATGTCAGTTTGTGGCAGGCAACTGGCACTCCAAGGACAGCCAGACTTCCAACTTGGGACACCTTGCATCTGGGAGAAATCTTGATCCATGCGGAATTCTATTGCACTTGCAGCAGGTGGCAGCCCCGGGCCGGGCAGGCAGACTTGAATTTCTCAGGGAAAAGTATTTCTGTTCTTGCCTTTGTCTGTTTACCTGGCAGTGGGCTTTTGCCTGCTTAAATTCCCATAAATTCTGCTCCCAAATGTCTCAGACAGCAACATGCCCAGCACATACACAATCCTAATGCTGTCTAGGAGTGTGTTATTGTTTCTTTTTTTATCTCTATTTTCTATAAAATTTTGGGAACCCTATGTAAAGGTCTTAGTAAGATTTATAGCGTTCATATTATTGTTATTATTCTCCTTCTTTTTTAGTCACATGTGGAGTAATTACATAGTAAAAACTTAGCAATTTTGCAAGTCACAAAGAAGTTATCCGACTTATCTAGCTATACTGCCAAAACTCAAAGACAAGCACAGCAGATGCATTTACATGTCTTACAGCACGTGAGGGCATCCACCACAATCACAGAAATCCTGTGAAATTTTGCCTCTTGCTAACTCAGGTGCAAATCCTACTAATAGATGCAGCCTTAGACTTGGGATGAAGCAGCAGACTTGAGGACCCAGGTCCACTCTGTAGAGGGCAAGTGGAGGACTCTTTGGGATTTGACTCACATGTCACTAAACTCATACGTAGGTCTCAGTTTTCTTTCTTGTAGCTGATTGGTGATCAAAGGGCTTTCTGAGGGAGGCTCATTTCAGGTCCAATGTGGGTTCACATTACTGGTCATCCAAAAGATAAGTTGGGGGCCAGTGCTTGGAGATGAACTAATAGTAGGGTCACAAGTAGGAAACTCCTGTGACAAGTTTAAAAATTAGCAGAGGGGAAGGGTATGTCATCTAAGGGGCTTCTTAGGACTACCCAAGGGAGCAGCTCTACTTTTGATCATAACCCTAGGGTGTGCAGTGCAGAGCAGTTCCAGTGTGTCTTGGTGTTGTCTAGCATGTTTTTAGAATCCCTAAGACCAGACATTCCTGCATTTTCTCCTTCTGGGCTTTATTCCAAGCTGCTGCCATCGTCTCTAGGTTCTCAAACATTTGCACTTCTTGCTGCAATGCCAATATTGTCTGGTTTTTTTACTGGCAGGCCCAGCCACATTCTAGAAGCATCGAGTCAGATGTCTTTTGAGGCATCATTCCTGGCTGTATCACCATCCATCCTTTCCAGCCATGAGTTGTAAGATCTTGGGGCTTGTAACATTGCTTGTAACACATATGGAGAGTGTTCTAAACGTAGCCTTATCTCACAGCCATCTTGATCATTGTGACCAACAGTTCTTTTAACAGGTCACCCTGTTGCAGTGTTTTCTTCTGCTCCTTAGAGCCTCCTCCATCCACAACTGCCATACCATCGGTCATCTCTTTTGGTGCCATCTCAGTCCTTGCCAGCAGCTTTTTCTCATCATCCTTGTGTGACACCATTTGTAGCACAATGTGTTGTTTGTGTTTAGCCTGGAACTGCTCTGCCCTGTGGAACAGATGAGGGGCTAGGTGGAGTAGAAAGGAGACTTTACAGGTAACATTTTGCTTTCTTTAGTCATCCAAGTCACACCTTGGACAGAGCAACCATGGCTGGTCCATGGAGAGCCAGGCAGAGGCGGTGGGAGCGGTAGAGGGGTGTCTTGCAATTCTCTAGTCATTTGTCTTAGTGCATGCTGTTGTCAGGTTCTAGGTGGTTTGCTTTGAGAAATGAGAACTTTGGAAAGGTTAAACTTTCCCTGTGTGTCTTAGTGACTCTGTTAAATTATCTTTTTGCAGGGTTTGTATGGGGTTTACATCCTAGGCCTCTTTTTGCAGAGGCAGGCAGAGGCTGGAATGAGCTCCACTCACCAACCAGACAACAGGCCCAGTTCACCGCTCTCATGAGCCCTCCAGAAGTATTACAGGACTCTGTGATGAAGCTATGATCTTCTCCATTTCAAGGTGCCATGTGGGTAACCTTCAGCAACAGCCAAGGAGTTGCGGTGAGTCGGGAAGGTAGAGAGCAGGAGCGAGGGTCCCCTCAAGTTTCAGCAATGCCACATCACCTTGTCTCCTCTTAACCCAGGCATACCGTGTGACGACAGCGTCCACCTCCAAGCACGGCCAAAGTGTGCGGCCTGAGGACCCGGGCCTTCTCGGCCGACGGTGAGTAGTGGAATTGTCGTCTTTTGCCCGATGCGCCACCAAGGTCACACACTGATGTTTGGTTTGCTTCATTGTAGCCAACTAAGTGACCACAGCCTGGTGATGGCAGGAATTTCCCAGAGGACAAGGCAACCCCCAACTCAGATTCACACCCCTGGACGTCTAAGAGATAAGTTGAGGGCTGTGAGCTACAGAGGAAAGGAAAGCAGGGTGCTGGGTCGGGACTTGCCGGGAGGGATTTTTGAGTCAGCTTTTGAGATAGGGGTGTTCCAGAAGTGGCCCCTTAGGCCATGTCTCCCTTTTGATTACAATGCTGAGGTGTGCAGGGCAGAGCAGTCCCGGTGCATGTCATGTAACTTGTTTGTTGTGCACTCTGTGTCTTTTGGGCGTCTGGGGTTTCATGTCATTTGCCTTAGCCCTTTAAGGGGCCTATTAGAAATTCTGGCATCATTCTTAGCATCTCTGATTTCTGCATTCTTTGGCCACATGCCAATGCCATCCAACCTTTGACTTGGTAGCTTGGATACGCCTCACAATTGCATCTCTCTTCAGAAGCATCCAGTCCAATGTCTTTTCAGGTCTTGTTCTGAGCTGTATCGACAGCTGTGCTCCGCAGTGATCCATTGTGGCAGATTAGGACTTGTAAGAACGCAAACATAGCTAGAGCATGCTGATCACAGAATTCTAGGGTAGTCATCTTTGTGCTTCTCAGAATAAATCATCCTGTTAGCATCTTCTTCCCTCATCAGCTCGCCATCGATCTCACCTTGGTCATCTCATTCCAAGTTCTCCCCGTCCTCGCAGTCATTCCTCTCGCCAAGAGCTTTCTCTCCTTTTTGCGTCCTCTCATTTGTTGTCTTCTGTGTCACAGGTGTTGGTGTGTATTTGGCCAGACCTGCTCTGCCCTGCTGTGCAGCTTGGTGTAGGTGTCATAGACCAAGTGCTGGGGACTTGAAATCTGTAATGCAGGGTGTAGGTGGACTCTAAGTGGTGTCTGTAGATTGACACAAGATGTCTGGAGCTGTCAAGTTCTCCTGCAGCACTCTGACTTTTGTCCTAACTTTCTTTCAGATGCAGATGGATTAAATCTGTGGCAGAGCACGCCATACCGGTGGAGGGTGTTCCCCTGAGAAGGTCAGTTACCATTTGTCTTTGCAGGGGAAGTACAATGGTGACTATGTTACAGCTCTGTTCTTTATTTTTAGGAGGTGAACTGGGGTATCAGCAGTCCAGGTGAAGTGGGCAAGGTGAGCAGTGACTGGTGCACAGAAGCAGTTGCTGTTGCTCAGGTCTCAATTTCTGAAACAACTCTAAGCATCCACTGTTCGTTTTGTTTTTTTTTTAATTTTAGACCTTGCAAGATGTCCTGGCCCAGGATGCCAATGTCCAGGTGGGTGTAAGCTTAAGATATATGTGTGACACAGTTGTGTCACATTGGGGAGGTTGTGTTTTCACAGTAACTCTGCATGGTTTTTTGCTTTGTTTGCAGGTGTTGCCACTGCTGTAGGCATGCCAAGGAATAGAGGCAAGCGGGTGAGTGGGCATTTAGGCAGGGTGACTCATAGGGGTGTGGTGTGCAGCAGTGTGCTCAGCGTGTACCTTTTCATTTTGCAGGATCCCTCTGGGAAGCCTCTGGAGTTGAATGAAGACCCGAGGTGAGCTGGGGAAGTGGTGCAGAGGAGCCTTGGGGATTACTCTTCTGGAGGGCAATTGTCACACTTTGTTTTCTTGTCTTAAGTACTGTGAGGTGAGGAGCTGAAGTTTGGCTATGGCAGCACCGAAGCAGACACAGAGAACGTCTCGACATCCCCAGTGCCGACGCATTCCTTTCTGCTGATTTTGCCCGCTCATCTTTTGAAAGATAAGTGTTGGGGCTGATGGTTGGGAGGAGGGGGAAAAGCTTTGCAGTCACAGGAGGCAATTTAAGATTAGGTTAAAGGAGCGTGCCCTAGTGGGATGGGCATCTTGGAAGTAAAGGGAGAGAGTTTCTCTTCAGCCTCAGCAGTGCCTTTGCCAGGCAGGGCAGTTCCCACCCATCTCTGTGTTGTCGCGTGCTTTGCGTCGTCAGCCATTTTTGTGTCTTGACATCTTCATGGATATTTTCGCTCGAGGAGGCCACCTCTGCGTGCAGAGCCATCGCCACGGTTACACAGCAGTCATCACTTCCTTCTCTACGCCTACCCAGCTTCTCGAGCATCCTCTTAACAGCTTTGGCATTAACTTTTTGTAAGGAGTTCTGTTTCATCATCATGTGCTATTGCTATAGAGCTGTCTGTCTTTTGGCATTATTGAGCTCTGGCTCATCTTGTGCTAGGAATTTTGTATCTAGAAGGTGAAACTACGAGGCAGTTGGATCATGACATAAATTGGCATCATGGACAGGATTCTGACACAGAGGGGTTGCCAGGTTGTGTGTAGTCTGTATCGGGGGCAGAAGATTTGCTCCAGCTGCACCTAGCCCGCTACTTCGGTGAACGAAGCTAGAAAGCAAGGGGGGCTTTCTGAATCCTCACACTGCACACACTGAATGTGTAAAGGCACCCTGAACTCGATGGAGGGTTCTGTTGTCAGAATTTCACAAAAGAATTTTGAGTGCAAAAGTTGGGACCGACTACTTGGTGTTAGGGGAAGCCATCCTGTGTTGCAATTGAAAGTGAACCTCCCAGGTACATAGGTCTTTCCACCCATCCAGGGAAGAGAAGGGAAGACAGCTCTGCTCTGTGTGTGTGTGTGTGTGTAACTAAACAGTGCCTCCCTGGTGTGGTTTTTGATCCCTTCACAAACATGGCTGAAACTATTGTCCCTTCGAGTACTTTTTGCAGTCTAAGATTGTTGCGGTGTGGTTTTATCTAATGATTTAAGTGTAGTTTTCCTTCTGTTTTGTAAAAGCTTATTTAATGGTTCATTCCATGTTTCCCCCTATTCCCTTCCCCACTTGGTATAGTCCCCGCCCCTGGAAATCCCCTTGAGTTGTTTACCCCAAGTCTGTGTATGTCAATCATATATTGCTCCCCTCCCAGACCTTGCCAGTCTCAGGGAGGCCTCTCCTCCTTCTAGAAAGCTCAGAGAGGCTCAGTCCCTGATTGGGGCAAGTCTGGGAAATCCCCCACCCCTCAGTTTTCATTTGGTACCGTATGTACCACCCCTTTTATGTTATTGGGCTTTTCTTGTGTGACCACTCCTTCTGTCTGTACCCTAAAACCCCCTACGTGGCCGCAGTTCCGGGCTTCGCTGGGCTGTGCCTGGGGGATCCCAATAAACGTCACCCCATGGCCCCTCAGGGAAGTCTCCTTCTCCTTCCTTCGCCGTAGCCGCCCCTCCACCGCCCGTGCAGCAATGCACTTACCCACTGGATGGGTCCTGCCGGGTCTCCTGCAGACCCTACCGAGGCTGTGACCGTTCCCCGCCAGGGCAGCCGGGACCAGCTGGGAGGCCGCTGGTTAGCGGGCAGGGGAACGTGTCATAAGATCACATGAACATATCATGATTCCTGCTTGGATTGTGGCACTATGTTGCCTTATGTTGTATGTGACTGTTGCTTTACATTGTATGTGCCTACATTGTATGTCACTATGCTGCCTTACACTGTGTGTGCCTACATTATAGGTGCCTATGTGTGTGCCTATATTGTGTATAACTATGTTGTCTTACATTGTGTGTCACTATGTTGCTTTACATTGCATGTCACTATGTTGCTTTACATTGTGTGTTGCCTTATTCTGTATATGCCTATACTGTGACTATTTGCTTTCTATTGTACATGCCTATCTTGTTCCACTTATGGTTGGAGCTGCCCTGCCCTGCCCTGGCACATAGTCACAGTTAGGTAGAACAGTTGTAAAACTTTATAGCTCATCTCTTTTCTATGGGGTTTTGGGAAGAAGAGTTACGGGCTCAGAGTGGGGATAATGCCTAGCTGTCAGATCACCAGTTATTGACCATCTCTTGTTGTCTTGCAGGTCCCTGAGGAGGATTAGTGTCTCTGCGGTTGCTGATGCTCCCTATTTTCCATGGAAGCTGAAGAGCATGGCTGTGTCTGTATCTGCTTGTGTTTGCCTGTGTGAGTGCGTGTGCTGACTGGTCCTAAGCTTGCATGTGTGACTTTTGTCTTTCAGGTTTTTCAACTCATTTTTAAGCTTAGTTTGTTTTCTAAAATAAACAAGCTTGAAGAGACCATTCTACCTAGTTAAATAATGCTATAAGTCCTTATTTATGGATAATCATATAGTTCTGTTCTGGATTACCAAAATGATTGAAACATTTCTCAAATCTTGAATCATGACATCAGCATTTGGGGAGTGCAATACTTAAAAATGCTCCTTAGTCAGAATATATTACATGAGTGTTTATGTAAATTTTAAAATATCCTGTTGATTATAGAATTATTTTATGCATTGAAAAATCTATTAAATTTTCTGAAGGGAAGATGCACCACAAAACAAAGAGACGTAAATATTTGGTAAATTTAAAACTGGGTGATGAAGTGTAAGGCTTGCAGAGTAGCATGGAATTCAGCAATCTGTCAGATAATAAGGGAAAATTTTGATTGATACCACAGAGGACGTTGCAAGATGGTCAGATGGAAACAATACTGCCTCAATAAAGTTTTTACAATCAATTTTATGCTCCGATTTTTAAATGAAATAATAAATGACTGCTAACATCTGCAATCTAACAATATTCAATGAGTGCATAGTAGCTTACGTAAGTATGTGGTAAATATATAACATAAATTAATATTTTAAAAGTTGATTTATATTTAAATTAAATACAATAGTTTGTGTTATTTATTTAAATTTATAATATAAATTAGATTTGATTCATTAGTTTTGTTACACCAGAGATATTTTTAGCTGGAATGCTACTGAAAGTAATTATCTACTAGTTATTACAATAAGACACTGGCATTCCCCCGAACTAAAAAAGCAGGTTCAAGAAGAGAAGATAATATTCTAGGTAAAAAAGGGAAAATTTCATATCATAGATAATTGATTATTCTTGTTCCAGATAATACCCTCAGAGTTTTATTTCTCTGTGGTTTGCATTAACATTAATTTAAGAATGTTTTCCTGGAGATTAAACTTCAACTCAGCTACATTCTGTTGGGTTTTCTTGCTGTAATTTCCTTGCTATCAGAAGCCAGTCCCTTTGATAGCACTGAGTGGAGAGGCAGGAACAGAAACCCAACCAGTTCAAGGTTCCCTTGCCTGCCCTGCTGCCTTTGAGAAGCACGAGGTGGCTGCTGAGCACAGCGGTGAGGGAAGGGCTCTGGCCGTGAGCAGCTGTCTGCCTTGCAATAACATGTGTTTAAAAATACTGCCTTACAGCTAACTCTGCCTTTGCAGTGCAAAAACCCTCAGCTGCTCTCAAGGACAAAGCTCATGCTACGAAGCTGTCGAAAAGGTGATTTCCTGTAGATAGAGGCATCCCCCCCTTAATTTAAGAGCCTTAAGATAATAAAAAAGACAATGTGGATTAGAGAACATAAAGTGAGCATGAAAGTCAGCAAAAAGCTGAGTTAACACTCAATCCTTTCTCAAGGGATTCAAACCTAGAGTACTCCACAGTGTAGGCAGGTGTTTAAGAACTCACACACCCAAAACTGACATAACAGAGACAAGTTTTAGTGCTATGGGATGTTGGACCTGCTGACACATTCAGTCTCCTTTGCAGAGCTGCTACAACATAAGCAGCAGGTCAGGCCATTGCCAGCTGCTGATGATGTTCCTGTCACAGAGAAAAGCCCAGTTTGCAGAGGAACAGCAAATGGCTCCAGCCCCAACTTCAGACCAAAGGCACTGCTGTGCCATGAACACCTCCAGCTGTTTGCTGGGGACTGTCACACACAGCTTAGAGGAACTGCAGAACCTGCAGGCCATCTCATCTGTCTGAAACCAGACCTGTGGACATCAGCAAAGGGGATACAATGCTCAGCATTCCTGATCTCAACATTGGCATGTACTCATTTAATACAGGATTGGTATTAAATGGTATTGTTCATTTTTCCAGACCAAAAAATTCATCTTGTGAAAGGTGTTTAAAGGGAAAACTTTAGAAATTACTTTACATCTTGGCAGCTTAAACACCACCTGATCTCTCATCTCTTCCTCCAGTCTCTCCTTACCCTTCACTTTAATTATTTGAGAAATCAACACCTTCATTGCATTAACAGAAATCAGCTGATTTACACTGGATTTTCCATCTACAAAACTAAGGATAAAAATATGAGATGTACTTTATAAGGTTTAGGAATAGAGGTTTTTCCTTTTCCAGTTTTCCTGTGTATGAATACAGATAAATGATGTCTTGATATTTTGACCCATAAAACCCCAAAAGGGCTCTGTGCAGAGAAGCCTTTCATATATTATCCACTTGTAATTTTGCCAAATATATTTGTTTTGAAGAATCTCTCTGTTCCTGCTCACTCCTCCTGCCTCCTTAGAGAAGTTGTTCTGGGGAACTCATTCCTCTAGGCCTAGGTAACCGTATTTGCACTGACTGCTGAATTTCCATCACTGATGTGATGTCAGCTGAACCCATTAATTGAAATTTTGATTTGAAGCCCAAGACATCAATGGAAAAAACAGATTAAATCCATTTTTTGAGAGGACTGAATCACATAAAATGATAATAAATGCATAACCCAGGTAATAATTAAAAAGAACAGAAATTAATTCATGCTTTTAGTTTAATGGAACATGGTTCCATTACATCAGATTAACAACAACCTTTTTCCACATAAATAATACTAACACAGTCAAACAAACCAAACTCATAAAGAGCTACTACACATGTGTTTAAAATTCTGCTGGAAAGCCAAATTTTTCTGATGACATCTGTGTTTCCAGACTCTTTAAAGAGTTTTGGCTGTAGGATAACCAATAGCTTTCAGCTCTCCTCAAAAGAAAGTATCAAGAGCAGGCTAAAGGACAGGCTGCTGGCTCTAAAGCACATCATGCAATGAACTTATTCCTGTGCTTAATGAAATGCTAAACCAACATGAAACCTGGAGTCTTTAATAATTTCTGTTGGAACTAATCAGGAAAGAGTAAATTTAAACTATGGCTTTCTATTTACTTGTGTTCACAGAAATTAGAGGCCTTGGGGCATTTTCACCTGTGAATTCAGAATATTGTTTCACTGTTGCTGAAAAATTCCTTTTAAAATGGTATTTTAATATGGAAATTACATTTTTAGATGTCAAAATAATGTCAAAGTCACAATATTTTTTATTTTTTAGAACTAAAGCCCTTCCTGCTGAAGCTACAAATGAAGCCATACCCTAATATCTTGATATGCCAGCACAATATGCAAGTCAAATGTAATTGCTGTAGCTTTGCTATGTAAATCTGTGCTATGTCACAGTTCCATCACCCACTTGTCCCAGGCGTCACTTCATGTGTATTCATGTGATGTACCACAACACAGTCATGCAAAGGGCAGTGTGGGTTTCTTAAAAGCACTGAGGATCTTTATAATATTTTAAAGGCAATAAAATATAAATATACAGCTCAGGGTTTTTTTTTTTCTAGAAAAGAAATGTAGTGTATATCATTATGAGACTCTTTGCATTAATGTAATGAATTGAAACCTTTTTCAGGACAGCACTTTTTTGTTGGTTGAAAATCCCTGGAACAGCAGCACATTTCCATGGGTTTCAACTCATGAACTTGCTCAAAGTCACAGCTTTATAAAAAATGTATACATCTTTTATAAAGGCAGGGTTGCAGGTTTTGGCATTCATATCTCTCTTTATCATTACCTATATTACAAGTTAAAAAAGCATTCATATTCTTGTTTCAAAGTGCAGAAAAAGGTTCTGCCCTGGGTGATCCAACATTTAGTAAGGCTCATGAATCTCGTAAGGAGAAAAGAAAAATGAAAATTTTCTTCCAGTCAGATAACAAAAGGGAATATTAAAGGCCTGACAATAGACGATAAAATAGTTTACCTAAATGTTTCCTATTCAAAGATAGGGGGTTTTTTATGGCATTCTTTTATAAAAACTGTAAAAGGGCATTTCATCAGATTTTCATAATTAAATCTCTCTCATTGAAAAGTGCCCAATCATACGTTTGAAGCTCTTTCTACAATGTGAAGAAAATTATCCCACAAGCTCTTTAAGTGGAGCTTTTTCAGTCACAAACAGAGAATGTAAATGACACACCTTGATAATTAAGAAACCTAGACTCAGATTTCTAATAACATTATTGTAATTCAAATTCAAAGAAAGATATTCAATGTCTTACACGCCTATGAAGAATTCCAAAGGATCAGGCATTAAGCTGACAAATACACTGTCAAGTGCTTTAAAATCTAGGCCCCATTAAAAATACCATCTGACAAATCAGCATTAAGAATGCTAAAAAATATCATTTTTTTAAAAAGTAAATATAATTCCAACTTCAGCAAAAAAGTAAACAATAGACAATTAACTTAGGCAAATGAGTAACACCAGCGTATGGGGTATTTTGCATTCCACCCAGAAATATTACAAGTCTTAAACTATAGACAATAACCTGTGTATATTTCAAGTATAAACTATAGTTTTCATTGTTTAAATATCAGTTTAAATGTATTACATTGAACAGCAACCTTTTTTTTAATCAAAATAAACTTTCATTGGGACTCTTCAGCTATTGCAAAGTTCTGCTGAAGGAATCTGTGCTTAACTGAGTGATGTGGGCACCCCCTGGACACTGCCTGTGTGTGGATCAAAGAGAACAAGCTGCTGATTCACCAGGGCATTGCTCCTGTTCTTCTGACACTGCTTAAAGCAGCATCATCCCTGCACCTCCTCTACTGCATGCAGGATTTGAAACCACTCAGCCACTTCCCCAAGAAATCCTTGTGCTGCTGCAAAATCTAACACAAAGTACAGAAACACCTGTTGTATCAGTCTCCAATATTCAAACCCTTTTCTCTTCAGCTGTATCCAACATTTCCATAGGGGGCAAACTTGATGTGTATTAAGGCATAACTGCTCACAAATTTCTTCTGTTTACTCTGTCCTCTTCAATTTTGCTTTTGTCTTTTTTTTTCTAAATATCACCGACTATGTGTGTACAAATAGAAACCATTCTCATACAATCAAATTATCTATGGCCTTTATAGGAAGTACCATTTCAAGCATTAACTAACAAATTTTATTAAGGAGATTTAGTCCTTCCTCTGGCTGTAAAACTGTACTGATAAGCCAGAATTTTCAGTCTTTTTTTTTTTTTTTTTTTTAATTTGGTATTCTAAGTGAAATAGATTAAGCTCTGAACAGATAATGGTTCATTCAGAAAGCACTGAACTGTTGAAAAAAGTATTATACCAAAAATATTAGATGCAATATTGCCCTCCAAAAGATGACTATCAATAAAAAGCAATATCCCGAACGATGTAAAGGGTCAGACTTGGAGATATTTTCTAAAATTAAGACCTATTGCATACAAAGCTGTATTATTATGTAGCTAATCAGATTGGTACTGGAGGTTGATGGTAAAATACTGCATAATGATTTTTCCCCTCCACAAGAGTCTTGTTTTGATGTTGTTTAATACATTGGAACGAAACATTTTTCTTTTCTGTTCACATTAGCTGGGTAGGCTTTTGGTAGAGAATTGCAAGGGTGCTCATTCTCTCAGGGCAAGAGGGAAAAAGCCTCTTTTGATGACATTTCCAGTATCTCCATGCTATCACAATTCCAGCAGGATTGTGCTCCAAGGGTACTCTCTGTCTTTCCACAAGAGGAGAGTTCAGCTGACTACCCTGGACTTCACTCCAACTACTCTGAATGCCAACGACTTCATTTGTCTGTGTTTAGTGGTGTTGCACCCAGGAACAGCAAAAGCTGCAGTGCATAAACTGTTCTTGCTCAGGCTGACAGATCCGTCAGGATCTTTCCAGACACATGCTGGTCTTCACCTTCTTGTCTGGAGAATGCCAGCTGTGACAAAGTATGCAAATTCAATTTAATGCTTTAATGGTTTGTGTCATATTCATTAGGGAGCATGCTTTTTTTCTTTTTTAATTAACTTTGCAAAGGATGACTTCTGACCACTTTGAAGTTGAACACGTGTTTGCAATTCATAAACATGCCAAACCAAATACCCTGCTCTTTCTGCTGACAGTTTTTAGACGTTGCTGTCCTACAGCAGATGGCTGAAGAACCTAATAAAGTGATGTTGTACAAAGCAACAAAAGTAGGTTTGTATCTATAGTTATCACAAAAAACAAAACAAAAAACTCAAAAAGCAAAACAAACAAACAAAGCCCCAAAAACCCCACCATCAAACAAAAAACCCCCAATCCCTACAGAACTCCCTAGCTAATACACTGATATAATTCCTGCAAAACATTTAATGGGTTTGTAACACACTATTAAAAAAATCCTTCACTGGATTGACAACCTCTCTGGCCAAGAAAAGCTGCAACAACACAAAACTCAGATGGCTTTTACTGAGCCTTGTCCTTTTGTGACCTGGGTGCTGATAAAAAAATTCCATCTCTTCTTGTTGTGAAGTATTTCCTTTCAGGCTCCTCCTATTGAACATTTCCTCCTCATCCTCAAGTCAGACCATGTGCCCTCATTCTTTCTTCACCCATCTCTACACTTAAGGTAGGTACAAAAGACAAGCCTGGGAAGAGTTTACTTGAGAACATTTGTGGAGTTCTCCTTAAAAAAAGGTTAAAGATGAATTGATGGCTTCATAGAAATTTAAAGGGAACTCCAACTGAATCAAATTTGGGTTTACTGAAAATCAGTGGTGTTCTGGGGTTTTTTTGTTTTGGTGGGTTCAGATTATTTTTAATCTGTTATTCATCTTTTAATTACTTCAAAATCAGAATCATAATCCTAAATTAAAACACCACTAAAATTGCAATTAAGCAGGTGTTCTGGTCAATTTCTTTTTTGTTTTACATCAAAAAAACTGTATATCCATGTCTTGGCAATATGATTCTTGGGCGTTATTTTTCAGTTTTACTTAATCTCACAGTGCAATCACTGTGGCAAATTGCTGCCTTGTTTGTTAAGTCAGACCAAATAGTTGTCCTCTTTTCTGAAATTCTTAATTACAACATAGACAGAAATCTTAAATTTGATTTAGATTTAATTGTCAAGGTGTTTGGTTTGGGGGTTTTGGTTTTTAATTATTATTATTCTAAACTTCAGACCTGAGTAAATACATCAATACTGTATGTTAGTTGAGCCTGCAATAGGGCTGGATTCTACAAAAGCACAACTAAGAAGCAAAGACAAGAAGATTGAAAGTCTAAAAAGGGACAGGATGCCATGGTGACAACACTACACCTTCAATGCAGAACTCACTGAGGACAACATTTATGCCTGGGCAAGCCACACTTGACACACAGAATGACATTAGGCTTTACAGTAAATATTCACAGATTATTTCTGAGCACTCTCTGCATGCATAATGAAAACTCTTTTAACCTCTGAGAAAGAGGATTATTAAAATCACTTCTGCATGAATAACACTTATCTAAAAACCTGACCAAATCTTTGCATTTTCCTTGTGTGTGTGATTTGAGTTGGCTCTGTTGTGAGCCAATCAAATTTCAGCTTTTAGCTTAAGCCAAAATCTAATCAAGTCATAGCTGATGTTTTTCTTCTTGCTGCAGTTTGCCTGAGTGCATGTTTGTTTATAGGAAGTGATAGTGTTCAACCCACATGTCAAATACAGAAATCTGCAGAAATATACCAGAATATAGCACCAAAACTCACAAGCCACTTTGGAGCAATATATACATAACCACTAAGGAAATTTGGGAATACATTACCTAAGACAAATAAGCAGTTACTTCATTTTTTTTAACGTTTCCATTGATATCTGGGGTCCCAGAGAAGCCTCAATGTTGCCTGTTTGTCCAAACTATGAAATTAAATGGTACATGTATATGCAGTGAAGTAAGACAACATCTAAATATTTAAGATCAAGTAAAAAAGTGTTTCATAACTCTTGCTCTCACAAAAAAGTAAGTTTCTTTTAGTCAGGAGTCTGTCTCCTACTTTTAAATCAGCGCATTTATCTATAAGAAAAGAACACAAGCTCATTCCATTGCCCTTCCCAAACACATTTTTCCTGAGGAAACACTCTGTATCCCTGTTTGCTGGTGTACTTGCACAACTACATAAATATAAACATTAACTGAAGAAGGGAGATAATAGAATTATACAGATCTTTCTGTTTAGTTTTTATTTCATATGGGATAATGTCATCTTATGACTTTTCAGTTCAGGTGCAAGCAGCAGCTCCATGTTTTGCATTGTTTTATAAACACAAAGCATCACAGTGGAGTACTTGGGTCAAAGACATCAGAGAGAAATCCTAGAATTTAGTCTTCATTAGCTTCATACCCTCACAGAGGGGTAAGAGCAGTGGGCTACAGGATGGAAGAAATGGCTACAAGCTGGGCTTAAACAAGAGCCTAAATGACCTCCCTGAGATATCCCCCAGCCTCAGCAAAAGAAAATGTCATGGTAAGATTTCTTCTAACCCTGCAAATAGTTCTAAGAGTGGTAAATGAAGACAGCAGTCAGTTTGTGAATTCACTGGGTAGACTGAGCCTTGAATTTGCCTGTGCAAAATCGCTTCTTTAATCTTAGATTAATGAGTAACTAACATCAAGTCAAGGCTTCTAATCAATTACAGCAGCTTCCCGGCAGTTACAGCAGATTAGGCTTAATGGCCTTATTTCTGCTGTCAGAAATTCAACTTCTTTAAGAGACAATAATATTGTTAGATTTGAAAGAGAACAAAGGAAAGGAAAAAAAAAATTGCGGAACCATTCAGTTTGCCATTTCTAAAAGTTCCAGGCGTTTCATGCTAAATACCAAAAAGGCAATATGAATATAACATAAAAGCAGAGTCACCACAAATGAAACCAACAATGCCAAAAATGCCTCAAAAAGACTGAAGTAGAAGTCATGGTGCAATAAAACACAGTGACATGATTAATAGAAACACCCCAAAGGACCAAAAATAATATTAATGTTCTTCTCTTATATTTGCTTAGGTTTTGCCTTGAGGGCAAATGAAAAATTTGGACAATATTTTGCACATAAATAAACTAAGAGGATTTAACACACTCTAGTGCTTTACAGAAACCTGTGGAGTTATTTCCTTTTTGTTGTTGTTGTTTAACTTATTTCTAATGCTTAATGAATATAGGCATTAAAATATTTTTTCTCTATTTCTTAAAGCATTCTTTAGTACTTGAGTCTTCAAATTACAGCAATAAAATGAATAAACATTTTAACTACTTTTACTTTTCTTTTTTCAGCTTTAAAATACTATCTCAGCTGTACCACTGCCAAGAAATACAAGCCATCTTCCATTTCTTCTTTTTTCAGGAGAAGAAACAAGTAACCCACTCCTTACTGTTCTCTTATTTCTTGTTTCCAAGCCATCCCTTCAGCAGTTGTTTTCCAGGAACAAGCTTGTTCCTAACCAGAATCAAACATAACTACACCTTTTCACGTGTCAGGCAAAGCATTTTTACTATGGCAGCAATATTCCTATTAACCACTCTGAAAGAGCAGAGTAATAAACTTTGAGGAAAAGAAGCTCTTTCAGGGTAGTTTGTATGAGAAATAATTTTAATTTTGTTTCTGAAATATGTATGAATTATGGTTAAAAAAATATAAGCTTTGTCTGGAGCTCAGCCTGGCCATTTTCTCCTGCTCTCAGAGCTGTGTGCTTAAGGACAAAAAAAAAAGGATGCAAACAAAATATTCTGCATAATCTGTGCCAGTTTTTTCACCCAAAACAACCACTGTGGGTTTTGTGTCTCTCATAAACTCTTAGGAAGAGGTTGAGTCTCAGTTATTAGAATAAATACCTCAATTTTTCTACAAATTCTTGGGATTCAGAGCCCACTCCCAGTTCTGAAAACCCAATTTCCTTAACACAGCACCAAACTTGCACACAAACAGCTACCTCGGCCAAGAGGCTTTTTCAGAAATATTTTATTGCTGCAAGCAAGCATCAAAATGTCATTAAAATTCCGTACAAGTTAGATGACTAATTCCTATCAGAACTCTAGAAAATTCCAATTAATGAGCTCGGGAACACTGAGGCTAATAAGTGAAAATGCAGTTATTTTTAATTAAAAGGCACAGTGCTAATAAGGACTGTGGGCACGACAAAGTGCATGCAAAGCAGACATCAACAAGGCAGAACTGGCCCACATCACTCCTGTGGAGGCACAGTGGCCATTTCCTTGAATCCTTTTCATCAGCACTTGACTGCTTGTTTGTTCCAGCAAATTACATTTTGTTAGAAAATATCAGTTTCACTCCGTGGGAATGACAAAAGATCAATAAAGTCACAAACAGGGGGAATGTATAAGAAGCTCCTTCAGAGCTGGGAATATGGACAGTGTGTATGACAGATTGTTTCAGTGCTGCTGGAGAATATTGTGACGTGCTCAGCAATACAGCTTTTGCCCTTCCCAGCTTGCTTTAAAGGAGAAAATTAGACCACTTCTGAAAAAGGTTTGTAAAAACGTCTGTATTGAAGTTTTCAGATTAAATAGGCAGGGAATGTTCACAAAATTCTCTCTGCTTTTTCTGTTTTTGCTCTGTAATTCCTGATGTGAAAACAGACCAGTTGAAATGCGTCCAACAAATTGAAAGCAAAATCAGACTGAGATGAACAAATGAAAGAACCCTGCTTGAACTGTAGGAAGTATATTTTTGAAAACATCAAAAGTCACGCCTGTATATCTTAAAATGAAATATTTTGACAATCTCCTGCAATGATTTTGGCAAGCAAAGCAGAGGGCTGGCTTTAAAATATAGCATAAAGGTACAATACTCAAGACATCTAATCTGTAAATTTTTGCCCTCTGTGATTAGTCTCTTTAGTACATTGTATATTTACATGTCTAAGTTGTTTTAGCTAAACACAGTCTCATTTAAGAATAATTTATCTAAATTAGAGCTTGCATTGTATTTATCTCCAATATTTATCCTTGCAGTTCCATCCATTTCCCACACATGAAAATTCTCAGATGCTTTTACACTTTCCAAGCTCTGAACTACATCTACATTTAGTAAGTAGAACAAAGAACAGAAGTTTATTTTTCTAGCCCATGGAAAAGCTATTAAAATACGTCCAATGAGTCTGCCCATGGTTTGAGGAAAAAAATTGTGAGCTTGAAAATAAGCTTTAATTGTATAAAAGTGATATATTTTAATGCTCAGATGTGGGAGTTGGCCAGGCTGAAGCAACTCCATACCTAAGGGCATGGGAAACCTTGTTATAGATGTGGTGAGTAGTAAAGATTCATGGGAGTTTGCATGTTAATGAAGTTGTTCCACATAAGATTGTGTTTTTATGATTGCTCAGTTATGTTGGACAAATACGGTTCTGTTCCCAGTTCAAGTTTCTGATTGGACCCTTACCCTCAGACCTGCCCTAGACATTGTCATGTTTTCCTCAGTTCCGGGTCTCTGGTTGGTTACCCCCATGGAGTTCTGCTGGATACTGCACACGGTTTTGGGGCATGTCCCTCTTTTCTTTTCTCCATTATTAAAGTGTTCTTTTTCTGGTCCCAAAGGTCGTTCCCGCTGCTAATTATTTTCTTGCCACCCTCTACCCTGTGGTCAGGGGGCCTAAAGGTTTGTCCCTGATACCCTCACTGTGACACTCAGAGGCGTTCCCAGCCTCTCTCACTGGCCCAGCCATGGCCAGCAGCAGGTCCAGCTTCAGAGCCACAGACTGGCTCTGATGGACACGATGGAAGCTTCCAGCAGCTTCTCCCAGGGCCCAGAGAGCAGCCCCCCCTGCTACCAAAAACCAGGCTGTGCAAAACCAACACAGCAGTTTATTGTAAAGTTGTTCTCAATTAAGAGATTTTCCCTTTCTAACAAACACTGGATTTAATCCTAAATCAATGAGGTCAGTGGTGAAGGAGGAGGTTTTTGGTGCTGCGTCTCACTTGTTACAGTTAAACCCACCTCTAGCAATAATAATTGTACTATTATGATACTAATAGAACTGATAAAAGAAGTGTATGATGTAGATACGTAAATATATGTAATAATATGTATGTGTAAATGATGTGTAATGATGTAAATAAACATCTAATGCAAGACAGAATTTGATCTTTGTTACCAATGACTTATGCTTTTGGCATCTCAGTTAAACTTTATTACTAATAATTCCAAAATCCATTTAAACATTACAATATTTGCTGAAAACCCAGTTGCTTTAAAATATTTTCTTTGGCATCTGCTGCATTATAGCCTTTCTTTCCAGTGCTCAGATGCAATTAACACTAAAGAAGGCATGAAGCATCTAGGGAAATTTGTTTTTCAATGGATTAATTGCAGTGACTTAATTAGCACTATTTAAAATAAAGTATTAGCATGACTCCTAAGACATAGCCTAAACAACAAACATTTTTAAGGGCTATTTATATAGCACTTTTCCTCTACGGAAAGTAAATAAATCCAGTTCATTTGCAATAGATGAGTTCAGAAGAACTCAGGTTACATTTATAATATATACTACAATTACATGAACAAACAGACATTTCTTTTTAGTGGTAACTTATTTATAGTCAACTTCAAAATACGATTGTTCTCACTACAACTTGGTATTATTAAATCAATTACTGCACAGAGTCAGAAGACTACAATCCTATTTTATTGCAAAAGTACCCTCCATGCCACCTTAGTAAAATATAGAAGAGCATCAGTGGACTTTTTCCTGAGATTTTTCTTTTTAAAAAGTCAATGACATTTACCTTTATCCAGAGATGCCTTACCCCAAAAGACCTGAACAAATCACTTGTCTGAGCAAGTCTGGATAGATTACATAGAGTAATGTTTAAGTAATTACAATGAAGACATAGAATCTATTTTGTAACATCACATAGGGTGATTATTGGAAAATACTTCAGTGTTAAGAATAAACTAGATTATTTGATCTGGGGCTTTTTTAAGTGTACAATACTCTATGGGCAGTGGCAGCTGATAACAGCAGATACTCCTGGATGGTGCAGTTATGTGACTTTCACATGCAGAATGCTTTACAAACATCCAATAACATCCTAAGTGTAACGGATATCTCAACAAGGACTGCAGGGAGGGTCATGCTGCCTATGTAGGAACATACAGGGGAAAAATAACCTACTTAAATGTGCTTGGTGGCCAAACTTCAATTTAAATGAGCAACCATTCCTCAGGGAATTTAAAGAATCACTGTGGATGAAGTTTTTATATAAATTATGTTAAAGGGAAAGAAGTGAGCATTTTTCACCAATGGATACACATTGAAATTATCTTCAGCAGCTACATTGGATGCTAAAGGTGCTCAGGGTACACCAGCTGAGTTTCCAGTATTCTGTTGCATTTTCTGTGTTCAACAGCTCTCCCAAGAAAATAATTTTTTAAAAGACTATGTAATCATGCAACGATAATCAGAAAACAGTAAAGGGAATATCACCACTTTCATTGGCTCATAACTATACTATACATTCCCATTAATTATATATGTTAGGGATTTTTGTTCCCTTTTTGAGTTTTTTCACAAAAAAATGGAAAAAAAAGTACACTAAAACCCTAGGAGTCAAACCAAAGCCAGAGGTTACACATAAGTTAAAGGAAAATCATAATTATTTTTAAAATGTTTTCTGAGTCTTCTATGATGTTTCTGCATACACAAAGTACTTGGCAAATCCTTTCTAGAGGATAGTCCCACCCCTTCAGAATAGAGTCAGCACAGTGACTGAACACTATAATTAAAGGGACTACTACTATTATTATCATCATTAGTACCTTCTTTGCAACACTATAAAACACCCTGGTATTCTCTGATTAGTACACAAGCAAAATAATATTGGGGTCTTTGTGCAGGGATCAAAGCATATGTGTAATAATGAGGTGTATTGCAGAGGGATTTCACTCCAATGACACTGCAAACCAGCCCTGAGCATCCCAAAGACAAAGCACACAGACTCCACGGGTGGCTGGATCACTCACAGGTGTCTCCGGGAAACTGCAAGTGGCAATTTTTTGGTCCAGGGAGAGAGATAAGTGCCATAATCTTGCAGCTATGTATGGTGCAACTAAAACAACTGTAGGAAAGGCTATTTTAATGAAAATATAGGGAAAATACATGGCAGTAACTGGCGCTGATGATCATTTTGGGAGACTTGCAAGTCCAGGAAGAACAATTTGCTAAATTAAGTCCTGAGCACCTTGTAAAAGAGGAAGAAAATTGAGGGGTTTTTACTTTTTTCTTTCTTTAAGCCATAGGAATTCATATGCTGGTTATTGCTCCGAAAGGGATCAGAGCACGCTATAGAATAGGAATTATCAAATTATAGATTTCAACTTTCCAGAGGCAGAGTCAATCTCCAAGGTGTCAACATACTTTACAACCTGCTGGGGTCTTTAGATAGCAGCACAGCATATTAACAATCTGCTTGTCTCTTTTCCTTATAGGCAACAAATCTGCTTTCGCTTCCCTCAAACAGGGTTAAGACTAAAGCAATTACAAGAGCTGCATCACTTAATTTAGATGAGCTCTTCCATCAGGCTGCACAGGCCTTCATGTGCTTGGGAGATGTGATTCCTGAAGGTATAGGGCAGAAGGTTTGCTAACAAAACAACAGCTGCATCTCACTGCTTAGGTTAAACACCTGAGCACCACAGATGCTAAAGATGATTAGGGGGCAAACCAGTGATTCTGGAGGCTCTGTAGGATTGTGTTGAAGCAAATATACTGAAAAGGAATACACTGTGGTTGTCCTGAATAATTTTGAAATTCATAACACAAAGTTCTGAATGGAAAAAAGAAAATATTTCTAGCATTTTTAAACCCAAATGCTCTCAGTCTACATAACCAGCAACTGCCTTTCGAAACAACATTGTAACTATGAACGGAAAAGAACAACAGACACACAGTCTCATGCTGCTGCCTTTGCTCCTTTTCTCTCTCATTTTTCCACAGATGGATGCTGATGGAGAGGAAGAAGAATAAACTTTGGTTTTACAGTTCCTTGCAGTGAAGTTGAATCAGTAATAAGAGCCTGCACTGGAAACAGAACACGTAGAACTCCTGCTGCCACCTTCCCCAAAGAACCAAACCATTTCCAACCACTGGGAGATAGGGCAGGGAAGATGGGGGCAAAGTGCATGGCAAGTTCAGTTCTTGTTTGGGAACTGCCAAGTTGCTCCAAACACAACACAGCTCTTGAAAACTAATCTAGAAGGAATTTTCCTGCAATAGGGTCTTAAAAGTAACAATAGTCTTAGTGTCATTTGCTGCTGCAGGAACAAACATGGAAGATACCATGGAAAAAATTAAATGGAAGATGGCAAAAGCAATTCTCACGACGCAATGAAGCCACCCTTCCTTCTCCCACTAGCACTGCTGTGCATAAGCAGGTGAGTATTTCACGTGCTGAAACTCTGGAGACTAAAAGTGTTACCCTTGCACTTCTGTATTTCCTGATTGACTTACACCTTCTGGAATACAGACAGACTTCTTTATGGCCTTCATTTCCAAAGGAAGGCTCAGATGTGTTATTTCTGCTAGTGACTCAGTCCTATTCAAGTCCCATCTGTGTCACTGCTGCTGCACCTCTTATACACAACACTCCATGTCTCTCCCCAGTGTTATTCCTGAGGTGCTTCCCGTGCATGGGGATGGAGAGGACACCCAGCAGTGAGATACATCACAAGGTGAGCGTACAAGTTCTGTTTTTTCTGTTATACTCACACCAGAACTGGACTTCTACCACTGCACTTCAGTCACTGTGTGGAATCTTACAGCTCACTAAACAACAATTAATCAAGAAAGAAGAGAAGTATTTCAGCTGGAAAAGACTTATAAGATTACCAATATATGTAATGATGAGGTGTATTACAGAGGTACTTCACTCCAATGACACTGCAAACCAGCCCTGAGCCTCCCAAAGACAAAGCACACAGACTATTGTATTCATTTTTTGCTCATCTTCCAGAAATCTAAATATATACAGTTCTAGGTATGTAAAATAGCTGAGACAAAGCATTATTGCCCTCTCAAATGAGCAGAAAAGAAACTTGGCCATAATTAAACAGTTTCTCCAGGCAATCATGGGTATCTTCTCCCATGTGCTAATGATGGCAGCCTTTACATAACAGTTCTTTTCCTACAGAAAGATTGAGATATTATTCCTTATTCTTCCCTAGGACTTCTAAAACTGTGACAGAAGAGAGAAAATAAACAAGGGGGAAAAAAAAGGGAAGTGTTCCCTCCTTACACCCTCTTTGTTTCTCATTGCCTACAAACAAGTCCCTCCCTCAGAGCAGTTCAGCTGTGCTACTCCATTCTTTCTCAGCTTCCTTCTCCTTTATACAGGAACTTATAAACTACTGCTCTACCCCATCAGTCTGATTTACTTAATCCAGCTAGGAAAAGCAGATAAAATCTAAGCTCTGTTCCTTCTGAATCACTCCATGCATGCTGAGTTTGGGGAGGAAGATGTGTGGGCAGCATTGCACACAACTATCCTCAACCAACACCTATTTCCACACCTACATTTTTACATAGCAAGAGAAATTAATTTTTACTCCTTTCTTGCTTCTTGTCTGAGTCCAAGATCCAGTGCCTTTCATATCACAGATAGATGGGAACATTTAATAAGCAAAGTTCAAGCCTGTGAAAATCAGACAAAGCATGGCATAAACAAATAAATGTGCCATAGATTTAGCCTCTTGTCTCTTAATTTATTGCATTACCTTTTGCATCTTTATCCTGAAGACCAGTTTTGTTTTCAAACTCTAAGTCTCTCCAACTTTGTTTGCTACCAAAATACAACGTACAACAGTTGTACTTGCTGCTGACACCATGTCTGTGCTCATCCCTCCATTACAAGCTGCCTGTTTTACCAATCTCCATTTGTCCTCTCTTCAGTATAAAAATAAAACCAAGGTGGGTCTCAACTCATTCCATACCCCCTTGCTAAAATGCAATTTCCTGCCCCCATCTCATCTGAGGCTCTCCAATTTTGGCATTTTTAAATTTCCTTCAGTTGCTTTTTTTTTTTTTTTTTTGGCTTCTGTTTTTTTAATGAAAAATTCAATGAAACAAAAAGGCAACTTCATGAAAGTGTCATGGGATAACAGAACAAATTCTTGCCCTATTTTAATTAGAACGTGAATCCTGCTGAGTTTAATTATCCTGTCTTATTATAAATTTGACAATAAGGACAACCTGCCAAAAATTACACTTTTTTTGTTTGTTTTCCAGGAAAAGCTGTCACAGTCCATTTACATCTCAGATTCACATGACAATGTACTGTGATTTAAACTTTGTTTCATGAACTCGTTAAGAAATTCAACAAACAAACCTGACAAACTGGGGCCCAACCCTTTGATCCAGACTGGTCTGTCACGTGAATTCCCTCATTCACCACTCCAGTCTTGAGGTCAGCCACAGCCTGGGCAGGGGAGGGGCAACAGCTAAAAGAGCCCAGGGGTTTTTGTGGCTATAACATTTACTAGAATAGGACAACATTTACTGGAAGAGAATGTTCATATTTACTAGAACAGGAGAATATTCTACTACAATAGTTGTATTTATTATTTTATTAGAGGGAGCAAAAATTATCTTCTCATATTTAAATCCCACTACTTAGTAATTTCCATGTTAAAATGTATGATTTTATGGCTTAACTTTTTTTCCCCACAGCACTCTATTAATAAAATTCTCCTGTTTCTAAACATAATTAAATGTCATAGATGTAGCTACTTTAGACATATTCTAAATGTAAGAATCTTTATAATGTTCTATATTATATCCTTATTGAAATCTCATTATTCATAGCAGTAATAATTTATTTACCTGCTTTCTTTCAGTATGTTGATTAACAGAGAGCTAAATTTGTAGCTTCATAAACAGCCGCACAGTAATATGTATACTAGACATGAAAAATAATTGTTATATTAATCTTTTTACCTTACAAATATGGCAAAACATGAGAAGTTATACTTACGCTTTCCCAATCCAACTATTAAATAAAAAAGATGGTTTTAATTTGAACTGCATTAGAAAAAAAAAAATCCTGCCATTCCTCCTGCAATTCCTCTCAATTAGTAACCTCACTAATGGATTTAGCAGTCCCTTAAAAGCCATTAAATGGAGAAGTGTTACAGGAACAACTGTTTTCATTTGGAAAGCATTAGAATGGATCTGAAATTTTCCTATAAACAATATTTGGCAAAAAAAAAAAATACTCTTAAGAATAACAGAACCTGAACAAGCAATATATGTAACTATATTACTGTCTCAAATAGGAAGAAATACTGAGGAATGATAGAGATGGAAAGTAATAAGAACTTCTTTTGGAAAGAAGTTTCTAATAAGAAACTCTGAGTATTCTAATTCAACTTCTATGAGTATTAAAGTCACTTAATAATGTGCTTCCTATTGTTTAGTTGATCTAGAGAAAGAAATTACATAAAATATTTAATGTTTGGGGAGGGGGTCAGACTACTTATTTGATTTATACAACATATCAATAGAAATTAAACCAGTAAACCTCTCAACAGATTTGGATGCAAATTTAATGACTCATAGCTAAATGATAGCTTTTCTTTTAAATGTTTTATGTACATTACACATTATTTTCCTCCACCTTTTTCCTCTGTTGATGAGCTTCTTGTATGGTAAATTATGAAAAGTAGATATAGGGAAAATGAGGGAAAGAAAGCATAAAAAGTTACTGCTGTTTTATTTCCTTTCAAAAACAAAGATTAATGCAAACCAACAAATACAATTTAAAATCCCCAAAAAAGTAAACTAAGAAACAAAGCAAAACCAGAAGTAATATTTTCATTTCAGTAGAGGCAGGAATACCAACCCAATCTTCAGCTGAATCAGACTTAGGGGGTACTTTGGATTGAGAGCACTGATCCATTGTAGCAAGATGCTGAATGAAGATGTCTCTGCAGGATGCACCCTGGTGCTGCAGGAAGTGCCAGGGTGCTGAGTCCAGCTCCAGCACCAGCACCAGCACCCTCACCAGCACAGAAATGTGAGGGTGCAGCCCCAGGGGCAGTGGCCCAGCCTCAAAAGCAGCCTGACAACAACCCATTCTGACAATCCTTCTGAAATGAAATCTCAAAGCAAAAAGAAATTATTTCCATATGTGTTTTGAACAGATCACATTAAAGCCAGCATTATGGCACAGAACACAAAGCTGCAGGGTTTTAGGCTAGGTCAACAAAACCTCCCCATGACTCAGGGTGTCAATAGCACAGAAAGCTACTGAGTACCACAGACCAGACTAGTCCTGTGTAAATTCTGACCCTCTGCATGCTGTTCCAGTTATCTCTAATAAATGCTCATATTGCACATATTCTACACAACTATTTCCTTGGTGTCACTCAGATATTTTTATAGCCTCCTATCTTCATGTATCCAAACTTCCAAGCCATCCCTGTTTCTGCCAGGGTTCCTTCTCCGTGCTGTGGGGCAGCAGTTTCTCAGCTGTACTGCAGCAGCACAAGTGCAGCCCAAGCCCTGATTCCAGCTCCCTAAGTCACTGCAGGATCAACCCTGCTGCTCTCTATTTTCTGTGCAGTGACTCAGGCTCACAGCATCCCAGGGGAAATGCCTGGATCCACTGCTGTGTGCTCCTAATTCTCCCCTATGCCAGTGTGAAATGAAGATATAATGGAAGGTCTGCTAAGCTGCTCTGTATTTTATATAGATCTATATGTATATGTAATGTGATTTATGGTCAATGTAGGGAGTCTGAAGACCAGAGCACCTCTTCCACCTTCAGATAAAGCTGTGCTGCCCAACCACAGCGCATTTTCTAACTCACCGTGCACTTAGGTCTTGTTTATACACACAATGTGTTTAATAAACACCATGAGACATCATAATGACCAGAATTAAGGCAGCAGATATTTCGAATAACTGAGATTTTAAAAGGAGAAAATTATGAGGATGCCTTAGGAAATTGTACGCAAAATTTCAAATATAACATATGGACTTGGTGTTTAAACCCCCTAATGAGCTTCTAGCAGTGCTCAGACTCAGAAGATCTTGCTAATCCCCTTTTCTGGCTCCAAGAATCAGTGACGACAGAGACTTCTTGACCTCTTGGAGTGAGTTCCAAGAAAAAAAGATTTCCCTGGCCCATAATAATATATTTATATTTTTGGGAGCACAAATCCCCTTGCAAACATACTTCTTCACAATCCTAATTTTAAAAAAATTATTTCAGGACATTTACAAGTATTTCAGCAACATGAACTGTTAATTCTTCTCCAAAAAGTAATAAAGACAGATGAGCTGCTGAGGAAAACAAAGGTAAATAGAACTGAGAGTAATGAACTTAAGTGAAAAGGGAAAAATATTCTACTTCATCCAGGGATGCAAAATATTGAAATACAAGGAAAAAACCTGTGGAACATAGGGAGAACTATGCAACAAAGTACATAAATCAATAGCAGAGCATGTAAATCAGGTAGGAGTAAATAAGGTGGAAATGAGGAAAAATAATAATAATAAAAACACATTTTGAAATACATGACAGCTAGAAGGAAAAAAGCCATTTAGCTATTTTAGTTTGTGAAAAGGACCCTGATGTGAAGTTTGCTGACGAATGGACAGAACCCATGAAAGAACTGTGCCAGCTGTCATTGCCTGACTGCTCTTCAGCTGTGCCTCCCACCAGGGAAACATTGTCCTCTGCAAAGATCCCCAAATATTGATTTCTGAGAGAAATGAAAGGCATTTTCTCAGGTAAGCACCTCATAATTCAGCATAAAACAGAAAACTGCTCTCTGAAAATGGCTCCACTGTTTACTCAGAACTATGAATTCTGTGCTGGTTCAAAGTGGCTTGGATTTAGGCAAATGTGTGGAAAAAGCCAGGAAATAAAGAAACAGACCCTGTGAGAGCAAGAAATTATCCAGATAGATCAAGTCACTTATGCTACCTCAGTTTGGGGGTTGTATTGGTTGGTTTGAGAGTTATTTTTTTCTAGCAGAGATGTGTCACCTAACCAATCAACACTATCTCCTTTCTCCTGAGACCTTGAGGTCTCAGGTCTTCAAGCCAAAGGTTTTGAGTCAGATTTGGGGAGTTTCAGAATGAACAAGTCAGTATTGAGTATTTTCTACTTAAACCTATAACAAGTGTGATCAGGACTAACTTGGGTCAGGAGAGACCCAGAGTAGAACCAGAGTGAACCCCACAGCCCTGGAGCATCTATCTTTGTGCAGCACAGCTGGAACCACTGTCCTGACCCACTGGACCTTCCTCCAAAAGCACAGAACCTCCCCTGCAGAGCAGGGAAGTTATTTCACTTATTGTGCCAGACATTAAAATATTCTGACATCGGCTCCATTTAGTCTCCATGCCGACAACTTGGTCTAAAGACAAGTCCAGCCTAAAAGTACACGGCTATTATAAGGCACTAAGGTATTTTGGACAGTGCAGTGCTTGTTATGATTTAGGGCACATGGAATCCTTCCTCCTCCATGAATTTTTTTACTTTTATAACTGGTCTCCTGGGTAACTTGAAGGAGACAACTGGCCAGTTTTCAGAGTTACGTTTCAACTCCCGGGTTTTGAACAGATTCAGTAAATTAGTTATAGAGAGACCAAAGAATTATTAAAACATAATAACTACATCATTAATCCTTGGGGAAAAAATTCTCTTGATGCTAGTTATCCTATCATTTGCCTACAAAAATCTTTTCAACAAACAAAACCAAGCTGAGATTTTGGCCTGAGGTACAACACAGTTGTCATTTAAGAAATCGTTACTCCTAATTTTGAAAAGCCTAAAGGCTATTAGGAAATATCAGTGCATATGAATTGCAATATGATAAGTTTCTGTGATATGGATGCTATGGTATATAAAGCATTGAAAAATTTCAGAGCAGCTCTTTATACAATATATGGTCTGCACTCATCCTTATTCAATTTCTGTGCTAGCATGATTTGGAGTTCACCTCAGTCACAACATAAACCTGACAGAATGTAATTACAACGCAGATTATATCTGGCAAATATAATTTGTATTCAAATCAGAAAAATGTATTCATTCTAATTTAGGAATCTGGCAACATAAGGACAGTGGCATTCGCAGCACTGTCAGTTTTTGAGAGACTTTGACTGCATTTATTCGTCACATAAGTAGAATGGGATTCTGTATTCTTAGAAATTATGAACTGAATTAGATTTTGTTGGCTTGTTGATAGGTTGGTTGAATTCACCTTTCCCTCCACCATATTCTCCATCTATAAGCTATCAGCTATTTATTATTTATAATAGAACTATTAGCAATGGAGCAAAGTATTTTCATGTATATAACATCCCGTTGATATAAAAATGGGTTTTCTCCTCCAGCAGTTTTCAAAATAACATTAACCTTTAAAAAGGACACCCCACACAGCAGGCCAGATAATTGTTTTCCTATTCAGTTTTTAATCCAGAGCAATTCTAACACACTCACTGCAATTTTTGTGAGTTCACATCACAGTAATTGAAATCAGAATCTGGATCGGTTTTTCAAACATAGCAGTTGTTTGTTCAGCTGGTCACACATTTGGAAGTAATTTCTAGTGCTTTAAAATCATATCAAATGGATCCATCTCCCTCTCCTGAATCTCACAGAATAAAATTAAATTTTCTGTAGCTCGGAAAGTGTCCAATCCTGCAACTTCCTGTGCATTTTCAGACAAGTTATCCATGCCAATCTTCTAACAGTTGAATAGATTTTTTCCTACACTCACATTAACTAACTGATGTACTTGTAGCAGCTACCCTGCTTTGAAATTAGGACAGCACAAGAGCCATGATCTTTTTTAGCTTACTCATTAAAAGATTAGTTTCTGTTTTACTCCCCAAAGTAAAACTCATCTGAAGAAAGCAGTCAAGGAATTCCCATGCATTTATTTAACATATTTGTAAAAACCATCCATACATATTTTACAGTTAGCCTGTAAACATGTGGTGATGAAACACCCTGTGACTTATGCTGCTGAAAGTGCACGAGGAAGACACCAGTGGAAACCAAGGTTTGAAAGAAAGCCCTCACTCAGGAGGAAGTTAAACTGGAACATGTGCCATCCACCAGCAAAGGCTCACAGCCATCCATGACCACTGCCCTCCCAACTCCTTCCATAAGGGATTTTCTCCTGTAAGGGATTTTTCTCCTTTTTCTCCTTTAATCCTACATGTGGGATTAGCAGCTCATTTGCACTATTCTGCTGTTAAGTCAGCCCCCAGAGGAGCTCAGCATCAGAGAGGGCATCATGGCTTTTTTCTCTGAAAGGTGCTTGGCAGTGGTTTCATAATTACCTAAGATAAATGTCTGTATGCAAATGTGGGGCCAGCATGCTGTTTTTAAGACCTGTTATGGCTTCACTGGAAGTCTTCTGGAAATAGCAGGAGATTCTGCAACTACCTTAAAGGTTTACATTAACAGGAATTAACTGAAACACCAACAGCCAAAAATCCCAATCTATAAAGTATGCAAAGGTAAATTGAAGAACTATGAAACTAAAATGTTAAGTTACTCATCATAACTTAGAGTTCATAGAACTGCACATACCCAGAACCTCTCCACAACAAACACAAACTCAGCCCTGCCCCAGGTACCTCAAGAGCCCCAGTTCAGACAGGAGCCTGCAGCCTCATCACACCACTGCTGGCATCCATCACAGCCAGGCCTGCTCCTCAGGGTTGAGTCATGATGGATTTTATGGGCCCTGGAGGCCCCTGAGGCTGACCTTCCTCCATTAATATCAAGTCAGGTTCGCTTAGCTGGATTTGATGTTCCTGCAGGAATGTTGGAATCACAGCTCACGAGCCAGGCCTCCTTGCAAGCCCCTCAGGCAGCAGTTCCCATAGCTGGTTACATCTGTTCATCCCAGCATCCTGAACCCAAGGGCAGTATCCAGTGCCTGCCATTCCAGCAGGATGCAGCAAGGTGCAGCAGATGTTTTACATTGATTCATGCAGGTAAAGCTTAACAGGTTCAGTATGATTTGTTCAACACTCTCATGCTGCTCACAAGGTATTTAGAGAGCCTTTGTTCTCTCACAGCTGCATAATTCTCAAATATTTATTTTCTTGCCTATTTCACCTGCTTCTACAGCATAATCAACAATCACACCTGAGGAAACAGTGCTACACCACTTTTTTTTCATTTCAGGCTGTTTTCAACCATCCCTTTGACTGTTTTCATGGGATCACTGCAATGGTGCAATAGCACAAAAAGTCTAACTTTGTAGAGAATTCTGTTCCACCCCTTTTAAGAGCCAGTAAACTCCATATTTCCCACTTTGTGCATTTGGTGTAGCAGACATAAATTAAAGACATAAAATGACAATGAAGTGACATCACAGACAATATCTTACACATAAAAAACCCCAAACCCAAAAGCCTATTATTATTCACAATTGGTGGTCAATTAAAACAGTATCTGACAGCTCCAGCTGAAAACAGTACAAAAGCTGAAAAAATTCAGTGATTCAAAAGAAAGGCTTTGAAGTCAATGAACTGCAGAGTCAGGATCTTATTCAGCAAGATGCAGGAATACATGCCTAACTTCAAACATCTAAGTAGGCCAACTCAATTTATTTGCATTATGGCACCTTTATATAAAAATGCAAATGAGAATCAGATACATCTACTTCAAAGAGTATCTCCTGAAAGTGTGGTCTGAAACTAGCTGGGTTCAGAACTGAATTACACACACTTAATGGCCATGTGAAATCCTAGGAAGGTACTTCCTTACACTTCAGTTGCAGGCAAGTATTATTTAGTATTATTTCTTACAAGAACTTCATTTGCACATTTCTGGACCTCTCAGAAGATCATAGGCTTCCACCTGAGTAATGAGCCAGCCTGAGTTAGAGGTGGTGTAATATGACATTACATTTCCACAAAGCTCTCGGCGTGGGGAAAAAAAACCCCAAACTAGTTAAATGCAAAAATGATATATGAATTATCAGATGCTTCTGGTTTGGAAGAATGCTTCTTTTAACAAAGCAGAATCTCTGCATTGTTCAAAAATTTAGAAAACAATAGCAATACATAAAATATTATGAAGCAGAACTCCAATTGGCAAAAACTCAATTTGTGGATCTGTGCAAGTACTATCAGCTACGAACATGTGTCTGTGTCAAAATGCAATGAATAGGAAGATATGATTTCAGTTTACTAGAGGTTATGAATATTTGATAGAGACTGCTCTACTACCTTAATGAAATCCTTCAGGGACATAAAAATACAAAGTTAGCTCAGGGTGGTATCTCAGCAACACAGTCAACTTAAACCTAAGGTGGTATTTGTTCCTCAGTGCAGAACATAAAATGAGTTGCTCAGTACAAATAGCTTTATAAGTCAATGAAATCAGCTTCTGGACTGTTTTAAAAGGTTTTGGCAGTAAGATGAGTTTACTAATGCCAGTAACTTTGGGAGAGTGCAGCACTCTAAGGGTGCTGATGGCATTATATTTCCCTCCTTTGCCACTGGTGAGGTTCTAATGTGATTGTCTAATAAAGACATAAAATAACCTGATCTAGGAATCTAGCCTGTGCTTCACAGGGTTTAGTAGTTTCTCAAAAGTGTTGCAAGGACAGGCTAGATAATGGGAAAGTTAGAATAAATTAGGAGACAAAAATAAATTTGTGCAGCATGTAGACTCTGCATAAAAGGCAGACAAATTTGAGGGGAAGTCTGTTAACTGGAAAACTGCAACAGCCTGCATGAACTCTCTTACTCTGTATCCTGTTCTGCTATTTTTACAATTTTTTTTACAACTTTTATCATTTAAAAATATTGTTCAGATTATAGAGTTTTATACTTGAGTCTGAAACAATTTAAAACTACAACTGCCTGTTTCTACCATTTCTATGCATTTTCATTATATAACTGAACAGATGTTTTAAATTCTTTGCTGTATCACTGTTTCCTATATGTATTTGTAAAAGACACACTAAACAGTATAGATTTTTTTAAACTATCATTTTCAACTGGTCATTTCTCATACTGTATGTCAGGTTTTCCTCTTAGTCTTCTACTCGTCTACTTTCTTACTCAGTCACAGCTTTCACTTATGTACCTCAGTGACACAATGCAGGGATGGGCCTCAGTCCTACAGACACTGAAGTTATACCTTTCAAAAGACAAGTGCTATTATTTATGTTACTTTTTTGGGGCATTTGAAACACAGTTTAAGCTAACATATATTATCACTGAATGAATATATTAAGAAGGTAAAAAAGAGAACCATGTATCCATTACCCTCTCCACTCAGAGTGAAGAACACAAAAATATATGCAAGCCCAAAAGAATATTCCCAGAAGCTTTTTATTTATTTCAAATAAATTTACTGTTCCTTCCAAAGATATAATTCAGTATTTAGCACACTACTGGCTGAAAAAGTACTTCAAGGCATTTTACTTCCATCAGGTGTTCACAACTTCAGTGATTTCATCACCTTAGAAGCCCTCCCAAAAATGGTGATGCCTCTCAACCTTCAGACTTTTTGGACTGTACTTCAGAAGAGACAAGAACTTGAGTTTTTAAGGAAAATGGGCAAACATCTGTTTTGCTAATTAAGATGCTGGATTTCTATTGTGCATTTATGAAATAATTATGAAATCTTTAGGAATTTGTTTTGATGCTTAACATGAAAATTAAAATCATTGTAAATGTCACTACTTGTCTGTGTACTGAGAAATTATAAGTATACAGCTCAGCAGTATCTGCATGTAAGGATTTACCAATCCCTCTTTCTCTAATTTGAACTATTTTCTTCAGTCAGCTAGTGCACCTTCTTGTCTCCAGTCTCAATCTTTTTCATGCCTGTACTGTTCTCCAGTATTCATTTTTCTTTTCTTGAATCTATCAAATACCTTTTTTTTTTTTTGCAACTTTGCTTTGTATAGCAAGAAAACTCGTGAAGACTACCTGCATTCCCAAACGTAAAAATACTGTGTAAGGTATTCTTGATCCCTCTTTATGCATTACCCAATCTGCACATTAGGAATAGGATTTTTCCCTCATTCTACAGCTGTAGATGACTTTATATTTCCCTGTATGTGCTTTCAATGACAGTGAGTTCAGATGCTGAATGGACTCAGGGAGGCTCAGCTGCAGACATTATACTTGGCTCTGTTGTCACAGCAATAACCCTAAGGCCTCTGAATTATCCCATTTTTCACTGCAACCCAGGGGCTCTGTCTCAGCACCATGTTCTCCAGTTCCAAGCAGACAGCAACAGAGCTATTCTAAGCTATAGACCTGTCATTTATGTCACCTGATTAAAGGCTGTTTTTAAATACCCCATGGACTGTACAAAACAGCCACAGAGCACAACTGCAAACTGGATTTCCTCCACTGTCAGCAAGAAGGCCCTACTGCAGTGCAGTCCCCCTGCAACAAAAGGACTCTTTAACAATCTGTACTGCCTAAGTACTGTAAAGACAGCCCTGGGACTTCAGTGGTGCTGCTGTGAACAGTCTCATGTTCATTAAGGCTGGCTAAGAGCTGCTGCAGCACTGTATTGTTAATTCAGGGCTGGCAGTGGCACTTCTGTCACATACTTAACGGAGAGCTGCAGAGAAAAGGGACCATTCAGAGTCGTGATGGAATGAAATGGCCCTGTTCAGTGATTTCACTTGCCATTAGCTGAGGAGATGCTTCTCTCAGATTAGATATTAGTTAACAGAATGTTTGTTCTGCAGGCATTTATGACCTCAGCTACCCCTAAACACATAAGTGTTTGACCAAAACTTTGAGCAATACTAAAATAAATACCAAAAATACTAAATAAAATACCAAAACTTTGAGCAATAGTAAAATACAGTCCAGAGACTCCAACAATCAAAATGAACAAGAACTAGAGACAAGAGAACTCAGAATAATGCATAAGGTGAGTCTGTCTCGGATCCCGGGCTGATAGCCTTCCGAGACTGCGGATAAAGTCCTTTTTCCCAAGCCCCGTTACCAGAAGAAGGAGTCAGGATGCATTGGTTTCTTTATCAAAGTTGTTTATTCTTTCTTATCTATAAACATTCCTTTTCAGCCAGCGTAGATGCTACCTACACTGCTGTCCAAGGCTAACTGCACCGCTAAAGGGCAGTTGTTATCTCTTATACTAATTGTTACGTGTTAGTAGTTTTCAATATTGTGCCAATACCCATCACCTTTATTGAACAGTGTACTTTCACACTAAACCAATCCAAAAGTGCCACCACCTCACCAGAAGATGGAGGACAAGAAGAAGAAGAAGAAAGACAAGGGACACACCCAAAACCCTCCATCTTGTCTCCTTGAGCCTCCTTTGTGAACCCCAAAATCCCATATTTTCACTCAATATTTAGCTATCTATTATCCCAATCACACACCTGTGACTTGTAATTTTTCATATAACGTTGGCAATCGCTCCCAAGGGGTAAAATCAAAGGCACTGGTGTTTCTGCCACTGTACCAGGGTCCCCAGACCCCCTTCTGGTGTCTCGGACCACCCAGGACATCTAGAGGGATGTCCTGGGTTCCGACAATTCTGGAAGAATTGCGTTGCAGCAGCATAAAATCAATTCAAGTCATTCAAGTCTAAAGGTTATTCTCAGGATCATTTAGTGAGTGTTTGCCAAAACACTCATTCGTTGACACATCAGAATGAAACTGTTTATCAAATATTGATAACCTGTATCATCATCATTCACTTATATTCAAAACAGAACAATATTAGGGGACGACTCATCTCACTCATATCAGATTTGTATTTCAAAAATCTGAACCTTAACAAAGAACCGAAGGCTAAGGAATACACTGGCACACAGAGCAACAGAATATGGAAGGTCTTTGAAAACTAGAAGTGAGCCACAGATGTCACAGGCTGTAACTAAAATGCTCTTTTTTGTAATAAACAGGGCAGGAGATTTTTCTCCTTTTAAAAGCCTTTATTGTGATCAGCTCAGGGTGGGGGCCCAACGGGTTGAACACATGCTGCCGCTGCTGCTGCCAGAAGCAACTCAGAGGGGGAGGTGTGCAGCAGCCTCAGTCACTGGAGAGCAGGCAGTTGGGTTCACGGCCCTCGTGGCTGATCCCAAAAGCTCAGTTGGCTCTGAAATTCCAGAGGGTCCCTCTCTGGGAAACATCTCTAAGAGTCAGGGTGAGGGGTGAAAACAGCTCAGCGTTGGGAGGAAGCAGTCTCACTCCTTGCATGGTCCATCCATGTGTCTTGGTGGTTCAGTCTAATAAAGTTTTTCTGGTCCAGAGCAATAATTTCTTCTCCCAGCTGGCACTGCATCACTTCTATTTGCATGTCTGCTGGATTTCTCCTCCTCTTGGCTTTTTGGTTGCTATGTTGGGTGTTGGGGTAGCTACGGGGCTCAGCTGAAGGTGCAGCAGAAAGGGAACAAAAGAGGCGATTAACAGGGTGGGGGTGAACATTTAACAAGGAGCACTGGACTAACAATGACTTCATTTGCAACAAAATTACCTTGTTTATCTCATTTTTGGCACAAAATAAACAGAAATCAGTAGTTTTAATGTAGAATGTATTTGTTGACTGTGCAACTGACAACTCTTTCCCTGCACATTTGATTTCAACAGGTAAGCTAGAGGTAAATCTTGCAGGGTTAACTGTAGCAATTGCCACATCCTAAACTTTTTCTCCAAGGCATAAACTAACACTTCAGCTACCCGCATGGTAAAGAAATATTAGTGTTATTACATATGATTTTTTGCTGATTCTATTTTCAAGTATATTTTGAAACAAAAAAGTTCAGCAGTGTTATGAGGCCTGTTAACAGAAGCAGCTTCGAAGTTCTAGTGTTGCTCTGAACAGTCTGTGTCCACCCAAATAATTTAATAATATCATTGAAATAACACAAGACAAACACAAACATTGCCAAGAGCTGGCTGAGACCCTCTTTGATCCCTTTGGGAATTACCTCCACAACAAAACAGCACTTGGATTCCACCCCCCAACTTAATTCCTGCTTTCCCTGAACTGTGTGATTGTCACACTGGCTCAGCAAAAGCTTACCTGGGTTGGTCTGTTGCAATCAAAAGAGAGATTCTTTCAATACTTGGTAAGACTAGTCAAGGTATAAAAGCAAAGTACATTACTGTAACTCAATAATAGTTTATTTCATATGCAACTCCTGACACAGATGTGAGAATTTTAGATGATTCTTTATAGTAGGCCTCTGGATGTTAGGATGTATTTCAAATAGTGCTTTGGAATATATATATTCATTCCATTTTAGAAGGCCTTTAGTGGATACCTAACACTGTGTCTGTTAACCTTTTGCATATTATACTCCTTGGTGATAGTAAAGAGAAAATTGCAAACATCCCAGAACAACAAGGCTGAGGATGCAGATAAAGAGGGAGGACACAGACCCTTAGCTAGCATAAACTGAATATTTCCTTGAAACTATGCCAAAGAGAGCCAGAAGCCACGCAGGAGAGATAAAGGTCAAGAGTTCATTGAAGAAGACTCCGTTCCTTCATCTTCTGGGACCCCCAGAAGACCACCACAACAAACTGAGCATGCCCACATGGGTGTGGAGTTAATTACCATGCGAGGCAAGGACGGGCAGGGCCAGGGAATGAATATGTATGAGGCGGATTATGCATATGTAAGACCTAGGGAATAATAAGGGGAAAGTCCATTGGGTGGGTATGCGTGTCTTTGGCAAAATTATTTCCTACGTATCTCAGCCGATTAAATACATACCTCTCTAAAAACTATTATAAGTTGTGGAGTTTTATTTCTGCCATACTTCAACTCCCCTACACAGTCTCCATCAGACTTGTGCTAAATTACTGTTCCAAGAGTTGCATTTGCTAAAAGATCAAGTGATTGGACATATCAGTCCTCCATAAACAACAAAAACAGAATCCCAGCAAAGCTTTGAATGAGCTCAGAAGCCTAAGTTTACCTCCTAAACCTTATTTAATAAACAGTGTCTGAATATGATCGGTCGCACTCTTTGCCCCTGTTGCTGTCAGTGATACTTTGTCCTGCAAAGAAGTTGTTTACTGAGCTGTTTGGCAAATAACCTACCAACAATGGAAAATAGATTTGCTCTGTTTAAAGACCTAGCCTGAGTGTGCTATAAATACATATACATCAACTTTCAAATCTTATGGCATTTCCCTTAGTTCTATTTCAAACTATTATTGTTTCAGAAAAAAGTTCCATAAATTAAAAAATCTCAGCCTGATCCTTTTCTGAATTCTAATGTGTGATGCAGATAGGAATGGGCAGGATTTTCTTATATGATAAAGCCTATTTTCTTATATGATGAAAACCCTTTGCTTATCCCTTGTTAAAATATTTCAGTGCAATTTATTCTATACAATAACAGCATACACCAACAAATTAAACACCCTTCACTCCCTCATGTTAGAGTGCAAGGCAAGCACCCACAAATGCAGATCACCCCTTTTCATCTGATGTTTTCCTCCTTTTGAGCATTCATAAGTAAAGCTTGGTAATAGAACCATTTTTTCCCAAGCAACAGGACAACAAAAGACAACAAAAATATATAAATCATAAAATCACTTGAGCTATTGCTGGATTTTCACAGCACTGACTCAGGAAGGCAAGGCAAAAGCATTGGCAAGAGTCCAGAAGATTTCCATGAACCTTAACAAGAATGGCAGTGACTGACATCAGCTGAGCATTTATTCCATTCTTCAGGAAGAGATTATCCAGGGCAAGAGCAAACAAATCTGCCCATTTTCAATTGATTCAGCCTTAATTAAGAAGAATGAGATAAAGACAAGTGCATCTGATAGCACCCTGTATTATCCTTTCATATGAATTTTAGTCTTAATTCAGTTTTGAATGCTGTAATAACCTATCTGAGCCCCATGAGGACTCCTCTTGTCATTTGTCAAGTTCACTGCTTGTCTGACAAACCCCTGCAGAAGATATTGAATAAACAATCATGAAAATGAGCAAACAGATAGAGATTTATGAACACCATCTTCAGAAGAGGAGATCTTCCAGATATGCCATTCATTAGAGCTCTGCATATAAATTCCACTGAACTTCAAGGAACAACTCTAATAACTTCAAACTGCAGAGAAGCAGGGGGCTTCACTCTTTGTGGTGCGTTACTGGAACAAAAAAGCTCCTTACACACTTATTAGATATTGAAAGATAACTTGACCCAGCTATAAAGAAACCTCCCTTTGATCAGTCACTGATGACAAAAAAGCCATGTTGATGTGATTAAAAGGAAAATTCAGTACAGCTATATTTATAATTGTGAGCATGGACACATTTTTGGAAAACACTAAACTGCTGACAAACTGAGAACCAGTTTCAGATTGAGCTAACAAATGATATAATATTAATAAGTTGTCATAATGTTTATCTATAATATAAATATGTAAACCTCTAAACATATAGAAAGGAAAAATAGAAAAGAACAGTAGAAGTGAGTTACTTATACTCTAACTTACTAAGATATCACAAGCAGCTCCAGTGTAGTTTGTTTCATTAGAGAATAAGAACCATCCCAACTTTGTATTATTTGATTCCTTAAGCCCAGTTGCTCAGCTCAATTTCAAGGAAGATGATACACCCATAGTTATCTAACCTCCAGAGTTTGATACAAAATAATAACCTTTTTTCTAGCACATCGGTGATATTCATGAATTTAAACAAGGATTAGAACTGGGATCCAGATTTACAACCATACACAGACTTAATTCTTGTTTTGTTCTTTAATTCTTAATACTTGTTTTCCATACTGCAGGCATTTGTGTAACAGCAGGCAAGAGCCATGCCAGCTGCACTGTTTACTCAGAAGGCAGAGAAGGAGCTTTCTCCACCACTTTGTGTCTCAGTCCCTGTCTATTTGCTTTCATTTCTCTTCCCAGAAATAATGTCATGTTGTATTGGTTGGAAAGCAAAACCAGTGAGAGACCCCAAGTCAGAAACACAATTTAATAGGAGGAAAAAAAGAAGTAAAATAAAATAAAAGCAATAGTACAAAAAAATCACTGACAGAGTCTGAATATAAGCTGACACCCTGTTAGTTAGGGTGGTAGTAGCAGTCCAGATGAAATGGTCTTGTCAAAGCAGTGATCCTGTAGAAAGGTCTGGCAGCTCTTCTCTGGGAGTCCAGTGGGTAACAGCTGCCTGTGCTGTCCCAAATCCCAGATTAAATCCAGGTGGGAATGCTTGGCTCCTCCCCCTGGGTGGAGCATCTCCCAATGGGCTGATCTCATTCTATGAGTCATGCAGTGGGTCCTTGATGGCCCATTAACCAGAGATAGCTCCTGCAGGGAGTTATCTATGAGTCATGGGCAAGGCATTGCTGGGCCCATGAACAGGAGATAAGGGAAACACTGCCCCACCTGGTTCCAACAGCTCATGAAGATGGGGATAGAATACAGACTTTGGGCACATCTTACATTGTAACCTAGTGTTGCGGTGCATTTTTCAGTTCATATGTTGATTTGCAGTTACACTGCTAACATCTAATGATTTAAGTGTAGTTTTCCTATCTGTTTTGTAACTTAATGGTTCGTTCCATGTTTCCCCCTATTCCCTTCCCCACTTGGTATAGTCCCCGCCCCTGGAAATCCCCTTGAGTTGTTTCTCCCGAGTCTGTTATATGTCAATCATGTATTGCTCCCCTCCCAGAGACTGAAATCCTCCACCCCTCCGTTTTCATTTGATGTTGTATATACCACCCCTTTCCTGTGATTGGGTTTTCCTCGTGTGACCACTCCTTCTGCCTGTACCTGAAAACCCTTCAAGCAGCCCCTGCTCCGGGCTTCGCCTGGGGCTGTGTGAGAGGACCCCAATAAACGTCATCTCATGGCACCTCAGGGAAGTCTCCTTCTCCTTCCTTCGCCATAGCAGCCCCTCCACCGCCCGTGCAGCAATGCCCTTACCCACCGGGTGGGTCCTGCCGGGTCTCCTGCAGACCCTACCGAGGCTGAGATGGTTCCCCACCAGGGCAGCCGGGACCAGCTGGGAAGCCGCTGGTTAGCGGGCAGGGGAACACGCGTCAACCTAGGACACATGTCTTTCAAAATCGACGGCCAGTGGTGCGGTGGGGAAGTAGGGGTTGAAGAACAGAGAGGTTCCCAAAATGTACTGTACATTATCAAACAGTGCCATATTTTCAATTAATTATAATGTCTGTTATACTTCATTAACGCCCTCAGATGTATAGGATTAAACTGCACATAGATCTGTATTTCACTGAGCAAATCATTCTAAGAGAGACACAGGAGACAGTTGCTTGCATAAAGCTCCTGAGAGTCAAACATTTGACATTAACAGAGGGATAGCTTAGATAAAGCCACACTGAAATATCCTTCACCCCATACAGAGGAACTTCCGGTCTATGAAGCACTCTTTGATGATCTTCAGGAGGAAATTATGTAATCTTGTGCCCTGCTACTATCACACTGCAAGGGATGTGTAACACCTATAAAATTGGGTTGTACCTAAATGGAAATCACTTATGAGCTAGCAAGAAGGTAGTTATCATATTTCAGCATCTGGTGGCATGACAAAACTTGGATACAATGTAATTTGAGCAAGAATGTAGTAGAGTTTTTCCTCATTTTGGCTATTGGAGGTTTTTTGTGTGTGCTTGGGACACAGCTTCCTCATACTGTTTTTCCTCCTTCTCTGCTGAGGAGGTCAACCTCCCTCCACACAGCACAAAGACATTTATTCTTCAGATAGTGCTTGTGGATTTGTTTCAGAAAATTTGGACACTTGGGGACTAGGCACTTGTAAACAGGGTAGTTAAATTTAGGAAAGAGGCCTCAGTTCAGAAAGAAGAACCTCTAATGTGAATAAATGTTAGGCTCAGGGCTCAGACTATTCCACACAGCCATAATTTGGCAGCTCATCCCTCAGCAGACACTCGGAGCAAGCAGCCTCAATCTTCCGGCAAAACACTTCATTGTCACTGATTTGACCACGACTTGAAGGTGTATACCTATGTATAGCTTTTGCAACCTGTTTTCAGCTTCACAGGGCAGAAAAAGGCTGCAGACTTGCTCTGATTCATAGCTTTTTTCCTACTCTCAATCCAGGGTAAATTGCAGCTGGCATTTGTAAGGCGATGCTTTTCCAGCGCTTCCTCCCCTAAGCTGTATCTACCGAAGACAGATTGCTCTGACTGCTTTATTGCCCACTCCTGTGGAAAACCTTGCCATGCCAACAAAACAGTACAAACTGAATGGGTATTGTTCTCAGGTGTAGAAGTCAATATTCCAAGGGAAAAAATGCCTATCAAAGGGAAAAAAGCCCCACAGAAGCCTAAGGTGTCAAAACCAAAAGTAGGCTGAAGTTATTTTATTCCAGTGCCTGTTTCTCTACAGCAAGAAGACACAGCACAAAAAATAGTTCAAGAAGAAAAAAAACATGTTGGCAATAGAAACTGCTCAAGATTGAAACTGAAGAATAGCTGCAAGGTGAAAAGCCAGCACCTCAGAACAGCTCCATCAGTTTGTGTAAAGAAAGAAATTAATTAAAAGTAACTTTTCAGTAAGTTTTTCAGTAAGTTCAGTAACTTTTCCACGGTTCTTAAAAGTTGTAAGAAATAATGCCCTGCACAGCCACTTGGAGGCCTTGGTATAATATTCATTTTACAAAAATTCTTCTAACAAACTGTATTTATCTTAAAATTGTGAGGAGAAATCATAGACAAAAGCAGCAAAAGTTCTACAGAATTAAACAGAGACAGGACTTCCATTTTTTTTCCCCTAATAACACTGAGCCTTGAAATTTTATTAAGTTTTTTATTTGATTCGCTTATTTGCTTCAAAACTTAATTTAGAGGTTTGTTCAAAACAGAATGGATTTGCTGCTCAGAGAGGTGAACTGGTTTGGACAAGACCAACTACCAACCTAGCAGTAGATGAGAAATACAATGTAGACCACAAACAGAAATTTCCAGAACTCTATCTCTGTTTCCACAGTTCAAAATTGTTCAATATCTTCCTTCAAAGAGATGTAATATCTGCCACTAAAGCCTCAATGAAGGTCTATTGACACTGCCACGATGAGTACTCTGGAAAAAGCTGGATTTTAGGCCTATATACTGCCCAAACTTTGGTCTACAGAACAAATAAGGAAAATTCAATGCCTGGGCTAAATGCCAAAATATTCCTGAAGCTTTAGTTCATGCCTTACCTCCACACGACCTAGAGAGGTCATTTGAATTATTCCATAGACTCCATATGAGACATCAGCTTTACATCAGTCTGCTCCATGGCTGAAATCAGGGATCTCTTTGTCACAGTGATCAGTGAGACTCTACAGGACTTTGCCTGACATTCCCATATTTTCCCTTGTTAGTATGCAGAAGATACAGGCCTGCCAAGGGTATTTAATGAAGTCTCCATACTGGAACAAATCCATGAAAGACCCTCCAGCGCACAATGCCCTGATGGTTTGCACTACCACATAACACGTTGGTGTTATGCACCACTTTCATCTCAGTCAAATGGGTATACAGAGATTTTTTATAACATGCCTTTAAAAAACAAGGAATACAGCTAAAAATGAGTTTGTAACTATGCATTAAGGCCATATTAAATCCTGTTCCTGAGAGAGAGCTGCAAGTCCTGTTTCTGCCAGCTTCTTGTCTTCTGTCATTTCTGATTACTGATGCAATATGTGTCAATGTTCAATAATGACTGTTGAAGCCTTCATGCTTGATGGCTTAGGATGTCATAATGAAAGTACAAGCTTTATTAATCCTCTCATCAATAGAAGCCACAGGGTGTCTGTCACATTTCATTTGTATGTGCCAAGAGTAAATAAACTGCAGCAAATGAAAAGTGTGTTTATAAATATGGACAGATGTCAAGTGGTTTACACAGTTACCCATGCTGGCATTTCCTATTATAAATTTCCAGGCTTTATAAAAAGCTGATAGAGGCATACATGAAGATATCTCTGTTTACATGGATATTTTTACACCAATTCTGTATGAAACCAAAAGAAAGACTATTAAACTAATGGCCAAGAAGGAAGAATTTCCTTTTTTAGTCTGTCTCTCAGCTCTTATTCAGCCAGCAATTGGCTATTAGGGGAAACCACAACATTTGAGGATCTGATTTGCAATGACAGGCCAACTTACAATGTGTTAACAAACAGTGTACTTTATGGATTTCAGGCATTCAGGTGAGAGATGGAAGACACTCTGCTCAGAAGTGCACCATGCAAGCTCATACAAGGATTTTACTTGGCAAGTTATAATTACCACTGCTTTAACAGGACTAAGGGAAGTTCATGGAGATACAGAGCAGATTATACTGAAAGACAAATTATGACTTTAAAGCTCACTTTACACATGGAAAATTCAAGGCAAGAGGAGATAATGTTATTTCCTCATATCCCTGTGTTTTGTTCCTGACTCAATTTCTTGATTTGGAACATAATGGACTTGCAAAAGTTTGTAGAAATCACCAGGGTCTTCACAACAACCAATGATTTGGTGATAAAAACAAAAAATAAAATTGACTGTAATTGAATATTTTAAGGTGCTGCATGCAGGAAAAAGATAGCTGCAATTTATGCCTGAACATTAACATTCAAAAATGAGACTGAGGAGTTGAAATACATAGTTCTACTGGGGAAAAAAGAGAGATCTCAGTCATGTTCAGAAAGCAAACCAAACACTACTCACTGGCACTGCTTACAGAGAGGCAGAGCCAGGAGATGAAATGCAATAATGTCATCATGTGAACCCATGGAGCACTCATGCTCCATGGATTCTGCCTGCTGTGGCAGCTCTGATTCTCACATGGGAAACAGTGAAAGTGAAGCTCTAAAGAGAAAAGGCATGGAGGATTAGTGGCAGAAAATCAGTGCCATACACAAGGAAAAATGAAATAAATTAGAACTTTTTAGCCTGAGAAAAAAAATGACTGACAGAACAGCATAACAGCTTAAAGAAATAAAATCACAAATGGCTGTGAAAAAGTTTGTAAAGATTATTTGGTCCCTCCCACTCAGGTGAAAAAACAAAACCAGAAGGTTGTGAATGCTGAAAGCTTAGATGGCTTCAAAGAGTTTTCAAAAAAAAAATTGAAGCCTAACCCATCCAGACCTAACATAAAAATAGAAAAATCTGCTATTTACTGTCTCTAGAAAGCAGGAACATAGCTGAAAAGAAAGAATGTATGTATCCATAGCCTTAGGTTTTTCATTGGGAAATCACTGGTAGTACTTGCCTGAGAAAGATCACTGGGCTGGGGGATGCTTAGTTTAAGAAACTAAGATTAACCTTCTATTTTTACATGCATTAAAATCACTTCTGCAGGGTTTTTTTTAATATTAAGAAAAAAAGACAAAGTATTATAACCCTATACTGACAAATATTCCCAAACACTTGGGTTCCAAAATATCCAAACAAAAACCTGCTATTCTAGTGCTCAGAATCAAAATAAAGAGCTTTAATGCACATTAGAGATCTCTGCATTACTGACTTATTTTCACTGGTTCAGGTTGAGAAAGGGGCAGAGAAGGCTGCCAAAGGAAAGGGTAATGGGGGAAAAACAGGGGAGGAGAAGTGAAGTGAGAAAGAAAAGAAGCAAAATATGGAAGGTGGAAAGCAGCCTTGCAGAATGGATCAGTGTGCCTCCAGTGCTACATCAAACTCTGAGTGCTCGGTCTAGAGTTTAGTAAAGGAACCAGGATGAATGAAAAGGCACCTTTCACACCGAGGATGGAGGCAATTCTGTTTCTGACAAACTCCTGCACCTTTGACAAGGTATGAGCTACACCACAATGCAACCGTACAGGATCGTGGTGCTGAGCTCTGCCCAGGACTCCCCTCAGTGACCATGTGCTAAAAGCTCCAGGGGGAGAAAGGCAAGCTGCAACAGAAACATGTTTGGCTGTCACGGCTGCAGCTGGCCTGTAGCTGCAAAGATAAATCTGGTCATCACAGACCCCCAAACTCGGCCAGCCTAGAAGTAAACGAGTCCCTGGGTGAGCAATGATAGGATGGATTTGAACGCAAACAGGGACCCCAGCCAATCCCTCTCAATCCTGAATGCAGACGCATCACTGGCCAGGGAGCTGGGTGGTGCTGAGACCCCGACCAATCAGTTTCCTAAGCCTGGGAGGTTTGAACCCCCTATGAAAAGGGACCCCAAACAATAACCCAGACTATTTGTCACATGGTCCTTGGTGCCTCGAGCTGTGTGTCTGTCCCCAGCCTACACTGAACTAACATTTGGCAGATCAGATCATGTGGCAGTGGACACGGCTGTATTTCTCCTCTGCAGAGATCAGATGCATTCTTAGCTAAATGAGGGATAAGCAGTCACTGACAGCAAAATCCCACTGATATACCCCCAGGGACACTAAAATCATAGGGGAAGCAAATGAAAAAAAAAAACCCAAAAAAACCCACCAAAAAACCCAACCAACCCCCTAAAAAACCCCAAACCAAACCACCAACCAAAAAACAACAAAAAAAACCCCAAAGGAAAAAACAACAAAAAATCCCACTGTTCATTTAGATGAATAAAACTATGCCAAAATATCTAAATGAAGTCACTTTCTATTAAGCTTGTGAATGCAATATCAAAGCATGACTCAAATCCTAGTCCTGTTCGTAGGCACTACGACATGGTTTTGTTGATCTGATCACTTGGTCTTCCTGCTCAGTATCTCCAGTGAAGCCCAAGATGTTGCCAGGTGCAGGCCTGGAATTTTCTGTGAGCTCAGTATGGAGACTCACAAGGCCCCCAACAGATGCTTCTCAGGTGTGCCTTGTCTGAGCTTGATTTGGTGCAGCTGTAACAACAGTTTTTCTAATGGAATGTTTACCACCAATTTTGCTCACACCTATCTTTTTATATATATTGTATCATGTCATATTTAATGCATGTTTCCCTTTGCCTCTAAATGAGATTTTGAGTGTAACAACTTACATGAAGCCAATAGTTTAGGGAATCATAAACAAATGGAAGCAAAGACATGCTCTGTTCACAATTTTGATTATCTGCTTAGAGCAACAGTTGTAAACACCCCTCATGGTATCTCATATTTCAGAACCATTTATGTCCCAATTATCCTCAGCAGCACCTAATTAACACCTGCTGTTCTCCACTAGAAGTCAACAGTTATTTCTAAATTTATATCCCTTTTATATCCTGACACCTGAAAGTTAGGAAAATAAAACCACATTTTTACTGGAAGGAACTTCTAAATTACCAGGTAATTCAGGAAATTTTACACGATAAATGAACTTCTTGCATCATCATAAAGATAAATCAGACTTTGATAGCATACCAAGTGATAGCTCCCTCTATAAACATATTCAAGTAAAGCTTTCAAAGTATTTTATGAAATTTTGTTTACTAAAAGGTATTCTGTGGGCATAAGTAATTAATTAAGTAAAATACAAAGATGGTAGCTTGTTCAGAATGGAGAGCCACAATTAACATATTTTAACCATATAGTAATGATACAGAAACTATTAGGGAAAACCAACAAAAACATACAACAAAAAACCCAACAAAAACATACGTAAGCTTTCATTTTAAGTTCCACTAGCACTCCTTTCCTGCAGTCACACACATCCTGTGCATGTGAGAGATTACAACCTGTATTTCTTTTGTCTTTAGGGGAAATGGAAAAAAGCCCAACAAATCAACAACCAACTAAAACCCACTAAAGATTGTTTTCTTTTTGAGAAGATGGAAAAAAAAACCACCAAAAAAGTTGATTTGTGATGAAGTCAGCTTTTCATTGACCCCAATGTAACAGGAGCTGATGTTGTGCAAGTCAGAAAATCAATTCTTTTGTAGATCTTTGTAGCCAACTTAAATTTAAGACTCTTTTGGTATCCTGTTTATCCAGCACATTACACAGCAGATTTGTGTTTCCCTGCCTTCCAGCCATCCTGTTGTAGTTAATAAAAGTTCAAATAAGACGTGTCTGTAATTTCAAGGCAAGCCGCATTTCAGGACAGTCTTTTTGGATTAACTGATACAATGAATTTTTTGCTAATAAATTTGAAACCCATTTCAATTTTCTGGCCTGTACCTGATCAGTTACATGACCCCACAAGAATAATAATATTTTTTTAATCTTACTTAATTACACGTCTGCAAGGGAAATGATATTTCCTTATCTCTTAGTATAAAGGGTTAGTAGATAATTAACAGTCATGAAGCTTTCAAATGCCCTATCTAGGAAGCAGGATCAGTCTAGATAGATTTCCTGCTTTCAGTGAGAAGCTGGCAGGCCTGTCTATACAATTCCACCGAACCGGAAGCAAACTAGTCTTAGAAATTAATTACTACAGTATTAATTAGCTAGGATATCTCACTAGGTCAATTCAACCACACTTGTACAAACATTCTCATTTGTAATACAGACACTTCTGAATTTTGTGTTTGATATGACCAGAGATTCAGGGGTCACTCTTTCACATGCTGCACCCCTATGCTAGGGATGCCCATTGATTTCTGTAGGATCTTCAAGGTGTAAAGTGCTAGGACTGATGAAAACATGTACAAAATGCACAGTTCCCATACCATTATGTTTATTTATCTATAATTTCAGTCTAAATTAATTTATATATGCTACCAGCAAGGTCTCTTATTGCCATCATATCCTACTGGAGAATGCAGTTTGCTCTGTGAAACTAGCACATGTGGATCAGTAATGTTCATTTGCAGACCAAATAGAGGATATGGAGGCTGTTCTAAATTTTTATTCCTATACAAACAGGCAAGAATGAGGCATCTTTGCCACCAGTTAACAGCCAGCAGATTTGAGCCAACACATTCTATCAGAAAAATACAGTGTTAGATCCAGGCCACTGCATTTTCCATCCCTGTCTAATAATAGTGGAACAAAGGCAGTGCAGGCCTGTGTCCCAGTGCATCCATAAAACAAGAATTTAACCCCTCAGAGAGAAGGTAAAACTCAAAAAAATAATTGTGTCAGGCACATACAAGCATCAAAACAACATCTGCAGTCTCAGTGCACTTTGTTCAAGCTGCTTGTTGAATTTGGTGAAATGGACATATTTGTATAAGATCTATAATTTTATCAATTTTTTCCCTGAAGGAAAACAAGGGAATTCTACAGAGCTCTCCATATCAATAATCCCATGGCATTTTACATGTGTGCATTTCAAGGAAGTGACTCCTCTGTAATTTAAAAATCTAAATGAGTAAATGCTTAATGTAGTTTAGAGGATTCTTAAATAGTAATATTTAATTTAGCCCAATGGGAATATTTTAAAAAACTTCAAAGGAAACACAAAAGGAGCTCCAAAGCAGATAGGGGAAAGGGAGGTCATAGAATAAATAGAGCTGTTGTTCTGAAATGAAAAAGGACAAGTATATTAATATGCTTTTATAGTTACTATTTTTAGTTTATTTCCACTTATAAATCAGGTTATGTTGTAATTCTATCTTTAGATGAATCAATATTTACTAAAATAAATCTACACATATTCTTCTACTACCCTCATCACTTCTCCCTATAAACTCTATGAATTATAGGAAGCAAGCTACTGAATTACTATTTCTTGGCAAGCACTACCAAAATTGCACACATATACTGATACTGGGGGGAGGTTCCTCTTACTTTTGTGTCTTCTGCATTTACCCAGCTCAATGTTATTCATTCTGATCTAATAAATGAAATCTTGAAAAATTAGGCACTCTGTTAATTTGTATTTAATATGGTGAAAAATCTGTAAAGCACACCTTAAAGGACCTGATTATACAGCTGAGAACATCTTTTCCAAAGATGACAACAGGAAGGTTCTGCCCAGAAATGGTGTATTGTGTGATGGAACTGGTGCATCTAAAGACAGGCAGCAACAGACCCAGGTGTCTTTCTGCTGCAAGAAAAAACTGTGAGTCCCCTGCAGCCCTGAAATTATCCACTGGCTGCTGTTACGACCCGCTCAAAGTGAGCTGAGTTCGTAGTGGTCCCAGAGGCAAAAGAGTACTGTTTAACCAAGAAATCAATGTACTTTATTCAATGTACAATTCCCCTTGTTCCCCCACAAAGTTTCCACGACAAAACGTGAGACAATTGAGGATTTTAGGGCCAACTGTCACACCACCCCGTGGCTCACAGTTGTCGTCAGGAGAGCTCTGGCAGCAGGATTCATTGTGTTGATGCAAAGTCTTCAGGACTCTATGCTCAAGTCATCTCTCATTGGCAGCATATCCCAGAAAAGTAGAAGACAGGACAGAAGGAAAGCAAAGAAAAAAGGAAAGAGAAATACAAGAAAAAAGGGTGGCAGCACCTCTATTCAATATCAATTGATCTCACAATTATAACAATTATATTAATTCAAAATTCTCACAATTTAAACTCAATTAATAAAAACAAATAACATATTAATTCAATTAATTCATTAAAAATCAAAAATTCAAACAATTTTAAACTTAATTAAAACAAATAACATGTTAATTAATACAAACAAATAACATCAAATCTAAATTCAAACAATTTTAAAACAAAATTTTAACTAATTAAAACAAAATCAAAATACAAAATAAAAATACTAAATAAGCTTAAAATATACATCAAAATCTCTTATCTCTAAACAAAATCCATTAGAAATCCATAACTATGGCTTACTTATATGATTTGTCTTGTGTTAACATCTCTGAGCACGTCTATAGGAGAAGGTACATAAACTAAATTGTATACATTCATGACTAAAGTTAATCATTTTAGCTGTTTCATCACTCTCTAATTCATGAAAAATAAAATTGCCAATAAAACAAAGCCAATCAAAACAACAACAAAAAAAATTCTTTTACTTTGTGATGAATAGTTAGCAAAATTTTCTGTCCATTCCTTTTGATTTTTTTTTTTAAATTTTTATTAGATCCTGGTGAAGTTACAATTGCTTCACCAGAGTAAAGTTCCTACCTGTAGCAGTAGGCCATAGCTTATGGATCAGTGTATAATTAAATTGTAAAAAGGCGATTAAAAAAAGTAACTAAAACCAAATAAAAAATATCACAACCTATAATCTTGGTAAAATTGCAAACACAAAAATTTAAATGATTTTTAGTGTCTAATATTTCATCACAAGCAGTTCTGTAGCAGGTGAAGCCTACCGTGACGGTCTCCATTGTTCAGGTTGATGCTGGCAAACACCTGTGGACAGCACTTGGCAGACATCCCACCTCAGCCAGGCCAGCCTGTGTTCCTTGGGGTCTCAAAGCCCTCCCGTCCCTCCAAGGGTCTCTGCGTCCTTGGGGATTCCTTGGAGATGATCGTGAGGCAAAGTGAGGGACCCTTCGGACAGTCTCTTACACCACCCCGTGACTCATGATCATCTTCATTCCATTTAAGTCTTCAAGACTCATCATTTTAGTAGCATATTCCGAAAACAAAGGAACAAAAAACAAAACAGCAAAAATACTCAAAAACAAAATCATAATTTTTTTTCACAAAATTATTACAAAACAGTTTCAATTATAATTTGATTTAAAAACAAACAAACAAAAACCAAACAACACAATACAATCAAAAAATAAGCACTCTTTAGTTCACTGGTTAAGATTATGACTTTGTGCTGATTGTAGTTGCTCTGCAAGATTTGTTCAGCTTTGCTTGGGTAAAGGACAAGCCTGGTCTGAGCAAACTTAGAGCAGGTCAGAAGGAAGATGCTTTTGGTACTTAAAGCATCAACATTTCTTAAATAAGCAAAATGGCAAACATTGAGAAGCATGGCATTAAAACACACCATGCTTTTCACCCTTAACAATAGCAGTTAGTGCTTCGTACCACTACAGAGATTAATAATGGTCAGTCATGTTCATTTTGAGGTCAGTAGGATTTAAATTATTCAGTATTATCCTGCATTGAGTTCTAAAATTTATTCTACCTTGCAAAGACAGGAAAAGTTTGTTCATGTTCATCAAGAAAAGGCAAACCTGTGAGATAACAACTGTGGATATGACTGAAAAGGTTATTCCTAACAAAAGCTCATCTAAAAATCACATAGTGAATCCTATTTTTATCTCTGCCATGGTTAATAATTTCTTGTAGAATATGAACTGACCTTGGAATACTGATTCTGAGACATGGACACCTCCTGAAAAATAAAACAGCATTTAGAAGTGTTAGTAGTTATATCAAAATCGATCCATATATTGCAAACTAAGAATAGCTACGCTATTATGTAGACAAAGCATTTGAATAACAGCTTCAGTACATTGTAGAATTGCATCTGACTTTAAAGCACTTGCTTATCTGAAAATTATTCCCTGTGTTATCAAGGGGGAACTTAAATACACTCCTAGAAAAAATTGAAACACTTCTACCACGTATTTGTACTTTCTCTTGTACTTTCATTTTATAATCAATAAATTTGGCCTTTTTCTTTGACAGTAAAGTATGATTAATTTGCAATGCTCTTCTTATTCAGTCTGATTAAGTGTAAAGCTGTAAAAAACAAATCCAGAGGATTTTAAACTAATGGCAGAGGTGTAACATTAGAATACTCTGCATTTTGAGGTATCTATAACACAATCCCCACTTGTGCTTAGCTGTTTTGATAAATGGGCACAAACTCTATGGAAACTTTCTCTACTAATACATATTTTTTTCATTGAAAAATATCACCATTTGGAAGAAGTCATAAGTTCTGTCTTTAATTTTAGTTCTGCATGGTAATCATGTTTCTGCCAAGTTTCCCTGAAACTTTCAGCTATGCAAGTTTTTCTTTATCTCTTATCCTAAATTAAGAAATTAATTAATTGCATACTTGTTGTACTACTTAAACAAATCTGCACAAGCAAGATATTCCTGTACGTAGACTAGTTGCAGATAAAAATGAGAATAAAATATCAATTAATAAATAGGTTTCTGAACAGCAAACATCTGATGCCCTTTCTTTTTTAACAAATTTTATCTACTATCCCATGAAATCCAAGCAGTTACCAAAATTATACTGGAAAAAAGTTATTTTTAAAACTCTGCTGAGTTGTGTTATCAAAACCAGCTTTGTCTTGGCCAAATGTCACAAAAGGACACTTGACTCAATGAGTGAAGGTCCTTAAAAGTATCCTGCACTCTGATGCAGTGCTAGTGTTCTGAGTGAAAGAACAGATCTGATTTAAAAGCACTGAAATTAAGGCACCTGTAGTGGAAATTAATTTGGATCAATATATAAATAAAAAGTCAATTTAATTCCACGCAATTTCTAATGAGATTTAGCATTAATAGATGTGGAGCTGAGTTACTTATGCAGTGGCTTGAATATGAGTTTTGAGGACAAGAGAGAGATCTGCCCTCTCTCACTGCACAGCACTGCAGGAGCACAAACATATGTTGTTTGTCCACAGGCACAGTAAAAGCATCAGTAGATTTCTAATTTCTTATTTGCAATTGTCTATTGCAGTTTTTCTTCTTATTGCAGTTTTCTAATTTACAATTTGCATTGCAATTTGCAATGTTCAAACTTTCAAAACAAATTGATAATCTATCAATGAAATTGTATTATATGATACCAACACAAATAAAGTTGGCCCTATAAAGTTAATTTATTTCAGATGTGGGCAATATTGATATTATCTCTGTTGCTTTCGGGACCATTTTCCTTCACTCACATTGCTTTTTGAAGAGTGTGTAGATATCATGCTTCTTGTTCTAAAATCATGCAACTTTATGAATACTGCCAAATATTTTAGCAACTTTAATCCTACAACTTCCAACCACCAGTAGCCAGTTAGAGACCATTTTACTTAATTTTCATGTTGTTGTATTTGGCACTGTTTTAACAGAAAGCTTTTTGTTCTAACGCAAGCAGAAGTTTTCTGTACATTTTCATTATGATTTATTTTACTCTTCTTCAGGCATCTGTAAAAGATACATATCTCAGGATCAAAACCTACCTTTTATAAACCCAAAACTGCTACCTCATCTTTTCCCTGACCTTATCTCAAGAAGGAAAAACTTTGTAAATTCTACTCTTTGCTGCTTCAGTAAAAGAGTTTGCTGTTTCTGGGATCCAAATACCATGTCCATCTTTAAGGGCAAGGAAGCTAGATAGAAAACTACCCAATCTTCATCAGTGTGAGGATGTGACAACTCATCCAGCTGAGGATCAGCTCCTTGGAGAAGAATTTGAAGTTTATTAAAGCTAATTAGAAAGTGGCAGACAAGTTGGTTAAGAGGATATTGTAGATGCATGTAAACAGGAAAGGATTTTTGACAGCGGAGTCTTTGAGCAACATCTGAACAACTTGTAAAATGAATTAAATATTATTAACATTTTAATAACAGAGCTTTTAATGCCATGGAGGTGGCAATAGGGAACCAATGTCTGAAAGCTGCAAGGAAGCTGTTGTCAGACAACTCCATCTTACTGCCCAAAGGTAAAACATGAACAATTCAGTGGTAATTTTTGTTATGTCATGAATGACATGAACAAAAGGTGGCCAAAGCACAGGCAAGGTTTGCAGTGAAATGAGAAGGGCAGCAGAGAGCAGCCAGCTCACGGTTTGCCTGCTGGAGAAGGCTGTGTGTAAATCAGGGTGAGTGCAGTGATTTCCGGGGAGCCGTGCCCAGTCCCAGCTGCGGTGACTTCAGCACTGAGCCCGCCCTGAGCAGGATGCTGGACGAGGCTCCGCAGGGACACAAGGATTCTGTGCCTTGCACTGCATCATTCTGCTGCTGACAGGGAAGAACATAAACAGTTCTGTTCATAGAATCCTACTGGATTCGACTCCTATCTAAGGCTTATGACTGTCAAAGGAGGACAGAAAAGAGAGGGGAAAGGGGGATTTTGTGTTTTGTCCTCCTTCCCGCTGGGGAACAGCAGTAGAACAGCAGACTTTCTGACTGCAACACTGAACCATCTCTCTATCACATCTATAAAAAGGCAGTGGGACAAAAATTTGCTGAGTCCAGCTCAGCAGGCATTTAAAATTTCCCTCCATATTCATGAATTTTATACATATTAGGTGTGATCAAAGAGTATTTTGCTATGTTTGTTAAATAAGGAATAGGTCTGGTTTTAGTTTCCTGGGGAAGGAGGGAAGCATGTTTGTGCCATCCTAACTTAGTAGTCCAATTTGCACATAGGCAGCAATATTCACAGGACACTAGATAATTTGTTAGGCAAATGATACTGGAAACATTTTTTCCTCCTCTACTCTTAGGATTTCCTCATAAGTGGCAGAAGATAATGTGGTAGTCATAAAATGCTTTCATTGACCAAATGCAATTTATTCAGCATTTACATTATTTAAAAGTACTTTCCCTCACCTATACCAGTTTAAAAGTCATTCAAAACTGTCCACCAATATTACAAAGCAAGTAATTAGATGTAGGCTAATTTGATCAGCTTTTGCTTTATTCTTGACTTCTAATTACTATTACATCAATGTCTATAAAGGTGGAAATGAAAAAAAAAACCAATAAATGCATATTATTCCAGCTCTTGCCTAAAATTCAACTGTAACTGAGGTTATTCAGTGGTTAAGTCAACACATGTCATGAAGTCTGGTGTCATTGAATCCCATGTATTACACTTTCTATGAAATGATGAGCATTGAAGAGGACAATTGTGTTCGTATTTCTGATGCGACCCCCCCCAAGATAAATGTCTATTTACATCTGGGCATAATTTCTGGACACAAATAAATATGATACATAAAGGAGAGAGTTATTTTTCTTTTAAAAGGGGTGTTTGGGTTTTTTGGGGTTTTTTTTGGAGAGGGGAGAGGGAGGTGGAAGCTGTTGCTTGCAAAATAACCTTCAAAATTTAGAAATCATAAATGACTGTAGGGGCAGCTCATCCTTTTCATCCTCTACCTGTGTCATTGCTACTTGGCCACTGGTAAAAATGCCTGTTATTTGTTTCATTTCTATAATCATGAACACTCAGAGCTCTGAATAATCAGAATTCAGTTCTCCAATACAAGTTTTCTAATAGAATAAAAATAATCATCACGAACTCTTAGCTTTGGGATAATAGCTATTAAATAAGAACAGGCAAGGTTCAGGTTACCTCCTCACCAAATGCACATTTTTTGCCTTATTGTTGCAGCATCTATTATAAAGTTTAGGGGGAAAAAAGAATATTTTTGGCTAGTTACATAAATTAATTAAGATCTTTAAGTCTTCTTCAAGTATGAATATATCAATTTAAAAAGCACAGACTGATAGAATCCCTAAAATCAGTTCTTAAGAAATATTAGTAAATCTTAAAAGTCAGTGGCCAGTGCAATAATGCATTAATGCATTAAGAACTAAGTATTTAGAAGTTTTAAGTATCTTACATGTTAATGTCTACAAATAAACACATACGCTTGGAAACTCTTCTTACATTAAATTTAGAGTGCTGTAGTATCATTGATTTCTGAGACAGTCCTGATTCACAAGCATGCAAGTGAGAGGAGAGGTAAGTGCAGAAAAACATCATCCATTAAGACAGATTAGGAAAAATAGCCAAAAGGCAGGTTTTCTTTCTCTTCATTGTCAGAAAACATAATTTTGTACTTTTTTTTTTTTTTTCCTTTTGAAAAGAAGAATTATTCCAGTGGGATCTGTTGAGGAAAAAATGTCATTTCAAAGTAGTAAACATCAGTGTCTCAGAGTAAAAAGGAATCTCTGTAGCTGTCACATGCAATAGAAAAGGTTGGCCTTTCAGTACGTTTGGTATTCCTGACATGCAGATACACATTAATGCACCAGCTCAGTGCTCTAGTAAAAACACCTTTTCCAATTCCTAATCCAGTGTCCCAGAAATTAGTGTCTGCCACTAAACCCCTTCAAAGAGTTTAGGCTCTCAAGTGGGATTTGTGTTTTATAAGTACTTGTCATTGTAATGGGAAACACATTGCCCTAATGCCAGGTTCTTAAAGCAGGGAGAGTCCTTTACAACAAACAGTAATTCCAGGATTTACCAAGCAAGGGCAGAGAGGTTTCTCTAAAGGATGGATTTTAGCTAATCATGTAAAAGTATTCCATGCATTGTTTTTTAATGCAAAATAAGGGTGAGATTGAGGGTGCCTTGGCAGGGGCTCTGAGAACCTGGTCTAGTGGAAGCTGTCCCTGCCTGTGAAGGGAGGTTGGAATGAAATGATCCTTAATGATCCCCTCCAACTGAAACCATTCTATGAAATTTCTCTGAAATGCAATGTTTTTCTAAAAGCTTTGGTTGATAATGGATGTAGGCATAATTATGCAATGGATCTGTGGGGTTATCTGTGGAATTACAGTCACAAACCATTCAAATTCATGAACTCTTTGTATATACGCAGAGCTGAAAACATCAGTGGAGCTTCAGCAGAAAGCTGGTCACTGTTTCCTTTATTCTGTCTTGAACTTCTGTTCCTAAGGGTTTCTGTCCTAAGGCTGATAATCCCTGGTCACTGACTTAAAGCAATTTCACTGAACGTGTAGTTATTCGAAAATGTAAGAACTGGGACTGAGGACCCATTGTCAGGTCCCTCAGGCCATAAAGTCATCTGTAAAATGTATGTGATGGTTGATGGAGGCTCTTCAGTGAGGAAAACCTTTCTAGCCTTCAACAGCTTGAAAAAATGGGCATCTACAAATAACAAAACCTTAAGGGGAAAATCCTATCTCCATGAACCCCAGGAAACAACCATATAATCTCATAAAGGGGGAAAGAGCACTGTGGGAGGTAAAGAAGTGTCTATTCAGAATGTTCATTGAGATGTAACCTCTTCTAATCCTTAAAATCAATGGTACGGTTTAAATGCTCCATACAATCATTTTGGGGTTTTTTTCAGCCTGTTTGTATATTGCAACTTAAGTCATTAACATTAATAAGGATGGTTTTTGAATAATTAAACTGATGTAATAATCCCTACCCTTTAAATAAGTAATCTTTTTGTCTCATATCCCCTCTCCTTCTCTCTCCCTCTCTTAGCACCTTTAGTTTGTTCTTGGAGTTTGCTTTCTGCCATTCAAATGCTCTCCTTTGGCTCACCAAGGAGAGGACCAGACAAAGGGAGGGAAGTGGAAGGAAGGAGTATGTGGTCAAGAGTGAGGAAAGACTTTAAAGGAGCTGGAACTTTCTTCAGGGACTATCTAACCCTATCTTGTTATAAACAGCTGTGCCTCAACAACAGAGGGATTCCTCTGAGCTGACAAACCAGAAATAATCAGTTTGGTGAAAACACCCTACTGAAGTGACTAGGTGGCCTCTAATACTCCAAATCCCTTATTTAGAGGTACCTAAGGTGTGTTGAATGGGATGAGACTGTTAGACAGCCCTTGTTCTGTGTGCTTGCTCATTCAGCTGCAGGCATACAGTGCAGACAGATTCTCAGCTTCAGCAAGACTCTGTGATGAGAGGTTTCAGTACACATTTTCTGACAGTAGAAATGTGACAGAGAACAGAACAAGCAACTGGACTAAAATACAGCTCTCAGAAAGGTGGCTCTACAGACAAGCTTGCCTCTGAATCAAGATATTTTCCCCGTGTGTAATGGCAGTGTGTGTACTCAGTATAAAAGCTTAAAATATTTGCCAAACATAAATGATATCTGGAGATGTGTTAGACAGGAGGCTTGACCAGATCCAATCAGAAAGCAAGAGAAGACCACAAGGATCCAGCCATCAGAACTAACATAGACTTCTTTGGTTTTAAAATACATATTAAAAAGCCTTTAGCAGTTTCATTGGAGCAAGACTAGCAGCCATTACTGTTTCATGTAAGATTAAATGGCACCCTTCTATTAAAGAGGAACCTCAGCCTGTTTTATTGCAAACGCTGTGAAAGACACAGTCCACAAACAGCAGAGAATTCTTCACTGATCAGTGCAAATCCAAGAGGATTTCATGTCCTCTTTGCAGATGTGTAAGAGGGCCAAGGACACCACCTAGGTGTCCTAATTGCCGAGCCACAACCACCTGCAGTGGGGCTTTGATAACAGTGTGGCTGCACTGGGGGTTGATAACAGTTTGATAACAGTGTGGCTGCACTGCGGGCTGATAACAGTTTGATAACAGTGTGGCTGTACTGGGAGTCAATAACAGTTTGATAACAGTGTGGCTGCACTGGGGGTTGATAACAGTTTGATAACAGTGTGGCTGCACTGGAGGCTGATAACAGTTTGATAACAGTGTGGCTGTACTGGGAGTCAATAACAGTTTGATAACAGTGTGGCTGCACTGGGGGTTGATAACAGTTTGATAACAGTGTGGCTGTACTGGGGGCTGATAACAGTTTGATAACAGTGTGGCTGCACTGGGGGTTGATAACAGTTTGATAACAGTGTGGCTGTACTGGGGGTTGATAACAGTTTGATAACTGTGTGGCTGCACTGGAGGTTAATAACAGTGTGGCTGCACTGGGGCCATCGCTGGTGTGCACTGAATATGCTAAAGAAGAATCAGGATGGGCCATGGAGGTTAAAGCTGAGTGTGAAATAGGGGAGGCCAAGAGCCCCTGCTGTCAACACAATGTACCATAGATCCATCTCTTTAATGCATTGTCTGCTTTTACCTCGCAGCCTGAAGCCAAATCAATCCCAACAGTTTGTGCTGGACAGAGACCAATTACTAATCTTCTTTCTCCTCTTTCCTGCTGCTTAACAGGGCTACAAATAATGGTTTAAAATTACTCTCTGAGACCTACCCACATGACTTTCAGAGCAGAAACCAAAGTAACTTAAATGATCAAAAATAGTTTATATTTCAAGGTGAAATGCCTTTGAAAGTCACAGAAAAGAAAAATCCTGGCTAAAATTAATTCAGAGATACCAATGTTTTGTGGTCACTGCAAGGACCCTATCTGGATTTGCAATCATGTACAAGAATCAATTAGGAGTCAGATTTAAAATAAATTTAAAAAAAGGGAAAAGGAACTTCTCAGTATGTATTCAGGTGTTGCAGAACACTCACCATCATTCAGCACTGCCAAACAAACAACAATAAATCTATTTAACTAACCAATTAAATGGATCTTGTATCTGCTCTGCGCTGCTAGAGAATCAAAACAGCTGGAGCACAATGACAATTCTTGTGTGAAGACTGGGACTGATTAGGTCTTTAATAGGCAGCTCTTCCTGATACTGTTATGTGAAAAACAGCCCCCAAAACCCAGAAGTCTACATAAAACTAATAGTGCACACCTAATAAATGCATTATAAGAGAAACATGCAGTTTGCTCTTGAGGCCTACTTCTCACTCTGAAGTGTATTTGACTGCTGGTCCTGTCATAGATCTGCTCTGCACTTATGGCATACAACACCAGGTAATGCAACAAAGTCTAGTAAAATATTTAAATATTTTCTCTACTTCAGAAGAATGGGTCACTCATAAACCTTTTATGTATCATGCTGAAGTGAAATTTAAGCCTAGATATACACAACATTTATAAACCTTCCAGCCTTGTCCAGTATCAAGGTGAAAGGAAGGGAAATTTCCGCTGGTTATATCAAACACATAATACAAAAAAAAAAAGTCAATTTTTGGTTTCAGTTCTTGATCGACTTTAGGAATACGAGAAATACTGCTGAGTTCTCAAAATTATCTTTCTATGCACTCCTGTTATATATCACTATTTTAACTTCACTCACACAGGAAACACCTTTACTACTATCTGCTGATCAGAATCTGTGACACAAAGAGTTGTGCTAAAAGAGAGTTTTTGCTTCGACAATACATACAGTTTAAAAAAAAATCTTATAAATACTTTTCGTGTATCTTATCTCTTTGAAAAACAGTGATTTTTTTCCTTCTTAATATAGGTTTTCATTACTTGCCGAGTACATTTGGTCAGCTGCTTACTGAAATCCATCTCTAATACAATTTTAAGTATTGTGAAACAGGGACAATATTTTTTCATCTCTGCTGTTTCATTAGACTGGGAGAAAGAATCAATAGTCCCTTGTTACATGAAGACTTAATGCCTTGGATTGAAGCAATGGCAGAGGTTAATGAATATGAAATGAGTTCACCCAAGGATACCTGAGAACAAGGAAGAATGTGAAACACCAACAAGTGGCAGAGCTTTCTACTACAGCTCTGCAGAAGCTTTATGTTTGCTATTTCATCTTAGAGAAGAACCAGAGTTATGAATCTGGATTGTTACCAAATCTAGATAACTGAGCCAGGTTCCTTAGATGGGAGAAACCCAGGGAGTGTCTAATACAGAGCAGCTTCAGACTCACTGATTACTTATTATCAAATCATCATGTATATAATTACACTTAATTTATTCCAGTATGCATGGTTACACGTGCATGCAAGCTGTTCATCAATTTTCTGTTAATGCATAGAGATGTCTGAAAGAAAAGCACAAAATACTTAGAGTAATACCTTTCAATTCAAGCTTCTAACTGAAGCTACATCAGTAAATTTCTGTCAGGAAACTCAGATTGCATCTGGTACATCAAAGGCTTCTGAAGCCCCTTTAGCTTATACAGAATCATGATGGATTCAATTTTAAATGTGAAACTTTTAGAAGTTACGAAGAACCATTTGTCAGAGAGAATTAAGCACGTAACAATTTGCAGCATTCCAGAAGTTAATGAGAAACTCTAGTTCATGTATGTGCTGCAAACCAGAGGAATTCACACAAATGTACCCAGATCCACCTCATCTTGACAGCTCTGACAATGAAACTGCAGCTCTGTGGGCTGTGAGGTTACACTGCCAGTGCTGGCTTATCTTTGCTCCAGCTCAAGAGTCTAGGAACTCACACAGTTTGATACTGTAAACTCTGTAAAAGTAGATCAATACTGGTTCGCTTCTGCAGTACAGCCACTGCATGGCTACAGCTCAGTGCAGTCAACAGCATTTACAATAAAAGCAGGTTTTAAGAGATTTCTAAAATACATACTGGCACTTCTTCCCTGCAACATTTTAGTATCACTCTGAGTGACAGCCAGTTGGAATGTATACCCTTGTCTTACTTCCAAATGCTGCTGAATGGTCAGGCTTGATCACAAGCTCTCTAGAAAAACTGCAGAGCAAAATGCAAAAAGTCATAAGTCAAATTATACATTTGAGAGAAGTGGGGCTCATAGAAGCAAACCCCTTCCTTTGAGAACCTGCAGACATTAGAGCATAGGGCAAGCACAGTTAAAAATCAGTAATCAATTCCTCATTTATTTCCACACCAAACTACGGACAGATTGAAAAACAGTAATAAATTTAAAGTGGCTAAGACATGAAGATGAATGAACACAATCCTAACTTGATTACTTGGAAAGTGAATCAGAGATTCAATACAGCTGTTTTAAACTAACAAATATTGTATTTGATTGTAGTAAGACATTTGGAAGCACAAGGTGAGGACAAATGTCTTTGGCAGGCTTTTATTAAGCACTAGCAGGTCATGTGTTAATTAGTTTTTAATAAAGGTATTTAAATTATGTTTTTAAGTCTAACCATAACTTAAGATAAAATATGTTTTATATAAGACAAACCTTTTTCCTAAGAAGTAGGAGAGAAATCAGAAGTATGAAAGGTGTCTAGAGAGGAAGAAGAGAAAGAAGCCCCAGAATCTACATGATTAAACAACAAGTGAGGTCCAAATTAGACTACATCAGGTCTGAAAGATATGAAAATCTTGAAAATTAATGACTCATTACATGAACAATAATACCGGGAAAATGAGTTCATAGGAGAACGGAGTGTAGGGAGTATGACACCATAAGGAAATAACCTTCTGCCAGAGTACATACAGGAACCCATGAGTGACATATTAAGGGATTTTTGACCTATTCAGAAATCAGGCTGTTGATCCTTTCTCATTAGAGAGCAACAGCTGTTTTGATAGTCAGTCAAATAATCCAATTTATTCACCAGCTTCACTGAAATTGAAGATCTTACTCCACCATTACCCTGAACAACAAAATTAAAGGGAGAACAGCCCAGAGTCTTTAACTGGTGCTGTAATATTGGAACTACAACCAAGCAATTTCCTAAAAGTGAGGACTCCTCACTCATTAATTTTCTGTCATGTGCTGCAAGCATTGCAGTTCAAATGTCGCATTCTCTGGTTTCTTCTGCCTCCCTGTTCCAAAAGAGTAGAGCTCCAACAGTTTCACTGCAATCTGACTTTGCTACTCATACATGCTTTTCATAAAATTACTAGAAAAAATAAAAATAAAAATGAAGCTGGCATGAAATTAGGTTACACAGTATGAAATTATTTACAGCAGCCCTCCATGTCCTACATCAGGGGAAGTCACAGTGTCTGGGACTGCAGAATTTACGCAGCCTGACTGTACTACATCTGGAGGTCGACAGCTGGTTATTATGTACACCTAATTTATCCAAGCTGTAAATACCACAAGTAGGGAAATCTGTTCACCTAAGGCTTATGGTTCAGTTGCTTTAGTATTTTATGTTTAGAACAAAATGTTGAATAAATTACAAGAAACTCTTTCCCACACTTCCTCAGCAGTGCATGATGCCCCATAGTTTAAATACACTAAATAGAGCATCTTTGATCTAATTACAAATCTGGCAATGAACCTGAACCCAATTGTTTTTAAAAACAATTTACAATACAGCAATAATAATTTTAAGTTCCAGCAGCTCCTAGGTAAATGACAAAAGATATTGGAACAATTTGACTACAACTGACAGCAAAGGACTACTTATGGCCTACAACAAGTAGGAAAAAAATCCCAGCGCACTGATTTTTTTCAAGGTATACTGAAATTAATTGAATATATGCTAACTCAAACTCTAAGAAGAATACTAGAAAGTATGATAATAATATTTTGCATACCCATGGTAATTCCCATTCAGGTGTCACTCAGCATACACAAACAGTGACTTGGCCTGCAATGGCCTTATGAGGAGGTGTCTAAGCATAATTAAATAGAAGTGTTAATTATAATTAATCATAATTAATTATAAGTAAATAATTAATTAAATAAAAATTGACTACAGAGAGAAGCATTTGAAGGGAGAGATTTTCTAGACAATAGTGCTCAATCTCACTGAAAAACAGAAGGCAAATATTCCAAAGAAATATTTTTTTGTTCCATTTTGATTTTAATCACAAAATGCATATACAGAAATGTTGAGCAAGTTTCTCTTCATGTTACTTCCAGGATTAAAAGTCAATTTTTCCTTTTCTCACAATTCTCAGTGCACAAATCATGGAAAGGCCTGTGTTGGAAGGGACCTTAAGGATCATCTTGTTCCACGAGACCCTTCCTCCACGGGCAGGGACACCTTCCACCAGAGCAGGCTGCTCAGAGCCCCGTCCAATCTGGCCTTGGACACTTCCAGAGATGCACAGAGATGTTATCCACAGCCTCTCTGGGAAACCAGGGCCTCACCACACTCTGAGTTAAGAGCTTCTTCCCAACATCTAATCTGAATTTCTCGGCTTTTAGTTTGAAACCATTCCACCTTGTCCTGTCACTGCCTGCCCATGTCAAAAGTCACTTTCCCCTTTAAGTATTGGGAGAAATGAAGTCATTGAGGTCTCCCCAGAGCCTTCCTTTCCTCAGGCTGAACAATCCCAGCCTGTCTCTGTAGGGGAGGAGCTCCAGCCCTCTGAGCATCTTTGTGGCCTCCTCTGGACCTGCTCTAACAGATTCAGATTTTTTTTTAAATCAAATGGTTTAGTATTTTTTTGGCTGATATATCAGGCTTGTACAAGAAGCAGTGTAAAAAAATCTACTGGTATTATACTTTCTGCAAAAGCCAAGTTGAGCTGTTATCACTGTCTCCTGTGGCCATCCATCTTCACTCTAAAGGAATATGAATCAGAAATTTTACAGATCATTCTAAAAATTAAAACTGACATCTTAAAATGAAATACTAATATTTTCAAATTCTTCAAGCTTATTTTTAGTGAGCCAATTATTTCAAAAACTACTTCCTTCATAGGGAAGAATATATAACAGGTGAAGAGTTTTTAACATCTGGGAAGAAATATAGCAGTAAAAATTGAAAAATCCCCAAGGTTCTGGAACTACTTAGAGAACTCATTCTAAACTCAGCCACCAACAAAAGCAGGTCATTACTTTGCCAACTCGAATTCCCTGAGATTGCTAAATCAAGCCATCATTTTTTATTCTATCAAAGAGGTGTGCAAAGAAATACAATAAGGGTCAGACTAAAATTTCACTACCTGCCATCACTCTATTATGCCATTACATTTCTTGTGAATATATTTCATTTTATCCAAGTGTTCACCCTTGCTCTCAGCTTGTTGCTCTTTCTCAGACATCACTTATTCAGATTGCATGTATTTATCTTCTTAGTGTTACCTCACAAATCATTCGCTGAGATAAAAATTGTTTTTCTTCATTCTCATTCTCTTCATTCTCTCCCCTTTGGCTCATCTCTTATCAAACAATTGTATTGGTTGTTGTTGAATGTAAAATCTTAATAATACATTAAAAAAGCTGATTTTGGTGGGGTTGAAGAGGAACAAAACTATTCAACAACAGTTGGCTTTTTAAAAAATAATGACTGAAATCTGTAGCAGTTTCTGGAGAATTTCCAAGCAATCCTTCCCATGATTGTAAATATTATCTCCCCACTATTGTACATATCTGTTCTTCTGGTATTGTTTGCACCCCATGACATTATGTTTATACAGCACACAGAGAATGGAAAGATGCCTAAAAAGCAAATGTGGGGTGATACACTGGCATTGAATAGGATCTTCTTAAGCTTAAGGTATAAAATTCTTGACATGTCAATGCCAAAATATGACAAGGAATGAAAAAATCCAGGTTATCCTCTAGAAATGGAATCTCTCAATTTCTTCATAAAGAATCTGATTCTCTACTCACATAAGTAAAAAGTTATTAATATAAAAAAGTATAGATGAGATTCAAAGCTGAAAAGCCTTTGATGGGTCAGAACAGTCCAATCAAGACTAAGCATGGGCATTGTATGCACTTGCCACATATCTCTAACATTAGCATTGTTAGAGATAATTTAGAATGTATAATATAGAATTATATGCACTAATATACAGAATTATATTCAGATCTGTTAGATATATTACATATATGCTTTATATAGCTGTAACACACTATAAATAGTTATATGAAGCGTATTTATAACACAATTGCAATATATTATGTATCTAACATATAATATGTAACAAATTATATCTCTCATAACATACAACATAGGTTACTACGTTACATATGTTATACATTTGGCTTGTGAGTGTGTGGTTTTGTGCACCACAAATCTCAAGCAGAGCTCCTGCTGTTTAGAGCACTTGCTGTTATAGAACATTATGACTTTAACATCTTCAACCCCAAAGCTAGTGTTCAATTAATCTGTTGGGACTGTTTTGAAGCTGCTGGACTTGTTCTTATTTTCCACAAATGATTTTCACTCTCTTAGCTTGGCCTTAAAATTCTCCCTGAGCTGCTGGATGAATTTTTCTGGCCTGTGACCCCTCAAGCATTTTTTGCTAAATTGTGGTCCACATTAACTCCAATATAATGTCAAATACAATTCTCTAAAGCAGCTCTTTGACATATAGAATCATCAACCCAGTTAACCAGGTCAACATTTTATCTCCTTGTTCCCCTTTTCCTTTAAGCAGTTTCATGCTTTAGGAATGAAATTTCCTGGTTGCCATTCTTACATAGAGAAGTTAAATGTAGGTCCCTGTATGATCTCTAGCACACCTTGAATCAGATCTAAAAAATTGAGTGCTACATCTACTTTTGAAGATTTCCTGGATGATTTCTCCAAAAGGGACTGACTCAAATTCTAGATATGTCAGAAGCAAGCATTCTGTCCTGATATGACATTTATTCAAGATTTATTAAGTTAGTTGAAGCTTCCCGTTATTACTGTACTTTGCAGTCTTCTTAATCTTTTGTGTTTCCTGTTCTTTCTCCCTTACCATCATTGCATGGAGAGAGTACAGACCTGATGTGATTCTCTCTGAAATTGGGTATGACATTTAAATCTATGGACACTCTGTGGTACTGCTGAAAGAGTCACCTTAACTCTCTGATCTGACTCCCTGTTTTGCTATAAAAAAGCCACCATAAAGGTACAATAAAACATCTATTTTGGAACTATTTGATCGAGCATTCCTATCAAGATGATGATTGTATCACTGTGCATGTTTCAATGCACAGTTAAATTCAAGAACAGCCTGTAGGAATGGAGCATTTATGCAGAAGTACACGTGGCGAAGTCTAGTCACATGCACCTTTCACAATTGAAATTTTGTAAAAATGTTCTATTTAGTATAGTAGGAAATAGGAAATGCAATAATAATAGGAAATGTATAGTAGGAAATCCTATTTCCTACTCCCTTGTTTGCTTAGTTACTATCTGTGTGCCCTAACTTTTTCTTGGAATAAGTAGGATTTAGAACTTAATCCTGAAATTAAAGACCCTCCTGTACCATGTGCTACATATATCAAACACCTGCATCCAGAAAATGCTTAAAAATAATGCAATGGAGCATATATTATTTTAGAGAACATTTAAGAGAAGAAATAAACCTGTTCTGGTCCCTAATTTATCTTTCCTCTTCCTCCAGTTGGTTATGCAGGTTTTGCCTCCTCTCACCATGTAGTAGCTTGAACAGCCAGCTACTGTAATACAATAATTTATTTCTCCTTGAAAAGAGAACTTATAATCTACAGATATGTATTTCACATTTAAATTTTACAACAATGATAACTTTTCTTGAAAATGTGAAGTCAGTAGATGAAATAAAGTCTGTGTTTGTACATAGTTCTCTTTCACGTGACATGAATGAGAAGCAGTAATACCAAACATCTGAGTATTGTAAATTCTGAGGGAAATTCAGTTGGGTCACAAATTGCAGACTGATGGTAAAGCTTGTAAGTAAAAGCACAGAATCTGTCATAGTGTAAAGCCAGAATTAGGGTATGTCAATAGTTTTTCCAATTCAGTGATACTAATGACATTAGGATCAGAAAGCTAATGGCCATATTGATTGATTAGAAGTTTTGTTTGAGTACATTCATAGACTAAGAACAATCTATTTTTTACTTATTTCTACTAATCACAAACACTTGAGATGGTTATTTAAACACCTTTATGACTACCCTGCAGGCCCTCAGTGTTGTTTTCTTGACATAATGTGTTTTTCCGACTTTCCCATTATGTTTGTAAAGAGAGCAACAAAAATAATAAAAAGACATATATTCCAAATAGCAGCTGCCTGTAGCTTGTTTTCCATTAGCCAAATTGATTTATAATACCTGTAAGATGCATTTCACTGTGGAACTCTATATTGTATATAGAACTGAACTCAGCAGGCTCATTCCACACTGCTGCTCCATTCTGGTTATGAAAGCTTAAGCTTCATCTCAGGAACTTCGTATCCTTCAGCAAGAGAGAGTTTACAATTCCAACTCGCACAGTATTGATCAAAACCATGAAAGACTGGAAGCACTGAGATGAGTGGTTTTGCCCCTTAGTGAAGAGAGTGATTGGGCCCCACTCATTTCTGAGTGCTCTCAGAGCAGAATGGCACAGAGCTCTCAGCACATGTGCCATCAGCAGGGTTTGTACTGCAACCAAACCTGACCCAAGGAAAACCACTCCACTGTGCCAAAAGCAAACCCAACTGGCTCCCCAACACCCAACACCAAATACTGAGCCCTGGATGCTGAGCATCTTCATGGAATGCTTCTCAAGTAATCTAATTCTACTAATAAGGAGTGTGACTTTATTCAAAGTTCCTGCTGCAGAGGTTTTGCCTTCATATTACAACTTGGAATCAATGGCAAATGTCCCCAGTTCTAAAAGTGTATTGTCATTGCTAAAGCTTTTCTGAAGATAGCTTACAGAAATCCCCCAATGTAGAGCATGGCAATTTGAATATATCTTTAAAGAAGTGTATTACCTCTGCCATTTGGTTATACAATTCTATCTCTGTTGGCACTCAGTTTTCCTGGGAAATCCATCCAAATGCACATTGCTACCTAAGAAGATTAACTTTTTTCTTGCTCTAGCAGCATTTTCAGGAGGAAACAAGTTTTATACAAACATTTCTATAACTGATTAGTAAATTTTAAGGTTTCTCTAAGCATGTACATTGGGACAACACTGCAATCATTGTATAAAATTCATCCAGATTGCTCTAATCCTTTATAGAAAAAAGAGTTGAAATATATATTCAGAGGAAATTATATACATTTCAGAAATTTAGCGACATTCTGGTTGATTCTGTAGAGCTATGTTTTACTTTCTCAATAGACAGTGATAAAGTAAAAAGCTGTTTGCATTTAGCACAGTGAAATGAAGTGCTTTTCTTCTCTTAGTTTTATTTTGGATGGAATGGCAAGGAAATAAAAAAGGGCAGCAATGCTGTGTCAGACTGAGCCATGAGCCCAGTATTCGGTGTTTCATAATTCAGGCTTGAGGATGATTTGTACATCAAGCCAGAGTTTGCTCATAGATCCTGCAGACCTGTATATCATACAAATCAATTCACCAAACTGAATCCATGGCAATTTAAAGGAAAATAATAATTAAAAAAAAATAACCATAAGAGTATCTTGAAGTGTTCGCTTTCAGTAATTTTATGGTGCTTTGACTGTCATATGTACAACATCATTATACAACTTTAGGGGCTTCTAGTCCATTTCTTTAACCCTAAATTTATTTGGAATGACAAGTTAAACATATCAGCTTTTTAACACATCCATTTAATGAGTACAGCATTTACCACATACTTTCTTCAGTCCTATTCCATGATAAGATTTGGCAGGGATAGATAAAAACCTTAAATTAGCAAGACTGCAGGCACCACAGCTTCTTCAGATACAGTGAAAAAATAAAATGAGCAGAGTCAGATAAAACCATCCACTATTCTTTTTTTTACTACAACAGACTCTAGGCAGAAAATACTCTTTTTCTTTGCCCAAGGCTATATCCAGCCCTGCCTAAGGCAGTTTCTGAACTATTGATAACTATTTTTTAGTCCTAACATTCAAGAATTCATAGGATTCCTAACTTAACACTAGAAATGAAACTGTATCCCTAGTTTTCAAACATTTAGTAATTATACTTAGTGTCATTAGGCAACTCAACTATAACTTATTTGTTTGTATTCCACATAGTGATCTCAATTCTTACTGACAATTTGCTACTTAAATGCTCATTCTCTGGAACTGAGAGTGAAAGACACCAGATTATCCAGTCTGTGGGTCAGATAGACAAATCTACCTATCTCAGAGAGAGAGAGAGAGAGAGAGAGAGAGAGAGAGATAGTTATAATCTTTTCTCTGTTAAAAAATTGGAAAAAGAAAATTTCACTGCTTAATGATAGAAATTGCCCTTAATTCAGTTAACAAAAATAATATCCCCTGATCTTAATAGTAAAAATTCAAACCTTTGGTTGAACTGCTGGTCAAAAACTGTGAAAAAAATTTATTGAAAATTCCAAGGTATATAGCCATGCTGATGGGGAAGAACTAATAATCATAAAGGGCTAAAGAGTCAGGAGTCACAAAGTTAGGATGTCACCCATTTGATTACGTTAAATCAAGACAGTGAAAAATTGCTGTCATTTGTCTCAAATCACAGTAACTCCAAACCTCTGGAAATAAAGACTGGATGCATAGTTGTACAACTACTCTTCTTCTGGAATAGTAAATGTTAAAAGTCAGGACTATTTCCAGAACTGGAGACTTGAAGTAGAGCTTAACACTTCTTTTTGGCAACAGTATGGTATTTTGTTGTCATCTCCATTATTTTTGGCTTCAGGGATCTTTTAAATTAGGCTCATTAGTAAATAAGGCAAACAGTCCATGAACTCCAGAATCACAAAGTGTTTATAATTGGATTACATAACTTTTATGATTGGATCTTCCCTTTCTAATGCAAATTTCTTTTCCATTTGGGAACTCTCTGGAGCAGCTGATTATCTCTCTGAGCAGCTCAAACTTACTTATTTATTGATATTATCCATTTAATGCTTTTGGAAAATACTTACTGAGATGGAACAAAATACTGCATTTCAGGCTCAGTGTAGTAAAGATGAGGAAAAAAAATAACTAAACAACCAGCCAAGAAACCTCAAAGTAGTACAGGAGGTTCAGTAATAAGTTTTGAACAGCCCAGATACAGGAAACAGGTAACCCTGGGAAATGGCTCTGGCTCACTGTGGTCATCAATTTTCTGAGAGGAAAAAGGTGTTTGTTCAGGACCTACAACAACTCATTCTCTTACATAATCTTCATTTTCTTCACCAGTTCTTTCTCTCACCTCCCATGACAAAACTTTCTTATGCTGGTTAACATGAAAATGCAAAAGCTTTTAGTCCCCGTTTCTCATTGATTGTTGGTGTTCTGCTGTCTCTTGTTTGTGCAAAAGAAAAGCAAAGCAGATTGATATAACTCTCCCGGAGCTGGTTTGTTTGTAAAAGGCTGAAGTATTATCAGCTATGCCAGATTCCATGGCCAGGATACACTCCTGAGAGGTGCAGTTTCCATGGAAACTAACTGGACACAGATTTGGCAGACATTCCCAATCAACTTCCAAAAAAGGTTACATGCAGCTCCTTGATGCCACTTTTCAGAAAAAAGCTCTAGGAAAGCAGCAGATAACTTAGTATTCTATTTAAGAAATAAATAGAACCTCCAAGCACGTTCTGGTTCAAGTTTTGCTCCCCAGTTGCCATTACAGCATAGGACTGGAGTCAGATTTCCAGGTTTCACTTACAGGGGATTACTTTTAAAGGGTATTTAGAGATAATGTTGCAGAATCACAGAAAGGGTAAGGTAAGAACAAACAGCAATGCCTTATTCAAACACAAAAATAGGTCTACCAATATCTGAGAGAAGTGTATTTTTTGTTTGAAGAATTGATGAAAAGAATTCCAGGCACAATTTTTCTTTTTTTAAATCTGTATTTTTTTCTACAGAGCATCCTGAAAACTGAGACAGCTGAAAGTGCATCTACTAAGAAGTCAAAAAAGTGTTATTCATGAGAGTCTCAATGCCTCCCATTCTGACCTGATCAAGTTTCTTTCACATTTTTTCCCCAATACCAATTTGAGAGTAGAGAGGAACTTGTTGTATAAAAATGCTTTGGCATTTAGATGGATATCTGCATATAAATTAATAAGTTAATTACACTCATGAGCTGCATATAATGAGATTGGCAGAGAACACTTAATGCTAGCCTTGAGTAGTGGCTGTATCCGAACACATCAAGCTCTTTTTTAAACTTGTCTTTTATATAAACTTACAAATCCTTAAAAAGTTGAATTTATTTTTACGCCTTTTTTTAAAGAGAGTTTCTTGGAAATATTACAACCTAAGCAGTAGGAATTGACAGATCTGATAAAAGAGATTAAGAGCAAAACCAGACAAGAGGAGAGTCATCATTATTAATCATCATTATCTTCATTATTGAGAGCATTCCTACTTTATCTGACGTTCTAGGTTGCTGCTACTTTGTTATGGTCAGGTATACAATAGTAAGGTGCAAAATGCCTCCATACATTTGGGTCAAGATTTTCAAAAAAGTTAGACGAAATTTCCTGAATTATCAGAGGATAAATCTTCCGCACTTCTGAAAAGTTTTGTCCTTTTAAAATCATGGAGGAAAAAAATCCCCAAAACTCTGGAAAATCCTATTTATATACAGCATATATGTTATACAGTTACACCCCTTCCACCAATAAATAGGCTATCAATGTAAAACAGTCTATAAATTTAAATGCCTATGAATCTATAACAATTCTGAGAGTATTTCTGTGAGTATTTTTAAACTGTATTATGTTTAACTGAAAATCCCAAACCACAGCATCGTGTTACTCATTTTTATTTATACAGCAGATGAATGTGCATTACACTTGCTCCTGTGAACAGTGCAAGTTTATCCCGATAAATCCAGTATTGAAGGTATTTCATTATTGAGCAGTTAAATCCTCAATAGGAATCATTAACTGTCTTTTCATAGTAATAAGGGAAGCTGAACTTCTGACCTTTGGGGAGAGGTGGGAAGATGTTCTCTTACTGGATGATTGAAAGATTTCAGATATATGTTTGAGTGTCTGGTATTTCAAACACACCTTTGAACCAGATCTAAGGCAAGCATTAAAAAGAAACTTTTCTTCAAAAAGAATTTTTAAAAAAATGAAATAGAGATTAACGTTTCCTTGGACATTAAGTTTGTTGTCTGTAGGGAAAATGTTACGAGAATTTATAGATTAAGGAGAAAATATACTAGCAACAAGATATTATTTTCACAGTTTCACAGAGATTTTTTTCAGTGAAAATGCTTTACTGGTTTTTTTGGTCACACTTGATTAGAGAAGGACAAGGTGTCAGCAGAGTGGGGTTTCAGCCACTGAGAAGCCTTCTACTGCCCTGCAGTTCTCAGTTACACCAGGGAGCTCTGGTTTATGAAACAAACACCAAGAATGAAATAAATTAATAGGAAGTCTCCAAGCTTTTCAGCACAGCCAAAATTCCACCCACTCAGGACCACATAACGCTAGGTAACACTGATTATATTTCCTTTGCCCTTATTCACTCACCAAGAAGCTTCCATTCTTTTCCCCCACAAATGTCCTGAAAAAGAAATTACTAGCAACATAATTCAAAACCCAGGAAGGCTAATTGTTCTTTTTCTCATTTTATTCTAGGTACCCTGAAGTAATAGTGTACTTGCAATGTTCAAATAAATGATAGGACAAGCTCTCTGGTCTTGAAAATATTTTAGGGATGGCATTTTTACATTTTAGCATGATATTCCATAACTCACTCCATTACCTGCAGACACACACAATATACCAGTGGCATGCCTGCATTTTTTCATCCCCCCCCCACCTGCTCAGTGGATCTGTCTCCTTCTTCCTCACAGGTGCTGCTTTGTGATTTTACAGGTTCTCCTACTGTTTCTATCAAGGACACGCTTACTTTTCTACTCACACAGCTGCCCTGATCACAAAGATGGAATATAGTTATATTTGTTTTAATAATTAAATTAGTATTCAGTATAACCAGTAGACTTAAGAATTCATGTGGTGTTCATGGGAATGTCACAGGTACCTCCACAGAAGTTCCATTGTAATCCAGCACCTTTAAAATCCAATTGGCACCATGGCCTGATATACCTAAGAACATCTGAGGAAGCAAAGAGCTCTTTTTGCTAAAATGTCTGTTTTGAGACAACGCCATAAATTATCATATGAGATGAACAAAGGGTAAGCTACAAATCAGCACTGCATATAAATATTCTGGTCAGGAAGCATTAGAATGAGAAAGGAGTACTCTGTATTTTTTCATCCATCTGTGTACCCAGAATCCATTCACATGATGAAGGAGGGGAGGAAAGACCCATTGGAAACTGTTTTGATCACTTATAATTTCTGAACAGGAAGACTGATCTGTACTTCATAAATTAACAGATGAAAAGGTTCTAACAATACAACAGTCGATGTGAGTTTCATTAAAATAGATTAGATTAGTAATAATGAGCCTTAACCCCTTCCAGACTTCATCACTAACACTTTTCTGCTGTCATTACAGCTGTGTTTGTACCAGGAATGGTGTGGCCAGCAGGAGCAGGAAGGTCATTCTGCCCCTGTACTGGGCACTGGTGAGGCTGCACCTTGAGTGCTGTGTCCAGTTGCGTCCCCTCAGTTTGGGATGGACATTGAGTGCTGTGTCCAGCTCTGGCCCCTCAGTTTGAGGTGGACACTGAGTGCTGTGTCCAGTTGTGTCCCCTCAGTTTAGGATGGACTTTGAGATGCTTGAGCACGTCCAGAGGAGGCAACAAGGCTGGTGAGGGGCTGGGAACACAAACCCTGTGAGGAATGGCTGAGGGAGCTGGGGTTGTTCAGCCTGGAGAAAAGGAGACTGAAGGGTGACCTTATCACTGTCTACAACTCCCTGAAAGGTGGCTGTGGTCAGATGGGGGTTGGTCTCTTTCTCCAGACAGCAGCTGACAGAATGAGAGGACACAGTCTTAAGCTGTGCCAAGGGAAATTTAGGTTGGATATTAGAAAAAAGTTTTTTACAGAAAGAGTGATAAAGTACTGCAATGGTCTGCCCATGGAGGTGGTGGAGTCACTATCCCTGCATGTGTTAAAAAAATACTGGATGTGGTACTCGGTGCCATGGTTTAGTTGAGGTGTTAGGGCATGGGGTGGAGTCGATGATCTTGAAGGTCTCTTCCAACCTAAGATTCTGTGATTCTGTGATTCTGTGTTTAAATTACTGAAAAATATCCAAGATATTCAGCCCCCCCCCACACCTCCAGTAATGGAATGGAACTGCTCTATGCATTATTGGAAATGTAGTGTTAGCTCTCACAGATATTCCCCTTAATAATAGGCTGCTCTGTTTGGAGACACCACTCACAGTGACAGCTCCAGTATGAACAATTTATTGCTCTTTGGTTTTGAAACTAAAGCCGTGGCTGTGTTCAGTGATTACTAACACAACCTTGACAGCAGAACCGAGCCCCAACTCTGATTCATTTTGGCTGTGGGAACATCAACATTCCATAGGTTTGATGATCTGTGCAAATGCCCCAAAGAATTCCCTTTTCTCTGATGAAGTACTTGAACTGCTGCCACAGAATATTGTTCTAGACGGTGTAGCACTAACTCTAAGTAGTAAATTTATTCTATACAAATTTTGTAATTGGGCAAAAACCCCAAACATCATCTTGCAAATTTGGGGGCTTTTTCTTGTACAGTCATCATAGGTGCTTTCAGTTTTAATCATACACTTTGAAAAATATGAAAAATATGAAAAATAAACAAGTCATTAAAGTATCATTTAAAAAAAAATACCTGGCCAGACTAAGTTCTTATGTAGTGAATTATTCCTTAGAAGTTTAATTCTGTTAAAATAATATTTATATTAATCATCCCACTGATATGCATGAGTAGGATACCCAAATCATACAATAACAAAGGGATTTAGTTCAGTCACAGGATTTATGTTCGTTGCAGCTGATGAAATATGCACAATCCAAGGATAAGTTAAATTAAATAGATTAGGATATGGGGTGATAAGTTTAGATAGCTTCAACATACTTCTTTGCTGTTAAATTCTATTAACAGTAAAGTAAAACCACATTCCTATTCAGAAAAATGCCAAGTCAGTAGCTGTGGCTTAGCAGTGAAAAGTTTTTTCTTGTATTTTACAAACTGTAGAGGATGAATTGATTAGAGCATGGAAACAGAGAGAATGTAATCACTTTTGAAATGCATTATATAACTAAAGGAAATGACATTGTGTAACAAAAGTGAAAATCGTTAATGAACCCTTCATCAAAATACATGTCATGAGAATGCCACCTCAGAAATGCTCTTTCTATTAGCTGTTGCCATGGAGTAACACTACACCAGTATCCTGACAGCCAGGGTGTGTAGGAAATGCTGAAGGTAAGTACCTGATGTAAATTCCATGCACTCCCAATAAAAAATTCACTGAGGAAGAAAAAAAAACTCTTGGAGCCTTTATCATGAACCTATCAAGCTGATTTGATAATCTTAAGGCACAATTTCAATATATTTCCTTATACTTTTGCCTGACTTAGTCTCAGCCTAGTCTTTCTCCTAAGGATTTAGAGAACCACTTGAATAACCCTTTATTCTTTTGGTGATAATCTCTAATGCTCATGCCTACAAACAAATCAAGGTAAAGGGCACCCCTGCAGCTGGCAGGGATCTCAGGTGGTGACATTTGTGTTAGATTCATTGGGGTTTTGACCAGAGAGGAACTTGTAAAATACTCTCTGACAGTGTCTGGGCCAGGACACATTACACCTTGCACTTCTGGAGACTTTAAGTTTACAGAAGCCCCTCATCTTTTACTGAGGTGTTCTCATCCAGCACAAATCCAGGGGATCACTGCTTCTATTGACAATGCCGTACCAGAGACAGAGAAATTATTTGCGCTCTCTATACAGTTTCACTTTTGTTGTTCTAAAAAGGACACCCTGACAGCTCCATTCAAGCTCTCCAGGAAAATTTTTAGTGCCCAGTACCTGCAGTTTTATCTCTCTGTTAGTGTCCACCAGGAACATCCAAACATGGGGTTGTCTAAGGTCACTGACCCTTAATTCACAGGATAACACACCAAAAAACCCAACGAAAAAACAAACAAACAAACAAAATTGCATGACAGAAAAAACCAGGAGTGTTGATAGTACAGAGGCTTAGAGTAAAATTTCAATACAGTTTCTGTCTCTGCAGACTCACTTTTAAAGTGCTTGAAAAAATTATCCATGCTATAGGAACAGGCTGATAACTGAAGGACATGAAAAGGTCACACTTATTCTGAAAACTCAGTCTTTGAGCCAAACTATTTTACATCAGGGAAGACTTACATCTCATATATTCTGAGCAGTCTCCATTGACAGCAAATTGTGTTTTATTTTGAATAATTACTCATTCTTGGCTAAGATAATTGTGGTTCAACACTGGCAGCACATAAAATCCTAATCCTTTATCACTTTGGTGCCATGATTTTCTTTTGTAATTCATCTTGATGTGTAATAGGCTCCATACCATTACATGATTTGTTTCTTCAATTGTTTATAACTCAGTAGAGCACAATACCTGTAATATGAGAACTGGAAGAATTTCAAGAGCCTGCCTCAGAACAGCACTGAGGTAGAAGAGGCTACACCCTCAACTGTACAAAATGAGTCTGCATTAAACAATTTCTTTACAAAGAATCTAGTCCCTAGTTTGCTATGTCAGAGAAAAATTTTAAATACAATTATTTATACTTCATCTATTATTTATAATTTCTGTCTTAAATCATTATTATAATATCTATTCTATCTTCAGTCATTTTTTAACCCTCGTACTTCTTCCTCTAGTAAGTAAAAGTTACAATGATGAAAATTACAACTTTTCAGAAAAGCAAGTATAATAAGTGATGTCTAAGGGGGAAGAATTTCTTTAGAATTACTTTTTTTTCCTCTCCCACAAGGTGGGTACCCCACAACGTCTTTGGTATTTCTTTTCAAGGTACTTTTACATTGCTTCAAAAGTCTTTTTGTAATTCTGGGGCGGCTCTTCACTCTGATGAAGGTCATCATCATCATCATCATGTCCAGCAGCACCGCAGTTTCTGCAGATGCTCACAGTTTTGCCTGTTCCAGTCACAGAGTTACTGTCACATCATTTCTTGTCAGCTCTTTCCAGATCAGCCCTCCTCCTCTGCCCCCAACAGGACATCTCAGTGTTTAGCTCAAAGATGGAACCACAGCATGAAGAAAAACCTTGGGAAATAATGTCAAGGGAGTAGATCAAAGCCACAAAAGCAGATGTGAACATAAGTTTCACCTGCATTGAAACATTCAGTCCTAAAATCCATATCACCTTCTCAGAATAAAATAAAACAAATATGAATTATTCATAATTTAATCCTGGGTTTCAGATTATAGGAACATAATAATAAATGCACTTTGTAAATAAACAAATATGCTTTTTATCAAGAATAATAAGAGGAATTAAGAGTCTGTATCAAAGCTGCATTCATCTCACTCTCCTCTTTTCACCAGCTTTGGTTTCAGTTCACTTATTACACTCACTTGTGCTTCTTAATGAAAAGCAAGTTCATCAGTCCTGATGCTGTGCCATCTCCAGTGCTGGAAGGAAGCTATTTTAATAACAAAAGTATTCTCACAGGATATAAGTGGGTCATGTTTATGTGTATACTATATCAAGTATAGAACATATATGAATATTAAAGTAATTTTTATAGGGACATTGACAGAGTTGGACTGAAAGGTCTTTTTGTTCCTTCAGTCTGTGTATTTTGATTGGATTTCGTGAAAAAAGGTAGCTGAAAACAGGATGAACTTTAGTCATCAACCTGAGTATGTCACACATTAATCTAATCAACAGATTAGAAAAAAACAGAGGGAAAGAAAAATGTAAGCATTTAGTGGAACAATTACCATTACTAAACAATTATTTAATTACAAAACAAAAAAATAATTTTGAGCCAGTATTTCCATTTGTGTAATTAGGACGCTCCATTCTGACTCTCCTCCACTTGTTACACAAAGCAGAAGGAAAATAAGATTTATTGTGGGTAGGTTCTCCCCAAATGCACTAATCATAATCTATGTTTCCCATTTAGAAGAAAATGTGATAGGAACAATCTTAGTGTAACTTGTAACTCCTGCTTGAGTTTGGACCACATTTTCTAAGCATTTTAAAATATGGAGCAAGCTGGAATGTAACAAAATTTTCTGTTGCTATTGGTTATGCAGAAAAGGTCTGACATAAAGGAAAATAAAGAAGGGTTTTTTAAGCAGCATAATAACTGCACGATTAAGCACCTTATTTTACTGGTGACATAACGATGACACTGTTGCCACTATAATTAACAGCCTGTGGGTCTAGAAAAACTAATTAAGTCAGCTGAAAGACTTCTGTAGCTTTTCTAAATAGTCTGTTCCAAACTTAACCAAATTACCTTTCTACACTGACACAGAATACTTTCTTCATCATCATCATCAATTGGTTTTACTTTGCTCTCTAAAATCAGACTCTGATAAAAGAAACAAAAAAAAACCTTGGTGTATTTTGTGAAACATGCAGTATTTTTAGAATTAGCCTTTATCAAGGGAAAATAAAATAATTGATAAGCAGGTCTTTTCGTAATTGTCACTAAATATTGGGCACCTCTTATTCCATATGCTGACTATGCTGCTAGGGAAGACTTGCTCAGAATGTCTATGACGTGCTTTTGTTTCAGTATTCGATCATAATCAACAATTCCTGAAGTGGTAATAGTTCAAAATGGCCCCAAGGCCCCATAAAACAAGAACTGCTGGGTTTGTGACCTTGATCTTTAGAAAAGGTAAAACGTTCTAAAGACTGGATCTGAATAAGAATGTTGTCAAGATGCTATTTAAGAGTTTTAGGATTTTCAAATACAACGTGTAATAACTTTGATAAAAGACACTTTATTGCAGAACTTAGTCTCCCTAATTAGGTGTAATTTGCTCTAGTTTTCAGTACACAGCCACTAAGAAAACAAGATAAATGCTGCAGGAAATGTGGTATGACCTTTTCATTATTGCTTTGTCAGGACATCTGTCAAGGGACTTTTGCTCTGTTCCAAAGCAGACACTGCAATGAACTGGAGTAGGGAATAGCTTGTTCTTGGTAGGGTGCCAGACTGTGCTACCAAGTAAGATTCATAATGTACTGCAGTCAAGAAGATATCAAGGTACAAGGTACAGAATAACCCCAAATTTATCTTTCGAAGTAGGAAAGATCAACAATTCATTGTGCATTAAAAAGGAAGATACAAAAAGACAGAAAAGATTGCATTTTCCACAGCCCCCCTAATATTATCTTTGACTATACTCTACAATTTTTGTTATGCAAATCCATTTCGGAAATGTTTGTAATAAGGAATTGCATAACATCAACAATGTGAAATGGTGGCTCAAGATATGCAGAAGAAAGAATACACATGACTCAATTTTCTCCCAAGAGGAAAAAAATAGGTTGGATTTATCAAATTCTGGGGAGTGTAATGGTTATTGAAAGTTTTTAGGAAGCTGTTCAAACCAGGCTGTCTTCTCAGGTTAAAGTGAATTGTTTCAGTGACAGAAGAACTGTGCCAACCCTGCAAAAATTAATAATCTTTTTCTAATGCCTGTTCTATAGTAAAGGAAAGAGTGACAAGCGGAGCCTATTTCAGTATGCTTACATTTTCTGGGCTCTTCATTTTACCCCTAAAAGAATTGCAGAGTAATAAGAGTACAAGATACACATCAGTGGTATTGACAGCCCTCTCTGCTGGGAATGTTTTAGAAGCTTGTTAATCAAACCCATCATAGGTATAGAACCAGCTGAAACTTTACAGTAGTTACCTGCTGCAACAATACATTTGCAGACAAATATTTGCCACTCATGAGTAGTCATGTCTTTACTCAACAAAATATACATTTGAAATATCTAAAATGTTCTTAAACTTTTTACTGGTAATTAAATGCATTTCCATTATAGTTGTCTTTCTCTTTTCTCCTGGTGTTTCACTTAACGTGCTACATCTCTTGTTTAATTAAGCTACATTCTTAGAAAATTAAATGATTTCATGCAAGTTTATGGATTTCTTTTTTCCAAAATAACTATTTTTATAACTTCATAGTTTCGTTAATACCTTCAATTTCCAGAGCACACAGGAATCAGGACATTTATAGCAGAAGACAGCCAGTTATTGAAACACTGTGAGTTCAGTCTCATGTTACCAGTGCTATCAAACGCAATTTTAATCCTATTTTTGACTGCAGAGCCCCGAAAGCTATATAAATAAGTATAAATCAATATTATAAAGAACAATTCCAGAATTTTTCTCTTGTTTCTTAGTATACCAGGGAAGAATGCAGGAAGACTGCTTCCAGAGTGATATTCATTGCCTCTGAGGAATGACACTATGATTTAGCAAATAATTCCATTCTTATTTAATTCCAGGCAGTGTTTCTAATGCTTTCTGATTCCCCAGTCAGCCCATCCCCATTCCCCTCTGCCCTCTAACAAAGAAACTCCCAGGCAGTCAGGCTTAGTTACAGCTCGACTGCCTGGTCTATCATCATTTTCTGGGACTGAATCACACTTTGACATGTCCAGTTCCTATTATTGCCTCAAACTTCTCCCACTGTGAATAAAGCTGAACTTGACTTGAGCAGAAAAGCAGAGTTGAAATCACAAAAATTTGCAAAATCATGGGGGATATTAGAGTGAGAAGAGAACAGAGCAGAAGGCTGCACTGACAGAAGTCACCTCTGACAGAGGTCACTGTCAGCAGAGGTGCAGCACTGCGGGCGCAGCCCTGGCGGTGTGCGGGTGACCGTGGTGTCTTTGTCTCCAGCAGGTTCAGTGGATTTAAAGGTTTTGGGTGGGGATGAGGTGCATAAAGCTGGGACACCACAAGTTCTCACAGGAGCTGTGTGAAAAGAGCAGAAGCTGTTCCCCCAGGAGGTGACGGGGTGCCTGCAGCTGCCCTGGCCCGCAGCAGGGAGAGCATGCATGTGGTGCATGCCTAGAACATCTGAAGGGTGGTTATAAAGCATTTAGGGAATTGTAGGGCTTGGTTAACATTTGTGCAGGCTAGCATAGGTATCAGGAATGACTGCCTTGCTGACAGTTCATAACATACAATTAATACATCATGAACCTGCTCCAAACCTTCCTTCTTCCAAGCCACGAGTTAAGTATTTTTTTTCTTGTGACAGCCTAGCTCTGATTTTCATTTTATACAAAGCTTTGCTCTGTGTGCACGCCCAGAAAAGCCAGATAACGCAGCAGAGTGTAAATGAGAGAGACCCATACTGCATCTCCATACTACAGGTATTGATCCTGGCTTGAACATTGTGCAGGTGGAGCTCTGTATCTGCCTCCAAAAACCATGATGTGTACTTGTCTCTAAACACATCTATAGCTGTGTGCTGCTGAGGTTGTGTGAGCGAAGGAATGAGCACAGAGAGGAGCTATTCAAGGGACCACTGTCTTTTACCAGGGCCCTGCCAGTTTTTCAAGTGTTCCTTAGAGCACTTAGGCACTAAGCAAAGCAGCTTCTGACACGATTTATAGCTGTGGTAAATGCATTACTAACATCAGAGGACAAAATAGACATCTGAGTTCACCTACAGTGAGGAAGTAAGAGAGGTTTCTTTCTGTAAAACTTATTTAGTCTACTGAAAAAGCCCTTTATAGTTATATACTTATAGTTATATAGATATACACTGTTAGTGTGTGACGTGATGCAGAGTCATAAAAGGTGGCACTTGGAATATCCTGACAAAGTCAGGTGCAATAAGTGCTGGCACCACAGTTGTGGTGTATTGTTCAGCACTGATGCTCTTCCAGGGAAGACTTATATTTCACTGGCAGGAATCCTCAAATCTAACAAAAATGTAACAGAACTGACGTGAAATCTTCTTGATGTAAATAATATAGGTCTGTAATAATCATCCTTTAGTTTTTGGAATATAGTCGCCTGCCCAATAATTCCCATTCCTCCTACCACTGGTAATGTGCCTCTCTTTACTATGCAGAAGAGGTTTTTTTTTCCTTCAAACTTAATCATATTTTAAATAAAAAACTATAAACATGCCGTGTTTATAATCACACTTTCACAAAGCTTTGGAAATAGGATAGGTTCAAGAGGAATAAAATGATAAGTAAATTTAAATTCAATAAATAAATTATATCCAATATTTTTTGCAGGAGTCACTATTTAGTGTAGAAGTCACTAAATTTGAATTTGCAAAATATTTTATAGCTAATGTTTTATCAGTTCATGTGTAGTAAGTTGTATGTGATTTCTTTTTTTAACCTTTTTCCCTAAAGATATTAAAGTGTTCCATTAAGTCTGGACAGCTTTTGATTACTTTCTGGAGAGGAATAAGTAGCTTACAGCACCCAGTGGCTACAAATTTCATCTGAAAGAACCATGTACAGATAAAACCTCACACAAGATATAAAGGTTTAAATTTAAGGGAGACTCAATGACGAAATGAACTTGGAATAGAGAGCAGCTGCACAGTCTTTGGTAGTTGTCCTTTACATTATACCACAAGAACTTTCTCAATGACGCCCCTATCACCAACATCACCCCCTGTAAGCACAAATCTCTGGGCATGGACTCTGAATATACAACAAACCAATGGAGACAAAACAGATCTCAAACTAAACATTTGCTTTAGGATATCACAAGTCCCTCAAGGACCCTATAGACTGACATTACTTTTAATTAGGTGTCATTTAAGAAGTTCCTCCAAGTTTGGATATTATAACCAGACTAATACTCTGACAAGTGACTCTCACACTAGAAAGAAATTAAATTATTGCCATATTTACAGATACATAAAGATTGAGACAAAGGTTAATGCAGTGGAATAACCAGGACAAAAAGCCATCTTTACTAGATGGCAAACCAGGCTCAAGGAGAAAACATTAATCTTTGGTTTTGATTAAATATAGAGTTTTATACATAAAAAAGAAATAGTTCATGTTCTTTAGGGACAGGAAATGGTACTAGGAAGAAGTAATGCCAAGGAGAGCTCTGGAAATCCCAAGCCCAAGCTGACAATGACAGTGCAGTAGAAGGTGTTAAGCAGAAGTATTTTGCACACTGAAGAGATAGAACACCTACTTTGTGTCCTTATTTGCCATGAAAAATAAAATTGCTATTGGAATAGTGGCCAAAGTCTGCAGTGAAAAAAATCAGAAATGCAGAAACTGGGAGGGTTCTACTGCAAATGTCACTGAAGGTTTGGAAAACCTGCAAGACTGAAGAATAAATAGGTCTATTTATTCTACTCGAGAAAGGTGAAAGACTAACCTAATAGTAACAATAATAATATATAAATATCAATATGGAGAATAAAAGGGTGAAGAAGTTCAACTTCCAGAAATTCTTTATGCTCTTTAAACTTACCATAAAACATTTTGGTTTCCTCTTTTTTTTTAATAGGACGAGGGGAAGCAATTGATTAACACTGATTTTCCAGTTCATCCCTTGACCCTTTGCCATAACTTCTCTGGTCCTGTCAGTAATCATACACATATTACACATATTACTGCAGTTTGTCTTTATCATGGGGATTTCAGTTGCTCTCTCACAGCAAGTGCAAGCAAAACAGTGTATTTTTAATAAGGTGCTTATTTCTATAAGCCAAATTGAACTTAATCATATTCAGCATAACATTCATTGCATACAGATGAGTTCTTCATTTACATATTTATGTATAAATACTTATATTACATATTGCTGTCTGATATCAAGGATTAAGAGGTTTTATTTAGATTTAAGGAAATTGTGATTCTTCTGCACACAAGGAAAAACAGCCATCATGGAGGCATGGTCTAAGATGATTTGGAATAATGAAAATGTGTCACAAGATCAATTTGAGCCCATCCTAATTATCATGAGCAAAACTGGTGTGAGCAAAGTGGTCTCAGCAGTAAGCAGACTCATTGAAAAGTATCAGTACCAGTAATCTACTGGAGTTTTAAACACCTGTTATGCCATTTAGGAAAACGTTTTGGTCAAACAATGAAAAAACAAAACTGAATCCACTTTGCCACCCCCAAAAAATCCCAACAAAGAGATGCCCCCACACCAAAATGCTGATTATAAAAGAATTTTATCATAAATATCACTGAAGGGTTTAAACTGCTTTTTTAAAGCTGATAAATAGCTCTGAGAGTTTTTGATACTCTTTTTTTGGATATATTCTCTAAAACTGAGATGTGCACCAACAAATAAAACAAAGAAATGCTCTGTAATTAGTTTTAATAGGAATTTATAACAATATATAAGAAGGAAGCATCACAAAAATAACATCACTGTAACTTACCTGAGAACTAAGTACTACAGCACTTGCTCCTGCCAGGCTGGGTCTACTTGGTCAGATTGCCTTATTACAAAGTGTCAAAGCAGAGCTGTTGGGGAAAAGGTTCAGTTCAGCACGACTTCAAAATAATTGCTTAATACTCAGATAACGATTATTAAATATGTTTAACTATCCTGAAAACAAGAAGCAATCAAAAACAAGGAGGAAAACATATTGAACCAATATTTCACCTCCAGTTAATTGAAATCTTATCTTTTCTCTATACTAACACTTCTAGAGATAAGAGCTGATATTTTTAAATGCTTTTGTTAAATTAACACAACCCGAACCTCTTCCTACTTTTAGTTCTCAGCCTGAGGGTGCTGGTACCAGGAAATGTCTCAGAGCACTGAGAAACCTCTTATTATTGATGGTTGTACAAATTTTTGACCATGATAGCACCTTGACTTCTTTTCCTTTTTGTTGTGACAGATAAGCCTAAAATATTTCAGAGTTTGAAATGGAAGATAAGCAGTAAGCAGCAAAATGTTTGATGATTATTCAAAGCTTATCTGAATTGCCCATACTTCCTGAGACCAGTGTGTGTCATAAGATCTACAGTCCTTCCAAATTCCAGACAGTTCAGAAGTACCTGGAAAATTGTTTTTTATCTCCGCATGTTGGCACTTTCATCTTTGCAGACTTCAGGTAAGACCTGCAAATGCAAAGTTGTGCACAAGTTTTAAAAAAATAAAATACTTAATATAACTCTGTACCTTAAACAGTTTGATTTTTATTTGAGACCCCTCAACTTCCATGCTATCCTCAATCACAGGTCTGCCATATGACTGGCCAGATGATAAATGCTATAGGTCACATCACATGCTTTTGTACCTTCTCAGCTTATTTTTCTATATTTTAAATTATTTCTTTACTGTAGCGGTGAGTTATATATTCAAAAAAAAATCAAGCTCTGTCATGGGAAAAAAGGCACACAAAAAGAGAAGTTACTCTCAATACTCAGGAAGTAAAAAATCCCAAACCATTGTGAGTTTAATTCTAGTTTTATCCTTGGAGCTACAGAAAGACTGGAAACCATTTTCCAGGTAGGAGCTCTAAGCTACTCTGTATTTTCAGCTGTGCTCCTGACTAAAAGCAGAATGAAATTCTTAATCTATAATTTCAACCATTGCAGACACCCACCCTCACCCCAGCCTCCTATCTCCTGGAGAAAATGACTGTTCAGTAACAAAATCAGAGCAATCCGTGCTTGCCAACCTGCACAAGGCATCTTGAAATGTGAATCGAGAAACAAAGCGAACAGATGTGCCCATGGCATTTGTGTTGCACTGGCAACACTTGTCAGCATTTAGTGCACAGGCTGAATGTGCAGGAGTCATGTTTAGAGGTTTTTCAAGGTACATGATTTTCTCTTTCTCTTCACTCTTCTCTCATTTGCACACTGTCCAGCACACCCTATAAATGTGCATTTCTCAGGGATTTAAATGTATTCTAAGGTAGTGTGTATTGCCTCAGCTGAAAAGTCAAGCACTTTATCTTCTAGTCACAGAGTAAAATGCTTTGAATTTGGGAAAATGTTCAAGGCACAGTCCTCAACTGTACAAATACCATTTTGGCTTTAATCACTGCACAAGGATCTAAGAATGTCCTGGAATACAGAAGGACAAAAGCCAGCACATAGAACTTTCTCACATTGGTCTGTTCTCAAAGAACTTATTTTCTCTTCATCTTCCCACTCTTGATTTTACCAAGATCAAGAAATTATATTGAAAATTTTTGTACTGTATATTTCCATAATTTATTTACCAACATGGTTAGCAGAAATCAACTGTCCTTCCACTTGCACATTTATTTTAACATCTGAAGTACTTTGCAGTTACTCAGGACTGGATTAGCCAATGAATTAAAACAAAATATATTCATGTGACAATATCCATGTTCTTTGAAGACTTCAGCATTTTTTCCTTCTAGACCAATGCTCACAATGCTGAAGCTTCAAGCTGCCCCCATGTCTGAGAATTCCAGTTCCTACCAAACCATATGGCACATCTTTATTTGAGTGTTAATGATTTTCATGTTCAGTGTGAACTCTTTGAAGTAATGCTGCATTTGTCTTTGATATAAAGTAGCCTGATGTAAAATAGCTTAATTAAAATAGTTTGATATGAAATAGCTTAATTAAAAGTTAATTCAGTAAGTTTTAATTCTTCAGCACCAAACTTTCCAATCAGGACATATTTTTAATTGATAGAAGTGTTACAGTGGTTTTAGGAAATCTTTTTCAATTAATTTGGAAGCGTTGTTCCAGTTAATAGAATCAATGCCTGTTGCTATTTATCTTCAGGGGAATGTTTTGTTTCTAAGCAAATTAAATCCCAAAGGACAGAAAGTTGTATTTTAGCAGGCTCTGAATATGTTTTCTGTGTGAAATAATTGCAAATGTGCTGGTTGCTTTTAAAGCATATAATGTGACTTCAACTTCTGTGCAAAAGGCTGTGAAAGACATTTTAGATATACCATTTCCCAGGGGAAGAAAAATTCATTGGACTACAAATCACATCAAGATTTCCATGCAAAAGCTAATATACACTGCAGTCCTAATGTTAGTCTGACAGTGCCTTCCCCCTCCTGTCATGGATTTGTTTATCCTCATCAAAGCCGGACCTGTCTGAGTAGGTGACAGGGCTCTAAACAGGCTCCAGCACGTGGGCATGTCGGGAAGTTTTAACAAACCTCCCCTGGCACAAGGAGCAGCAGTCAGCACTGCATCCCAGGAAAGATCGCATCCTTGGAGGGAATCAGCACTTCTGGCAGTGCAGCATAAGGGCTGGTGATCCTGGCAGCAGAAACATGCAATCATCTTGGGAACTGAGCCTAGAGCACCCCTTAACCAGTGCCCTGAAAGCAGCACTGTTCCAAGTGGCTCCTTGGTTTTGGACAAGATGTGCACTTGTCCTGCAAGCCAACAAACAAAACTGAAATCCCATCCCTCTGGACCAAAGCTCATTTGGTTTTATCACCTACAAGAAAACATTGTGCATCTTTCTGGTGTTCTGCAAGATGTTTATGAATTGACTTTCCACGGAAGAGTATTTACCCTGTCCAGCCAGAGCAGCGTGTATTTGTTGCAGTGTTGTCTAACATCTTGCTTATCCCTGGTCAAAAACCATTTTATTAATAACAAAAGAACCCATGCCCACACCTCCCACATCCCCCCCCACACTCTGAGGCCATTTCTTCTCTATAGCATAGTTCTTTTGTCCTTTGGGAGTCAAGCCATTCCTTCATCTGCCCCAAATTACGTTTCATTCCTGTTGGTGTAAGGAAGTTAGCTATGCCTTTTTAACTTCCAATTCAGAAAAATCAAGATAAAAGCAGGTTCACATACAAAAAGGGCATAGCTTTACAAGTTTATGTTCAGTGACACCCAGCAGCAGAAATTCACCACTCACCTGTCTAACACTTTCTCAAACATTGCCTATCCAATTTCCCCTCCCCAGCCTTTTCCTTATGTCACAAATTTCCTTCTCATATCCTCCTAAGCCTTCACTTATCTAACAGATCCTGATGCTCTGATCCTTGCAAACCACAGAGCACTCCCTAAGTTTCTCCTCCCTGCAGGCTGAACTGTTACTCCCTGCATGAAGTGTGTGTGACACTGTGATGGATTCACACCAGATCTTTATATTTAAGCAGATTTTGAACCTTACAGATGTGAAGATGGCATTAAAACTAGAAAACATTCATGCTTCACTATCCTTAATTAAATTTAAAGTGATAGCACAAGCTAACAGAACTAATAGTAGAAACACAAGAAAATCTATCACTTAAAGAATGCTCATTAAAAAATTATCTCCTTTCTCTCAAATGTCACGGTGAGACGACACAGATCCTGTAAGGTGCTTTAGCTAATGCTGTCAAGTGTAAAGGATTTACTGTTCCATGATTATTTACAATGATATGTCAGCATCTCCTTCAAGTAAAGGTGAAATGAGATGGTGGAACACAAAACACTATACAGTGATTAATGAAGAAAAGTCAAAAGATTGGTCATGTATCAGGTAATATAAATTCCGTAAGGCCAAAGAAAGGATGACCATAATAATTCATGAATAATTTATCTAAAGATAAATCATTTGAAACAATAATCAACCAGAAATGAGTAGCTATTCTGAGCTAATTAATGTCCCCATTTAAGCACTGATTGACAGCCTTGCACTACTGGGAATTGTGTAAGAGATAATCCACAGAGGGCAGTTAAGCAGAGTTATGTTGCCTCCCATCTGAAAGCTGTGTGGCTTTTCTCATTCGGAGATTTTGCTATTCCTGTAGCAGATGGATTATCTGAGAACACCTTATGGACAGCTGTAGTGTTTCTACTCATAGCACAGCCAAAACCACACATAATGTTACTGTAAACACTTTTTCAGGAGAAGTTTGCTACAGGGTCAAGGTCTGTAATGCAATGCACACAGTTATCGTCATATTTGTCTTTCAAGGAAGAAGTGACACTTTTCCCCTCTAGCTTTTCAAGCTTGACATATTTCTGTAAAGTCTATATTCTCTTAATGTTTCTTTCCCATAACAATTCAGTTACTTGGAAAAAATATTATGTATATTTAAATCACTACATACCAAACCAGAAAACAACACCCTGAATTCATATATACCTAAGGTGGAATCTATGTCAGTTACTGTTGTGGTGAATTTCATTATTCAGAACATACTGGATGAGAATATAATGAACTATAAAACAAAATACAAGAACTGTATTTTGTTTCCAGCATGTTAGCAATAATTACTAAGTGTCATTACTACTTTTCTTGTTGTTTTACTGGGAAATCATCGCATTATTCATGTTTATCACTCAGTTATCTGCCTTTCCCTTCTCTGTTCTTCTTCCTCTCCTTCACATCAGAGAAGATTCAGTGCAGCAGCATAGAGGCACAGCAACTTGGTAATGTGCTACTCATTGCAAATTACGACTCACATTTCACTGCTTTGCTAAATGAAAATAGCAAGGACTTGAGGAAATCATTAACAAGATCTTATTCTGAATTTTGGATGGTAATTGAGCATATACTAAGTCGTTACTCATTTTTCTAGGAATTAAATAATTCACCATTTGAATTAAGCCATTTGAAATCACTTCACTAGTTAGTTCATGGAATGCTGTGGTTAATCACCATCTATTCAGATAGGATAGTCAGCTTTCATTAAAAAAGAAAGGAACACATCCTACTTCAGATCACACAAGAAGACTCAGTTCCTACATCAGGCTTTAGGACTGAAACTGAGCTTGGGGCTGCTGTGTCAGGGCATGTGACAAATCCCTGCCTTTCATGCATAGTTCAGAACAAGCCTGGGCTGCAATATGAGAACTGAGCCAGAGAGTTCCTCCAGTTGTCTGTGTGAGAGGTTCAGAGACACCAGCAACCCCTGTCTGGTGCTGAGTGTTTCCAGGAGACATTTTATCTGCCAGGACAGCAATGTGTTCACTGTTAGTGTTGCATGTTACACACAGATGGCTTTGGATTTTGGCCCCAGTGTGACCCGTATGGAGGTCCCAGCTCTGACTGGATGGAAAGCCATGGTTTCAGTGTTCCTCTGGAGTCGGTTTTGCTGTGTGTACTCATTGAACAGGGAAGAATTGTGTGGTGTGGAGGCCACAGTATTTCTCAGAATGTGATCACTGAAGTTTCGAAATAAGGTCTGTGTAGCTAGAACCCTAAGATTTTTCCCATGAATAAAGGTTTTAGAACCATGAGCTAATAGCAGTTAGAGATGGAAAAGGCTTTGATAATCATGTTTATATACAGAGATAAGGAAATAAAATCTTACAAAGTCCACACTCTGAATTATATGTTGAATTCACAAATAGTACTCTTCCTAGGAAGTTGGCAGTTTTGACAAACATCATGCAGGATAAAATTGTATTTGTTTCACAGTAAGAATCCCCAAAATGAAGTTTCAGTCAGTAGTTTGCAAAACCAGTTTCCTGGGTGGTACTGTAATGCATATTCGTGTCACCTCCCACAAAGTTAACAATTTCCTGTTTGCAATCTGTACTTACTTTAAATGTGACGAGATGGAAAGGCAATGTATCCTAATGAGTGTGTTGGCTGATTTATGGCCGGGTTAGGTTTACAAACTGTCTGTGCTTTTTATTTTCTTCTGTTTATGTTTGGAAGGGTGACTCAATCAGCAAAGTGAGAAAAGTAGAGATCACTTCAGGAGATTGCTTTGCAGTGGGCTGAATAATTTCAGAAGAAAAACACCCTAACACCAAGTCCTAATGGGTTTCTTTAGAGTCTCTCAAACCCAGTAATTCTGCAAATGCAGGGATGCTTCTATCTGCACTGCAATGCTAGGTGCTATTTAATGGTTGGTTTTAAATTCCAGTGTACTGATTTGAGTGCATTACTGTTTGTTTTGTGTGTTTGTTTTTTTCTTAAATCCACCAAGTGTTTTCCCAGACTGAAGATATTTGTCATTACAAGAAAAGGGGCTTGGGGAATATCAGATGCTGTTTGTAACTGTCTATTTTGTAATTTTTATTCTGAGTAGACCTATGGTTAAGAGAAATGTGGAAACAGTCGATCATTAAAGATTTATACTGCAGGATATTACACTATCAAATAGATCTGCATTATTTATAGAAAAATACATTAATTTTCAAACCTTTTTCTGACAACTACTCTACCTATGGATTTGAAAATTAAATTGCACTTGAATTAAGGAGTTGGCTCCTACCCTGTTATTCACTGTCAAAGCTACAATCTAGAAGATTTATAGCAACATAAAGAATTAGATGAGCACAAAATTGAAACATTCAGCAGTGAAAGATATCAATTAAAAAAGAATAAAACTCTGCTACCTGTGATGTTTTTTCAGTTGCACAGTGACTCTGGCTGTGGCAAATGCTGCTTAATAGAGATGGTGGCAATAAGAATGCAGAACAACTGTATTTCACATGACTATTTTTTTTTTCAGAAAGGCCCATTTTGCACAATCTCAGAATTTTTTATCATGCAGCTATCTCACAGATACCTTTTTTTTTTTTTTTCTAAAAACAGAAACTAAAAATATATGGGATCAGTTCTGGCAGTAGACACAGAGTTTAACTTTTGAAAGACAAAACATTATAGATTTTTAGCATCCCATTACTCAGAAACTTAGATCTCAGACTGATGTCAACATGGCCTTTTATAAACTAAGACTTTTCCTTATATTCTTATCATTTATTGGTAAAGAACACATTCTGGCAAGTTACAGGGTGGCAGCCAACATTATTCTTTTCTCTGACTCTAAGGAGTCATCCAGCTTAACAGAAAAATCCCTCAACTCCACATTAGGATCCTACAGAGATTTTGGTAATAGGCTGTCAACATTTTCAGTTTCAGCAATTACCCAAGAGATGAATTCTTAATGAATTAAGGCTGCTAATTTACTGGAATTGTCCATATGTTTAATACTTTCTGTAAATGCAGAAATCTTTCTTGTTCTTTTCTCCCTTTCCCTGAAAACTGTTAATCAAGTTGCATTCAGATCTAATTTTACTTACATCTATTTGTGCTTGAGGAAATTTGTTTTACTGAAATAATTTTTAATATGAAATTAACATTTTTGGAACATCTTTTGTTACTTTTTTGTGAAAACTCCAAGACTTATTTCACAAACAAATAAAAGGAAGGAAAAAAAAATAACAATGCAACCTCCTTGTTTCTATTTATAATAGAGCAAAATGACATTTTCAGTCAGCTCAGTTATGTTTCCATAAATACGTAATCACAGCATAAGGCAGCATCTTTATACAGGAGCTCTAACCGATCTTTGAACAGACTCTGTTGGCTCCAATCTCTTGTCTCCAGAGCAGCAGGTTCCTGCTGGAAGAGATCGGTTCCTGTTTTAGGAGAGCAAAGCTGCTCCTTCTGCCACCACCTGAAATCTCAGGCTGGCATCACCTGAGTGACTAAGACAGATCAGAATGGAAAGGAGGAGCCCATTCTGACTGAGATTTTTATTGGAAGCACTCTCCCTGTACACTTTAAAGCACTGAGCAGATTCCTAAAACTTACTAAATAAGTAATGAAAAAGATGTGCTCAGATATTCAAGAATATTTGAGAAATGTTTTCTTTTGTCTTGTCTCATACAATTGCATCCTGAGCAATGTAATGGCAAATTATAGGTGCCAATGTTCTTAAAATTAATATAAAGACTGATTTCTGCATACTCCAAGTACAAACATAAAATAAGTGCCAAGGCAGTGAGACAGATACATCTGTCTAGTTGCTTTTCTTTTGGTTTTGGAGGTTTTTTTAATAATGTAATCATTTAGAGATATATTTGTAAGTAATATTTCTTCTGTGTACTGCCAGAACTCCCAAAGTTCTCCGTGGATTTCAGAAGTATCAGCTCTGCTCACTTTCACTTACTGGGGTACGTACAGAGCTCACAGCTTTACAACAGGTCTGAAACTCTGAACTGCATTGTCACAGAGAAGTAAAAAGGAGCAAAGATGCATGTCTTCAACTGCATTTTGTTGTGCTTTCCAAAAATCAACAGCAGAAGTGAAACATACTAGAGTGTACTAAGAAGCCATATTTAGCAAACACTATAAAACAGCCAAATGCCCAAGGATCAATGTCAAAGGAAGAAGCTGCAGCAATTTTTTCCTCTAACTCCAGATGGAGTAGAACCAAAATTAAACATTTTTCTACTGTTGGGATGAAAAAGGCAACCCTTTGACCTCTATAATATCTGCAATTATGAAGTCATTAAGGGTGCAAAAAAAAATCAAGGAACTAAGTATATGGATAAATTTGCTGAAGTGCTTTATGAAGGAAATATATGCTGCTGTTCACCATTCACAAGAAATTCTTAAAAACACAATATAAAAATGATTCAGAACAACTCCGTCAGTGACTTCATAATGATGTGTCATGCTACAACAGCATGAGCCCAGGCAGTATGTCTTACCCTTTCTAGAGTATTTGAAAGAAACAATTCCTTACTTGTTTCTAAAGTTCAAAGTTGAAGAAAGGATCTTTAGTTTTTTATTAGAGTATAACACAGCCAACACTGGACCACTCTGCAGCTATACTGCACAAAGACAAGCTCCGTCCAAAGCAGCTCACAACAAACAAAAACCAAATAACCCTCCAAAAACCAAACAAACAAAAAATCAAAATAAATCAAAAACTCACAGACAACACATTGTACCATTTGTACAGATGAGGGCCTGGGACTCAAACACAGCAAGACCCTTAGAAATAGAACTTTCATCAAAGACCTCAACTTAATACAAACCTCTTTAGGTCATTAACCATACTGCTACTGCTCAGTCTCACTTTTACAGCCAACTGTGAGGCTTTTGTTTGTTTGTTTACTTTTGAAGCAAAACAAACAAACAGGCTATAAAACCCATTGCTACTCTACAAATAAAAAAAGAGTCAATCTCAACTGTGTTAATAATATTGACTTAGGAAGAAACTGTTCAGTACACAATACCTTGTTGCAATTCATAATTGCCAGTCCAAATCTGGTTTCTATATCTTTGCTGCAATAAAACATTCACTGCCATTAAGAACATAATTTCCATATTACCTACAAAATCATCAGTTCTAATAATTTTCTAGCTGCCTGGGAAATAGAGGCCGTTAATATTCATATTGAATTATAAGCTTTTCATATAGCCTAAACAATTATTGTAATGAATGTTTCAATAGGTGTGTGATATTGGTTTTCTGTGGTATTAAATTATTCAAATTGATTGTAGCCAATATGACCTTAATTTGTTATATTGCATTATTACAATATAATTGCTTTCCCCATTTTTGGGATACACCTTGATTGCTGATTAAGTCCTGTGAGGTTCCCCCCAGCAAATGCAGGAGTTACTGCAGTGTTCCAGAAGTGCAGATGTCTGGGAGTGGGGGATGAAGGGTAAAGACCAAATAACATCTTATATCTAGGGCTTAGGACAGCACAGATGTGTTTCTCTCCCACCCACCTTGTCCCTTTCCACTGTAGGACCCGAGTTTAGGCCCAGGTATAACTTTTCTTCGCTTGGGATTATGGCAACATCCTGGACAATATTTCACAGGTCTGTAAACCAGGACCACAGCTGACCTTCAGGTGGCAGGTACTTGATAAAAACCTTCCGTCCTGTCATTCGTTAGAAATCTGATAACATGAGGTACCCTGAACTGAATTTAAATGAAATTTGTTAGAGCTTGGATAATCAGACTCATCCCCAGTGGTGTGTTTGAACTTTATCTTACAGCAGTGTCCTGTCACGTAATTATGACCACACTCTCCTCTTTCCAGTGCTAGCTCCTCTGCCCATGGAAAAGCAGAATTGAATAGGCCTATACCAGCTTGCACCAGGTCATTTATTAGACCAGATACCATATTTTTCTGCAAATAAATGCTATTCTGATCCTCCTAAGTTTGCTTTAGTAAGTAGAATCACTGATAGTTATGTAAACAAAATATTAGCCTTTTGCTACATTACACATTTTCTGAAATGTGTACTGTAGCAAAATTTCTACACTTGTAATTTCTACACATTACACATTCCCTAAAGATATAACTTACATCCTTGTGGCCATATTTTGGAGCTACAAAAACCAAGTGAGACAGTAAACTTTCATTTTTCATTGAAGCAACAGAGCTGCTCTGTTTCATTTTTCCTGAGAACTTGATCATTATCTTGTCATGGTCATATAAATGCCTTTTCCTACATCCCTTGTCTTCTGTCAGTTTACTTGTATTTAACAAGTTTTCTACCAGTTTGCAATTTAAACCCCGGTAATCACAAAACCAGAGAATATATTCTGAAAAATAAACAAATGAACCTCACCACTCTCCCCCCAAAAAACCCCAAACAAACAAAAACCCAAAAAGCAAAACCACCACATACCCAAAAACCACCCAGGAGGTAAATATACTGGTATTTTACCATAATTTATCCCTTGCCACATTGTATAACTTAAAGCTGAGGCTATTCTTTCTTTCCAAGGGCCCCCAATGTGTTTCTCTCTGCTTACCCTATATAAAGATGTTATCCCGTGCACAGAGCCTGTAGCTGCAAGTCCCAGACCTCAAAAATACCCACCTCTATTCTATGGAGGATAACATTAATTGTTATTTCTTACAAAAATACTCCTTTCTTGATCTTTAATTGTGATTTTACTATCTAAAGTCTAAACCCACGTGTGGAAATCAGAAGCTGGAAGAAGTGGGGCTGTTTCAGGCTTTGTCTCCCTGAAGATGGGCTTGCTTTGTCATTTATGAGTTCTAATAGTGTCAGTCCCTTTAATTGAAAGGCTGCTGGTTTTTCCAAAGCACCTCCAGTTTCTGTGCATAATTTTGTAAGTGTCTTTTATTAGTTCTTCAATTCCCTTTCCACTGTGGATGTGCTTTAGGGACTTGGTTAATTATCTAATTTACCTCAAGTTCTGACCCCTGGTTAGTGGTAGGAAACCGATTGCCCTTTACCTCTTTTCCTATGAACTGCATACTTAGAACTGAAAGAATAAAAAGTCATCCTGAAGTGAAATCACACGAAGGTCAGCTGTGGGGATGGCTTTTTTCTTCCCATGGTGTTTGTTCCTTGTTAACTTCGATTGAACCAGACAGTGGATCTGAAGGCACTGGTGGACTCCGCCAGGGTTTACAGGCACAGAGGATTCCATATTGTCCATATCCTTGATAACATGGACTTCAACAATGTTGAAAGCAACAACAGCTATCCAAAACACCATAGGGTTTTAATTATTCATTTAAGGAAATAATTTCATGATAATTTATCAGAAATTAACCATTTTTTTAGTATTGCAAAAAACCTGAACAAATCACTCCTAAATCAAAATCAATATCCCATGATCCCAGCAATGAACATGACTTAGCTATTTGTTAAAGCAAACAGTTTACAAATAAGGAAGAAAATATATTTGTAAAAATTAATCTTCAGAGGGAGGTGAGTACTTCTGAGCAAACTGAGGAGGCTCACATACAAGATTTACAAATAGAAAATGCTATAAAGCATCTGACAAGTTCTAAATTAACAGCATTTACAGCCTCAGTGAATGTAGATGATTTAAAGTTAGTGTTGACTTGTTGAAAAAAAACAGAAAAAAGGAAAAGATCCTGATGTTCACTTGTTTTTCACATGGAAGGCTGAGTTTAAAAGCTCATTGAAAGCCTCTACAGTACATTGAAACAGCTCCCTCTGAGTTCAGTGGACCTCAGATGAGCCCTCTGGGGAAGATATGGAGGGTAAATAAGGTTGACAAAAGATAGTTTTGATTAAAAATGAATCTTCAAGAGGAAATTAAAACAAAAAGAATTGAGTGCATTTACATCTATTTTGGCACAGGTTCATATGAAATGCTGTAAACTGCACTGCCAGAAATTAAATGAATAATGGTAAGAGAATTCAAAATAACATAGTTTAAAGAATCTGGTTAAGAAATATCATTGAGACACCTCCTGTGATGAACACCTGCCAGAGATTCTGACAGGGCACTTCTGAACATTTGAGTTTGGAAACATTGCCTTTGTGCTGATTAACAAACTTGGGTCTGGGGGAGCAGGTATGAAATCATTACCATTTGAGATTTCCGGCTGGGTTTTGTTGTACAAATAACAAAAACTTTCAGAGAATTTGAGCGAGTTCAGTTTCCAAAGCTCCAAACTTACCAGTGATGCTGTAAGAAGGGGCAGAGGATGACCACATAAATGTGGAGCGGAGTTTTATTTTGCCATTTTCTTTTTGTTTCATATCAAAGGGTGATGCTCACAGGACATACGTAGCTGTGCCAAAACTACTGGCTGGGAGTACTGCCCTTTGATTCTCCTCTTGAGCACACAGACCTCTTTAGGACTGAGCAAAACCTGCAGATTTGCATTTCAAGGCTTCTAATGCCTTGAGGGTATAATTAATGGCCAGGCACAAAATACACCGAGTTTAAAGGTGTAGGCAGGCAGGATGGCTGGGAAAAGAGGAGACAGAGTACAAATGTATACCAGCAGAGGCCAGTGTCCTTTTGCAGCCAGGAGACAAATGCAACCTTATTGCAATGGCAGGTACTTAAGAGAGTTTTCTTCTAACAGTGGCTTTTCTCTTTTTAGAATTCCTTCAAGGGTTTGAGGAGAAAAGATTGAGTGCATTTATTTTATAGGAAAGGCACTAAAACACATGACCTGGTAAGATATAAATGCTTTTCCTTCCCACATTACAATGCCTGCTTTCTGAGTAGATGTGAATACAGAAAACTGGAACTAGACGGATATTGCTTGAGTTCTCAGTACCATCTATAAAATCAACACTAAGAGCTTTTAATTGCCTCATTTCTCATGTGAAGCCACTTCACAAATTGAGAAGATGTCGAACTAGGGGATTAAGGTTTGAATTTCTATCTTGAGCCACGTTGCTCTTTCAGGATCCTGAGTGGGTCACTTTAACTTCTGTATTCAAAATTACCTAGGGGCTTACAAAGGAAATAAACTGCTGCAGCTGTACAAAGTTTCTTCCACTTCTCTGGATCAAAATGGTGACTGTACAAGTTCTCCAGCATTTCTGAGCTTTCTGTCATGAAAATATCCCTCGAGCCCAGCTGGAAAGTGGCTTCCAGCTGTTCCCGGCTAGCCCTGGCTCGGGATACTTCCAAACTCAGTTGGCAGCAGCAGGCGGACCGGCCACCACCCCCCCGGTGGGTCAGAGCTGCACGAGAGATGTCGGTGGGGCTTGACGAAGGTTAGGAAGCGAGGAGGCTACTTTGTGCCTAGATGGTTTTTATTGTCACCTGCCTTTCGCAGGGGAGCCACGCTTCTCTCTGAGCCTCTCTCAAGAGTGTCCTGTGCCAGAGGCGTGGTTACAGCTTATATGGGGCTGGGAGAAGGGGGTGGACACAAGAGGGAAAGCCAATAAGGGAAATATGGATGTCACACAGACAGCAAATGGGAAACGAGGGGTGGGGGTTCCCCAGCCTGCTCCAATCTGGGACCGAGTCTCTCTGAACATTCTGGAAGGAGAGGAGAGGCTTCCCAGAGAGTGACAGGCTGTGGAGAACAAAGGCAGGGGGAAACCAAATGGGGAGAAATAGAGGGGGGAACTTGGGAGAAACCATTACAGAACAAATTAATATTAACAATAAATAAAAAGATAGAAAACATGTCGCTACACTGTCAAGAACAGCAAGATGTTGGAATGTTGGATTCCCCGTAAAGACACCTCTCCAGGAACATCAGAAGCAGCTCCCTGAAGGAGGATGAGCAGGAGCCGAAGTTAAACTCAGCACAGGCTGTGTCCTCCCCAGCAGCATCACCCCACAGAGCCTGAGCAGGGAGAGCAGCCGTGTGACGGACACCAGAGACAGCCTGGCACACCTGTGGCACAGACCAGGGAGGCAGGGCACACTGCTCAGGGCACTGAAAGCCTACAGCTGCCCTTGGGGCCATGACAATACCCAGGTGCAGGAGTTTCAGAAGTGAGATGAATTAAATAGCTGCAATCTAGTCCAATTTGCTCTTTCTCAACACAAAGGAAAGCTGGCCCAATTGCCAGGCTGTCCAGGAGACAGCCAGTAATGGGATGACAAGAGCTTGGCTGGAGTGGAGAGAGCTCTGTTGGCAGAGCTGTGGGGAGAAGCTTGTAGAGCACCTGCTCCCGGCGTGGCTGGCTCCAGCTGCCATGGCCACACTCACATTTTTATATGCAGCATTTTTTCTCCTCAAAGGAATGAAACAATCGCATACAATATTTCCAAGGCATGATGTTTCTTTTAAATATTTAAAAGTAGCAGAAAGAACCCATCAGAAAATCAAGAAAATGAAACAGAGCTACCAAGATATTACTATGACTTTATGCACTGAATATGCAAAATTGCGGTGTTCATATGATCAAACAGTTTGCTGGGTGTTAAGAAATAGCTTCATTCTGACTGCATACAAGAGCATTTTGATAGGACTGTGCTGTCAGGGAATTTATTACTTCAAAAATATTCAGGTATGGAAGGTTTGGTGCGTGTAAATAAGGATAAAGACATGTCAATGCATACATGTAACTTTTATTGCTACATGCTAATCCAATAAGATAAATCATGCTTTTACCTGTATTACCAATTACTTTCTGTGCACACAACACTGAGAAAAAAAATATGGAAAACACTTCATGTCACTCCAATTCTATCTCTGTCTACTCCAGATCTTGTGCAGTCAAAGTATTATGTTTTAAGGAAAAATTTAATTATTTTTCAGTATGAAAGGCAGAAGCAAATGGAATTTTAAAGCCCTTTTTGCTGCAATAATAGCTCTAATTATTTGTCCCCATTAAAATTTATTACTGACAAACTTAAGACCAGTTTTTATAAGCTATTCATATTATATCATCTGTCCTTTCCAATACTCACAAAGAATTGTCACAAGCTCAACTTCTGGGTACATGACAGAGGCAGAGTAATATTACCATTAATTACTGTAATTAATGCAAATTATGCAAAACCAGTAAAACTCCATTACCAAAGAAATAATAACCTTTAAACTGAAACTACAACAGCAAATGCAGAAGTTCAGCTCATTATGACTTAATTGTAAAAGAAAGAATGCTGAGCAGCGTTTAGATTTTGGTTGTACATGCTAAGGCAGCTAATAATAAGCAGCATAGATCTATAGATTGCTAATACAGGAACATAATATAGGAAGTGGTATTTTATGAAGCTGCTCATAGACCATTTGTTTTATAGGACTTGATATTATTATTTAAACCAGATATGCTAAAAAGCAGCGTATTTCTCACAGAGGAGAGTAGGCTTAATCCCTATTTGAATGGGAAAACTCTATTCTCCTGTTTTAAGTCAATAGAGTAGGCTATTCTTGCAAAATTACTAGAGTTTCATAAAACCCTAACTTCACACACAACATGCCCAACATGCCAGTAGTGTTGAGGGGTTTTGGTGGGGAAACTTGCTTACAATTCTAATCTAGATTCATTACAGCCTATAGTCTCAGTTAAAGGGTCAGCAGTTCGGTTTTTCAGGACTTGTAACATTTGTTATACAAACACTGTGATGAAGATATAAGAATTGCAATGGCCTACAAAATTATGAACCAAATCACAGAGTTCATGAACCATTTACTTCTTTTACTGAAGTAAAAGAATTCAGGACTTTGTGTCAAAGAATCAGAATTTCACCAGCTGTTGTATTCAGATCCAAGACGAGGAATTTTAGCTTCACATCTTTCTGTTTCAAGGCCACCCCTCCATCTTAGTCCATATTCATCTGAACTTATTATTTGGGTGAATAATAGAGAGTATTGTACTAGGTTATATAATTTAACCAATCACTTTAGGACATTTGAAAAGTCAGCTCTTGAAGACAAACTATATTTTACTTCTGAACTATCAGCTGTGAAATAAAAGCTTAACAGAAAGATATTCTGAATTTCAAGCAGTTCATGGTCTTGAGTGTGCAGGTTTATGCAAATTTTATATATCTAATGGAATTGTGGAAGTTCTCATGCATTTCTTTTATAAATCCTCCAGAGCTCTTCAATTCTTGTTCAGCAATCTGTCTCAAATATTAATTATGTGTGGTTTTAAAAAAGGAAGCAATTCATATGTTTTGCTTTACTTTACTTAGACAGCTTTCTTTGGAATAAATAGCAGGAATGTTTCATACAGAACTTTCTACATTTACATTTTGAAATTAAGACTTGCTCTGGTGTCAGAAATCTTATATGATTATATTGTATCAAATGTGTGAGGTAAATGGCATTTCTTTGGAGAGGGCACCATTTAAATTCCCTTTGCAATTTATTTTCCCATGAAATGTGCAACCTGGTCCAGTGGAAGGTGTCCCTGTCCACGGCAGCAGGGTTGGTATCAGATGATCTTTGACATTCCTTCCAAACCAAACCATTCTATGATCCTTGAACAATACAGGTGCTTTTCCCTGCAATTCAGGAGATAGTGGCTTATATCAGTTGAAAATACAATTTTCTGTTTAACTGAGAGCAAACGCTGTTGTCTTCAAGGATGTGTTAAATGGTGATCATATACTGTAAAATACCAGATAGCCTGAAAACCTGAGAGCTGTGAATATTACAAAATTCTGTGGAGAATCAGCAGAGGCCAGGTAGGAGAATGCTGCTGGTAAAATGCAGCACTTACAACCCTTACAGTATAACCCTCTTGTAGTATCTTTTGGTATAATTCTTATTACAGCTTTTCTTACCCTGCTGAGCTCTAAAACTCCCCTTGATAACACTTTTAGGGCCCTGTTACTCTCTAGTGAGTATAAATACTTAGGTAACGTATATTTTAAAATAAATTATGGTACATGTAGTTATATACATAAATAGGAATTACAGGTGAAAAAAATATTCCTTATTAGATATGTGCCTATTGAGGATTGAGTTCCCTACCAGATCTAAGTAATACAGGGATGATATTGACTGTAGACCAAACTTGGAGGTATGGTTTGTCAGTTGCTGCCTGGAAGAAAAATCCATGAACACTACAATTTATTTTTATATTTTAACAAAATACACAGGAAAAATTAAAGGTTTGATTCTGTGCCTTCTCTGAAGGTTGGATTGCCCCTTCTTGGCCATTTTCCCCTTCTGCTGAGTTCAAAACACCTTATACCAAGCTCTGTAGGTACAGTTCCTTGACACTTGGAAATCAGTTGGAGCATTCATTTTCCTAAATCCAAGAGTGCCCATAAAGTGTTCATAAGATCATTGCCCAAGCCTTCTATTGAATATTTCCTGTCATATTATTTTATTCTAGCTGACTCTAAGTGTGATCACAGTGCTGAATTTCTTTTGTTGAACAGGAGCTCAAGAATGTTCATAATATGAACATTTTTTGTAAGGAACCTGTTCAAAAGATTTTTTTAAGACTATTTCTTGGTTATTTTATTTGGTTGGTTGGTTTTTCTTTTTTTCCCCTGATAAGAGGAGTTTAAAGGCATGAGAAGAAAACTCACAATTGACTCATTTGAGAAAATGAGGCAAAAAGGCACCCTTGGCACACTGGGCCCAGACATTGCCAGTGTAGTAAGCAAAAGTGAAACCAGAGTAAATGCCAAACGAACAGGTAGAATAAAGCTAAAATAAAATATTTGTTGGTCTGTAATGATGGTATTACTCCTTGCACTTAACCTGCAAAATTGCTTCCATTTATCCTTACTCTTACTCTGAATCCTTGCAGGATTCAATTTCCTTTTTTTTAATGTTACTGCATGTTTGAGTTTTGCCTTCCTAGAAATGTAAACAAGTTTCTTGTTTCAAGTTTCTGTAACTTGAGCTGTAATTGCAGAAGGCAAGTGGGGCGAGCAGTCACCCTCATGCCAACATTCCTTGAGCCAGCAGGAAAGGCAACTTCCTACACCCTATACAAACTATACCCAGCACCCCAAGGCACCAGCCTGAAGCTGTAACAGCTTTTCTACTGCTTTTCACCCAGCTGCCTACCTGCACTTGGATATATTCATGCCAATGAGTATATTAAACCAGTGACACTGCACTCCCATCCCTTCACTGAGCTTCCAGGCCATGGAAACACCCAGAACGCAGCTCACCCACCCTTGTGTGCTCCCAGGTGACAATAGTAATGACTTAAACTCCCAAAATCACAAGATTGTTTTAGAAATCACTCATATATGCATACTTTCTGAAATGATAGAGTATAGAATGTTATAGGATGGCTTTAAAAATGCATTGTTAAGAGTACTTGTATACAAATATTACTCCTCTTTTATTCCCTTATGACAACACACAGTGTTAGCAGCTCTTGGACCCTGTGTGACTGTTATGGCAGGAAATTGCTTTTGGAATAGGAAAGTCAGGCAGGAGAACTCTGTCCATGAAGAGAGCTCTGGCCCTGTGCCATGGTGGTTCTGTCCCCTGGCAGGGGCAATGCCCACCTGCAGCTGCTCTGCTTTGCACAGCTGGCCCTGGAGCTGTCACCCAGGCTGTCAGGGGGTGACAGCCAGGGCAGCACTTACAACCCTTACAGTATAACCCTCTTGTAGTATCTTTTGGTATAATTCTTATTACAGCTTTTCTTACTCTGCTGAGAGCTCTAAAACTCCACTTGATAACATTTTTAGGGCACTGTTACAAATCCAGACCGAGTAAATAAGAAATAAATAACTGAAAGGAAAGGCCACCCAACATCAGTTTCCTCCTGATGCAGAGCTCCACTCCTGAGGTAATGTTCATATCACACAGAAGCACTGCTTTCCTTGAAAAAACGGGAATTTTAGCAGCAGTAACACGACTGCATAAGCTCAAAGACTGCACTGCCTCCCACTCCAAGATGGTACTTGCATGCTCAGAGCCACCACCCAGCAAAACAACATTCAGATGGTTTAGATGAACAGGCTCTTCAGTGTTTTCAAAATGACTGAGTTATTCTGCAATAAAGATTGATCATAAAAGAAGTGCTTTCATATCTGGAGGAAAATATGTATTTCATTTTCAGTTTCAACAGTCCCTATTTTATCATTTCAGACAATTAAACAAAGTAATTTTCATCATAACCATAGAATTTCAGTCTCATCTGTTCTGTGCCTTAAATGAAAATCAAACTCAATTTTTGCACACGTTTTTTATCTGTTAATAAAGTCCTACCTTGTTTTTCTTCTCTGATTCTGAAGAAAATATGATCTTAACAAAAATCCAAATTGAAGAAAAACCAACCAACAAAACAAAACAAAACAAAAAACCCACAACTCCCCCTCAACACTCAAATCCACAAAAAAACCAAAAATTTCCCCAATTTTATTCAGCATTTTGAGATTTGATTATCCATTACTCCTCACTGCTTTTGGAAAGTTATTTGTTCCTTCTTTCTCCTTCTCTGGGAAAAGAAAAAAGCTTTTCAAGTATAACTAAATTTTCCATTCTGCCTCTATAAAAAACACAGGAAGGAAACTAATATTTCTGCGGCTTTTTTAGGAGACAAAAAAAAAAGATAACAAACTTCTTTTTTTTTTGTTTTGAGGACTGCAGAAAAGTCAAAGGTAAAATTGTACTTTAGCTAAAAGCACTGGAAACTCTGCTATTCACTTCAGAAGCCAAGATTCACCTAAAATGTTTCAAAACTCACTTTTTCCTACCATGATGGATAGTTTACAAATTGCTTTCCCCGTGCACTGTTCATGAAATTTAAACATTTGGCATTATCTTTGATGTCAGGAGAGCCAGACAACAAAGTCCTCAGAGCCCTTATTGCAGAGCGACCTGGTCGCTGAGTCATAGACAAAAATGTTGCTCTCCAGAAGTTACAATCTCTAAAAGATGTATTCCCAGTTCTGCAAATCCAAGCTGATCCCTGAACAATTTTATGCATGCCCATTTTTGTTACTAGTTCCTACACTATTTCTTGTATTTCTTCTTTCCTTATCTACTCTTTTCCCCAGTTCTATCATCATTGCTTTAGGCTGTGGTAAACTTTACTGTGCTAGTTTCTTAGAATGTTAGAAGTCACAGGAAAATTTCTTTTTTATATGTCTGAGCTTGTTAAGAAGACTCAGTTTGGCAAAAGTTGTTTGCCTCGCTCATGATAAGAGTACTTGAATTGATCTGAATTCTTTGGAGCATTGAGAAAAATTAGAGGAATGGTATCCTTTGCGATTTTTCCCTCCCCTTCCAACTTTCACTTTATCCAATTGTATGAAAAAATACAGCAACATGCTGGTTATATTTCGGAAGTCCTGTGGAAAATATTGTATTATTTCTGCCAACCAAATTTGTTTCCCAAGTAACAAAGGTGTGTTCTACCCTGTCATCTCTGTGGTTCTCCATCTGGTGAATTATACCTCTAACCTGAAAATACCCAACTGCCTTGATTCACCCTGGGCACACCCCAAGGCTGAAGATGCTCATGTCCACAGAGCTCCACGAACAGATTTTGCAGAATACAAAACTGAGAAACTGAGTTTGTAATAATTTGGTGTGAGTACACACTGATCTAGCTAATATAGCAAAAACATAGCTCAGTTTGGAGAGGCAAGCAAAACAAAAAGCTAAATATCAATACTCTTCTGTTCCAGGGAAAGGAGCTTGGCTTTAGGGTTAGCACAATTAGGAAAAATTTGTTGCTTTGCAAGTTTTATATCCTGGGAACACTCAGCTGTAAATGCGATAAAGTTTTCTCATTTTTCACCCACTGTGGATCTCTCTCTGCACATGTCATGTAAGACTGTATCATTAGTATTACTAGTAGGCCCTGAAAATGCACCAATAAATGGAGATGTACCTTTTAGACAAATATGTGGTAGTGGGAAGAAGTGCATAACTATTAATATATTGGATATGGATCTTCTGTTAGTTAAAAGCAGTTGCAGATTTCCGATGCATAAAATAGCTGAGCTGAACCTCACCAATTTTGTATCTTCCTTGCTGTTGATACAGAAATAGGCAAGAAGCTACAAAGCAGGGTATTTAAACCAAAGATTAAAACAATGGTCTGAGAGCTCATCTGGCAGAAATTGCTGTCCGCCTCCCTTCTTAAAACAAAAATGTTTATTAATAAAGTCACTATCGGCTTCACAGAATCTCCAGCCTAGGACAACACCACACTCAGGTTGTCATAGAAACAAGAAGAGGTTCAGGATCATTTGACATTTTATGAAGACAATTTAAAGCTATTTTATACTGAGAAAAAATGAAAACTCAAAGCTACTTTTCCAATTTTCCAATTAAAGGAGTTGATGCCAGAAACTCAAGCATCTCCTGTCTCTGAGAGCACAGTGATAACCAAAGGATGAGCAGGATCATTAGCACAGAATGCTGTTCTTGACTCTGATTTAAATTCACCTGTATAATATACAGAACACAATAAAAAATGCCTGATTATATACAAAATTGATTAGAAGTGTTCTCTTGATCTGCAATAAAATTCAGCATTAAGAAACATGCAAAGAACCAAAATTGCTGGTAGAGGGCAAGTAAAATATTTATAGGTATAAGAATAAAATACTGTACACACATTTATTTATATATTTATAAATTTATACATTACCTTGATTTTAATATGAAAGACTTGGTACACTGTAAAAAGATGTATCTATTAAATTATTTTATCAGTAGATGACTGTTAAATTGGAAGACTACATGCAAAGTATTTCATTAACTCAGGAAAAACTCAGAAATTAAAATGAAAAAATATTCAAGTGTACTCAAGTATCTGCTGTTAAGAATAGAACAATTGTTGATGTAATGATATAACACTAATGATTTAACACAGGGTAGTAGACTACTATTTCATGGATGATTGCTAATCACAAGTGCAACTTCTAAACAATGATATTTTATCTAATTGCTTGAGAGAAAACAAAAGGTGCACACAACATTCAGGTGACTGTGTGGTGAAGAACAGAAACAAAATGAAATAAGAAATATTTACATCACCTCGTATTTCTAAGTACACCTCAGCAAAGAATTATAAAAGACACTTTATTGTGAAGGAGCCCATACCTACGCATGTAAGGGTCTGCAGAAAAGTGAGACACAAAAGGGAGCAGAAGACACACTCTGAGCACTTCACTCTTAGTAAGGAAGCAATATTTATATTTATATAAATATTTATAAACTGACATTAGAATAACACTGTTGAATTTTTTTGGCACAAATAAGTAGAAAAATTATTCATGAAGATAAAAAGACTGACACAGATTTCTAACCTCAGAGAGAGGTTGAATCCTAGGTAATTTTAAATCTGATCTTTGAACAAAAAAGTTTAGTCATATTAGAGAGAATCTTTCTCATCTTGTTATGAATAAAATTACCTACAGTATTAAAAGTCTTAATACTGTAACAGGCATTTTTCATAATCCATCTCAATGGATGCTCATGAGAGCAGAAGAAATGAAATACCACAGAAAGAGAGAGGCAATCTCAGACCCAAATGAAGTATTTTATTTTTTCTAGTAAGAAGAAAAGCTCTTTTCTATTAATGCATAAATAGCTGCAGCATCAGTGACAACCTAAAATAATAGTAAATAAATAGCAGAAGTGTAAATCTGGAAAAAACCCAAGAGATATTCAAGCTAGAAAGTTGATTAAAGGATGTAAAAGTGGCTTTATGTTGCTTTAAATATTAAAAGTTTCAAAAGCAGACAGATTAATAATGCTTAAAAAGGCATTCTTTCTTGTTCCTTTTCATAGCATCTACACAGTCAGAGCAGATCAGAATAACGCCATGCAATATTTACAGCATTACTTTACAATGTACTTTTTCTTAAATGGCACACTATCCACCCTGTTGTTTACAAAATGAGAAATGCCTCTATTACATTCTGCAAACTATTCTTTGTGTGTGCAGTATAAAGGACAGAAATTGTCCCCAGAGCATTTTTAGATTCTCAGGAAATCATTTAAACTCTTTATATTGTATTAGGGGCTATATCTGCAACATCATCTCTTATTAATTTTAAAATTAACTTGTTTAGTAAATTCATATTTACTGCAGGAAAATCATGTCATCTGTGTGGAAGAATGAGCTTATTCTCAAATCCTTTTATAGTTGCTATCTCTGCTGAAATTTGAAAAGGCAAGATAATTTCAGGACTGAGACTAGAATGTATCAATTTTTCTACTGCTTTGTCCTTTGATACCTCTCTCTTCTCTGCTGTAAATACACAGTCACATCCTGGTAATTTTCAAGGTAGAACTGAAGCCTGTAATTTATTTTATTGAATAAACCAAATCTATACAGATACAGGGATACAAGGAGCTCAAACAGGAGCTACAGTGGTGGAGGAGTTCAACCCGAGGAACTCTGTCAGCTCTGCACATTCAGGTATCCAAACCAGGCTTTTCTAGCAACCTTTTCTGCAGCTTTTCATACATCTGACTACAATTCCCTCGAGTTTCCTCCTTTTCCTTATTTTGTTACATTCCCATTTGTCAGATGTAAAGCTTTACTGGAGCTTTCCAATCCCTTCTAATTACACTGGTACTACTTGCCCTGTTCTGCTCTGGAGGATGGAATCTGCATGGGATCTCTTTGTGTCTTTCATGTGATCTCCTTCACTGATGTGTTGCAGTGTAATTATAACCCCACTCTGAAGCTGCAAAATGAAATCTGATGAAATTGAAAGGTTGGACTCCTCTTTGCCTCACATGTTTTTCAGAAGGTTTCTTTTCTCCTGTAAAGTTTGCTTCAGCATTCCAAGGACTCTCTAGCGCACTCTGAATTCCCTGCTTGTGTTCTTGACATCAAAATGAGAAGGAATGAAATCCTTAAGATTTATGGAGCAGGTTTACTGTAGATGTTGAAAATGACAACACTGGAGCTTCTCTGTAACTCTGTGCTCCCAGAGCTTTGTTGAGCTGAGGTGGAAACTGTGGAGTTTGGTTGTTGTGGGCTGTGCTCTCAAATGATGTGTCCAGATCAATCTTACCTGGCAATTGTAGGTAAGAAATTTCATGAGATTTTTTCTCATTTGACTTTTTTTTTCTTTTCTCACACTTGGCTTTCTGTGGCACTGTCCCTTGCAGCCGTGTGCACTGAGGAGCTTTTTAGAAAGCAAACTGGCTGCCATAAGCAAGACTGGTGTTATCAAGTCTTGCTCAATGTCCATCAATTCCTCAATATGAGGCATTTTTTCATACAAACAAGAAAAGATTACCCTAAAGATTATACTTGGGAACAAAGCTTGTGATTTTGTTCCAATCTCCTTTCCCAATCTTTATTTCAAAGGTCAACTTTGTAATGATTCCTTTGTTTTTTTATTTTTCCATTAGACTGATTTTACTTCTCATAGAAATGCAAGAATATGGAATTGTTTCACTACCCTGAGTTCACATGTCAAATGACATCCTTATCACAGTCACAGAGAAATTCTAGATTGTACCCAAGAGCCATTTCTGTTGGTACTAATTTGATCACAAATTAAAGGTCTCGAAGAGTAGCAAAGGAACACTAATATGGTTAAACAAGTCTTTGCTATTACAGTTTTTATTGCTTGGGTTTGACATGCCTGCAGCTACAGCTTGCCAGGTAGTTTGTGGAGATATTTATTTCATGAGTATGAATGATAATAAACGCTGAGATGGGAGTGGAAAATCCCTGCTTTTACCTTTAGTATTCAGAATATGTGAAGCATTTCCACATCTAAGAGAACTTCAAAAGCTACACAAACCTCTGTAGATGACAATCCAAGAAAAGGGCAGCATATTATATTATATAATATTTGATTTCAGAGAGGGAGGATCATTTTCAATCTTTCAAGTGCCTGATAGGAAAGCTATAGAAAATAATATAAGGTGTGGGGAGAAAAACAAAAGAAACAGCAATAAAAGAATAGGGCAGAAAGACAGGTTCTTCACAAACTTCACACTTTGCATAACACACAGACCTAAACCTCTGAAATTCCAGCTGTCCTACAGGACAGATTATTAAAGTATCAGCAGTTGTTTTCCTTTTTACTGTACCTCATTATACCTCACCAAAGAGTCATAGCTGCGAACAAGCATAGAGAAAAATCTTTGTACTCCCTGTTACCATATTGCTTGCCAGCTCTTCAAAGCAAGAGCTGAGGAAATAAGGAGTTCCATTTTTACCCTAATAAGTATGCTCACCTTCCTCTGGTTTCAAGATACTTATTGAAATGAATCAGGCACCTAAGAGAATACTTTTTCTTTCAAGAAAAGTTAAGGATCCCAAGATGTTTTTCCCCCTAAATGACCTTTGTGATACTATTAAAAAAACTTTAGTAACTCAAGGTGCCCAAATATAAACAAAATCCTTTTTTTTTTCATTTTTTATGTTTGTCCTACACACTTCAATTAAATTTTATTATACCTCTTCTACAGTTGAAGATCTTTAGTTACAAATCACATGCTGTGAAATCTGGGGGGGTGGCATATGAGAGGAATAAAACATCTTAGGAGAGCATGGGAGAGCAGAACAGAAGTCTTTAGGGTGTCATTCTGATTTCAGCCTTTTACAGATAGCTGCACTTGGTAACTGAGAATAGACTCAGTAAAGAACAGAGTGCTGCTTGGTGCTTTTGTCATTGTTCTGTCACATTGACACCACTTTCGCAGAATGTACCTGTGTAAGGTTTAAGAAAAGCCAGTAAAATGCCATTATACTATCCATATCATGGATCACTATTTCATACAGTGTGCATTAAATAAAAGCTGAAGAACTCAGAAAGAAATGCTTCTAGATTGGGCCAGAAACTAATTTAAAATCACATCACTCTCAAAGATGAGACCCAGGCAAAACAAAACAAGAATGCGACATCCTGGAAAAAAATAAGGAAGCAACTCACGAAGCTCTATGAATGCTCAAATTAATTCACTCAGGAATAAATTGGAGTACAAGATCAGTACCTGCAGAAACACGTGGCCAGATGTACTAAAGATCTTGCTGGAAAGACTAAGGAATTTCTGCCAACATCAGAAAAATTTAAAAAAAAAATTAAAAAAACCAATCTGCATACTGCTCTTGGATCAGATTGTATATATGGCAGTCATACCTTTCACAGTGGCTGTTACATCATAGACTGGCATCAAACAGCCAAACACTGAAAATTTAATATATACTTAACTCAAGGAAGAGTAGAGTACTCCAAAAAAATCCTGGAAAGAGACTTTCAAAACCATTAACACCGAAAATTTTTAAAATATGCTGTAAATGGTTTTCCTTCTCTAAAGAGTTTTTCACTCCTGCTTACAAGATCTGGTTACCTTTGGAATGACCCCATGGCCTGCTCCATGTCCCATGTGCACAGGATAATTTCTTGGCTCACATTTTGCAATCAGGAGCCATGCCATCCTGACAGTTTGTTGGTGTCTGTTCTTTACAAAGTGGCTCTCTATTTACACCACTGACTGCTTTTCTCAGCCTTCCCCTTTCCCTTCTTCCAGTCTCTTGGCTCTTCTGAAGAGTCTGTGAAGTGATGGAAGTCCTGCAACATCTAAACTGCCCTATTCTTTCTTGTGAACTCCCTCACAGATTTTCTGCTTCCAGAGGAGCTCACAAAGTCTCAGTCATTGCTTTTCAAATAAAGCTATTTTTCCTGTGACAGATTTCTCAAGGGTCTCAGACTACCTGCTTGCCAAGTGAACAGGATCTGATCTGGATCTCGGCCCTTATGCTGTTTGATTTTATTCAAATATATGATGCAAAGCCATCCAGAGAGGAACATTCCATCTGAGAGTCTGGGAAGGAGAGACAGTTATGTTAAAGCACATACTGACGCAGAAGTGCAGAACTGGTACTGCAACATCCAGAAACCCTCAAAACTCACAAATGGACCTGTTAATTTTCCTTTCAGCCTGGCTGAGGTATTGTTTTCAGCTGCTTTTCCACCTTTATAGTCAGAACTAGAATAGATCTTTGCTGCTCTGCTGAGAGTGACAGTTGTTATTAGCTGCTGTATCCTACACGATGCAGTTTGTAGGAACAAACAGCCCCTGATGAGTTGTCTCTGCACCTACTGCAGACTGAGATAATAGAAGGGTTCTTTGGCTGCAGCAATTTCTAATATGCATGCCAATGCCTTAATCCTAATTATTAACTATAATCTTCCAGGAGAGAACAGAGACTCTATCTTCCATCAATATGTCTAGACATGAAGATATTTGGGTGTCTAATTTTAATTGTGATGGATAAGAGGGCTAAATAATTTAATGAGTTTGAAATCTCAGTCTAGGCATATCCCAAATCAGTCTGCAGTGAGCTTCAACTTGGGTTTTGCAACACCTTTTGGAAGAGAAAAGGAAAAACTATGCTTGAAATAAGGTTTGATTTCTTAGAGTTCTGAAAGCTTTCATTTTAATGATGTTTAAGAGGAAAACAGCACGGGAGGCAGTGAAGAATGTTATATGCAACATTGGAATACAGAGGAATTTGGCTTGACAGACTGTTATTAGAACTGGTGTCCAGGCAGCATATTGGGGTTAGTGATCCTATTTACAAAAGGTACCGTGGGATCACAGCTGATGCAGACCTCTGGAATTGATATAGACTAGCTGATCCAAAAGGCAGCATAAACAGAGGCTCGGAGCTCCCTGAAGTCATGCTGAGACAGTAGATGAATTCCTCAGGGGGCAATCATTTGCAATTCCTACAACATTTTTCATCCAAATATTGATGCATCCTAAGCTCGGTTAGTCGGGGTGCATTTCCTCTCCCATGGAATGATGGAGCACGGCTCAGGATGCTCTGGGTAGCTCAGCAGTACAGGAGCTGCACAAGTGCAGGTAGATGGATACAGATATACATGTCAAAGATGGCAGCTGCAGTACACACCGGTGTTCTGCTGTGCTAAGGAGCCCTTCTAAGAAATGAAATATATTTTATTAGCTATGACTTGCTGCCCCGTAAGGATAAAGCAATAGGAATGCAGTCCCTTGATTTTTCTTGATCTGTCTTATGCCTGTAACTTCCAACAGTGATAACATCCTGCTTGCACACACATACAGTGACCAGAATATCATTCTTTATTTGCAATGCTGTTCACCATGTAATCAAAAAATCCTTGTTGGGACAGTAGGCCAACTTCTAAGTCAGCCAGTTTCTGTAGATAATGCTCACTATTGTGCTCAACCCCTCTTAATCCTGCTGCCTGGATAATCAGGTGCCAACTGTGTTGTCCAGGTTTAACACACAGCTAAGGCATCCTGCCTAATGTGTCAGACCTGCAACCTGACGTTCTAGGGAAAAGAGTCTGCCTGATCAGCTGGGGAGAATGATATTCTCCACTGAAAACACATCATTTTGCCTAATTTGTCTTACATGTGCAGGATGAAAACTCAGGCATGTGAATGCCAATCTCATGCCCCACACTGAATACCTATATACAAGACACATAAATAAAAGTTAAACAATAAAAATAAAAATAATAAAAGTTAGTTTTCTAACATAAAATAGGCAACTTTTGAATTTTAAGAGTAGTATTCTATGTTGGATTCCTACAAAATTATTCATTCCCAAGTAGCAATTTACTGATCCATAAGGACAAGAGAGATGAGGTTATCTACTTTTCATTTATTTCCTCATTTCAGGACAAGTGACAAATTCTATAAGGAATAAAGTGTCCATACAGATTACCGTGGAGTTAAGACTCCTTTTAAAAGTTCCACAAGCTAATTGGACTTCTTAAGAAGTAGTTTTCAATCAATTCAATCTTTCACAAAATTCTAAGGATATTGTTGTATAAGAATAGCAAATCTGAGTATTTGTTCCCCAGCTTGTTGCCAGTATCAATTAACTTTGAGTTCATGACATAACTTGATAATCTTTCTCTGTTTTTGAGAACTGTGCATGTTTTCTGATATCAGTTATAAATTGAAGAAACAATAAATTCCATGTCCCATGATGTATATCAAATACAAATGGGTATAGATAAGAAAAAAATCACTGACTTATAAAAAGCAAAACACACATTGAAGAACAAATGTGTTGGAAGGAACACATTAAAAAAAATTAAAAAGGAAAACATTCAGGAAATTTTTAATGTCTAGTAACAGGGAAAGAAAAATTCAAAGTGATCTTAAAATGACATGGTTAGTACTTTCTATTCTGCTAAACTCCCCCAGATTTTAGCATGCTCCACAAAGTCAAAAATTACTGTAGGACTCTTTTGGGGGAACCTTTTACCTCTGCATTCAATAATGAAATTATTTATCAGATTTCCCTTTCCGTGTGCCCTTTACTTTTTTCTTATATAAAGCCCACGACAGTTTTGATTTAAGATTTGATTTAAAATTAACAAGCCTTGTGGAGGGATTTTTTTGTTTTAAAAAGTACTTATTTCCCATTATAGAAGCAATAATGAATAATTTTTCATGTCATGTCATTGATTTCTCCAGAATTTAGTCAGAATGCTGCCATAGGAATTTCCATACCAACAGCTGTATTGATTCCCTACTTGGCCAGCACTTGCTGATTAACAACTCTTTATGTTGCCACACCTCCAGCTGTACTTTTGAATCTGCCACAAACTCCTCAAATGAAATGAAAACTCCTAAAAATTTCAATCTGCTGCCTTTCATCATGTTTCTCTGTTTTAAATAGATGAAGGAACAACCCCTCTTCTTTAATAGGGGACATAATGCTTTTTTTCTCCAAAAGATATGGAATGTACTCCCCCTTGTCCTTAGGAAATGGAAAAAAGGGAATGTTTTTCACAAACTAATGTATAAACCGTGAAAAAGCTTTCTCCTTTCATTTAATTGTTAATTTGGGTTTTTCTCATATATTTTACCTTTATGAATTATGCAAGGGGTTTTCCCCCTTTTTACAACTGTTAAAGAGCCTTCTTAATTAATGATGAATAGTTTATTTATTCTTTTGTCATCTTTTCATTAAAAAGAAGCCTGTCTGCTAAACTCTAAGTGATGAGAAAAATGTTTCCAGCTATGCATCTTTTGTGGTTTGCAGAAAAAATGGCAAACTCCTCTTTTCCCAGAGAGCTTAGATGGCCTTTTGAAATATTGATCCTGTATATAATAATATGTGACTACATTTCACATTTTGCCATTCTTAGCCCCAGGTATTTGATAGCTGGTTTAAGGGGAGTAAAAGCTGTTTCAAATTCCCAAGCCACGGAGCAGCTGTTAGAAGATTATTTTTTCCCAGCTAAACCTACACCGAAGTAGAAATAATTCCATCCAGATTCTGTGCACTACATAACACATTTGCACATTTAATTTATAAGGAAGGTTAATTACATTGCTCTGCTGGCACCACCCGCTTCCGTGCTGCAGCCAGAAAGCATTAATGATTTTAAAGAATTCATCAAGGGAGTGGATTTCTTCCTCTAGGGTTGCTTCTGAGTCTTCTGTGCTCAGCCAAGCAATAAGAGATGCACATGTATCTGCTGTGATTATATTCAGAATCCCAAGAAGTTTGAACCTTAAGGAATGTCAAACAAAGCTCAATAATAAATGAATTTTTGACTCCAGAATCAAAACAACACGGGGAACATAATTTCTCTTTAAGCCTTAACTTATACATATTTCAGGAAAACGTAACTATGAATGCTGTATCTTTGACCATTTATAGATAATAAGTTCATGCATTATCCAGGTAAATTACTTCCTAATGATTACAGTTTCAAAGGGTAAGATAGGTAATTTTTAGCCCATAATGTTGATGGAGAAGAAGTGATACCAGGAGATTCACTGCATGTAAAACACAGTACATTGATAAAGCATGTCTGGCTTAACTGGATTGCTCCTGCCTGCACATTCTGATCATTGCTGTGTTCTGTGATCCTGATATCGATGAGATACAGAATAACAATTCCAGCTGGCATTGGTGGCACTGCTGAGTCACCAGGCAGTGATTGGCTCAGATCTCTTAAACACAGGGCAAGAGGCAGCCAGTAGCTTTTGTCCTTCCTGGAATGTGAAGACAGGATTGTCCCCAGCACCCCCATTGCCTTCCTGCAGGGAAGGCAGAAATGACAGGACCTGTCACACGCAGCAAGGTGGCACAGCTGTGGGGTGAGCCGTGCTTGGTGACACTGTTGTCACCTTCTCACACACCTGCATCACACCTTGGAGAGGGCCTCGTGCTCAAAGGCTTCTCCTGAATCAGATGAGTGACTACAAAAGAGCAATTTTAATACATAAGACCTTCAACAGTGATTTTCTTCCAAATTACTGTGAGAAAGAAAAGATTCACTCTATTCCAAAGCATTTTGTCTTATCTGCAGTTACACAGAAAATCAAGGGATCTAAACCCTCTGATTTTTTTCATGCCCTATGCCTAAGAGCAGTGAGTATAAGGAGGAGTGCAGTTTCAACAAAGGCCTCAAATCTGCCAAATAACCCACATTTCGTGGGAAAACCTGTTTAATATCTTGCTCAGATTTGAGAGACACAAGTAGCCTGTCTGACTGGGGTCTTTTCAAGACCCAGACTTTACTGAGATTCCAGAATGATGAGGACTAACTCCAAATATTATGGATAATACACCTGGCATTTACAGTGCTTTTGATACAGACACCTAAAACACCTAGCTACTGTAATTAAGCAAGCCTGTTCAAGAAAATTTCCATTTATGGAACACTCAATAAGCTGGGTTTTTAAAATAAGTGCATGGAAAAACCTTCATTGATTCAGCTCTTTCCAACTGAAGCCATTATTTACTGAGATGGCGCTATTTATTAATGAGTAATCAACTGTATGGCTGATTAATGCCAATAGCACACTGTGCTTTAGGTATGGGGCAGCAGAGGAGAGGAGAAAACTCCAGTGCCTGATCAAATTGGATGAGCTTTACACTGCATTCTGTCATGCAATTATTTATTTGAAATTGAAAAATGGTGTCTGATACAGAAAAGAATAAACAGTTCAGGCAAATGTTTTAAACAGCCTCCAACAAGCAAAAGTCCACATGAATCAAACCAGAAAAGTACTGTTGTTATCATGCTTTTCATCCATGCATATGAATAAATTCATTCAAAGTAATGGTAAATGAACCCACAGGAATATATGAGCTGATCTTTGAAAAAGGTACTGGCCAAGAAAAAAAAAGGACATTTTTTTCCTATATACAATGTGCTGATTGGTTTACTATGATTTTTATTTTAATGCTTTTTTCTTTCCACTAGGAGGCACATACTACTCACTGAAAAAAAAAAAATTAAAATTGTGTGGTATGTTCAAAATCACTTTCATTAAGGAAAAATGGCTAGTGACTCAAGATGGAAGCATGTAACACTTTAAAGAGAAATGTCATTATGTGAAACATCCCCTTCCTGTCATGTCACAGCCTCTCTCTTAAATCCAGTCCCCTCAAAGCCCCAAAAAATGTCCTACAGGTATCAGAAACAGGTTTTTAAATACTCCTTGAGACAACACTCATAGCACCCTTTGCTAACTTCCTTCTGAAACATATGTGAACAAGCACAAGCAATAGAAAAGCAGAGGCAAACGTTTAACACACTTCTCATCATGAAAGGAAATGGGTATTTTTCTCAAAGATTTTCCTGGCACTGATACCTAACCAGGTATTGAAAGGTTATTTCTAATGCACAAGATATACAATTGCCAAAATGCTGATACTACTTTTTGTTCCACAGGCCTTCCCTGCACTGTCACCAGGGCTGTAATGAAGGCTAACAACAATAATAGTAATTACTTTAACTATAGGCTACTTTGCAAATTAAAATGCTCCCTAATTTGCATTTTCTGATTCAAGCCAAAACAGCAAAGAAATCATAATGCCAGTGCTAGGCCCTAGTTTACTGCAGATTTCTTTGTCAAAAAATCCCAAACCTAATAAAAATCCATTAATTACTATTTTCTTATACCTTATTCTCCTTCAATATTAGTCTAGTATGGGCAGCATTACAATTTAAAAGAAAAATGTAGAGGAGGAATGTCAAGTACATGAAGAAAATTTATCTAGGTCAGTACAGGGGAGTGTGAGTAGATTATGTATATTTCTAATCTTAAAATCTATTAACCATAACTACTCCTATAAGGTAGACTTGTAACTTTTTCTAAAAAAAAGCCAAGTATTCACTCTTATGGCCCTGTGTTGACACATTTTATCATGAGTTATTTGCACTGTACACAGTAAGATTTCTTCATTTTATACTTATATGGCCTATCTTCATTACCTCTAAAACACAGCATTTTTTAGAAGCATAAAGAATTCTTCAGGGTGCTCGTAAATTAAAGTTTCAATCAAAACAATATTGGTTTGAATGCAAGTAGGATTCTAAGGTAATTCTCAAAATTGATTTTTACTGTAGACTCTAAATTATTTTAAATCCTGATGTCTGGGGAAATTAAGATTACCTTGACACATAGATTTCTGTGCCACCAGAAGTTTGAATATTTATACTGCTATTAGTTTGGAAATACACTGGGTCCCCTTCCTAATTAAATGGTCATTTTGACCATTTCAGTTATTCTGAGAGGGTTCATAGCATCTCTGAGCAGCTTTGCCAGCAGAAACAGCCTCTTCCACTGTTAGAGGTTTGATTCTGAACGAAGATTTGAAAAGCAATAAATAAATGAAATGAAATAAATGAATCATTTCTGATATCTCAACCTGCAGAAACTTTTGATGTAAATATAAGTGGATACCTTTTGGAATAAAATGAATTGTACTGAAATGTGTGAAAAGACTGTCTGAAAATGACATTCACAACGAGCTCTTACTAAAATATGCTGAATCACCTAATGAATAGAATTTTCCCTGCCACTACACACTTGCACACTTTTAACACCTAAAATATAAAGATATGTTTCATAGCAAAAACTTATGCCCAGTTCTCTGGACAGGCACCAAATAGTCAAATGAGAAAGATGTGAAAGATTCTAGAAGTCCTACTGTAATTATTCTTTTCTTAGGAAGAGTTCAGAATTTCTTAATTTTCAATCTGTGTTTACCTTGTTTCTTTAATGTCACGTTGGGTTGATATTAAACAAATGTAAAGTACCATTTACAAGAAGTTGCTCCACAGCTTTAGATTTAAGGTGCAGGACAGAGGTGAATCAAGATCAAAGAATGCCACTAGATACAATGAGGGGGTAGCATGCTTTGAAATCAACACCCCATGCCTGGTTTTCCCAGCAATGAAGTACGTGCTGCTTTCTCAGCTCTTTCCCTACACTGGTATGGGTTCTGAAGAGACATTGCTATTGAAGGCACGCAAAAATTTAAAACTGCTCTTTGAGCAGACAGTTTTACCATTTCTATTCACGGAAACCAGATAACATCCAGAAAATTCAACTAATGCTATACTTTTTTACCTAATTAAATTTCTCTAATTGCATTGCAAAGTTTGAACTATGTGCTACTGGAGATGTAAGTACCAGGAAATGTTGGACTTCTCATTAATCTAAACATACATGAGTGATTATGAATCAGAATTCCCTCATTAATTTCAGCAGAAACTCATATTTACTCTCTGGCAAATATTTTACATGTTAAAAGGTATAACTAACTTCCCTTATCTGGGTAAGCATAAGTGGAGCTGCAGATGAGTGCATTTGCAGCACTCTTAGTTACATCTTCGGAGTGCCATGCACGGTTTGTTTGGTTAATTGATTTTATGCATTCTTACTGATTTATGTTTATTTATCAAATTCCCAGAATGCAAATGCTGGCCAGCACTTCCACACATGGTGTTTGGACTTTGCACAGGTTTTCTGATTTGAAGACAAAGTTGAGGATCAGTGATTACACTTCAGAGAAAGAAAATTTATTTCCAGTCACATGTGTTAATCCTTGACCATGCAATGTTCAAAAAGCAAACTCAAATCACCTGTCAGTGACCTGGAAACTCATCATTTGCTTGCTTAAAATAGTTATGCATCCAAACCCTCTGAAATGTTACCACATAAAACTGGGCATAAAAAGTAACAAAACAAGCACTTAGAACAGCTGCTTTTATTTCAGTTGTCTCTTATTCTCCTGTTAGAAGAGCAAAAAGTGACACTTCCTATCGCCTTATTTATTCCTTCACACGCAGAAATGGAAAACCTTAAATTATGTTTGTTGGTGGGTCAGGCTGTCCCACTATTCATAGCGATAGATGGAGAGTCCTCATATAAATTTTTTCTGCTAATTCAGCTGTCAGATCAGCAATTTTGAACAGAGAAACAATATCAAGGAGCTGGAGGACATCAGGATTGTGATCTTGTACATTAATTTGTAAGAGTATTTTGCCTTTCCCTAACCCATTGTGAGCCCATACTTCTGACACTCCACTCTAAGCAAACACATTTGCAAAGGCAGTGGTTTATCTGCTAGAGATGTTCTAGATCCAGCAGGAGAAAAAATTAATTCCACCCTACACAATCATACACCTCCTGATAAGAATGTAGAATGAATAGAAATTTAATTTATTACAGAAGGAACAAGAATAATGAGTATACAGTAACAGACATCCTGCAGGTAGAAAACACACCAGTAACTCTCTGCCACACAATACACACAGATTCAACTAAGAATTATTCTGCAAATATTTTTTTAAATAACAATCCTCTTTCATTTTTAAACAGGAAGGGGTTATTTTTTTCCTATCTTTCTATTATGCTAAATCTTGTATTTATTAAGAAATATTTTATTTCTCCTGTGAGGCTAAACAAAAGTGTCTCGTGCTGAAAAAAAAGCATACTCACCATCTGTTAAGAGGAAAATCCATGACACTGACTGCATATCAGGCATCTGATTTTAATTACATTTCTAGATGAGAGATGCTCTTCTCAGATCACTGTTTTTTCTATTTTACTTTCTGTGTTATTTCCAAAAGGCTCCTAGCAAAAGATGCTTTGCTTGAGCTTCAGATCTGTGTAGCAAAAGAGAGCAGGTAAGGTTTGCCAAGAGGGATTTCAGCACACACCATGCAGAAAGTGCAAGAAAGGTGGGATAATAAAAGAAAGATTATAATTTATTAATTGTAAGAACAATCTGCAAAAGCTTTTCTGGTCTTAAACAGAATTTCTGTTCCCATGTCCCAGTATAGAAGTCCTCAGGTTGGAGCTGAGAAAATGCAATCATCATTATTGTCCAAGTAAAAAAATATTTCAGCACAGGTTACTTTTTTTTCTCCTGCAACTGCAGGGCTGTGATCTATAAACCAACCTCACGAGGAAGTCAGGCAAGATCCCCTAATATCCATGAAGGCTGCTGCTCTAATATGAATGGCCCATTCATAAATTTTCAGGTGAACTTCTCATGGCCACTTTAAATACACCAGGGATTAAGTAAAATAGATCTGTTTTCCTTTTGTTCTGGAAGCAAGAAAAAAAGGCTTTTGGGATTTGGGAGGAAGGAAGGTGAGGAAACCAAGAATCATATGCATTTGTCTTTGTAATTTCACTTCTTGAAGCAGAAGACTGAAAAATAAAAGGGTATTATCTATGGCTAAGCTCCAAAATAAAAGCCAAATTGCATGTGATTTATATAGTGGAAATCCATTCATGGTCCCACGTTGCTGGGATTTCCCCATTCCTGGGAGCAGCACGGGGGCAGCAGGCAGGAGCCTGTGGCTCTTTGGTGCAGCAGAGGCCCTTGTACTTCCCTATGTACAAAATGCAGCCGAATTATTCCACAGTCTGAAGTAGGTTGTGCCAGGCAATGGCATGAAGCATCTCCCACAAAATGCCATACACTTAATATTCCTCAGATTTTGATGTGGGGAATGGGACAGTACAGAGAGACAAAAAAAATCCAATCCTGATGGCAGTCTTGCTTCAAATGCTGATGAGAGCAGGGCATATTTCTCTGTTCTTTTTCATCACTTTGAGCTGACACTGTCACAGGAGCCAAGGAAGAAAGTTTTTAATTTGTGTGTTTTTGCAGTGATGATGGATGGAACAGTGTCATTAGGCTTCTGTTTTGCAGGAATGTAAGAAATCCAAGGTCCTTCTAAGGTCTGCAGGAATAAAATATTCCTATAGTAAAAATTTGAAATTGGATATGGACAAAGAAACATCTTATGAATTGAAATTCCTGGGTAAATATTACCCATCAATCTGACAAATTCTTACCTCTCTAGTTTATTAGCCTGTTTAAAGATGAGTAGTCTATGTAAAACAAGAAAAATGAAAAGAAAAAAAAAAAAAGAGAGAAGGAAACAACAACAACAAAACTTTGGGTTCACAAACTGAGTGTGAAAAAATCCTTTTCAGCATTTTTTGGGGCTAGGAAAATGACATGCCTTCCTGAGAAACAGTCCTGCTCTGGGCAGAGCTCTTTTCCAGAAAGGGGTTTGTATTTGGTCTGCTCTCCTAACAGACATGGCTGAGATCTTTTCAAATGCTTTTTGGTAGAAATATGAGCTACTCTGGAAGTAAAGGGTACCTAAACCCACAAGCACATCTCTAAATAAAAGAAGGCCAGTATACATTTTAAACTCATTAAATGTGTGTGAGATTTTGAGAGCCTTAATATAACTTGTCACAGGAGGAAAACTGCTTATTCTGATGGGGAGCTGGCAAAGGTTAGCACCTATTTTTCAGAGCAGCAGCACCAAGTGCCACCAAGCCTGCAAAAACACAGTGCACATGTGCTAAGGATGCTCCCCAGTGAGGCACTGGAACAAAATAACTTATATTTATATTTATTCTTTATGCTGCATAATTAACTAGCAGAAAGTAAAGTCTTGAGACCTCTCAGAGTAAAACTGCTACTCCTATCATGTCTTGACAGATATAAATTGCTCTGCACTTTGACTTTTGGCTTTATCTTGCCATCTGATTTTAGTGGGGATTCCCAGTGATGTAAGTGGGGCTGTCCAGAGGAGCTCCCACTGTGCCAGCTCAGAGGTGAAAACATCCCACAGGATGAGGGATGTCTTGCCTGTTGGCATTACTCCTTCCCTCTGCACCCTCTCTGGGCTGCTCTAGGCTGATCCTACCCAAGCATTTCTGTTCTTGGATCCCTGCTTTCCAATGTCATCATCTTTGAGATGTGACTTTCAGAAGAGCCATCTTCCTGTGCTCATATCAGTCATATTATTCACTTACAAAATATTGGTGCCACTGTGACAACAAACACCTTTCATTATGAATGACTAATATTTATTTGAACCCTGACACATTTCTAATTTCAAGAGAGTACTCAGAGTGACAAACTAATGAGAACTGTCACAGGTCACTGTAATTAGAAACATTTTTCAAAATGCTGTGTAAGGCAACAGCAGCTATAATATTATCCATAATTCATTAAAACTTAAAACATTCAAGTGAACACAAAAATGCTATATGTGCAACTTTGCCTGAAAGGCTGCTTGCAAGAAGAGATAGGAATGTGTTCTAGTTGTATGATAATTTCCCTTTTATTCAAATGACCTAAATTTTTGTCTTTCTTATGATGCGATTACTTTCATAGCAACAGTTTCAAAGCTGTGATCAATTTGAATAAAAAATGATTATGACTGGATGTTTCAATTCAATGTTTCTACAAGATAATAAAATGAAGGTAAAAGGGGTTTAACACATCCTATCAGCAGTAGGATTCCGAATAGCTGAAAATACGTGAGTTTTGAGAAAAAAATATGCCCCATTTCCATGCCTGCAATGCAGTTATTGAAATAGGCTTATTAATTTTAAATAATTTCATTTCTAAAAGCTCCAAGTGCATGCTTAAAGACAGCCGATCAAGTACTATTTTAAATAATAACATGTCACATCAAAACAGCTTTTTTACCAGTGATTACCTGGTATCGGTAATTTTTCTCATTTGTTTTGCTTAGTTTACCAAGTGTTTTGTGCTCTTTATTCAAGTAATTTAAATCATTCATTTTAAAACTGGGTGAGAAAAAAGAAAATATGCAATCCAAGAACTAAGCTGTAACTGCTAATGCAGCATGAACTGCAACATTGTTTTGATTACCAGTGAATGGATACATCAGCAAGTAGAAAAAGAAATATGGATGTAGACCTTTGCTGTGATCTGTCACACAGACACAATACAATTGGAAATTTCTTTACCTGTAACGGTTTGCACCTAATTCTGCTACTGTTTTGCACTTCATCACAGATTTTCTCTATTAGGCATTCTGAGAACACAGTAAAAATTATGCTGGAATTTATCATTAAGATTTTTTTTTAATTAACCTTATAATCTCCTTCTTTAAAACAGGCAAAAATTGAGGTCACACTATCATACCAATGTGGTAACTGGATAGTGGGATACTTAATGCTCCCCAGATAAATAGATGAGTATTTTCATTCAGGTTTGATGTAATGGCCTGCATGTACTATGTAGTCTTGTAACAGCTCATTTTGAAAGCCATCAGTACTGGCTAATTCAATCTACAAGCTACAGTTCACTAAATAAAGCTTGGACAAACAAAAATTCACTAAATAAAGCTTATTACAAACACAGTTTACAGGAAAACAGTCACAAGTAAAGGACCCCATGGTCTTTACATTTAGGACAAGTCTCGGATGTTTGGCTGCCTAGTTAACATCTCAATTCGACTTAAGCACAAGTGACCAGACAGCTGGACCCTTTAGTGAAAAGCTTAGTTCCTTGTAAAAAAACTCTTGACTAAATTCCTGTGATATTAATGAAGGTTTTTTTCTTTTTTATTAGACATGTTGCACTGAGCTGTAAATAAGAGTTTCATTGGTTTATTACTGAGCTGTGCTAAGCATTCACAGCAAGGAAAGTCACAGGATGCACTCTGAGGTTTGTGAGATGGGAAGAGTCAAAAGTGACAGTCAGTTTCCCTCAAACTTTCCAAAACTGAGATTGGTTTTTAAAATAGCACTGGTAAGATTTCTTTGTCATTTTTATTCAGGCCTAAAATTATGTTACCAAGCATGAAAAGTTAAACTATACACTTGAGTGTTTCTTAACACATTAAGCTGACATGGTTTTTTTGTAACTGAAGATTTTGGAGGCATTAAGGAGATCTGTGGTGATTTCCATGGTGAGCAGAATGGAAAGGGTTACATGGAATAATACCCCAAAGAAAATCTGTAAACACACTGAAAAAAGTCCTGTCCTCCATGCTCTGCATTGTCTCCTGCTGCGAGAGGCTGTCCTGACAAACCTTGTTTACCCAGGCTGGCATCCTGGGCATCACAGCTGAAATCTTCCAACACAAAAGCATTAAATGACAAGACAAGGTTTCTTAATTTGGAAGGTGAATTATATTCCAACTGTTTCTGTTCCTGAGTTACAAAGAGCCAATAAAGAAAGTGTTTGAGCTTGAAAAAGCAATCTGCTCCCTGTGCTGGATGACAGAAATAAATACCTTCACAAATAAAAAAATTTAAGGGCTCATCACACTTTGTTTTTCTCTTGAGTATTTTGAAGTGGAGCAATATTTCCTCTTTGATTTACCTAATCTCACTAAAGCCAAGAGCAGTTACTTTTGGAGAGAGATGTTTCTCCTGAAGAGGACATTACCTCCTATTTTGTCAAATAGCCAGTGGGCCATATAAATCATAGCTGGCCTGCAGACATTTACCTGATAAGTTTCCTGGGGCAGTGCCAGATTTTCTGCTTTGATAAGCCACTGCCCCTCAGGCAGAAAGCAGGAATGATCCTGTGCTTTTGGCCTGCTGCACTGAAATGCCACAAAGTTTCCGTGTGCTTTATTGCAACTTTTTCTATATTGGGTTATTTTACCACACTGAACAACTCCTGGGTGAAGCGAGGGAGTCACCAGATAAAAGTGAAGATAGACAAATGGGTTTTTCATAATTTTTGTCCAGATTTTAAAGCTGTCCCACTGTTTTTCATGCTGTGAAATTTGCTATGTTTATCATTACAAATAGGCTTTGGTGCTGAGTTGTAGGAGACATCCATTCCCTTACAGAACTTGCAGAAGTTTTAGAAAAGCCAAACCCTAGCTTCTTCCATCACCTCAGACTATGTGCTTTCAAGGTACCTTTCTTACCAGACATGAAAAGTCCAGCAGACATAAAAGTTTTGGGTTTCACTTCAGCATAGCACTATGCTTTAGTGTGTCATTAAATGTAGAAATGCTTTAAGGCATTTTCTGGAATTAGACTTTACAGCAATTGGCACCATGTATCAATTTCACAGCCAAGCAAGGAATAAAGTACAGAAGTCATAACTTGCAGGCTTCACAATTAAGTTTTCAGAGCATGTAGGAATGAATAGTTCTACTTCACATTTTATTATTCTCATTTGTCCAAAGTATCTTGTAATTTTTGCTTAATATATAGGAAATTTAATAAATACCCACTGTTCCAAAGTGCCAGATAGACTCACAAAAATGTTGAGAATATCACATCTTAAATAATAAATATTATCACAAAAAAAATGTAATTCGCATTCATATATACAAATGATTCCTGGAATTATTAAAGCAGTGATAGAGGAACTTGTTACACATGGGCAGCGAAACACTCTGCAGGCTTTTCCACCTCAAGATCTCAATTTACCATTGAGAAAAGTAAGTAGGTGAATCTAAAACAATTGTTGTTCTCCCCTGTGGAAGTGCATTATTTTCTGCAGGTAAAAGATCATCCTCCAGGTTGAGAACCAACTCAAGATGTCAAGAGTCACTTTTCAGTTGCCTATTGCAACTTCTGTTCCCAAGCTAGAATTAAGAATTATTAAAAATATTGCAAAATTATTTTTTAAAAGTCTGACTTCTCACTCCACATGTATCAGCACTCACTATTTTACAGAACTGCTTGTTTCAGGAATTCTCTGGTTCTTGATACTGCAGTAGACTTCAAATTTTCTTTGATCTATTTGCATGTTTATCAATTCTTTTCTGCTGCAAGAACTTTATAGACCAACATTTTGTAATTTAGTACTTTGAAATCTATAGAAATTATTGCTTCACATCTAATGCTGTGCTTCATTAGCTTAAGAGTGGAGTAACTGTGTATTTGTGCTAATGAATACAGCCAAATTCATCACTAGTTACTGTCACTTAGACATTTGAAAAAGAGGCCATGCTTTTGAAACACTTGAACAAAACAGAATCATGCACATTCTTAAAGGACAGAAATTTGATTTGACAGAATTTAACTCAGTGATCAAATATTCAGTAAAACTGATGGCTTTAACTGTCTGCATCTCTTTAGCAGGATGCTGATAAACACGTGGTGCTGGTATGATGAGTATGGGGTTTTTCCCCATACTGTAATCCTTAATTGCTTCCCTGTGACTATGACTAACGATGACAAATTCCCAGTGGTTACTTTTTTAAGGAGAATTTTACAAGGGAAGTCAGAAATAAGGGCCAGTAGTAGTCAGCAGCTTTGGGGACTTTATAAGATTTCTTGAACACTGTTTGAAAAGAGAAGGGCACTGTCAAACTTCAATCTCATTGGGGTGAATCTCAGGACTGCAGCTCCATCTGTGCCTTCCTCCTTTCAGACTGCAGAGCCCTGACAGAGCAGCTGAATTACTGCAGTAAAAATCAGCATAAAAAGAATTTTATGGAGGAGAATTCTTGTTTAATCAGAAGCCATCTACTTCAGTTTCCATAAATCTTAATGACCATACATTAGCACATAATGCCTTTAAACACTATTTTCTATTATATTAAATTTGCAGTAAGTAAATGCATTTGGGTTCTTCTGAATTGGAGATGAGACATTCTGTAATGTAAATGAAATTGCTTAATAGCTGTCTTCAAACCATACATTCCAGATTATTTTTTCCACAGAAAAAAGAAAAAGGCAAACCAAATTACTTCATTTAATATCAGCTCCAACCCTGATAAAAATTTTTCAATTTGCAGTGTGACACTTTCTCTTCCAGAATTTTCATCTCAAACAAATGAAGCTATAAAACACTTGGTTTCTCCTCTTAGGAATGTCATTGTTCATATCGTTTGTTACTCCCATTGACAGGGAAGTTTTTCCAAACAGGCTGGAAGAGAAGTGAATGTTTCTGTTTTAGCAGAGCTTTCCTATTTGCTTTATGTTGTCTGAGGACTCCAAACCCCTGCACCTGCACAAACCACTTGGGAATAAACACCACAAATCCTCAATTTTGTCTTACAATGCAGAAGAGTCCCATATTTTGACTTTTCCACAGCAAAGATTTGAACTGTCTGTGCCAAAACAGAGCTATTGATCTTCCCAGAGTGATTTGAACTTACAGAAACGTAACATAAACAGCTTTTTTAAGACTCCCAGATCACAGATTTTGCCCATGATGCAATTGTGACCAGAGCAGTGTCCTGGTGGTTCCTGCTGTACCCTTGGAGACTCTGAAAGCATCTCAGAGTGCCCAGTGCATGCAGGATGGGTGGTCAACCCCAGCCTGGGTGTCCCCTCAGGGACAGCACTGAACAGGATCTTGTTCCACTTCAGCTGCCGGACACAGATATCAATTTCAATCCCCTTTTGACTTTTCTTATTTCACATGGATCATCCATTTAGAGATGGAGGGTGGGGGTTTCTGTCTAGTGGTGTTTATAGCAGCCTATATATAGCCACACTTGAACAAAATTAGATTTTACAACTAAAGTGTCCTATAACACAATAAATAGTGTAATAACAGGCATTAATAACTGATGAGATGATGGTGATGATGATGATGAATGCAGACAAAACTCATCAGTAATAGGGACCATGTCACTGCAACACAGTTATGTAGGGTAGTTACATTTACACTTGGAAAGAAATTTCTCTGTATTGCACAGAGAAATCTTCATTGTGCAGGGGTCCATGAGCAGCCACCGATTTGCTGTACAATTATAAGCAGTTTACTGGATATTTTCTTTCAAGAATAAAATTGGGTGCTGTTTCTATTATAAAATTATAAATTCTATATGTCAGGAAAAAATAAAACATGCTGATTCATTTAAGGGTGGAAAGATAGAGTAAATGCAATTTAAACTGAGCAAATACCAGAAAACTATTGTCAGAGTAATTTCATTTTCAAAATTAATATGACAATACACACCACCCTACAAAATTTCTTTCTAACGATTCTGGTTTTCTCAAGTTAACTTTACATTAATGTAAGATTTACATTAATTTTGAGTGTAATGCAGTAAAAGAAAGTTAACTTTTGCTTTTTTTTTAGACACTAAAAAAAATCAAAATTTATGAAAAGTCTTAGCCACTTATTACTTAATTTTAATTTGGAGAAAATACACCAAATACACAACCTACTAAATGCATTACTACAGATTGTTAATTTCCTTGAAATTCAATTACAAAACCCGATTTGAGCAATTTAATATTTGACAAGCTACAAATAATTTCAGTTAACGAGGCAGTTTTACAAATTAGCCCCATGTCACATTCTGCTTTTGTGAGATGACATTCACTCAAAGCATTTTTATTAAGCTGATTATTACTGTGGTATCCAGCACCTCTTTTAGACAGCTTTTCTTACAGGCAATATAATTTTACTCAATTGCTCAGAACGATAAGGATATGGACCTTTAAAATAGGAGTGATTATAATTTGCTTCCAAACTAGCAGAGCACAGCAGCTCAGGAACTAATCTAAATCCACATTCTCCACATTCACTTCAGGGAACTCCATGTTTGCACCATTTCCTGAGCTGTGGATTGCTGAACTTTAACCAGAGCTGGCTGGATCTAGCCTCAGAATCACTGCATTTGGAACAACTGCAGATGCATTTTGGTTTTATTTGGGAAGATGCAAAGGCACATTACAGAGGTTAGGCACTTGAGATTGTTAGAATTTCAAAACTGACCTAATTGTTCCTATTCAAGTCAGTACAAAATTTGCTATTGACTTATATGAATATACAGCTAAACTAGTGGCAACTCATTCTACATTTGCCTTTTCAGAAAAAAATATAAATTTATTTTTGACTCCTTTAAGAGATGGGCAAAGAATGGTTGGCTAAATTTTAGCATCCCTTCTAAACTTAGTTTTTATGTATTTAAGTGGAAACTGTACCTGAATATAATAAATTAATTGATCAAGGTTCTGGGAATTTGACCCCCTGACTGAAGAAAAAGAAAGAAAAGGAATTGATTTGCTGTTTAGAAGCCTTCAGTTTCAGGAATGTAATTTCCAGTATGCCTAGGACTGGGGAAATCTTAGCTTGTTTCACTAAGTGTCCAAAGAAATGCCAGATAATTTTAAAAATGCTCATATTTGCATTTAAGATTTTAACATAATAAGGTCTAAGATATCTGTTAGGCACATCCTCCCTCCTCAAGGATAAAGTACCCTATGGAAAGCAGAATATTATAACTGAAAAATTACTATTAAAACATATGGATGGGAATTCCTCAGGACAGAGAGAGAATTTCACAGATCTAGATGTTGGAATCTCCAAAATTAGGTGTAAAAATAGATGCCCTTTCAGTGCTATTATTGGAAAAAATTATTTTTCCTTTGAACTGCTAGATATGCATATGGAAGAGAGTAAATGTCTAGGAAACTGTAATTAAACAGGACATTTAAAGTCAAAACCATTAGGCCTTGGCAACATTTTCTTCTTTTTTGAGAGAAACTCCTGGGCACAGAGTCTGAACAAGGCAACAGTGAGGTTAAAATGTGGATGGAGAAATCAGAATCACTGAAATACAGTGAGCACCACAAGTCAAGCACATTGCAGCTATTAAAGCCTTACGTAGGTTAAGGAAAATACACCCTAGATTATAATTAGCTGGTTTTCTATTGAATGTATTTATAGTTTCAGCTGGTTGGGGATGAGCATAGCTTAAGCTCTTCTGCACATGGAAGGAGGTGAACACACTGATTTCAACAGCTGAGCTATTACACATAATTTCATGATTTTACTGACTTGCTGATTCTAATTTTATGGCTGTGAAACACTTGAAGTGTTGTGCTTCTGCACTGGGATTTTTTGTCGTTGGGGTTCTTTTGGGTTGTGGTTTGCTTGGGGGTTTGCGTCAAAAAGCTGCTGGATGTGAAGATACCATAAATGAGCACTAAGAAATACTTAAAATTACATGCATCTTTAATATAAAAGGCAGCTGAGTGCCCTCTTTGTTCTCACAGGCAGTATAAAGCACTAGAGAGTGATGACAAGAGTAAAACAAAAAGTAGTTCTCAACATTTGGATGAGCTACCTGGCACAAAAATTTTCCTATTTTGTTTTGGGGGCTGGGGGAGGTGCTTGTTCATTTTGGGTTTTGGGGTTTTTTTCATCAGCTAAATTATTCAGACAGACTGATGCTGTTTGGAGCAGAATTCATTTTCCAGACAAATATGCACTACAATATATGTCTCTTATGAGCAGTGGTTTCAGGGACTGCCTATTGATTTCATAGTGGTACATATGGATCACAGCCTTCTATTTTAATCTAAGGTTTCCTTATTAGAAGCTGCTCAGATATTTTGGGTTCCTTTAGGGAAAGTAATGCATGCATGATACCTGCAGACAGGTGCTATTCAGAAATTTCTCTGCTCATTTATCATCACTTTTTTTGGATCCATGGTAAAATATAAAGAACTGTCAAATATAAAATGGCTGCTGGTACAGTTCACAGCAGAAAAGGACCACAAAGGTTTTCCTGCCACCTCTATGGAGGTCTGAACTTCACTGCAGGCCATGCTCTGCTATTCTTTATTTGTGCTTAGGAGAGGAAGAGTAGCAATACCCACCCACCAATGAAGGAACAATACAAAGCTGCCTTTCAGCAGAACTGAAAGGTCAGCACTAACTGGGAAAAAGCTTGATTTCAGCTGCTGAAAGCACACACATCCTGCCTGCCAAGGGTGCTGATTTGGCTCATTCTGTAGCAAATTAATCTTGCTATGCAGGGAAGTGGGCTAGCAGCCGTCAGCCAGTGACCCACGACATTTCTCTACCCTGCATGGGAAATAACTCACTCAACAAAAGCACTATGTGGAACAGTCGCAGCCTGCACTCAGCAGAATACCAAGGTTTCCACCTGCCATACGTTTAGGAGAACATGATTCCCTGGAGTAACCTGAGGGAAAGCACGGTCCCAAGATGCTCAATCTTGTGAGAATAGAATCACAATGTGCTGCCTTAGCTGATAAACTCAAGAGATCACTATTTGTTTAAGACAAGACTTGTACTAGGCAAATGGGTGATGTTAAGGATCCCAATTCACCCTGGAATTTATACACTGAGGCAGTCTCTAACTACCCTGTCTTATTAAGCATCAGACCATGAAAGGACCCAATTATATCTTTAGTTAGGTGAGGCTGACCTACAGCTGAGAACTTGCTGTATTTGCATTCATCAGTAGATCACCATTTTATCAGTTAAGCACCACTCTACTGTGAGCAGCTTTTAGTTGTATGGCATGGCAGCTACAAAATGTAACTGTAAAAGAATCTTTTTATTTGCTTAAATTAGATAGGAAAAAAGGAAAGAGTTCATCCACTCAATAGACTCAAAATATAGAGGGAGTAATACCAGAGGGTGGAAGAGACGATCAGGGAAAATTACACAAAATCCTTAATTTTAGAATGTTTTAAGGTTTGGGAACTTCATCTTTAACATAATTTTTTTTGTGAAGCACTACATAACATGCTATTTTAATATTAAAAGTACCATGTAATTCAGAATAATATTAATAAAATAAAATGCACACAACGTGTGTGTGTGTATATGTGTGTGTGTGTGTGTCCCTGAACCAGTTGTGTCTGACAGCACACGATTTAAACCTTGGCTGTCCATGGAGCATTCTAAGCAGAAAGCAGGAAAAATGTAAATGAGATAATTAGTCTGGAGATGAGACAATTGGTGCAAACATACATCTATGCATGAAGATTCTGGGGATAAGGAAAAGGCCAAGTACTTTTCCTTAAGCCTCTCAGAGCTGTGCTACAGATTTACTAAGAAGTAAGATTACAAAACAACTGCTTCATCACAAGCCAATTAAAATTTGAATTATACTGTCTTAAGGCTTGAAAAGCTGTCACATCTACAGATAATTCCTCAGACCTTAATGCTGCAATGCCTGCCCAGTCTATTTTTATGTCTGCATGAAATAACACCCACCACAATGTGCTGTGGGATAAAAACACAGCACGGGCATATCGAAACACATTTAACACAGCTGAATTTTATCTTTAAAATCTAGTTTTATATAGTGTGCTTAGACACAGTCTATTCTTCATGTGTGCTTATATGTGGACTGTTAACTGGATTGATTTGTCCTGTAAAAGTAATAAATTGAAAGCACAGCAACGGGATATAAAGAGTTCCTTATGGTAGAATGGGACTATGATTACTATAAACATGGGGTTTGGACTTCTCTTAAGTGCTTCAAATCAACTTAATTATGTTTCCATTGATTTTGGGTATGGTGCAGTCTCTGCACCCAAGCTGGACTATAGCTGCACAGATGATTTGGCTCAAGGGACAGCCTGGCTCAAGCAAACCAATCCCCGGACACGGTAAGGACAGGTCGGATTCAAACCCAGACAGGACCTCAGGCAGCCCCTCTGGAGCACAGAGACCCCAGATATCACACAGGTATTAGTGGCCAGGGAGCTGGGCAGAGCTGAGAGCCTTGCCCATTGTGTCTGTAAGCACAGGAAATTTGAAAGCCCTGTGAAAGGAGCTGCTGGACAATAAACGTGAGCAGTCACTGCAGGAACTCAGGGTGGTAATGTCACATCCCTGTCTCCCACCCCACAGCGACATCCCTAGGCTTGTGCTAGAGATCTTGTTGGGCATGTACATCCCTACTGCTGTAGGTCTGCAGAGATAGCACAAATGATTTGGATTCTACAAAATTAAAATTTAGTTTTGCTCCACAAACTATTCTTTACCTCAAACCCACATTTTAGAGGAGTGTTCGTCATAAAATAAGGAAGCTTTCCTTTTCCCAGCTCTTTTACCAGTATTCAGGACACTTGATGAAAGCCTGTGTCCCACTGTGCCTCAAGATCAGTGAGAGATTAGCACTTTTTGAGTTTAAGGGCTTTTGGTTTTCACTGTTGTTGGTCCTCAGCAAGAGAGATTTAAGAGCTTCTTTGAGTGATATTCACTGCAATATATACACATCTTCAGAGGCCAGCCACAATCTGCTCCCTTATCTTGAGACACATATTTTGTACATTTTAAATATTAGTCCAAAATTTCAGCTAGCATCAATAAATAAAAAATACACAATAATTGACAGAGGGAACTACGTGCTTGGGCAATTAGTGTTTTTGTTGGACTATTGTAAATACAGGGATTGCAAAGTAGAGTACAGAAGAAAAGTATGAAGAGTATAAATGGTGCCACTGATCTTTCAAAGAGTAAAAATGGAAATAAGGGAGACAAATTGAGAGGCCAGAGCTTGACCACTACAAGTGCTAGAGAGGCCACTACAAACTCACACAATGCCCCCCAGCAACTGCTGCAGGGCTCCAGGTAAGACAGGGGTGCAGGAAACAGGTCAGGAAGCAGCGGGTCAGCACTGGGACTGCCCCTGTTACCCAGGGCTGCTTCATCTTGTCCAGCAATGTTGTGTAATCTCAGGAATGCACCACTGCCTTCTGCAGGTGCCTCTGGAAAAGCATGGCAGAATTGCTTTGCAAGAAATATAGACAATTAATTTCAATTATTTTAGACCACATGGTGTCAGTTCATGTTCCTCTACAAAACATAGATATAAAACATTATAATTCAAAACTATGGCACAATGACGCCACCTTTTCGTCATAATTTGGAAAACTGAAATACAGCCACAAAAGAAGAATAAGGACTAAGAAAAAATATAAACCAGAAAAATTAGAAATACTGAGTTAGAAACTTCAAGAGTTTTCAGAATTGCCTGATCACAGCAAGATGAAGATTGTGTAGGTCAGCACTGTTCCCAGTTGTGAAAAATGACAGGGATTTGAGCAGTCAGTTCTACTGCAACAAAGCTCAGCTCAAACAAGGAAACTTCACTGAGGAGCTTGCCCCATTTAATTAAACAAAAGGTTGTTTTTCAAGTTCTTGGAAACCATGAGTGCACACTGCTCTTACTCTTGGGAGAAAAGATTTAGTCAGCAAATTCAGCAGCACCAGCTATGGCCCCAAATGCCCCTATCTTAGTTCATTCTTTCTAATCACAGATCTATTTCTGCAATACCCTTTGGCTCAGAAAGCATCACAAAGTCAAGATTTGGGGAATTATTTCTTTTCATTTTCCCCTAGCACTCATCAAATGCTTCTCCCCATCACTGACAATTGCAATTTGCTTATATTTCCTATTCCCTTTCTCTGCTTTCTTTCTCAAGGGATACTGGTCCTTCTATTCAACTGGAGACTGCTCACTCTAAAATGAAGTCTGAGATGGAAGAATAATATAAACCAGAATGGTTCTTGTGAATTTTGACTTTCCTCAAAATAAATATGCATGGAGATCTCAGAGTTGGTAAAGTTGCAGAAATTTAGTACTAGGGTTCAAACCTATTTTCTTACTTTCATAGGTACTGCATGCTTGCATTTAAGGCATTGGTAAAATTGCATACAGTTACCACCACCTAAATACCTGGCTAGTCATAACCTCTGTGTTCCTCATAAATAATGGAAATGGATAAGCAACATGAATTTGGTGAACATTTGGTTGTCTTTAATTTTAAGCTAATTTAGCCTGGCACAGAAATCTGAGAGCTGATGAAACCTCCTTGCTTCCTCCAGGGCCATATTTTGTTATGATACACATATTTTTCCTGTGTGGAAAACAAATTAGTTGCACAATGATTAGTTGCACATTCAATCTTGGGCCTGCTTTGTACATGGTTCATGTTCCCTTTGCAGAGAGGTTAACAACTACGCTGAATAAAATGGGGCACATAATGAGGAATTTCCTGATTTGAATTTATGTTACAGTGTAACTCTGTGTTCCAAAATCTGCCTTCAGTTCCCATGCTCTGAGGGCATAGTTTTCATCTAGGTTGTTCTCAGACAACAAGGTATTGATAACTTTAACATTCCTACTAGAACAATGCAACAATTACTAACAAATCTTCATTTGATTTTCAAAAAATATATTCTGTACATGCAGCAGTGGAGAGTGCTAAGAGAACCTTGTTCAGTGCTCAAAGAAGATGACAAATGTTCTCTTGACAATTAGCCAGCCATCCCTCCTCAAAACTCATTCCCACTCCAAACACTCCTCACCCTTCCACAGAGCATGTTACAGAAGAGTTTGCCTGAGAAACCTTAGGGACTTGATCACTTCATTAGCCAAACTTCTCGATAACTTTAAGTTTGGAGGCCTAACCCGCGTATTTTATCCCACACATTTAAGAGACAGCCACCTTAAATGGTGTGTAATGTATGTGTAAGCAAAGGAAAGCTTTGTTTCAGGGCTCGTACGAGCCACAGTAACATTCCCATCCAATTTCCAAGTCTGAGTTTCTGAATTCCACAGCTATGGATCAAACGTCTCCACTCCATGCTCATCTAAACACTGAGCTGGAACATGTTCCATTTTTATAGCAAGTATTCAGCAGGCCTTTTTCCACTGCAGATCTACAATTACAATGAGGTCTCATGTCTGATTAAGGAGTGCATTTCACTCAATACTAAGAGCCTGGGGGTGAACAGCATAGAAAATCTATTGTGAATGCAAAGAAATGACCATATTACTTTTTCATCTAGCTACAGGCATGAGTTCCTTCAATGCTGCTGGAAAGTTTTAATGATACTACTATATATGTCAGAGAATTTTGAAATATATAATGATATATATGGTAAGAACCCAGTATTTGCCTGGTAAAATAACAGACAAACATGTTTAAATAATTTATGAGACTGAATATACAGACTGTCTGAAAGCTTTTTTATCATTTCCTACTACCAAAAAAGGAACACTACACAGTGTAGAGAAAATATTAATGTTGTTAACTCCTTGTGGGAGATAAAGAGGATTCTGGAAATCCTAATGACAATGAAACACTACAAAGTCATCAGAGATATGAAAATCAACACAGTAAGTTGACCAGCAGACACATACCAGAGCAGAAAAGAGCAGCAGCTGTTTGGAAAGAAACGAGAGATGTTTCCAGCTGTAATTTCCATAAGTAGATCAGGCATAGATCTTGAGCTTCAACTGATAGGAACCTGTCCATGCAGTGCCACCAGGAAGCATCCAGAGGAAATGACTGTGGGAAATAAGACAGGCCTTAAGGGCCTTTTTCACCTTTGTAAAATCCTGTTCACTCCTGTTCACCAAAAAGCACTCTGAGAGGGACTCAGCTGTGGGTCAGATGGATGGAGAATGGGTTGATGGTTGCCTGGTGCATGAAGCAGTAACTGGCTGGGGGGACATGTGGGGACTACACACTCAGGGAGGTGGCTGGGTGGAGGGAGCATGAGTGGCAACACCACTCTGGCAGGCAGCCAATGTACGCTCATTTTGGGTTAAGTTTAAAATATAAAAGGGTTTGGTTTGTTGCAATAAATGATCTTCAGAACAAGCAAGGAGGTCCGTGTGTCTGTTCCCCATTGATATGAAGGATGACACCCGCATTAGCCCATCTGGTACCACACCCAGCAGAAGCAGGGAATGCACAGAAGCTACCTGGTGTGACAATCACTGGATGGACCTCACATTCTTTGAGTCAGGTGTGGTTAAAACATGCATAAAAATTATATTCCAGATAACAGGAATAATGAAATTGATGAGCAACCACAGTTTGGATCAGACTCTTGTAAATGTTTTCAGAAATAAAATAACAAATTCATTAACTGTAAAAATATAGCTTAGCATTGAAAAGCATGGACTGAACAGACAAGTATCATTCCAAGTCTTGAAGAGTTCACCAATCCATGAACAATGCTGAAACTTAGGTTTGCTCTTTGTAATTCTGCTTAATCATAGCAAACCCTTTACAATTAGTGAACTGGTCAAAATGTTTTATAATTAATATGTCACTGTATACATAGACAAACTCAAACCAGGCAATTTTAAGACCAATTACTGTTACCTGTGAGATAGTCAATGATAACAATTTTGTAGTGATTTTTTAAATATGAAAAGATATTAAATACCTTCTATATTGGTCTTTGTACTTCAGACACTTATAGTGTAAATACAGTACCTTCCAATTTCTCACTTAAGATCAAACAAACAAAAATATATGTACCATATAATCCTGGGGCTAGATGGCTCCCACAGACTTAAGAAAATAAAAGCAAAAATAAGCATTTTTCTACAATTTTTTTAATACTTCTGAGAGAAATAGTAACCAAATGGATGGGAACAAAACCCCAGGATTTCTTCTTTAGCGATCAAGACCAACATGACCCAGGCTGTGTTGAATAACATAAATATCTACATAAATATATGTGCATGCTAAGTGCATTCATATCAATTAGAGCAATCAGCAAAGATGCGGTTTCTCCTCCTGTGGCTCCACTGCCCTGAAGAGAAACAGCTGCACAGCATCCCAGCAGCAGGAAGGAAGCTCAGAGCTGATTTCAATGCTGTTTAATTCCCGTTTCCTCAGTTTAGATGCAAAAGCTCCCATCCCATCCCACCTCATTGTGAAAATGCATCTCTCAAGCGCATGCACCAAGCCTTTCTGCTCAGCAGCAATGAAAGAGATGAGACAGCACATGCTGAGAGAGGCAAAGTCTGTCAGAGCTTCTTAAAGGACATGGAACCTTCCAACACTGCCTAACCTCCACTGCACTTCATGTTAGGTTTAACTTTAGGAATGACTGCAAATTGCTTTCTCACAGATGTGGGAAAATACAAATAATCAACAAAAAATCTCTGGCACGATCTTCATGTGCAAGACTCACTTTATCTTCTACTCTTCCCCCTACTTAGCAACATTATCTTCATTCATAGAATTCAGCATAGTTTGAATTACAAAGTCAGACTTTCTGCAAAAGTCATACCAGCTATTTTTTGCCCTAAAAGGTTTTCTTCCAGTTTTCTCTTAAATCACAGCAAGCACACTGTATTGTTGGCTTGTTTTGTTTGGTTTTTTTTAAATGGCAATAATCTCTTTATTTTTTTATTAAAAAAAGCTTTCACTGTCTTTTGTCCCACTGCCTCTTTCCCTGCCCCCTTTTAAACCTTACAGTGGAAGAACTGCTGCCTGTTACAGAAGGTGAGTTTCTTTCCATGCCTGTTTGTTCAGTGGCCAACCCCCAGCACTGGGCAGCTTTCCAGCAGGAGAATCTGGACTTCAGAGCCTGACCTTTAAGTATTCTGCAGTCAGTGTGAAAGTTTCCATTGATTTCAATGGCATTTGCAGCAGGGCCTTGGCCCTTAGTGTGACCTTACTTTCTGCCTAAAACGTAAATTGTTGACAACATTGGCAAAGGTAATCAATTTTATTCCAGCTGTAAATTTTATTTTATTGGCTAGTGTAGCCCTACAGATCAGTGTGAAGAATATTCTAATCCCTACAGTATTATAAACCTGGCCTTACAAACTTAACACTAAAGCAGCAAAATCTTCAAACCACTCCCACCCACAATATTCCCATCAATATTTTATGGCAGTTTATAGGATTATGTACAGCTACCAATTTGAAGATCTGTACCCTCCTCCAAACAATGCTGCCCAGTAAGTCAAGGGGTTTCTTCCATGAAATGGAGTTCTCATTAGGTGAGGCCTTGGCCATTGCATTGGTTATGGTGTAAGAAGAGGTTTCTTGGCATGCAGTTAGAGAAATGGATGTATAATCCCAAGGAACTATTTTCTTATCTAATTGACATCAATTCCTCCCTGAGCAACACTGAACTGATGTGCTAACACCCCATGCAATCAGGGACCAAGGTCCAGCAGCAGTTCTACCACTGTCGGTCTCGTTCAAAGAGCTCAGACTCAGGAGCTGCATTACTATTCAGTGTGAAAGCTTTCACTCTGTGATGTGAAAGGCTGACCCCTTTGTGCCCTGTACAGCTGGTGGTTCAGAGCCAGAGATAGCATTTATTCAACTTGAGCTGTCAGATAGAAAGGGCAAATTTACCAGCAGGTAAGTGAATTAAGCACTGTTCAGTAGTTAATAATATCTAATTATTCATGACACATCTGTCATATGCTGTTAAGAGGACATTAAAAATGCTAATGCCTGGGCATTCTATTTAGTAACACATCTGCTGAGAAACACAGAGCGTGTGTGTTTCAGGTACTGCTGATTGCATTCTGGCTTTCTTCTAACAGAAAATATATTTTATAATTTTATTTACTTTCAAGTGGGCTGCAGCTTCTGTACAACAAAAGCAAAATAAACAGAGCTTGAAAAATCCCTGGTTGCTGCAAAGGGCAGTGTAACAATGTGCTGTAATGCCTGCTGTTCATAATCCAGTCAGAACTCTACAGCACTGCTCTGTATCTTTGCAGTGCAGCACAGAGCAGGTATTTTCCTTTGGTGATATTTCTGGCTATTTTATTTGCATTTCGGATGGTATACCAGGGCTTTGCAAGTTTCCTATAAAGCAAACAGTCATGAACTCTATTACCCTAAATGAGACAAATGTTTGACCCAGCTCCCTGTCAAGTTAAGCAGTAAGAGAATGATGATATACAAAGATTTGCAGAACTCACTACTGGAATGTCTAGCTTTGGAACTTACCCTAAAAAGGGCTTAAAATATCTCCCATATAATCTGATATTTAATTTCTAGAAATGAACAAGTTTAAATAACTTCTGTTGATCCTCATGCTTCAGTGGGAACAAAAGCATCTTCAAAGTGAGGCTATCTTGCTCTGAAATAAAAATGTAAATATTTCTATTGAGTCTACTTTTGGCATCCTTAATGAAAGGACTACAGTTTCTGAAGATAGCTGAACTAGTGCCAGTCTATATAGCTACTCTTTCACAGCTACAGATGGAGTTTGTGTTCATCACTCTCCTCATTTTTACTGCTATTGGCACTAATGTAAATATATTTTATAAACATTTTCTGTATAAGGATTGTTTTGGTAGTTCTAATAGTACTGATACTTGCTTGTCAAGTATAATATGCCCTCATCAGGCACAGAAGAAAATCATCTCTTCCTCCTGGCAGCTTAAGTGCCAAACCCAATCAATTTAACCACTTGATGCTTTGCTAAATTGCACATAGTTCGTGACTGAAAAGCCCATGCACACGCTAATTGACCCGAACTTCAGGGGGAAGAGAGAAGTCTAATTGCTCTCATCTCAACACAGCCACATCCCTGGTCTCAGCTGAGAGGACCCAGCTAAGTGGCCAGTGATTCACACTGCCCACATCACTTGTAGCTCCCTGGGAGATAAGGACTGATCATCCACTCTCCAACAGATCTTCCCCAAGAGCCTTCTAGGTGGGCTCCAAGGGTGCAGCTCATCCGAGGAGTCTGAAGCAGTCAGAGCATCTGTTTATCAAACTGAAGTTCCTGGCACGGGGCAGTTCCATGTACGCTGTCATAGCATCCATCCTCGGAAATGTTCTAAATGTGTCTGGATAAGGTCCCAGGAACACAAGTCTGAGCCCAAAGCTGACCCTGCTTCAAGCAAGGGCTTGGACAAGAGACCTCCAAATGTCCTTTCTGACTTGAATTATCTGCTGACTTTTCAGTATTGGAGAGTAATAAGAAAACATTAAAAATCTAATTCCTGAAAAAATAGAAAAAAATGGATAAACTGATTCTTCTGTTTAATGTAAGTTTAGAGAATATCTTAAGGAAAGAAACTAACAGGGATCCTACAAAAATGACTGTCTTTTATTTATTCAACCTCTTCTTGTAACTTTCCTAAGTAATGCCCAACTGATATCTAACATTATTTGCTAAAGTCAAGCCATGTATAATTCTGAATGGTCCTAATATTAAATCCTTTGCAAGAAGAATGACTGAATACAGCAATTATGCACTAAGTTCCTGTACACACAATTCAATATTAACAAAAATTACATGCCTAGATTAAGAGAGTGATAGCTTCAATCTCAGAATTTTATTAAATTGTTTTCTCTAAAAAGAAATTGCTGGAGTATGTGTTTCCATAATTTTCCCCAATTAATTACTTCAGTTAAAAGGAGTTCAAAATGCACTATAAAGTTATCACTCTACAAGTTCTGAAATATTCTCTAGCAGGCCTGTATTCTTCTGAGTTTATTTACATGGACTACAAAAATGGAGAATGAGATTTCTTTTGAAATGTTGTGATTCAATTTTAGAACTGTTTGGCCTACGTGTATCCTGAAATGGTCTCTGTAAACTTGATTTTTTCTATATCCAAAATACAGAGAAAAAAAGTGTGAAAAATCATGTACTGTGAAAACAGAAAATCCCATACAACTAAAAGCTGAAGTTGCCTCAAAGCATGAGGTAATGAGTATGAAAAAAAACCCCAAAAACTACAACCCACAAATCAAAGCAAACACAGAATCTCCATATTTGGTGAGTAGGAGGCAGTGGGGAAAAAAACCCAAACCGACCACACATTGATGGTGTGCATGTTATTTAAAGGAAAGTCATTCAGGCCCACAAGTAATTTGGAGACAGCTCAGCTGTGTTTATAAGATCTAATGTACTCCATTGCATTGGGAGTCATTTTTATTCATCATCAGCCATCCTTTAGCTGCCTCAGGGCAAAGGCCTTCTCTGTCCTTGTGCTGTCCATCACACTGAGGGCTTTGGCCAGACCCCCAGCGAGCTGGCAAGGATCACTTGGCAAGATCATGACACTGTCATTCCACACCCTCTCCTCGTGCCCTGGCCGCCAGCACTGAACTGACAGGGAGAGTTCTCCCCAATGAGCTCAGACTGTTCTTTGTCTCTTGTCAAAATACAGATAGGCCGAGATGATTTTCAAAACCATCATTTGGTAAAGAGCTATTAAAAATGCTCTGAGCTTTTTAGTTATTTCCATGCACGCACAGATGCAGCCACAGTGTGAATAACAGGAATGGAGGCAGAGGAGAAGGAGTTTGTGCAGAGCTGTGCAGTTACACTGTGTGATGGGGAACAGATGTGCCCAGCTGGGAGAAAGGGAGAGGACGCTGGCCTTGGCCTCCATGAAACCCTCCCTGAGCAGATCTACCCCTTAATACACAGGAAAACAACTTACACTGAGACTCACCCCCTGTGTTTCAAAGGTAACTTCAGATAAGTTTACTTCAGTGTGGTAATGATAAACTAAACCAGATGAGAGTCTCTCACCTGCAATGTTCTGAAATAGATTACCAGCTTTTTCCTTTCACTGCTGAGTCATGCAAGTCATAAGCAATTCCAAAATACAAGAAGAAAAATCACAAGTAAAATCCAAAGGAATAAGTTTTAAAACCAATGAAAATTCTCCCTGAAAATAAATCAAACCCTCACAATTAAAATTGCACCTCTGAAATATCCATACATCATTGATTATCATCCACATTGTGAGGCCTCCTTTCTCTTTTTCCAGAAGTCTAAGTTTCTCAGCTCTTCTAGATTCACTCAAGACTTTTTCCCAAGCAAATCTACAATTTACAAAGCCTTAAGTAGGTGGATTAAAATTTCTGTGTTATGTGAGGTTGTTGGCTGGAGACAGACAAACGAACTCACCAATGAACACAAGACAAGGAGTCTGTTCGATTGTTTGGCACTTCCTTTTCTAGGGGGTTTGAATTTCCCAGGTTTAGACAGCTGATTGCTCTGGGTCTTAACATGACCCAGCTCCCTGAGCAGTGATCTGTCTGCACTCTAGATTGAACATGCTAGGGTCAGGTTCCTGTTTGAGTTCAAATCTATCCTATCACTGATCACTCAGGGACTTGTTCTTTTCTAGAACAAACCAGGCTAGCCAAATTGGGTTTATGTTATGGCCAGATTTTTCTTGTCCACCTACAGACCAGCTGTGCTGTGACATTTCCTCACACTTTGCATGCATGTTTGGACAGAGCATTAATTTCTCTTATATACTCTATTAACAGGATCTTTTTATAAGGCCACAGTACTGGACACCACATGGACAAATGGTAAGAACTAATCTTTGCTGCCATTCCATTTAATTAAATAATACCAATTATAGGCACATCAAAATACTTGTTGTATGTCTAATAGAAATGGCTCCATAATAAATCAGTGGTAGAGAAGCCAGTTGAGTATTGATAACTTGATTGGCAGCTGAGGAATTCATTCCTATAGGACACCAAAACCCCATTGCTCTCAATATGAATCATTATTCCCCATTTATTTTAGTCTCTGTGATAACTTTGAACAGCAATGCCATGAACTTCCCCAGGTCAGAGTAAAAAAGCAGGAAAACAAACTCTTCAGAGCCTTGTAAGAAACAACTTGCCTGATGCACTTGCTCATTACATTTGTTGTTCTCACCTCAGCTTCCTCTTTCCTCAGAATTCCAAATTCTTGAGAATTTTCTGATCTGGCTGAGAGGACAAAGGGGAAAAAACCACTCCTTCTCCTCCAGGCAAAGGGCTGAGCTTCAAGGAGAAGAGCAGCTTTTGTGGCTGCAGCCAGGAAGGGTCTGGTACCTCGGTACACGCAGTGTTCACACAGCTGCAATAGCCCCCAGCAGTATGTTAAGGGAACAGCACAAGCCTTAGGACTTCTCAGTATATCTCAAAACTAAAAACTAAATGTTGCTTTTGTTGTGACATACAAAGGACTGAGTTTGTACCGAAAAAAATAAAAGAAAAAGAAAAGAAAAAAGGCAAAAATACCACCAAATGAAAACAAACAAACAAACAGAACAAAACTGACTGCAGTTTTCTGATAATGTATTGTTAGTGAGATCGTCTGGTTAATGGTTTGGAAAAAAGAATTCCAGTGCTCCATTTGATGCTTCATGAAATGAAGCAACTTTGTCATACTTCACTGCATTTGGACCTAACATGTCAAATTTCTCTGAAATAAACTGTGGGTCATTGACTGAGAAAATTTCCTCTAGCAAACCATATGCAGTGAAAAATTCCATCATGATTCAATTTATTTATTTCATAGTAGTGTACTATATAGTGCCACTACTCCAGATGCTGTGAAGCTGCTGATCTTTGAAAGGGAAAAGCAAGGAATAAATAGCAGTCCTAAACACCACTGAGAGTAACTTTTAACCTTTCCCTTTATCATCTGGAGTGCCCGCTGAACCCTGATCACCCATGTTCCACTTGGTGGCTGAATTCCTGAACTGCTAAATCAGTGTACATCCTTCACTGGAAGTAGTGATAATATTTCATAGGAAATCACAACATTTCACTTTCTCCTCCTTTACAGCCAATAGCATTGCCTGTTGAACCCCTAGGTGTCTGTGTGTGACTTCTATTTCATTCCTTATAGCTTTTCTTAGCATGACATCAAGAAAAATGTTTCTAAATAAATACCTAGGCACTCGCAATTTATTATATGTTTTATGGGATTTAGTACTGATAGAAGAGATTCAATGTCCTCCCGCAGTGATTTGTAATTGTTAATAAATTTTGAGGAAATCAAAGTTCAGGACATAGATAGTTTAGTTTAGAATGGTTTAAATGTATGTCAGTTCTCATGACTTCTAAGTTACCATCTTTGAATCTTTTCTAATCTCATGCTTAGACAATAAATTTAAGGTAAATTATCATGAGGCAAAGTACTTTGCAAATATAAGGTAAATTATACATGTAAGTACCATTTTCAGGACACTTCCTGAGATCCTAATTTTCTTTTCAGCTAAGCAGGATTTGGGCATTTAAGTTGTCAGGCTAGAAACCTGAGACATCAATTTCTAAGTCCTTGATTTTAGATTCACTAAGAGAGACGTGTGCTTGTCACTTGGTGTGTGGGGCAAAGCTTGGATCCTCTGCAGCCCTTCATTTTTCATTTTCCCCCTTTGGATGCTATAGGAACATACTTCTTGAAAACACACACACAAAAATATCCCAAAACTAAAGGTATTAAATTTACTCCTGGAGATTCTGTTCCGCTTTGCATAAATATTCACTGGCAAAAGAATGAAAATCCAGTTTCCCCTTGCTCAGGCAAGCAATTTAACCACTGTAGTTTGAAGTCAGCTTTGGTTTTACCTTGGCAAAAAGATTTCTCCCAACCCACAGAATTTCCTATAGCTTGACAATTGAAGCAGTTTAACTACATACAGCTCAGCCAGATCAGCTCAAATCACCCTAAAGCAGAGAACTGACCAATACGTTTCACTTCATGTTCCAGTTGTAATTCCTGTAAGATCCTATTATAACTATTCACTTGTCGAAGACTCTCTCAACTTCATTGAAGTCATCTGAAAAGCATTTTGGAGGAAATGTGGATGTATAAATTAGCTTTTCTAATGGCAGAAGTTTAAAAGTGTTTATATTTTCCTACTATTAGGCTGCAAGACCCACATTAATTCCTGCAAGGAATTAGAAGAATGATAAAAGGAAATGTTATAAGCAGGTTGGATTTTTACATTAAAAAATATTCTGTGATAAATGAAGAAATGGTATTTCAAAGGAATAAACCACAGATTTGAAACTTATCTTTCTCTAGTCTTTCTGCAAGCTTTGTGTCCTTTCTATGAAGCTTTTGTTGTTTGCTTTTTGTATGGGTACCAAGAAGCAAATATCAAACACTTTCCATTATTTAAGACTGTCATTAAGGAACATGGAGCTTCTCAGAACTCCCACCAATAAGATTAGTAGAAAACTGGAATCTAAGAAGCTGCCACATCCATTCTTGCAAATGACTTTTCCTTCTACTGGGAAGTATTTGGTGATATTTCACTGATAATTCAAGAAAAAACTGGTTGATTCAAGGACTGGGAAGGGAAAAAGCAAAGGTTTTGCATTTGGTACATCAGTGATTAGAAGATCCAAAGGGACCAGAATTAAATCTCAGCATCCTCCATCAGGAGATGCCTGAATGTGCTGCTGCTTGTCAATGTATCAAATACGGAATCAAATCTTCAGCTTTACTGATCACTTTGTTCTATTCATTGTATCTTCATGTCAAGACTGCAGTGTGCTTGGCTCCCTCAGGAACAAATCAAACAAATTATTTTTTAGCCATAAGAACATTTAACTTCTCTGTTTTTAACATAGATAACTGCTCACTTCCTTTAAGTCTTAGCAGAACCAGCTAGGAAGGTGATCTCAATAGATACAGCCGAACTTGCTTTTGCCCTACTTAACAAATCCATGTTTTTATGAATAAAAAGGAAGTCTTTAACACACACTTAGCAGGCTGCAACTGCTGAAGCATCTGTGTGTGCCTTGTCTTTCAAATCTCAGTGGTAGAATCCTTCCTGCTATACAGTAACCAAGAACTGAATTGCCTTCAGCAGCTCCAAAATATAATTCCTTTCCACAGTTAAGAAGTTTAGTTGGATGTAAGAGAACCAAATTCTGAACTGCACAAGTGCACAGTCACAGGCTCCCATTTTCTCCACACGCCATGGGAGCTTTGCCACGCTGATTACTATAGTCAGCTTTTCAGAAAAAGGTAGCTTTATTTCCAGTACAGTCTGGCTTTCCTCTGTGTGAACTGCAGCTCTCCCCATTGAAGTTAGCAGAAATTCAAGACAAAGAGGCCTCTAGCACTGCTTGCAGCATCAAGCTCCTTACATGGACTTGGCTTTTCAAAACCTAATTTTAGATTTCATCATAAACAGTCAGTATTCTCTTGTTGACATACTGCTGTCTTCATCTTGGGTGTATAAAGGGGCCTTAGCTATTGCTAGATTCTATGAATTATTTTTAAAAGAGCAAAATTTGTACTGACAGCCTATCAAAGGCCGCTTGCTGAATTTTTGTAAGGTGCACTGACACCTTTCTGAAGCAGTGAGGCTTCTGTTTCAGCTCCTTGTTATCAGGGTGAAATGATTCCTGTGCCTGCTGGAAAGTGGCTTCCAGCTAGTCCCGGCTGCCCTGGCTGGGAATCATTTCAGATCCGGTTAGGCAGGAGCAGGCGGACCGGCCACCACGCGCCGGTGGGTCAGAGCTACACAAGAGCTGTCGGTGAGGCTATGACAAAGGTAAGAAGGAGACTTCGTGGAAAGATGGTTTATTGTCACCTGCTCTGCACGCAGGCAAGCCACAAGTCTCCCCACGAGGGGCGGGCTCATTGCTTATAAGGGACCAGGAGAAGGGGGCGGACACAAGAGGGAAAACCAATCAGGGGAGTGGGGATGGAACACAGACAACAAATGGGAAATGAGGGGTGGGGGATTTCCCAGCCTGCTCCAATCCGGGACCAAGTCTCTCTGAAGTCTCTGGAAAAAGGGGAAAGGCCTCCGGGAGAGCGGAAGGCCCTGGGGAACAAAGGTAGGGGATTTCCAAGGCGGGAGATATACCAAATGGGGAGAAATACAGGGGGGAAGTTAGGAAAAACCATTACAGAACTTACATATGAAAAATAGATAAAAACAAAACATGAAAATACAAAACACACCACAACATCAGGGTTATTTGTGTGTTGAATAATTGTTTAGCTGCAGCCCAACATCTCACCAAGTTTGCACCAACAAGTGTATAGGGCACTGACCAAACTCAATTCAATCTATCCAGTATGTATATCATATTTCCCAAAGTAAAATTTCATTCCTTTAGGAGAACATAAACATTCTGCTATTTCTACATCAAAAGTTTTATCTGCTAAATTAGATGAAATGACACAGATTACAAAAGCTGTTCCCTGGAAATACTGCATGAGCTGCCAGCATATCTGCCCAAAATATTTTATACAGGTAGTTGAAAGGCTCAGTCTAACTGTTCAGACCTACTCTGTTAATTTCACTTTCATACTGTTCTCTCAGGGCACTTTGTGCCAGTTCACTCATTTTTTAATTAAAATCTCCGCTATATGATTCAAGTTTTATAGGTTTCGGTGCAAATATTTCTTAAAATGTTCAGCCTCATTGCCTATTACCTATGACAAAGTTATTATTACTACAAAGAACCATGTTTATTCTTAATTTGGCAGCAGTTTGTAAGTCTAAGGAGACTCTTGCTTATCTCAGTCAAAACATGACTGGATGGGGCAGGTTAGAACACCTGTACTACAAAAGAGTAATTCACATCATAATCTTGTAAGAGATTTGGGATCAATCAAAGTTCATTAGAAACCTGCTTGCAAACCTCAGAGTGGATGTGTTTATTATCAGTTCTACCCTGCTGTGGTGTCCTCTGATGGTCTCCAGTCTCCACCGTGCTGCTGAGGAATGTGGCTCGTGCTGCACTGCCTTCCCTGCCACCCCAGCTCCCCACCTGGCTCAATTCCACAGCAGCCTTTTCCACAGCACGACTTAGGGCAGTGCCTCACTTTTTCAAAACTGCTCTCATCTACACAAATGATTTGCAGGTGAAAGGAAACCTTTATTGGACGACAACAATAATTATTATAAATTATTGTTTTCATCCAGTGTGAGAATGCTGATTAAGCCCAGCTAAACACAAAAGCACATAAATATTGTCTATGGTTGAAAATATGGGTATTTTCTGAAGCTGCTGTTTCAACAGTTTGTAGCCACGCAGTACATGAACTCCAAGTCTGCATATTCCAATTCTGCCTCTGAAATCAGCAGGTAAGTAAATAGCTGAAAATTACCGGGATGAAGATATTTAGAATATGTTTTTTCAACATTAAATCTGCTCTGCTACCAACACAGTGTAAGCAAACCTGTGTAATGAGGCATTTGTTACTTCTCTGAGCACAGGGCTCAACTGCTCCCTGGAGTAGTTCCAGGGAAGTCAATGGAATTGCCCAAGGGATAAACTTAGTGCTGTTCAGATGACCACAAATGATCAAATTACTGCACTTCATGATATTATGCTCTCACCAGAGATGTTCTTACAGATTGTGTCTGTTTCTAACTCAATTGAAACCAACCAACTGACTTAATTGAAAGGTACAAGTTTAAATTTCCAGCCTGCACCCACACTGTCATTTCCCCTACCAGCAGGCATGCTTACCAGCTCCTCCCTCTCCCATTATTCCCTATCCCTCTCCATTCCCTAGCCAATGGCCTCAGTGACACCTCACATCCAATGGGCAGCAGTGACCCTTAGGAGTTGTCATGTGCAGGCACTGCCTTCTTAACCAGCCAGCTTGAGCATGTACAGTTGTGTGGATGCACATCAGGCAGAATAATTGCTTTATACTTCACCACCTGGCACAATGCCACTTAGGAGAATAATCCCACAAAATATTTTTAGCGCTTTTTTGTCTTTTTTTTATGTTCCAGTAACACAGTTCTGCAGCTAAGAACATTTCACATTTTCTTGTTCGATTGTTCATTATATATTTCGTTGGGGGGAGGTTGTCATAAACATGCTGAAACAAATGCCAGTTTTCTGCCTTTATGTTGCTTTACTGTTGGGTTTAGAAAGTATTTCCCAGGAGGATATTAGGAAGATGAAACCTTAATTACTTTATTTCCAATGTCCATTTTCTTCCAATGGAATGACTGAACAGAGCAGTCCAACTGATGGTTTGTACATGTAGTTACTGTTGCAAGTCCCTGAAATTTTAGAATTTTAACTAGCCACCCACCTCTTCCATAAAGTTTCCTTTAGGAACTGAGGATGTATTTTAGGTGTCTTAAAAAGACACAAGAAAGGTTGCAATGTTTTCTATTTTAATTCTCATTCTGGGATCAGATATTTCTGACAGTGGAGTTTCCTAGATTTTGTGCTCCTTCTCACAAAAATTTCTGTATTTACGTGGAATAGCATTGTAAGTAGAAGCACTGAGTCAGGGGAAGAATGCAAATCCACCTTCTTATTGCAATGGAACAACTAATGGCATAAAACCAACTTGTGTATTTGGGAATATGATCAGACTGATTACTGGGGGGGACAACCTGAGTCACTTTACAAAATTATGTAGATTAAATAATATAATTTATGAAACAAGACATTATAGTTTGAAAGAATTATTTCCTTAGCTTCCACATGAAAAACTTCTAGGTTTTTTTTCCTGTTGAGATTTACCCAGTTCTCTGCAGACAGCTATGTCTATTAAAGACCATTCAGCTAATTTATTGTTCTTTCAATACACTCCTCTCTAATGTATTTTCTCCTGTGGATTAATAAAATAAGGGTCAGGCTTCAGAGAGTGACAAAGCATGAGTCAGTTAGGATGATTTATAATTCAGCTGAGAGTGCCAACAACACCTTTTGATAAATACTCCAATCAGTTTAAAGTTGTCTCCTAACAATGACAGTGAATGTTAGTGATAACTTCTCAAGCAAGAGCTGCCAAGATGCAGGAGTTAGTAATGGCAGGAAAACAGGTAAAGGCCTAACTCCCAAGGGGCCCCTGGAGATTTTCATTTTTTTAATTGCATCTAAAAGAACATGGCTAGAAAACAGAAAGAAAAAATGTAAATTCTTGTATCAATTGGTTTTTCCATTCAGAAAAGCATTCACCAGACAATTTTTTAATGTTCTTGGTTGTTCTGTATTTTAACGTGGAACACTTTTCAAACAGAAATACAGAGAAAAACATATTTCTTTAAAATGTATGAATGCTGTTTGAATGAAAAAGGTCTTTAGAAACCTTGAGGGAATTCAGCTATAAATAGAAAACTACAGTCAAGATCTAGAACACTGAGCAAAGTGACTCATAACAGATTACTGCAGCATTAACAAACACTTTCCAAGGAGCCACAGTAAGCAGAAAATAGTATTGTCTTCTGAGTGCTGCAGGCTCTGGGGAGCAAAGGTTTACCTGCAGAGAGGTGTGAGGCTCCAGAAGGAGACCTTGGACAAGGTGCAATGGGGAATTCTGCTGAGAAGAGCCCTGCAGCTGCCCTGGGTGGAAGCTGTCCTTGCTACTGCTCCCAGCCCCATTTAGGGCTGCTCCAGAACGGGGCCATTCACAATACTAAATTACACTGTTTGGGATAATTACTAAGAGGATTAGACCATTTTTATACTGATCTTAAGGCCCTGTTTCCCACCCCTGAAGTAATTACAGGTCCAGGGAGAACCTCTAGCACTCTCTGTGGTGGGGATTAAGTGGAACATGTGGACACAATTACCATTTAAATTTTCAAACTCAGAGAAAGTTTAATCACAAAGTCTGTTTGGAGTTCTAAATTCAGCTCCCACATTACTTTAAGAATATGGATTTATATGCAAATCCCATCAGCTTCAAAGATATTCAAATGAGACCTGTAAGAGTTATTGTAACACAACTGATTTTACAAATAATACTAACTTTTAAGGACTTTATAGAGTTTTCAGTTCATCTAGCCTTGAAGCTCATCTTATTGCCCAATTAAAAACCAGCACTGCATCATGGATTTCAGAGCCTGGACAGTTTCTCTAGCAAGCTATAAAGCCTGGCGTTTAAACTTCTAAGAAAAAGTTAAATCAAGTTTTATATATTTTCTCTGATGGTTTTTTCTCTAACTTGTTAGCCTTGAAAGCATGATGGTACCATTTGAAATTTCTATTTCACACACCTTTTAAAACAGATAAATAAATCAAACAAGCGCAAGGGCACGAAAGACTGATATGGTAATGATGCCTTGTTGGGAGTACCTAAAAACAGAGGGCAGAAAAAATTTAGGGAATAAAAGGCAGTTCCATTTATTGAAGGGCCTTCAAGTACATTTTGGGCCGACAAAACCCCCCCAGGAGCTACACCCAAAATGGACAATGGTCACGGGTTTTCATACTTTTGTAAGTTTGGTCCATTTGCATACTGGGGGTTCATCTTCCAATTACACCTTCAGATGATGAAGTCATTTACCCCCAGTTTGCTCCCCCCAACCCATTTTTGTTTCCATTTCTCAGGCCCTGAGACAGGGAGGTGTCCTTGATTCCCAGGCCTAGAGAGGAATTGTGTCTGACCAAAATGGGGAAGCAGCACCTCACACTCTGTATGGAGTTTAGAGTTATACACAAAAAAATTGCAGGATCACAAATATATGAAAAATATAGAAGCTAAAATCCTAAGGCATCAGTAAAGAAAGTGTGACTGTAACAGGCAGCAGCATTTGAACAGCCACACCATTGAATGTCCAACCACTTTGACCTCTCACGCTCCTACAAAGACAGGAATGAGCTCCTGTGGTCCTGATAAAAAAAATATACAGAATTTGCTTTGGGGACAGCATATCTCTGAAGATCCATGGCACAAAATATCTCCCCTTTCTGTCCCAACCTTCAGCTGATGTACCTTCAAAACTTTCATGCTGCCTGGAAGCCTTGGAAACTTTATTTAAGGATTTAGAGATGAAAAACATGCAGGGAATTCCTACCACTCAGAAGCCCTGCTGTGCAGGTGTGAACTCATTACCTCCCACATTCTCATCTATTCCAAGGATTCACAGGATTTGTTCTTGGCTTTACAGATTGCATCTGAGAATCTTCCCGAGCTAATAATCTTTTTGTCCAGCCATGACTATAAAATCTTGCTGGCTTTATCAGACTGCAATATCTGAGAGCTGGTCTTTATGGCTGAGCCAGGAACCTTAAAACTTGGGACTCCTAAATTCAGTTACTTTTGAGAATTTCAAAATCCTTAAAATTTATTTCCTTCAAAAGTGAAATTTTGGAGAAAAGATAATTGGTTGCTCTGGAAAGAAAATACTTCAAAATGTCAGCTTTTCAGGGAACAGATGTAGCAACCAATTTTTGCTTGTCTTAAGGCTGCAGAAAGCCTAAAATGAGGTACTGAATGCATTTTTTATTCTAGTGACCATTCACTCCTGCATCCTGGCAGGTTTATCAGAAATATTTCAAGCCTAACTTTTTTTCTTTTTAGACACTACTTTACTAATGGCAGAGGAGAAAATTATTTATCAAGCTGAGATTTACCCACAGCAAAGAGGAAGAGAAGGCAGAGTAAGGAATCTCGAGTTATTGGCTTCCAGGCACTGGGGAGAACAGAGTGTCTTCCCCAGGCATGGTCTCCTTCTTGGGCACATCCTGAATATCTGCAGTACCTGGCACCCCTGGAAAATACCCAGCTTTGGCTCTGAAGCAGAAAAGGGCTCTCATCTTGCTTCACTTATAGCCAGCTATAGGATACAACATTCCAATGTCTAATGTAAATTCTGATTATACCTTTGAACTAAACGTGTGGCATGATTATATAAAATATCTTCTCAATCTGGCTAGATCGAGTTCCTTAATGTTTTCCTGCCAACACCTGGAATTATAGCAACCAGCAGTAATGTCAGCTTCAAGTAAATTTCATCTTGTGACTACATCCACTTATTTTAAAGCCATCCATTTAAATTCTTACTAATATGCCTTCTTTTGTTAATCAGATTGCTCTCTTTCACACACAGGTCTGCATTTAAATATAGAAGGAGCAACAGCAAACAGTATGGTTGAGATTACAGAACTATTTTTCTCTTTCCTCAGCTGTTGAATAAAAGGCATGATATTTTCTGTGATCAGTATGAGCTTGAAAGTGAATACTTTATTGGTTCTACCAAAAATGAACACACCTTAGAGCTGGGAAGAATTAATGTCTTTATAATAATATTCTACTGCTGGGGTTTTTTGTGGGTTGGGTTTTCAGGACTACAACAGAAAACAGCTCAAAGTTTAAAGCTAAAGTTTACCATAGCAATAGTTGACACTTGAAAATAGTTGGGGTTTTCTTTGTAATGGATATTGCTCTCACACTGTTACAGATATAGGTCTTTGCCACTTAGATGCTACCTCCAAACCCCCTACAATGTGCAGTTCCACCTTCAGCTGACCTTCCAGTAACATCTGCAGGAATTTATTGTGCATGTGCTTGGGTCTGAGGTGCATAGCAATTAGCAAGAAAAGACAAAAATTGCTCAGGCTGCCTGGATCATAAGGACTTGAACAAGGGAAAATTTTAAGATGACAAGGGTCTGCAATATGACCCTTGTAACTTTGATCTTGTGCTAACCAACCAAGCTGCATAGCACAGAGAAATTATTCCTTGGCAGGGATACCACAGGCATATCTTTGGAACACAACAATTATTTTCCCAGAACAAACAACATGCTGTGATTTGCCTCCAATGGTAACACTTCAGTGGAAAAAAACCTGTGCCAACAAATGGTTTTTATCTTAAAATCCAAGGGTGAATATCCCAGTTTAAACCAAACAAAAAGCCAAACCCATTTGTGAATGACTTCAGCCTTGCAGGCTTTTTGACACCAACTTATGCACAGAGCACAGTAAGTGTATGACAATCCTAAAATCAACTATTCTTAGACCTTTTTTAAAAAACGAACAAGGATTTGCATTTATCATTTTAAGCATGTCCCTTTCTAAAGTTCATTAAATCCTTCTTCTAGTCTGGCAATACAGATCAGCGCTACATAACAAAAGTCATTACTTCTTCTGCAGCATTACTTTTTTATTTATATATGTTCTTTTATCCTTTGCATTTTTTCTCCAAGTAAGCACTTTCAATCTTTTAAATCCCCTTCCTATGGAACACTTTCCTCATCTCTAATCATTTAATCATCTGAATATGAATCTCCTCTATTCAGATTTAGGAAGGGTATTACTGTGAATCCTTGGACTTTGTGATGCTGTAAGCTATGCTGGATGCCTCTTCTTAAGGAGGCTGCAAGCCTGAATTTTCTAACATTTCATATTTTTGTATTTTGTGAAGGAAGGGAAATGTTTAAGGCCCTATAATTTCTGACAGGCATGTTCCAGAGGTAAAGAAGTCAATTAGAAGAAGAAAGGAGCTAGGCAGAGTTCTCCTTAAAAAACACGATTTTCAGAGATTTTATTGCATCAATCAGCAAGAAATTTTATCAGGGATGTACACAAATTAATCAGGGACAATTATAAAGACTGTTCCCAGAGATAAAGCTGAGCTGACTATTAGAGATCACTCCTAGCAGCATTTGTTCAGGTTAAGATCAAGCTGTGTCTGGTGCACTAAAGAGAGTACACACAGTACCTGTACATTTCGTTGTGACCATCAGGTCAGGTTAGAGGCCAGCACTAACAGTTTTAGTTCAGATTCTATTACAGCAACTTGCAAAAATGAATTTTATTGTAAATACTCTGACTGTAACTAAAAACCTCCTTCTAGAAACAGAAAAGTAAATTAGCACAACAGTCTTGTTACACGGGATTAAATTCCATTTGCATTCTAACTAACAGGTTAGTGAAAGCATTACTCTTGCATCTTCTGTAATGTTTCCATTTAGTATTTGTAATTGTATATTAAAGACTTGGTTTATCATCTTTTCATTCTGAGGCATAGTCAGTGCACAGTCAATTCCAACCTACTAAATTTGACTGTACTAGAATTCCCCAAAGATATCTTATAAGAAGAGGAAGAATAGACTTCCTGAATTCACTCATTGATGATACATGTGTTTTTTAGCCGATTTAGTGTTATATGATCCTGGAAAATTGCTTTTACTCCTTTGCCCTTGCAGCATCTGTTTTTGTGGAATTGAACCCCCACTGCCGGTTCAAGTTGAAAATTAATTTCACACCTTTGAATTGGTACATGAATTACACTCATGGCTGGTGGCATCAGGATGGAACTCTTGGAACCAAGGCTCAGAAGCAGGGAAGGTCACTTTCTGCAACTAGATTGTTAATGACAAGGATGAATAATTGGAACTTAATGAGCACTGAGGAACCTCTTGTAAGTACTTTACTAATCTTCCAAACTGCTTCACAAAATAGCAAGTTGCATCGGTTATGTAAAAGAGCTGAATCAAAACAATGACACTTTTCAAACCTAGCTAAAACAAACTCTGGAGGAACTAAGCTTTCAACAAGATATGTACTCCATATAGTGCCTAAATATAGATAAATCTAAAGCTCTGGCTCAGAAAATCTGACTTTAGGGTTGTGCTGAAGCTGAGGACAGAACAAGATGTTTTACCACTGTAGCCCTCCCCCAAAGCTCAGATGCAGCATCCTGCCCCTCTGCACAGTGCATATAATAAGAGGTTGGGTTTGAGAGTAAAAATAAAAACCTATTTGTAAGAGCCCAGCTCTGAGTGAGGATGATTTACCATCCTGCTACAGCTGGACTATTTCTCATTAGAAAGTCATTTAACACTAGCTTGGTTTTTTCTCCGGTACATTACAGTGCAAACACTCTCAGATGTTTTATCCGAGAGCTTCATTTTGGGAGATGATCTGCCCTGGCACAAACTTGTATCTACACAGCTTAGATGGCACAATCAGGACTTACTCTTGTGTCTTTGAAAGCTCCATTTCTGTCCATTATGTTCAAATAAACAGCAGGAATGAGAAGGGAACTTAACAAGGTCACTGTATCTTATCCTGCAGTGTAATAAAAACATCCCTGATAGAAAGCGCAAACCCATGGAGTGATTTTCTGCAACTACTTTTTACACCATCCTCTTGCTATCAGAGCACGTGGCAAGAGAGAGCCTTCTGTTTGGATACTTTTGGAGTGTTACTCTAAAATCTGTTAGATCCTTTGCTCAGTATATTCCTTAATGCTGAAAAACAATACAAAATGTGCATTTATTGAAAATAATGCCCTAATATTCTACCCTTTTAGAAAACCAGGCTGGGAACAAGAAGCAGAAATTGGTCTGGCTTTTCTGCAGTACACTCATGGATTCATAACACTGCAGAGTCTGGATCTTTATTTTCCAGAAGAATTCTCCTGTGTCTCAATAGCTTAATCTTCACAAAATGCCACATTGTTGGTTTTACAGCAAAGCTGAAGTTGGCTGTGTACAAATACACGGTTTTCAAAACTCCTGATCCCTCTAATCATTGCAGTCAGTCTTTTAAATAACACTTTGCATTAATTACTATACTTACATATTTTGACTGGGGCATCAGCAACACAGAAGCGAGTTTTCTTAAAAGGCATCCAAAATGGCAAGAAATATTTTTTTCTCCACTGTTTACCATATTTCTTAGTAAAACTTTCAAAACAGATCAGACAAGCTGCACAACACACAGTTGCAGACATGAGCAGTCATATGCTCCTGAATATTAAAAGATGTAGCCACAAGCATTTGCTTAGGCAAAGTTGGCCCTACAAGTTCAAAAATATTTAATATCCTTTCACAAACTGGTATAAAAATTACAAATTGGAAGCTAAGATCTTTAAAATGGGGGGAAAAAGGAAAACTGCAAGAAAAAATTACTCAGTCCTGGAAAGATTTTGTTTAATTATTCAGAGACCATGCCTTGTGTTTGGAAATTATATTGATGCCTTAAGTTTTAGCTTTCTTATTTTCCAGATTCTATACTGCATTGGTGTATCGGTCTGAACTTTATATAAAGTGTTAGCAAGTTCTTTTCACAGTGTAGTTAGACAAAACAATCCTTTTCCAGCCTGAGAGCCAAGGACACCACTGCAGCTTCAGGCCCAAGAAGTAAAAAAACCAGCGAATTGAGGACAGTAAACTGGGAGGATGGGACTTCACAACCTGAAGTTGTAATTAGACAATTAACCCCAATATGGAAATGTAAAACTTATAAAACTGTGAAAACTCATGACCCATCATCCATCTTGGGTGTGGCCACAGCCAGGCTCTTGTACTGCCCAAGGTGTAGCCTTTGAAGGTCTTTTAATAAATACCTACTTTATTCCTTTAACACTGTCCAGCCTCTGTTCCAGGTAAAGAACAAGGCATCAATATCACAAGTTCTTTTCTAAGTGGAGCAGAGATTGTTGAACAAAATATCTCTTGAAAAATGCTTATGCAACCACTCGTATGTGATTTCTGCTACTGCTGCTTGACCAATTATTTTTCATAAATCTAAAAATTTGGCTTGCTTTCATCTTGAAAATAAAATACACATCAAACCTTAGGTTGATGCTAATACTTGGACCCTTCAGCAATAATTTGCTGGATATCTGTGCATCTTTGTAAAAAAATATTTGTTGCAGGGCTTAGTTTACATTCCTGATGTCAAATTTTGTTCCATTCCTAATAAATTATAGATGATAGTTTTAGCAACACTGTTATTGAAGCAGATAGTGTTTGATTCAATACATTAAAATCCAATTATATTCCTACATCATAAGTGGATAGTAATTGCTTTATTATTAAAACATGGCTTTCACTCTGACAGTGTTTAATGCCTGTTCTGAAACCAGTGCAGCACAATAATATTGACAGAAAAGCTAAAGGTTATATGGACAGCAAAATGTCATGTGTTATCATTATACAACACAGAAAAGGTTTCCATTTATAGATTTCATTATCAACTGCATTTTATGTTCAAAATATTTAATCTGTCTTTTTTATCTCAGAATCCTGTGTTGACCTTCATCTTAAGGAGGATTTAAACTGTGTACAATGCTGCTGTTCAATCATCCTTATTTTAGTTTTCCTGAAAATAGTCTATTAAAAAACAAAATCAAAATGTCACATTTATTATTCATTTTTTTCCTTTCTATCATGGTTCCTATTTTTTAAAAAAGATCGTGAGCCTGGCTGGTTGAGATACCCAGTACTTACACTGCCTTTGCACACAGACTGAGCTGTACACCTGTAATCACCTGGAAAGTGGGGACTTCAGTCGTTCTATGTCTTCCAAACATATTAATGATAAACGGCAGAAACTTTCCCTCTACATTCCATGTGCTCAAGGTGATGGATTATCCTACCAATTTGAACTTTATATAAAGAAGCATTTTCAGGATCACTTTCACAGGGCAACCACAGTCCATTATTACACCTGTGGTGACATTCTAAGGAAAACTTTTTCCAACTTGGTGACTGCTGGCTTTCTTCTGTTCCCTTTTTGGCTAGTGAATAGTGAAATGTAAAAGAGCTTGCAAAGTTTGCATGTCTATGCTTCCATTAACTCATGTCTGCAGAAGGCAGTTCTTTTGAGATTGAATTGGGATTTTGTCGGAAATAAAGATGAGAAAAGTAGCTAGATTACTTCTAGTGGATTTTTTGAGAAATGCTATTATATAACCAGAGAAAATATTTATATGCCTTCAGCCAAAAAACTCCAACAACAAAGTAAATGGAAAGACAAGAGGATTAAGGGAACAATCAATGGGAAGAGTTCACTAACCCTGCCTTGCCCTGCTATTCCCCCATGGAAGCTGGCAAAGAGCCACTGACTCTCATGGAGATGTGTCAATCAGACAGGTAAGGACTTCATCTATCATATGTACATTTTATCCTAGGATATATTAACCCTATGATATACATGAGATAAAACTTAGAAAAAAATTAAAAATCACTTGTATGCAATTAGGAAGCTCTAGTGATACAAACACACAGACTACAACACAGCTTAGAGATATCAAGGCAAGCTATTTTCAAAATAGCTTGAAAGTGTGTAGAAAATGGGTTAACAAATGACATGACCAAGTGTCCCACTTTAAAAACTGCTCGTGTTCTTAACCTTAATTCCACTGCCTGCCAGTGTGCCTGAGGGCCTTCATTACCAAAAGGGGTTGCAGTACTCAAGAGCTCTATACAAAACAGAGGAAAGTTTGTGGAATGCCAACTTCTAAAGGTCTCTTGCCACATCCCTATGCTTAGGACAATGGAGAGGAAATCAGATCCCTGCAAACTGGGCTTGCAAAAACATACTGTGCATGGAGCACAGTGTCCAGCAGTGATGATGTTCTGGAAAGTCTTATGGCACAGTTCTTGTTATTCTCTCCACCAGTGGGTAATAGCCCACTCTGAAATCATGGAAACATTCGTACAAGATTGTATAATCCTGGAATAGACCATGCCTCAATGCCTGTGACTGCAACACTCTCTTGTTTGTTTTTCAGAAGTTTCAGGACATATGATATCTAGAGAGCCAGTGAACAAAGCACATTTCAGTGGAAGATCTGAAAGGCCTGGTGAATCTGGAACCCAAGGATTCTAAACCTTGGGCCACCAGGCTGCCTTTCATTATGCTCTTCATTAATAGGGTCAGCCAGTGCCCAGCTCTGGAGAGCACAGGGAGATGCGAATGCTGATTGCTGCAGGTGCTGCATGGAGCTCATTCCCAAAGGTGCTCCTTCTCACAGTTAGGACCAGATGCAAAATATATTGAAGGCTGAAATATTTGTCTTAGAAGCTATAAAAAGGTCTTCTAGCTATGAGCTTTCCTGTAGACATCTTTCCCTATCCCATTTGTGACCAATACATGTCTATGATTTGACAGGGAAGGCACTCATGAAAAATGACTGCAGGTCAGGTGAATCCAGACTAAATCTGGATTATGGGCGAAAGAGATTAAGTTCAGTGTAGGGTCTGAAGGTATTTGCTCCTTCAGTTCAAGACTTCAAATTCCTATTAATGTTCTGGGCACGTGTTTTTTACAGACACCGAGATGGTCAGATCAGTCCATTGGTGTGATTTAAACCCACCAGCAGTAATGTTCTGTTCTGAATTCAGCATTAAGCAGAACAGGACAAGTATTTCAATTTTGTTTTGATGGGTTTGATACTGTCAGCTCTAGGATTTTTTGTCTTCCTTTTCTGCTGTCCTAAACAGTCTGTTTAGAAATACAGTGACCAGCTGGCATGCATGTTATAAGAGGAAAAATAAATTCATTTGATGCAAGTGTTTGTTATTACTTTGGCTTTTCTCCAAAAAGATCGGAAAACTAGAATACATATTCAAAGCCACAGAGAAGACAGCATAAAGGACTTTCTAAACAAAGCTGATCAATCAATACATTTTCCAATAATCAGAAGGAAACTGTATCGCCCTACAAAATAGTGATGGAAGCCACATTACAACAAAGCTCTCCAGAAGTGCTCTTGGTAAGTTTTCAGGCTTTTCTTTGATAAGAAAATTAATAAACAACTTCTGATGCATAGTGGACATCTCTATTTTGATCTTCTTGGCTCATGATCTAGAGCAAGTGTTGAGAGTTAGACTTGTTTATTTATTTTTTTTTTTCACCTATAGAATTTTTTCCCAAGAGTTGCAAGGCAACTAATTGCCAAGTACTTATCAGTGCTCAGGTGAAACAAAAGCATGGAGGCTGGGTGGAGGCTGGCACTTGGCTACACCCTTTGTCTCCAGGAGTTTCCCCCCCGAGGGGGGGGGGGGGGGGCTGGAGAAAGACGGGAGCTGGGGAGCAGCTGCACTTTTGGTGTGGTCTGCGTTGGGAGAGGACGAGGCTGCCGTTGCTGCATGAGTTTCTCACTGGCACCACCGAGATCTGATCCTGAAGAGAGCTACCATCCTCTGCTTGTGTGCCCCAGAAATCCTGATTTCTCCTTTTGCTGCCCTGCTGGAGCTGGCTCAGCCCTGTCCCACTGCCTCGGCGCTGTTTTAGAGCTGCTCTGCACCGCGGGCCCGCACTGCCCTCCCTGCCGGACATCCCTGCCCTCCAGTGACCACCGACGGAGCTCCGAACTTCGTCCAATCCACCAGCCCGGGATCCCCCACCGTTCCAGCTTGGTACCTTTTTTTTTCGGAGTCCCCAGAGACCAGACTGCCCCAAGTTTTGTGAAACCAAGCTCCGTCAAGGTCCCTGGTTCTGTTTTTCGCTATTAATTGCTGTAGTTGTTGTTGTTTGTTTGCCTTGTTATACCTATTAGTAAAGAACTGTTATTCCTATCCCCATATCTCTGCCTGAGAGCTGTTTTAATTTTCTAAATTATAATAATTTGAGAGAAAAGGATTTGAATTATCCATTCCAAGAGAGGCCCTGCCTCTCTTTAGCAGATGCCTGTCTTCTTTCAAAACCAAGACAGCAAGTCAGAAATTCAGAACAGAGACCTCACAATGAGGGATGCATCTTCTGAAGCAAATACATCCTTTCTCTACAAGAATTTCTTCATACATTACTATACAGACAGATTAAAACAAAGTGCTGCAATTTTAATAAGTGTGTTGTTGCTAGGTCGTTGACTGGTGAAAAGGCAATAGTATCAAAGCAGTATCACTTTGACACTAGCATAAATTTTTGGCCTTATTGTACGCATCTGTCATCCTGGTAAGACCTAAAACTTGTAGTAAGTAATAAAATTTATCTTAGGATTAATATTCAATGTTAATTACAATTTATTAGTATTATTAAGAATACTCATTAATTTACATGAAATTGATTTCAAGACGAACGTGGCCCCTTGGAGACAAGTCAGCATAATTTCAATGGCCCAGACATCGCTGTTTTCAGACACGAGCAAAAGAAGGTTGGCTTTGAGGACAGGCGTGAGAACAGTGAGGTTTTGGCTTTAACGCGACGGTGAACAACCCCTTAAACACCGCCTCAGCCACCTGCTGTCCCCAGAGTTTCAAAGCCAGCCAGGGAAGCGATGCTCGGACACCGCCGCAGCGCAGGCTGTGACCGTCAGGGGGCGGCGGCGGCCGGCGGGGAAGGGTCGGGAAACAACCGCGGCTTCCAGGGATGGCAGGGAGCCTGGAGCCAGCGGCAAGGGACGGGAAGCAGGGCACGGCGGGGCTGGGAGCAGCAGGAGGAGGCGCTGGGAAGGAGTGTGCCGGAGCTTTGCCAGGCCCGCAGTGGGCAGAGCTGCGGCTCAGCCGCGCCAGCAGCGGGAGGAGCTGCCCGTGCTTTCGAAGCACTCCGAGAGTCTGAGGCCAGTTCTGGTCGCAGCTTGTCCTGCATTGCCTTTTATGATGCTCTGGATATTATTTGTCCTTGTAATCAGCATGAGGTTTTGATTTCGATTTAAGAAAGTTGCTCTAAGCCCTTTCAGCTGCTGAGTTTGCAGTCTCTGAATTCTTGCAGCAACAGATAGAGCTCTGCAAAATCCTTATCGTGCGTCTCTCAGAGATAGATTGCCTTAGCTGATCACTTAGAAAGCAGAGACCTTTTTATAATCTTTCTTACCAATAATTAAATCTCTTCAGGAACAGCTAACCTCCCCAAAATCACCAATGTCAGGATAACTAGTTAAAAGTCCACTAAGCCTAAATATTTATGGTAAACTCCCTGAGGAGTCCATGAAAACACTGTCACTGTCAGTGTTAGTTGCAAATATCCTGGAGCCCCCACTCCAACTCAACAGAATACAGAGCATAAGATACATCCATACTTAATGTACTGATATAAACGTAATTCTGTAGATTTCCTTGTCACACACCATGAAAACATTAAAGGGCAAGTACAGATTTCCCAAGATATCTGAAATAAAACATTCAAACTGTTTTCATTCTTGGATATTAGCCAAAAAGTTGAAATTTTCTGAGGAAAAATTATCTTCCCTTTCCTGATTGCTGAGGATAAATGCTCCTCAAGCTTTAATTATGGCCTGATTTTTTACTGAAGATGCAAAGTTATAAATTTGGACAAAATTAACTACTGTTCAGATGTCTTTTACTCTTTGTTAAAATGCAAGCTGGTATAACTTCATGAATAATTCACAATATTTAGCCCAGCTGTACACTGATATATTGATTTCTTGATCTTGCATCATTGATGAATGTGATTCCCTTGAAAAGATACGAAAAATGCCTACAGACAGACAGGCCTTGCAAAGAAAAGAAGAGACTGAAAAAATGCTTTTTCTGGAGTAGATCAAAGCATCTCACTGGAGTGAATTGTACACAGTGGTATTTAATTGATCTTGCTGCACCTGAAGAGAACAGGGCTCATGGGACCTCACCATTTAAGAATTCTTATTAAACCCACATGAATTGTGCTTCAGCTTTGTCCAGGATTCCGTGGCTGCTGCACTGACAAGCTGATTAGAAGCCCCTAGGGGGAAGAGCTAAAATGAATAAACATCCTGCAAGTGTCAGGTACCACAGAACCATTCTGTTAGCTGGTGATAGGAAACAATATCTACTACATCACATCTCTAAATTGAAGGTCCAATAGTTCCCCAGTTTACTCCTTCAGTTTCTTTAAAAGTTCTTATTTACAATAGATTTTCACATGCAGTACCTGCATTAGATTGAACTTAAGGCCATGGCAGTGGAAGCCCTTTGCCTTGAAAAGGTGTTTTAACAACCCAGAATATTTCACTGGACTCTAGACAGCAAAGTGTGGACTACAGCAAAGTAATCTTTGAAGGATGTAACTAGATAATTTTTTTGAGAAAAGTCAACAAATACTGGAAAGCACATTTTCAGAATATTTGAAGAAAGGCAACTGAAGAACAGACAATTACTCAATTACCTTCTAACAGCCAGCTTTGAGGTTTTTTCCACATAACTCCAACTTTTTTCATCTGTTCCTTTCTTCACCTCTTTCCTGGGTTTGCAAATTGCATGCAAACGTCTATAAAGTTGCACTGATCAACTGCAGCTCAAAGGAGCAGAGTCCATTCATTACAGGACAGTGACAAGACTGGGCAAAGGGAACTGGGCTGACTCTCTGTGAATGATCATCAAAACTCTCCTATCCCAAATTTAGGATTAATGCACAATAAGGCCTCAAGAAACTACCAGGTAATTAATTAATACATTGTCTTGAATCTAGGTTCAATTCTAAATTGTGCCATTAACTTCCTTATTTTCCTGAATATGTGTATCAAATCACTTGTTCTAGATAGAAATAGATAAAAATACACATAGATTTTTACTATCCATTTAAAAGTGCTAATATTAAGTCCCAGTTTCACGGAAACATTAACTTACACTTCCAAAAGTGACTGCCATCATAAAATCAGGGTTGTATTTTGTTGCCATTGAATACCTCAAGTATAATTTTTAAATCATTATGTTCAAAGACACTCTATTAATTACAAAACAAATTATATACATAATATTACATAAACAAAGTATGCCTGATCATTCTTTTCTGCTGACAAAAATACAGATTTTCAAGTCAATTAAAGTCTGTTCATTCATCTGAGAGAAAATATTTTGTTGGATATTTCACATATCATGATATATCTATTGAGAGTAATTGACTGGATTTTATTTGAAAACGTGTTGTAGAGCGTTAATGAACACACCATTGCAATGAGCTGCAGCTGTTTCTTGACAGCAGTGTGCAGAAAACTATGAATTTGTTACATCTCTGATTAGCAAAGTCCTATTTCATACCTTTGGTTGTTAAGAAAGATTATATTCCCCAGAGAGACTGGTTTGTCTTTTTTTTTTCCACTATTCAAAATAAAAAAGGATAACTCAGAAGAATTGATAAGGCCCAATGGAGAACTTGCTTGAGAGAAGTTAGATGATGATTTTAAAGACCGATCATCATTGTGTGGTAGTTATTTGACACTTTGCCATTGATCCAGAAGTGCAGGTTCATCCACAGGATCACAAAGATTGGAGAAGACCTTCAGGATCAAGTTCAACCTTCAACAGGACCCCTACCTTGTCTGCTAAAGCATGACACTGAGTGCTAGCTCCAGTCATTACCTGAGCACCTTCAGGGACAGTAGCTCCAACACTTCCCTGGACAGCCCGTTCCAATGTTTAATGGCTCCATCTCACTGTTCAACCTAATGCCAGTGGCCATCTAGGACTGATTGTTTCAAAACACTCTTCGCATCAGTTATCTCTCTGAAGACAAGTGCTTTCCTAACAATTAATGCAGGAAAATAATTGTCTGCCACATCAAATCTTATCTTTCAAAACTGACAGCTCTATTCTGTTGGTTCCCTTATGGGGAAAAAAAAAAAAAAACCCAACCAAAAAAACCAAGAGCCGCACATAACACCAACAACCAGAAAACAACACGCAACTTGAAAATCACCCAAACACCTGCCAAAAACTTTTCTGGGAGGAAATTGTCTCCTCACCCACTCTCATTGAGTTTTGTCATTAGCATGCACATACCCACTCACACTCCTAAAGAAAACAGTGTTTTCCTTGTCACAAGAAAATAGAAGACAGCTACATCCAGTGGCTTAGACTGCATGGCTATTTATGTACTTAAGGCAATTGTTAGCAAACAATATGGATTTTCAGTAGTACCTGTGCAGGTTATATTCTTGACTCCCACTGGAAAGAGTAATGAGTTATGCAATAAAAATACACTTTGGCATAAATTACACCAGTCTGCCACATGCTGCTTTGAAATTACAGCTGTAAAATACATTATATTTGTCCAACAGTTATTGCTTTGAATTGCTGCAAATCTCCTTGATTTGGGGCCAGAAGCCTGAGTCTCACCATGGTCTGTGCTTAACATTTCGTAATTCTTTAATCAATTTTCTCTTTCTACAGAGAGCCCACCATTGTTATTGTCATATGATTTTTACTGAAAATTCTTATGAACCAGTAGTATTATTTCCAGAGCTGATCGGTCATGAAACCCCTCAAGCTCTCATTAAAATTCAAAACCATTCTCTCATGAACTATTTCACTCTATATATACATTGCTGCAGGGTGGCTCAAAATATGACAGGTGCAAGCCCAAAAATATACCTGACCTGAATTTAAATTCTGTCTTTCTCATAATCATATTTCAAAAGAGTTTCCTTTCTACAAAGTCATTTCTAATAGCAACATTACAAACACTTTCAGATCCATAAATAATTGCTACTCCTTTTCTAGCTCATAATGGACTTACTTTCTTCTAAAAGATACCTGCCTATAAAGGGCTTTTTCCCATTTCAAAATTGCACTTTCTTCTTAATACCTTGTACTTAATGCTTTTTGAAGAAAGAAGGCTTAGGATTTTATTCAAAGTATATTCCTGAAATCCTTGTCTACACATAATGTGCACTCTCTAAATTGGAAAGGAGGCTGGCTCTAATGCTCACTGGAGATGGAAAGAACCTGCCTTTGATTATTATGGTCCTTACTTCTCAGTATCTCCTACCTTTTTAATACTAACGAAGTCCTACCTTTGATTAACCTTGACTTTAACTTTTCTTTACCCCAAAGGTACACACCTAGAGACTGGATTTTATGCCTCAGGATTGTGCTTTACCCCAGTGTTACAGATAAAATCCCAGAAAACACTAGAAGCATATTCATAGAGAATTCCACCTTATTTTAATGTGGCCAAAACCTCATCCTGCACATTTTTGTTTTCCTTGCCATTTAAAGCACTGAGACCTTTCAATTAAACAATTACATAAACAGGCATAAGCTTCTGAATTTAAACATTATACAGCCAAAAATCTGCTCTTGCAGCCTTGAGCTCCCTGGCACGGGTTTGCACTCTTGGTAAAGAAAACACCAGCTGAGAAAATCAGCAGTTAGTAGCGGCCCTTTAGGACTACGGAGTTATCCTGGTACACATCTATCCAGCCATCCCAGTGAGAAGTGTCAGGAATGAAACATCCACACGTGACCTGGTTCAAAATGTCCCTCTCGGATGCACAAGGTGTTATAGGTCATGGTGTCCCCAACAGTGTTTTGCAGGCAGCTTGTAGGATCAGGTAGGTTGGGCAAATCTGTGTAAAACTAGGGAGTCACACTCACATTGCTCTCACTCAATTCCCATGAATATTTGCCCAGAGACAAGTGGCCTTGGAGATACTCAGAACACGGAAAAGCAGAGCCCTACTAACCTGATCCAGTTTGAAGTTTGACAAGATGAATGTCAAACTTCAAACATGGAATGAATGACTTTCCAAACTTAATTATTCCCTGTGGAAAATCTCCATAAAGTGTTAATCCACAACTCCACTCAGCAATATTCAATTTACCTGTTTTGTTTAGAATTCTAATTTTAGGGATCCTAATTTTAAAATAATCATGGGCATTTTATAATTGAGGAGAAAAAAATTAAACTCTGAACTCTCAGTTTCTTCTGAAAAAGCAGAAACAATAATTAGCTATGCTGTAATTTCATCACTAGACCCATAATTTTCCAGATATAAGAGTCTTATTCAATTGTTCGGTCAGGGTTGTTGGGTTTTTCAATTTTAGTGCCATTCTGGAAATATATAAAGTTTGATACTCTCACATACAGCTCCTAATATCTGCCTTTCAGTAAAAAGAATATCTATTTGTGCAATATGTTATGCGTCAGTTAACAGCAGAAAAAGAAAGAAAGACTCTTTTGAAACGACAATGCTTGATATTGAGAATATATTCATATATGTTCCTATGATTTGAAATGGGCTGTTAGTGCCATAGCACAGTAAATCTGTATGGCCATCGGTCACTTTTCCAGGGATACTGCTTATTAAACAACATACATTTTTCTTTTAGAGACCATGTCTTCACCAAGCTTTATCACCTACATAATATTTGAAGTATGCGACCCAGCTGAAGAGAGAATCACTTATTTTCCTGTTTTAAATCCATTCCAAATTAAGAACTGGTATGTTAAACTGTTATTTTGCTAATTCTTAAATGGAAATATGATAGAGATGAGTTGATCCAGAAATAATATATCTAAAGAAGAATTGCTTCCAAATTATCTGCTGTAGCCAGCACCGTACAAACCTGTTATGAATTTCAATATGAAATGCAGATTAATGCTGTCAAAAACTGGAAAAAACTGTCATGCCACAAAACACAGGACAGGACAATGTCTATTTGAGGAGAATTGGGTTTCTTGAACCTCAGTTTGGAAAACTGGGTTATTTCTGAAGAAGTTATTCCAAGTAGCTATAAATTAGAGGTGAAATAAAAATTAATTTCTTATTGCTATCCATGTTGCTATATAGTGCTATGGAAACCTACAAGAAAATAGAGCTAAATGCATATTTCATATTTTCCCTGGAAACTTATCTGTATTTGGGAAAAATTATAAAGAAAGTAGCAAAAATGCAGACTCACAGGAAACACAGAAGGGTCTCATTTCAAATCATAGTGACCAGCACCTACTCAAACCTGCCCAGGCTGAGGACAAGCAGAATGAACAGAAACACTGAACTGATGCTCTGGCAGCTTTCTCTGACTGATCAGCTTTGTGGCCAATCCTGCTTTTATTACTTTGAGTGAGGAATTATGCTTAGTTATGATTATGGTTGCCCAATTGTCTTAGGCTGCAATGCAAGATGTAACCAAGAGTATGTATTCTATTACCATCTGTTAAAACCAAGTGGGGCAATGTTCTTTATCTCTTCCACGACCCATCCTCACCTGGAGGATATCTGCTGTTAATGCGCCATTGAGGCTCACTGAATGGCTGGTAAAATGACACCATCCACTGTGAGATGCTCCACCCAGGGGGAGGAGCCAAGCATTCCTGCCTGGATATAATCTGAGTTTTGGGACAGCATAGACAGCCTTTTCCCACTGGATTCCCAGAGGACGATGAGACCCTTCTACATCACCACTGGACCTTCAGAGAAAAACTGCATCCTTGTACAGAATCATTGCTTCAACAGAACCACATTTTTCACTCAGGAGTGCTGCAGCCACAATTTAATTGGACTGCTACCAACATCCTGACCGCCAGTGTGTCAGGTTGTATTCTGGCTCTGACAGTGTTTTTGTACTACTGCATTTTATTTTAGTTTTCCCATTGAATTATAGTTCTGACTTGGGATCTCCCACTGGTTTGTTTTCAAACCAGAACACCAATAATAAATACAGCAGATCAATCAATATGCAATAATCAAGCAATACGAGGACTGGATAACTTAGAAACACTTTGAATTTCAAAATTATTGAAAATTACTCATGAAGAAACAAAATGCTTTGCCATTCAGAATTGTCTGTGATTACAGGCATTTAAATTATTTAAGTGACTTTTAGAGTTGCCAGCATAAGTTAAATGCCCAGATTTGGGGAAACTTAATGGGATTTCCTTGTCTAGATAACTGTCTAAAAAGAACAGAGACTCTAAATGCTTATAACAAGAAAAGCAAAATGAGGAATTATTCACCACTGCAATTAGCCATGATCTTCCTCCTAGCCCATTTGCAAGCTGCATTTCATGACATGCTTACTACTAAAACAAAGTTAAATTGTCATAGCATCTAGGACAAGGACAGTGACAAACTGCTAAACGCTGAAGAGATGAAGGAAATTGGTGATCCTTGATCAGATGATTTAAGCACTTCTTACACCTTGCATGTTTAACACCAGCTGCAGATTGTAGTGACATCTTCTGACTGTTCCCCATCTTGGAACTTCAGATTAGCTAAACTGCACTGAAAGGGAGAGCTCATTCTGTCACAGCACAGCATCAGAATGGTCAAATATGGTCAAATATGCAAAAACACAGTTTTTGCCTTTGCTAAACATCTTACTGTAAACAGCTCCTTGTACATGTAAAAGGAAATCATATGTGAGATTTTTTTTAAAATGCTCATACTACAATAAACTGATTGGAAGGAAGTAAAACTGTGTACAACTGGGAACAGAAGAAACTGCAGTGCAGAAAGAGTTTCACCCAGTGCCAGCCTGCCACTGAAATGATGGTAGGCAATTATATAAAATGGACACTCCACGTCAAAGTTCATTGCCAGTTTGCCAGCTCCAAAGGGTTGGCAACTGGCTTTGGCAACATTTACGGATACGTGCTCCAGCCTGTACAAAGTTCCTGGATTGGGAAATAAACTTGGGGAAAAGATGGCTGCACTCTGCAGTTTGAAATCATCCATATTCATTTTGCTTTGCCTCTATGCAGACGTAGGATGCTTCAGACGCACATGCTGGCAAGACTGAGAGGTTTAAAAAGCCTTTAAAGAGAAATGACACATCCAAGCAGTGGAAAATATTCCAGAGTTTGCTAGGGGCCCAACTCCTAAATAACAGGGAAAAATACCTGAAACCAGAACCATATTCTCCTGCTGTTCAATGTGTTTCACAGCAGGTTGTAGATGAGGAAATAGGCTTCAAACTCTGCTTCTGGCTTAAACTATGGGAAGGTGATAAAAAAAATCCAGTCAATGGCAAAATACTTCAGGATGAAATCTGAAGAGAAGCCAGTCTCACTCTAAAATTACACTTTAACTGCGAAGCAAGGAGAGTTTTACCCATGAAACTTCACATCATTTTAAGACCACTCCATCCCCAGATGAGAACACAGGCTTCTAAACAACCAAGTGGGAGAAGAATTAAGTATCAAACCCTGCACTAGTACAGATAATTTCCCTACCCTTTATTTCATGGCTTATATATTAATAGACCTGAAATCACTGTTTCCAGGATGTTTATGGGAAATATTTCTAAAAATTACTTCAATAAGCACCTTTAATACCCCCAGTAGGGCAACAGATACCAGACAATTCAGGGAAGATTCTTATCCAATGACTTAACAAAAAGCAACATGGATTAGTGTACAAGGAATAAAATATCAAACAGCCTTGAAAATGTTGCTGAGTTTTTGTTTGAGGGTTTTTTTTCTGTAATATTTTGTGTGATGTGATTGCTGAGATCTCTTTGAAAAGCAGTCTATTTAAGACAAAAAGGGAAGACAAAAAGGGCTAAGGTGAAAGAGTTTTCATTTATAAATTTCTACAGGGATTAACAGAACCAGCAGTTTAACTCTTTGATTTGTCCTTAGGGCTTAGAGCAAAACTATTGTAATATTTCACTTCTCAAAAGTCAGCTGTCAGTATCATAATGATTACATGAAGTCACAACGGAACAATATGAACAACATTTCAAGGACTTGCAATTGGTATGCAAAACCCCATTACGTTACTGACAGTAAGTGATAGCTTTCTGATAGTAAACAGTTTTCAAGAGACACCCCTAAATTTCTAGCAATACCTCCTTCATTTTCATGTCAATTTGATGGATCTGTGTGCACAAAATAAGAAACATATCCAAATACAATTTAAAAAGACATTTTAAAGATAGCCAGCCTGAACAGCCTAATGGAGGAGTAAATAGAGATCAAGGTAGCAATAGTGACTATTAAATTTGACAGATAACTGTCCAAACCCAGTATTTGTATCATACACAGGTGAGAGCTTTCCTCAAATGAGTTTACTAAAGCAGAAGCAAAGAGACAGAAGGAATTTGCTAACAGGTCAAGCCAAACCAAGAGTATCTCCTTGGTCCTTGTGAGTCCTGCTCCTGTTCCCTCAGCTGTGCTTCTTTTCACAGATGAGTTTGTTAATAGCATTAAACAAACCTGAGGTACAGCCACCATAAAACATACCACGCTATTTTTAGGTGGACTCTAGAGCCGGTTTTGGCTAAGGTAGAATTCATTTCTTTCATGGTGGTATGGTGCTGTGTTTTGGATAATCTGGGGATGTTTTAGTTATTACTGAGCAGCACTTAGAAAGTCAAGGCATTTTCTGCTGCTCGCACAGCCGCAACAATGAGAAGCTGGCAGTGCACAGCAAATTGGGAGGTAACACAGCAGACCCCAACTGACCCAAGGGATATTCCACAACACATGGCATCATGTTCACTGCATGGAGCTGGAGGAAAGAGGAAGAACATTCAGAGCAATGGCATTTATCTTCCCAAGTCACCATTATGTGTGATGGAGCCCTCAGGATGATGGAACACCTGCCTGCCCATGGAAAGTATTGATGAATGGATTCCTGGATTTGCTTCACTTCTGGGTGCAGCTTTTGCTTTACTCACTAAGTTGTCTTTACCTCAACCCATGAATTCTCCCTTTTGCTCCTCTAACCCTCTCCACCTCCCCACCAGAATGGAGCAAAGGAGAGGCTCTGTGAGGCCAAAGTTTCCTGCTGGGGTTAAACCAAGTCAGATCCAAGACTGGGCAGTGCCTGAAGCTTGTGCTGAATTTGAATGAATGCCAGAAATAGCTTTGAATACACAGATAATCCAAGCAGTTCACTAGAAGGTGTTTCCTTTCATTCCACCAATTTCACTCCATCACACAGTTCTCCAGGGTCCCTTGGTGCTGAAGCAGCTCCTGTCTTCAAAATGTCTTCTCCATGAAACTAAGCTCTGGTTTAAGTCCTCTTAAGTAAAGTAACCACGGCAGGGATTGAATTTGTCAGAGAAAACTGCCACTCCCTTCTTATTTTTCAGAGAGAAATATATATTGGCTTGAAGTAATGCCATGATCAATATATAATATTTCAGGTTCAGGAGATAGCTGGTGCTCTGGAAACTGAGCCAGTAGTGCACAATAGTCTGGACATCTACATGCAGATAACAAATTCTGAACATTCACTGCCAAGCCTTGTTCAAAGACATGGTTCATATTTAGACCTCTACACCTTAGAGGTTGACTGTAAAGCCAACCCCACAGATTAATATCACAGGTCCCAGTAAACTTCTGTGGAAACCCTAGAATTTAAGTGACGTTTTCCAAAGACCTCCTTCTTACATAAGGTAAGAAAGATGTATGTAACAAGAGAAATTAAAAGAAAGTTTTAAAATCATTTGTGCTGCCAAAAAAGCAACATTAACCTGAACACTGTATAGGCTATAAAACTATTTTATAAGCACTAACAGAAATCCCATATTGTCTATTAAAAATTTATCACCAACCCTAAAATTTTATTTCTTCTAGAGCATAAAGCATAATTGAAAGGAATAAACAAAGAAGAGTTAGGTTAATAGTGCACAGCAACAGAACAAACTTGAACCATGAAAAGCAAGATAATGAATACATTTCAAATCATGCTACACAATAAGAATTTACTCAAAAGTGATATTGAAGAAGTGATGCAAGGTTCATTTCCAGGTGTTTTTATAGATAACTCTGCTTTATACTGCATGTGCTGTATATTTTCTGGATTGAGTTTGACTCACATCACTTTTTCTTGCTTAGAAAATGGTGAGAGGGGTTAAATAGATTCTGCTGAATTATTTATTATTTTAAACACATCAAAGAACTTTCCTCCTAAGCTTAAGCATTGTGTGAGGGTGTTGAACAAGAACGATATAAGGCTACACAATTAATTTTATTTCAAAGACTGAATGAATTTGAAGGAGAGTTTGAGGTGAGAAACTGCCTTTAAATCCACATACCATTTGTCTACTAGGCCAGTGTATACAGGGTTGAAATTATGAGGAGGGAGAACTGATATTTGCAGATATAATGTCATCTGGGAAACTAATTGTTTGGTTGTTTAAGATTGTAGTTGTGCAAGATATTTCACAAAAGATATTCTGTGGATTAACAGAACATCCTGTTGCAGTGGGCAGAACAAAAGATTTACAGGACCTTTTTTAGGATAATTAGCAAGCCATTCAAATTCAATACAATTCACACTTTTTGTGCCACATCTCAGTGCCACATATTCATATACAACACCACGTATAAGTCACATCCTTCTTTCTAAAACAAACCATGGCTGTGGAGAAGAGGGAAAATACTGGTGTGAAGTGAATTATTCAACTTCAAGGAGAGTAAATTCATTTTATTCAAATTAAATAAGTATTCAAGGACAGAGACCAGACTTGTTCCTCAAGACACCAAGAGTTTTCTGGTTATACAGAGTGCACTGAAATCTAATGACTCTTCCAAAAACTAGCTGTGGGGAAAATAGAATTGTTCTCATTGACTTCAAAGCACTTTGGACCAAGCCCTAAGGAAGATGGGAAAGCCTCACAGATGACAGAACACTTGGATGAAAAATATTTACCCTACCGGTAAATCTTAAGGGGAGATAACAATAAGAGAAATTTGAAAACCAACACAAGAACAGCACAAGGGAGGTTTCAGCCATTTAAAAAATGTCCTTGTGGATAGTTACAGATAAAGCGTAAGGTACAGAGAAACACAAAACTATTTCTAGTAAGAGGGAACTGAATTCAGTAACTCATAGTAGTCCTGATTAGAATTTTAGCATGACTTTTATCCTGAACTAGAAAGAAAAGGAATGTGAAGTATGAATTATCCACGTGATCTGAATTAAATTTTCATGTTGAATTCCCTAGCATGTGCTGGCTTGTCCTACTTATTTCAGTCATTTAAATGTGTTCCACTAAATTAATTTTATTTAAAATAATTGAAGCTGGGTTTATATTTTGTATTTGCAATACCACACAAACTAGGTCTCACTGTCGCATCTCTCATGGTAAAATGCAACCCTTTTGTACAAAAAAAACCAGAACAAAGCATACAGAGGGCTAAATGCCTATTACCTGAAACAGCCTGTGTTTCCAACAGATCCTATTTCAAGGTAAATAAAGGCCCATTTAGCAGGACTGGCTTTTAGTTAGCTATACAATTTACCTTGCTGCAGGTCAAAGCTTTCAAGTTGTCACAGAATGATAGCTTGCATGGGTTGTTTACTTCTTAATACAAGATATTACACTGAACAAAGCACTTCTTCCTCAAGGTGTCTAGCTACTGCAAAAATATTATTCACACATGATACAACATGGCTTACTACTGCAAAAATATTGTTCACACATGATACAACATGGCTTTCAAGGCAGAACAGTCCCATGGGCGCATCCCAGAGCTCTGCTGTTGCACAGGCTGACAAAAGGTCTGGCTATCAAAAAATCTTTATGTAACAGCTTTATAACAGAAGATATATAGCACTGCAGAGAAAGTCTGGATGGAATAGCTATTGATTGAGGCTGTGATCAAAAATGGGAGAGTTTTGAATTTATTTCTACCTTTTGCTACTAGTTGGTTTTGAATTGTCATGGAAATCCCTTTTGCATCCCCCTGGCTGGGAGGAGTGACTCCTCCAGTGCTTGTGCAGTACTTGACAGAAGGGCTGAGAACAGTCAGTAATTTACTCCTTGAGTAGCAGCAGTTATATCCCAGTGGAGCAAACTCATGAGATGCACATAGCTGCGAAGAGCTGGATTCCTTCCTCAGCCACTGTATGCCAGCACTGTTGGCTGGATTTTTGGGACTGCAGTTAGAAGGGTGTCCTTGGGAGCAGGGACAGGCACTGCCTGGGACATGCTGAATCCTTGCTCACCCAGTGCATGACTACCACTGACAAGAACAAAGGCTTCAAACGGAAAGGCTAGGAAAAATTAAGCAATAATAGGGACCTGCAGATGGAGATCAGAGAGGGATTCTTATGACTCAGTTTTATGAAAGATGTGAAATATTCCTAAAGTGAACACTTGAAACTAACAGGAAATTTCTACTCCTTCGGAACATAAGAGTCCCTTTGCCATCACCCCTCTTCCTGATAATTTAGCCTCACATTTCCTGTTATTTCAGGCAGCCTTTGATGTAAGAATGGAAAGCAATTCTTACTGCATAAATTAGGACCTTACCTATGGGTCTGTATTATAAATAAGGAATATGTGAGCTTGCATATTGCTTTCTTCATCCCTATCCTTTGAATCACTGAGAAGTAGATTTCCAAGGGAATTTATCTATACTCTAAGTCATTCCTTGGACAAGCAATGAACATTCTAAAGGTAAAAACTCCCTGACTGCATAAAAAATTCATTTAATAGCAAACACGGCCTCCAAAGCAGCAGCATGTTCACAGGCTATTCTTAGTCAAGACAAAGGGTAGGTTCATGACTAGGACAAATACAACTGGGCACCACGGCTTGTTCAAGCAGCTGTGCAGCAAAGGGTGTGTGGGGAGACTGTTTTCACTATTTCACCAATAAATAAAATATTTCCTGTACTGACACAAGAACCAGGTCCTTTGCAGTGGCCTGTATTTGCTTTATCATGAAACAAAATGCAAACTGAAAATAATAAGCCTAGAACTCCATAATGTAAGGAAATGAGAATTATGTTCTCTGCAGGTAAGACCACATCAGTACTATGTCCAGTTTGTTTTTGCAAAGTCATTGCTAATTCCACTGCTTGAAGATGCACAATCAGGATATACTTCCAATAAAATGTTCCTGAATTAAGTTAATGTGTATTTATACATCTTAGATATCTTAGTCCATAACACAAAAGAAGTTAAATAGTTAAAGTGTTTGAGGTTGATAGAACACATCATTTCCTCTATCACTTTCCTGTTATCTACACTAATGCAAGTCCCCAGATGGCTACTTTTCAATTGAACAAGACTACAGAAACATTTCCTTCAAGAATAAAAATCTTTACATAGAATCACTAAGCTTAGTGGCAATAACAAGACAGAATGACTGGCTGTGTACTTGTGCTTATACTGAATTTTTGAAGGGTCTTTTAGCAAAGGATCACACATTGGTGTTCATTCAAGGAAGAGGAGAAGACACTCCCACCTGCTTTCCAGCACACCAATGGACCATGGATGAACCCATCCATTTGTCAATCAGAACAGATTATGACAGAGAGGAACTTCTATCAGCTTTCCAAAAAGAAACAGAGTGTTCCACAAGTCCCCACTAAATATGCCAACTAAATCATGTGAAAGGAAAATCCTAGCAATTCCCAATGTTGATTCAGTAGCACTGAAATGCTAATCTGGACATTAATTAATACAAAATTAGTTACAGTGGAATGAAATTACATCAACATGAAAATCAAAAGAGCTGAGCATAATTTGCCACATAAGATAAATATTTCTACTTTACAGGGGAATTGTAACAAATGATTTTTATGTCAAATTAATTGATGTCAAACAACAGTGAATTTCCATTGGAAGTGAATATTACATTCACATTATTTTCAATAAAAGCCCTAATTGCATTGTATGCTGCTAACATATGAATAAGATTCCCACAGCCTGTACATGGAAACTCAAAATATCATATCATACATTCAGGGTAAAGCCATATACCACCACTGTCCAGAAAAAGGGTGAAATAGGAATTTTAAAAGCTCTGCCTATATTTTATTTTATTTGTGAAAGTACCTATCATCCCAAGTGGAGGCTTTCATTGTGGTGAAAAATTTATATTAGCTTAAAGCACCTAGAAGCATTCTTGGCAGTTCATACTTGCTTTGATTTAAAGAATCTACTCAAATGGGTATTGGGGTAAAACAATCTCTCACTGTTTCAATATTTTTATTTCTTCAAGTGATGATTATTAAAAACATATTCTAGCAAATATCAAAATGAAGAACTGTAATCAAGGGAGATAAGCATTTTGAAATAGTCTATATCCTCAACAGCATATATATAATCTGTTTTATAGGCAATATCCTTACATACTATTTACTGCAATTATATAAAGAATCCACAACCAGAAATTCTAGTTATGCACATCCTTGCCTGAACACAAGCTGTGTGTCTCCAAAAGAACTTCCCTTGTTAGTATTTGTGCAGCAACCATGCATGAAATTCATTAACTGATTTGATGCAACTCTGGGCTAGAATAGGTATCCAAGATATATGGGATGAATCATCACCTTCAGTTTTCTATTGGCTGTAATGGGAGCCTAGTCAGAATCAGAGGAGTCAGATTCCACTTTCGTGTCAGATTTTCCCAGTAATAGTGAGATGTCCAATCCCTAGCCCAGTTTTATTAGGGTATATTATTCCTCACTCCTCTTTCAAAAATCTGACTTACATTCCCATTGACTTCAGTGAGCATGAGTGATAAATGAGCCCTAAGGTTCAGGTGGAACAACAGAATTACGTGGCAGTGGGGCAATCCATCCATCATCACCATGGATTCCAACTGCCTCAAAGAGTTTAAGGTTTGTTGAGAGGAACTGCACACACTTGAGAACACAACATACTTCCTGCAAAAACATCTTTACCCACTTCCAATTCAAGAAGTCTCATTTATTTTGCCATTATACCTTCAAGAATGAAGAACTGATCTCCCCAAGCCCCTCAAAAATAACCTATACTTTAATTATTAAGGTTTCTGCTATTTTAATAGAAAAAAAATTACTGAATCCATGATTCAAAAAGCATCACAATATTCCTCATACAGTATTCTGAATAAGACATTGACCTACAATTCTGACTTGGTTTTTCCTTTTATAAATTACTCCTTTCTAGAATCTCCTCTTACCTGGAAATATGAAAATAAGAGCTTAAAACAAGATGTGATTAGAGTGTTCTGCTGAAAATTCTATCATAATGAACTGAAAAAGCATTCTTGAGTCAGATGAAGTTTTTAGTCAACCTAGCATATAACTAAAATACATTGGAATGATAGCCTTTTTTAGAATAAACTTCACTGGAGGATTTTTTAATTCAGTATAAGACACTTCTCCTATAAATTATTATAAATTAAATATGCTTTTGACAAGTGAAACCAATATTTTAGACATGCAAATATATACTTCTCTTTAATCAACAGGCTTCTTTTACTCAAACATTTACACTAGAAAGTATTGCTGATAGTACACAGTAAGTATATTTTTTAAGAGTTTATGGCACCAAAATGATCCTTTGCATCTGTCTGTGAGAGAAGAGTGGATTGGGCACTGCTGAATATTTTGAAAGGAATGTTCAAGCACTATCTGCTGTATAATTTTACTATGCAAGCATGAAGATTGCCATATAAATACTTTCAATCTCTACATAATTGTGCGTTGAAAATCTACAAACCTCCTTCTACAAACAAAACGGAGGGCCAGATTTTTTCCTTTATTCCCACTACTTCACATCATTCTAGACCTGCAGAAGAGCTATAAACTGGGATTAACAGGTTGGTTGGACAGGTTTATAGCTGCTTTATATCCTTGCAATAGTAGATATCAAGCAAAACATAGTCAAATTTGAGCCTGAGGCTCTAAACATTATTCCAGATACAGAGCTAACCTTTTAAATGTGGCATGTATAGCATGTCTGCTTAAGGCTGCAGACAGCTTGAAACAGTCATGTGGAAGGTACACATTTCTTTCATCTCAATGCAGTATTAATTCATAAAACTCATCTGGCTGGATATTAGCCCAGTTAACTGCTTAAGCGCTGATGGTTTCCTTTTCTGGTTTATTTATCTACCAAAAATATAAAAGTAACGAGGAAAACCTTTGTAGTTTCTAAGTAATTTGAGCAATTAAGTATATGAATAAGTGCATAAAGTCCTACAATTCAAGCTAAGATGGAAATAAAACAAGACTCTCCAACAAAAATTTCCGAATCAGAATAATTTGTTAAACCTCAATTGCAACAGTTTTTAGAACACTGGAAATGCCACACAAGAACAATACCCTTCACACCCACAGCAACGTGTGCTCTAGTATCCACTTGAAGTAGACAACAGAAAACCCCTGAAACTTATATAAATTCAGTTTGAGTTAACCCCTGAAATTTATATAAATTCATTTTGAGTTAATTCCTTCCTGGTGAGGCTGAGTTCAGGCATATTTGGTGAACCAAGTTCTAACAGACCTTCCTCTCAGAATAACAGCTCTACACATGCAGCATTTACAGTTACCAGTTGTATACAACAAGATGTTTCTAATTTGTATCAATATATTTGCTCTAAGAAACCATAATCCAGTGGGAAATACTGGGAGAAAAATCAGCAAAGACCTTGGTGTATATGTTCACGTTTACAATTCCTAGATGACTAAATCACCTATTCCTTCACACCCTGCAGTAATTTACCAAACATTAGTGCAGAGCTAGTGGATAGAGAGATGAGGCTTGCTGGCCCTTTGAAAAAGCACATCCATAAATAATGATGGAAACTGCTATCCTTGGCTGGTCTGTTTGCTATCCAACAAAAGCTGGCATATTAAAAAGACTGAGAACTAAAAGTGGAAAGGACTAGAAGCATATTCTCTCTCTTTACCTACCCAAACAACATTCACCAATGTCTCTTTCAGCTCCATTCCTAACCTGAAGTAAAACCAAATTAAAAAAAAATACTATTACTATTTTAAATAAATATGCATTTTCATTAAATTTTTTTTAGATTGCTCATTTAGTATTCTCTGGAACCAAGCTAAAAGACGTCAGTGTCAATAGATTAAAAAATATTGTTGACCATCTAGAATGTTTGATATTTCCATAAAATTCTGTTTTCAATCAAACATTGAGATGTTTTCTCTGATTTAAAGTCACTGGATGCAATGGGAGAATTTACAAATATCTCCATGCAGTTTTGCTTAGGTCCTAAATGCACAAATCAAAACAAAGCCCCAGGTATCACACTTAAAACATAAACAAGTTTAATCTAATACATACATCCTGCACACACCCCCTGAAAGCTTTAAGCAGTAATAAGCAAGAAACAAACTGCTATTGGACTGACATGATAATTTTTAAAAACTCAAGATGTGTAAACAAGTCTAGTAACTTCTTTTTTGCTGCTTATATGTATGTCAGACACAGAGTAGGTATTTATTGAATTCACCAACAGAAGGTAAAGCCAACCACCACTCCTCCTATTTAAGTTCATGTTTTCAGAATAAAAGGTACTTCCAGTCATTTTATGAGAAACAGAAATGGAAAGTTATTACTATGAGAGCATACCAAAATGTAAAGACAAACTTTATTTGCTCTTAATGCTCTTCTAAGACAGAGAATTAATAACTGCCTGTGAATATGTCATGCAGGTTACTTTTCTATGCACAAGAACTTTTTGAAAATACATATCTTCAAGCAAAACAGCTTGGGAGGATATATCAGATTTTCATCTTTTATAAATGAAACCTTTAATTTTTGCATCTTCTATTCCTTTGCTGTTGCTCAAGCTAGAAAGTCACAAAACACTTCAGGCAGTGCATCCTGGCAAATTAGCACAGTGTTTTCTGCTTGAAAGCACTCATGGCTTCTCTGTATTCATGGCATGATGTTCCAATTCCAAACCTTTAGTTCTCTCAGGTGGCCTAAATATGTGGATGACATAAATTGTTCCTACTGTCAAGTCAAAACCTGTAATCTGAAAAAATACATGCCTGAATTCTTGTTAGTGCCATTCAAGTCTCTTGCTTTCCTTCTGCACAGAAATGCACTTGGGAGGATCTTTTTTGCCGTCACAGCTGACCTAATAACTACAATATTCACTGTATTATCTTTTTTTATCTGCCTTGTTCAAAAGCAAAATAAATAATTTATGATTACTGATCCTACAGATAAGACTGCCAAGTATAGATGGATTATTTAAACCTACTTTATTTTGGGACCATCTTTCTGTTATTTACATGTCAAAGTTGAAGTCCTTGAAAATGGGTTTGGAAAACCTGTGGACTACCCCACATTCAACATAAGGGTGAGACATTATTGGTTTGAAAATCAGATTTGTTTGAAATCTTTCATGACTCCATTCTTGTTGCTTTCTTCCAATTCAAAATTTTTTCAAACAAAGCACTTCAAATTTTAAGCTGTTCTTTCATCCATCAAATACAACAGAAGTGTAGCCAAGTAAATAAAATTAATCAAATGTTAAGAGAGGATCTTAGAAACTTGACCTTAAACTGTGTTAAGTTGATGTCTGTACAGTTACCATAATGCACCAAGAGATCTTACAAGGACCAAGAGAGAGAAAATTACAGAACAGGTGAATATGAAGGTTGTGTTTCTCTAACACCCAACACAACTCACCTGTGAAGGAATCTGGGTCTGCTCTTCTTCAGTGTGCCAAACCAACCCCGTTAAAAGCCCCATGCTTGCAGTGCCTTTGTCAGATTAAATGAGAAGATTCTCACACCATTCTGAGACTGATCTGTACTTTGCAGAAAAGGGCTCTAAATGGTATCTAATTCAGCACTCATCCCACTGAGCAAGGGATTTGGGCACTGCAGAAAGCCAGCAGCGATTAAATCTGGGTTAGGCATCACTGATCGCGTTTAAACAAGGCTTTTATGCACATTTACACAATGCAAAACTTTTGATATCTTTCCAAAATAAAAATTGCTAAAACTTTGCAGCTGTAGAATTAATTTAATAAACTATAGCTCCAAGAATGGTTGCCAAATTTCCAGCTAGACTTTCAGGGCAGAACTCGACTGGGTGTTCAAAGAATAAAAATGGTTATGTGGCATCTGTGAGAAAGCATTAATGCCTCTCAAAATAATTCTGCTTGTGCTTTAGCAAAGTACTGGGGATGGGACCCAAAACGTGGATCTTTAGATAGCCTAACATATGCTTAAGAAGATTTTAGATGTCCCAAATCTAAAAGTAAGTCACAACACCCAAGGACTAAGTTCTGTAAACACCTAAATTTTGGCAGAAATCCAACTCATGGATCCAAAGTCCTGTTCTCCCTTACACAAAATTTTCTTTGGTGATTTAAAACAAACTTCTAGGCACACCTTGAAAATAGAGAAAGTGAACTCCTGCCATTTTGTCCTCAGTAAAATGTTGTCTACTCTAGTCATACCTAAAATGCATGCATGCTGATTTTTTTACAGTGTTTAAACTTTTAATATGCCTCCAGATCTGCAAATTTAATTTTGGAAATGCACAGAGAAACTCAATTATGGCAAGTTTCATGCAGGATTTCAGTGCCCAGTTTCTGCCTTAAGCTGATAAACATTCACCTATTGCTGTTCAGAGTGTAAGTAAATCACACCTACACAATCAGACAAATGCAACCTTCTTTAAAAAGGATAAAAAAACCCAAACAACCAAAAATCAAACTTCTGGTGTAATAATCTGGGGTTTGCAGTAAACTTCGGAAAGAGTCAAAGTGCCTATTTACATTTTGCCCAAGGCTGTCAAGATGGACATGGCACTCAAAATGCTTCAGTGAAAACATCAGAAGGCTTCAAGCATCATCTCCTTGTTATCTAAAAGTCTCTTGTACCTTTTCTATTCAGCAATCCTACTGGGCAGCTCCACACAGCCCCAGCTCTTTCTCCACAGTCTCCTTTCTTCCCTCTGCTGTTCCAGCTCACTCCTTTCTGTCCCTATCACAGCCACCTAGCCCTGTCTGTCCTATGTACAGCATCTCACCCTTTCTGTCCCTAGCACAACCTCCTGTCCCTTCCTCCTCACAGCACAGCCAGCAGATTCCAACTAACTCCCTCCCAGCTAACTCACTCTTTATCACACCCATAGCTGGGAGGGCAAGGCTGTTCCCACTCTTGGATAATTAACACAGCTGCAATAGATCAAGGGTAAAATTGCCTTTAGTACTAGCTCTCTTTGTCTCCCTGTACAAGGGTGCTCAGGTTCCTGTCTCTCTGGTGAGGACTTTGATCAAATATCTTGGGGCTAGTTTAACATGGGAGACAAAGAATGGCTTTCTCTGGCTCTCATGCTCAAACTCTGCTAGAAAAGGTACTACAGCAGGTACAGAAATATATAAAAATTAAGAACAAGAGTGAAAAAGGAGACGGGAGGAAAGTACTAGGGCAACATTTTTGTCAACTTATCCAGCTGTAGACTAGCTTAATTTTTAAAAGTGACGTTACTTTAAATTCTCTGACTGAATAGCACCAAAAGGGTTGCCAAGAAGTGCAACAGGCTGCCCATGGAAGGGGCTAAGCCATTGTCCCTGGTGGTATTTAAAAGTAGGTGTGGTACTTAGCAACATGGTTTAGGGCAGTGGTAGGGTAACAGTTGGACTGTCTAAAAGGTCTTTTCCAACAATTCTAATGATCCTGGCACAGAGGATAATTCAAGCTTTACTGAATTGCTATTTTTAGTTCTGTGTTACACAGAGACATGATCATACCCACTCTTTAAGGCCAGACCAACAAGAGCTCAGTATTAGAGTGATAAAGGGATTTTTAAATTCAGGGCATAAAACATGTCACAATAAATACTTCGGGAGGTTTTTGGAACTCATTGCAAATACCAAGTCATGTGTCATGGTATATAATGTATTAATGCATGGTAGAAAAATGCTGAACACTCAGACAGTGCACTGAAGTAGTTCATATTTAACAGGAAAACAAAATCCTACCACTAAAAACTAACTCTAGTCATAGTGATAAATAATGTGAAAATCTCAGGAGCACTAATATCACTTACATGAAATGATCCCCAACTACAGTTCCCAAGGCAATTACCTCCTAGGGCTGGAATTAGGTGTGCTATGAGCACAGCCTGCTTCTCTCTCTGCAGTGCCCAGTATTGCCTCGTAACAAGAGAGGATGCCAGTTGTGACCATCTCTTATTCTGCAGCATAATTCTTAGGAAATGGATATGGAACCCTCCAGATATGATGTGGGAGGCACCCAGAAATATATAAGCATGAAAGAATCCATAATGCAATTTAGTAAATATCATGTGCAATACATTTTACATGTTGTAAACAAAACTAAACTAAAAAACAATGTAACAAGCAGCAAAAACTCATTTGGTAAACAAGATCCTTCAAAAGGCAGCATTTGCTGTCCTCAGAAGGAGCACACCAATTTGAAGCAGATAACTAAGGACCATTATCAAACAGATAATAACCATCTCATATTTATGCATGCAGCATAATGAACAGAAAAGCACAATAATACAGATATGTTAGATCAGCATAATTTTATTCCACTATTCAAATGTCTAAGTTGGAAATGGGTTTTGTTTCAATTACTGCTTTCCTCCATGGGTTTTAAACATTTTATTCAAAGCCCAGACTGTTTTATTTTGGCTTTAGCCCATGATCTGCTATTACCATCTACCTAGCCTCCCTTTTACCAACGAATACAGATTTTCAACTATCCCAAAAGTCTTAGGAGTATAATAGACCATTAGTTACATTGTCTAGTAACATCTTTATGACATTCAGATAGATTTGGTAAAATGTTTCTCTCATTTCTATATTTCTATATGCTGCTAGTTGGCCTTTTTCCACCTTTCCAACCCCACAGAGCATTTGAGTGCAGATCAAGAGGTCTCGGTGTGGATGCGCCGATGGCGGACAAGGTGGGAGTTGTGTCTGAAGCCCTTCCAGCAGTCAGGGCAGCGGAAGGGCCTCTCCTCCGTATGAATCCGCCGATGCAGAAGGAGATGAGAGCAGGTCCGAAATCTCTTTGCACACTTGAGACACTCATAGGGCTGCTCTCCACTGTGGACTTTCTGGTGCTGGGTCAGGTCAGATCTGATGCTGAAGCTCTTCCCGCATTCCCCACACTGGTAGGGCCGTTTCCTGGAGTGCAGGCACTGATGGGTGAGGAGCTTGGAGCAGTCACTGAATCTTTTCCCACATTTCTTGCAGCGATCGGGACGTTCCCCTGTGTGAATCACCTGATGGCGGATCAGACAGGAGCTCCGGCTGAAGCTCTTCCCACATTCCAAGCGCTTGTGGGGCTTCTCCCCCACGTGAGGCTTCTCCACCAGCTCTGAGCTCCAGCTGAAGCTTCGGCTACCTTCTCGGGACAGGGGGGGTCTTTCCTCCTCACAGCTCCCTGAGCTGGGTTTGCAGCCCCTCCTTGTACAGGATCTCTTGGGCTTTTCCTCCCCATTGGATTCTCGTGCTGTGGAGTCGCCCAGAGCAGCTTCTTCCACAATGTTCTGTCTGGGGGATTTGTCCTCCCTGATCTCTGTCTGCAGCTCATTGCCTGCCTGGGTGTCCTGGGACATCTTCCTTTTCCTTGCAGCCTCCTCCATTCAGCCAAGGTTTAGAAATGACAAATCCTGACACCCTGCTGTTCAGAGTGCTGGAAGCAATCCAAATAAATCCTCCTGGAGTAGCAGATAGAGTTATGTGGAGATGATCCTGTAGAAAGGGTCCAGCAGTGGCAAGAAGGTCCTATCTTCCTCTGGGGCCCAGTGGAAAACTCCATGCCTGGAGCTCCTGAGTCACAATTTTTATCTAGGTGAGAATGGTTGGCTCCCCCGCACTGGGTGGAGCATCTCACAATGGGGTGATGTAATGTGTCATGTCATTGGTGAGCCTTAATGGCTCATTAGCAGCAGATATGCCCCTGGAGGATGGACAGGTGGTGAAGATGATAAGAAACACTGTCATATAGGGTTTTAACTGCTGGGCCATTATCACAAGGCATCTGCCCCCTCCCCCCTGGAGTTACAAGAGATAAAGAAAAAGGCCTCCTAAACAGCTTTCAACAGATGAAATAGAATACACATTTTTTGGTTACAGAATCCAAGACAACCATCTACCTTGCCTCTCTTTCACCAATGAATACAGCTTTTCAACTATCCCAAAAGTCTTAGGAGTATAATAGACCATTGGTTACATTGTCTAGTTATATCTTCATGACATTTCAGATAGATTTGGTAAAATGTTTCTCCCATTTCTTTATTTGGTTATATATTTAGCTTCTTCCTTTGACTAAACATTCCCTCTGTCAGAAATACAGTATTTAGAACCTTGAAAATTTTTTTCAGAATATTTTACTCCTGTTAGACCTGTGTTCTTTAACAATTTACATCCATTGAATTAGGTAATTGCATTTAACTTAAAAGTAGGAATCAATAGGTAATTACTGCACATAAAACCTGCTGTACATTAAAAACTACCTTACTTAATTCATTTACTTGTGTTCAGATTATCAAGCTGTTCCTAAATGAAAGCAATCATCCAAAGATGAGTAGTTTAAATTTTAAAAGAAAAGATAATAATGCCCTTAGGGAATTTTTCCAAAGGCTAGTCACCAACACCTTTACAGAAAACAGTAACACAGAAACCTTGTATGGCTTTTTGTTTCACTTCAAGTACTGACAATTGTGACATTTTGTTGTAGACAGAGTTACAGGGTATTTTTTCTACCTCTTACTCTGCTGCTGCAAGAAAAGAAAAAATAGAAAGGCATGTCTCACATGAGGCACTCTATCTTACCTATCTATCTATCTAGAAAATAATTCCAGAAGCAGCTTTTTTGGACTATTCAGCTTTTTCTGCACCTTTTTTCAAGCACACCAGAACTACACACATGCCTTGGTTAAAAAGGCTAACTGCTGTCATCTAGAGAAATAAAATTCCCTCTGCAGACTCTCACACTCATCTACTTTCACAGCTAAGGTTAAGACAATCCATTTTGGCCATGATACAGCTCTGAGAATTTACTGGTTTAGAACATCACTGTTTAATTCTGCTAGATCTTTTTGCACCCCAACATTGGCACACAAAGCAAATTTTGATTTTTAGCTTGTTCTGACCCCAAACGTAGAGCACATTCTTCAAAACTTTTCTAGTTAATGGTGTTGGGCTCCAAGGAAGACACTGAGGCACTGGAATGAGTTGAGAGAAGGGCAAAGGAACTGGGGAATGATTTGGAGCATGAAACCCCCTGAAAGCATCTTGTGGTCAGTCTCTTCTCCCAAGGAACAACAGGATGAGAGGAAATACCCTCAAGTTGCAGCGGGGGCAATCTAGATGGGATATGAGAGGTAACTCCTTCCCTGAAAGGGTTGTCGAGTACTAGAACAGGCTGTCCAGGGAAGTGGCTGAGTCACCATGCCTGGAAGTGTTTAAAGGTCCTGTGGATGTGCTTTGGAACGCAATTTAGATTTAATGGTGGAATTGGCAGTGCTGGTTACGAGCTGGACTCATCCGTCTTGGAGGTCTTTTCCAGCCTAAACTATTCTACAATTCTAATTAGTGATTGTTCAAGCAATTACAAAACCCTGAAAAAAACCAGTTTTTGCTTTAAAGAGAAAATTGAAGAGCAGCTATCTAGAAGCAATTTGATGATTAAACATCTTCTATATCAGAACAACAAAATTGTATTGACTGTATTTAACATTGTGATACATTGTGACACATACTTTATTAGAACTCAAACAAAACCTGTTTATAGCAGAGCTGCAATTAGGAGGCCAGGGAAACCGGAGTGCAGGATTATTGCAAACATGTGTCTGATAAGATAGGGTGCTCAAAACTAACAGGACATAAGAAGAGACAAGAGCCCTCACTGTATCCTCGGAATAGGAATTGGTGCAACTACTGTGTGTGTGTATCCTTCCAGAACAAACTGAAAACTACCACAGTATATGGAGAATATGGTTAACAGAGGCACAAAAAAGGAAAAAGTTCTTTAAATAATAGCCTCTTTCCTTTCAGCTGAAAGGTTATCTGAATAAGATGTTCAAAGCTGTTAATATAATACCTTATTAACATCACTTCCAGTAATACAAAATACCTTGTCAGCCTGTTCAGAGTAATGAAACAATTAAACTCATAAACTGAAAAGAAAAAAAAAACTATAATTATTCTGATCATATGCTAGCATATTTCCCCGTTTTACTATCTTGACTTGCTTCTATAGTAATGCACTCAAAACAGTTTCCTCATAGATAGGAAGAGAGAATCATGTCTGCACTAGTTCTCAAGGCAACTGAGAAAGTAATGGTAATAAGAACAGAAATAGTAATTTAATTACCACACTAAACAACATTTTCTGAGCTTCAGTTTTTGGTTTCACAACATCCAGACACATGGCTTTGTATTAGGTGACTGTTAGTGATAGGGATGTTTGTTTTGGCACATCTTGCAGTTGTTGAGACTTCTATGAAAGCAAAGTCCTTCTCCATAGTCTATATTTGCTTTTTCTCTATTTCACAACTTGATTTGTTGTTAGATGGCATTTTTTACCTAGCATAAATGAATTTATTTCCTTTAGCACAAAACCTGTCCTTCCATAGAAGGTCTGATGCAGTAATATAAGAACATTGAAATACAGAAAGGATACACCACTTCTCAGTGTGGTATTGACCTGTTAAATATATTGTGACTTGTTTAAAGAAGCTTTTATTTTATTAAACAAAGGAAGTAGGATTGCACAAGACTAATCAGCTGAAACTCAAAATATCAAACAGCCTCCTGTCTATTTGTATGTTTATATGTATATAAAGTTATTAGTTCAATACTCTGATTTCTAGGAATCACATGCAATTAAATAATCCACAACAATATGGAATACGGTCCAGTGCTACTTAATCAAAATACTTAAGGATCTTATCAAGGTTAAACAAATCCAAGGAATTGACTGTCTTCTTTCTTGTCATTATGTTATGGATTTCTTTCCATTGTAAGATGGTTTGCAAAGCAGCTCTGCAGTGAAAAGCTAAAGCCACAAGGGAACACCTTATTTCTCTGCCTCTTTTAATCAGTGCTTGGTTATATACAATGAATTCCTGGACTCTGTCATACCCATTAGTAATTCTGCAATTAATTTAACAGCATAGAACTTCATTCATTGCACACACTCCTCCCAAGTATCAATAGTTTTACTTTCTTGGCAAACCTCAAAGTCAGAGGAATAGAGAAACTAAATCTAGCACCTCCTTCTAACAATAAGAATTACTAATATTAATACTCATATTTAAGCCAGTTGACTTACACATGAATTCAAAAACATTGGCTTTCATGTAGAAAAGATATTAATAAAAATCTGTTTTGGTGAAGTAAAATAAAAGTCTAAATCAATAGTATTTTTTCCCCAGGAGTATTTGCTTCAGTTGGTTAGAGTTGGTTTCAGTAATTCACCCTTCTAAAAGCAAATGTTGAAAACCTTTTGCTACTCTGACAAGTCATCCTATGGGAATGCATGGCCGTACTTTGTCTCAGCAAGTAAGAAAAGTTCCAAGTCTGGACCTAAGGCCTGATATTACTGAAGACTTTGGAAAAAGCCCCTGGCTTGTCTTTCCGCTCTGAAGCAACGCAAGTCAGTACCTCAACAGTGTCATAATCACTTAGCAAAAATATGTCAGTGCTAGAAGTAAGAATCTAACCAGATATGCAATGGCTACAGGTATAAGAGTAGAGTGCAAGAGGGAAACAATCCTTTGTCTAATGCCACATCCTGATTCTAATATCCAGCACTCATTCAAACTTGTAAAAGCCCTTCTAAATTACCTTTGGCAGAAAATACATTCTTCTAAAGCTATGTTTACTCACATGGCTCTACATTAATAGTCAGCAAGGACAAGAGCATGAGATTAAAGTGCTTTTGAAGTTTTAAAATATACACCACCATATTGGATACTGGTGTTCAGGAAGATGAGAAAAGTGTGCACCTTTTACCTGATGTGTGAAAATAGATCACTCACAGCTTGCATCAAAAAACTTGTCATTTGGCCTAGCATGGATATCTAGCTGTTTAACTGGAAGGGAATCCCAGAAGTAGTTGTTATAAATATTATCATAGCTCCATTGAGCTCAGAGGTTCCAAATTAATGAGTTGGACTGAGATTATGACACAGGGTATTTTATTATATTTATGAAGTTCAGAGAAGTAAAATAGAAGCTCAAAATCTTGCTTGAAAAGCAAGATAAACTATTACTTTAATGCTTTGAAAAATAATTTGTCCAATCTCTCTAATCTTTAAATCTTTCCTTTTCTAACAGTCCTTTGGTCCTCTGATATGAAAAGCTTTAACCTCAATGATACATCACATACCCTAAACTCTCCCTCTCAGAAAGGTACAAGAGGTTGTTGCTTGTCTGCTTCACATGATCTTTGGCTGGCCATGGCACACCTGGCTTAATAATCATTCCCTTTTCACAGCAGAAGGTTAATTCACAGTCTCCTGCAAATATAATATTCACTGTAAATTCCTTGCTCTTGGAAATCTAAAATATATTTATAAAATGTTTATAGATGTCTCTGCTTCTGCTGCTTTAATGATGCAAATTTACATATTTAATTCATTTCCTATTAAAAGGATGACATTTTTGTTGACCAGATCATGCTGAAACTAAGAGATCTAACTTTTCAATTCATCACAGTGATGCCTATAAGATATTCCCATTAATAGTTTTTTTAGTAGCTGAATGAACTTACTTTATTCTTATGCTTCCACAAATATCTAAGTTTGCAGTCATCCAAATTTTCTTGAAAGTTTTATGTTGGTTTATTTTCCCTCTGCAACTATTTAACCACTTCTTTGCAAAGCTGGACAATTCTTTATCTTTAGATTAACTGACAGTTTAGTTGTCCACATAGAAGACTCGTGTGCAAGTCCACAGATAAATAGTTGAGATTCGGAGTGCCTCTATTCTAGTTTCGAATATATTTTTATTTTAAACTAGGAGCATTCATCCTTGTTTCAGCAGATCCTGGGACAGTTCATACAAGGCCATGTTTAATTATGTGTGACCTCTTTGATTTTAGTCCTGATAAGAAAAATTGTTTGTGTTGCTGCATTGCAAGATGTACCCACAAGTTAAGAATGAGAGCACCTTAGGAGTGGTTTCTTAACATTTAGGAAGTCTGTTATTGTTTCTCCTTGTGCACCACCCCGAGTGAATCAAAAAGCCTTCCCCTAAACCCACTGAGTGAACCAAGCCATAAAAACATGAGAGATGAATAGTAACCTTATGCAAACCCCACACCAGAAAGGTATATATTTCACTCAAATTAAAACAAACAAACAAACAAACAAACAAAAAAAACCCAAACAAAAAACCCCCCAAAAAAACAAAAACACAAACCCCAACATTTTGGTTTAGGAGCTTAGCAAAGAATTCTGTTTATTCACCAAATTAAAAAACAAACTGATAAACAAAACCCCAACAAAAAAAACCCAGTAATTTCTTTGTTTCAAATCCAGATTACTCATAGATAGATTAGTTCTATTTCAGGTAAAAATCAAGCCCTGAAAAATATGCATAAAAATAACAGGTTCAAGAAACACTATGTAGACAGCTCTTGAAACAAGGGCCAGTGTTAAGTGACCTGGATCACTAAGTAGAAGTAACTTTTTCTTTTTTTGCAGCAAAAATTCTTTAGGCACTATGGTCATAATTTAGTACTTTTTTTAGGTATTTTAAGATAGATGATAGATGGTCACAGGCAAAAAAAAAAGTGCATGGTAGTGTACTCACATACATTTGTTTTCACAGTACTATCTTCTGCTGTGCTTATAACTACCATGAAAGCACCAAATCACTACCAGAGGGAGTTCCAGTGAAGTAAAAAATGGATCTTGCCACAGAAATGATAATTAGAGATTTTAAGAAGCTGGAGGAAATAAAAATGCCTGCACAAAGTCAGTGAAAGGTCAATATTTCTTTCTGTAATACAGAGATATTACAAATGCTTCCTAAAGAAGAAATATCCCATTTCTGTAGAATGGTTCTTCCCTTCTGAGACCGAAATTCTTTCAGTCTTAAAATGTTCTTTTCCTTATCTATTTCTGACTAATTAACATTAAGAGCTTTAGCTTTGTAGTGTATTTGCCTTGCACGTTTTTAAATCAGTCAAGTAATAAGATATGACAATGCAAATCAGGTAGTTATGAGAGAATCATTTTGCCTCTCCAGGAAAAGGGATGAGAAGGAGATAAAGCCATGTCCTTCATGCTAATGGGTGTAATTACCTGTTAGTACCTATCCCTGTGGAATTTCACATCCTTTTAACAAAGCCTGTGATGCAGGGGAGACCCACTGATCTGCACTGATCTGTAAGTGCCAAGGTGCACATGCACATCGCCTCTGTGTGTGCACTACACCAACAGACATTTTTCACTGCCCATACATTTGCACCTGATCATATTACTGATCCTTACAAGTGACCTGACTACTGGGTGGGTTGGTGGTGATGGATAAAGCACGGAAATGAAAGCCTTGATAGAAAGGTAACATTCTAAAAAACTGAACATCTCAAAAAATTGTGGAACAGAATCAATCAAAAATCCTCAAACTTGTTTTCCTCACTTCCTACTTTATGTTGAAAGAACAAACTGATATACAGGTCTTCAGAACATGGGTGAACTGCTGACTTCTCCTGTAAGTAACTAAATGCAAAGGAAAAAAAACTGTGAAATCATGAAACTTAAGAGTCTTTAACTCCAGGAGTCAATTACTAAAATATTCCAGTTTCGGAAATGAGAAAATTCTCATTGATGAACAAACACTGTTAATGATTTATTTACAGATGGGTCTCAGAAACCAAAGGGTTTAAAAATAAATTTTAAAAGTATTTTATGCAGGTTTTGTCCAGAGTATGCCCTGAAGCCCTCTGAGTAGCCATTTGAAAAAAGTTTTTCACAAAATTGGTGGAGAGATCAAGCTAAAAGAAAAGGATTTTAGGGCTAGGCACTAAAATAATCTCTGCAAACAGTTAAGAGCTCTGTGATACTGCCTACAGAGTTCTTAACTGTGGAACAAAAAACACCCCTCTAAGTTTCACCCAGAGAGCTGTCCTAATAGCTCAAGTTTTCTATTTTGAAATGATCAGGCTGACTGGTTTTTTTGACATCAGTAATTTGACCAAAAATATATTCTCAGACTACATTGCGATTTACTTGCTCCTAGGATTAAATAACTTGTCCTTCTATCCTTCTACTGAAATTCCCTTCCCTGTAAGATTCAATTCAGCCATTCTCATTGTTAGTTATTATGGAATACCTTTATTTGCAGAAATTAACGTCAATGAACTTCTGATTTTTTGGGCAATGACCTCTCCTTGAATCATCACTTACAAAACCGAACCCAAATTCTGCTCAGGTTTTAGGTGGGGATAAGAAGAAGGAATTTATGACCAAATACTTATCAGAAATACCATACTCAACACTTGAACTGAAGCAAAAAAAAATATATTAACAATCCCCTGCATAAGAAACTATTTCTTTCATATTTTTAAAGTTGTGCTTAAAGTTAGGCATTCATTAGGATCATGTACTCCATTGTGGACAACACCCATTTTCTGTGAATTGAGAGGAAGAAGTTTCCAAAGGAATGAACAGCTGCAGCTCAAAAACTTTACTTGCTTTACATTTGCAGAAAAGAATCATGGCTCATACTGAACTCTTATTCTAAATTACAGTTCTGTGGGTCTCTAAAAGCCTTTAAGAGCTCTTTGCTCTCTCTTGGTCCACATGTCTAAAACAAAACAGTATAAACAGAATGGAGCTATGATTTCAATGTTTCCATTTTCTCCAGACTTGAAACAGTTCGTTTTGCAGTTGTTTGCTTTTTTCTGTTAGTTTGTATTCAGAAGAGATATGCTGAGAGCAAGATAATTGAGGGAGACTATGCAAGTGTACAAAATAGGCTGTTTTAAGACAATGTAGAGTGAGATTTGATTATAAAACATGCATATAATTTTTCGTATCCATTTCTAATGTTTTTAGGATTCAGTTTACTTTTTATATTAAAAACATTTAGTTTAGTAATAGCTGAGTGCTTATTTTTATTAATGTAGGTTTTTAGGCACATGGATCAGTATGTTTAAACATTAATCTGCAACAGATAAATCTGTTTATATTTCCTTACTTATAATACTGTGCTAAAATAGTGAATGTAACTTGACTGATGAAAATGAGGTAATTTTGCAGAATATATGAATTCCACAGTCATAAAACATTTCTTGGCACTTATCTACATTTATTCACTGCAGCTCTCTTTTAAAAAGATAATTCAGTGTAACTAAAACAGCAGTGATCATATATATTATGGCTCTGGCAGACTAACCTATCAATTACACAGAAGGCAATATAAGACTCCAGAAACAGACTTCCAACACCAGCAAGTTCCAAACTTTATCTCCCTCATCCCTTTTCCTAAAGATATTTTATTTTGTAGCAATAAAATTGCCCACAATTGTCTTGGGCAGTCAAGTAAAGAAATGCAGCATATTTACTACTGGCTCTGCACTCAAACATTTGAACCCCATGCGTTTTACCTTAAGGTTAGTAACTACCATGTATAATCCTAAAGTCCTAATTCCTCTACTGCTCTGTTCTAGGAACCTCATCTTTATGAATAGTACATCTAACTGTGGATATGTAAAGCAGCCTGCTCTGACTCACATATTCAGCCTTCAGAAAGTTAACCCATTTATTCCTTCAATTTAACTGAACTTGTAAAGGGATTTAGTATTTAGATTTTTTTTCAGGAGTAAGGGGTTTTGTGTTATTGTTTTGTTGGGTTTTTAATACATTAAAGGTTTCGTCATTTTGAACTTTACAACCTCTTGTATTTGAAACTCTAACTTTTTAATTACTAAACTTTAAATATCCAACACATTGTTAGATACATGTGTCTATAAACACATCTCTATTGTGCCCAATAAGCCGACATCAGTGATTTACATTAAACCAGTACACATTAAACATTCTGGAACTGAGTACCACAAGCCTATTTTCCTTGTACAATATCCACTGTCAGGAGAAAAGCTGTACATTTGCTCCTGCATAGTTTAAAAAAAATTTCACTGCAGAACAGTTCCTTAAATTTTGGCATAAATTTAGTGTCTCACACACATAAACACGGAGTAGCAATAGATTGAGAAAACAGCCTACATATTCCTTATCAGCTACACTTTTACCTAGTCAAATATCCAAGGAAAAAAATTAGCAGGACTAGAACTGCAGTAAGACAGAGAGAGTTTAGCACTAAGTTGCAAGCCCAGATGTGCCTGGACTTAGACAAAAAATATGCAACCAAAAATGTGTATTCTATTTCATCTGTTGAAAGCTGTTTAGGAGACATTATCTCTTGTAACTCCAAGGGGGAGGGGGGCAGATGCCTTGTGATAATGGCCCAGCAGTTAAAACCAGGTGGGGCAGTGTTTCATATCTCCTTCACCACCTGTCCATCCTCCGGGGGATATCTGCTGTTAATGAGCCATTAAGGCTCATCAATGACATGACACATTACATCACCCAACTGTGAGATGCTCCACTCAGTGGTAGGGGTAGCCAACTATTTTCACCTAGGTAAAAATTGAGACTCAGGAGCACCAGGCATGGAGTTTTCCACTGGACCCCAGAGGAAGACTGGACCCATCTCGTCACTTCTGGACCCTTTCTACAGGATCCTCTCTACTCCACAGAACTCTACAAATTGGCATAAATTTAGTGTCTCACACACATAAACACGGAGTAGCAATAGATTGAGAAAACAGCCTACATATTCCTTATCAGCTACACTTTTACCTAGTCAAATATCCAAGGAGAAAATTAGCAGGACTAGAACTGCAGGAAGACAGAGAGAGTTTAGCACTAAGTTGCAAGCCCCGATGTGACTGGACTTAGACAAAAAGTGCAGTTGCGTAGGACAGAGGACAAGTGAAAGCAGGAAAGGACTTATCCCTACCATTTTTCATAGCCCTCTCAAGGTGCACTGTGCCATCACATTCATTTTTTCTCTTCCCAGTCCAGGTGTCTGAACCACCTCTGCTTTCCTTGCCTTTAGATTATTATGTATAACACATTAGAATGAGCCAAGTCTCACTGTACCACCAGGTGCAAGTACACATACAGTGTCTCCCCACTTTGGGGCTCATAGGAGGTTAAATTCTTTCAGTGGCACACAATTAACTGCAAATAATTGAGTCTCTTTGCCTTGCATAGGAAGAGTTATGTGGAAAAAGCACAAGTCCAATAAGTTAGCAGGAGCCTCAATTTACTTTTGATTTATTTTCAGTGTTGATGTTGTGCTTAATAGATTGTTGTTGGGGAGAGAGACAGTAAAAATTCCTTCTGGTAAACAATTTAGTTTAAGAATTAAAATTAGAGATAAATAATGATCCAATTTTGAGACTAAGCGCAACTGAGAAGAATGCAAATTGAAGCATCTTGATGGCAAATTAAGTTGTTTCATTATCTTTCATAAATTGCTTTGGGAGGATTCACTCTTGGCTAATGAGTATAAAACTGAAGACCAAATTACTTTTTTTTCTTTCCTGGGAGTTTCTGTCTTTGAGGTCAAAGGGAGTCTCTCAAAGTAGCTCTCACAGGGCCTGGGCCCCTGATAGTTACTAGAAGCAACCATCATTCTCATGCTAGCGGCACTAAAAGTATGTCAAAAGCCAGCAAAAATCGATCCACTCCTAATCCATTTCATGGTCATTTCAATTAGTGTCCTTTCTCTCAGAGGTCTTCAGAAAGCATGAGGCCTATTGCTTGCAAAACAATATACACTCACTATTGAAAGTTCAAATGAACATATATACAAAGAAAAACTGTACCAAAAAAAAAAAATCAGAGTCAGTCAAGTTGAAAGAAACTTTTGAAGGTCATCTGGCCCATTATCCTGCTCTTATCATCACTTCCCACAGGAAAAATGCAAACAGCATACAATTATATTGAAAATGTATCTTGAGAAATACATACAGCAAGCAACTCCAGAGTCAAATCAAGTATTCATGTAACAATAAGTGCTGTATTGATCTCATTATTGTATTATCATTGTCATTATTAACCATGATAATGTGAGAGCAGCCAGTGATTTCTCTTCTGTCAAAAGCACACAAACTATAGTCATATCAATCAAAGTTCCTCCCCTCCAACCCAGTTTAAACCAGAATACCATTGACCTACACTAATGGGAGCCAGCCACTCTGGACCCAGCCCAAATCCCTGGGTGTTGGCTGGTGGCCCAGGGCTGCCCATGGCATTTCTATTACTGGCTCATATGTGTCAGGAGTGTGGGTTTGGACGGTGTGGCTTAGGTGGAGGGCACATGCCCATGGCCTTGTCAGTCACATCAGCTCCCGGGTAGTTTCATATTTTATGCCTTTCAACGGTGTCAGCAGCCTGACAACCAGTGCATTTTCAGTTCCTGCCCAGGTGTGTTACAAAGGATGTGAAGTTTTTACAAGTATCTGTGCTTTTTCACCTCAATAAATTAAATTTTGCCTAAAATATTTCAGCAGGATTGCTGTAGGCTAGAGCTTTCACACAAGCCTCCACTGCAACAACAACCTGTGCTTTGCTTGTTTTCCCAGCTCAGTGAAGAGCTGGAGAGGTGCAGACTGTCCTTGAGCAGAGCAGGGCAGGCAACACCCCATGACTGCACTCTAAAAGATGGTCTCCTCTCCTCCTCCTTTGGAAATATGGTTTTGTCAAATGAAGTTTTATGTGTGGGTTTGTTCTGATTGTTATGGACCCGAAGATCCCCTGTGGTGTATGTATTTAGGGGAAGCAGAAGAGTATTTTCTGTGGGTGCCTGCCATAGTTGTACACAACTGTGCTGCCGATGAAGGTAACAGCAGCTGCAACTCTTGGGAAGAATAAGGGTACCCACAGGCAGCCTGTAAGCAGCACCCATCTGAACAAGGCAGGATGGACTGACAGCCACCATGGAATGTTCAGCTGCAGGAGACAAAAGTGGCTCTTCCAGCCCTTCAGACAAAAAAGGGTTTGGCCCACAAAACAGCCTACATGAATTCCAGAATGCACCATGGAGATGAGATGCTCATTTCACTGCCTCCTTCCCTTCTCGTGGAGGTCTCAGTCCCTCTCTCCCTCAGATATTAAGCACTGTCAGAGACTGATTTCACCAGAGTCACAATGCAGCATCAGACTCCTGGCACCTTATTTCTTTGGGACTGCTCAGAAACTGAAGAGAACTTTCCAACTTCATGTGAAGTAACAGAACAAAAACTTCAGGTGCAGCATCTCCACATGCTTTGGTCCAGTGCTTCCACATGAGAAGTAAATTTTTCAAATTCAAAGAGGCTGTTTTTAAATAAGACACAGAATATTGAAGTATTTCCAGAGTATGTTTTTCTAAACCATTCCATGGATACTGGGGAGTCACAGTAGCTTATTTTTGATCTCACAGTTTGCCAATTTCCATAATTACAATCTCACAGGCTTTGGTTTTCATCTTAGCAGTTTCACTCAAGCGGCCCTCATTACAATTTGTATCCTAACCACAGGATGCTGCCAAGATTTTGTGTGTTTGGAACAGTGACATAACCTGTTCTGGAATCCACACTGCTTTCATTTTACTGTGCCGAATTCCATACTGGATACCGTTTTGTAGCGCTCTGTAGAGGTATACTTTGGCAAGAGTGTAGCACTGGGCTTACAGGGCTGTATAAAATAACATGAACTACTAATCTTAGAACCCCATCTCTCTCAGATTTTCTATTTTTCTACTTTGGTTAAAGAAGCAGAAATTCCTTAGAATCAACAAGTGATACACTTTGAACAGTGGATAATAATCTAACTCCTAATGTATAAATTTGATGTGGAAAAAAGAATTTGAGCAACTATTCTGCTTGCTTTGAAACACATTTGTTAGTTGATTATTATTAGATTCAGCCCTCAAAAAAAAAATCACACAGAAGTTGCCGCTGCAATTGTGTTATGCAAAGGAAACAAAACAAAACAACTATCCACATTGCTTATAAGAAGTTCTAATAACACAAGATTTCTCATTCTTGAAATCTCCACATGATAGAAAAGATAAATGGAACCTGCCACAGCCTTAACATGGAAGAGTTTAAAAAATCCATACAAAAAACACCCTTAACACTTCTGATATATTCAGTGATCTATCAAAACATGGTACACATGATCCTCAAAGTGTATTTTGGCCACCACATTCCATACAGAAGCCTGGTTAAATAGACTGGTTTGCACAATGAGGACAACAGATTAAAAAAGTAAAATACCATTTTATAAGCACATAAATTTTATGCCTTGTCTTCAAGTGCAGCCAGTACTGCCTTAGATCTCTCGATGATAAATGAGTGGTTTTCATGACTGACCTGCACAATCACCTCTGTGAATGCCAGGAACAGCTCCTTGTGCAATGCACACAGTTACCCATTCTGAAACTCACAGGCCCTCTGCAGAGGCTTCCACAGCAATCACCTCACCCTGGACCTGGGTTACAAAGAGCTTGCACTTGAGCACCTCCACACTCTCACCTGCTGCAGCAGCAGATCCTTCCAGCCTGTTGGAATTCTGGAAACTTGGATTTTGATATTTTAGTATATAGTAATATATGTGAAGCAATACAGGGGATTTAAGGCATTGTCTGAGTCTTTCCTCTTCACCTTCTTCGTCATGGTTTTGGGTGGTTTTTTTCTTATTGGGTGAAAGGGTCCACATTGCGGACCTTGGGCAGTCAATTATTAGGTTAAAAGTATAAATAATATAGGTGTCATCTTGTTATTGGGTAATTATCACTTAAATAACCTTGGAAAGAATTAGAAGCAGCCATTTCATCACTATTCCTACCTTGTTAGGTAGAACTCACAACTCGTGAGACTGTACTTTAGATAAAAATAATAAACATCTGAGTCTGAACATGAAAACTACATCATATTATTTAATAATTAAATATAATTCAATACTATTTGACTGGCATTTTTCAAATCTGAAGAGCTCAAGGAGCAAGACAGTCTATTTATACAAAGTACATAGCACAACTACACAGCAATTAATCAACAGCTCTTTCAAATTATTTTCACTCATCCTTCACATCCAGAATAGAAATCAAACAGGAAATACTAATATTAAAGTAGTTTTGAAATCAAGATAATTACAGAAATTTCTGACATCCCCAGAAAATAAGCAAGAGAAGAGTTTGCCATATTAAATCCCTGTAATGTGAGGTTCATTTATCAATAAACTGAACAGCTTTGTCCCCCCAAACATTCAACAAAAATCCTTCTAAATAATCATTGAGACTTGAAGTTAAGAGGTGTCGTAGGGCTTTATAAAATGTACGGGTTTTTACACTATGCTGCATATAAAATCTTCCTTAATTTTTTTCCCTGCATTCTTCATTCCTGACTTTTAATTGAATGAAACATCAGAAGGTGAAAAATTGCTCCACTATAACATGAAAGAGGATGTAGTTCTGCACTGCAGTATTAAAATTCAGATCTGCATTACTTCCCATTCTCCTCAGTTTAGATTTTCCCAAAATACTGCCTCTGCAAATGCCAGAGGAAAATAATCAATCTTTAATACAGAAAGATACAAACTTTCTATTGATTTGTTGAAGTCTAATCTGATATCTAAATGTAAATTATTCACTTCAGTAGCTTTGTTTTTAAGCCATTAATTAAAAGTGTGACATATAATAAGCTATTAGTTTTGTTTCTTGTTTTCCACTGTACCTCTATCTGATGTGCTATAAGGAACTACTCAAATCCTATAGTTTTAGGAGTCCACAGTTGCTAATTTTCTGTATTTATCAAAGAAACCCCTAAAGCTTCTAACAGATGATAAAAAGATAATGATATGGCTCTAAAAAGATGAACAAGACCCCACATTAACAAGATTTTACCATCAAGTAGTTGTGTAGGAGGGAGGTGAGCGAATGGGACTTTCAGTGGGAGGAAGCTCACTCTGGTGAAAGAAAAAGCAGCCAAGTATCTGCTGAGGGGGTGTGGGCTTCATCTTCCAGGATCAACTGCCTGCTTGCACTACAGGGCCCAAAGGGACACAAGGAACTGGGCAGCACTGATGGCAACGCTTAACTGTGTGCAGGGGAGGATTTGAAGCAAAGAAAATCTCTTCTTCCCAAGTCATTTACCCAGGCTAAGATCATCAGAGTTTACAGCTACCTAAAAGTCAGCTCCAGCAGGAAATCTGTGCAGAGAATGCAGGTGATTCAGCACTGCTTTTGACAAGCAGCTCCTACGAATTTTGCATGTGATTGCTTCTTCCAGCACAAACGGTGAAGTGCTGGTAGAGCACAGAAACACCCTGTTATTAAGGCTTCTGTGAAACCTGCTTTTCTGATACCCTGACAGACTGAGTGTGTCCAGCTAGGGACACATCCTGCACTGAACCTGAGCACTTCACTGAAGGAACACCCCTCATAGCTTTGGTTAGAACACTGCCATGGATCGTGCTGGAGCTGTCTCTAACCAGCAATTTCTCCAAGAGGAAAAGTGGGGCTTCCAGCTCTGGGAAACAATATTGCAAACTGTGTCACACCCAAGGACCTGTGAAGAGATATGACAGGAAGCCTGGGGGATTCAGTTTAGTGGAGGAAAATTTCAAAGTTACTAGTCTAGCAGATGACTTACAGCAAGAACCTCTCATCTAGAGCCAAGCAGTAAATCCAGTTAAATACTTTGATAGTCTAAGCAGAAAAAAAATCCACAGAAAAAACAGCAAGCTTCTACCATAAATGTGGGAGTAAAAATCAATTCAGTGAACTCTCATTCCATCATCTGGGGAACAATACTCAAATTCACAAAAAATCACAAAGCTTAAGTGGTACATTTTGTTATTTACCTAGAGCTCACTCAGGCTAGCAAGGATGAGATGAGAAAACTTTTCATGTTTTGGCAAGTACAAGATTCATATCAGCATCCCTAATAATAATTTCTCTTTCAAACAATGTCCTACAGGGAACATTTTAAAAATAAAGATCTAGAAATGGTCTCGATTTTCTTAGAATCGGAGCAGTCAGGAAGGCCAAACCAGTGGTTCAAATTCAGTACTGAAGAACTTTACTGACTTTTTGGAAGGCACTAACAAGAGACACAGGGAAAATAGAGCCATATTAGGTAGTTCTTCAATATGCCAGTTATTTTCTATAGATATATGAACATGTTTTAACTTGAGCTTCTTACTCAGTAGCTCAAGCCCAGATTTTTAAGACAAATACTATCCATAGGAACACTGTTTAATAACCTCAGTTATGTTAAATAGCTTAATAATTGTGGTTATTACATGCATGTATCACACTTCCAAAGAATACCTGAAGATGATGTTTTGTTAATACCTGTCCACAAAACAGATGAAAGATGAAAATCTTCAATATTGTTCATGGCACCATTTGGACTCACTTAGGAACAATATCAAAAAAACCCCCTAAAGTTTGATTAAAATTTATTTCTCTAAATTCCATTTGAAAAATTAAACCCTCAGGTTAAAAAAAAAAAAAAAAGAAAATACTTCAAGTACAAACCACATTAAAGTCATTTCAAATTCAGCTAAAAGAAAATAGGGCGCATACCAACACCACCACTACAAATTCAGCATCAGGTCTCTTGCAAAAAGCATGATAGCTATGGCATAGATACATTTATAAAACATAAAATAAGAATTCTTGTTTAAAAACCCCATTTATTGCAATTTATATGTATGTAACATAATCCCCTCATCTCCTATGGCATTTTCATATGTATAAAAAAGAAATAATTAAAATAATCCTTTAATAATAGTTTCTCCTTCTGGGTTCCAGTCCCAGCTGCTGGGAATCATTGCATGGTAGGATCCATATTAGTTTATTATTCCATCCTCTGGGAGAAAATTTAGCTTTCTGCAGAGAAGCTGCACGAGGTCAGGGTGTGATTTCCATTTGTCCAAATGTTTTGGTTGAACTGTAACTCTGCAAGCACGACATTTACTCTGCCAATGGTGTGAGACTGACAGGTTTAAAGACCGCACAGAAAATTTGCATGCAAGAACAAAGGCAAGCCAGAAAAATGTCAAAGGATGTGAAAAGGAACAAGTTGGGCAGCTTGGAAAGCTCTCATTATGAATTTGAGCTGTGCTTGGCTCAAACACGTTTGGCACCAGCATCAGCGCTCTGTTAGTCTTTATGCTTCTGAAATATTCACAAGTGCTACAAGGACCAAAGTAGTTTATTTTCAATTTGCCAGTTTTCCTAAGCTAATTAAATATCTATGAAAGCAAGTTGTGCTTACTGGAATTCAGCTTTTCATTTTTATAAGGATAAAATGACTAGGATTCAAATGATAATTCATATTACTTTGTTCATCTATATATATCAAATAAACACCTTTTTTTCCTTCATCTAAATAATTTCTAAAAAAACCCAATTCAATTAACTTGGTTATGAAATGTGTGCAGTGACATCCCAAGAGCTGAAATGCAAGGTCACTGATACACAATAACCTCATGACAACTTTTTACAAAAGATAAATATTTACATCTGTTGTGTCTCCCCACTATAGAATAGGATGTAACCCAGTTCTCATGTACTAGATAGGAATAGAGATGCAAACCAGATTGCTCCAGGTTCTGTCTAAGCCGAGCACACAAATTGCTTTAAACAGCAGCTGGCTTTCAGGCTGCTGCTCAAGGACTAGACTGGTGTTGAGTGTTAGTGAGCCCAGGACTCAGGCTGATCTTCACATTTTATTGTTGAGCTGGAGTGTTCAAGTTTTGCTTTCATTATAACGACCAATATCTTATTTCCACTGAACTAGGAGCCAAGCTTTTGGAGTAAAGAAAGAATTCAAGTGCTGGTGAGGTGACAAATGTGTGATTTCAGAGCACAGCTGCACACAGCATCAGCTGTCTCCTTGCTTAGCACTGATGGCATTATGGGGAGGTACGAACCTTAGTCTCATGAATATGCAGGAAGGCAGGTGCAGCACTCAGATCACCTGCTTGGTCAAAGAACAGTTTCAGACTTTTTTCCACCTAAAAACTCACTGAAAACTATAGTTTTCATCATACTTTTTTTTTTCCCCCCCTCCAAATGCAGTCATGGGACTTCCAAAAAACTAAAAAAACAAACAGCAAACCAACCTGTGCTCAAGTTCAGAAGGTGTCGTTTCAATGGCTAATGCAAGATCTATAACCTCTTTTAAACTCCCTAAGCCTAGTCCTTCTCAGTAACATCATAATCAGCTCTTCTAATTTACAGCCTCTTCATTTGTTATTAAATAGAATCCAGAGTGATAGATCTTATGACTTTGGAAGAAAAGTCCTCTGAATTAAATGAGAATGGAGTCTAAGTGATGAATATATAAAAATTTTGACTGGTTTTTCATATCTGCCACAGCCACCTCTGATTCCATGAACAACCACATTCACCATTTTTTCTCAAGTTTCCACAAAAAAAAATACAGCTTGGCACAAATACTAAACAAGGAAGCTAACTGCTAAAGAAGCTGATCAGATTCAAGAATTTTGCAGTCCGGAGAGTCAGACAGATGAGATTGCTTTCAACTTGCTAATGGAGCCTTACTCCAGCTGACAACAAAAAGGTGTGACCTCGGCTTGCTAGAAAACCAGAAGAGATCTAAGCAGAAGATACAGTCCCAGAGAAGCAGGAACCTGAGTGAGATGGATTTTGACACGAGTCAATTTGCAGTTCAATATTCCAATGATACAAGGGACAGAAAGAATTATACAGAGCCTTTGCCAAGGCATGGGAGCTGGTAAGATGAGCAAAGCTCATCATAATGGTCTATTATAAGTCAAATAAAATTATTTATTACTAGGACCTGTGAACTCAAAGGCTTTTTATAGGAGTGTTCATTTGCCCTCCCTAGACACTGAAGAAACTGAAGTCAAATGTACCACACATATAAATTAATAGCAGACAAATTGATTTTCAGGTAGGGAGATTTCCAGTGGTTTACATTGGCATTTTAAATGGGCTTTTTCTGTAGGAATGCTGGAAAGTCAAAGCAAGGCATCACTGCTTCCTTAGATGATGCCACTAAGGAGCACGCACCAAGGAGGAGTTTCCCTGGTCCTGCATGCTTCTCCTTGAGACCCTTGATAAGGGTTTTCTACCATGTCCCTCCCTTTCAGTCTAAACAAAAAATATCATTAACTTGGGTATTGAGAGCATCTCAGCAGCCACTGAGCTCAGAAAAGCTTTCAGAACACAGTGCTGCCTGTGGGACACCAAGCTCCTTTCGTATTGTCAAAGTAAAAGGTCATCTGCAATGAGCCAGAGATAACTCCTTGGAAAATAATGTTTTCCTTCCAATAACCCCTCCCCATGAGAGCTATTTCTCTTCACTTCCTTTAACACTTTGCACAGTTTGATCTATTTGTTTCCCTTTACTGCACTATTACAGTCGTTGCTGAAACTGTGCTTGTCCCATATTGCAGCAGTGATGCAACAGAGAATTTACAGTAGAGCTTTGGAAAATTAAAAAAAAAATTACATTTTCTCTGGAACCAAAAGTATATCATAAATAAGGAAAGAACAATCCATGGTAAAGGTCTCAGCTCAAATAAAACTTTGCTGGGGCTGTGCATCATGGAAGCTTGGACTTCACCACTACTGGACTTCCAGGAAACCTGACTGAATTTTGTCATTTCTATCCCATTCCACATCCTAACTGCTAAGCTTCTGCAACAAATATGTGACCCTAGAGAGACCTCACTTTTTTCTCTGCCATTCCTTATCAGGTGTAGGTCATAACCAATGCACTTGAGGCTTTGAAAAAAATTAAACATGACTCACATTTAGTAGACTTCAGTCTTGAACATCTCTGGGAGGCTCCTGTTGGGCTGTTTGTCTCCAGTTTCTTCATAAAATCCTCGCTGCTTAAATCTGTGCCCAGCACACACCTCAAGTGAGTTGCTGTTTCCAGGAGAGAACATCCATCCGAGCTGTACTTCTCCATACCTGTTAAAAGAAATGGCACTCTTAGAAAAGGGGAAAACCAAGCAAACAGAAACATCACACCACAAAAAAGTCCACACACAGACTTTTTAGTATCATTCCTAAAAAACCCCAAATCAATAAAAGTGTTTTGGGTTTTTGTTTTTGTTAATCAAGGAGAAATCTGCAGGCACAGTCTATATCCTTTAAGCTGGGTAAATGGATACTGTCTAAATGGGTGGCTTGATTGGATAAAAATTTGATCTTTAACTGATGCACATTGTAGTTTTTCCCAGATTATAGTTAAAATGTATAAGTAACATAACAAAATACAAGAAAAGAGCATTATATTTTAGTCCCCCAGTTCTCAAATGTTCTCAAATGTTCAATGTTCTCAATCTCCTTTTCTTTTGCTTCAGTTTCTTGTTGCCAGCAGCAAGACCAATATTAAATAATAAATTGGTATATTTTACCAACTGGGTTCAAGTATTTCTATAGTCAGATGCAGATTTGCAATCAGATATTTGAGGAAGATTTGACAGCAAGTGGCATGTTAAAGTTATTAAGAGTATTCCCAGTTTAATTAGACTAGAAATCTATCTTCTGTGTAGGACTGCTACAATAAAATCTCTGAATGTCTTGATTTTTATAATAAAAAGTCACAAATATCTACACACAGTATTTACCCTCAAATACCATCACTTAAGCAGTCAAACAGAAAAATGTGAAGAAAAAGCTTTGCAGAGATTCTGCTACAAGTGTAATTATTTTGTGTACAACACTTAAGCACAGATGTGGCAGCAAAATGAAATTTGAATCCTGCCTGGAAGTGTGTGTTCATTACTCAGAACTTATTTCCTGCTAACAAAGATGCCTTTATATCAGATCATAAATTACAGGGGGATTTAAGTCTCTAAATACCTTGAACATTTAAAAATGCTGAGGTTAGAAAGACCAAAAATATATCTGGAAATTTTATTATAGAAATGAGAATTTTCAAAGTCAACACTAATATTCTGCAATATTGATAATTAATGAATAATAAGGATTAAAGGCATTTATTGCTTTACATTCTTATAAAAAAGCAAAAACTTTGAATGCCAAATCCTAATGATTTTGGAGGACAGAGGTGTTTGATTTAGGTGAGAGTGGTCTACTATAAATGAATGAATTTTCTCCCAAGTAATTTAATTCTCCTCTGGAGAGCTCCTCCCTCCCGAGCGACTGCTGAGATTTCCATTTACTTAATGTTTACTCTGTGCTCCAGAAAATTGCCAACCCACCTCTGAGCCACCTCATTACAACCTTGGGCTTTTCACCTCATGCCCTTACCTTTTCCTTCAGTAATTCTGGCTTGAGAATAAATGTGGAGCACAGAAGAGAAAGAAAAAGTGCTTTTAGCTTTTCATATTATTAACTAGGTGTAGGAAAGTATGCAAGACTCTAAACATAAGATTTTAGTAGAAGGATAAAGCCCTCAAAACAGGCCTGCTCTTCTGCCCCTTTTTTTAAATTAATCCACCAATAACATAAATCCCTATATTAAACATAAATCCCTATAGGTAAAGAAAAAACCCTTGGAATATCCCCTGCATTCACATTAAAACCATTGTGTTAAAATTGACAATACTTTGTGAACAGAGTACAAACATAAATAATCATTTCAAAATATCCTGTATTACAAATCTACTAAAATTCCAGATCTGTACCTTGGATTTTAAGCTTTCCTAGAAGGCTTGAATCTCCCTTTGAAAATGCTCTCTACCTCAAATGTAAAAGTCGGCATTTAGAGACACATGTAAGGAAATTGCACTGTTCTAAAAACACATTAATACACTTTTCTGATCAACCAGAAGTCACACAGGGCACAGCAAGGAATAAGATATTGTCTGAATACACCAACAACTGGGAAAAAACAGAATATGGGCAGAACTGTTTAGTGAGTGGATAAAACCACAAACACTTGAAAATAAAGCAATGAGGTTGTTTTCTTTTAAACCAGAGATGCATGTGAATATTTACTTTCATAAGATTAAACTATCAATTAATGGCAAATATTCCCTGTTCTTACCAATAGAAATTCCCAAGTTCCTCCGGATTACTGAAATAAAAAAGTTTGCAAATTATTTTCCAGTCAGATATACACATAGTTCCTCATCATATATTTTATTTTGCAATTGGTGGATTTCAACTCTGATTTAGTATAACTTGTGTAAAATTCACCCACCACTTAAGGCTTATTTTAATTTATTGGGTTTTTTAATTGCCAAGCCTCAAAACTTCTTAAAAAGCCAGCACATCTAAATGCAGGAAAGCTGAGTGTATTCCCTCTCACTTTTTCAGCAGTTTTTGGATATTTACAAATGTGTATAAAAATACGCTGCACTTAGATCACAAAAAATATCAAATTCAAGCACTTGAGGATTTTGTTGGTGACAAAAAAATCTGCTTAGCTCAAGAAGGCATTTATGGTGCTCAACTCTTTTCTCAGCTGGTGGAAAAGAGGAGTAAGAGGCAACAGGAGATGGAAAGATGGATGAAGCAGAGATAAGGCATGTGGCTGCTGAGCTGCAGTTGCGTTCTGATCACTTGTGCAGAGTTGGGGAAGTTTTCCACGTTAGCAACACTGTAGCAATAGGTATTTTCAGTGCATCCAGCTTCATTAGAAAGTCAAATAAGAAAGGATGAATGCCTGGAGATGAAAGACCAAGTTTAATTCAGAACGCTTCTTTCCTCATTCTGAAGTATTTGTATAAGTTTAATATATGGGATTATAGAATCCAACAAATAATGACAATCAGCATAGGAAGTAGATGATTAATAGCTGAAATGCTAGAAAATGTAGTTTTCAAAGGCACAAACATGCCCACCACCCAGTGAATAGCAGCAGTGACTCCCAGTCCATTATCAACTATCCCTGTAGTAGACACCCACCCCACACTTCCCCAGCGATTCATGCATTTTGAAAGGTTTAACAAATACCTTGGAACTACAAGGATAGCTTTCATAACAGAAAGCTACACCTAAATAGGAAAGAGGATTGTATTCACATCAAACCAAGAAAATTATTCTATTTTTCCTGTATCTTAGCTAGGGAAGCTCCAGCTAGTCAGTGTTCTCAAGCCTTTTTTCCTCCTGGAAGAAAACAGGTCAACTCTGGGAATAAGCAAGTCCAGCCTTCCACAGGCTCTTCCTGCAAACTCCGCTCCTGACAATGAGGCTGTTTCATGTGCCAACTTCTGGAATGACACCACCACAATTTGGATGTACACAGGCAACAGATATTTTCTTAGGTGTATAGTAACTCAAGCACAGAAGTATTAATTTTCTTTTGGATCCGATTGTATTGAAAGGCTTTATGAGCTTCTGGACATCTGCTAAGCAGTTTTCTCCTAATGTTCATTTTTCTGATTCATATACAAACCAAGCAACATTTGTTGTTCACCATCCTGCACCAAACATACAACTTGGATCTATTCTAAATGAGGTGATTTGTTTCACAGTCACTGGGCAAATTTCCTTCTTTCATGTGCTTCAAATAAGAACAAAATGAATATTAGATTTTATTGGTTGTATTTGCACCCCCTATGTAAAAGACATGCAGATGAGTGATGGGCTACTAAAAATAATATTAACCAAATTACTCCTTATTTTGACAAATCATGTTGATTCTCTCCATTGTAAAATCCTGTTCCCCCGCAAATAAATGCACCAAAGAAGCAGGCTGAGAGAAGCCCAAACAGGAGTTCAAGTAATTACTAGAAATCTAGCATAACACACAAGCACCTCTTGGAGTTTTCTGGCCCAGGAACAAACATTTGCTCTTCTGTAAACTCCCATGAACAACACTAGATCATAACCTGTCACTGACACACTTGTGTCTCAAGTCTGCATCTGGAACAGGGTTCTTGAACAGTAACTTCACTTCAGAGCACTGAGACTTTACAGAACAGTCATTTAAAATACAATATTTATTGCCTAGAGATTAAGACAAAGTACACTGACCCTGGCTTACACAGCAAGCTTATCTCTTGCTTAGTTCCCTAAGAATATTCACAACATTATTTGATCATAAACTGCACCCAAAAGGGGATCTAAAACCAAAACTAACTCAGAGTTGTGCACCTGCTGGTTTTCAACCAAATGTGCAACAACATTTTATTTCTCATGTGAAACAACTCTGAAGAGACTCAGCTGACAGCACTGACCACAACGCCACATGGAATCATAGGATCAGCCTGTGAAATTGTGCTGAATTTTTACCTAGTAATCCTTCAATACCCAAACAAGAGGTGACCCCATTCCTCTAAAATACAGAGCAGTATGTTCACTTCTGGCTTCTCTTGTTCTCCAGCTCCTACTTAGCTTGTAACTTACTTTTAGTAGCATGCAGAGAAATTGCAACTTCCATAGTAACTCCTTTTCCACAGAATGAGTTCTGTTACACTTTTTGCACAGAGGAGGATACACGTGCCAAGTCTGGCACTCACTATTAGGCTAATTTGGAAGAATTCATGTAGTGAATTCCCTTGATCCAGTGTGCAGCTGAGAGCCCAAGTCTGTGTTCTGACTGCTGTCAAAGCACTGAGGTTCCTGAATTCATTAACTTTAGTAGGTGTGTCAAGAAGATGCCACTAAACAGTTCCGTGTTTGAAAAAGCTGAGATCAATATCTTTGATACAAAAACTTTTCCTGTATGTACCAACTCCTCCACTTGAGTTTGATGTCCAACTTGATGGGGAAGCAGAGTGGAGCAGCCAGGCCAGTGCTGGTGAGAGATCCCTCCACTGGCACAGTCTGTGTGCCTCAGTGACCAGCTGCTGTCACTGGCAATGAAACCTCTGCTTCTCTCAAGAGGGGAAAGGTGCCTAAACTCATGGATTCTTTTCCTGCCTTCAGCACAACTGTCACAGACATGTGCTGTAATTCTCCTATTGTCTGTTTACATGCAGCTGAAAATCTGCTCCACGCTTAGGGTGCTTATTATGCTGTCTTGTAATGTATAAAGGGATCCACTGTGGATTTTCATTCCATGGATATAGGGAGGAAGCCACCACACCCTTTCTTTTTGTTAACTATATAGAGGCAGGTTACTTCATACCCTTTTACAGTATCTTCTGGTGGGCATATGTTGAATCATGATGGTTTTACACAAACTAACAGCTAGTGCAGCACAGGCCTCAACATGTCAGATCAGCCTAACATGTTCTCTGAAAAAAGCCACTGCTGTATTTCATTGTCAGGAAACAGCAAAGAGTTTAAGAAGAAATAAACTCAACAAAATTCTCTTAACAAAACTGATTTGGACTGCACTTACAGTCAAACTAGCACAAGAGTTTTAGCTCTTTCTTCTGTCAACCAGATAAATAATTTGCGGGTATAATTACAGCTAAAATACACAGAATTCTGAAAATTTTTTTTTCTCCTTTATCAGAAACTCCCATCTTCTTTGGAACTGCTTGCTAGTAAGTCCATGAAGAGACTGTGGTTAGCTGAAAACAAATTTAAATTTATTTAGTGTGAAAAAACCCATAAAATTAATCCTTAAGACCATTTAAAAATTATATATATAATTTTTAAATATCATAACCTTCCAGAGGACATAATGTTCAGATGCTTTTAATACAGCTCTGTGCAGGAGATACAGATATCTGAATTTTATTTTTGTCTTAATATTTGCTTCAGAGGTATTTACTTTATTGTTCCTACTTCTTCTGGCCTATACACCTTTACACAATGCCTCCTAGAGACATTAGGCGTTATTTCAAAATTAAATGTATCATATGTGAAAGCCATCAGAAAACACCCCATCCATACAAACTATTACTGCTCTTCCCAAATTCCTCCAAACCAGAAAACACCCCATCCACACAAACTATTCTTGTCCTTCAGAGATAGCCCTGGCAGCACAGCTCTGCTCAGTTTAGCAGAGGCATCTCTCAGGTAGGTATTACTGAGTCTGACAGCAGTTCCACCACTAAAGCACGTCCCTGAGAGCCACATCTACACACGTCTTAAAGATCTCCAGGGATGGTGACTCAAACACTGCCAGGGATAGCGTGTTCCAATGCTTGACAACCCACTCAGAGAAGTTTTCCCTAAAATCCAGTCTAAAGCTCCCCTGAAACAACTTAAGGCCATTTCTTCTCAACCAGTCTCTTGCTACCTGGGAGGAGAGACCAACCACCTGGCTACACCCTCCTTTCAGGTGGCTACAGAGAGTGCTGGTCTCCCCTGAGCCACCTTTTCTCCAGGCTGATCCCCCCAGCCCCCTCAGCCACTCCTCACAGGATTTGTGCTCCAGACCCTTCCCCAGGTCTGTTGCCCTTCTCTGGACAGCACCTTGGTCTTCTTCTCACTATTGGAGTCCGTGGAACAATTCTTCACTACAGGCACATTAACATCCTCTGATTCGTAACTTCCCGTTAAGAAACACAGCTCTATTAATCTGATTCTACTCTTGAGAGAACTAATTTCCTTGAAATAATAAGTATGGGAGAGCAGCAAAATTTGTCTTTTTCCTCTGGGAATTTGCAGTTTTGTAGCCTGACCTTGTTTACAATTCAACTCTGCTCACATCGATTCATGCTTTGCATTTAAATACCTTACTGCAATAACTGTAACTCACATAATGCATCTGTATGTTGTGTTTCTATTCTCACATTGAAATAGAAACTCCTTTGCACAGGGATTAAATCCTCAGGATATGTTTTTATGCCATGTGGTACACAGGAGTTCCAGTAAGATACCTTTGCAGAACAAATGACCACCTCCCTTAGTGAAAATGCGCGCCCCAACCTTTCACAGCTATTTATAGCTGACCTCTTGCACTGTGCTGCCTCTGCTCATAATACCTCTCTTCTCTTGTTCTCTCCAAAATTTCCCACTCATCCAAAAGGCCTCGTGGATCCAGGCTGCTGAGAGCTTCATGTTCCTGCAGGAAGCTTTGGGAGAAGGAGATGGAGCTGCTGTGCCTCCAAACAGCCAACAAATCTCACTTGCAAACTGCAGGGCCCTTGGAGCTACCCAGCTGTATTTAGGTATGAAACCCTCCCACTTCCAGGCTACTCGTTTTCACAACATTTATAGGAACTGAGCTCTTAGACCTTGAGCTCCCTGAAATTAATGAAACCTTGGTTTTTTGTTTGTATTAATACAGAAGGATGGAATTTATGTATTTAAAAAAAGCTTAAAGGATTATTCTACTTGCACTAATGATGAGAGGAAAGTTACACTTTATGCAAAACACATGAATGTTGTCCAAAACACATAGCTGCAGATAGAAATACTGAGTTTTGGTTATACTCAAATATTCAGTAAATATATTAATTTTCATTTTTGTCTATGCTCAATGCTATTTAAAAAGTTTCTCCAAGCTTTCAGTTTAGTGAAAGTACTTAAGTAACCAATTACATACTGCAAAATAATTAATAATGTGAGAAAATCAAAGAGCTCATGATCAAATGAATAGATTAAAGACTGTTTATTCAAAACATTACCAAATATATAAGGGTATAAAAATATTCTCAAAATCTGAAGTCACTTCACAGGTTCATGAGCAGAAAATTTCATGTGAATAATAATAATAATGAATTCTGGCTCAAGTTTTTAAACCTAGGAAATTCATTTCCATAGTCATAATATTCCAATCACAACATACTGTGTGGGTATCATATAACAGTATTGGTTTTTTTCTTTTAGAAAAGATTCCCACTTTTAATTTTCAGTGAGAGGCACAACACAATTTACACTTCAGTGATGTTTCAAAACCCTAAGTCGCCCTCCCTCTGACATTTCTTATTCCCCCATCCTCCCTGTGGTATATTCCCTCTTAACCTCAAAGGAACAGCACTTTACACTCCATCTTTTTGAATTCACTTTGCTTGATCTTGAGCAACCAGAGACAGGCACAGTATCCCAAGACAAATTCTCATCAACTCTTTGTGCAACTGTGCTCCTTTCCCAGTGAAATCCCCTGCTGAATAGGTAATAAATTTGTCTCTCAGTCACCCTATGATCCACTAATACACTTTCTTGTTCCTCACTCATTTTCTATGAAAACATTGCCACCACAGCAAGGAAACTTGTTGTTAATTTCAAGAACACAAGCTTTTATCTGGAGATGAAATGTAACAGTATTTAGACTGTGGTACAGCTCAAGGACATCCAATTTAAAGCAAGCAAACTGAGCACTGAGCTTCCTCCTCTCTGACAGTGCCATTCAATTCACAGTAATGAAGAGAAAAAGCACGAAGGACCCACCATATCAGACTCTTTTCTTATTCCAGTTAAAGTGCAATATGGAATGGGAAAACAAAGCAAAAGGAAGAGGTGAAGCCCACCTTAAAAAGGGAAAGGTCATGTCGTGTGTCCCAGTATCAATACCAACCACAAAAAACAATATCACTTGAGAAATAGAAATGTTTCTAATACAATTACTAGCAATCCAAATTTCATACACCATCATAAATATTGCTTCCCAGCAGCTTCCTACATCTATTTCTGGTGAAGTCATTATTGCAGTATTGCTCTGCCAGAGCTGTTAGAGGCAATGTGGGCTGACATATCTGTGACAAGAGGCTGCAGCACCCAGGATGTGAGTGACAACGCACAGACTAACCAGGACTGAAATAGAACAGTGCTTGGCACAAATTGCTTCAGATCATACCCCTTGTCTCCCTCCAAGAGTGTGCAGCTCTTCCCAGGGCACCTAAAACACTTTCTTATTCATTTTCCTACCAAAATTATTCAGACACCACTGTACTCTCCCAGTAAAGGTCACATATTTAAAGAAGTTAAAAACTTAGACCATTTTTGGTATGTCTTGAAACAACTTTCAGAAAACCTTCAACCAAAAAGGCACAATACAAGCACCACCATGAATGTGGAACAGCAAAGATAAAATTAAGAAGCTATTTGAATAAGCGAAAGCATTGTGACAGATAAAAGCAAGCCCTAGCTTTTCACCTCTCAACATAAAGTCAGGATTTTGGTTCTGTGGCCAAATTTAAAATTCAGAATATGAATTGAAACGAATTTGAATTGAAATAGCAAGACCTTTTTACTGTCCCTCCATCAAGTCTAAACAGTTACTCTTGTAAAAAGTCTTTTTGTGCCTCTCATTCATTTGGATTAGTCTTTTCCTATTTATTCAATAATAAATTATTCAAACATTAGACCATCTTGCTGTTTTTTCATGGTAGTTGTTGGGTTGTATTTAACTTTACTTCACTTGTCCTAAAGTCACTATGACACCAAATTCACCGTTTTTTAAAATAGCTGTCACTGCAATGAGTTAAATAAGGAGACATTGACAAGGCACATCCTTTACATGACTAAAACCAGTCATGCTTTCATCCCTTCTAGTTTATATTACACTGCAGGGAATTAACTCAATGCAAGACAGGTACACGTTAAAGTTTTGTGACTGTATTTTGACTTTCCCTTGAGATAATATTCTGTGGAGGCAATTGTGTATTACTTCTTTACTTTCAGATCAGATGCGTCAAGAATGCGCTTATGAATTCTAAATATTAGTGGTTAAATATTAACATTAGGTAATAAAATGCTGTGTCACTATAACAAACTAAGGAAAATGCTAGTATTCAGGTTTCAGAAAAGCATACTCCTTTTACAAATTCCAGAACACTGGAAATAAAGCAGCCATCTTTCATAAGGGAATATTGCAGCCCCAAATTATTTACTTGAAAGTGAATACAGTTACAAGTTCCAACTCAGCAATTGCTCTGCCTTTTGAGTACCAACAGCTCATTCCAGCTGAGATTTATATATTTATTTTTTGGTCTCAAATATACCTTTATTAAAAAATATCTATACAGACTGTCTCCCTCAAAATGCTCTTCTAGAAAGACAGAGGAAAAATGTCCACATAAACATTGTTTATATAACGTGATATTATTGGACATAAGAGTTCTTAGCTGGATCTGCACTCCATCAGTATGATTTCAAAGAACCTTTCAAGTACAAGCCCTGCTATCTGCATTTTTGGCAAAAAAAATGAGTGCATTCTATCTGTACACAAAACACACCAAAACATTCTACCAATCCACTATGATTTTGTTTCCATATATACATTCTTTCCCTTGGACTGGCTTTTTCCCAGGCCTATTTCATGAAACAATTTGAAGTATTATTCATACCAGTCAAAAGAAATCAGATTCCTTTTTTGGGTGGAATGTCCTTGCATTATCAAAAAATATTTTTAAAAAGCCACTGGGGGACAGTTTGTCCTTGGATTGAGCATGTAGAGTGTGCAGCTGCAGAGAAAGAGAAAGAGAAAACAATCGATGCTAGCTGCTACCAATAGAAATCCCCATTAATAGCAGTTTCCTGGCAAGATGTTTGTGACATGGTCATCACTCACTTCCCTGGAGAACAGACTTCAGGCTGATGAAGCTGGACAGGAATCCATCTGTCAGGGGGTCAGGAACCAAAGAGAACCACAACAACTCCACACAAACTTCCTTCTCAGCACAAGCAATTATAATGCAATCTGGTGAGGCAGAACCCTGGCTAGAGTGTGGCAGCTGAAACCAGATAAAAACACTTTGCTGTCTTTAAAGATGTGTAAGACCCTTGTTTAATGTGTTCACCTTGAACTGTTTATATTTAAGAGGTTGTTTCACGCCTCCACAATTCTCAGATGACATTTCCTATTGACTGCAAGACTGTTCATATTTCTGGACCCACAACGTCCAGCACTGTTCTTGAATAATTTTTTCATACACTCCATTAAAATTAGCAATTTTAAAATTACTTTCTATCTTTTCTACAGCAGCATTTCCATAGAATTCTGAAAGCCAAATGTAACTCCCCCACAAGATTTTAAATTTCTGTCTTTGGTTAGCAGTGATTTCCTTTTATTCCTGTTTTTTTTCGTAGAAGCACGAGACAATATCCCATTTCAGTGCAGGCCAGTGCTGCTGCACCAGCACAATAAGTGCTGTGCCAGGGCACCTCTGGGGAAAGGGTTTGTAATTAACTGCAGTGCCACAGCTGAGAGGGCACAAAGAAAGCTTTTGTGGGGATTTCAGCAACTTTCCAGCTATCTCATAGTCAAAACCCACTTTTGCTTTCATTTTATGCTAAGTATGTACATTCAGAAAAACATCCCACTCCATTTTCTCTACTAGAAAATTGTATTAGTGCAAATAATGGGACAGAGTACGAACTCAAGGGGCCATCACAGCTTCCACCATGGTTACAAAACAGTGTTAAGGTGGCTGTTATTGCTGAGATATCCAGGCTTGTATTGAACATTTTAACACTCAATGTCTATTCAAAAAACAACACAAATCTGTCTGTAAGAATGTCTGTGGAAGACATTGTCTCTTTGTGGCCAAACTACTCATTTGATACTGAATTCTAGTGCATCCACAATAGGTAGCAGAATTTATTCTCATCCTCTGCTGGTGATTTTTTTTTTCCAACATACATGATTACATTTTTTTCACTAAAGGGAGGACAGTGAGTAAATAGAACTGAAAGAATGAACCCAAATCTTTGTCCCTGCAGTGTGTTCTTACAAGTACTACAAACGTGCATATCAATGCACACATTATGTATCTCTTCTGCTGATTATTCAAGTAACCCAGCAAAGAAACATAGTATGACCTTCACAAAAAATGCCTTCAGGGTTTTTGCTGTTACCTCACGTCAATCCTGTACTAGCAAGTTACACCTATTTGAGTTGTGACAAGGTTTCTAAAAGTTAAGCAAAGCCAAGGAGGGAAATTGCATTGAAATGTTTAAGATTAGTCCAATCATTAATTTGACCCAAACATTCTATAAACCAAATATCTGTCTGGATCATTCATTCTGTTTGCTGGTAGGAGGTTCCAGGTAACTCGGGCATTTTTGCAAATGTTAATGGACCCAATTCTAAAGGTTTGTCAAGGCTGGTTCACAGAAGGTTTCCCTGTGCCTCAGAGAACTACTAAAGCATAAATATTCCTGCTTCTCATTATATTTTTAACTGCAGAAGTTTACATTCAAATTTCCTGTATGAGAATATATAGAACGCCTGAACCAAAGAGCTTTTTGTTGCCTGTAAAATTAATAATGAGAGGCAAATTGAAGCACAGATCAACTGAATACTCATCTTTATGTGCAAATGACAGCAGAATTTTGAAAAATATAATTTTAAAGCTAGAATTTAGGGGTTTTTTTGAAATGTGAACTGACACAGGAAAAAACCTAAAATCTAGGTGTTAGAAGACTTTCATAATTTTTATGTCCACTATTAAATTCAAGAAAACTCAAGAAATTATTTTCCCTGCAGATAACATTTTAAAGTATTAGAGGATTTTGTACTGTTTACCCAAATAATTTGGTAGGGCTCTTTTCAGTACCTGTAGGTACCCATATAAATCTTCTGTACCCATGTTCTCTATTTTAATCCCTGTACTCAAGTTAAATGTCAAGATTAAAGGCAGATGTCAAGCACACAAGTAATCTCCTTTACAATGTGGGTATGGAGACACTAATCTCAAATTTGTAACCAGACATATTCCTAAATCTTCTTAGAAATCAGGTTTAAATACCTCAACTCAAATCTTGAGCAAAGGCTGAAAAACAGAGTATAAGCTCATAAATGTTCATATGCTCCAAGTTAACCAGAACCTAAGTGACCATAGGAGCCCAGCATTAAATGTGAACTAAAATCACTGGTTTACTCAGGTTCTCACATGAAGTTTAAAATAACAAAGGCTTCTGCAGCTTTTGCTGCATCCACAGTACTTGGACACACATTCTGAAGAGGCCTGGGTGTTACTTTGGTCACTGTAAGCCTCTGGAGTTCCTGGTAGGCCTCATGGAAAGACTTTCTTTATCTAGTCCAGATATCTCTAGAAAATTGCCTGAAAGACAGAATTTATCTCCTTGTCATTTCACTTGGAAAAAACTACAAACTTGCTATTAGATCCGTTTGTACTAACTATGTCACTGCAAGCTATAAAACATCCTCACAAAGAAGAGTCACTAAGGTTACAGCCAAGGTTAGAGTGAAATCAATTCCGAGTAATATGAAAAGGTGCTCTGATTCCTATGAAACATTAAAACGGGAGCAACAATCAAATATAAAATATTCAAAATAAATATAAAATAAAGACAGAGAATGTTTTAAGTGTTTAAACAGGTAAATTTCTTCAAAGGTAAAAGCATTTCTGTTTACTTTCATAAAACCATAGAAAGAGGTCATTGAAAAAATTATAAATAAAATATTGTAGTAGAAGTCTCTGGTCACGTTTAGGGGGAAACATGCTTAATGCAATTCAAACATTCCAAGTTATGAAAACATAACTTCTCAAAAATAGTTTTAGAATAGATAGATCTGGAAAGATCATCCTTATAGCACCAAATAAATCACAAGGGTTTTCATCGTTAACAAAAACAGTATTGGGATTAATTTCACTATATTGGAAAACAAAAGTAAAGACCTAAACCCTTTTTCCATGTACTGACAATTTTCACTCTCAGGGTAATGAAGCCCTGAATTCTGGAATAAACAAGAGCAATGTCTCTAGGTCAAGGCAAGCCTCCTGAGCAGGTTTTCAAACAGAAGCATTTCAGTCTCACATGAAGGCACTGCTCTGCACTGGCAATAGATCAGCAGTTACTGCAACTAACTTCTTGTGTCACAGGACCTGTTTTCCACATCTTTTTCCACAGAAAAGCTCCTCTCTTGATGTTTATTCAAAGACCTGTCACCCTTCAGATCTCTGAACAGACAACATTGTTCTTTAGCAGGCTGCAAGTTTATCTAAAGAGGGGTTTTTATAGTCTTTTCCCAAGTCAGTTCATAAGTAATTTATACATCCTACACCCCAATTATCAAAGCAATGTACAATCTTGACAGCTCCCCAATAACAACTCTAATTGCACCACCTGCATTTACTTCCAAATCTTTACATGGGAACTCCTATTTATCCTTCATCAGCAAGACTTTCACTGTCCTGCCTAAAGCTTCTGCTGCAGCTCCCCTTGATGAAACCTTTGTTGTCCAGTCTCCCTCCGAGCTCCACCTCTCTTGGCCAAGGTTGCTGCTGTGCTATCTCCTCCAGGCTGGTCTCTGCAATCCCCTCTTCTCTCTCCTGCAGTGCTCAGCAATAAGGCAAAAAGGAGTTTCTCATGCCTTTTGAGGTTACCACAATACATCTGATATCACATTTTTTGTAAAATATTGCATTTTCTTGTAGTTGCACAACAATCTCTTAAATTCTAACAGCATATAACGTATTGGACATAAAATTCCGGCAAGCTTACTTACTTTCTACAGTGCAATAGGCATGACAAGCTCCTTGACTTACACTGGAGGGAGAGCACACACACAAGAGCAAGTGAGCACAGTTGTTTTTCTTGACCTTCATTTCCAATAATAGTTCCTAACACAAAGGACTTCCTGAAAACAGCTGTTGTTCCACTGCTTTGCCTCTTCAGGTTTAATGGGGTTTTCATAGAATCCTTGGAAGTAAGGCTTTACTCAAAAAAAACCCCACAACTTCTCTCATTGAACAAGGGAACTTCTCATCAAAGTCACAGCCTACTTTTATGGCAACATTTTGGTACCAGGACTTCCTCCCACATCTAAATAAAGGCATTACCTACTAAAGCCAGCTGCCTGTTCTGTAGATGAGTTCCAACAAAACCAGGAGTGGTTAAAATAGAAAACCTTGTAGTAAGCAGCAGTATTTCACATATCTTTGATAGGCAAATATCTCGACTACAGACAGTAAACAAAGTTTTCCTGCATGACTTACTTCTTTAAACAAGAGAGCAATGTGACCCAAATGAATTCCAAAACACCAGGAGTCCAAAACACCTTAGACTTGGAACAACGGCCTGAAAGTCTGTTTCTCTAGTGAGCACTCTTTTTTACGGTTTGGAGCCTGGGAGTATTTTCTCTGCGTTCTTGAAAGCTTTTGTCTTAAACCATGAAGAAAATCTTTCCTGTTTGCTTCACCAACTGCAGCTCAGGTGGCTATATTATCAACATATTTTCCTTTCTTACTTATAAGCTTTTAATAAAAAGTATCTGTTGAGCTCAGTGAAAATACTGTTTTATAAGCATACATATAATAATGTGTGATAAAAATTTAAACAAGATATGGTAGACTGACACATGCATGAAGTGTGGAATGTAAGATAAAAGCATATTCCTGATTAGCACAAGTATTTCTTGCTTTTGGTCAAGTCTAAAAATTCCAATCATATTCAAATGCCTAGAGTTACACCAAAAATTTGCAGGAAACTACGTTCTATATAGTTCAAATTAAAACAGTTGCAGATTTCTGGTCTAAAGCATCTCTGAATAGCTAAAAAAAATACGGAAGTCCTACAGTACTTTGCATCCAAGGTGAAAAGTTAAATCTAAATCAGTCACTTACTTTGTTCAATAACTGGATTGCATTAACATCCTTCCAGGAAATGCACAATAAAATCCTGCAGTTTTCTATTCGCAAATTTAGTTCCAACTGCATTCTAAAGGTGTCCATTTTCAGGTAGATAATGCATATGAAAATGTTATTTAGATTTCTGTTATCTACCACAGCTAAACCAAAACTGTAACAAATTTAAAAGCACTACCCTTTAAAATCCCCACGGTTTTCCTGTTCATATATACCGCTGCTCAGGCTTCACAGGATATTCTCTCTAGTTCTTGCAAATTAATGTTGCACATGAATGTGTCTCAGTACCAGCAATTTCTACCAAATTGAACTGGAATTTAGCAAATTTCTTTTTTTGTTTCACAAAGGCAGACAGCATTCCCTCAACCCCCAGCATCTCATAATCAAGCAGAGAGCTATTCAAGCTTGTCTCCTCACTCCTTTGTCTTCAGTGCTGTCTTCACATTTAAATTTTGTGCAAAACAAGCGCTGCGTTTGCTTTGGTAATGAAGTTAAGAGAGCATCCTCTATCAAAAGCTCTGAGTAGCTCCAGGAACCACCACTGAATAGGCAGAACAGCACTGTGAGATGTACCTACCCATGATATGAAACAAAATTTGTTACTCATTAACAGAAATTATTAAGATTAATGTGCATATTTTGGCATATTTGTGAATATAATTACAGAAAGAAGCTATAAAAATCAAGCTAGAAATTAGAATGGATCATTGAACTAAAATGCAGGGTTTTAACAAGTTGCCTGAAATTAGGATTTTATTAGAATGAACTCATACATAGTAAAAACTAGTCCATGATTAACATAAAGCTTCCATGGTTACAATATCACCCAACAGTACTCACAGCACAAGGAATACCTTTATATCACTCAAATTTTTTAAGCTACAAAAACATCGGGAAGAGTTCCTAAGGCTTCCCTGTATTTTAGACTGGAACTATTGAGGGTTTACAAAAATGAAACATAATGAAACAAAGCTAGAAAGTGATTGTAGCTTGCAAAACAGGTTGCAGTGGAGTTTATCATTCCTGGGAGAGGTTTCTCATGGTAGGTTAGAGAAAGAGTGAAATGGTTTCTTATTGTTTACATGCTAAGGGAAACATGATATACATAATATGCATGAGGGCAGACTGTTGTGAATAAACAGGTTTGGTAACAGGACTGCAAAATAAAAGTCTGAGGAATTATTGTAAGTTTCTGCTGTTGCTGGAGGAAAAGCATATAAAGAAAGGAGCACTACTGTCATACTCAAATCTAAGATGAATCTTACATCACTGGAGCATTACAAAATAGTTACACTAAATACTTGAAATAGTTGATATTAGAAGGGCAGGACACAGTTCCAGAGCCACCTCCTTTTAAGAAAAAAGGCTTCCCTGCCAGCACAGTCCTTTACAGAAATGGCCTCCTTCTGCAGATGGGTGCTTTGTCTACAAGAACCACTTTCCAGATGCACTTGGTTCCCATCTGCATAGCCTCAGGAGGTGCTACTCATTTATTGCTTACAGGCATTTTGTGAAAAGTTACTCTGGTTTTCTTCTGAAAGAGATGGGATAAGAATTAAAGAGAAGCAGCTGGCTTCAAAGCTGGGTAAGCAAGAGCCAACACCTTATGAGAAGAAGAGCATGGCTATTGTGTGATGTGAAAGGAAATTACCCCGAGCCGGGGCCGCTCCCCCTTCTGCACATTCAAAGGTGTATGAAGAGAATCAAATCAGTGCATCTGGATGCAGAGAGGGGAGAAGAAGAAATGCAGGAGGGACGGAGCCAGAATAGTTAGGCACTGTCTGCCAAAAGTAGCTATTGCAAAGGGAGAAGTGGTAATTAGGGACAGCCATAACCACCCCTTCTACCTGGAGAAGCCACCAGGCACCCTGGTTGCAGTGCAGGCACTAATTGCAGTAACGAGGCTACAGCACGGCTGCAGCACATCCCCATCACCACTCCGTGGCAGGATGTGTCTGCTTTGCTGGCCCTCAGCCCCTCGGGCGGCCAGCTCAGCCCTGCTCCCAGCACCGCTGTGCTGAGCCAGCACTGCCTGAGCCCGTGCGAGGCAAGCCACAGCCTGAGACTGCCACTCGAGAGGCTTTTAAAGAACTTTGCTCAGGACGCTGCTGTAACAGAATGGACAAATATTTCACTCAATTCACCGGTGGGGCAACCTTATGTAAAATTCGAACCGATCAGACCTGTCAAATATTCAAACTGATCCACCCAGCTGATAATGACTAGCAAGTTCTGCTCATTCATTTTGTGAGTCTAGATGGAAGTCTAAGTGTCAAACTGATGTGTTGATACATTAGGATAGGGGAATGACAGAATCTACTCTTAAGCAGTGAACCTTGCTGGTTTCCCTGAAGCAGAATCCCTTTTTAAGAAACTAATGGCTGGTTCGGCCCTCAACTGCTACGATGCCACTCATCTGCAGACATCCTTCATCTTCAAGAGTGGACAGCTTAATTAAGCTGTTGTTCTAGCAGAACAGATGCTACTCATTAACTTTACCCAATTACTAGTCACATAACACTAGAATGCTTTTCAGATACTCATATATCCCTCCTCAAAAAACCAAGTGAAGACAGCACAAGATTCAAAATCTTCTCTCCAAAGTTTTCAAGAAAAACCAAAATGTTTCCATATGAGATAAAGATCATTATACACATCACTGCCTGACATTTTAGGGACTGTTTGTCACTTCAGGAGCTGCAGTGTAGACCTCCATTTCCTTCAGCACATGCTGGGAAAACTCCAGCTGACACAGAATGCCTGCAGCAAAATTAATCACCAACAGAGAAAAGCTGCTGCCATGCTGCCCCTTCTTTAGACTCCATACTGACTTCTCAAAGTTTCATTTAAATTAAAGTTTCATAAATATGTTTATTCTTGTACAGAACATTCTCCAGGGCTATGACCTTATTTATCTGAGGAAACATGGGTCCCTTATACTCTCAAATCACATATTCTCAATAGCTTAGTCTATTAATTAAGCAAAGTATAAGTCAGCAGATATCACAATCTTGGTAAATTCCACCTGATGGGGGCTGCCAACTTAGACATCCAGCACCCTGTTCATTACCTAAGAGAAAATAAAATGGTTTGGGGGATTTTCTTCAAGATTTCAAGTACATCCAAAAACATTCTTCTGCACGGTCTCTGTTGCTCTTTCTTGCACTGAACTTGTTACACATCATTACATAGAGGAGAGACTGAAGAATATTGTACTTTGATATAGAGAAAAGACTGAAGAATAATTTTAAGTAGACAGTGTCACTCCACGTTTTGAGTGATGGGACTCAAAAGAAGGCTACCATCAGAAGGAAAAAAAGTTAAGAACAAATGCTCACAAGCTCATTGTGAAGGATATAGAACAACAAACTGTTAGCAGCAATGGCTGTATTTGAAAGTTACAGATTTCCTGAGTCAGCACTGGGTCTTTGGACCTTAACACCATAATAATTATCTTGAAATCAAAGCAAGAAGAGAAACCTCCATTAAGTGCATCTTCTCAACCGAAAATATTAGAGGTAATATAACACACACCCCAGCACATCTAATTGCACTTTAATACTGACCAGTTTCCCACTCAATGCTTAAAAAAAAAAAAAAACAAAAACAGTTTATCTGTTACTTTCCCTCTTGTTCTTTGTTCCATAGCACATCCTTGCTTTAATTGCTCCTACCTTGCTTCTTCCTTTTCCCTAGCTGTTTTGTTTTAATCTCCTCTTTTCCAAGACCCAGCAATGACATCTCCAGGGAAGACTGTTTTTAAACATGCTGAAGTGAATCAACATACAGCAGTATGGTTCTTTTTTCTTCCATTGGTTAATTGAGCTGTTTTCTAAATACAAGGCTCTTTTATAGCTATAATGACTAAAAGGTACTGACCAAATCCAACAGTTACCTCAAAGGAACAGTTTTACTAAGTTACTGCAGAACAGCCAGCACTAACCTCCCAGAAATTCACATTACAGCTCCTGCCACATATCTGCATCTGTAAGTAAGTAGTGCCGCAAATATTTGGAACAACTATTGTTTAATCCATGTGAGAAATTTAGGGTTTAAAAGACCTCTATGAAATTGATAATACACATATAAAAGGACTACATAACTTTAATGTATAAAATAATAGGGAGATGTTACAAAGATTTTAAAGCTTGCAGAATACAACCAAGATGAAAGGTCAGGTGCAGCACAAGACAAGAAAAGCTAAACTCCACCAGTTAAAAGCCAGAGTCACCCAACCAGAGTGAAAATATGGATTCTGTGCAACTTTGAGATCTCAGTAACTTTTCCTTCAAGTCTCAAACAGGTAAAACTCTACTCCAACCTTAAACCTGGGGCTGGCTACTCTGATCACACATTCAGAGAGTCTTCTGGCCTAAACAGCTTTACTGAACCAACTTGGTCTGAAGGCATCATCCAGTCAGTTCTGAACCATTAACGTTCAACCACACAATACCAGAATTTGATTTTTTACTAGAACTAATCAGCAAGCACCTGTAATAGAACATCACGCATTTGATGCTTGATTACATGCCAATTATGGGTTTTAACATCTCTGACTTAGAGCTCTCCTGAACTTTTAAAACAGGCAATAATTAACATCAGATCAAGAATCTCTTCAAGTTGAATAACATCTTTAAAGAGTTACAGAATTTTATTCAAATAAAAAGGAAAATAAACAGTCTTACAAGCCAAGGCTGTTTCCAGAAAGTTCAGATAAGTTAAGAAAAGTCAGGTAAAACATGACAAGAATCCCAAAGGATACCAGCTTTTCTGCAGTTTCTGAATATCAAATATTGCACATGATCATATCTGTGAAAGTGAAAAGAACAGTTTTCTATCCGTTTTTATGCCCTTAATCTCATTTCTAAACAATCTGTCTAAGAAATCTGAAAACGTGCAGGTTTTCCAACACCTCGATTTAGAGCATTTCAGATAAGAGATCTGACTACTGACAGGAAAGAAGTCTTACACGAGGAAGCTCCACATGCTCCAGTACTGTTCCTCTTCAAAGGATCCAAACCCCCAGTCTGAGATTTTCTCTGAGACATCTACAGAAACCCTTTTGCTGTCAGGAAGCTGTGGGGGAGTCTGAGGGGCAGAGCCACACAAAGAAAAGGTAAAATCCACAGGCAGAGCTGTTGGAATGGACATTGGTACCTGCTCTGGGGTTCAACAGGGAAAAAATCCCACACCAACATGGCTGAGGTATGAAACCCTAATGAATTAAGAGACAAGGGTAGAAGGTGGCAAGCAACATCATCACAACTCTATTTCAGAAAGCAGGAGAGCCAACTCTTCCTCCCCTGAGTGATGCCTGTCAGCAAAGCCTCTTTGGGCATCTTATCCACAGCAGGGAGCATAGTAATGCTCAGCTTAGGAGATCATTAAATCCCAGCTATTTATTGGCTAGCACATCCAAAAGGCAAGTGTTTTATATCCAAATTGTGCATTTCCTGCTCACAGATTCTCTTTTTCCAGATGTATTCAGCCCTGCCAAAAATTACCCAAAAAAGGAGGGTAACAAGACCAAATTTCCTAAAGAATTAAGAAGATTAAAACATGCAATTTTTTAATAGATTTAAATCCTCATTGAACTAGAGACTATTAGAAAATTACTTTTTTAGTATCCATGAGGTCCCTAGTATAATTCTTACATATTTAACATGGAATATTTGTCCATAAAGCCATTGTTTTTCAGAAACCAACAATAAGGCCACCTCAGGATTGTAAAAGAAGCACATGACCAGCTCTAGCCATGAATAAGGTCACAATATTGCTGAATCCCACAGACACTGAGAATTTGCATTTCATCCCTGGTTTCAGAGGGAGTAAAAGAAACACACAAATTAAATATGGGGGCATGAAGAGGTACAGGGTCTAAAATCACTATGAACTTATATTACAGCACTGCTTTGATAACTAAATAATACAGTAGAAGAAGAAATTTCTTCCTTTTCTTTCTCCTTCCTGAGGGAAGGAAAGTTATTTTGTGAGAGCTGAGTTTGAGGGATCTGGCCCTACCTGGAAGAGAACAATTGTACAAGAAGTAGAAAATTTTCCAGAAAGTTTTTACATTTCACAATTAAATTACAACCAGCTGTTGCTGTCTGGAAAAACTATGTGCAGTGCTCATTCAAAAGTTTTAGATGAGGGCTGAGAACAAGTTTGGAAAACATTAAGGTGTTTTTTTGCCTTCTTTAGTCTAAAATAGTCATTATGCATTCATTTAGGACCTGACATTTATCAGTTTTTTAAGGGTTTTCAGTTGTTTTTCTGAAAGCTTTTTATTCTTTAGATCTGCAAGAGGTTGTAGATAGAATTGTCTGTAATAGCCCAACATTTACAAAAGACCCTGCCTTGAAGCGAAAAAGGATTAAACATAACAGAACCTTTGCAGAAATTCCAACCCTTAAGTTCTCCTAAGGACCTCATTTATATTCACATGTATATTCACTGGGAGAGCCAGTGTTTTCTCAAGTCATAAATTTAGAGGGCCAGTTTTCCCCTGGTTCTTTTACACCTAAGCAGCTCACTGCATATGTTAGCATACTTTTGCAAAGTAAGAGTTTGCTCTGCACTCTATTTTACCCTGCACAATTATTTCTTCATGCTTTTTTTTATCCTCAGTCAGTGATATATAGTATTTCCTCGCTGATAAGCTGAAACAAATCAACTGCTGTAATACTGCTGCCATACAGCAAATCGATGTGCAGCAAGGCTTTCTGTGTATTATCTACTTTGTGGCTTACACAAGTGTGCAAGTGGTCATGAAGTGGTCTGAGCACTAGAACAGAGGTCAGGAAAGCTATATGAGGCAGGTTATTTTCCACACTAGAAGCAAGAACCTGGTAAATAAAATACAGAAATATCACCCAAGTACCTTGCAGTGATGTTACAATGAGAACTGAGATCACCCATCTATGACTAAAACCAAATATCACAACTGCATCAACTTTTATAAGACACAGAATTACTGACCCTACTACACTGAGTACCAGTTATCCAATACCACCAGCCCCAATTCATTCATTTGGCCAGAAGAAAGCAGCTGTTACCAGGCATGGCAGAGACAGCAGCACCCTGAAGGTGAGTTCAGCACTGTGGGATGGACGTACATGGAGAAATGCGACAAGGTTTTCTGTTTCATCTGCACTCTCCACCTCATTTTACTATTCTGCTCTGGCTGGGTATCTTCTGGCTTTTACTGAGACAAGATGAAATATACTATCATTAGTCTAGAGCTCTTCTTGAGGATCTTGAAGCACCGGTGTGAGTTTGCTGCAAAAGGTTTAGAAGTACAGGCATTATTTAGTTCAGTTCCTTAATATATTTAAAAGCACACCATTAGAGCAGCTGAATAGAAGAGATCCTGCTTTTAAGAAAAAATTGTTCTTGCTTTTTGGAAGTTATTTCCATATTAAATGGAAATAATTTCCATATTAAATTTCCATCCTTTTCCACTTTTTAATTTTAGTTTAGTTTTAGCTTTCATTATATATTTTCATTTCTTAAGAACACTTAATTATTCTCTCAGCCATTTTATAAACCTCATCTTGATTAACACTAAAAGATCAAAATACTGTGTAGCACCCTTCGCAGGAAGGAGAGCGAAGGTTTAGCTTCAGAGAGTTCTATTCCTTATATATGAAGCATTCAGTCCTGCTCAATGTGCTAAGTTTGAAGTCTGAGTTATACACATCCTTTTTCATTTTAAAATTTATTTTCTTGTTTACATTAAAAAATATGAAAAGGCAAAAAAATCCACTGTAGTGGCCAAGGAAGAGAAGTCAAGAGCCATTTCACCACCAAGCAAGGAGCAACAACCATTGATGTGCAAAGAAGTATCACAGGATATCGTGTGAAGGACAGAAATGTCGTCTAGAATTCTTAAACAATATATTCTTTTCCATTTAAGAAGAGAAAAAAACACTTCAGCGCAAATCCAAACCACTTTTCTTTCCTTGCAGCAGCAGCCCAGTTACAGTAGTATCTTTTATGTGCCAACTACAGATATTTTACTTCATTGTTTCAGTTTAAATGTTACTCTAACAGGAAGGATGGTTACCCAGCTTTGGGCCGTGATGTGTGTTTGAGTAATTTTTCTTCAGATATTTTTACAGCTCAGAGTGGAGAATGTGAGCTTAGCCAACAGATAAGTAGAAATACCTTCTACATTTGTATCAGTAGAAAAACACTGACAAAGTTTCCATGGCTATATGGTCCTTCCTGAACAGCTTATCAAGAAAAAGGGACTTCAAAATGCACTTGTCATATTTGGACAAACTTTCTTAAATACAGTCTGCAGTTTCCATTAGCATGTAGCACTGTTTCTAGGGAAGTGTTTCCCCAATATTTCCCTGTCTGTTTTATTGCTGCTAAGTGAGCTAAGATTCTCAAAATTATTTCCTCAGTTTAGCATCTAAATTAGAGCCTGTTGTTGCAGGCTATCTTACTGTGACATGAATTTCAAATTTGATGTTTCATATTATTTCCCTATCTCACATTGTTAAAAAGTATCATGCAGCTGTAGATAGCATCAGCTTTGACTAACCAGGAAGGGAGGCAGCAAACTGGATTATCAGTATATTCATTTTTTCCTGCTTCACCTTGCACCAACAGTAAAAGCACATGGCCCTGATGAGCCAGCTTCCAAGCAAAAAGTGCTTAGTATTTTATTTCCTCAATCTACTATTAATTCATTTTCAGGAATCTTTCCTCTTGTCAAATACTGTGGAGCAGACACATTTTAACTCTGGAAAATGCTGATTTTTCTTTGTAGTTCCCCACCTGTGAAACAGAAATGGCTGTCCCACAAAGGCACCTGGAGAACACCACCACACATGTGCTTGGTGCTTACACTTGGCCAGTTGTCATCACTGTTTCAAATAATGTACTGGATATCTAGTAAGGATTACATATTGACACTATATCTTAGTCCTTGATTGGATAAATCTGTTTCAGTTGGAGAAGGAAAGTTCAAGGGAGACAACAGCAAGTGCATCAGTCAGAGCACAAATTCCTGCAATCAAGCACTTTAGTGTTTTTGAAGTTCCTCTGTATGTATCCTGATGTGTCTTCCTCAAAAGTTTCACACATAACTTCATTTACTTGAATTTTAACACAAAATCTACAAATCATTTGCATGTTGTTGAAATTTAGCAGTGGTATTAATTTGAAAATGAAGTTTGTCTGATTTATACTGCTCTCTGCACTTTTATTGTCTCTATCTGATTGAATAAACATTCATAGCACTCTTCAAATTATATCCTATGCATGACACTGTTCTATCAATAATAAACATAGTTAAACAAACAGCAAGCTAAAACCAGATGAAATTGATTAATCATTTTCTAAATTGTAGCACTGCCTGAACTTGAGAGGGGGAAAAACCCCCAAAACAATCTGCTGCAAAATACCCCAGCTGACCTGTAAATTGGAGATATTTTTCATGCATTAGAGAAAGGGATCTGAGTGTTCTGTAGGTAACAAAACATTGCAGTGGGATAAGCCACCCTGGCAGGATGCCGAGAAACATCCCAGCCCCTCACAGTTATGTAAAGCTAATTTAATAGGAGGGAAAGGTGTATATCATCTTGGACATCATACAGCTGATAAAAAGGAGAAGGTACATCAGGGTTTGGCCCCTAAATCTGAGTGCTATAAATTCTAGTCCCTCTGATTTCAGTAACATTGGGCAAGAAATCTAAAAGAAAGCTTTTCTAATTACTCCACAGGAGATTGAGAATTCTGTTTAGCACTGAACTCTGGTAAGACTTCCTGGGAAATTCTAAGCTTCTCACTTAAAAATTTGAGAATTTTGGCTGAACATAAATACCAGAAATTCCTGAGTAGGTTACCTAAAATGCTATGCATGTCCTTCATTCAGTATTATCTCATTTAGCACAAAAGGTCTGTCTAAAATCTTGTGCATAGTATAGCACCTCATGAGATCCCAATAAGATATGGAGGAAAAGTCTACATATATGTTTAAGATATTTACAGATTAATACATTTTTTACTCATACTACTTCTATTATACATACACTAGTTCTCATTTTTGATTTCTGAAGAATAAAACTTAAACCAGTGTAAAAGTAATTATTTGTTTTAAATAATGGTTATAGAGCAACACTAAATTTTCTTAAATTTACATTCCCCCTTCAACACCTAAAATACCGCCTGGAATGAAGTTTGCAGGTCTTTTGGTTAATGAGTTTAATAAATTGTGTCCCTAAAGACCATGAACATTATGGTGCACTGGCTGGGAAGCTGGAATGAGATGGTATTTACAGGTATTTTCCCAATCAAACCATTCTGTGATCCTGTGAAACTGATTGGAAAAATGAAAAGACCATCAAACCATGACAGTTTTGCTTGCAGCAATGAGAAATATGCAGAAATTGAAAAGCAATGTATAAGTCCATCAAAAGAACACCATAAATGACAAACATGGTTTCCATGACCTCTAACTAAGCATAACACTGATGGGAAAAGATGATGTAAGCAAAGTAACACCTTAAATATTTTCCATTTCAGAAAGTTGCTGAGAGGGCAAAAGAAGTTCATCTAAGAAGTCAATGTTGTTGCTTTGCTGCCACAACTACGACGGCCTGGTTTAGGACAGACGGCACGGCTACCACATGCTTGTGTGGCACTCGGGCTAATAACATACGGACACCAGTTTGGTGGATAGTTAAAAGCATTTATTATCTAAAGCATGCAGTTTAAATACTATCTGGTTCTTCCCTACGTCAGAGGGGTCTTACTACACTTCCTGGGGAGAATGGAAAAGTACTGGTATGTCTGTTAAAGGGGGGCTTGTGTCCTTGGAGTAAAGCTTATCTCGGGGATTGGAATGTACTGTGGCCTTCCTGTAACAACCGGTATCTTCCAAGCGCCTGTCCCTTTTCCATCCACATCTCCCCCACAGTCAAGTAATTAAAAATACAGGAACTGATTTCAGAAATGAAAATACAACACTGATTTAGTCCACAAGAGGTGGTGGTATACTACATCTGATATTTGCCTAATACAAATAGAGGGTAAACAAGACAGCTGCATAAAACTTCAGCTATCCCATTAAGAATCAATAAAAACTTACACAGATGCTTTTCAATAAGGAAGAATGGAAGAAAGCATTGTAATGTTACTGTGGAATTTCTTCAGCTGTTTCTTTAATTTATAGATTTGACAAGTTAGTAAAAAAGAGTAATCTGTGATGCAAGATTATTGTGTTACTGGAAGTTACACAAAAACTCAAAGTAATTTCTTGTCCTTCTCCCCTCAAATAAATATTTTGCATCCTGTATGCATTATTCAGTCTCTTAAGCCTTCAAGCCACTGCTTAGTGAAGCAAGCTCATAAATCATCTCGTCCACATTACCCAGCTACCCTTAGAAAAGCATTTTAAAAAGCCCTTTTTATACAATATCTCTATGTGACCATAATTATTTTACCATATAAATATATTTCATCTGCAGACTAATATGAGTTGAATTTTATATAGTAGTAGACTAGATCACCAGCAAATAAATATTTGTGTCTGAACCTGATAGAGCTATTTCATGATGAAAATTTATTCATGAGACAAGGCAAACAAAACCAGACTGTCCCAAAGCACGTGGTACCACTTTGGGAAAGTCATGGCTTTTATTTTCTAGTCTTCTAAGATTAAAAAAGGGTCAGGACCAGCCTCGGGTTCAGTCTGTCACAGACAATTACAACACACCCTGCATAATCTCAAGAAAATTCTTCCTATCCTTCTTTATTTCACCTGTTGTTATCATTGATAAAAGATGACATTTGTTATGGTTAGCTTTCCAGTCTGAATCAATTACATTATCTTTTGTCTGCAATGTATTGTAGGAAATAGTAATCACTTCCATTCACATCACGCTTTCTGGAGGAGGGCTGATCCTTCTGATGACAGAGTACCACAAAACATAGCAGTTTGTGACTGAAAGTGCCAATGGAAAAATAATTACACAGTGCTGAGGAGAAAAAGTTCAGTAAACAATCTACCTCCCAATAGCCCTCAGCTCTATGTTTAAAAAGGACACTGAAGATTACACAGCAAATTGCACTTCATCACAGACACACAGAATGCTTTGGGCTGATGGGCGTCATCTAAACATTATTATTTACAGAGGTGTCCAAATCCAGCTATCAGAAGGGGTGGCACAAGTAGCATATTATTGATTAAAATTGTTTTGTTCACCTCGAAAGCCACGAAGGCTTTACTCTCACCCAACTGTTCTTCAAAGAATATAAGAGCTGTTCCTATGTATATCATTAATTATCATGTACTGGGCATTTTTTCATTTAAAACTGCACGTGGCTGGATATGTGGTATAAAATCTATATGAGCACTAGCAAGTGTTAGTACTTATGCCTTAACTCTTCACTGTGACCCCTATATGCACAAATGAAATGTTTGAGGAAAACCAGATATGGGGACAGACACCAAAGAACAGCCTGACTCCAGTTAGTGCCACTAACATTGGAGAGAAGAGGCAACTGGTGCAATAAACCTCTGCTCACAGAAACGTCAGACACCAGAATGCACTTGCTGAACTCCAATTCATAGTGAAAAAGAAACTTGGGAAAGACAAAAGCTTGATAAAGGAATGCAGAAGTCAGCATACATTGATCTAAGGCAGGGCACAAGTGTTAAGAAAAAGATTATTAAATCTACAGGATGCTCAGAGAAAGGTATTTGCCATTAGAAAAAGAAAAAAGACTGTATTATTCAAAACTCTTACTGGACTCCTGAGCTCCTAAACATTGTTGGTACAAATGTAAAATGAAAGTGAAAAGTAGTAACACACAAGGCTCACTTTTGCTTTTCAATAAACAAGGAATAACCATCAACCATTTAGAGACTATCACAAACTAGAGGAGTGCCCAAATACTAAAGACTATAGGAAAATAAACTTACTGCCTTTACCACTGCATTTATATTCATGATATTTTCTTTTGAAATTTCAAAATAAGGATTTTGACATGGATATCAAATATTATTATCCTCTGTGGCACACAACAGAGCTTTTCATTTAGGCTGAGTTGTTTGAGTTTGGTGTGTTTTTTATAATTTTCCTTGTCTAATTTTATCTGAGTCAAATAAATATAGATGAACTTTAATACAAAGGCAAAGGACACATTTTATCTGGTGTGACAAGCTGAACCACCTCCAGGGTGTCCATCTACTGACCAAGTCATATTCTATCTTTTCCAATCCAATTCTGAGAAGTGACAATACTCCCCAGAAGACATTCATGCACTTGAGCAAACTATTGGTTTTGTCATGGCAAAATCTGGTCAAATGACATTTTCTCCTGGCTTACATGAGCCAGGACAATGTAAGCAGGTCCTAAAACTCCACTTTCACAGAGTGAGAGCCTGCCTGTTGTGCTAAGAGGTTACTTGACTGTATGCTCTTTATATGTATCTTAATATCTTCAAATAGAAGAAAACACGCTCATGCAAGAGCGTGATCATCCAACACAGTGAACCCAGCTACTATATTTTTACAATTAATATTTCTGTGATTTCTCTCATCCTTTGAGATCAGTCATCAGATGTTAATGTCGGATTTTTTTTTTTTTTTTGAGTAGCAACAGCCTGCAAAAAAAACAAGTTTCCTGTCTTCATGACTTCTGGAAAAAGAGATGCTGAAATCAGGGCCATTGTGAAGCCTTTTTGGCACTACATAGATGTAAAAACCCAACAAACAAAACCCAAACAAGCAGACAAAGAACTAGAAATAAAACCAACAATGAAAAAAAAGCCAGCCAACAAATGGTTAGGACCACTTCTGTGTTGCATTTGTGATGTGTGTTTGTGGACAGCCGTACGGTGACGGGATCCATTCCCATGGACAGGAATAAGTTTGTAGGCTGTGGTGGGACAAGCTCTCCTCCTGTGACAGCAAAGCCTGAGGGGGGGCGCTGCCCACCGGACTGCAAAGACAGCCAACACGCTCCCCTGGTGATCAGGACATGTGTTTGGCAACTGCTCTCTGTCTTCCCATGACACCTGTAGAATCTCTTGGTTTTGATGGAGTTCCATTTTACTCACCTCTCAGAAAAGGTGGCCATCTTACAGAGCACCTTCCTGCGCAAATCTCTCCTGCTACCCATATTGCTGCATGCACTGTAACTGCACATATATTAAATGTGATATTGCATTTTTTACAGTGCTCCACTGAATGGACCCTGAAACAATAGACAATATTTCCTATATGTTTTGGCTTCATCCTTAGTGTATTCGGTCATTCTCAGCTCCATATTTCTTCACCATGACTAGAACAGTCAGATGCTACTAAAGAACTTAGCATAGATTCATTGCCTCACGTGAGTCTGTAAAAGCTTCCTTCCTTTTAGAAAGGGGCTTTCTAGAGATGGTATAGAATAAACCTATGTTTAACATTGTAGTGGCATTAAAATATGTTATTATAAAAATACAAACTGAAATTCAAGCATGACTTCTATTTAAAGATCAAGTATTTCTCAATAGGAAAAACCGGAATTATTTATACACTCCATAGTCTTTTTAAATCTTCTTCCTTTATTAAATATTGTTTCGTCTAGGCTTTATCTTTTGGAACAAAGGCAGCATATCCTCTTTTGCTAGACTGGAAACCATCTTGTTAAATAGCCTAACTATATTACCAGAATGCCTGCTGGTATGTGATTCAGACCATACATTTCAAATTCACCAGCCTTGCTTTTATTTACTACCCTGACAGCTTTGCTGCTAAGAAAAGATGAGTATGCAAGCTTAAAACCAGACTGCTCCCCTGCACTTACACAGCCAAATAACAGCTCTTACTGGTAGACTGCCTGTACAGGCAGTCGCTGCAGTGTCAAACAGCACATAGAGTAATTAAAGCAGTGAGTTTTTCCCTTTTTGCTAAGGTAGGGGGGACAATGAGGCAAGTAGAATGAGGTTTATTCTAAAAATTACCTCACAGTGGTATTTCTCCTAACAGACCACTATTTGCATTATTGATTTTTCCAAAATTTACCAGCTGGTGGTCACCTTGACTAAATGTCAGACTCTTTAAAATGTCATTTACAAAGGGGTCTGGCTTTCAATTATGTGTGCAGATGAACAAAAGGTTCATGGAATCATCTGAAGTAAATCATGACCCTAACTTATCTCTGATGGGTGTGATTTTATCAATCCAGTGGGTTTTAGTATCAGGACAATACACGAGAGTTCATATTTGCCTTAGGTATCTAATGTAGAGATTCCTCATGGGTGAAGGAGATGTCCTTGGACTCAGCAGAGGAGCAGCAAGGCTCAGGTTTCTGTCCCAGTTCTAGCACAAGCCACCACCAAGGCATCCCTCAGTACCCAGGAGGAGTCAGTCCCTGTCCTTCCCACCTGACCCAGCTGGACTCTCATCATCCCTTCAGCCAAATAAATAAATTTCTGTTTCCCACTGTTCCCTGAAGCTTGTGCCTGAGAGCCCTTCTGCTCTTTGGAACTGCACAACACTGCTGGAGGATGGTCAGATTGGCATTTCTGCAATGTCTCCAAAACCCAAGAAACCCTAAAAAATAGTATTTGTCTTGTTTCATTACTTCATCAGCATTAGTAAGGCCAATCTCACAAGTTTGCATAACTGCTAAGAAAATTCAGCTGTCTGCAACCCAATTTTCTGGGAGAGTGAAAATGCTATAGATACCTACTCTTTTCAGTAAAACAAAGAACAAATCATTATTTATCCTAAAGCACTGAACACTGACAATTTCCTCAGCTACTTTTGCCTTAGCACATCACAAACTTGCAGGACTCAGGTTAGAAAGATCTGGGGCCAGAGGATGATCACTTCAGAGGTGTAAGGGGGTCTGAAACTACCTTGCAAGACACGTGAGAGTCCTGCAGTCAGACACTGTGGGAGCAGACAGCATCCAACGCAGGGCTGATTCACCAGAATTCCAGCTCTGAGAAAGCCATGAGCTTAGGACAGCACAGCCACCTCCACCCTGCACAGCTTGGCATAAGGACTGCTCGAAATAATATCAGAACACCGATATTTTGGGTGAAAGCACTTAGAGCTTACAGCCTAAAATATTCACTTTCACTGTGCTTTTTGGTAACTGGACTACTAACAGATTACTGCTATCAGATACATTTTAATTCCTATATGTTGTGTCCAAATAGTTGACTCTCATGAACTCTTTCCAAAGCTAGCAATTTACAAAATTTAGTCTGAAAACCAAAAATTTGCATGTTATGCTTTTGCTACACAGTCACCTGCTGGTGCACAATCACCTTCTGATCTAAGTCCTTGCTGGCATGCCCTTCCTGGTGCAGGAAGAAATGTATTCCATGCTGATTTGCCCTTGCAAGGTGACCTGGAATTTCTAGTGTTATATTAAAAACAGCTTGGCTAATACTCTATCTGGTCCTCATTAAATTTTTGCAGTATTCTTAGTTACCATGGAGCCTACAGTTCACGTACATCTTGTTTACGATCTAATTTATTACCATTTAAATTTAAAATAGTTCAATGACCAAAAAGTGAAGTTTCCAAAATTTGAGACTTGGATTCAGGATTTTGACTCACACTCACTATTCGTGAACGATAATGTCACCCTTTAAATAAAAAGTTTGCTGTCCTTTTTGATGTAAGTGCTCAGTTTTTGAACAAGACAAAACACTGTAATAGAAATGTGTAAAGCAAGTTTCTGTCACAGTAACAATACATTTTTTATGACATTACTGTATTTTTAAAATTCTAATTAAAGTGCAAAACTACACATACATAATAGATTTCTTTACATTAACTATGCTTTACATTAATTACAGCATCCAGAGTCTGTTACAGTAAAAACCTGAGATTTCATGTCACATAATCACATTTTCCTTAATGATAAAAATAAAAATCTGTGCATAAAGATTGGTGCCAATTTGCAATTGTGAACCTTGAATGTCTAACAGCTGTGCCCTTTCAAATAGTCTGTCCCAAGGGGAGGAGAAGAATCATGAGGCACACTTATGGCCTATAAATGGCACCCAGAATAAACGAAATACGGAAGGTACTTCAGTAACACACCAGCAAAAATTTTTGCCAGCCAAACATGTTTCCTCAGCTTTCTCTGAGGAACTCTCTCTAATAAGTCACCAAAGATGATCATTCAGACACATCCTGATCCTAATTTGTCAGGGCATCAACTTTTACTAAGTGACACTGCAGTGTACTCTAACATTGAAGACTAATCACAGTTTCAAATTCCAAACATAATTAAATTAACGCTTAGGATCACTTTAAAGCATGATGAGTGGCATGGCACCCAGGACAACATTCACAAGACACAATGAACACAGACCCCTTAATTTTCTCACCTCAAGCCCCTCTCTGCCCCAGGCATTTGCAAGGGGAATAGTCCATTTCAAAAATACATTTCCTCCAGAATTCTATATGTATCCAAGTGTTTGTACAAACATTGCTGCTTGTTAGATTCTAATAAAATTGTCTACTGCTGAAAACAGTTGAGCAGAGGTCAACTGCTGAAGGTCTGATCTTTCATTTCATCCCCCAGTATCTACTGCTAAACTAATTCCTCCCCATAAGGTTGCAAGACAGACTGTAAAATTAAACAGTTGCCTTAAATTAACCTTTTGATTGAAATCTCCAACACCTCTTAGAGCATGCATCACAAGGCTCAGCTCCCATTCTTAAACCTTTGCTTTCTCATCTTTCCCAGCCCATTAGTGCAGGAAAAGGAGCTACTGAGCCAGATTTCCCTATTCCTTACAACTGGTGAAACAAGTCAGTGAAAGTCCAAACTGTTCCTTTGCTCTCTGTGTTATCAGGGCTGATGCAGTGGGGAGGTGCTGGCACTTGGCTTCACCACCCTGCCGAGCACCACCCACACTCTTCTCCCTTTGCAGGATTTTGGCCTCCTGGCACTAAATGAGTTGATTCAAGGTGCATCACAGGCACCTAAAACTTTTTTAAAGCCTCACTAATTTTCTCCAAGGGAAATTCAACCTCGTAAGAAGAATTAATTAATCAAATATCTTCCAGAACCCTTAATTAAGTCAGTCATTTGAACTATGATGAAAACTACACCTTCTAAAGAACACTAATTATTCCATTTAATGACAATAAGTCTATTAGCTCCTAGTACCATAAATCCCAATCACAAACAGATCCTACTGCACATGTTACTTTTTTCATGGACAAAATTTTTAAAAATGTATTAGCATCAGGAATTTAAGGAAGTGAAATTTAAAAGAACACATGTCCCCCATCACCATATCCATGTTCCAAAGCTGAAAGCAGTAAAACAAGGCTCTAAAGAACTCAGTTATTACTATCCCACTAGTTTTCTAAGCTTTTTACAAATATAAGTTTCAATTCATATATTCCACTATAGAGTACAGACACGTGCAGTTTTCATATGTTCCTTTCATCTGGTAAAGTTGCATGGAGGAAGAGCAAAGGATGTTTTCTCACTATATAATTTTAGACTTTACTTCCAATTTTCTAGGAAAACCCCAATGAAAACAGAGTGAAAGCATAGGCAGTGCTTTGTACTGGAACTTTTTTCAACCACTGGCCTATTATACTTTATTACAACTATAATTTATCAATTGACTGGAGGCAAAAAGCCTACTGCACGCTTCTCTGTGTCCAGACAAATACACTACAAAGGCCACAGAACTCAGAAAAGAGGGTTCACCATTGAAAACCACAGCATCAAAGGAACTACCAGCAGAAGATGAGAAACCATGGACTATATGGCAGCTATAAATGCCAAGAACAGTAAAAAGAAAACCTAAAAATACAGGTATGACATGGAGAAGCAAGAGAACAAATATGTTTGAATAAAGGAGGTAATGCATCAGGGGAAAAGTATTCCAGAAGGGATATTGGAAAACCAAACAAAACAATGGAAGACACCTAGTATGAATGAGGCAACAGAAATAAAAGCAGAAGGATATGCTTTTGTAGAGTATTCCTGGATAAAGCTCTTTAATGTAAGGATTTTAAAAGGGAGAAAACCCATCTCTTGCTTGAGGCACATACACCACCACTGCCTCAAACTTTTACTGAAGCCTGCAACACTATCCAGTATAAAGAGCAAATAACCATTGCAAAGCTCCTGTTCTATAACAAAGCTGTGAAGTCTTACCACAGATCTTGGAAGAACCACCTTGTTCTCAGATAATTAATCCCACATACTTTTTCTCCATTTACCTGAACACAGCGTTCCAGTAAGTACAACGTACCTGTAGCAGCACAAGAGAGATATTTCCCTCCATTCCCAGCAAAATGTTAGCTAATGTGCAGTACTATCAAAAAGTCAAATATTCCTGGGTCTTCCAGCAGCTGGAATTTTTTAAGTTAAAGCTATAACTTAAAGATCTAAACACAGCAGAGCACATCCTTGAGTGTTTCTCTTGAGCAAATACACCTCTGCTGAAATACTCGCCAGTATCTCCATGAGTGAGAGAAAGCACAAACTCATTCCATGTCAGAAGGAATCCAAACTTCTCAGCTGTCTTCAGCTGACACAGATTTCTAATAAAAGTCGTGGCCACTCAGCTCCTGCCTTGGCCCTTGAGAAAGCACTTCCCTTTTCACCTTTTTTTTTCCTTTGTTTTATGTAAATAAAACCTTATTTCCCTTTATTTCTGAGGGTAGCTCAGATAACAGTCCAAAGTTACAAGTGTACCATTACAGGGCTTTTTGTCTGGGGTTTTTTTTCATGGTTTGACAGTTTCTGCAGCTGTGTCACATTCAAAACTCAGTTGTTTGTTCTGCCCCAATGAAAGACAATTTAAAATAGATGACTCTCAAATTTGGATTCATTTAGATTCTATACAGAATGTAGTTTGACAAGATTGCAATTCTTTTTTGGCACACTTTTCAAAGCTATTCTAGTAGCAGAGTTTACTCAATAAGAAGCAATAACTTTACACAATTATTAGGGAAAACAAATATCAGATAAAACTTGCTTTTGAAAATTGTCTCCATATAATCAGAAAATAATTTTCAAATTATTTCAATATATACAAATAATTTTGAATTGTGACATCATGTAGTTAGAAGAACCACTGTCAAACAGGAAAAAACTCTAATAGGAAACATTCCTGAAAGAAAAAATATTTTTTAGTTCTTAAAAGTCAAAAAACTATATATTTCAGAAAAGACTGATGTAAACATCCAAGTACAGAAAGCTCAACTCTCAAACATTACATTATTTTACCACTTCTAAAGCTTTGTATGTCCAACACAATCCTAAGAGTAAAGTTTATTAGTTGATTACAGACATTCTCTGAAAATAGCTCAGGTCCAAACTGCTTTTATCCACCATCAAAACCAATACTAAATCTAATTTATGTAACCTCAAGGCAAGAGTTTCTTACTTAATTTGTGCAGATATGTTGGAAATTATTAGAATCTACAGCTCCTAATATTTGGAGATATGCCTGAAACAGTTCACTTTACTCAGGCCCTTGCCCTTAAAGCACTCCTCTCATCAAAACAATCCCCAAACCAAAACCCAAACAACATTAATCTGGAAAAAAAAAAACCCTCACACTTTTTGTTTTTAATAGATTTGAACCGTTTTTCAGCTTGCTCTTGCCACAGGGCTCTTTGATGTTCAAGACCTATGGTGCCACTCTCCGGAGAGCCTTTGTTCAACATCACACCTATTGTGGCTATGAAGATACAATTTTCCATGCCATTGTGTTGCTGCAATGTTATTGGGGTTTGTGTTTTTGAAAAGATTTTGGACTTCTAAGAGAACACAGAGTGGACACCATTGACCTGCTTGACATCTGGAGACTGTCAAGGGGTTAGGAAAACCCAGTGAGAAACATTTCTAGGAAGCTGACCTGCTCTATCTTATCAGTTTGAGGCTTATACTGGAGAGAACCATTATAAAGCTTCTCTTCTTCCCTAGATACTTACAAATACTTTTATGTGCAATTACAGACTCATTCACACAAGTCATGTTCCAGCACCAGTTTGTCAATTGTAAAATAACCACAAGCTACAGGGTGTTACAGGATGTCTGAAAAAGTCATAGAAAACTGATTGTAAATGAGTTCATGAGCTGTAAACATCCCAGGGGCTCCAAGACACCCTGAACCAGAAACATTCTAAACAGATGAAAAAACTTAAAACTGTCTGCTCTCTTTTCCCCATGCACCACCCTTCACACAGACTTGAAAATAAAATCATGTACTTGCCATTAGTGATAAAAAATACCACAGAATATTTGATCAGATTCCAACTCAAAACTCACTGCAGTCACTGGAAACTTTCCTGCTGCCTTCTGTAGGTACAAAATTAAGAGACAATGCCAAATGCTGAGTTTCAGCATGACAGGAATTTCCAGCCAGCAATACATAAAGAAAAACCACGCTTGGAAAGGCTAAACCCATCCAGGAAATTACTTCTTGGGTAATTATCTTTACTTTTATGCAGAAGGGGGCTGTCAGCATCTGATCACTGTAGTCAGTTCAAGCTCATTTACAGGTGCTAATCAGAGCAGATTCAATCTCACCTTTTATAGCTTATTACATCTTTGAAGGCTTCTTTATAAAAAGTGCCTTCTTGCGAAGAACTCAGTACATTTAATTCCAGTTCATTCAGTAGAAACTGAATGGGTTTAGCAACCTTCAGGAGTCAGTAATTTCTTAGATTTTAAAGCCAGAATAGACCCTTGTGACCACTTAGGCAGGCCTTCTGCATGCAATTTCACTGCAGTCCTGAGAGAAGTACCTAGAATGCAGGCAATTACTGACAGAATGAGAAGCAGCTGCCCAAAGCACGCAGATGGGGTAGGGTTTGGTTATGTTTTTTTCCAAAGTTTGCTACCTAGAAAATATTTTCAGTAATGCTGCAGAGGAGGAGGGTGTGCATGTGTATGTGAGGTTTTCTTAATGCTAATTGCTTGTGATAGAAGTACAAATAAAATGCAATAACACTTAGCTGATTTATGAACAACAACTACTTAACTGAATGCTTGTGATGAAGATCTGAAATTTACCTTGCAATCTATGGGGGTGACTAATGAAGTTGGGGTTAGGGGGATTTTTAGCTATGATGTAAAACCAGTTAGGAGCAGCCACACAGAATAATGGTAGAGAAGGATCAGCAAACTGGTTTAACTGCATTTAAACTGCTGCTGGATAACTCCAAAAATTTTTGAATGTGTTAATCAATATTAAGTACCTTGTCTGGGAGAAAGCTACTCAATTCAAAACCTACCAATCAATTCACTATCAAAGCAGTTTGATTTATTAGCAACACAATCAGCAGCACAGGCAGGAAATGTCCAGAATCAATATCTGCAATAACATATATAAACCTCAACTTTACAAGGTATTAACACACACCTACTAATTTTCTAAGCACCCTTCAATAACTAATCCCCAAAAGCTGCAATCCCCTCAAGTTTAAGTAGTTATGGGGCATTCTCCCACTCTGGCAGAGGTGTGGGTTTCCTATTCCCACGCATTCCTTGGAGCTGGGGTTGCTGCAGCTTTCCTGCTGCTGCTCCCTACAACCCCTAACCCACAGGCCGGTGAGAAAGCCAAAAAGACAAAGATTAAAGACTCCCAGTAAGAATCTCTTAGCAAGTCTTTACACACATATCAAGGACAGGAATCTCCCACTGATTTTGCATTCCAGAAAATACACATAGGTAAGAAAGTCATAGGAATAGTTTGAAATTATTATTATTATGACTAGAATATCACTAAGTATAAGGCATTCAGATAATATAATAAGACAATATTTCATTTACCGTGGCATTTTCAAATTAAAATGGGTATTTTTGAAAATAGAAGAATTGCTGTAAGGTATCAGGCTAAGTTAGATTCTGTCAATGTAGAGAAAGCACTGAAGAAAAACAAACTAAATAATAAATACTGTAATAACATGAGGTCTGTATTTGTTGAAATGGCAATGAATCAAACTAATCAGATTTTTCCATTGACCTTTCCAAATAGATGTGTAAAAATTCTGAGGCACAAAAATTGGTATTGTACATCATATCATCTTACAATATTATGTATGGCAGTACTATATGGCAAGCACTAATAATAACTGAGTTTTTTAATCTTTTATCCTGTTCATGTTCTCAATGGAATGACCACCTGTTATCTGACATAAACACTCTTTCTTCAGCACCAGTGCAAACAGAGGAAGAATTTTCTCAACATCTGCAAATTTGGCAGAATTCCTTCATCATCATTTTCCTAAACTACTGAAACTGTCTTTGTGACTGTGAGATAAAGTGAAAACTATCATCATTTTTAGGTATTAGAGCATAGTTTTAATATTTAAACTTTAAAAAGCTGCATAATTACCAATGCCAGTGAGTCATGATCTTTCATAGCAAGATATTTTCATTCTTTTTATAGAAGAAAATTTGCAGAGGCACCACAACTGAATTTTATGCAATCTCTGACAATAAAATGTTTGGGTTATTGTTGTATGAATAAAGCATTTCCCAGAGAAAGCAATATAGTTTCCAAAACATATTGCACAAACTCACCAGCTAGCACCCCAGAGGCAAACCATCATTAAAAAAGCAATTTGATAAGTCTGATTCCAAGAATTCTACCAGAAGTACATCATCTAAACAGAATTACTGAAGTCAGTTCTATGATGCGAAGACTGAAATAAAAGCAAAAATCAATACCAAAATAAACATAGGAAAAAAGAAAAGAGGTATTGGAGAAATAAATCTGATAACACTAATACTTCATAGCATACCGTATTTCTATGTATATGTAGTTTACATTGCATTCATTAAAACATAGCTGTTTTTATTAGACTGGAAAAGCAGCTGAGTGTTTCACTGCCCCCAGTGCTTTGAGATCATCATGCACAAGTAGAGAGAACAGCTCCGGATGTGGCAGAACTCTTCAGTGTCCAACTGTCCTGGGGGTACTGACAGCCCACCCATTCCTGAAACAGGGAATCTGTTACCCCCAAAGTTTCACTGCTATTTCACATGATGGGGAACCTCCTCTTCCCAAAACAGCCAAGTGACTGGGAGAACCTTTCTTTGTGGTGGCAAATTTTATACCGTACAGTAAACCACAACTGTTTCATTTCAAGATTCATGGAATTTTCTGGATATTCTATAGAGGTCTGGCTCCTATTCAGATGAGATTAGCTTTCTATAATATACCTAATAATATACCTAAAAAGATAATATACCTAAGAAGTCAGATTTTAAATCCTTTCTACCTTCTAATTGGGTGTGCATATAATGTTATTAATATAATTTAAGACTGACTTTGGGAATGATATAAAATTCATGATTAAGGTCACAATTAGAGACTAGCATATCCAATAATTAACTTTTTATTAAGTACAGAATAAATACAGTCTTTGAAGGCTTTACAGGAGGAGCTCTGGTTTAAACATTTTTGGTTCCAGAATTTAATTTAAGACTTAAAACTCATTCTCTTTTGTAAGAAAGACTGATATGAAGACTGTAGAAATACATCTGTAGGTGTTCTGAGTGCCTTTAAGGAGTTTTATGCTCAGGAGTCCAAATGAAAACAGACCACAGGTTTAAAAAGTTCCTTTCAGAGTCTTATGGCACCACAAAAGAAATTTGAGTCAACCCAAATATCCAGACAAGTCCCATAGTGACTGAGAGAACAGTTTAAGCAATTCCTGCACTCTTCTATACTCAAATTTTCCACAGATAGACGAGGCCTGAAATTCACATTTTCAAACTAACTTTTATACTACTGCAAGGTTAAAAACATATTTAAAGTTACTGCTGCTGTTTGTATCATCCCTTGGTAGGCAACCCCCTGGCTCTGGAGTGCAAAGGCACAAGTATCTTTTCATATTCCTCATCTTCAAAGCTGTGCAACCAGACACCTGAGCGCCACATCTTTATTTGCTAATAATACTTGAAAGGAGAATTTCTGATTAATTCTGTAAGTATTGTTCTTTCACTTCCTTGATATAATCACTTACAAATTAATTCTAGGAGTAGAACTGAATTAGAAATTCAACCTAGACTGGCTATTATTTCTCTCTTGACTGGCTCAATTACATCTTATTTTATTCCTGAACAGCCTATGTTGCTTCCTTTACCCTTCATTTTCCAGAAAAGTAAGTTAGGTATCAAGGCACAAACCAAAAATGTAACATACATAACTTTTGGAGATTACAAGTCCACAGATTCCACAGGATTTTCAATTTATTACAGAATTTCATGCAGAGAAAGAAGATCCTTTCTTCTGTCATGCAGAGAGCTGGAGATCCTTTTGATCATTTTATTTCTGCTCTACATGCCTGTGCTCAAGAGGCATTTTGTACTCATTTATACAGGAAATGAAAGGAACTTCAAAGGCATAGATACAATCTCCTTCAGCTGAGAATATTTTACCTGTATTTTGTTTGAAAGTCCAAAAAAGTATCAATAGCTTCATCTGTACAGACTACTAAGTTCAGGTTTCAGGGGCACCTTATTTCTTTAGAATTGCTGAAATCCTCAATTTCTCATAAAACAGTGTTTAAAATAGACTGGAAAACCATATTGCGCCCTTTCAGGTCATTTTGCCACAAAAAGGAATCAACTCAGAAGTCCAAATCCCTAACAAGAATATAGAAAAAGATAGTTTCAAAGAGAATTCTACACTTAAATTTGAAATCTACTCCCAACAGCAATGGTGAACTCCATGAAGGGCGGATGGAGGCAAAAAAGAGGAATCCCTAAAACAGGCCTAACACAGGAATTATTGCTAAGCCATGGGATACTCAAAGTTCCACCTCGACGTTTCCTATGCTGCTCTGCCTTTAAAAGAGCAAAATACTTCATGCAAATCAGGACTGATTAGTCCTTAGATAAGATCTTAAACATGGGTCAAGTCTGTGGGTGACATCTTTTTCCTTCCCCTCATTTATGAGGTTTGAACTCTGAGATGTAATTAGCTTCAGTCGTTAATTCCAAAGTTCGGATAAATCAGAAATGAGAAGCAGTGAAATTGTGATTTTCAGAGAACTGGTTACTGAACCATGGGCATTAAATCATGGGAATCTCACAGACAATATATTATGAGAGTATATGAGCTCAGCAGGGATGTTGAACTGCTATTCCTTCCCTTCAGAAATATTAAATACATTTCATCTTCTGTATTAATTAACATATGTATGATTGAAGAGATAATTATTTTTCTAATAAAAAGGTTTATTACTGGTTATGAAACTTGTCTGCTAAAGAAAAATACAGGAGAGAGGAAGAATATTTACATTCCAGATATCCCCCAAAACATAGAAAAACAAAAAACAAATATCAATGAGATCATATGGATTCTCTGTACATTTTTTTTCCAGAAAAACATCATAGCAACCCTCAACTTGGCCATCTCTTGTTATTTTCTGTATCAGGCTGTTTCCAGATCACACATATCAAATCAGCCTCTCAGAAGTTGTTGGTTCAAGTTGCAGGTTATTCATTAAATAATGGGTACACTAGCACAAACATATCTACTTTGATAGGCTTACACACCAGATTTAAATAAAAGCACATTACAGTCAGAAGATAACTTAGAATCTAGTGGCACTTAGCAGGGTTTTTTCTACTTTTTCTTGAAATTACAGGGAGACAACAAAGGCAAGCCTTTACAAGGAGCAAGGTCACCATTTTATCTCACAGAATGCTGATGGGATCACTGCCTTTATCAGTCTAAAAGTAGTACTGAAGCTCAGGATTTTTGCTGGCACCTTAAAAGCTGAAAATATAACATCTGAAGCATTTAACTCCCTGGTTTCAGGTTCTGCCCAGTTTTCAATCTCCCTCTATTCTATTTCTTTAAACAGAAATTATGCCTTAGAAATAGTTTAATGGCTGTATTCTCTCAAGATCTAATAATAGTAAAGAGAAAAGATGAGGCAATTTACACTCCATTTACAGACTCTAAATGAGTGTGCTTGCTAAAGCAAATACAAGAGGATGTAAAACCACCAAGTCACATATGAATAGAAGCAGCAGTCAGTGGAAAATGACTTGAAAACTGAAGTTCATGAAACAAGTCAAAACTACATAAAACCTATAACCCTTTGCATAAAGTTGGGTAATGAGTGCTTAATTACTTTTGTAGTTAACTAAAGTTTCTTAACAGCATTATCAACTTTCAGACCAGGTGTGGCTGAAATCTTGGCACTATTGTTATGCTGCTTGAATTAAACAAAGTTCAGAATTATTTAGTTTAGCTGGTTTCACTTAAGCAAGCTTTTCTTGTATGCAGTAAGGGCATCCAGCTTCTCTATTCATCATTCTCTCGTCTTTCATTGGATGTTTTTAAGCAGATTTTGGGAATCTTGCATCAACAGCCGTTTGTTTCTATTGTAATAATGAAAATTATGCATGTACACATATGCCAGAAGTCACTGTTACTACAGAGTCATAACAAGATCTAACAAACACTGAATCTCAGAAAAATCCCATTTTCTTCGTGAAAGGATATCAATATTGCCTACCTTTCTCTAAGCAGTTGCAAACCTCACCAAATTAGAGTTATTCTTGGGGAAAAAAAAAATCTGTTCTGATTATTGTGCCCTGATTGCTGAGGGATGTGCTGCCTACAGGGTACTTTCAAATTGGTATTGGGCTTTTCTGCTGGGAAGATTTTCACCAAATACTGAAAGAAATACTTCAAAAAATCAAGTAAGCTTAAATTAGGTCTGCAATTTCACGTATAGAAGAAGCAAATAAAACTCAGTCCCTTAAGCTCCAGATAACAGAAATCTTGCAAGGATTTTTTCTGAATGTCTATGCAGGTGAGCATTCCCAAGGAGATGGGTAGGTCCCATATTAGGGCACATATTTCAAAACTCGAATTTAGGAAACGCTTCTTTTGTGGCAAGCAAACACACACAGGAAGAGGAGAACACTATCCCCTCGGAATGTAAAGATGTCTATGCTGGATCTTCTCTGAGCCAAAGACAGTTCTAGCAGTAATATTTGAATAAAGAAAATATTAAAAATACTAATCAGCTCTAAATTATTAAAATCTGCCAATTAGAAGTGTAATGAATATTGGATGAAATCAATGCAAAAGGCATTTTGGAATTTTATCTGAAGGACTAATCAAGGTTAATGGTGACAATATGGAATTGCTCATTACTTTTTACTCTTCTGCAAAAGATAATAATTAGTGCTTCCCAAAGAGCTCTAATTGGGACAGTGAACCTTTTTTCTTTTCTTTGAAAAAGGGTTTCTGAAATTGTCCATGTTTCACCAAAAGCAAGCAATCAGAATAAAGACAATTTTCATTTACTTGACAAATTAGGCTTTTAACTCCACTCCCTCCTTTTTCACAATAATTAATGACTTTCCTGCTCAGTTCATCTGGAGTACATCACATTAGGATAGACAGATTACAGTGAAATACAGTGAAAAGGAAGTGAACTGGGAAATTCATACCAGTATCTCCTTCCTGTGTGTGCTGCCATTAGCAATAGCCATTAGCCAGACAACAGCCACAAGTTACTGTCCCAATCAACCAGAAGGTTGAAGACCAGCCAGGGCTTTTTTTCTCATTACTGCTGTGGGGCATTTTTGTTGCTGCTTGCATAACATTTACCATATGAAAGCACGTCAATCCTAGTTTACACTGACTGTGTTCACACTGAAGTGGGTGGTTGTGACCAGGGACTGAACATCTGCAGCCTCCCCAGCTTGTGGAAAGGACAGAATTCCCTCTTAGCTCCAAAGGCACAAGAAAATGTTAGTGACAACATCTATATGAATGCCAAGTACAATCAGTCGTGCATCCTCCTTGCCTCAGAGCCTGGAGGAAACAGACGAGTTCACGCCCTACCTTTCTCCTCATCACAAGGAGTTTATCTGTCTCTCAGTCCTGATAGCTTCTTGCCAAGTAGCCTCACTTCCAGTTTCAGCAGAAGTTTAAAAGAGATTTTTACTTCTTTGCTGTAGATTACTTCCAGTTCAGCTTTACTGAACACTAAGTACCTCCCAGTCACTACACAGTACAAATGTTAGATTCTCTTTCAAGAAAACGAGATTTTTTTTTCCCCCCCCTCATGTTTCATTTTTTGAAATATACAATTTTCTTTTTTCTTTCCTGAAAGGGATGAATAAAACATCAGTTTCATCTCAAACAGTTATTCACTTACGGGTAACTGAAGACCACATCAGTGTTATGTATCATTATGTATACCATATGGCTCTCCTACAGAAATGAGCTTTAGGAGCATAATTATCAACAGCATTTAGTGGCAATGTGTTCCACATAGTTAACAACAGAATATGATCAGTGATGTGAGAGAAGGATTAAGACTATTTTAGAATATTATGCAGTATAAGCAAGAGCAAAAAAATCATGTATATATATGTATATATGTATGTGTGTATATATATATATATATACATACACACACACAAACACACTTGGGTGAAGCACTGAAGGCACTTCAAGCACAGTATTTTCCTGTTAAACAAAACATAACTTCCAGTCCAGGATATTAGCTGGAAGCTAGGAAGATACTACAGAAGCTGAAGAAACCAAAGAACTGATAAATGAGTAACACATACACTCTAGGCTGACGCTTGGTAACATCAGCCTCCCTCCTATTCCAAGACAAACATTTAAGAGCATCTAGGGAAATACGGGGTATTGTTAAATGATTTTTTAGCAGAAAATGTGAAGGTGTGGAAAATTAATTAAAGCTACCTCATCCAGGTAGCTCATCCAAGGGCCTGAAGACCACATGTCCAGGACTATGTGTGCACGGCCAGCTGCATCCCAGCATCTTGTCCCATGTGCAATCCTTGGAGGACAGAGTTTAGACACAGGAAATAAAACACTTTCAGAGCTCCGAGATGAAGAACAGTAAACTGTATTAATAAATACACACACACAGAAGTAATGAAATGCTACACTGTAGAATTCTTCTAAAAAGAGGAAAGCAGGCCACACATACATATCACAAGGGAGTTCATATGTTGCCTTTACCTCAAGGTAGCTGCATTCTCAGTCCCCCAGACCATTTTCTAAAAACATGCTTTGGATTCAGGTATTGAAGCTTACTTAAAAGGCTTTCCAACAAAGTAACTGAGCAAAATACTGTGCTTACCCTAACCTTCTTATAAATGAAGAATTACAGATTTAAATAAAGCACCCTTAATACAAAATAAAAGTTAAGTGAGTTTTGTTTCACTCTCTAATTCAGAACAGTAGGAGGGCAACTACCACAAAGCACAAATTCAACCCTCTCACTAACTGAATGTAAATATTCTCTTCCACTATTAAATTACTTTTTACAAAAAAATACCAGTTAAAAAATTCACAGCATACATAGACATCAAGAGTTTTTGAGATACTGTTCTCTAATTTCACTTGCCAGATTGCAACATAAAATACTCAGCTACTAAAAAAGGACAGCAAAGCTTTTGGCTTATTATTAATAGTAAACAGCAAGCAGCATTTTGCATAATAGAGCTCAAATTGCCCAGAACTGCTCTTCTGCATAAAAAAATAATACAGTCACTGAAAATGAAAAAGGCTCCACCAATCAAATAGCAAATGGGAAAAATTAAATAGAGAAGTAAACTTTTAAAAGCTGTGTTTTGAGCAAAGCTTGTCCTGTCATTTAAAAACTTTGAATGCAGTCCAAAGAGCTACATCAAAAGCAACTTCACAGCAATTTCATTCAAGTTTCCACAAATGTCCATGTTGTGCTTCCCTCACCCTCTATCACCCCCCTAAAAGGCAGAGTACAAAGAAGTATTTCAGGAAGCTGGAAATTGCAGTGTGACAAGGATCCCTTATCACAGCTCAGCCCGTGGTACAGTGTGTTAAAGTGATGGATGAGAATTCGCTCTCTGCATTTCCTCCATTGGCATTCACAACATTTCCTGTCAGAATAGAAACAGGCGCAGCTGTGCTTACTTTGATTGGAACAGGACTGCATGGAAGACAATCCCATGGTAATGGCACTCTTTGCTTAAAACACATACATATGCATTATTACACTCACACTCCTTAAGCTTCTTCAGAGTATTTAAGATAATAGATGAGTTAACTGTGCAATACTCTGACGTTTTTTCCCTACTCCACCTACTTTTAATCTCTTTTTTCAATGCAATCTATTTTCCCTTGCTCAAAAACAGCAGACTAACTATCACAGTGGCCAGGTTTCCTCCTCCCTCCTCACAGCAGTAGCCAGATACTTGAAAACTGTCAAGTTAGTTGATTTTACATTTACTCTAGACAACTTATGGATCTAGTTCAAAGGTCTTATCACTAACGAGTTAACTATTTGCAGAAGCAACCTTTTTTTTACAAAACAAGTACTCAGTCAGCTGTTCCTTCTCATGCACGAGCACTTCTTCTGATTGAGCAACTTCCAACCTCACTTCTTTCCCCACGGATATTCACCATTTAACAAGGCATTTGTTTTGTATTTTGAATTCTTGGTATTATCTGCTATTATTTTCTATTCTGAAAGTTTCCTGCAGCTTGGCTTTGACTAAGACTATATATATACCATCACTACTGAAGAAGAACAATATGGACTGAAACATGAGGCATCTCCATGCACTTTCCATTAAAATATTAACCATTAAATTAAGAGCTTCTCCTTGCAGTTTTCTGACCAGTTCTGTACCATTTCATATCACTTTGTTTAGCTAATTTTTTTCTGACACATATTAAGGTCAGGGTTCTCCATCATTTTCTGGCAAGATGGCCTAGTGTGCACTCCCTGTAAAGTTCGACACCCACAAACCGTGCCTGGTACCTACACACTTGTCATGACAGAATTGCACATAATTTCTGAATTAACAGTGAGTTGCTGTACAAAAGTCCACAAAAACCCCAGGAACTCTCACCAAGTTCAATTCTCCAAGTCTGCTCACTCTGTGCAGCAGAGCCCCAGAAGCAGTTCAAGGCAAGGAATCCAGTGTGGCAACAAGACCCCTCTTTGGGTGCAGGTTGCTTTTCAACCACTCAACACAAACCTTCAGCTTTACCAACTGACTTCACACGGTTCCTACTTTTCCCTCTATAATGGGAAATGCATTTTTACCTCTAATATAATCATTTGGAGAGATTGCATTTTTCTTTAGTGCCTCTGAGAAGCCTCTCAGAGGATTTTACTGATCAGTTCTAGGAGTTTAACAGAATCTGTCACATTGGAATGTATTGTTTTTATTTTGCTATTTTTCCTCCTTCCTATCTCAGAGATCACCACTTGCACTGCTGACAGCTGTTCTCAGTATTCCTTCACCTTGACATTTTTAACACTTTTTCTTTTCCTTGCCAGTCACAATTAAATCTTCAAAAGTTTATGCCTGAAATGTTTTCTTCTTTGTAGGAAATATCTTCTGAACACATTTAAGGAATTGTGTTCTGTTTCAACTCCTCATCAACAAATTTCTGAGCAGTTGAAAATCTCCTACAGTCATCACGTCCTGCCAAAAAAAATGCTGGCTCAAAAAAAAGTCTCTTATGAAGAGAAGATAAGTATTACTTAATAACAACTTTGAATTGATGGTGCTTTCCAGTGCATAACAAAATTCATAAATACAAAAAATTCTTGCCACTCTATTGCCAGCCCATAAACCCAAAATATATAGCTTTATACACCTCGAATCTGACTTTTGATGAACTTGCTAGCATCTAAACCTATTGCAGTTTCATAGATTGTGTCAATTGCTATGGAAAACTTGAAAGAAGACAACAATGTAAATTATCTGAATGAAAGTCTCCAAAGGAAATATCAGGAAAATAAAGTAGGCACTTGCTTTAACATTGAAAACAAATTGGGTTTGTGCGCCTTGGACATCTACTGGACATCTACTGATTCTGTCCTTACTTGGAAACCTTTAGGATACAACTCCTAAAACATAACCCCCCTCCCCAAAAACCTCTTAGGTTATTATTTTTTACTTTGTTACCTTCCTTATTATTTGAAGGAAATCACGTAATAGCATCACTTCTGATGGAACTCCAGAAAAATTTAGACATTAATGAGTTTAATATTTCATTAGACTTCATTAGAGAAGGACAGAAATCAGACCATTATCCTAATTATCCATTTACACAGGGCTGAATTAACTCTCACATAAATTTAAATGTACCTATGCACTTAGTCCAAATTGATTGGACAAACACACTTTCTTATGCAAGGTTTTGCTTCATACAGTGCCAAAGACCTATGGGTAAACTTGTAAAAGGACTAAACTAGAACTGCATAAAAGTAAACTATCAGTATTTCTTAATTTTCAAAGTGCTTAACGGCACAACATTACCCATTTTCTTGCAGAAACAGTGTGTTGAGCAGAACAGTTGTCCCATTGCGGCCCAACTTGGGTTGTGTTCCAGTTTTCCTGGCTGGTTTATCAGAACACTGAGGTCTATTCACACTTCCAGCAAGTTACTTATTTATGAATATTCTCACAAGATGGTGAGGCTCTTCAAGAAGAAACTGCATCTGCTCTGAGGATCTTTTTATAGGAGAGTAAAGAGCCACAGAAACACAACTGAGGAATGATAATGACAAACAGGGCTGAGTGTTTTCCCTGTTGAATTTCCTTGTATGCTTTACCCACAAGCAAACGGATAGAGGACAACAGTCACATCTTGCCTCTTGAATAGTACAAAGAGGCAGGAAGAACAATTCACTAATAGTTGGATGTAATAAAAAACAACTTAGAAAATGCAACTCATCCCTCAAGAAATGGGGTAGGACTCTGCTTATGTAAAAATAGAGGATACAGCTATACCCTCTATGCAGTAAATACACAGGACATTCCAGACTGGGGTTTTTTTAATCTCATTTATAATTGCAAAATTAATTTTACGTTCCAAGACTTAATTTTTTAAAGACACTTCACATCATGACTTAAAAAAATTTAAACATACTTGTGGTAGAAATTGTACGTACCCAGAAGTTAACTCAAGACAACTTTCTCTCTTATCCTTTTTTGCTATCCTAAATGATTTTTTCATACCATTACTTAGTAATGTTCAGTGTAAATTTGTATTTAAGCTGTGTAAATTATATTCTAAGGCCCTGGGCTTCCACAATAATCATAGCCCTTTATGATTCTTAAGTTGAAGCACCACTGCAGCATTTTACGCTTTATTAGTGTGACAGAAAATATACTGTCTGGTGCAAGAACGTGTTAGGAGTGATATGAGCACAGACAGATGTACTCACGATCTAGCAAGAAAACTAAAAATATAGCTGATTTGCTTATAGTGGGAGACTTAACTGTAGGAGCAGAAAGTACAAAGGAAAAGCTGAGGGAGTAACTGCAAATAATGATCTATTCAGGTTTACAGGTGTCAGCAGAGTTTTCAAATAGTTCCATAATGGGACTTCTCAGTTTGAGAAGTATAATCTGTCTGACTTGAAAGTGTGGCACCAAATGAAAATTTGTTAGTGCCAGGAGGGAAAGTGTGGGAATTGAAAGTCATTCATCATTGTAACATTTCACCACAAACTAAACACAGATAAAAGGTTCTGTATAGGCCACAGTTTCCAGTACACTGGCCTTTTTGTTAACATGTCATACTGGAATGTACAAGGTGCTTACACAGAAATGACAACTTCCAGGAAATAATCTACAACTTTTCCCAAGTTATTATTACCATTAAGATATTCTCTACTTATGTCCCCAAGAATGCCAATACAATTCTTCACCAGGGATAAAATGCTTTGAGCACATAACTTGGTGGTTTTTTAAAAAGCATTAGGACACTCACTGAAAAAATGTTATTGAATTAATTTGCACCGAGAAAAAAGCTTCTTAATGGAAAGAATAGGTCAGAAGACCTGAATTTCCTGACCATTGTTAACAAAGTGCCCATCTTTCCATCAGTTTTACATTCCAGATGTTTTGCATTGAAAGGAAGGAGAATTTGAAGGAAAAGAACTTGAGAAAGAATTAATTCTGTGTTAAGTCACTTCAGACAGTCACAGTACCTTTTTACTGCTCAGTGCGGAAATATTTGTCACTGCTGGATAACCATCAGGAATGGAGAATGGAACAGTATCAATCATGTGCATTTCTCAGTACTGGTATGAATATGTAATGTGCCATGCAGAGAAATCTCCTGGGAGGTCCAGCATTACATTACATGAATTAACATCCACTTACTGATTAGGCCTTATATCAGCTAATAACAGAGATGAATTTAAGACACAGGAATCATTTAATGATCCTCATCAAAATATATTTTAAAAAACTCAAGTATTACTCCTGATATTAGGATTTCTTACAAAACGTTTTTATTCAAATCCATTTACCCATTTTTGGGTCAAGAAAATGTTTAAAGGTAACATGGCTATATTTTTTTAGGTTATAACACTATGATTTTAATAGAGAAGCTTTCTGAATTTCATCACATTGAAGACAGAAAATTTAAGAAACACCTTTGCTGGACAAATCAAGATTTGACTGCTTATTCATTCTAGGCAAAGTCAGAAAATAGGATTAAATTATAGAGAAATATATTTAGAATGAGTATTGCATATGTAGCCTGTTTATGTTCTTGGCAAGATTATACAGTTACAGGTATTTCATACAATTCATATAGATGAGACAACTTGATGACATTCAGTAACAGTCTTCCTTTTAGGAATTAATCATATCATGATGTTCTATAATATTAGCAGCTTCCTTATTATCCAGATTTGACCCCGTGTCAGGCTAGGGGTAAAGATCAATGATGAATCTTAATACTTTAAAAACAGACACTCCATACCCTAAAATCTCTACCTATAAGCCTTAATTTGCACACTGGCATGTTAGGAGCTTTAAGGATTGTGTTTCACCACATAACATGAGAAATGTTGAGGTTTAAACCTGTATGTCTGTTCATGTTTAATGCTGTGCATAACCATCTACAGCAAAACAGTTTTACAGTGAAGACTCAGGTGACTCAACTCTTTCCACAGAATGAGGCATTCTTTGAGCCAAAAAGAGCATAAGTCCATCTTTTCACTTCTCTGAAGTATTTCAGATTATAAGTCAGTCTAATTTTTGTACTGCCATTCACTAAGTGCTTGTGTAGATTATAACATCAGCAGGAGCAAATTCAACATTCAAATCTATTGAAGAATTTTCTTTTTTGACATTTCATATCAACCATTGAAATATTCCTATCCAACACATAACATAATTATAGCCCTTTAGGGAAATTTAGGAATCTACAACTTGCTCTACTTGAGGCAAAGGTCATCATGTGGAGGACAACAGGTAATTAAAAGTCACAGTAACTAAAAAAAAAAAAGGAAAGATGTTTCCTGTATTTACCCAAGTTTTAAGTGAGAAAAGGTCAGTGTTTTCAAAGATAACAAAGTATGATATATTTGATTTTCTTATTTATTATTATGAAAATTACATATCCTTAGGAGCACTAAGTTTTGTCAGAGGTGCTTATATTTCATTTGAAAACAGGATTTAAGGTCATAATTCACCTAAAAAATTCATTTGTTAACTGCTATGACTCAAGTTGGCTGCCATCAAATAACAACAGAAGCTGCACCATCTCAACTGTATTGATTTCCCCCAAAACAAATAGCCATAAACTTTAGGCTCTGATTCACCAAAGTCTGCATTTAGCACACACTTAAAACCTGCAGCTCAATGGAAAACCAGCAAGAATTCTGCTGCAGCTCCTCTTCTCCTCTGTAACTTTTCACCACCTTCCTTATGCACATTTTGTCCCCAAAAACAGGTGCCACCCACAGGTTGCAACACCGATTCATCACACCTGAGGTAACTAACAACTATCTTAGGGCCTAAGCCTTTTTTGCCTGTTTCCAGTGGTTGCAAATCATGTAGCAAATTTAAAGATTACTTTTCTATTTAGCAAATATTTAGAAAGAACTGTGCACTACGTATTATTATTTATATAAAATAAAAATGCTTGTATATCACAAAATTAGAAATGCATTTCCTGCCAAATAGATCTCATCTACTCAATTTAGAATAATGTTGACTATATAAAGATTATTTTTAGCGTTCCTATTAAAATATTAAGTTCAATTCCTTTACAGCTACTAGCTGTACTATACTTTTGGCTGCACACTAAATCATGCAGCTCTAAAATCTGAGGATCTTGCTTTTGCCCCAGTCAACTGCTAACACTGAAATGGATAATTCATCAGTGAAATTCTCACCTTGTACTGATGGATAAAGAATGATTGAAATAAAGAACAGCAACTTGCCCCTATCAAGTTCTCAGTTTGTTAATGGATCTAGCTGGTGTGAGGATAACTTGTGTTTTGGATGTATTCTGAACTACAGAGTATTCAGATTGTGTTTTACACTCTACCAACTTAGGAGACCTTCTGTTACAGAGAGAAAAGAGCCAATATTTCGATCTAGAAATAAAGTTAAAAAACAAACACCTGCTACATCTAAAATACAGCAATAAACAACAATATACAAAAATACAGCAATATATATTAGAACATAACAGTTACACATAAGAGGTATTTAAATGGCATAGATTTGATGGATTTACCTAGCATCTTTCATTCCAGAGAATCGTAGTGGCTTTATGAGCTGTACACAGGGGTCAGTTTATCCTACACTGAATGAAAACACTCCTGTTGACAACAAACAGCGTAAAACTTGGATATCACCAGGAAAAGGGCAACACAGTCTTACCACGACTGACATGAGGCAGACAATTGTACCACAGAGTAGAAATGTTTTTCAAGGAGAAATGACAGTAATTCTGTTGTGATGCATTTTACAGAGTTCTGGAAGAAAGTCTGAATTTCCAAAGCCACTCAAACCCCATCATTGCAGAGCAGTGTTCACACCATTTCTGCAATATAAGCAACTGAATTGCCCTCATCAGGTTCCTTTTGTACCTGGTCATTTCCCAGAGATCCTTCACCAGTCAATAAGAAATCTCAGTCTTGTTCAGCAGATGAAAATTCTGCTGCTTCTCAATCTCTTTCCCCCTCCTCCCCATATCAACCCAAAACTTCTCACAAACATGTAATTTCTATCCCAGAATTAGAGGTATTTTAAAACCTCACTGACAAGTAGATCAAAGAGAGAATATGTGTGAATAGGTACAAAAGTGAAAGCAGCTGCATCTTTCATGGCTTTTCCTGACAGCCAGGAAAAATTCTCTCCCAGGAATGCTGTTTCCAAAAAGCAGGCATAACTTTTGTTCTAATCAAAGTGGAAGTGTTTTATCTAGGGATGGATACTAAACTGAATAGCTGGTTTCTAAGATAAAAAACTTTATCCATATCCAAAAGCAAAGTGCAGTATTTGGGTTCATTCCAAACACCAATGTGCTGTGATGACAAGGCTCCTGCTGTTTGATTTTTCTACTTGCTAGCTGTTCTCCAGTTTGGGATTCCCCCTCAGTTCTCCCAACATTTACATCACAGTTTAGAATACGCAAGCAGCCTACAGCACTTACACTCTACTACCTTTAAGAAGGCAAAGTGCACATAGTGGCTTACAAATGCAAAGTAAATTATATCTCCTTGCAGGAAAAAGACAGCAAATAGACAGCAAATAGTGCACTAGGGAGCTTCATGAGAATGTTTTTCTTGGTCACAGTCTACACATAGAGCTTTGGGAATTAGTTTGACACCAACATCTCTTATCTTACTACACTGGATAAAAGAGAAATGTCCCATAGCCCAATAAGCAAGTGAAATAGATATGGCTACTTAAAAATCATTCAACATTTATGGTCCCTGGTATGGTGCACACTAAGTTCAGCTAGATTACTGAATAGTTTCAAAGATGCTTTTGTCATGACATTGTTTTGAAACAAGGAAAATCCCAAATTTTGTTATCCATAACTACACATTCTTTAATCAGAGGAGCTCCCTTCCCTTTCTTCAGAGATTCATCAAACATTAGGAAAAAGGAACCAAAAATCATCTGTATCACCTACTCATACTTGTACTCCTAATTAAGGACTCTTTATTTTTTTTAATAAGGACCTCAGTGAGTAACATAAACTGGTATAAAATAAACTGGTACAATGAGCTGGTCGGTTTTGCACAGAAGAGCAGCCTGAAAGTTGTAGGCAATAGAATGTGTGGAGTTACAGATGGGGAAGATGAGCAATGCTTGCAGAGGTACAAACAAAGCAGAGCACAGATAACTGCTAGTTAAAGCCTTCCCCTACCCTAAGAACAAACTGGTTCAGCAGCTCATTTACCAGGAGGAGTCATGAGGAGTTCTGAGGTCTGAAGGTGCACAGTGGGCCAGCCAAGATCTAAGACACATCATCCAGCACTGCACCTTCAAGCTCAGGTCACTCTGCTGCTGTACCGTGAGTGTAGTGTTTTCAGAAGAGATTAAAACACACACTTTCATTCCCCAAAAGTCTTTGGAACACGTAATTCTCTTCCAAGACTGGAGAGCAAATTTCATTTCGCAATGTTCACACAGCACAGGAATTGAGAGAGCAGGGGAGAACTACTACCACTTTTAGCTCCTCTCAGGACTATTTAACTCTCTTTACCAGAAACTGGGTTAAGAGCTCTCAGGCAGAATTTCATAACAAACCAAAAAATGCAATTGAAGATAACAGAGCTGTTCGAGGGAAATCTAAAATCATCCAGTTTCGCAGGTAAAACAAAGACAGACATTGAATCATCAGACACTGCTAATAACTGAAATGACAACCCCAGTTTTGAATAATTCATTATCTTTCCCTCTGACATTCCAATTTTGTTGATTTCCTGGCTATCTACCTGGACCTACTCACTCAAGTAGCAGCAATTTGTACCATTTATAAATACAAACACATAAATATGTCTGCTTTAACACCCTCTGAAGTAATTTTTCATTGTAACTAGCTTTACAACAGCAATTCAATTTGTTTAATAATGCCTGTGAGTTAATCAAAAGCTCTAAAGTTCAGTGATTACATAATTAGTAATTAAAACCACCTTGGAATAATCACATTTAAAATACGTCTATGACAATAAAAAGTTAGAACAGTTCTGTGAATTTACACTTGGGCTGTTAAATAGAGAAAAATTCATTTTTTTTCCCCCCCCATGGTAGGTTGTATCCATGCTGCAAAAATATTGAGAAGTTGATCTGTTTTGGTACATGATAACGCTACATATTCTATGCCACGGCTCACATTAGCACTTCTTACTTCATCTGCCCACCACTGTCTCAGCAGTTAAGCCAGCAAATTTCAGAATTGTTTTAGATGTCTTTAAAGGTAGCACAGCACGACTAAGACCATTTGAGACATTAACAACTACGTGCAAGAACAAGGTTCTCTGCTGACTGGGGAACTGTCCAGAACCTCACCTTGATGCTTCTTTTCTCAGCACTTGTGCTGAGACACAGGCCACAGAAAAAAGCAAAGCTGCTTCTTTCATGCATTTAAAAAAGATTATTGGTTGGAGATTTCCTGCATGCATTAGGGAATTAAATACATTCTGTCCCAGCAAATGTAATGTTACTAGAACACCTTCAAAGTTGTTGTTGGCTATCTTGCTCAAAATTTAAAATTTATTTCTGCATATAACTAAAGAAATTACACAAAGATTTTTAAGTGACCTGTCATGTCTTCAATAAGAAAAAGGTATCAATACCATTTAGTGATTCTTAAACTAAGAGGAGATTCTCACTAACATCACTGTATTTTTTCTCAACTAGCACCAAGAATTACATTAGAAGGAAAAATCATCTCAAAAAATAAACCACTACAACAGCAAAGTGTTTCCTTAATATTTCCTTTAATATTCCTTTTATTCAAACTACTATAGCTATAGAATGAGAATGTCTTGATAAAAAGTTTCAGCTGGACTTAGTACATTTTTTTCAAGAGCAACTAATTCAATATCCAGGTAATGTGATTAGTATTTAAACGTGCGTTAGGCATTTTTACAGGAGTCCTCACCACTCTTCTAGTCTGTTGTACTCTAGATAGTTGTGCTACAGCTAATAAATACCAACAGCTGACAACAGTACCAATGGCAGTGATTACTCCAGTCAGGAGGCTAGTATTTAGTTTCTATAATCCAGGAATTAGTGAAGCTGAATAAAGTCTTGAAATTGTTAGGGTTTTCCAACCCTAGACTTCAGTTCTTAACTCTACACCACTTTCCAGATATATTAAAAAATAAACACACACATTTTTAAAATGCCTCCAAGGCAGGAATCACTTAGCAGCAATCAAAACTTGTGCCCTGAAGTTCATAGTTATTATTTTGCTTTGTGAAAGGATGAAAATTCTGACAGACTCACTTCTTTATCATTAGAGATTATGAACTTCCAAAAATTAGCAGCCTATCAGCCAAATAAAGCTGGCTCTGAAAGTATTTTGAGTGATTCCAATGGGATGGTCTGGACTTAATCAGACTACACATGAGACCTACACAAAGTTGTGGAGTTTGATGTTTGATTGTTTTTTGTCTTTAGTGCCTACAATCCAATTTCCTCAGTTGCCTGATGAAAAGATAACTAGAGGGAGAAGTTTCACAAAAAAAGGGTTTTGGCAGCTTTGCCAGTGTAAGAAATTGTCTTTTCTTATCTGCAGTTACAGATTCTGCAGCACTCTGCCACCTCATCTTGTGCCAATAAAATTGTTTGTAAGGCTGAATTGAGAAACACATCAGGGTCTGGGAAAAATAAAAATAAAAGAGCCAATTCTTTATCCACATAGGTACCCTGATTCAGTCCCTGCCAGATCTGCACAAAACACTTGTTTCAGAACACCTGTAAAACATTGTACAGCAGAGGCAGCAACAAACAGGCAAGAACAGGAACTCTGTGAGCCAGAGCTGCTCTGTGACAAAACAGCTTCCCTTGCCAGGGCTAACCAGTGAGGAGCTGTTCAAGAAACAATGAAAAGGGGTTTTGCTAAATTCTTCTTTAATTAGAATACAATGAAGGGAAGCAAATGGTCAGTATTTGGAGGCTTCACAAGTCTGCATAGAATTCCTGTTAATGGTTAGTGTCTACCAGGATTAAAATTAATCTTTAAAACATAATACTTTCATGATCAGTTCTCACAGAACTGTTTCCTTACCCAGCAGAAAACCATAAACTTTACTTCCTAAGCAGGGACACACATTAAGCACAGACAGACAGCAATTACTATACCACAGCACAGGTTTTGGGCTGACCTAGGACTGGACATGGCAAGCACAGTACAATGCATTATCAATGAAAGGATGATCTAAGGGCATCCAGCTGCTAATTTCAAGCTGCTGGGCAGCCAGGGACAGAATGACACACTTCTTGTTACCTGTGGAAAAGAAAAAATAATTTGTTATGGCCAAATATATATGTCCAGGTTTTTCCCTGATGTCATCAGAATTACCCATCATTAGTGATCAGACTTTTTTTTAAACTATGTCAGAAGACAGTAGCAGAAGCAGCGGGACAAGAGAGTGCACAGAAAGAGAAAGTGGCTGATCCAGCCAAGAAAGCAAGCTGCATTTTTAAACAGAACTTTCTACTGCCAATTCTTTTCCTCTGCATCAAAACACATTTCTGAGAGAGCTTAAAAGTTTTGTCAGCTAGAGCATGTTGTTATTCAAAAGCAGAATTTTTCATTTTTACAAGTGGAGGGGGCTGAGCACATATAATGAATCTACTGTATTGAAGAACTCTGAGGATGTCTAGTGCCTCTTAACAAGTCCCTGCCTCTGACTCAATACATGCAAGGCTGAGGGCAACCGAGCTGCATTAACCGTGGTGTGTGAAGGGATACTTCAGGCCAAAGCAAACCACTGCTATGCTGGGCTGGTTTTTGGTTGTGCACAAGGAAAGTGGTAATAGCCACCATCTGTTCATGCAACGCATGAAGGCAGATAAACCAAGTGAGCAGCACTGGGGACTTGCTGAGCAGCCTGAGGAGGAGAGTCAGAGAAGGTTAACTGGGCTTAGGAGGGATGGGAGTGTTCAACCACAGTGGAGGAAAGGCAGCACACCAAATCACAAGACATAGCAAAACAAGGGGAATACAAGATCATTCACCTTGTTTTCTCACTGAAGTAGTCATGTCAGTAGGGGGGAATGGAGGAGGGTATGCTCATCTCCTCAGAGGTATCTCAGACTCAGAAACGCAAGCAACTACCTCCAAAACCAGACAGGCAGATTAAGGGTGGCATGTGAAAGACCAAAGAATTAGCTAAGAACTCTCCCAAGACATACTACATGGAGAGGGATCCAACTTCTCTCATCTCTCGCTTTGGCTCCCAGACTTGCAAAATTCAGTGAGTTTTATCTCTTTTTCTGGGGGATAAAAAGCTGCAGACCAAGTTAAATATGGATTCATGTTTTCTCGCTTCCTTTTTTTTCCATAGGTCTCCACATATCCCCTTGATAGCAGCCCACAGCAGCTATTCCATGACACTGAAATTATATCCATATTGGCAGAATGAATACAGGTGGAGGGAAATTCACAGAAGCAGATTGGAGATAGAGCCTTCAAGCACAAGCTGCTACAAAAAAAAATATTCATGCTAATGGCTGCACAGAGCATTTTTTGCAATGAAACTGCACACTGAAAGCAATCATACAGAGCTCAGCTAGTAGGAGAAAATGAAATGCTGCTCCCTCATGCATTGATTATAGCATTCATATCTGCAGAGACAAAAATCTGACATGAAAGAGAATCCCCAGCTGTAGCGTGGCTCTACAGATAGAATAACAACAGCCTTTCAGAAGGCTCAGTTTTCCTTGCAGATTTTGAAAACAACTTCCTCTGTCTTGGAACGAGCCTCTGTTGAATACACGTTCCAATTCTGTAGTTTACTGTCAGAGTTTTTAGGCCTCCTGTAAGACTATACTGAATCTCACAGCTACAGGACCACTCCCAGCACTAACATCAAGTAAAAAAAAAAAATAAAAAACACCCCTAACAAACAGAAAAAAACAATACAAAACTTTCTCTGGAATTTGAAAACATTTAGCAGGGCAAAGAAAGCTGAGGTTGGCATAAATGCATTACTTACCCTAAAAAATAAACTGTAATGCTATTTATGTGCCATCTGTTATTGCTAATGTATACATCTATTTTTCTACACTGTTTGCTGAATAACATTGCTACACATACACATCATAAAATTAGGATATCCTCCATAAGAGCACTACAAACACAGCTAGAGCAGCTCACAAATCAACCAGGAAATAAGCTGTGAAACCTTCTAAAATCTTGGAAGTCAAACCATCAACATTCTCCCTGTAAATAACAAGTCAAAATTCAACCCAAAACTAGGAGGTGAAAGATTAGAGCCCCCAGAACTGTTCCACAATTTACTTCAATATTTTCCCTCCTCTCTTTCTTAAAACCAAAACCAGGTCTCATTATGCCTCAGTCACCAGACATGGGCAGTGCCCTCCTACAGGAGCAGCTTTTTATACTACATAAACTGGAAGACTGTTGCGAAGGAAAGGAGATGCCAGCATCTGGACAATCAGCCTGGAATCTCAAAATTATTTCAAATAATCTCAATTTATATTTGCCTGACTCCTAGTAATTTTTTGTTCTTGGCCATAGCCCAGAGCCAATTTTTTTGACAGGAAATCATTTGGTTACTATACATTACTCAAACTAGATGATCTAATGATAACTTCTGGCCTTAAAAAGCAAGTCTTTGAAAGAGATCTATTTTACTGATATTTTGGTAGAGTATTGAGACAGTAAGCTTTAACTTAAAAATTAATTTTACAGTTGTAAGGAAAAGGTGAAGAATCATGGTAAAGAAAGGATTATCTTCCTTTTTTTCCAGAGTCCCTGAATTCATGCACAGGCAGAATATTAAAGGAGAAACTTTAAATAGAAAAAGAAAAAAGCAGCTGAAGATTTTATGGAAAAGTAGCTTTTTTATCTTGGACAAATGAAAATATTTTTTCTTCATAATTAAAGACACACAAAAGTACAAATGCAAGAGTGTAAAGGACTGATTTAAACTACTAGTGGTCAAATATCTAGTTACAGTTGCCCAAATAATCCCTCAAGGAAGTGATAAAAGAAGCTTTTTAATTAAAATTAAACAGACAGGACATAGCTGTAAATATCCACAAAGTTTATTTTATTACTTAGGTTAAGGCCTATTAACTGTTGAGAAAACATATTTTAGTTTTAATTGCCAGAAGAGGATGTGTGTTGTTATTACATAATACAAAGAGCACTAAACTCAAGATGTGCAAACTTTTGCTGAATTTTTGTACTTTTCCCCTCTTCGAAAATTCAATTTATCAAGCATTTAGCAATTAAAGGCAAGGACTTTGTAGATTTTAGCTAAAGGTCATTTAAAAGTGGGCTTTTTTCCTCTGGACACTAGCTAGAAAGTGATTCCTCAAGACAGCTTTTCAGTTTTTCCTTCAAAATTTACAAACATTAGTATTTTTGTGAATGCATTCTGTTACTGAGAGCAGCACAAATTCACACAGCTCTACTCCCATGCTGTGCTATTTGCTAAAATTTATATTAGATCTAAAAAATTGTATTATCTGTGCATCTGTTCCCACGCATTCACAAAGTACCCAAGCAGCACTTAGCAGCTTGGCCATGGCAGTGATTAAACACCAGAGATGGCACTGGATCTATAAATAGACAACTGTGCTTGTTGTGGAATTGGCCTCCTCCATCACCTTGGTTAATTACAGTTAATTACAGTTGGGGGCATAGTCCTGGGTACCTTGGCAGCACCGATCTCACACCCAAGCATGGACATCAGGAATAGTTATTAACTACAGCACTACATTAATACTTTTTCATTCATAAGCACTCTGCGTTCTCTCACAGATTTACATTAAAAAGAATAAGCAACTAAAAATGTAACTGGTCAAGTAATGAATCCAACAAATTTTCTCCCCACTGATGCTGCAAATTGGGTGATCATGAATGAAAGAATATTTGCTTTAACAGATTATTAAAAATCAGATGGAATTCAGCATGGTTAAAGGGAGCTTTCCTGGGACTTGGTGCTAAACTAAGCTTTGTGTGCAGATGTGTTTGCACAGAGCAGGCTCCCCATGTGAGACAGCAGGCAGAGGCTGGCAGGAAGCAGTGCAGGAGCACCAGTGGGCCTGGCAGCAGCGTCCACATCCCCCTCATGCAAAACATGGGAATGAGTGCTGAAGGGAAAGGGCAACTCAGCAACAGAGGCTGAGGAACTTTGTAACCTTGAGGGGTGCGGGCAGGGAACCAACAAAACCAAAACACACATTCTCAAGAACCCCTGTTTGAATAATTCTTGGTTTGGCACAGCATAAGGCACAGCCCCAAACATACACAGAGGAGTATCTGCAGGTACAGCTGGGGCAAACCCAAGTTCTTGTACAGTTTGGTTGACAGAAGCCCACGTCGCAGAAAAATTAAGATAAATGTCTTTGTGCATTTCCTTATAAAATTTCTTATATGGGAGTTTTGCAAGAGGGCTGTTAGTTTGTTAAATATAGACAGGCAGCCCATCAACATCAGATTATTTCTGCCATAGCTCCACAATTACTTGCTGTCTAAATATAGCACTCAGAAAACATCAAGTCAGGACAGGAGAAACTATGGAAATGATCATTCAGAGACACACACTGGAACAGAAACCAACAATTTCAACTACATAATTGGGTTTATATCACCTCAATTTCCCATTTGAATCGAGTGATTTGCACCACTATCTGCCCTTACTATTTTGACCAGACTCCATGATTTATTTTTGGTTATGAGTGTTTTGCCAAGTTCTTTAAACAATAGGTATTAACCCTTAGGGAGAAGTTAAGTGTTTACTGAGGACACAGAAAGAAAATCAAGTCTAATATAGAAACAGTCAAATCATTTTGTCCACGTATTTTGAAAATTTATCAGAGATTTGTCAGAGGACCAAGAAACTTAAAACTAACTTTTCTAACACACCACTGAGCTCCGATGAAGATCAAAGCCATCTAAAAATTGTGAGAAGCCAATCACTGTTTTTCACCTTTGTTGTAAAAACATTTTCCTCGGTGAAAAGACATCACTTCATCTTTCATGTAGTCTATTTTTGGTTTTGCCTGTTTGTTTTGTACGTGTTTGTTCCACTGTGTTTTGGTTTGATTTTTGGGTTTGGTGTCTGTTTTGGTTTAGAGTTTTTGTTTAATTACACACTACACGCTTTTGATTGCTGATTTTTAGATTGCCCTCTAAATACTATTAAGCCACGCTTGTTTTCTGTAACAGAAGTTGTTCCTCTTTCTCCATAATAAACACAGTCAGGTACTTCAAAAGATGGAACCAGAAAAACAAGAAAGAAATCTAATTAAATCTTTCATCAGCCATCATTGATACATTAGATGGTGTTTGCCGGATACCATCAATTTTTCATTATATTTTAACCAAGCAACAAATAAATCAAGGATTTATGGTGAAATCCTTAATTCAGGAAGACAAACTTTCTAAATTTCAGATCAACATATTTACCCTAAATACCCAGCATCAACTGGTTTAAGTCTTTGGTTTTATTTGGTATTTTTTCTGATAAAACTTTCTGAAGTAAAACTTTACGGGATAGATTTATCCTTCAGTGTTGCCTCCTTATTTATCTTTAGCTATCCTAAATAGATCACAACAAATAAAGTCCTACTTGAACCAGATTGAAGTCACTTCTTTAGTTATAGAAAGAGAAAGCAATAGAGAAGCTCAGTGAGAACCAGAACATCTAACAGTTTTGGCAAAAGATTCTCTACTTGCCTTTGTTTTGTCCCAGTTCTTGGACATCAGGAACTCTATCTTAAAATGGAAATCAACCCTTGCAGCAACTTCACATCTGCTCACAGAGCCCTGAAAGCATTCAACATTGTAGCAGCGTGTTTTCTTTTTTATTTATTGTTAATATTAATTTGTTCTGTAATGGTTTCTCCCAAGTTCCCCCCTGTATTGCTCCCCATTTGGTTTCCCCCTGTCTTTGTTCTCCACAGCCTGTCACTCTCTGGGAAGCCTCTCCTCTCCTTCCAGAATGTTCAGAGAGACTCAGTCCCAGATTGGAGCAGGTTGGGGAACCCCCACCCCGCGTTTCCCATTCGCTGTCTGTGTGACATCCCCATTTCTCTGACTGGCTTTCCCTCTTGTGTCCACCCCCTTCTCCCAACCGCGTATAAGCTGTGGCCATGCCCCAGGCAGGGACACTCTTGAGAGAGGCTCAGAGAGACGCGTGGCTCCCCTGCGAAGAGCAGGTGACAATAAAAACCATCTAGCCACAAAGTAGCCTCCTCGCTTCCTACCTTCGTCAAGCCTCACCGACATCTCTCGTGCAGCTCTGACCCACCGGGGGGGTGGTGGCCGGTCCGCCTGCTGCTGCCAACCGAGTTTGGAAGTATCCCGAGCCAGGGCTAGCCGGGTACAGCTGGAAGCCACTTTCCAGCCGGGCTCAAGGGATATTTTCACAATGAATCATCATGAATGACTCCATTTAATTAATTAATTCATCAATATGGTTAAATTTAAGTCCATGCTTCAAGGGTACTGATGAACTAGATCTTAATTCAAAGCCAGTGAAATGCAACAAGGGTTTTCAATTTCACGTCAGCAAGCTTGTGCTTCAAAGTGCTTTGGATTTTAAGTGCTCTCATCTCATCAATGAATTTTGAATTTTTCCTGACAAAGCAGATGTACATTTTACCTTTTTAATGTTTAATAATTAGCTTTTGTTTACCAAAAAATTTCAGGCTGGATGACAACAATCAATATTTACAGCAGGAATTCCCCCTGGAAATGCAAAGTCCCCCTGACAGAGTTTTGTTTTCTTTCTGTAAAGAAAATCAACAAAACAAAACAAAACCCTCACTCCCCCTCCATGAGATACCCTATGTTTATTATCTGTGAAGTGGCAAACCCTCAAGCTCACTGGTACCCTATTTAATGTTTGGCCTCTGTTTATTATAAATCCAAGTCTTTCTACCTCTAACCCATCTCTCACATAATGAAGCAAATTGCTTGTTGACAGTTTAAGGATTATAGTCTGTTACATTACCTATTAATAGTAATATTAACCACTTTCTTTTTCACAGCTCTTCCAGAAGACTAATGATGCTTCCCTTAAAACAAAATTTGAGATTGCCTTAACATTTCTTCCCTTATGTTGTCCTTACGGCTGTCAATTTAGTCCAATAAAGATGAAAAGGGAGAGAAAGCCTCCCTGTTTTCACTTCTCTGCTATAAGTAAGGTACTGAAACACCAATCTTGAACCAAACCATCTTTGAGATTAATTTTCCTGAAATTAAACATCATGAATCTGTGATACTGACTTGCCTTGCAAATCAAATCTTACATAGATGAAAGCTCTTCAGTCCAGGGGTACCCTTTATAATCTGATTAGCTACTCATTATTATATTTAAGATGCTGTTACACTTATTACTACAATAAAGCTCTCTGATTATAATACCCTATGCTTTTCACCATATATACAGCCCTCTGATTAGAGATCCACCATTACACTACCCATAACTAATATCAATAGAACCGAGGTTTAACTTTGTTATTAATACAAACTCTTGTTCTACTAAACAAATCCATTTCCTAATCACATCATCTCTAGTGTGTTACCATTCAGAATAGGCATTCCTACCCAAAGGAGACTGACTTTTCAGAGAATTTAGAATTTAATATTATCCTATTGAAAGGTCCCCATGGGGATGACAGTGTCAGATATATTAATGTAAATACCCATTTTTTCTTACAAGTGAAATCCTACAATGACACACTAAAGAGAAACAAAAATGCGGTCATGTTATTGCTGAAAGTCAACAAGTCTGAGAGACAGATCTTTTCAAAGTCTCATCTGAGCTCAAGTAGTCCCAATCAAGTGCTTTGTCTCCATATTAGGTCACTTTTTGTCACACAATAGTGCAGCACTCTTATATGCTAAGCAAGACATCATCAATTCCTTCTCCAGACAGATGCCCCATTCAATAAAATCTACTTCTTTAGTAAAACCTACTAAAAAATGAAAACAAACAATCCCCCCACAACAAAACAGTTTCTCCATCAAAATGTTGTTTTCCACAGGAGAAATAGAACAGAAATCCTTCCTGTGCAAATTCTCCCGCTCTGTGAAATTTATTTACAAGGTCAAAGATTTTTTTCAAAGCTTAGAAGAATCTCCCATGTGTGTTTACAATTTCTTTTTTGATTTACATTTGCTGAATGAAGTAAATCTTTTATTATAGCCTAAAACTGTCATTTTTAACTGTGTCACTATTGTTTCTACAGTTCGGTTCACCTGATGCCTTTCCTAAAAGGTCTGTTCCTGTTCAAGATAACAGCAAAATCCTACATTACATCACTGGGACAAGGATCAGATCTGAACACTGGAGGAAAGGGTGGATTCAATAAGACTCTGTTTGGAAAAAAAAAGGAAAAATGCAATATGTCCATAATATAAAGAATTTTTATATAATAGAAATATCATGACTTATTCCTATTTAAATTCAAATTCCTACTATTAAAAATTTCAAAGTGTCAAACACTTCCAAATACACTGATTGTTTCCAAAACTCAGAGTTTCAGCATACAAGGGGTGTAAAGGTTTTTGCTAATATGAAAAAAATTAACTGCATGCGCCCATGCCATTAATATTACAAAGGTTCCAACTCAGATGTGTGCGAAACACTTCAATTCGAAAACATAAGCAGTCCGTTTTCCACACAATTACACTTCCCAGTGGCTTTCTTAATGAACATCTAATAATTCACAGACTGGGCAAACAGCAGTGTTTTTTGGGATCTCTGTGGGAGAGTTAATTTCTGTTGTCTTTAATAACTCTTTTGTGGTTATATAGAAGCATCCAGAGTGCTCAGGGTACAATACCAAAACTGAAAGTGCTCCCTCTTGCGCTGGTTGCAGGTTTTTTTGCAAGTTTCATCTGAGGTCTTCCAAAGCAGACACAAGGAAAGCACCTTTAGCCTATGTTCTCTCATTATATTCTTCTGAAAACCAGAGGTCAATATCTTAGCCATCACTTAACTGCTAACATAAATAGTATTACTTTTAAACTCCACCTAACACAAGTATACTTTGTAAGGAAAACCTAATGGTATTTGCAAGAAAAGAAAAATGAATTTTTGGGAGCTCTACATGCACATGGATTTCACTGTAGCATCAGTGCTACATTTATTGAATGACACCTTGATCAGTGTCAGTACGTAACTTCAATGGAGTCACTGATTCAAATCAGTTGGGATTTCATACCTAAATTCTATTTCCTGGATCCCAAGGAGGGATTGAAATCTCCAGCCATTAAAAGCAATGAGCAATGAAATCTATACTCTATTTCCCCCAGTCAGAAAAGGTGTCAGTGGTCTAGATCAGTAATAAAATTCCCTATGCCTCTAATTTTCAGATCAGCAATGGGAGACAGTTCCAGCAATCTACATTCTCCACACTTACAGCAATGTCTAAGTTTATGATTGACAGACAGCTGCAGGAAAAGTTATCAGCTCACAACTTCACTTGCCACAGAATCCTCACATCTAATTATCAGCCTCCAGGGAGATTTCTCTCAACATATAGAAGCTCCTTTCCTAGCGGAAAAAAAACAAACCTACAACATACAACAAGGAGGGCACTGTTAAGGACACAAAAGCTCCAAAACTTAAAAAGAAATATTTAAAAAAAAAAAAATCAATGTAATGGTAAAAGCTCATCTTGAATTATTGAAATCCACACTCAAAGGATGTCATTACCAAATAATTTAATGTAATAATCTATGAACACTTTAAAATATAAATTTGAGTCCTACTTCTATTAGTCTTATTTGAAGCAATAAAAACTAAAGCTGCCTTAAAAACTATCTTCAATGATGCTCTTACCGTCTCTCATTTGTATATTCTACATTCTTGACATGAAGTCTAAAGATCGCCATTTTTCCTCTCTGCTTTGGTCTTGACGAATAATCAAATTTTTCCACTAAAATGCTGATATTCTTCAGTTGCTGCTTCATCTTGACAATATTCTGGAACACAATTGTAGCCACAACTTACCCAAACAGGTTGATAGGTTGTTTTGAGCTGTTATCACTATGTTTATTTTCTTGGAAGAGCAATAGTAAGAGAGCAAACACCTTAAATAAACCTTTCTGCTTCACTTGCAACATTATGTATGTTTAATAATTCAGTGTCAAACATCCTACTAGTGAAACTGCAAGACACCAACATATAATTTCAGTATCATAACTCCTGTAAGTACTAACATGAATTTAATGTACAGTCCTGCCTAACTCCCCCATTCATACAGTCTACAGAAGTCACAGAGCTATGAGAGTAAAAATAACCATGTCCTCATTAGATTTAAATTACCCTGTTTTACTTCTCCCACTAAGCGGCTCCTATTATCAGTCCTTACTCAAAGTCATCAGTCATGCAAAGTTTTGTTTACTACTCAATAGTAATCCTACCACAGATGATCCAGGACACCTAAAGCCAGGCAAGAACTACTCAGTAGAGCTCTTATTTGCACATGCAATAAAATAATATTTACATGTTGCATTTATTATGGTATTGCAATTCAGAGTTCTCACTAAGTTCATACCTATTAGCTTTACAGACATTGTATGTAATAGATGCCATACACACAGAAAAACATCAATCTCAAACAAAAAATACAAATAAAATTATTTTCAATACCAAACACATTTGAAAGGCTGCCTATATGGACATATATTACAAAATTACCTTCAAAAAAGAGCTATTATTTAATAGCACAACACCACCTTTTTATATTATTTGGCTGAAGTCTGTGGCTACAACACCCAGGCATCAAACTGTCTGTTGGACTCTTATTGAGTACGTACCAAAAAAGGACCCCTGCTACACATCAGGTGAGTGAGCAAGTGATGAACATTTGTCCTCATAAGGTTTTGCCTGTATCACTACAGACTTTCACTGTCACAGACTCCCAAAGGTCATCTCATTTAGAGAGACTAAATCCCTCTGGTCCACTCTTTGGAGACTGCTGTGAAACAGAGGAGCAGCTGTCCAAACAGCCCATCCCAGAGTCTGAATATCATGATGGTTCTTGCAGCAAAAATAAGACAAAGAGGCCTGCCCCCACAGCCTACGCTCAAGAGGAGCTGTGACAGGCTCATGCCAGTTTTTATGCCATCATAACAAGCTAAATTTCTAAACCTGACAATTTCTTGATTAAATGTTTGATTGGTAAAAACCCAAACAATGATGTGTGCACCAAATAATAACTGACAACGGACACTCCAGGACAGTGCCCTGAGTACGCCAGCTGTGACTGCAATCCCATGTAGTTATTCACTCCAGGCTGTAAACTAGGGATAAATACACATTCCATTTTTACAGCCAGCATTTAACATAGCCAGGCTCTGCACCATGCCTTGGCACTGGTTTCAGCAGAAGCAGATAAAAGACCGTCCAGGAGCCCTCTCAAGTTTCTTAGAGATGACATTCCCCTGGAGAGCATCCCTTAAACCCCCTCTAACATGAGCCACATTCCAGCTGCATGCACCTCTCCAAATTTGAGATTCACTCACAGCAGCAGTTGCTCATCCAAACTGAGTACACTATACTGCACGTCAGTAGGCCGCTGCAATTCCTCAGCTCCTTAAAAATTTAAATTCTGACTCACTCAAGATGATGGGTATAGGCCTTACTCTAATAATGGCAGAAGTATTAACAATTTGTTTCAAAGACAGATAAGTTTCATTTTATTTCTCAGTATTTTATAGCTAAGATCATGAATTTTCAGCGGCAGGACTGCACTGGGTGTAATTCTTCAACTGCACAAAAGTGACAGTCACCTTTGACTTTTCTAGAGTTGCTACCTACTATTAAAATTATGTTTCTATAGTAAGAAAAAAAAATAAAAAATTACTTTGAAAGATGATAAACTTGAATCATAAGATAATCAGAATCATTAATAACTCTTAAATAAAACCATAGAAACACAGATTACAGGGGTAGAAATACTGTCTTCCTACTCAGCTTATTCCAATTCTGCAGGAAGAATTATTGTTTTCTTGTATAAACTAAGATTAACAGCAGTTTTAGCTAAAAGCTCACTAGATCTGTTCAGATGTCAGATCAAACTGATAAACCTTCATGGGCAGCACGTGAGCTTTCAGGCAAATCTTTAACTCCTTCTTTACTACAACACTGAAATAAAACTTTTAACCTAATTATAGACACAGGTTTGTTTGTTTTCCTGCGTCAGTATAGTGTTGCAGCAGCCCTCTCGTTAGAGGGTAGAAATGAGCTGAGACACAGAACTCCCGTTTATCACAGCATGAAAAGGGCCCTGGTTTATTCCTCTTTACAGCTCTGCCAGTCTGACTCCAACCATTCCCTGACTCTGGCTGCAGCAGCTCCTGCTGGAGGTTTCCCTTGCAGCCTCTGACTGCTGCTTATTTCCTGCTGAACTCTGACTGACTGCAGGCTTTTACCCAGCTAGACTGTGACTGCAGGTTCCAACAACAGCTCTGACTGCACACCCAGACTGACCTTGCTGCAGTCATTGCCTCTCCCCAGGATCCTCCTTCTTCATGATCCTCTCCTTCCCTCTTCCTCAAGATTCCTCCTCCTTCATGAGCTCACCCACTCCCCTTTATCACACTTATCCTTATTGGATACAGCTGTGACTCATCAGGGGTGAGGCTGCATTGGTAATTAACACAGCTGGTACTGATCAGGGGTGAGGTCACCTGGAGTCCCTTCTCCTACAAGTACAACATTAAATTCATGCGCCCAATTCTTGTAAACCAAAGAGAGAAGCATGACAGGAAACTCGTAAGTGCTAACATGTAACACTAAATGTTACCACAGAAACCTTTAATCTTTTTAAGTATACTTTGCCTTGATGTTCCATTTCATTTTCATCTAACAAAGATACTTTTGACTTCCTAAATTCTACCAAAATGTCTCCATACTGAAAAACCCTTGATACTAAAATAGGTTTTCAACATTTGTAAGTGCTTCTATAAACTGGTGCATCTTGTTTATTTCGGGCTTTTTTCTGGATGGTAGAATATGGAAGGACATCAGCTGTGTACATCTATGTCCAAATCCAGTTTTATGTGCATTTATGAAGTTTAAATCCTGAAACATGGACGTCTGAAAGTTCCCCATGAACATACTGATGGCTGCACAACCACAGGAGCCAGATGAGTATGGTCTGGGTTCTTTTTTTTTTTTTGGAAGGGAATTTTGTTGGTTGGTGTGCTTCCAAAGAGTTGTTTTTATACATTCTTCACAGTGCACATCTTTGTCCTGACATTTTTTCCATAAATGTAGAGCAGCCATATTTTTAGCAGCACATAAAGTTATTATTGCTTTATTTCAATTAAAGCGTGCATATGTTTGCTTTGGCAAATTGAAGATGATAAAAATGCATCCCATCTTTTGAAATTAAGCAGCAGAACATCAATGAAAAATCCATCAATGCTTAACTAGTAAGCACTCCCAGTTCTGCCAGAAACAGATATCAAGCACAATAAAAATGCTGCAACTCACTATATTCATACTAGATTTTCTCTATAAACGTTATTTCCAACATGCAGAGCTATGACCCAATTAATTGCACATAATTAAACAGAATCACAAATATGGTGTGGCTGTTGACTACAAATACTAAGAGCCCTGAGGGGCTGAAAAAGTTTCAAAAGAACCTTAATTTGTTCAGACAACATGAGCTTTATGCCAATGAAAATATCATCAGAAGTAGGTGTTCGAGTCTATAGGCTGAACGGTGATGATGCACACTGAAGGATTTCCTCTAGAACCCCCTGTTTGTAGGCTGGGATTGCACCCAGGGGTGTTTCCATTACTGCAGCACTTACACACAGCCAAGGCCTTTCCTGCTTCTCACACCGCTCCACCAGTGAGGAGCTGGGAGTGCACAACTAACTGGGAGGGGACACAGCTGGGACAGGTGACCCAACTGACCCAAGGGATATCCCACAGAGTACAGCATCATACCCAGCATGGAAAGCTGGGAACGAAGGAACAGGGATGTTTAGAGTGATGGGCGTTTGTCTTTCCAAGTCACTGTTGTGAGTGGTGGAGCCCTGCTTCCCTGGGGATGGCTGAACCTCTGCCTGCCCAGGGGAGGTGGAGAATGGATTCCTGATTTTGCTTTGCCTGTGAGCACAGCTGTTGTTTTACCTACTAAACTGTTTTTGTCTACACGCACAATTTGTCTTGCTTTTCCAATTCTCTCCTCCATCCCACAGGGGTTTAGGGTGGGGCTGGAGGTGTGCAGGAGTGAGGGGCTACGTGGGGCTCAGCTGCCAGCAGGGGTGCAACCACAGCAGCCCTTAAACATTTCGCTATAACCCATTAGTCAGACAGACTGTGACAGGCAGAGAGCAGTTTAACTTCTCTGTGGCACACAGGAGTCTGAATTCCTACAAACTGTTCTTACAAATAGCACTCACAGATGTCTCAGCTGGCAACACAACAGACAAGATACCTTGGAAAGGTTCGTCTACAGAATTATCTTGGAATTTTGACTAGGCCTGCATGTAGAAGCTGGTTTTAGTTAAATGAGCATCAGTTAAAAAACATAAGGCTTTTTAAAAGGCAATAAAGACAAATATCATTTACTGTCTGCCAGTATGAACTCAACACAAATATTAAGACTTCAGCTGAGCAGACTGTAAAAAAATTCTTGTGTATTTAAGAAATTTTCACTCTCCTGCAGATGAGGAAAGAAAGCCCACATAGTGTATTTCTCAGTGGTGCACTAGTGCCGTAATAAGGAAATCACACATGGTAGTAACTTTAATCAGGCATTCAGTTTCCTGAAGTTTTCAGAAAATAAACAACCCTTTTTTGCTTAGAAATTAAGCACTAGAAAATAGAAGAAAACCAATGAAAGCCTGACACCACAGTGACTATTTATGCAGACATAAGCAGGAACAGCCCAGATAATGAATATTCTAATATAGACACAGTACCAAAAATCACAATTTATTCCCATCTCCCCAACAGGAAAAAAAAAAAGAAGTAGTGACAAGTACTGGCAAGGCTGAATTAGACTACTGTTGCAGGTAGGCATAAAATTTAAGAGTTTCATTAATATCACTTTGTACACTAATGACTGGAATAAAAGAATAATAATGCAAGTGAGAATAAAGCCCCTATTTTTCCTGAGACAGGAAAGCAAAGTAACTTCTGCCTCTGATTTGGTTTTGCTTCTTGCAAAAAAAAAAAAAAAAAAAAAAATCAGAAGTTCTTGTATTTATCAGTGTTATTTGGTTTAAGTTAAGAAAGTTTAAGGAACTGATCAGTGTTCTTTAAGAAAATACTGTACTGCCCCTGAATGAACACACTGGAGCAGATGGACAAAACAATTATTCAGAGGGAAAAAAGCAAGCAACAAATAAGACCTAAAGGAAAATTTGAGGTGAAAGAGACACGTAGGCAGTCATCCTATTTCCTCATCTGTCTTGTGATTCTTTGGATGAAATGAGATTAAAAAACTTTTTGAATACCAACTCCAAGCACAAATATTTATCATAGTTTTTCAGCTACAGAAACACAAAGTTTAATACAAGGCAGGTACAGATAGTGAAAACACTACTTTGGTTTAAGAAAATAATCAGTGTAATTCAGCAGAAGTAATTATTAATCTCTCAAGTGAGAATTAATCATGGATATCATTTACAGATTTGGCTAGCATACAGTCCAGGTACAATCAGTCCTAAATGCCTCAATTTCCACATGTGCATGTATCTTTTGTGTACTGGAAAAGCACAGATAATTCCTGGTAAATAAGTACAATTCACAGTCTCATGGTTTAACGTATTCAAAATAATATAAACAAACAAACAAACAAAAATTTAAAGGCAGCACAAAATCATCCAAGACGTTTACTTTCTGCTTTACTTGCATTAAGTAAAGTGGAGCCTTCACAGGAGCCAAATTCACTTCATAGTATCAATGATTCTTTTGCAATTGGCTCTTCAAAATCATTGTGTTTATAAAACAGAAAGTGGAGATCAGATGTTTCTGATCAGAGGTATCCTTTAAGCTTCATTGTGAATCATTAGAAAAATGCTTTCTCATGACTTTGAATTTCCCTACTTCCTTCAAGTTAAAGAAACATTTTAAGGAATGAGAAAATACCTTCTCTGCCATCATACTTAAAATGCAGCTATGCTTATATTTTTATATATCAAGATTGCATGTACCTGGGTGGTGTGGATGATTCCCCCGAAAAGGAAAATAAAGGCCTCTGGAAAAATGTTGGAGCCATTAGTATACCAAATATGACACATATCAATGGTAGCAAATGTTAAAGCTCAGAGTCTGGGAGGCTCAGCTGAGCTGATGACCCTTCTTCTGTCTCAATACATTTTACATATAAGTGCAAATAACACATCTGAAAACTCGAGGCACGTTTGAAATCTTGGAAGTTAGCAAGGTGCATAACACAAAGTAAGACACATAAACACATCACTTAGGTCAACAGAAATTTGATACCCACTTTTAAAAAGTTATAAACCTGAAATAAAAAATAGGAAATGCTATTTTTTCCTAAAACGTTCACTAGCAATAAGATTGATTTACACAACCACATTATTTCTCTCAGCTTAGACAGCACCCTGGTGAAAGCAGTAATTCTGACTGGAAATTCCAGCCTTATGGTCCCAACATCTGCATGAGCCATTTTGAGGGGGAAAGAAGTGTTTTGGTGAGACCGTATTTTAATTTGTGTTTCAAAACAAGTAGCAACACAAAGCCAATTCTCAACGTCAACTGGTTAAAGAAAAGGTAAAAAAAACCCCAAACGAAACCCCCATATTTGGTTTAAAAAGATAATAAGTTACAACCACGCATACTAACAAAGTCGCTTTGCAGAACAGAAAGGAACAACTACATTAAAAGCCTTGCAAGTTTGAGAGGAGTCACCAGACAAAACAAAGAAAATAAGAAAATTCATACAGGACTGTATTTGAAATAAACAAAAAAGGGCAGGAGATTTGTTTTAACTCCTTTTTGTGCCTTTATTAAAATAGCTCTTTTAGAGAAGGGGGGGGTTGGGTGAAGTTTTACCGTCGCCGCTGCCTTGCTGCTGCTGTTCCCTCGGGCACCGCTGACGAGGAGGTGTAATTCGATCCTGCGGCCTCGCTCCGTCTCCTCTCTGCAGAATCGGGACTCCTTCCTCGCGAGGGTTTCTCGGAAGTCTGATCTGCCTGGCTCGGTCTTGGGATGTCTCTCCTTTCAGTCACCCTCTAGGTCAGCGAGAACACCTCAACCAGTTGGAGACCCTCCCCAGGTAGCTGGGTGTCCTCCTCTTACAGCAGTGTCCTCCATAAGTCCCGGTTTTGGGTGGGCTCGTTGGTCTAGGGACTATTTGCTGCGAACTGGACTTCTGCTTGGAGCCGAGCATTTCGGGGGTCTACTCGATTTCCATATCAGGCGGGTCTCGTGGTTTGGGCAGGCGGGGAGCGGCAACGACTTTAACTCGATGGAAAGGGGAAAGGGGGAAACTCGGGACTTGGGGAAAAGGGCAACACACAGCCCGGAACACAGGGCACAACACCTGGCACAAACAACTCAAAATAACAGGTATGTGATACTACAACTTCAGATACAACATCTAATAGCACAACTATGCAACACACAACATATACCATGCACAACAGTGATTAAAACCTCTCTTTGGTTCTATTCATTTCATATTGACAAAAAGCGTCTGTTTTTTCAAGAATAAACACAAGCAAATTCCAAGGAGGATGCCCCTTGCCCCCCCATAGGGAGCTCCCACACCCTCAGTTTCACACACCGAGGCAATGCTCATGAGACACCATCCATTCCACTTACCTATTCTTATTTTGAAAGGGAGAAAACTAAACTCACGGTATTTCAGCACTATTTTACTATTGCGTACGAAATTTGGGGATTCGGCTCTCCTTTTGTAAGCGCGTCACAGGTGAGGGCAGCGCCAGCCTCCCTCAGCCATGAGGGCCCCAGGCCCCTCTCACCTGCTGTGTGGGGAGGCTGGAACACCTGCAGGTGCACCACGCCCGGGAACTCGCAAAACTTATAAAACTTACCCCCAAAAAATCTCCAACACATCCAGAAACACCATGGGGATTTACACCTTACTTACCGCCAGGAGCTGCGCTGAAGCTGGCGGCCACCTGAGGCTCTGCAGGGTACACAGGTGATGCACCTGTGCTGGGCCGGCAGACGCAGGAGGAGCAACAGGAGGATGATGAGGAGCCCCCGGGGCCGGACACGGTCAGGGCAGCGGGACAGAGGGAGCAGAGGGCCAGGTGTGAGCGCCTTCGCACCTTCCAGCTCCCAGAGATGCAGCTGTAAAGCCGTGCTGCCACAAGGGACGCTCGGCGGTCTATCCCTGCCGCAGCTCCGGGAGCCCGCCGGTGCGTGCGGGCCCGCGGCGGGCACTGACGGGCCGGGCCGCCCCAGCTGTGCCCACACCCGCCCGGTGACACTGCAGCGCTGCCCGGCCCTCCCCTGAGAACACAACGATGGACCCGGCTACAACAAAGGTCTGCATCTTTTAAATGACATCTTAGATAAAGTTCTCGCTGTGACAGTTGGAAAAGTTCCTGTTAAAGGCCATGCTGGTGACCTCATGAAAATGAGAATGCACGCATGGAAAACCCTATCCGACTTCAACAGCTCTGTAACTGGACCATAAGAAACAAATTTTGTTTGGTTCTCACAGGTAGGAGAAAGCTGAAAAGATAATTTGAGATCGTGCCGTACGAGGAAGCCTCATAATGACTTTAATCATCCCTGACAGATACTAGGAATTTTAATTATTATTAAGTGAGATCATAAAGTAGTTATTACTACGCTGTGGCAACAGTTTTTAAAAGTGTAACTGATATTCTCTAAAGCAGTTGGGAGGAGTTTTTTTTCCAAAGTCTTCACTACATTTAAGTGAATCTCAGCATGATTTTTTGGCACAAAGACAGCGTGGATAATTATGAATTGCTGTCATGACATACCTGAAATCTACAAAAAGCATCTGTTGCAGAAGTGCTCCTGATTTAATAGGACACATATTTACTCAGGAAAGATTGGCTGTAGTTAGATTCTGACATTCCTAATTATGCAGTGAAACTTTTTTTGAACCCACTGGAGCTTTGTCTTTGCCTTCCATGGAAAATGGATTTCACTGATAGTTTTGAAAATAATAGTGAACTCTGAGCAGTGACACTGTGGTGGGGCACCTGAAAAATCACCTACAACCTGTATCTCCTGTTGTTTCATTTGGGCACAAGAAAGGCAATCAAAAAAAATCCATTTGGGTACAAGAAGTAACAAAATACTACGTGGCTTTTAAATAAACTGATGTACAGGTTTGAGGAGTTCTTTAATTACAGGAGTAATCTTGTCCAACCAGGGAATGTATCCAAAATGTTCCATGAACTCTCAGCACCAGGGCTTGGGCTGTTTCTGTGCAGCTTTACTGCCATGAGGCAAGGGGGACTATCACCCTCATCCCCAGAATGCTTGTCAGCTTTTTATTTCTATCAAAGGAGGTTTATTCCAGCAGTTTACTGAGCCAGCAGTACTTGAGCCAGAGGCACTTAAATTATCCAATTTCCCATTAAAAGCAGGGAGCTTCACAGGTGAGCCTAACTGTTGAAACACCCAATATTTGCCCAGCACTAAGTACTGCTAAACACAGGCATCATGTGCTGTGTTGATTTGACCTGCACTTCACAATCTTTAAAACTCGCCAGTGTCCCCATCCTCACCTTGTGTCTTCCTCTTCTGTGTGAATAGCATAAATGTTTCCCATTTCAGTATGTTTTATTAGCTTGCTAAAAACTTTCTATAAAAAGAAATAATTGATGTTCCATTCTTAAAATAAAACATGATGGAAGGAAATTAGATGAGCAATTATATCTGACATTAACAAATAAATCTGCATGATATTCACATGGAGCTTATATGATTTTTACAATGTTACATCAAATTATTCAGCAAAATTTTAGACTTAAATGAGTGTTAAAGGAAGTAAAGCTATAAAACTCTTAAACCCAGTATGCAGGGAATGGATTACACTCCAACCTAAATTCTTATTCCTATATAAAACTGTGATACATCAAAGAAATAGAAGTATCAGTGCTTTGGATTTTTTCCTTTTACCCTCCCTTAAATAATACAATGTAGTATTTGTGAAAATCCTGGTTTAACAGTTCCCACAGTGGTGCTCCCAAGAAATGGCAAAACTATTATAAGAAGAAAGCAGCAAAGTCACACCTTCAAAACAATATGCTTTAATAGAGGCTTTATATGAATCTGCCATTCCCTGAGTGAAGTAGATAAAAGGAAGAATTAACAAAGTTGAGAGAAACTTGGGATTTTTTTCCTGTGGATAATTCCACAGAAGTTAGGACAAAAAAAGAAAATTATTCCAAAGACAGAAAAATAATAGGTAGTAACTAATAAAAGTGGGGAATTTTTTTCCCCAAAAGGTGAAAACTTTTAATACTGATAAACCCAACTTTTTCTCTTACAGGGACTGATATCTTTGGAACGATTTGTAAGGAAAAAAAAAATAGTAAAACAGAAACCACACTTAAACACATTCAAAGCACCCTGAGTGTCAAAAGAAGGAACTTCCAGATTAATTATTAAATTCAGTGCTGGAACCCAAAACCACACACTTAAAGATAACACTAAAACACTATATCTTGTTTATCCTACCAACTGAGGAAATCTGTTTTGTTTCACAGAATTTAGATGAAAATTTTGACTTCTATTTTAAATTCTTTATTTAAGAATAAAACTGCGTATAAGATCTGATTTATCAGTAGGTCTTATAAACAAAAGGACAAACAATAGCAGTTGGTGTACAACAGTTCAGAGGAAAAACAAAGAGGCTACTAAGCCTCTAAAATGGGGCAGAAATTTATTTCAGATACTTCCAAGGAAGCATTTTAATGCTTTTATAACTTCTGTGGGCTTTGTTCCATATATTCCTTGTGCAACCTTCCTCTTCAAAACGTACTTCAAAGTCAGCTGGTGTCAGTACACTGAGATGCTTTTTTTGCTTATAAGTCTTTTTTTCCCCTTGTGCTTTAGCTCATTTCCTGCCTTCCTTGTCATCTTCTGTTACACTACCTGCTCTCCTAAAGACTTCTGAGACAGTTTATCATTATCTTTGTTTATCTGTTCTAACTAACTGAATCTGTTTATCCTACCAACTGAGGAAATCTGTTTTGTTTCACAGAATCTGTTTATCTGTTCTAACTAACAGCTGAATAAAGAGATCTCTGTTATCAATACCTGCACAGCTAATTGCTGCGTTCTTTGTGCACACCAGGTTGCACACACGAACATAATCTCCACAATTCCATTTTTTAGCATGGACATCTTTCTTTATCGAGATGAGTACAGAGGTAAGTATTGCATATGGTTCATATATGCTGTTAAACACTGTGAGAGGCTGAGAGCCCATTGCTGCTTTAATCACTTGTCACTCTGAAATTATAATAGTGGCAGGCGAGTAAAAAGCTCTTTCATCTTTCTGGAGGGCTAAAATAGCTTTTCAGTGCTACTTTTGGATCACTCAGATGGAACTTTCCAGGTCTCTCCAGCCTTGCTGAGAGACAGATTTCCTGTTCAACATAAGAACTCACTGCTTTCCATTGCTCAAAATGTATGCTCAGAAATGAACATTCTCCTAGCATTCTATCAGGAACTCTGTGACCCTTGAATCATTAAAGAATAATAAGACAGATGGAAAGAAAGACATTTAAGACACTTTTTTTTTTACCATGTAAAAGTGAGATATTATATATAAAATTGTGACTCTGCAAAAGGTGTTTTTGATATGGTTTCAAAGTCAAGAATTTTTCATGGTCTTTTTACAACATTTGAATAAAATTCATACAAGTCAGAAGACTAAAAGAGGAGTGACTTATATTACCGTAGCAAGACCAAAGTATTTTTTATAACCTATATTTACATTACACAAACTGTACTTGAGAGTAGGTCCAGAGCTAAAATAAAAATAGTATACTGAGCAAGTAACAAAAGACCTTAGAAATATAATAAGCAATTGCAAAGTTACATTTCCCAAATACTGTTTTGTAAGTGGTTCAGGAACTCAAAAATTTCAGGTTCTATTTTATGTTTTCTATTTGAATGACAGAATTTTGCTCAAAAGGAGAAGTGAATCTCTCCAAAGTGAATGGAGAGAGCTGTTTGACATGGCACATTTTGTGGTGCTTGCTCATTAGGAAGGTTTCTTCAGTTAAAAGTCGTAAGACTTTATTGAACTTTTTATGCAAAAGCTCTCCTAATCCACTGCTCACCACTGAAAAAAGGTGGGTAACAAGTCATGTCCACAAAAAAGGGAAAAATATAATTGATCAGAATTACATTCACTCAGATTGCCAGATCTGGAGCAACAGACAAGAAATGAAGGCTCCATAAAATAGAGCAGGAATAAAGAAGAAAAAGAAAGAAGAAAGAGAAAAAAACTATTAGGAAAACACGATGTTCTCAGTTATGCACAGCTCAATTTACTCTACAAATCTATGGAACTGCATTCAGAGGGCAGAAACATAAAAAACTAAAAGAACGATCATGATGCTCAGAAAAATTCAGGAATACTAATATAGGCAAGGAGGGGCAGGCACAGACAGTCTCCACCAGAACCCAGAATAGCTCTGTTAAGCTACAGTCAAAACAGATGTTATCTCTAGATAACTGAGTGAAATCTAGCAGGGAACAAAGGCAGAGGTATTCAAGTTTCAGCATTCCTTTTCCACTTCCCTCAGAAACATCACAGGACCATATTTGAACATCTTGTGCTTTACAATTGTATGTATTGTTGCCTTACTGAAATGTCCTTCTTCCTAGATTAATATTTTTTCTGCTTATCATCTTCCCCAGTGACAACCCAAGTCACAATCATCCTGTAAATAATGTTTAATACTTGATGTAATTTAAAAATTCAAGTATAAATCACCTGCATAAATTAACTTCTGAAGATATCTTTTGGAGCAGTCTGGATTTGGCTGCAGATTTGTAGTCCTGTCTGCTGTTTCTTTATCCCAGTGTGCCATGATTATTAGTCAGTGTGACATTGTCTTTGTGACTAAATTCTTGCCTTTTCCCTATAATGCCCATTCTCCCACCTCAGTCATTTTTATTTCCTTTCAAGATCTCTCATTGACAACATCTCATTGTGCTCAATTATTTACTTAATTGGCATTCACATGACTTTCAGTACCATGATCTATTCATGTCATTGATTTTTGCTAGGCTGCATCGCTGCATCTGTTCTAAGCATTGATTTGAATACCTGGACACAACCTTGAAAGTTTTCAGTTTATAGACTACCAACTCCTTCCTGCACTTTCTTCCCACTAATTGAAAAATTTGCATTTTACTTTAATAAAAAGACAATTGTCACAAACCACAGGCTTTACTGTTTCAGTCACACTTCTGGCATTCCAATACCCATAAATACAGGTCTTCTAATGCACACTCTGTAAAACTTCAGTTTGTTACTTTCTTGAAGGACTTTGTTTTAATTTTCCACTCCACATCAAATAACACCTCACTCCTTGAAAAAAGCCAGTGCATTTGCCAACTGTCTTTTATGAGTCCATCATCATCAAAATAACAGGAAAACTATAAGAGTATGAGGAGTTTAGTGACTCCTTTTTTCCTCTCCAGACCTGATGAATGGATATTGGTATTTTTCCATCAATTTTGTCTCCATACAAAAATGATGCATAGATTCTACAGGTTCGTGGCAGATCAGGACACCCATAGAAGGTTATCAGCTAATATCTAGGGGTAATTCTAACTCTCAAAACTGATCTAAGCAATAAGTTCATGCTCTTATGCAACACAGCTATTTGTCTGCATCTGTCAAATTTTGTAAGTATGACATTTTCCCTTTTTTTTTGTTCATTGATTATCTTAGATCAGGTTAGAATCATGAATTAAGATAGGATCATTGTTGAATGTGCAAACAACCTGAAAGGACCAAGGAATTAGTGCTGCCAACAGTGATGTAATTTGACCAGGTTCACCAGATCAGAAGAACTTTATCTTGAGAGCCCACATTAAGGAAAAGTTGCATATTAGACTAAACTCTCTGTAAAATAGTTAATACAAAATCTCCCAGTGCCATTTCAGATGTGCCTCAGAAAAGAGAATGGCACTTGAAATGAAATGGCAAGGCTCTAAGAAAAAAATTCCCTGTCTCTTACAAGCACTGAAAACCACTATTGCTGACCACAATCATCTTCTAAAACAACACAGGTTGTACTAAAGTTCACAGCACAACCTAATGTAACACCAGGACATTCTTTTCCCGCTCTGATAGAACACAAACAGAGCAAGTTACACTTAGAAAGAGCAGCCCTTACAAGCTCACATAAATCTTTATTAGGGTGTCCTTTGTATTCTGCCTCTTGTGACCCCATAACATAACTGTTCACAGTCTTTCATTCATTCAGTCAGGAAATCCTACAGGAACTGTTTTGGTTTTCTGCTTTTTTTCTTTTTTTTTTTTCAGGAGGGACAAAAGCCCAGCACTTTGGGTGGGTGCACTTTTTAAGGATAAGAAAAAGACAGACTTCCCTATGCCACGGAAACCTGCTAAAATGAAATAACAAAACTAGACAAAAAGAACAGGTGAGAATCTTGGGCTGTATAAAGCAAACAGGAAGAAGTTCAGCTTTGTCTCTGAATAAAAGTGTGTGTTTTCAGCAGGTTAACAAATCCACAGAAAAGGCTTGGATGGGCTGTGATATCACTGTCTCATCAATCCTTGCAAACCTGAAAGGGCAATAGCACGGAGATGGATGAAAGAGCCCGTGCTGTTTGCAGTTCCTGTGTCTGCTCCACACAGCACAGAGTAATACGTATGGTTTGGAAACAAAACATTTTAAGAAAGCTATTTCATTTCTTTCTGCAGCCCGCTCTCTGTATTGCCTCAGGGACACGTTATCTGAAGATTATTTTCTAGTTGTCTTTGTTGTTGTTGCCAAAAGAACTCAAAGAATGAAAAGGTGCTTTTCAATGATAGGAAAGATATTCTGTGAGGGCATCACAGGCTCACTGGCCATTCATTGTTATTCTTTCTTTGCTTTAGGTTTTACAGCCCTTCTCAGGATGTTGCATTTGAAAGCATTTTTAGAGATATTAAATGTGCTTACGAGAGCTTTTCTTTATACAAGTGAAGCCAAGAAGAAAACAGAGTTTGGGGGATTGTTTATCACAACAGTATGACTGTGACCTTACCTAAATCTGGAAATTCTTCCAATCAATTGCATTGGATTTTGAATTAAGCCCTAAGAAAACACTGATTTCATTAGTGAGCTAAAACTAGACATACACTTCGAAAGATTAACTGGTTCCTTTTACACAGCTCACATGCCCAGATTCTGCTGCCTGTTTCTATTGTTCTGTAAGAGCTTGACTTTGGTGTGAATTCCAAGGAGAGTCTCATAAGGTTATGAGGTCGTTCTCACTCTAACTCAACTAATGTAGAAAGCAATTAATTATTAAAGCAATCCATAAGCTTGCAATTATGAAGTGAAATAGTGGAAATTTTGCAATGATTGAAGGAGGGTTAGAAACTTTGTCTACCAAAATTTCTCTACGATTAAAGTGCTAGTGAAGTCTCTTTGGTAAAAATCACTGCAGTCACACACCAAAAAAAGCATTCTATTTTAAAGGCCGTGCTGTAAAATACATTAAGCAGAACTCGTGTTGTGACTGAAAGACCTACAACACAAAACAGAAGAGAAAACTCACCAACGCCTGATCACAAGTGACTGAGTTATCTGTGCCCAAACCTGATTAAATGCAGATCTGTTTGCTGTACCACTGCTCACTGATGGCCCCTCCTGCCCTGGGACACTTTCTAGTGCAGGAATTCCTATCACTGTTGGAGGAGTGGAGAATAAAAATGAAAGTGTGTATCTCCAACTCTGTTTTATCTATGCTGGCCTCATTAATTCCCACTTTATTAAGTAAAAATAGAATCAGATCACTGATCTTACATAGAACAAAGAAAGTTTTCTATAGATTTGTTTCACTGGGATTATTTTAGATCTTTAAAACATGATATTTTTCAGTAGAGTGATTCATGGAAGACTTGGAAGTAAAGTTAGGGGGAGGGTGAACGAAACCTTGAGATGCCAATTAAGTTCTCTGGACTCCACTGAGGTCGTTGGGAATGCAGTGGTGGCTTAATCTTAACTCAGCCTGGCTCAACCATTATTTTTATCATTACCAATTCTCATCTCTTACATCTCTAGAAGAGGGTTGCCAGCTGCTGCATATACAGCTATTGTACTACAAAAGCTGGTATAGGACAGAAGAGAATTATTCATTTAAATAGGTCCATTAATCCTTACAGTTTGTCATTTGGCACATAAAATGGGCTTGTATTCATTTTTTTCTGCGTGAAGTAGACATTTTAAAATCTTTCACTGTCAAACAAGCCTGTTACACAGCCAGAGCAATCTTTAATGCTGTTTATTTATCAAACTTAATGTAATAGGATTCCTTGACACAGTACACTGATGAAGAAGTGAGGTTCATTTTCAGAACACTGAAATAAAGCAAAGATTTGGTAGCTGATACTCTTCACACTTTCTGTAATGCACAAATGTATGTACTGCCTCCACCTGCAACAATTTCTACAGCAGCCCACAGATTTTGCAAAATGCAATGAAAAAGCTTGCTGTAAGACCTGTTAATCACTGAAAAGTGATCTTGCAAGCTACAGCTGTGGTCCAGTGATTCACAGATGTGGCTATAAACCACATGACAGATGAGCCATATAAGAAGTATTAGCAACTCCTGGATTTAGGTAAAATGGTGTATTATATATCAAAACTAAGAGACTGGTATGTGAAAACAATTCCCTCGTGCAATGATATGCAACTGCTCTCAGTTTCCAGAGAAAACAAGATCTTTTTCAGCTCATACTGCAATAAAAAACAAACCAACTATAATTCGCAAGTTGGTGGTTTTTGGGGGCTTTTTGGGGGGAGAGAATAAAAAGTATTACAAATCACTGTTACCAGTACAGCAAAACTTTAAGTGTTCTGTGTGGTAAATATTTACTGTAGGTTGTATGTCTATGAGACCTGAAACTGCACTTTGTCTATTTGCCAGATGCAATTACTCGCTATGTATTGAAGCACACAAACAAAGGCACAGAACCCATTTACCCAGTGTTAAGTACGTTACTTTTGACAAACAAAAATAAGATGCTTGTCCAACCTCTTTCTTTCCCAAGCCCAGCATCCTCTATCTTATAACCTGAGAGGGTTATTAGAAAGATGCAAAGCCTTCAGGTGAAATTCCAGAGCATAGTTCCATCCAAAGATATATTAAAATAAAAAAAGAACATAATATTACCTCAGTGTACACACTTACACAAGGATTCAGGATATTTCTCAAGTGCTGTTGTTAAAAAAGCAGAACTGCAGTGTTTTTCATGGATATAGTGACTTTTGCAAGAACATACACACTGTTTTATAGTGTTCCCATCAATAGAGCTTTCCACTTGTAATACAACTCATTAGGGAATGTGCAGGTTCATAAACCAGAATTTTACAAAAGGCAAGTGAAAAGCCACAAAGTACAGAAGTGCTTCTTATATTAGTGCAGTATTTATAGTGAATCCCAGAAATGCAAAGTAAAAAAGGTCATGACAGGGGCAAGTTCTTCAAATATTGGACAAGACATGAGCAGATCCATCCACCCTCCCCCCTTTTTGCAAGGTATAAGCATGGATGAATGGTGATCTAACCAACAGCAAACAAAAAAAGCTCCAGATTTTTTTTTCAATAAATATTCTCATGGGAGAAAATGCAGCTTTCTCTTTTCTACCTGAAAATGAGAGAAATCAGCTTTTCCCCAAGCAGCCTGGTGATACCCAGCATTAAGCTGGGTCTTAAACAAGCACAGGGGGAATCTGAATGTGCCCATCTCACCTGCCAGGCGAAAAACCAAACACTAACTAGCAGTACAGACAGGCAAGCACTGGCTCTCTGAAATAACTCTGCAAATCTAACTCAGCCCACAGCACTCTTCTAGTGTGCTTCTAGTGCTTCATGGCCGTTGGAACACAGAAGGAATTATTGCAGGAATTACTTTTTCTCTGAACTTTTTCCAGAAGGGAAGAGTTTTTTTCCCCAGTTTCACTCTTTGAGAACATATGGAGCATGTTAGATATAAGGGAGAGTGCAATATGTTTTGAGAAAATTCACAGTTTTCTAACCTAGATAATGTCAGCAGAAATTTCTTTATTTGCACTGTGTGTTATCAAAGCCAAGAGAAAAAAGATATTTAAAAAAACAACAAAATATGTATTTTTGTAGCTCATACAAGAATAAAAATTTGGGAAGACCAGTAAAAATTTGGAGAAGAGCCAAATGCCATTCCTAAATTTTTAAATTTTAACTGAGTTCAAGATGTTGAAGTAACCCTTTTCTTAAGATACATGTCCCTGATGAACATCATTTGAGAAGAATTTAGGGAAGAGGTTTGTTTTTTGTCAATCCTAGCTCTAAAACATACACACAGGAAAGCACGGGCATGCAGGATCCTTAATAAAAATAAGGATAAATAAATTTTAAAAGGCCGTTGAGAATGCCTACAGTATATTTAATCCATCAAATTTATCTTAATTGTGTTTCTGTGAGCCTGAAGGAGAAAAACAGAAATAGAATCTCCTGTGGGTGTGAGCTATAATATCTGGTTCTTCTCTTACCTCCATCTTTTCTTCATTACTCCCTCTGTAGGAAAAATGCACCATAGCACTGTCCTGCTCATTGTGAAATCAACAGAAAATTTGATGTTTGACTTGCTAAAACATCATGACTGGAATATATGACATGTCAGTGAAGAGTGCTTTTTTTGGCGTCCATGAGGAAAGAATCCAGAAGAAAAAGGAATTTCAAATGTGTGACATCCCCCCCTTGAAAATGTCTTTTGGTGGCAGTGCTGACCACAGAGCAACAAGGTGTCATTTATCATCCCTTCTGCAAAAAACAAAGCCAACAAGTCTAACAAAGAAATGGGGCTTCAAAGTCTTAAGAAAAAAAATAAAGCGTTAATGAGAATATAATGTCCTTCAAGACTCTGGGAAAACAGAAATAGAAGCTTTTAAATCTGCTAGTTTGAAGTCTTTGCACTGTCCATTTATTTATCTCTATACATTTTCCTACAAAATGAAGCAACTTGGTTCTGGGAGATAGGTACATGGAGTCAGTCCTGTTTTCATAGTCAGGGAGTTCTGCTAAAAAAAGGCCCATCAAAACAAAGAAATAAAACAAACAAAATAAAGAAACAAAAGGTTTTCTTATAAACTGATATTTCATTTTGTTAATTATTACAACAAAATAATAATTAACAAAACCATTTAAAGTTCTGGACTCTAAAAAACTCCCATATCTCAATACTAATTGCTAGTACTAACAGAGATGAAACATTTGCATTTAACTATGGACTAAAATGAAACTGTTAATTCATTGCCCTTTATTTCATAGCAAAAAATTATTTAGAATTATTTCTGTCATAAGAGATTCTTGGCCTGCCACAATTCTAACCAAAAACAGAATTAAATAATATTTTAAGGTCTTTTCAATTTCTCTCCCAATTTTGGACAGAGCTATGAAGAAAAGAAGGACTTCTCTTTTTAATGACCAGGAATTTTCAAATGAAATAAAATTAGTACAATGTGAACCCTGTGAAAGTTCATATTGGTCCCAATTAAAAATATTAGTTAGCCTATACAAAAAAAAATCAGAAATTCACAGCAGATATAGATGGTGTTACCTTCTAGTTTCAATATCTATAAAACTAAACCATCGACACCTCAGGTTCCAGTAGTAGCTTCTAATTACATTTTCTTAATTTGTTTTTTTTTGTCCTGCTATAGTGCCATAGCAATCCAATGGAACAAAAAGCAGAATTTATAAGGCAAGGCTTGTGAAGGAAGACTGGTGGTGCAGTGGCTGACATCAGTCATTTGTTTGGCACACAGAATCTGTAAAGACAATCAGATTCCCCTTGTTCAAATTGCCCAGAGGACATTTGGCACCTTGGGTTAGAAATATGTTCTTCACCTGAAGCTGGTTTTAGCACAGCAAGTTTCTTTCCTGGAATCAGTAGAGCAGAGCTGAACTCCTTTGTTTGCTTTCAGCACTGATTGCTGCTGCTCTGGAGCCATTTCAGAAAAAGTGTACCTGCTTTACCAAAAATGGAGCTGGTGAGATTTTGGGACATTCTTGGGTTTCCCTATTTCATCAGTTTTTGAAGTGTTTATTTGCTTAAATCTGAAACATCTAGCATGTTTCCCCTCTTCACTGTTTTTTTGTCTTTTAATTGATTTTCTTATCTAAATTAATAACAGCCTCTATATTATTTCCCTTAAAATTGGTCTACAAGAGTGTCTTGGTTTTGGAGACAAATTTCAGGAGAAAACACCCCACAATGAGCATTTCCTCTGCAGGGAAAGGGCTTCAATAACTCCCTTTTCTTCTGCCAATGAGAGAAATTGAAACCAGTGGGTGAAAGTGAAGAAAAAGAACTGTTTATAAACAACAACAACAAAAAAGAGGCTGGTTGGGGGTGCCCACAAGCCACAGAAAAGGATTGAATAAATGCTATATATGAACTCCTAGAAACTTACCCTGCACTCACATACACACACCCACACACAGCAGAATAAAAAGAAACTCAAAAATGCCCAGGGAAGAAAAAATGCACGAGCTGACAGTGTGGCCCGGAAAACGAAATGGCGACCAGTCCCTTTTGTGTCGGGGAAGGCAAAGAGGAGCTCACACAGTAGCCCGGAGCGGAGCAGGTGGGAAACCTGTTGATTTTCAACCTCTGCCCTTGGTTTTCCTCCTCACAGCAGGCAAAACTGGTGGATTTTGATGTCCCTTCTTTTGCTGGACTGGTCTTGGTTTGGACTGACTGGGGCCACCCCACAGACTCCCTGCACCTAAGAGGAAAAAAAAATAAAACAAAAAGCTGCCAAAAGGATTTGCAGGTGAGAAGCCCCCACACCAAGGGGAGGGAAAAAAACCCAAAAAACAAACAAACAAACCCAAAAAAAACCAACAAAAAAAAACAACAAAAAAACCAAATACCCCCCCCCCCCCAAAAAAAACCCAACAAAAACCCAACCAACCCAATCAAGAATTTTCTTGCCTAAACTGGCATATATGAATCTAGCAAAAGGCAACAAAGTAACAGTACGTGTAGCTAACCAACCACGTTGGAGAGAGAAATTGAAAACATCCCGCATTGCGGGCTCCCAGCCTCTCCGCCACCTGGTTCATCCTAAAGATACCACAGACATTTCTGGGCATAAAGCAGATGATCAGGGAATAAAGTATCATCATAAAATCACATCAACAGCTATTAACAATACAGATAATATCCTCTGAAGCTGGACTCAGTTATTGTTTTGTAGGCCTGGATTTGGATTCATTGCACATTCCAAACAATAAATGAACTTCATGTTACCGTCTGCAGCAGTCAGATTCTATTTAAACACAGCATAAAATGAAGTATAGTATCACAAGATCAAGAAAAATATACATATATATAAAATTAATTAAAAGCAGCAGTCACTATATCTGAACGCTTCCTAGCAAACCATTATATAACTATATTATGTTATTGGATCGTAGTCATGTTACGAAATAAAATATATTTAATCCTACATCTCAATCAAGTTATCATACATAAGCCCAAGAACGTTCAGGGTATCTCAATATTCTCTCCTTGACACTTTTCCTTAATTAGACTCCTTTTTCACTACAATTCCAGAAAAGCAATCAAAGAAAATAAACATGATATTATGAGATGCCACACAGGGGACAGGGAAATTCTGCAAATAATTCTTTGAGACAGAAAGCAAAATGTATTTCTGTCAAAATAATGTGCTTTCTCATGCAGCACGGGCTTCCAAAGATGAGCTGTACCCAGGAAGCATTCCAGATGTGGAATCTGAAGTGCAGAAACTCCAGTAACTATGGACAACTCCCAGGTGGCCTCTTGCCAAAACTTCTTGATGAGTTTACAGAGTGCATCTGTAGTGGTGCGTGAGCTGTGCTCACAAGTTTTGGGTTTATATAATTAATGTTATTTATGTTGGGAAAATGGTCTATTCCAAACCCCCCTATTTATCCATGTTTGTCCCTTCCCCCGGAGCCTGCCAGTCATCCAGGAAAAGCCTCTCCCCCTTCTGGAAATCTCGGGGAGACCGGGCTTCTGATTGGAACAGGTTCTGGAAATCCCCTCCCCCCCCCCCCTCTCCAGGGATTGGCCCTTTTGTGTGTCAATCTACCCCCCAACTCCTCCCTTTGTATCCCCCTATTGGTGGAAAGTTTATGTACACGCCCCCTGGTACCTGTCCTCTTAAGCGGGGGCCCGGGCGGGGCCTCTCTCTCTCTCATCCACCATCTATGAGGTGAGGACAGGTAATAAACATCTCCTGTTGTACCTCAGAAGAGAGCCTTCCTTTTCCTCCATCGCCATAGCTGCTAATTAACATCTAGTGCTTGCCAGCCAGAAAGCCCACCGAGTGGGTGTTCTGCAGATCTGTCCAGTGGGCCCTACCAAAAACTGAGCATGCTTCTAGCCAGGGGCCGGGCACGGCAAAGGAATCACTGATCAGTGATCCACGGAGGGCAAAAACGCCATATGCATCCAATTTGGATTTGTACTTTAGCCCTTGGAAAAGTCATTACATATATAAGGGAAAAACAATTCTCAAGTTTAACAAGAGGGAACACACTTGCAAAAAAACCTGCTAAATTTGACCGTATGTTTGTGTTCTAAGTGACTAATAGAGGGAAATGAGCTCATACAGGGAGAAAGATTTTGTCTGCCAGCCTTATCTCTAACATCAAGTGGGAACAATAACTGCAGCTCCTCTTTTCTCCTTTTCCAGGGTAACTCTTGAGAGAACTCTGATTCAGACCTTGATAAAGTCTACTAAAACCGGTCCTTACACATTGCTTGTTTTCCTTACCATCACTGATTACGCGTGTTTGCCTGCTCCTGAACACCTCTCTCTGTCTCAGCAGTGCAATCCCAAATCCACTCCTGACACACACTGCTCTCTGGACCAGTTATTTTGTATCAGCATCTTTCTGCCCCCAGTTTTGGCAAAACACCTCCTCTTATGATGTCTGTCATCACCCAACTGAAAAAAAACCACTAAATGCACTTACAAGTATGAGTTTTGCAGCAAAAGGTTTATAGATAATTTTAGTTCCCAATCCATTAGGAACCATGTCTAATGTCACTGAACATATGCCTTTCCTGACTGGCTATTCTGTTTCTTTATTATTTTTCTGCAAAATCTTTGACTTAGTAAACATATCATGAAAAACTGAAAAGCATTTTTCTCTGTGAAAACATTGCTGTAGACTCAACCTTATCTGCCCTCCTAGGTCGGTGGTTAATTTTCCCTCTTCAAGCAAAGCACTTTTAATAGTGCATCTCTGGTAATTTTCTATTCCACCCAATTACATGATCTATCCACATTTTGAGTCTTTCTCCAAAAATCTTTTTGGCTGCTAATGGAATTATTCATTAGAAGAAACAACATTTTCCAAATAACTATCTAATTATGTGTGCCCAAATTCATGTTTAAACATACACATTGTTGACCTGATTTTTCCCCAATACCTACACAGTGAGGTAAAATGCTTTATCTAAAAAAAGAGAATCCAGCTCATTTTAAAACTTAGCAATTATTTTCACTGCGTTCTCTCCAGTGTTCATGGAAGAGCAAATATTTGAAAAAGCATAGAAGCCTCAATAAAAAGTACAATTTTGGTAGGCGATGCATATTTTTCTACAATTTAGTCAGTTAAATCATAACAGCACTTGAAATAAGTTAGGTCTTCTGAAATACAGGAGCAGATAATAAGATACATGGAATATCTATGAACAAAATTTCAGTTATAACGAGATACATGGAATATCTATGAACAAAATCTCAGTTGCATCTAATCTGTTCTTTTTCATTAACAATTTATGTGGAAACCTATGTCAAATGAATAAAATTGTCTATAACCTATGATCCTGTTTTGGTGGGGATAAATAAATTAAAATTATATTTCAGAAATGTTTATCTTTGTATTGCAACAGAGGCTTGATCCTGTTGTAATGGGATACTAAAGCCAAGTAGAGATGAGTGGAATGGATGGGCTTGCCCCAGGTAAACTCCTGCAGGAAATCATTGGTAAAGACTGACAAAAATGCACACATTTAAAAAAACCCTAAAGGAACAAGTAACTGGAAAATCAATTTGACACTCTATTTTTCCTCTTCTTATCACCCATGAAAATATTTGCATCATTTTAGATTACAGATACTTGGCTTGCTGTGGACTTTCAGGGAGAAGAGTGGAAGAAAGGCAAGTAGCAGGTATTAAAACTTCCAGAAACAGCATGTAAAGAATTTAGGGAAAATTCTAGGGTTCTAAACCCCTTGATTTTCTGTTCTGTAGACTTTCTCCTATATTCCAGATTTCAAAAAGCATATGGCTGAAGCACAAAGACAAATGAAGTCTCACCATATGCAGGAGTTTTACAAAACAAACGGGGAAAATTGAGTGGATCATAAATATGTAAAAAGACCCTTCATAATTTTTTTTGCTTTTGAGACATCCCTGTATCAGAAGCACATTTGATTGAATGGAGGACTTTGGGTGTAGGGTTCAGTGGAAGTGTGTGCTGGTACAGGAAACATTTGTCATTCCAGAATGACAGACTGTAGACAAAGTTGCCAATCATTAGAGGATAACAGATGTCTTCAGTTGTCTGCTGGCTCTCTATTTGGAATTTACTGTGTTCCAGAGATGGCCAAGAATGTCAAAAGATAACACTTTTTTATTGTGATGAACAGTGCAGGTTTGCCCTAGTGAGCAGTCAGGGAACAGAATGCCCCAAGAAATAAGATTAGCAGAACTGAAACGGACATGACGCATTCTCAGCAGTACAAATCCAACAGCAGGAACCACTTTGCTTACAAGCCTATTATCTGCCTTGCCAGGGGCAGCAACAGGCTGGGTAAACAAAATTCTTTGGTAAAGTTAAAAGCAAAAATTAAAAGACCAAAACAACTGGGAAAAAAAAATTTAAAAAATTAAAAACCCCAACCAATAAAAACCAACCAAACAGAAAACTAACCAACCAACCAACCCAAACCACCAGGAACTGAACTGTACCTGTCTTGGACCATCTAATGAATATGGACTAAAATCAGAATACTGAAAACTAGATGGAGAAAGTGATGACATAATATAATTTTTTCCTTATCATACCACTTCTTTGCCTTAAAACCGGTAATTTGTACAAGGAATTATGACATGAAATGCATGAGAATACACTGAAACAAGAGTATTGAAGCACTACTTCCATTCTCTCTCTTTAGCTTCCAGATCACTGAAGATATTTTGGATATGTGAATAGCCTAATCCTGTCCATCAGGATTTTATATGAAAATGTTTTCTGTTAATTTTGAATTGTAAAAGCTAACTTTCCATGATATACAAAATTATCCAGCAGAGTAGGAATATTACCTATAATATTTTTCCAACTATATCTTGATGTGGTTGAGAAGAAAATCCTTTTTAGGCAGTTAGCACAAAATTCTGTCCAACACCTAGAAAATTAATGCTTCAAAAAACATTTATCATTATGCTTGTAATTCATGGTATAATGAACAAAAACCTGTTCTGTGCCTGGTTCCCAGCTGCCAGCGTGCAAATACCAGTCAATACCAGAGACAGAGATTTCCTCTGAGATACATTATTTCCATTTTTTAAAACTTGAGCTGTCTTAATCACAAGGTTGTAAATTAGTAATATTGATAACACTAGTAGGCTTTCTCAACTAATTCATGTAACAATACATTTTACATTTACACCCAACTTTAAAATAATTTCAAACATGCTGTACAGGCCAACGAAAAGGGTGTAAAGAACAAAGTAAAATTAAACTTCCAAGAAATGTTCCACATTTTAGCTGTTATTATAAGAAAGATTATCCAACTAAGAACAGATATTTAAATTTAAAAAACCCCAAGTTTTTAAAAAAACAATCAAAAGTACATCTTGATACTAATTTCATATATCACATAGGCAGCCAAGATTTGATGTGTGAGTCAAAATCTTTTGAATCTGAAAAAAATCTTCTGAGTCTGAACCTTTTCAGCTGAAGGCTTACTAAGTGAAAGATCAAAATTAACAAACTTGATCCTATGGGTCCATTGATTCCACCGAATTTGTTAAAACTGCCAAGAAATCTGGTTTTGGTACTCATCAGGCTTGCACCTTATCTGTGAGCGTAGCTCAGTCTAGCTCTCCAACACAAACACTGCAAAAGCACTGAAAAGATTCTGGAAGTTTCAAATGCCCAAACACTTAAAAACTAAAGGGGCTTTAGCCACCTGAGGCTCTAGCACAGTCAAGGATCTGAAACTCGTATTGGAAATATTAAATCCCCACGTATCATATTGTTCTTTCACTCAAAATATCTTTCTTCTAGCTGGATTGAAATTGATGATACCTTCTGTTTGATCTAGGAAAGAACCCCACTTGGATCCAAAATCCACTTATCTGATGAAAATGGGAATGAAAATTTGTCATTGACAAACCAAATATATCTGCATTTGATGTTTTATGCCAATAAAATTTGACAACACAAATTATGGCACAAATTTCAGTACTTTTGAGGCTGGAGTTCTCACTGATATAAACTCTAAGTCATTACAATGGTTGTGGGCAATGGATAGGAAACAGCATTCTCTGCCATGCTGAGTTTACTCCATCAGTGACATCATATTTGAGTAATTTCTTATACATGATAAATCACACTAAATAACCTCCAGTGAGCTATTCTGTCTTCTGTGGAGAGCAGGTATCCTGGTCCTTGTGTATTTATCATTTCTAATGGCAGATTTTGTATTTTTGATAGTGACAGCTGTTAGAAAATTTTATTGACGAGTTTTGATTTACTGTTGTGATTATCCCTCAAGGAAAACAGAGTCACGTTTTCAGCAGAATAAGCATTGCAGACAACAAAAGATAGATATTTTGTAAATGTTTCCATCATCTGCTCTATCACTAGAGCAACTGATGATGAAAATTTTTTAGTTTTCAGGAAGAGAAAACATTTCTTTCTCTATCCATATTCTCAGGAAACATTATCATTCACTGTTCCCAATTACTGTTCTACACAGATTTCAGGAAAATATTACATCCAAGTAAAAGCTACAAGACATGACAATTACAAACAATTCTTCAATCACAAACCCCAAAAGCTAGTCCAGTCAAAGTACAGGAGTAGGAATTCTATTTCCCTGACTTTTGATTTCCATCCCTACAGTCATTTGCAACAATTGCTACATGATCAAAATCAAAAGTCATGTCATGCTGAAATCTTTGAGTCTTAAGTATATGTAATTATATTTAAATATATTAAATATTTATTTGCTGTCAAGCTGCTGAACAAAATCATAACATTAAAGAACTTCTGCAGAGCACTGGAAAAACAATATTTAATTCATTGAAGGTTTTTTTTTTTTGTCAAAATGGTTTAACTGAATCAGGGATGACTAAAATCCCACAAGAATGGCTAAATACTCTCTGTATCATCACTAGGCTGCAATATTAAAGCACAGAACTATTTTCAACTGGATTTTCTTGCTGCTGTTCACTGTTCCATACCACTTAATGGAACTCCTGGGTTGCATGACATCACTAAGAAATGCTGTTATCATAAGTTTGTTTCTGCTCAGGTATTGACTCAGGATCAGCAGAATAATTTAGAATTCAGATCTGAATATAGATTAGAATAGGCACAGCTGTGAGCCAGGGACATTTTTGCCAGGTTTAGGTTATTTCTATAGGAGGAATATTTACTGGAAATAACTAGAAAAATAGTCAGTAAAGTTAACAAAATAAAAAAAAAAAAAAAGGTGACTGAATGGCGAACAGGACCACAATTTATAAAATATGCATATTAGATAAATTCAGAAAGCAGATGAATTTGAGAGATGTTCTGCTAGGAGGCCTAGGGCAACGAGATTCCAATAACATAATTAACAAAGGGCAAATTCTGCTACCAAGTGTGTTAGACTGTATAAACACATTTTTTTCTTGCCCCCAAACCTACAAACACAATCCCCTGTGAAGAAAAGGATATCTATGCTGAAAATGGAGCTATGATGCAAAACATAAATGTGTTCCATAAATGATTCCAAATTCCAAATTTCCTGACTCATAGTATTTCTGATATTTCACCAGGTTCTAATACTATGGTTCATACTAACATGGTTGATTTAAGCAAGCAGAAAAGCTCACCATGGCATTAATTACAGAAAACCTCTCTGCTGAAGAGTGTGCAAACCAATATATCTACTTAATTAAACAGATGGGTCTTTAAAGCACAAATGTAATATTTTCGATAGATTTGTAGAAAAGTATATCAGAATATTTTACAACACTTCACAACTAGAAGTGATAAAAGGGTGTGATTAATTTTTCTTTTCCTGAAGCCAAATTTGTACTCCCTGGAGTTTCAGCGAATACAAACTCCTGAATTCTCCACAGAAAAACCCAAACCAAATAGCCATAGCAATATGTTCCTACATATGCCATCCAAGAGGAAAACCTGCCCCAATGTTCTTATAGTTAATTATTAAAACCTTAATTCCTTTTTTATCTTATTATTCTTTTATCCTTATTATTCCTTTTATCCTTATTATTAGGATATTATTTTAATTATATTTTTAAATACCCAGTTTTACAGCAGTAAAAGATGTTTGCCCTTGAAGTCGAAGCACGTTTTTTTCAAAGAAAAGAGAATAAATGGAAAACTTTTATTTCACAAGAAAAGCTGGGCTTTTTGTTAAATTTGTTTGTTTAAAGTTGTTGTGATTAAAAAGGGAGAAGGATTTTAATTATATCCCAGGACCTGTTGAGCAAATGAGACTTCATTATGCACTGAAGTTTTCTTAGTTATGCCTTTCCTTGCACTACAAATTGCTTTTGCTGCTTGCAAATCTGCTCTATCAAGACTTGTCAGTGAAATGCAGCCTGTGGATCCCTGTGCTGCAGCTGACAGACAACCACTCTTAGCCAGAGCTGTGCAGGATTTTCTCAGTAACATTATTAATATGCAAATTTAGAGAGTCCAGTTCACCACCATAATCTTTTTGCTTTGATTGGCTCTTACGTTCAAAATTTTCAAGATCTGTCCAGCAACAGACATATCTCAGCTTCTCATTTCTTGTTAAATGAGCAATAAACTTCAAGGTCAAACCCAGGGTGGTGTAATTACCTTATTAACTGAAAGTACTCTCGAGTTCTCATTTTAATAGTATTAAAGAGAAGAAAGGCTGTGACCTATAAGAGTGAGTGGCTCTGGTTCACATTTTGGCTTTAGCTAAATAAATAACAGACTGAAAGCTCTAAATGCTTCATCTCAATCACAAACCAGCAATTTATTTCTAACAATAAATCTATTCTGTGGCTTGATCAGAGTGCATTCAAGTTATCAATAAAAGCTGATTGACTTGAATGATTCGGGAAAAATTTCCTCAAATAATATTCACCGTAGAGACCTGGCACTCTCTTACATGGCATTTAATCCTCATGATGCAGCAGCACAGCTCATCTTTGATATGTACTAATGACTGCTTCATTCAGTGCAATTTGTTTGAAGTTACACTTTTTTAAAAAATGAATAATCACATTTTCATCACTCTATTATGATTCTGGTCCTGCAGGCAGCACAGCCGTTTGTGAGCTGATCCCTTCAGAGCACCTTGGCCCTCTGAGGGCCCAAAGCCACCATCACATGCAAAGTCTGAGGCTCTCCCAGCTTTCTGTGCCCTGATACTCAGGAGAAAGTTGCAAACATTTCAGTTATTGTGATCATGATCAAAATAATACAAATCAGTCACTTCAGCACTCACAGAACAAATCACAGCCCCCAGTGACCCCCCTCATGCTCCTCTATGGCCCTACACTGCAGTATCCTGGTTTTGAGCTGTGCTGGGCATTCCTTGCGCTGAGCTTGGCCAAGGGGCTGCTCAGAGGGCCCCTGGCCCCTCACAAGGGAGTGACACTGTTTGGGCTCGAGGTGGAGTATGGAATGAAAGGCTCACAACACCAGCACCAGAAATATTTATCCTATTTATTAATATTTAGATTGCTCGGGTACTGTTGCATGCTAATTTAACCAGACAAATAGACTTTGATTCAACAGTGCTTAGTGCAGCAAAGAACTCCTTTCAGTGTATGAATGTAATATTTCAGATGAGATGACAGAGCATGTACTTTCCCCATCTAGTTTATTTATTCCTTCCTTGTTTCAGGAATCACTGTGCATTATTTTATTTCTGTATTCATGATAACCTCAGTTGTCAAACCATCTGAAGTAATCACACCATTTGAAAAACAGAAAAGTTGAAATCTGCTTTTCTAACTAATTGCATATTGCAAAACACGAGGTATTTATTACTGTGCTTATCTCTTTCGATGACATATGGGAAGAGCCAATAACAACACTGTAGCATCTGAAATCATTTGAACCCAGCACTTAAATTTGATTTTAACATCTACAAATCTTGAACAGTTAACATTAAAGACACATAAATCCCATAAAACCTCATTTACATGCGAAGATACTTATGAACCATTTTGAACCTTAATAGTGATGTAGTGTTCAGTTACCCCAGACTGACTAATCCAGGCTGGGGTGTGTTTTCATCACTGTGGCTTGCTAGATTTAAATAAACCATGTTAGAGATGTTCTCATGTGCACAGCTCTGCTCATAAAACCCCAGGCTGCAATAGAAAATAGTTGATATAAAGATTGTAAAGAGCAATTTATCAACTCAGAGTACTGAACTATTAGTCTCTATTGCTGTCTGGGATTTATTTCATAATTAAGAAGAGCTTATACATATGCTTTATTATGATCAGAGAGTAAAATACTGGAAGGTCTTCCAAACAGGAATGGAGTCAACAATTACATCTACGATCCAGAGAAAGTCTCTGGGTTCTACAATAAAAGGAAATATATAACCAAGCAATTACCTATGGAAAATCATGGAAGCGAAGTTTTTTTTATTACAGCAGATTTACAAAAGGAAGAAATGTCTCTAGTCCTCTGTACACCCCGCTTCAGATTGGGGTCAGGTTTTCCCCTACAGTGTTTGTAGGGACAGTTCAGTGCCAAGAGACAGAAACACAAGCTGACCATGATCTTCCTCGGCCTTCTAACAGTTCATTTTCTTCCACTGCATTAGATGAGCTAACGCCTTCTCCAAATACAAGCAAGAAAATCTAAGGCAATCAAAGAGAAGTCTCAGAGGCAATGTTTGGCATACTTCTGATGCTCCTCACGTAAGTCCTTGTGAAAAAGGCACCGTGACCCTGTCTGACCCTTTGCCTGTCCCAGGAAACCACGTTCTGCTCCCTGTGCAGAGCAAAGGCATCACAGCTGCTGCAGCAAGAGAGCCAGTCTAAGCCTTGTGACTGCAAATAAGCATGATTTCTCCTTATTGACTGCCTCATAAAATTCAGTGATTGCACTGGATATTTCAATTACTGTAAATTAATGGCGTTCTGCAGCGTGTTGCCACTCTTCACTTCCTGTGCCTTTCATCTGGGGATTATTAACAACCCCAAATAATAATTAAACATTTATCTGTGGAGTGGTATTTTCTATGGGAGTCAGTCACAGTCCAGCCTCTGAAGAGGGAGAGGCAATCAGGAGACGTTACTCAGTAGGCAATAGTCATGATTTGGCAAACATTACAGCAAACTGATATTTAGAATAGGACTGTTTCCCCTACTTGAGGCAGAACTACATTGTCTCTGACATACACAAACTCCTCAATGGAACCATGGTATATGAAGAAATGAAGCCAATTCAGATTTTTCAGACATATGGAATAAAGTAACCTACAATTAATTTCACATTCCTTCAGTTTTGCATCGCTCTTTCAAGGATCTATTAAAATGCTCTCTCTTCTCATTAACAGTCTGCCTTGCCAATACTCCAATACCTTCTCACTCTTAACTTTCTATTTCAACATGTTATCTTCCCATCTTTCTAAAATTCTATCCCAGGCTGCATTTTTTTTGTCCAAACAACATTACAGATATTTCTTTTAATGCAATTTCTTTTTCTGAACAGTCAAACATTAAAATAAATTTTAATAATCAAAGATTAAGCATGAGATGGTAATTTCACAAAATGGGATTTCCTACATTCATTCTGAGCTAGAAGTTTTTGCTTACAGGGACATAAGATCTATAGAGATATCTGCATATGATGAGAGTGGTGACAGCCCACCTCAAATAGTCAGGAATCTTTATGTTGGCTAGTATTAAAATACATAATTGTTCAAGTCTGGAAGATTGTAACCTTATAGATGCTAGGTGATAGGTTCATCATTATCATCCATTAATAACTCCATTTGATTTTCATTCATAAACAGCTGGACACACAATATTACAGTGCTGAGTATTCATTCATCCTGAAGCTCATGCAGTCCTCAAGCTCTGCACTCACATTAAAAATCCCTAGTTACTGATAAAGGCTCAGATGTTCCCTAATGGAAGCTTACCCAGAAGCCAAGAGGGACCTCAACACAGGCCATGCCACTCCAGTGGCCTGGGCAGCACAAGCAGAAGCCAGTGGATCCATCACCAGATCTCCTTCCCACTCCTCAGCAGGCACTGGGGATAGGCAACATCCCAGAGCAGTCCTGCACTCATGGCAGTGTCACAGATCAAGTGTTCTGAAAATGATCAAAGGGCAAAGAAAAGAATTCAGTGCCAGCAAGATGGTTTGGGCTGAGTAAGCAGGGTGGTATTTCTATTTTCCTGTAAAATTTCTGTGTTTCCAAATATCACTCTGTAAATTAGAGAAGTACTAAGACTTTATACATCATTTCTATAAAGTTGTGTTCTTACTCTAGCACAGCTCCCACTGATTCACTGCCAGGTGAAGGATAAGCATTGACACCAGAGCACAGAACAAATCTTATTTTCAACACCAGAAGCAGCATAATGATCTACAATCATGAATTGATTTACAAACATGAATTGAATTGGGGGGGAAAAAACCACAAGTACAGTACCAGCCAGAAGTGAATTTCCTTTTCACAGGAGAACCAAAAGTTAATTTTTCCTTTCTCATGGTAGCAAATGATCCAAGAGAAAACTAAATTTATAACCATCACAGAACCTCTGAGGTGACCTTCAGAACAACCTCCCATCTCAAAGTGTATTAATGTGTAACATGGTAAACTACCTCCTGTATTCAGCAAATAGAGATATTTGTCATTGAAAATTACAAATAATTACTTTAGAAGAAAAAAGTCTCAGCTGCTCTTCTTGTAAGGAACTTCTGAAATATAAGAAAAATCAAACGAAAATCCAGGAATATAAACCACAAAAAATATAGGTGTACTTTTAATATACAGAGTATTTTGATTTCTATCAGACTTTTCAGCACCCACAGGGATAATTTCCTTAAATAACTGAAGGGAAAAACTGCAGTTTTCCTTCCTTGCATGGAGCCCTGGTGGAGAAACCTTGTCACTACTTATAGTACCTCAAATACACATTTTAACTGGGCTTTATTTGCCTCCTTGGCACAATTATGATCATCAGCTGCTGTAGCCAGCTGCTGATTAGGGATCATCTATCAAAGGCTGACAGGCAAGTGCACCTGATAACAGAAATCAACTGCAGGAGGGCTCAACAACTAACGCTTTACTCAGAGTGTCATCAACACAGATTTATTAGGAGGAAATACAGGCTAAGTAAGAAGTAATTTAATGATAATTAGGCAAGAAGAAAGGTCAACAAATGCAAGAAACTCTGTTGTCGAATGATGTCATACAGAAGGAAATGTGGCATTACCTGGATAGAGCTGTTTTAGTGTACCCTTTTACCTGAAGTGATCTCAAACATGGCCTGAGAGACTGTCAGATGCCTCTTCAGGGCCCTTTTTCACTCACATCAAAGCAAACCACCAGCAAACCCTTCCTAGGGAGCCAGCAGTCCAGAGCATCGTGGGGGACTGTCCCTGCTGGAATGTGGCTCCCCTGCTGCCAAGCCTCATTCCTGCCCCTCCTGGCCAACGCTCTGCTCTCGTTCAGGGGCTCCCAAACCAGCAGTTGTGACCTCAAGGGAGATCACAGCAGTTGAAATAGGGGCATAAGCCAAATAATCCCATATTTCACAGTCAGGAGTGTAGAACTGCAGCTCGCCTCCTCCTTTGTATTGATCTATAATGTTCAGGGACCAGCACATCACAGCATTTCTTCAGGCTCTTTAACAATAGACTTTTTCAGATCCATCATCAGTAAACTTACAAGAAATTCTTTCCTCAATATGCCATTTACTAAAACAAACTATCAAAGGACCTCAGAGGGTTTGTTATGAAGGTTTTGCAAGGGGAAGAACTGAAAGACTTTTTGCATTATTGTTGGATATCTATCTTAATGTTTTCAAAATGAAGCTGTCCAAATAATCATTTTTGCTTACATTTATATCTCTAATGATTACCAAAAATGTAATTATGAGCATGTCTTACACACTTAGGATTATGAAGCTTAAGGTTTTTTTCCACCTTAGAAATGAAAACATATGGAGGAAAAATGATAATTTGAAATTGTGATGTAATTCAAGCTGGATTTTTTAATCAATTGCACCAGTGAAGAAAGGCATCAATTATTGGTGTACCTCTTTGACTTACCTACATTAACTCTTCTCCTCTCCTTTGTATTTAACTTAATCTAAGCCAGTCAATATAAAACCTTGGTGAATTCTTTCAGCAAAAGTCCTGCTCACTGTTAGAAAGTATAGTGTTAGTTAGTTACGCCACTTAGACTACTGTTAGTTAGTCTGCAGTGGGAATAACCTGGGTCTGCACGTTGCTGCACATCTGCCTCTTCCTTCTCTCGTTGTTCTGATTCTGTACCACCAAGCCACCTACTCCCCTTAAACTCTGAAGTGTTTCCATTAATTTCACTGCATTAAATGTATGTATGAAATTCATGCATCCAAATGTGTACACTTGGAAATATAATGAAGTGACTTCCTGAGGACTGAGGATGTGTACAGACCTGGGCCCATTTTTTCAGCAGTTATTACTCATTCCCCTTCAGGCACAGATCCTTAACCTTTTCTTAGCATAAAACAATTCCCATTGTTAAAAAAAAAAAAATTACTCTCAGCTGCAGAGGGCGTAGCATTGATTTTGTGACTGCAATTCTGCTCAGATTTGTAATCCTGTTCACAATGGTGCATCAGGAGTATCAGACATGCAGATAAGGAATTCCCAAATTGTGCCCATGGGGCCTTCATGCCTTTCCCCCGAGGTCATGACAAAAGCACCACTGGCTTCAGAGACTGAGAATGAAGCTTTTCATTTAGAGTTCAATTAGCTTAAGCTCTCTAAAGGAAAGACATCAGAAAAATGACAGCCTCTCAGCCACTGCAGGAAACCAGTGCAGCAATTACTCATTAATGGCTTAATGCACACATATAAAGCAATCAGATACGTTTAATCCTGGACTGCTGAGAAGCGACGATGAAAAGAGAGTCCCTGCAGAAACACACATAGCCCAGGCTCACAGACAGTGATGAAAAGCTGGCTGCAAAGCAACAGGGAGTGAACAGCTGAAGACACTTGCAACTCCTGTTTATAGCAATTTTGAAAACATTTTTCTTCCTGGTGCTGAAGAGGAAGAGTCTCAAGAGTCTTTTTTCCCTTGATTATGAAAAGAATTTGTTCACAGCTATGAATATTTGCTCACAGAGAAATAAATGGATGCCATGCTCAAAAAATAAGAACTAAAGATAGGCTTTTAAAATGTCAATTTGTGCTGTTCAGTGTAAAGCAGATATGACACAATTCCAGTCATATGAAAGAAATATTTCTGAGACCACCCACCTGGTGACCTGTTTTTGGAACTGTGAACCCCGAGCTGAAGCCTGGTGTTGTCTTTGAAAAGAAGCTTCAACTCCTGTCTCTCCCAGACACTGCTGCAGTTCTCTATGGTTAGTAAGCATTTTTCTGAACCTCAGTGCTCTCAAACTTTCAGAGTGACAATAAATAACTCTTGATCAATCCCAGGATCAGTCTCAAACCTTGTCTTTTCATTTTTCTTTCCCCACCAGAATGGTGCTAGCAGTTAATAGCTTATTCCAGTTTTCAAAGATGTAAATACAAAGTGCATGGAGTGAGATAGGGCTCCTGAAATCTGAAACGAGGAGGAGATTTCACCAGAGATTTCTCTGTTCTGAAGAACTGGCATTTTGACATTAATAATCCAGCACAAGTCACCACTGTGGCTTTGGACCTCATTATTCAATAATCCAAGCCTTGAATGGGGATGCATTTCTGCATCTGAAAGAGAAAACAGTCTGATGTGATTATGAGTGATGAGATATAATGGTGCAATATTTTAAAAAGTTATTTCAATTCTAATAAGTAATGAGTTCCTTAACTCTAGCAAGAATGAGAGGTGTAAAAATACCAATGGAATGTGAAAAAGGTAGTCAGAGCCTTCCTCAGGAAGCATATTTATTCACTACTACAAAGGAAAATCTATCTTTGTTGTGGAAGTTAGCAGCAATAAGCTATGACAAGATTAATGAAAATATTCAAGTCCCTATTCCCAAACATGCCTGGCAGAAACATGTTCTGTCTTTCCTGGTGATGCTGCATCTATCAACTCTCACAACAATTTGTCTTCACGGATTTCATTTGCTATCCTCTTCAAGGACAGAGCCAGCCCGTTCCAAAAAAGTCCAAAATTTATTCCAGAAAACTTTTATTTATTTTTATTCTGTTTCCTCTGTGCTGGTATGACTGATCCTTCTTCCGAAGATTTTCCATGAGACCAAGTTACACAAATTACTACTCAAATCACAACAAATGTCAGAAATGGGCCTGAATATTAATCATCATTCTGTCTTACAGGCATCATTTAAAAACTGGAAAGATTAAAGAAATGAATGGAAAATTGCTATGTATTTTTTTGAGGACTGATTCATGGCTTATTTTTGCATTTTACATGCTTGTTTTGCCTATTTCTGATTTATCAGTGCAATTCTCCTAAGAGAGAAATGCTACATGGCCTGTTGCAGTTTTGCTTTAATGACCAAACTTTATAGGGTTCTATTCCAGTAACAAGAATCTCTGGAAGAATCACCAAGGGTAAAGTAAACTCCAAGAACTGCACATATGAAAAATCAAAACAGAAGAAAGATACAGCACCTGAGGAAAGAAATATGCTTATTTTTGCCTACTTTCTTAGTTTTGTAGGGTCCTGGAGATCTTTAAATCAATTTTCCCATCTTTCTTCTTCTTTAGTCAATTTTTATTTGTCCTTCACTAGCTCCACTACCCCAAAGTTTTCCATCTGACACTGAAATATAGTAAATCTCCTTTTTCCAGCACAACTCTCTGAATTCAGATGACAAAAGGGGCATAAACAGATTGATCCTACCACAGAACCTATTGAACATTACAGGTTTCTCCTTATTTAGGTATTATGTGCATAATGACTGATGAAGATGGAAAGCAGAGACTTCATTTACATGCAATTTGTGTTTCTTTCCAGGCTGGTACAAATTTAATCACATCAATTCAAAGTATTTTTCATGCTCAAATGTTATACACTGAGAAATTATGGGCTAGGAAAATCATACAGCACAAACTTTACAGGGCAAGTGGTTATCCTCCCAAATTAAACCTGGGGAGTTTGCTAGAGGGACAGAAGAAGCATTTCAGCTAAAGCCTTTATTTGAAACGTAAATTAAACATATAAATTCACACAACCTTTCCAGGTTAACACTGAAGAAAAAACAATCCTCAGCCACTTAAAAAGCCACTATTTGTTCTTAATTTACAGCTGCTAAGGCTACAGACAAAGTATAGAATTTTATAAACTAACATGAGAGACTATCTTCTCATGAGAGGTTTCTGGTTTTAAAAACAACAAACATTTTGGCTTCTAGTTTTAAATAAAATCCACATTTTATAGAAATATGCTGAACAATTTATGCTATTTTTTCTTGCTGTCCATCTCAAACTATACCTTTGTTTTATTCCAAAGGAGGTCACGGCCATACCAAGTAGATCACCTGCCCAATGTGCAGCTAAGATTTTATACAACTAAACACTTAATTATCACTCACACTATCACCCTGAAACATAAAATTTATTGAGGTTTTGTCTCTACTGCATAATACTCTTTTAAAAAATCAAAAGTATCTTCTTCCCAGCAAAGTGTTCCTCTTATATGGCATCAGTCGACTGCCTGCATGATCATAAAAATTAAAACGGATGGGAAAAAAAGTAAAAGGATTTTATTTTTAAGTATTTCTAATCCCTTGTTCAATTATTTCGTATTGCAACATGCATTGTAATTTGAGAAACACATCTCTTCCTGCAAAAATTACTGAACTTGCATTTTCATCTAACATTAAAACTATTTTGAAAACCTTCAGTGATTTCAGTTATATTATGTTTGCATTACACCATTTACAGGTTAAGACAATTTTATGAATTAGTTTGTAAGTAATGGAAAAATTGCTGTTCAAGCATCTTATAAAGGTGATTCTGATCAAAACTCTCCTTTCTGAAGTAAATAGAATTCAATGCCCCTGCTTTTAATTCCCTAGTTGAATGAAGTATTTCTTTTTAGCCAGAGAAAAAATAGTTATTGAGATAACTAAGTGTAAAAATACATCAGCAGCGAGATTGTATTACTGACAGGAAACTCTTCCATGGTGGCCGAGTTAAAAGTGCCTCAGAATGGTGTCCTTGAGACAATGAAAGTCACCTGCACCCTGGGTTGCATTAATAAGGCTGCTGAACAAAGCAGTAGGCTGAGCAAAAAAGTTCCTTTGGCTCTGCTGCGCTCACAAAACCTCATGTGTAGAAATAAGTCCACCCTAGGGCTCCCTGGAACAAGGCAGACATTGAAATGCTGCAGGAAATCCAGGGAAAGGCCACAAGGCAGGGGCTGAGAGGAGTGGGGGCAGGCAGACACAGGGTTTCAGTCAGGCTGTGAAATGGCTGTGCTTGGAGATGCTCAAAGACTTACAGAGGAGGGGCTGAGAAAGCTGCCACGTTTGAAGTGTGCCCTGTGTTGAGCAGGGTTAGAAGGGATGATGAATAAATCATTGTGCAGTGATTCATCCTCTTTTAAAACAGTTACCCAGGAAGTTACCTAAATCACACGGACTTAGAAGCCAGGTAGAACTAGACCCTCTACTGTTTAAAAGCCAGTTCCCTACCAGATACAAAATGCACCACTTGATTGAAGGAATAGCCTGGGTTTTACACCTTTGTAGGCAGAGCTTTCATTATCAGCAAACTGCTTGCCTACCTTTACCCAGCACAGAATCCTGCACCAGGAATGTCGGGGTAATCACTGTGGGATTGAAGGATTTCAGCTAATCCTAATTTGGCACTTCTCAGTTCTGATTAGAACATCACTATTAAATAACATTTTAGGCCAAAATCCTAAATGCCAGTTGTCTGTCAGTAACAGAATCCCCCTGAAACTGTGATTTGTATGGATCTTTCTATAGCTTCTTATTTACTAACACTAAGCTTGTCAATATGGTATCTGCCACTACAGGAGCCTAACAGGAATTAGTTTATATATTGTGAATGCAATCCTACTGAAAATCCAGTCATATCTGTTAATCAAGACCTAATCCAGCCCACTTGAATAAATTCTCTTGGGGGTGCAGCATCATAACCAAACTGGTTGCCTTGATTTAATGAGAAGAGTTTAGCAGACTCATGCTCTCCCCAGTGAGGGATTGCCATAACAAGATCCCATCCTTCAGTACAAAAGACTGAGAAGAAATTCTTCACTTCTTCTTTTGTTCACCCAGGGGAAAGTTACTATGAAAGACAGCCAGCTCTCAGAGATGCTGTTGGAAAGAACTGTCTAAAAAACTTTTACAGAACTTGGGCTAACAAACCACTGTGACAACTGACATATTTATCATGCACTGCTGCTTCCAAATTTAACCTCCAAGCCTCAGGGGCATGTGGTATCATAGCAAGCAATCCACGTCATTTACGTAAGCTAAAGGAACATGCTTCTCAGTGCAGGTAGGAATCTATTCACAGTCTAATTAAAGTCTTAGTAGTTGAACTGACGGCCATTATTAGCCCCACAACTTGTTTCCAATAAAGACAGTTCAACTTGGCATTTACAAACTTTCTAATATATCTCTTTTTCTCTGATATTTCTCTGCTCACTCTAGGTTTCTACAATCCTCTTCTTTCTTTGCTTTCCTTTCTGTACTCTCCTAAGTTCACATCTTAATGGGGTTGGCTTACTTCAAGGAGAAAGAGGGACAACAATCTATCAGCATCCCCTGTCCTTTGTCAGGAGTATGATGTTCATCATCTATTCCACCTTGCTCCTGGGTGTGCACGGGGACAGTTTTAGCATTATTTTTAACACAGCACCTACTGCCTCCCTTGTCATGGGTTCACAATTCCATATTATGGGTGAATTTACTGCCTATAGTTCTGTATTTTAATGTTGTCTCTGCTATCCCTAACACCGATTTTACCATCTCACAAGGTCACACTAATTTAATGGCCACTGATGAGTTATTCATACCTCTGATACCTGCAGTATCATGCCGTGTTCGTACTTTCAAGACCTATGCTTTCATTCTGTATTTGTGCATTTCAGCAACCTCTGCTTCATCCTTCAAGCTGTGTGTTTGTGATAAGGTTTTATTAGCACAGGCTAATCATACATATATCTTTGCTCAAGGGCAGTAATAGTTCAGTCTTCAAAGTATGATATATTTGAATACAGACACACAAACTCAGTACTCCGGTAACAACTCGCTGCACCAGTGGCTGCCAGCTGCTGCAATATCTCCAGTATGATATTGAAATTTTCTGACAATAACATACCCACTGCTGACAAAGAGCACTAATGAAATTCTCTGCAAGGAGAGGATTTCCTAATTGTAATCCACATTTTTGTGCTCCATTAATATGAATTCACTGAATCGGGGGACTGTCTTCACGAACAAATGCCAAAAACACCAACAAGCACTACTCCAGAGGGATTCTTTCTAAAACTCAATATATTGAGGGATTCAGATGTGAATAGTGAGAAGAAAAATGTTGAGATACCAGCCATTTTAAACAAATAAAACACTCATAGAAATATTTGAGTTTAGAATAAGTCTGTACTTCTTTCCAGACACACCACCTGAGCCACATCCAAAAGATCACTACTATCTATAAAATAGCAACAGATGCACTTGGGGGGTTGGCTATAAAATATCCCTTTGAGATTTCTCAGTCTGGTTATGGCCAAGTGTCAGGACAAATTTGACACTGTTGGCTGGGGAAGATGCTGCCAAAAAGGCCATGGGACTTTTGGGATCAAGATCCTGAGAGGGGAGGAAGGCAAACAGCAAGAACACCAGCCCAGGCTTGGAGATCTGCTGGTACAGTCTCACCTTCAAAGCTGATTAGAGGCTAAGCTGCTGGTGGTGAAAATGCTCAGATTCATTAGCACAGCCTTTTCCTGACGCTTTCAGAAAATTAAATTTATTTTGTCTTGGCACTGAGCAGGTAGAATGCGTATGGGGTAGATTAACATGCCTCAGCTGACAACCTGTAACTTGTCTGAGAACATATTGAGCATACCAGAAGTTTCATCTCTGCACCAGAAAAGATCCATCAATCTCTGGCAGAAGCAAAGCTGCAAATTGAACAAATATTTGCCAGAGTTCAATCACAATGGACAGAAATGACATTTGGCAAATTGAAGTTTATTTGCTATGTACCTTCCAAAAAGAGGCTAGCAACAAATAATGTCAAGGAAATATTAAACATAAGGACAGGTTTACTTTAAATTTTGCCTCAGATTCCAAACAAAACTCAGAAGGCCTTTTTGGATCCCAAGTGCTGTGCTGAGATCAGCACAGCTCTGACTGAGCTCAGTTCAAGTGCATTACATGTGAAGGCACAAAGAAGGAGCTGCAGGACTGTACTGAGAAATAACAGTGCATGAAAAACCTGGCATGAAGGAAGAAACCACACAGAGAGAGAAGAGGAAACATGGGAGGATGACAAACAAGGAAGATGAATTTATATTTATTGTTTGCAGACTATAAAACCTAATTATCAGAGATGTGGTTACAGGTTAAAAAGAAAGGAAACCGTGACTTGCACAGAAATATTTAGCACCAAGGTGAAAACAAGTATTTCATTTTGAAAGGCTGTGTAGAAAAAGGCAGGATCTGATTGTAGAAAGTATCTTTACAATGTAGAAATGTGAATACAGGCAGATTGCAGGGAACAGAGAAGTGAGGGAGAACAAAGTAACATTGTGGATGATGGAAATTGGCAGGAGAATGCAACAAGTAGTTCAAGTCTTATTGTATTCAAATTCTCCTGCCTTAGAAAATGTATCAGTAAACCACAAGGTTTACTGTTAGAGTGAAAAATGAGAAATCAAGACTAGAAAAGGTATTAGGGTTTTAAAAACAGATCTCATAAAAGCAATCCATAAAAAGATCAGAGGACAAGAATAAAAATAGTAACATGAAAGGAAGAGCAAGACCAAAGCTGACATAATTCTATTCACTATTGCTACAAACTTTCTTGAAGAGTGGCGAGCCTGGCAGAGAACTGAGGATTGCTGAGAAACAATACAAGGGTCAGTCACAGCAGATAAGCAGCCAACCATTAGGGAACAGGGCAGAAAACATGCAGGAAACAACAATGCAGAGGGAAATTAACCCCTTGGGCAGTGAATTAAGAGGTGTCCTGATGTAGAAATTACTTAAGAAATGCTCAACAATTCGATCACAAAAAGCATATTTGTCAGAAGAAATGTGCAAATGTGAACGATGAGATTCACTCTGAACTGCAAGGCACTGGTGTAGAGCAGCAATAAGGCTGTAAACATTGAGACAGAGACATTATCCTTGTTTGGGGAAATGTAGCACACTATATAAATTCTCTATGAGAGAATTCTCTAGGAGTCTGGGAGAATTAAGTAGGCTCTGCCATTCTTGGCTGTTAATTTGTATATATTTTGTAAAGTAACAATTTCAGGCTAAACATGAAGACTGCTACAACATTTATATATATATATATATATAATTTTTATTTTTTTTTTTTTTAGTAAAACACTATTCCAGGAGCTATCCAACACCTGTTGGGGGAAGCTTTCTTGTAACAGGAATTTGTCCCAGCTAAAATCCTTTAAGGTTAACAATGAGAAGTGTTGTCAGTACTTTGTTTTTCATATCACCCATTCAGTCTCCTCAAGGCTATTTCAAAATGAGCTATTCCCTTCAAATATGAATACAGACACATAAACTAACCTTGTGCAGAACGCCGTACTAGGAAGGTTGTATTCCCAGAACAATGATCTTCTGGTACCAAATTCTTTTGCTTTGGGGTTTTTCTAAGCAAATCAGTGTATTCCAAGTAGTGCCAAACTCTTCCATTTGAGCTGTAGTTCCATCATACAAAGATCACTAATTTTTTGGGAGAAGCACCTATAGAGGAGGCCAGTAGGGTCCATGTTCAACCTCTACATCCCTTCTGACCTTTAGAGAGAGGGAGTGGAATGGTTTGACTGGAAGGGACAGACAACAATCATCCGGTTCCAACTGCCTGACCCTTCATGGCTTCAGATTCAAGGAGCAAATAATGTTTTGTATTCTTTTTATTGCTGTGAACTTACCCAAGTGAATTACCTAAGGAGTCTTGAACAAGAAGTGAGGCTTGACTCCAGGTAAAATCTAACTCCTTTCCAACTGAGCCAAATTGAGGAAATTGAGAAAATGTTATAATTCATCCCAAACCAGCCCAAATTTTTAACTTCCAGTTCTATTATATTCTCTTTTGAAGCCCATTAATGTTTTGCTGATTTTAATCATTCTTGTGACCACAAGGAAGAAATACCAATATCAAAACTGATGCATTCATCTGTCTTCCCAAGGATTCCCTCTTGTGTTGTTTAAACAGCTGTGGTGAGAACACACTGTTATGGTGATAACATTTTGCAGTTCTGTGTGTGCACATTTCCTGTTCCCTCTCTGACACAGTTTTTCTTTAGCACCTCCCCTATGTAAGTATTACCTTTGCCTTCCCATTCCTGAAAATTCTGTGTACAGAAAGCCAACATGCAAGGAAGATGGGACTTCTAATTCTATATGGTCATTTCTGCACTTTCAGAGCATAATAAAAATTCACCAAAAGGGGGAAAAATAAAATAACTCTCTTTAGAGTTCCTCTGCAGTGAGTGCCTGGTCAGTAAGCTGAGTGTGTGTGCAGTCTGAGTCTGTTCTGCTGCTATTCTGCAAACCCCACCTGTTAACAGTGCAAGGATTTCAATTAATTGGTTTGTGGGTAAACCGCACATGTTTTATTTAAGCTGCCTTGGAATGATGGAAGGCTGAAACAACCCAGTCTGCATGTGACCCTCATGTTCTTTCTGAACTTTAATCTAAACAGATGAATAGTAAATAAAAGCTTAGATTTTTAAGTGGATTTAAATGCATAATCCACTAATATTCACAGAACTCAGTCAACTAAATCCACAAAGGGCAGCTGAAAAATATTAATATTAAACAAAGCTGAATATTATATATGCAGAAGACTACAAAACCAACTGCATTTATTTTTTCCCTCATTTTTCATAAAGCTACACAGTCCTTCAGCTTCAGAGCAGCCATTCACCTCTCCAGACCAATAGCCAGTAGGGTCTGTGCTTTCAAAGGTTTTGCTCCAACACTGTCCAACAATTACAGTATGCAAATATCTTCCTTAACTACACTTGCTTTATACAGCCATAAGAGAGGTTTGCCATGTTTGACTTTATTAAGTGTCACCGGATGACCCCAGGCATTTAGCAAGGTCAGTTAATGAAATAACTGCATATGCTAATAACAGCAAAGTAGACTCAACTTACCACAGCAGGACTGAATTAAATAGCTCAAGGCAACATACATCATTTTATGTGGCTGCCTGAGATTCTTCTCCTCACCCAAAATTAAACATACGCACCCTTAGCAGTCTTTAGACTTCTGTGCTACTTGTTTACTATTTTATTTTACTAAATATCTCCTTCCAACTTATGTAGAACCTGTGGTTTTAAGAAAGGTCCATCACATTGAATAAGTTTTGTGTTTAATTTCCTTTCTTGCCTATAAACTTTATCAGGAAACTGATTATTTCCATGGCATTCAGCACTGTACAATAGGTGCCAGTTTTTCATCTCTAACATCTCTTGCTCTGCCAATGATACCTGCATTTATTTTGCATCTCCTTTCGCAAAATATTTGAAGGATAATACAGCCAGCTCAATTTATGCCTTGCTTCTCTAGACACAGGATAAGAATACAATAAACATAACTTAAACAGACTCAAGTGAAAACAAAGCAGGGTGGAACAGATGTATCTCCTACATTTCATCATTCCTTATTCAATGCAGGTTTGTAAGCAGAAATCATCTGACTGAAAAAAAAGAACATATCTTTTTAAAATCATAAGTATTGTGCACAAAAGGATCTCTCTAACCCTTTTAAAGTACCCGCTACAATTCTTGCCTTGTTTGCATAATCAGTGCTACAAAGGCATCAAACCTCTGCAACAGATTACTGCAATTTTTTTTTTTCCATAAAATCATCCCGTATCTAATTCACAGGAGCCAGGACAGAATCTCTACAGTGTCTCATCACTTGTGCCTTCAAACACTTCCATTCTGCTTTGACTCTCTGACAATGGATCCTTTTTTGCCTAATTCTAATTCTGATTACTTTCATCTTCATGTTTTGAGGTGCCCCATCAGCCCCTGTGCTCATGCATTCCTTTATGGACAGCCTAGAACAACCCAACAAATACTTCTAAAACATCTTTAGCACAACTTTTAAGCCTATGTAGCACAGCACCAGTGCAATTGTTAGAAAAGATGGAGATCAACCCATGGAATACATCTTACTTTGAGCTGAATAAAAAATGAGCTGTGGGCTGTAATCAGCAAATCCTGATTTTCTGTGTTGAGCTAACTCCAGATGAGAAAGTCATGATTTTACCAGGCATATTCTTTCCATAGACCAAACAAAAATTTTACTCTCATCTTCTGTTACACAAAGGATTATTCCAAGCTGTGAAAAGGAAAAGCCTGAAGACATCAAAGACATTCTAAACAAATATTTTAAAATGTAAGGCAAAAAACAAAGCCAAAGTTGATACATTATATTAAAAGATGAAGCTTTACAATTTTTATATCAGCAAGTCTATCATAATTTTTTTGATTGGTCAGAGTGGTTTATGCAGAGAATGTATTAAACAAGTCCAGGCCCTTTTTTCCATTGAACACAAAATATGGTATCACTGACCTTAGTAGCAACTTAAAACAAATAGAAATAAAGTTGATTTTTGTTCAGGCTTCAAGCAACCCTTGTTCTTTCTCATGCAGTTTGTGCTGACGAATTGCTGTTTCTACAGAGGAATAATTCACTGACAAAAATGGCAAACATATTAGAATTAAAGCAACGCTACCACAACAGGAAAGGTCCCAATATAACCTCACCTCTGGAGGGAGACAACATGGGTCCAGGGGTTCTGATCAGCGATTTTGAGCAAAGAGCTGAGAAACAGATGGTGAAGCAACTCCAGAGCTGCCTCGCTGCTCTCTTCCCTGCTGCAGCAAAAAGCATGTGAAAAGTGAGGCAACAAACTTGTGAAGGAAAAAACCTTCAGAAAAACAGATAAAGGGGGAAAAACCTATTTATTTTACCACTGCACTGGATTTGCCTTCCTGCAATGCCTCTGCCCTTCTGAATCATACTTCTTAGAGCAGATCCTGGATTCTTTTCTCTTCTGACCACAAGCAAAGGTACCAAAAACATGCTCATTTAGGACTTACATACCAATTTGAAAAATACCTCTATGACAGATAGCCAAGGGCTCATCCTTTTTTGGATGTGCATTTGTTCACTCCTTAACTGCCAGTAAGTGCTGAGTCCAAAATTTTCCATGCTCTTCAGAGTTTGGCCTTTTTTCCCCTAGTTTTAATCACTGTCTATGAATATTTCGCTTTATAAACAAAATATTTTCAATACTTATGTAATAGTTTCTCTCCCAACTGACCAACGTATGGTTTTTCAGGGAAATAATTTTCTGATGCAATACAGTCATAAACACAAACATGGAAGCAGTTGTATTTTCACCAACTCCATCTGCTAAAGCAGCAGGTCACAACTTTTAAAAAGTAAAGGAGTGATAGAATGAACCAGATACTGGTTCCAGATAGCCAGCACAATATTTTAAAATGTGCTTTCCTTCTTTGCTTGCCTTTGGAGCTCCACTAGCTGATACTGTACATCAGTCCTGCACAGAACACTGAACACAGAGCTCGGTTTTCCATACCTGAGGTATTTTTTCTCATATCTCAATATTGTGACAATTTGACAGTATCAAATTCCCTGGGAAGGTTTTGTGTTTATCTCCAACAAGCTAAATGCACCCAAATTCAGTTAAACTTGCATCTAACACCTGAAGCCTGAACAACGACCAGAAGTTTTACCTGGGGATCAGTACCTGTAGACTTTATTTATTGCATCACCAAGCAAATTAATCTCCTTCTTGAGGCTGAACACATTGCTGTAGCACAGATCAAAAGAGTAAATTTAATCCAGTATAATTGCAGATAGTCCTTAATGGGGGGAAGGGAAGGGATCTGCGGTTAAAGATCAGACTGCCAGTGGCACAGGAACCACAACAAAGCATGACACATTTTTGGTTTTTCAGTCAATTCAAGGCACCAAGTTTTTTCTGTTGTAAATGCACCTAATTTTTGAATTATCTAAGACATCTCACATCTCAATATTCTGACATGCAGAGACAAATTTATGGTGTTGTCTTTGGAGATAACGAGCAAGATTACTGCACAAATTTGATTGAGAAATACTCTGGTGATATTGAGATTTTTTTTTTCTAAAGTAGTTTTCAGATCCACAAAATATACTTCTGTCTACTGCTGAATGCCATTTTCACACGAACAAAAGGTTTTTACTTCATACTGAAGAGTACATCTAGATTTTTCTACAGTAGAGTCATTTTTCTAAATCACTTGGCTTCCTCTTTCAGATGATAGTGTGGGATCAATTACACCCACACTGTACAAACTGGTGCTTCCCTCTGACACTGGAATACCTGCCAACCTGCTCTCCAGGTGCCCCAGCCACGCCAGGGGCTCGAAGAGAGAGTCAGGAAACCAGAGAAGCTAAGAGAGTAACCTGAACATGTATTTTGTCATATTCTTGCTAAGAACCTGTCACGTCACAGAGGGCAGGAAATCAGGCACTGAGAGGGCCTGGCAAGGCAGCTGAAGTGTGCCTGGGGTAGCACTCACATTCATGAATAGTGGCTCAAAGCTGAGAAGAGACTCTCTCAAACCCTCCTTTGGGCAGCAGGGGTGGGTGTAGCACTGCTGCTGAAGAGCAGCAGCCACCCCAGAGCAAGCAGGGCTGTGGCAATGCCAGAGTTCACCCACAGCTCCAGCTTTCAGGAGCTCAACCGCCCTGTAAAAGATGTGCTACAGCCTGGGAGCTGGCTTATCTGGAAATTAATTTCTCCTGCAGGGCCAGCAAGCAGCCACTTGTTTAGCAGTCTCTCAAGAGGAATTTAGAGAAGACTTGACACTACTTTTTTATTTAGAAAAGCAGAGTTAGTTTTCCTATATTATCCCTTTTTTTTCTTTTCTTCCCTTTAAACAAAACATTTATCAGTAATTGTCATTCATTGAGCATGTACACATTATAAATTCTTTTACCAAGCTATCAAGTATGCATCAAGTAGGATCCATAGCCCAGTGTTCATTAGTGACCTCTAGAAACTGAAACTCTTGGCTGAAGCGTTCCCAAATAAACCCTTGATGTGGAAAGAAAGTCCAGGGAAATCTTTTTGAAGCAATTCAATTATTCCAACAAAACCGGTTTGCATGAATAACACTATTTCACCTCAATTTAATTAAATATTTGGTATGACAAATCCCCGTGAAAAAGGTTTGCCATACAAATGCTAATTATGCTGCACTTTAAACGTTTACATTCTCTCTATGAAAAAGTGATTTTTTTTCCTCAGAGTATCAAAAGTGAATGTGTACTACAACACACAATTAGAAGTCAGACATTTACAGAAATAAAACAAAAGTCACACGTGATGCAATAATATTTTCAGCAGGACCAAAGCATCAAATCTTTGCTCGCTTAAAACTCTGGGAGTTCACACAGCCCATACAGATATCCTGACTTTAGTAGCCCCTGCTCATGAAAGAAATGTCCAACCTGGGTGATAAAGTGGCCCAAAAAGCCAACTGTAACAGAGCAGTGTAACAGGCTTTAGACCTCACAGCAACCAATACCCAGGAAATAACTCAGACAAACCAAAGTTCTAGTTCAGGAAAGAAACTAGCTCATGGCAAACTGCACTGTTTTATATTCTTTTCCTGCAATGAATCAGATGAGTGGTTTGAGTTTAGAAGAAATGGGGATTCCAGAATGATCTGGAAATGACCTCTTGGTTTCTGACTGATTGACATTGAATGGAATGAACTCTGCTGTAGCCTGGGACCCTTAAGGTGACCCCAGTTTGACATAAATTTTAGAATACAAAGGGAAAAGGGAAAGAAAATAAACAGCAAACCCGAAACTCCCAGAAGCAAAAAGCCTATTTGCTCAGCAAAGTCAGAAAATGTTCAACACTTTCTTTTCTGTGCTTATTTTTCTTCCAAAATAAAGCAGAAGCTTCAATTTGCAAAGGAAAGGGTACAGTTAAGTGTTTATGTGCTTTGCTGGGTGCTATTAAATCAGAAGAGAGACAGAGCTTAGCATTGTGATAGCCATGCAATATCAGGGATTAGCATGCTGATAACACTCCCTCCAATGCAGTCCCACTGAAGTACCACCAGGACTTCCCCAAGATCCTTGGGCCTAATCGTAGGAGCCAGCACATCTCCCTGAGGTAGGAATACAATTAAAGGGCCTGCTTTATGGATAAACAAGAGAGCACCATGCAGAAGTGAGCCCTAAATGTTTTCCATTTTCATTAAAACCTCTCTTGCCTACTGGACATGGCAGAGGCAGCTTTTCAATGTATGTATCTCATTACCAGAAAACAGTACACAGCCTCGAAAGATCGTAAATTAGAAGGGTATCTTAGAGTGCATAGTGTGTTTATAAACAGTGCTAATCCATTTCCCAAAAATAATTCAAGTACTTGAGCATTTACTCTCAGAGCACCCAAACTGGGGCGAGCTTTACACAAAATTAGCCGCTGCTGAAGCCCCAAAGTAGAGGTTTCAGGAACACCTGCAAGCTTATCCAATTAACAATGATTGATGTGGCTGGTCCTTGAGTGACATCACAGCAGAGCACAAATTCCTACTGATTCTAGATCTGTCCATGAATGATTTTTCCTGAATTACTATGTTTTCTGTATTATTCTATTTTGACTTTATTTTCCAAGAAGGCAAATATGTATTTCAGAGCCCATTAAAAAACAATATAAACCTGTAACAGCTTTGTAGTAAACAACTTTTACCTTGTCTTACAGAGAGAGCTGTGTTACTAATTCTATTTCCTAGACTCCATTTAAGTTTTATATAAAATTTCCTCTCTAAGCTATTTGGGAAGCTGTGCTTCCTTTCAATAAAAACATTCTTTGTACAGTCTTATAAAACTTAAATTATCACATTTCAATAAGCACTTTGCTCAGCAGAGATACAGGGAATAGACTCGTGCCACTGACTGCTGTAAGAGGTTAAATTTTAGCTGAATGTCAGTATTGGTTCAGAGACTGTTTGATGGGGGAGATAGGGCTTTGTCAGATCACAAATTCAATTAACTAGTAGTGATTAATTCTCAGGGTAAGGAATCCAAAAGCTTAGTTTGTAATACCCTGGTACACATTTGAAATAATTATTGCAACATTTTATTATACTTCTCAGTCTGAGAAATACTAGGTTGCCCTTAATATTGCTGTTCTATTCATTTTAATTAGAGTATGCACCTGCTGATAAACACAAAATGCCTTGTCATTACTCAGAACAAGCAAACTAAATGATGCTTTATATGAGCCTTGTCTGTAACACTGGTTCTTAAACCATGAAAGAGCACTGATTGATACTTCCACTGTAATGGCAATTTCAATTTGAAATTTGCATTTGAGGTTTATAACATAAGCATCAGTAATGAAATTAGTTTGAAACATCTCTTATCTAAAAGGTATGAGCTAAATTTCAATGCCAACAATGCAGTTCCATAATTGCATGCATCTGAGGGCAAGAGATTTGTATCTATACTGAGACTCCTATTTCTCAAACACAAATGATTAATTCTAATCCCAGGATCTAAATATATTTGAATCACCTGAGTGGAGGATTGCGTATATACACACATCATTGCCTGGTAAACAGATAAGATGCACCAAGGATTTAAGAATTTGCTTTGAAAAAGTAATTCCTCTCATTTTCCTCCAGAAAAGTGTTTTAATATGAACATTTTTTAGGGTGCTTAGACAGCCATGCTAGAGACTGCTATTTAACTTCTACTTCCTAATCAAAATAAGGGAGACTTGTCTACCTGCAAAATTCAGGGCTGTTCTCGGAGCCTGGGACTGCCCCAGCCCCGCACCTTGCACTCAAGCCTGTGGAACCTCATTTAGGTTCACCCGAGCCCATTTCTCAAGCTTTTGATTCAAAGTGCCTCATTTCAGATAATGATCTCACCACAAAGCGTGCAAAAGCAGCAGTATCATGTATTTTAATCAATCAAGATTTTGTGTGTGTCAGTGTGAAGTCCAGGAGGAGGAAAGCACATCGCAAACACTTTTTTATGCTTCATGCTCAATTCACTGTTGTTATGGGGTGCCACATGTGTAGGAATAAAAGTGAATTTTTTTTCTCACATATGCTAGAAGTACAGGCACTATCTTTTCATAGGTAAAACAGCAAGAGAAATATATGGTTGCCATAACAACCATACTAAATAATATTGAGGAAAAAAGTCCTTCACAAATGTTTTCAAATGATAAGCTAATTTAAAATTTTTCACAGAGAGCATTTGAAAAATAAGATATACTGGGATATGAGCATAAAACTACAGAAGTGTTACTATAGTAACCCATGGTGTAAAGTACTATCCATGCAGTGATTATCCCGAGCAGATAAATCACCCTCATTAACAGTGAGGTGCATCTCTGCTGTAAGCTGGGAGAGTAAATAATGTAACAGACTCTCTAGACGTACTCATGTCATTACTGTCTGGAACAACATTTAAAAAAAACACCAAAAAATAACAAGATCTTGGATATACCACAAAACCCCAGCACAAAGATTTGGATTAACTCCGTGATAAGGAAATAAAACCTCAGAAACTCAGAAAAGCAGCTCTCCATATCTCTAACAGGCTAAACAGAATCTAGGTAGGACATCATGCTTTTTCTAAAATTTATTTTCTGCCCCAAAATTATTTAATGCAATCATTAATTTCAATGATTTATCAGTCCAAGATTTGTACTTTGCCGTTGATTCTTCGAAAAAAATGTATTTCAAGAGTTTCTTGTGTGAAATGGCAACAGCAGAAACCAGCTGTTTTTATAAAATCATTTTAATAAAAATGATTTTAATAATAATTTTTTTTTTTTTTTTTTAAGAATCCTGGGCTGGAAGGGACCTAAAAGCTGGTCTAGTTCCAAGCCCCCTGCAATAGGCAGAGATGCCACTCACTGGATCAGGCCCCATCCACAACTGACCTCTCTGGTTGTCTTCATTTTCCTTAGACATGAAAAATTTCATTTCTAACTGAAATACTTCTCCTCAAGAAAAATCACAGAAAATGTCTTAAATATATAGGGTGATATGGATTTTTGCATTATCCTCATAAATTAAATATGAAACTGGTGTATGCTCTGGATATTCTTGGAATGTAGCAGCTGCTGGAGATCAGGCTCGCATTCATTTTAGACAGACACAGAAGCAGCTTTCGAGAATGCTCCTCATCAGCTCATCAGCAGTGGCTCCTGGGTGCACAGTACTTTTGTAACGTCACATAAAATAAAAGGCTGCATGAATCACAACCTTCCCTAATTAATGCTATAAATTTTAGATAAATTAGACAAACAGAAAAATACGCTTGCTTTAAACCTGACTTTGCATGCTGAGACATCTTATGTATAAATAATACATATATGATGACACTACACATAAAACTGCCCTAAATTTTATCTGTTCCAAACACATTTTGAGTTAATCTTTAGTAACCACAGACATAAGTAGTATGTTAACAATATGTGAATATTATATGAATAATATGTTAATAAGCAAAGGCTTTGGACAATAAATTGAATCTACCTTGAGAAAGTGAGGGCAGAGCTGCAGCAGTTCAAGACATGATCTGACTCCGGCAGCAGCCCCTGCTCATCTCTCTGGGACCATATATCATAGCTTAACCTGGTTAATCATGGATAATCTGGTTATCCCACACTTCCCAAAGCACAGCCCAAGTGCAAGCCCTCAGGCAACAGCAAATTCAAGTCGGTACAAGTCAGGTTATCTCCTTACTTCCCACGGTTAGGTGCATTAACATTCAAGTGTGAGCTACATCAAGGTGTTTTCCATTAAAAGAAAATCATGTGTGGAATTATCAATTCACAAAAAGCGGGGATATGGTGAGGGGGGTTGTGTCAAGTTTCTCCATTCCCCAAAAATTACTCTGGGATGGATCTCAAAGACCTTAATGTGTGATATGAAAGAGTGGTTGATATACTTCATGCAGCATTTATCAATGCTATAATTTTATAAGCTAAATTTTTGTTCAAGGGCTATTTAAAAGAGAAATTAAATACATTTTAAAGCTAAATTTAAAAATTTATTTTAAATACATTTTTAAAACATACATACTACTAAAGAAAAAACAACCATTCTACATATCCCTGTGACTTTTGGATTAGCCCACAATTAGTAGCACAATTCCAAAATTACACTAAAACTGTAATTCAGGTAGACAGCAGGAAGAGTGCCACCCAGCAGTAGCAGAAATATAGAAATTTATATATTGAAATAATGCCTAGATATTTATTACACAGCTGACTGACAGCTTTAAGTCCCAACAGCTATTATAGGTGATTTTTCTCTGTTATCTCAAAGAATATTTTTGATTTGCCTTTAAAAATTTCATTATTGCCTAAAATATCAGTTGTAATAAGAAAACAGAATGAGACATCATCAGTTTGGAGCAACACTCTCATTGAGCCCAGTGCTGCTCTCACTGCAATCAGGGTCTCTGCATTTCTCACAGTTAGCTGGATTTCTATTTATTGAATGCACGAGGGACACTATATATAGGCACCTAGATCAGGAGTGGGAACACCTGGATGTGTTTCACTGACTGCTATGTCACTTTCCCTCAACAATGCCAAGTATATCCTTGGACCCAAAAGACTGAGTGAAAAATTAGAACTTGGCATTTATTAATGATAAAAGAACCCAAAAAAAGATTGGTTCTTACAAACCTGCTATTGTTCTACTTTAAAGAGCACTCAATAAATTATGTCCTTAGTAAAAATCTCTGTGTTTGCATAGGGCAGATAAGGAAATCAGAAAACCAATTACAAACAAGGTTCTTGCTCTGTCCTTGTGCTCCTTCTGCAATGCCAGATGCACAGGCATTGCAAGATTGCTGGTCCTAAGATACAAACTGGCAAAACCCAGACAATGCCCCACTAATCAGTACACAGCAACATTAAAAGGTAATCTAAAAGGCACTTTCACTAAGGTGAAAACCAAAGACTTCAAAGAGACTATTAAAAAAGAAATAAGGGAAAAAAAAATCTTCCTTGCTGACCAAACTTAAATACATCAAAGTCCCCTTGTATTCAAATGATGGTGTACAGCCCCACCCCAAAAACATCAATAGAAACTCAAAGAGTTTCTGATTGATAAACCAACTGCCTTTTCATACATGAAGAACACATGACAAATGATACATTATGAGAGGAAATATTAAAAGCAAAAGGGTGTTATGGATAAAATTTGAAATGTATCAGCTGTGTACTAATGTAACAATTTAACCTTTCTGTAACAGTATTTCCTTTTCTGTATAAAATCACTCATACCACTTTCAAAGATGGATAGAATTTTCCAGTTCAATTCTTAAATTACTTTATAATAAGAAAAAAATTATTTCCACAGAAAACAAAAAAGAAACATAAGGCCCTACAAAAGAGGGCCTACGAAATGTATGTGATCCACTAATTCTTCTCTCATTTATCCTAATGTTTTTTTAACACATGAAGCTTTTGAGAAGATACCTCTGTATCTTTAAGATTAAGGAAGCAATTTGATTAAACTTCAGAACAGGAAAGCTATCACTTATTACAGCTTTCAATTTATGTTTTCTCCACCCCAGCTGTATGCTTAGTAATTTCATTTTGTAAATATACGGCTGAGATTTAACATGCAACAATCCATAACCAGGAGTAGCTAGATAAGAAATCAATGAAGAAAAGTGCAAAGCTCAGTTTGGACACCCCCTTAAAGCTCACCTTGCCCTTACCAACTGTAGTTTGCTGCTTTCACAACTCAGGGCTTGGAATTACTACAAGAGAGGAAGCAGGGGTAGAACTTCTCCTGTGTGACATTCATATGGCAACAGCTTAAAGAAAATCTTGCTATCATTACAAATAACTCCTTAGGTGACTCAGAGAGAGAAACAGAAACTGAAGTAATTTAAGTTTATTCTTTTGAACCAACCAGATTTTAAACGTTAATAGACCTTTAGGAGAGGTGAGTGCAGGTTTCACATCCAGGCTGTTTCCATTGAGTCTAAAGAGATCCATACCACCTGCACACCTGCATTCAGCTTGGGTGGTGGGGAAAAGGAGGTGTTTATTACCACTGGAATTGCATTTCAGCCCCCAAGAGCCACATTGCACTGACTACCATGCAAGGGGAAAAATTCCCCACCTTAGGTGTTTTCATAACAAAGCAGGCTATAAGAATTTGAAAATATAAATGATGGTTGAACAAGCAAAATTATTTGCCCAAGGTACAAAAGGCCTTTTGAAAATTTGTCCCACAGAAAACCAGTGTAATGCTAGCCTTTTGCATGGGAAAGTATTTTTATCTTAGTGCTTTTTACATTAAAAAAATTAATTGGGAAGCAATGCTTTTAGTTCTGTTCTGCCCTTAGGTGAACCACATGATTCTTTGATAATAAAGACAGTAACTCTCTGAAGACTGAAGAAAATGACATGCAGCCCAGGGCCCTGCTTTCTTTCCCTAAACTTGATTTAGCAGGTGCTACCTGGTTCTATTTAATGGCATCCTTAATGTTCTTAAGTGTTATTGCTTGGTGCTGTAATATTGTTTGGGGTTAAGTTTCCACTGTTAGCAAGAATGTTTCACATCTACAGTTTTGTGCTACTTGCATTTAATAAATGCTCATAAACAATCTTTCAACAGGAAAAGAGAATGAGAAATCTAGTCAGAGAAATTGCCTAAACATGCAACAGAAAGATTTGACTGAGAGTGGTTTTGTTTCAAAAACAACTATATTTGGTAAAAGAAAGTGCTAATATAGCTGCTGGTTGGGTCCAAATTCAGTCTTTCACTGAAGTTCTCCCAAGGATTTCTTCATGGCTGATCATACTTTTGGACTGGACCCAAATTATATAAAGTTAACTTGTAGAAACCTGAAGGAATTCCATACAGATTTGCTGTACTTTTAGTTACTGAAAATTCGGAAGTTCACCTGCTAAAACAGGGTGCTGTAAGTGGAACTGTCACATAAGCAACAGTGATTTTCCTTACAATAATGAGAAAAATGTGTTCTTTGAAAGTATATTATTTCCACTAGCCAAAAGGTCATTCCACTCATCCAAGAGATTTCAAATCAAATTTGCCACTGATAATTCCTTTATAACCTTCCCATATGCTGTATCATGTATTCCAAGGAAAAATTGATCAATTACTCTTTATCATCCTCGGAAATATTCTTTTCAAGAAAGAGTAGGCAGTGAGTGAACAGTAATAAGTGTCTATTTGTCACTGTAAATACCTTATGATGTTTACAACTTGCTATTAAAACAAAGTAATTCCATGTGGAGCACAGGTATTTTGTTGATATCTGTGTGGTTGTATCCTCAATAACCATAAGCCAGTATAGTCTATTTTTATGGTAATAAATTTTATGCATGAAACTGCATAGGATAAGCATAAATTCCTGTGAAATCTTACCCTTTGTTTTGGAACCATAGAAACAGCTCTACCCTTCCTAGCAATTTGCTGGTGACTTCAAGAGTATCAATTATGTAATTGTCTTGTAACTTACTGTCAGCAATAGAAGGAGCTACCACTGAATTCAACTACTGGGACACAACATCACACCCCTGTTAACTCTAATGACTCTTAATGGCTGCTTGAAAACATTTTCACTTAGGAATTACTCTAAGTATCTTAAAGGAAAATTATGCTTTCAGCAGCATAATTTTTTTTTCTGAGAAACTACTTGCTTTTTGAGAGAAATATCACCATTTCATAAAAAAACAATAATTTCCTAAAGTGTAATTAGAAACCCACTGCTGTAATACTACACGGGAATTCTCTCTTTTCTAGCCAGAGGCTCCGGTGAGGAGTGATTTACATTCCAGGGCTTGTCTCAATGCCTGGTGATTCCCGCCTTGCCCTGCACTGAAAAGAAAGGGTATGCATGTGTTTTTCCAGTAGAGGGGCCCTGGCAGCCACAAAGCTGTGGGGACAGTACTGTGTCTAAGTTACCATCATGGGTTTAGGTACAGTGGTATTTTCTTATATTAGTGCTGAATTTTGAGCAAAACCACTTCACATCTTCACAAAAAATCAGTGTACGTGGAGGGATGGAGATGAACATAATACTCTGACAAACTAAAGACTGTAAACAGGTTAAAGGTAATGTACAGATATTAGTGAGCTGGTGATGTGCATGATTAAAGCTATTGTTACAAGAAAATATTGTTACAAGAAAATACATAAATTATGGGAAAGACTTTTACCCAGGACAAAGACTCTCCTTTGCAGCTTACACAGTACAAGTCACTCTATCACTGGAAAGATAATTGATTATACACAATATATTTCCAGCTGATGTTGCATGTTCACTAAATTTCCACTTCAGGAGAAATAATTGTGATTCTTCTGATACAGCAAGTTTCTCGGGTGCTGGTCTCTCTCTCACTACCTATGAGACAATTGTTGCATGCTGAACTCTTCAAAAGATGAGTACCTTAAATTGATCAGACCTCAAAACCTCTGATATTTATACAGCAAATCTCAGTTTACTGAGCCTTTCATGAAAGACAAGGCTAAGCAGTTTTCCTCAAAAACTCATATTGGAGTCCATGGGTATTTTATGTCAGATGGGTTTGTCTGCCTTAGCTGCAAGTTTGTTCAAGACAGGGCTCAGAGTCCTTTTATTTGCAGTCACTGTAGAATATTAATATGCAAGAATCTGAATTTAACAGATCTATAAATTAGGAAAAAAATCTCCTAAATAGAGTATTAGCATACAAAAAGTGACCCTACCAAAAAAACTCATAAACAATCCATGTAGACAAGTCCTGCATAGAAAGAAACATGATTCTGCCAAATCCCACAATATTCATAGCTGCTTCTTCTTGCCTATTATCATGTCGAATAGGAACTTTGAGTATTATTTGATGGTCCAGAATGATAGAGGAATAAAACAGAGTTCTAACAGTATCCTCAAAAACACATTTTTAAATTTTTGTGAACGTGATCAGTGAAGGTGATTTAAACTTTCAACCTGGACAACCATGACAGAATTACCTTTATTCTATACCCTGATGCTAGGAGAATATATTCATACAATGCATTAATACAATATATTAATATACCAATAATGAACTCAAATACAAAACTTTTTAGCAGAATACACTGTTTCTTTTCTGTGGCTGTACACATACATGAGCAGGGCCAGTATTATAACATCTGGTCCCCAAAATCCCTTTCTCCGTACTGGGGGAATTTGCTTCCCTCTACAAAGGGGTCAGTCCCTGTCCCTATTCCCTCCAAAGTTAACTGCTTGTTCTCCACCCATTGTGATCAACTGGAGCAAATGTTTTTACTTCTCAAGCCTTTTTGTTGGAGAAAGAAAATAATCTTTTCAGTTAAGGAGCTGAAGCATATGAATCGCTTCCCCTGTTTTTCCCAGCAAGCACAAATTGTAAAGCACAGAACCAAAATCTACTTATACTTTGCTTAAGAGTTTTGCCTGCAACCCACAAAAACTGGCTGCAACAGCAAAGAGGATTTTGTAGGCTTGGAACTGGAGAAACAAATTATTTTTTTGTCAAACACTTTGTATGTGTGTATCCTTACCCTTCTTTTGCATTAGTCTTGCAAATGGTTTCTAGTGGGTTATAAAATTATTTTTTTAATGTGTAGAGTTTAACTTACAGTGGAAGATCTTTAAGACTTTTAAGCAAAGGTTAAAATACACACATCAATGAAATTATTTAAGGAAGAGTTGTCAGAGCACGGACTAAATGAGTGTGAGAGGAGAGGGAAATCCAGAGCTGTATCTGCCCCACAGCTACCACCCAGGGTGTTTCAGCTCACGGTTCCCGCCGAGCTCAGGCTCTCCCCCAGTTACCACCGACCTTCTGTAGATGCTAAAACACCTATTGACATCTCACCTATCACTCTCTACCCTTGACATTCTTCAGCACACTTGGTTGGGTGGTTGGTACAACTTTCTAGCTAGTTGTCCTTCAGCAGATAAATTACAGGCTGGTAGAACAGATGCTTCTCTTTCCTTTTCTATGACATAAGCAAATACTTTCCCATTAAAGACAGAATGCTTACCTGAATGTTTTGCTGCATTTAAAACACAGAAGCAGTAAAGACATAATAAATAAAATCCTCATTATAGCATAAACCTTCTTTGAGTGATTTCTCCTCATTTGAAAAACAGCTAATTGACTGTATCACTGTAGCAGCTGTTTTGAACTGATGATTTGCAGAACGCAGATGGGTTATTTAGCAACCGGGAAAAAATTAAAATTGGAAAGGCAGCATTACCCACTCTGGTCGAGGAACTACAGGTGCATTTATTGACACATAGCTAGCACTAAGTGTGGGTGTACCCAGGGAAACCCTAAACATGAACAAAGACACAAGGCAAAGTAATGGCTCAGTTTAAAAGTGAATAAGAAATGAGGGTAAATGTACAGCTTATGGGAAGAAAACCTTCACTGCAAGAAGTAAAGTTCTGGCATGACACTGATTATTGCTTCTGACTACCATCTTCTATGCCATTTCCTTTGAGTGTTAAGCAAAATATTTAACTACTTTGTATTACTGAAATCCCATTTCTGACCAGGTATTTATTTTCTTTTAAATATATTACTGGCAAAAAATGAAGGAAAGCACTGATCTCCTGGGTAAAAGTGTGTCTCAGCCATACTCATTGAAGCCTGCTTGGGTAAATAGGTGTAATTTTATTGGAATAAATGGAGCTGAACCAATTTTAAGCTTCACTGAAGCTTCTGGAGCTGAGCAAAGAATATATCTCTTGTTTTGTAAAAGAATAGAAAAATTTAGTAAAGAGGAATAATGATAAATTTAACTGCATCAGGAATTCAAAGATGCAGTAGAATAATTTACTTCCAAGTACTCTGTGAAGAGCTGGCAGGGTAAGACTAAGTACAGAGTTCTTTTTACTTACAAATGCTGCTTGATTGTTCCCTTCAGTTGATTTTGTTTTAGAAGAGCAAGGCTACAGATTTAAATTCTTTGCAGGTATTCTTCGGCATTTCTGCAAAAACTATCAATACTCCCAGCTGAAAGACCATCCTTGTGAAACATCAAGAGGATCCTAAAGTATCCAATTGACTTTCAAAAAATTAATTGCCTTGTTGCCTTGCATTCTTATAAGGGGACTCATCAGCTCAACTTTTGTTATTTGTGGCTACTGTAAAACATCCTTCTCTCAGTCATGGGCAGAAGATATAGTTAGTGGGAAAGGGAAAGTCACACACATAGTTAATTCAAATTATTCACCAAACAAATAATGAAACTTGTAGGTAATATCAGAGATCTCATTTCTGTGCTAGAGTAGTAGATCAGTAAAAATTTTGTTTACCTTGAAATGGTTATGAAAATAAAACTGATGTGAAATTGGCTTCTTTTACTCTAAATAATGAAAATTGCTTTGTATCTATTCAGAAGCCTTTGATCAAGATATACTCTCCAGTAGTATATTCTGGGTTTGTTTCTTCCCTCTCATTGTCTTTTACTGTCCTACACACTGCAATCAGAATTTTAAATTCACAGGGAGGAAAAAAAAATCCATTTGAAAACAATAACCCAGTCATCAAGAGGAAGTGACACGGCGCATGTCACAGGCACAGAGACAGGGCACAAGTCAGCCCTTCTACTGTTGGTATGATTTGGGGGTGGTGACAGAACACACAGCTACTGCTTTCCAGGAGCCACTAACCCTGTGCAACAGGGGCTGACGCAGAACCACAGCAAATGAGAATAAGGACAGTGGAACATGAGTGTTGTCCCAGACAGCCATGCCTTTCCAGACAGCCGTGCCTTTCCACTACAGAGAGGCAGCAAGGGAAACAGCTCAGCCCTGGCTGCAAAGCGCAGTGGATTTCCATGGGCAGCCCATGCAGGAGCCATGTCACCGCTTTGGCCTCAGCTGGACTCTTGGCCAGACCCGTATTCAAACACTGCCAAATTTGTCCAGGAGAATCCTGGAAGCACAGAATGGCACTTCTCACTCTTCACTAATTTGCAGCTTAGGAATTTTCACATTGCATCCTCATCCAGATACAAAATACCAGGAGCTACTTATGGCAGAATTGAATCTGGACCTGTGTTTCTAGAGTAGACCCAACTAAATTTCTGGATGTGACAGAGTTATCTATTTAAAATTCAAAATCTGGATGCAAGAGCAAGAGCTGCAATTTTTTTTTGACCACTGTCATCATACCTGAACTGTGCCCCTACCATTAATCAAATTTACAAAAGCAAAGTAGTATTTATTGATACACGAGTTGCTCTGGATTTCTTTGCCATACCATTACTTCCTTCACACAAATTTTAAAAGATCTTTAAGAACCAGTCCTTCTTGTCTACTTTGCAAATTCTGACCTATCTCAGCAGTCACACTGAAATCCGTATGATTGTGCACTCCCCTCAAGATGCACATGGTAAAGTTGAACACCTTTATTGCAAAGTGTTCCATTTTCTGATGTCATCTGCAGATGGGAAGAGGAAGTTTCAGGAACTCATCCTTTCTCAGTTCCTTTTAGGACTAGGAGCATAAAAAACAGTTTACGAACATTTCCAACAGCTCCCCAGAGAACAAATGCTAAAGACTAGCAGTCTTTAGCATGTGTGCCCCATCTTCCTTTCCACTCAATTATAGAACTTAGCTAGGAGAGATTTTGAAGGAAATGTTTAAGCACTTAATACCAAAGTTTTAGAGGGCAATTCTGGGAAGTAGAGATATAGCTGTAAGTCTATGCTACCCCTACTTCTTTTTAATTTAGAAACAGATAGTTAATAAAATAGTAAATTCCTTAACAAAGGAAATAAAATGGCTTTTTTAAATAGAATTTTCTCCACTTAAAATTCTTACACACATTACAAGAGTCCTATCAGAAAAAAACGTTGGTTTAGGATAATATTCTTATTTAACTCAATTCTAAAAAGAACAGATAATTTCCTTCTTCCTATAAACACAGAATTTAAAGGGCAATGTTGTAGTTATTCAAGCTGCTTCAGTGAGGCATGTTATGCTGATTACAAAGAGTGTAATAATTTCTTTTAACAAATTTGTAATTCTAATCAGCATTGGCTTTCTCTCAAGCTGTCAATGTCCATCCTATTATTCTCCTTGATAATGAAATTATTTAAACATCAATCAAGCATGAATGTTCTATTTTTGCTTGGAGAACAGCACATTAACATGGAGAGAGTAGTTAAACCCCTCGTAGTGCTTAATAAATGAATCTCATCAACCAAAATTACCTACCTAAATACCTGCATACAGATGTTCATGATTAACAGTTCAGAGAGATACCTATGGCCATCCTTAGGAAACCTAAAAGTTTCTGATTAGTCATTAAGGTGCAAAAGACCTAGAAATGGCAGATAAATCCTTGAAGCAAATCCTCCAAGAACTCTGACGCTACAGATGGATTCAAGTGAGACCACAATGCCTGCTAAAAGACCATGAATGAAGGACAAGCCACATGGAGTTCTTGGGGCTGTGCTGTACATCTCATTGCCTTTTCAATGCTAACTGAAAGCAGAAGAAGGACATCAGCATGTTCCATCCTTTGCCACTTATAATGTACCCTGAACAAACACATCTGAGATGGCCCCTGCTCCTGTCTCTCAGGGTGGCACACACCGCGCCCAGGAGCAGCGGGGACCTCCCCTTGTTTTGAAAGGCACAAAACCTGCTGCTTTTCTGTCCTGCTCTGGCCTCTGATGCTGTGCTGAGACCTCTCATTGAAATACCACACAAAGCAGGCTAAGAAGGTTTATCAAGTCCTGTTACAAAGGCAGGCTGCACCTATGTGCGAAAATACTTTTGCAGTTAGTTAGAGAGGACTCCTAATGGAAAGCACAGAAAACAAGAGGAGAGGCAGGAAGATTCCAGCTTCCCCTGCTTAGGAGCTGAGCTAGCCCGAGCAGGGTTGTGGAAATGCAGCCTGAAAAAATGCCATGCGCATTCAGGGCTTGGATCCTTCGCTAATATCGTTTTCAAGTACATTTGGCTCTGGATAAATGGGATACACAGAGCTCTAATTTAGTCTTTATGTATGTACTGAATACGCTACTTGAGTTACCACCCACGTTATTTTCAGCTAATTCAATACCTTACAAACAATCTTTCCTCTTTAAATATATTCCAAAGGACATTTAAGTATCTTAAAAATACAAATCAAATCTCTTCAGAGTGCAATAAAAGCACAATAAAGCAGGTCTAACACGTAATCAAACATAATAACCGCATATTTAAAGGTGGAAGAGGAACTCCTATAACACTTGCAAAACTCAGCCAGAGACCAACATTTCAGAACAAGAGAAAAAACTGCAGTCTGAATTCATCCAAGCTATCCAGATTATACTTCCAGCTTGCCAGTTCTCTTTTTGTAAAATATACAAAGATGAAAAGCAATGAGACAGAAACCTTACAATTGCAAGAAACCACCGATTCTTCTCAGCCTACAATAACCATGTGTACTCACGAGTTTATTCATCATCATTTAGAAATAGAGACATTTATTGAGTAGATGGGATGTGCTTGTCTAAGAAACAGCTAATTCTTAAAATAGATAAAAGGGAAAGACAGGTCTGTAAGCCACTCAAATATTCAAAAAGAGATTTAACTTAGCTTTTTTTATCACACACTTCTCATAAAAATTACTTCAATAGAGAATGAAAGCACAATTGTTCCAGAAATATAGCCTAAAATTTATGTGTACTTGGTTTGGATGTTAAAATATTATATCTTACTTGTAGAAATCCCTAATAAACAGATTAAGGTACTTTTACTTAGGTAGCATGTTCTAATGGCAGATGTAAGGTGACAAATTCTGCTGTTGAGTGAATACAGTGACATTTTGCATAACATAAAAACCCATTCTACTCAAGGCGTTCTCCTCTGGATTTCTACAAATATTCACAGACAGGATACTCACATTAAATTGGGGCCTTTTAAAGAAAATCACTACCTTCAGTGTGCAAATGACAGGAAGGCTGGAAAATGACATAATTTAAAGAATAAGAAGATAACTCCAATTTCTAAATTTAACAGTAAGAGCTAAAAGGCGGACACTATCCACCACTTAAATTCCTCATGTATTTGTATAAATAGCAGTAGAATTCCAAGGGGGCAACCTGCTGCAAGGACAGGTACTTAGAGGAGCCAGCTGGGGATTCCAGGGGAGGTGAATACTTAGAAGACTTCTGGGGCCTAATCCAGACATACCTGAGCCCAAACTTCACTTTTTTCAAACGTACTATTTGCATAACCTGACCAGTGGAACAAGACAACACCACCACCATTCCCAATCATTTGATCAGAAAGTGCAGTAACTGTTCTAAAATAGAAAAATACTTGCAGAGGTTTTAGAAATCTTTGCCAGGAATAGGTTCCCTGTGACAGACTTTTTTCCCCCTTGGTGTTTCCACAAGGAGTTCTGTTTTTCACTCCATCCATAAGAATTAAGAAAAATGGGTTTTAACTAGGTGCTACAACTTTTATAGCAAAACTTATTGGGCAATAAGTGCTTAATTTTTGAACGAGTTGTGGAAATATTACACCTATACAACAAAATGAACTTATCTACTGGACCACTAGGAAGCACATCTAATTCTCTCTCTGTCCCCTCTTAAAGTAACTTCAGGAGTGGCTGTTGCAGGAATGGGAGAATCATTCAAAGGCCATGACTTGACTCCAGAACTAGGGGTTGCTTGGAAAAGCACTGCCCTGGAAAGAAGAAAGTATAAAATATATTTATATTTTATATAAAATATAAAATGCAATAAAAAATATTTATGCATAGGAAAAGATTTTTTTTGCTTTATTGTGACTGTTTGCTGCACACTAACATTCCTACATTTACCATGCATAAAGACTGTGAACAAAAGAAGATCCTTTGATAAGATCAAAATATTTTTGCTCACAACTGGTACAGTTATTCCTCCAAATCTCATTCTTCTTCCAGGTGACCATGAGTTATAAACTTCCCTCTTGTCAATACACTATGGGAATCCCTAAACAAACTGCCAAATGCCATTTATTCTCTTTCTCCAGTTCTCTCAGGCTGATATTCAGGGTCAGGTATGCTCCAGAAAGAGAGTCCAACTTTCAGTCCATTTGATAAGTAGGTGAATGACTTGGCATGTCTCTAAACTGGAGGAAATGTTGTAACTGGAAACTCCCCACCACTTCTCTGACAAACACATGGTTTCACAATCCCCAGCCTCATGCTGGGTCACAGGTCAGAACTTCATCCTGATGCTCAAGGGTTTTGATAAAAGGTTACTGAGCAACACCAAGAAATGGCCACTCCTACCAAAGAGTTCCTGCCACACTGAGGTGATCAAGGCAGAGATCCAAAGCTCACTGCTAACAACCAAACACCCCAGAAACTAGTCATGGACTCCAGATCAGAAACACAGCAACAACGCCTCCATTTTTTATCTAGATGGTATTCTGAGAAACACCACAGTGTAGCAATTACCATTTCACCTGTTTGTATTTCTGACGATGATGGAACCCCAGAAATGGCATTTCTGGTGTCAGGAAAGGTCACCCTCAATAGGATAGCAGAGAGAAAGTAAAATGTAGGAAAAAGCTGCCCTCCTGGAGTGTGCCCACAACTCTTCCTAGCTCCCCCACGGCACAAAGGAAGGAAACATGAAACACCCTCGTGTGCTCTTAGGACAGAGGAGACCAAAAACATTGTCAGGAGCTGCTCAGGGGGAAAAGCTGCCACTGGAGAGAACTGGCTTTAGATCATCTTTCACCTAAACAGGCATCACCAAACCTGCATGTCTGCTAACTCCAGAAGGCTGGGTGAAGATACACACTTCACAATTTTGTTTAAAGTTGCATTTTACATTCATAGTGTTCCACTACTTCAAACCATAGACAAAAGAGAAACAAAACCAAAGTTCAGTTCTCTAAAATAAATGAGTCAATAAACCAAAATCACTGTCCATCCACATACTGCATATGGATTTTAGTTGCTTCAACTAAAACAGCAAGGCAATAAAATAAGGCTGTTCCATTGTATGCTACTGAAGCCAATTGAATTATTATCAGAAAATCTTCCTTTCAAATCATGTTAATAAAGGATTGTTGTAGCATCAGTTTTGCATAATATTTTATGTATGAGCTTATAAAGTGCAACAATAAAATTCTTAATCAGATTAGACATTTCTGGTGTTTGAAGGAAAATACTGCTATAAAAACATATCCCAATGTTAAATCAGCAACCCACCCCTGAAACCAATGTCATCCTCACTGTGTCAACTCATCAATAGTTATAATGCTGCTGGGAATAAAACATTTCCAGTACTTCTAATATCACCACTTCAATAGCTCATTTAGAGGCAAAAAGCCTTATTGTTTTATCACTGCTTGAATAAGCTCTTCAGATCTGAGAATTTATTACTTTAATTACAAAGAGTCTTCCATGTTATTTCAGGAGTATCGAAAAACTATTTCTCTACAAAGGTGCAGAGATACTTGAATATATAAGGGTACATCACAAAAAAATTAAGAATTCTTGATGCTATAAGTTTGAAAAACACAGATTATCAGACTCATTCTTCAGTTTCTTGCAATTCAACTGCTGTCACTGGCCTGATTTCAGAAAGTCTCTCAAACAAGGAGTCCAATTTAAAAGCTGCCTTCTGGAAAGTAAAAGCAGGTAATTATTCAAAAGGAATGAGAGTGCTTATAGGGCCTCCTTTTTAGACAGCAAAGAGGCATGCTGTTTCTATGTTCTCAGGCAAAATACATCAGTGAATGCAATACTTTTGCAAAGATGTTATCTGACATAATGAAAAAGGTGTAGGAATGAACCTGCACTTACCAAAACAAAACTCAAACTGTCACCCACACTAAGTATACTATTAAAAACAAAAGAGGAGGGGAAAGCAAGAGAACTAGAGGTGTCATGCAAAAAAAAAGCATCAAGAAAACATAATCACTACTCTGCGTCAAAGGTCTAGGCATTGTCACATCACTGATTATCCGTATTCCCATTAATCCATAAATTAACAGGAAGATAAGACTGGCAGAGAGAATTTCAAGAACAACAGGTAGGATTCACTGAAGCATTTGCTAAAAGCCACTAAAAAGAAGGGCAACATAAGTAAAGTATCAATATACCTTTTAAATGGAAGAATATAGAAATAAATCTGGAACCTCGGAAATTCCTGGGAAATGCAAGAAGCTTGTCCCTTACTGCTGTCTGGAAAGAGAAGCTCTTGAGCTATAGATGGCACAGCCAGACATCACAGCAGTGTGGGGATTTTCCCTTAAACCCTTAAGAAGGATGTGAAGAACTTTTAACTGTGTGTCTCTAAGTTCCATCTGATTTCTAGGCCATATCATATAGGATTAAAAACATCCAATGGACTGAGTTTAAAAGAGAAAAATAGATAGCAGTTTGGAAATACTGAGAATGACATCTCCTAAGGAAGTAATTAAAGCTCAAAATTACTTATCATTTTTTGAATCATTTCCTCCATTGTTGGGTTCCTTGTGGAATAACTCAGTCAAATCTAGTTCCTCACAGTATTTCACAGACTGGCATCTTCCCACACAGAGAACACTGCTCCAAATTGTTTTGCTCACAAAAGTTAGCAAGAGATTTTGCATTCATTTGCATGTGTCTGGAACGTCTTACATGACTGATAACACACTGAAGAGTTTTATTTTTGCAAAGTTACTCTCTGTAATATTGTGCAAATATCACTGCCAGTGATTTTTGCTCAATCTTGAGTATGACAGTGAACACTGGTCCCCTGGGATGACCAAAGATGAGCCTGGGGTCAGTGGAAAGCAGATGAAAACAATTCAGTAACTGGATACTTCATTAAGTTCCTTCCCACTTGAAGATAAAATATTCTGTCACAACAGCTAAACAACTAACCACTTGTAAAATAATATGTAACCAGATTTTTTTTTTTTCAAACAAAAGCTGAATTTCAGAATAGGTTTTGAAGCACAGCATTCTGTAAAATCAGCTCAACCACGTGTTCCTGGACTGCTCACTCAAATGATTATAATCAAGTTCAGCAGTTTGCATGATGTCTCCATAGTAAACTCAAGAATCTGACATAAATACATAAAAGCTGATACGCAGCTGATGAACTTTTTTTTCCTTGAGGACCCTAAGTTTCCAAAATCCATTAAGACTTTTAAAAGCCCAAGATCTGTCCCAGCCTAATTATCTAAGGGAGTGAGTCATTTGACAAAGCATCTCTCTGATTCATAAGCCACTTGCATAATTTAAAAGCTGCTACTGCTTATCCAGCCCACACCACTACTGGTGAAACTAACGTGTGTAAAGGTTGCGTTGGCATGCTCTAGAGTAATACTTGACAGGATTATTTTCTCCTGTCTTTACACCATAATTGATGAAGATATGTGTACATATGCAGAGAGAGATCAAAACTATCTCCCCATATGGTGCTTTTAGCATAAGGTACCTTAGCACCACCTTATCAAGCTAAAAATGAAGAAAAAATCCAAGCCACTTGATAATATTAGAATACTGGCATGCATATAATCACTCTTTTCCTTCTTGGACACCCCCAAAGAATTAATAACCAAGTGATGTTTATTTTGGTAAACTGTAAGATTCTCAATGACTACTCATTATTTGGATTCATATGACAAGACGATCTTAGATAATATTAGTTGGTTTAGAATAAATAAAATGGCAAAAAAATAAATTAATTTTTAAAATAAGAAGTTCTAAAATAAGGAGATTAAAAAATAAGAAAGCGAGTGACTAAACCCCCAGAATTCTAATGCAGGGATATAATACTCTAATACTACATAAATTTATTTGCTGTATCACTAGATTACCAACTAATTGTAAATGTTTTCTCTGCTATTACCACAAAGTATTTTTTTCCCTCCAATTTGAGCTTAGTGGGATAAACAGTGCCCAGAGCAGTATTTAAGTTTCCAAGCTGTGGCAGGCTCTCTCTATCCCACAGAGGAACAGAACTCTTTGAAGGCAAGTTCTCCTAACCTCACGTCCTCCAGAGCATAATTCAGAGCATCCCTGTCCCCCCATTCCCTGTCTGGGGTGGCCTGGGAGACTACAATCTCTTAGATACCAGCTGGAGGTGTAAATATAGATACAGGAACTGTTTTCTTGCATCCCCAAAAGTGCTCAGAAAAGCTCCTAGGAGAGAACATGGGCAAGGAGCAAGGAGGACTTCATCTCTAGTAACTTCTTGAAATTACTGCTCCCAAGAACAAGATAAAATGGGACTGCAAGTGTCTAGTGAAAGGAAGCAGTGGGAAATCCCTTTGGGTCAGCACAGTTCAGAATGCATCCTGGGCTTAAAATCATGATTTCTCTTTCCTGTGTGCTTTGTGCATAAGCCCATTAAGTCTTTATAGTTTTTTACAGATAATAAACATTTAGCCATTTAAAAGCACTAATATTCCCCATCACTAGAAAAGAATCTCTTTGTAATAAAGATCTGAGTGTATTCTGTCTATAATCTTCTCCTTTGTTACACAACTTCTTTTCTGTTTGCTTTACTCCTTCCTTTTGTACACTGTCAGTATAATAGAAAGTTGAAGTGAATCATGCACTTGGAAAAGCCATCAATGTCTTTTAAATTTCCCAGGACCTGCCTTACTTTACAAGAGTCAGCACATTTTAATTTCAAAAGAATGAAACAGGCAAAAATACATCCTTCTAAGCAAGGTATAATACCCTTTGTCCCAAGTTAAACCCTAAATGATGCAACTTGCACAGCAGCGACCTCTCATTTAACTATCAAGAGATTTTCCTCTCATAACCCAAACACTTCCAATAGGTGTCTGTACTTCTGACACTTTTCTGTTTGTCTTTCTCAGTTGTTTTCTATCAAGCAGCCCCACAGCCCAGTGAGCCCAGCAGCTGCTTGAGAGCAGCGTGCTGGGAAAACTGGGTAATTCCATAAATTGCACATTGATCATCCCTCAGCACCCGTGGGAGGCTTTGATACACCACTCACAACTGCATTTGTATTTGTCCAGAGAGCAGACAATGGTATTCCAAGTCAGGGGAGAGATCTGTGGAGAAAGAGACTTTTCCTCATCCTTTGTCACCTCTCAGCAGTTTGCTCAGAGAGATGATGATCTGTTTGGATTCTGATCTGCCACCAGTTTATATGGTAGAGGAAAATCTGTGAATGCTGAACTGTTGGGTAAACAGCTCCAGCTCAGCCAGAACACACAGCCCTCCTGAACAGTCAGATCTATAGATACAGCAAGGTGTTTTAGTTTGGTCTGCAAGTCTGTTTGGCCTTCCAAAGGGATTGCAGAGAAACAGAATGGTCTTTTCAAACAGATCAGAGCCTTATATCTCAAAGGGGGTCTGAAGGTACTCCCCATTTAAAAAGTCAGCAAGTTTTAGCTGAAAATTACTTGAGTCCTCAGGCAGGGATTAAACTAATGGTAGATGGAGAAATACTGTCTTACAGCTCACACACATCAGAGACCATCACCATGGCCCCAAGAAGGAATTTTGCCTAAGGCTCTGTCCAAATTCACAGTCCACACCTTCAACACAAAATTAATTTTGGAATGATGGTCCTTGAAAGAATGGATAAATGAAGGAAGATAACTAGGGCTCACCATTTCATACTTTTGTTTTGCATGGAAGAAGCTCTACTCACAAAGAAGGAATAGCATGGAAAGAATTATTTTGTGTTCCTGAAACCCAGTTTAGGTAGGCTAAACTTGGAGGTGTCAATACAGTATCATACTTAATAAATCTTTTAAAACAAAATTATTTATCCAAATTCTGACAGTCTGAAAACTGAAAAAAAATTTAAAATAATTGTTCTTGTTTGTTAAAATGTAAAATCATGTGAGATATTAAGTCCTGCATTCGGTTGCAAATCAGATTAAACTCCAGGTTTCATCTGATATATTACTTTATACATATTTGATTGATATAAACTTTAAAATTTTAAGTACCATTACTCCTTGCTTTATTCAAGACAACTGAGCTCCTATTTTTTCCCTTATGCAAAATCAATTCACATGGTACATGTGAAATATTTCAAATCCCTTTATTCGTACTAATATACAAAACAATTCCATTAATGCAATCACCATGGGCAATGTAGCTATTAAACTGTAAAAATTAGCCTGGTAATATTAATGAAACTTCAGGAAAGTCTCAGAAGACATCTCCCAAATACATTTCCCCATTAAAAAATGGCAGCTTCCAAAAGAACTTTCCAGATAAAAGTATTTTTTCTTTACATGTGCATGTATATATTATCAAGGTGAAGATATGGGGTTCTACAGCTCATTTTCAGAGCATGGTTTGGGTTGGAAGGGACCTTAAAGCTCATCTAGCTCCAAACCCTCTGCCATGGGCAGGAACACCTTCCACTAAGCCCAGGTTGCTGCAAGCCCTGCCCAGCCTGGCCTTGGACACTTCCAGGGATCCAGGGGCAGCCACAGCTTCTCTGGGCACCCTGTGCCAGGGCCTCCCCACCCTCACAGGGAAGAATTTATTGATAATATCTGCTCTAAACCCCCCTTCTGTCAATGGAAAACCATTCCCTTTGTCCGTCCACTCCAAGCCCTTGTCAAAAAACTGTTTTCAGCTCCCATGTAGTTCCTTTCAGTACTGGAAGGTGTTTCTGTTCCCCACTTTTTTTCTCCAGCCTGAACGACCCCAGCTCCCTCAGCCTGTCTTTTTGGGGGGACGTTTCCATACAGTACAAACTGTTTTTCCAAGCTCTCTATACAAAGCCCCATGCAGCAGAAATGAAGGATTTCCATGCTCTTGCTACAGGGGAGAAGTGCAATCAGGCTAAACATCGGAGTCAGGACAGGTGAAACAGAGCCACAAATGCTCTCCCGTGTTCACCTCGGGGTGGCTGTGAAAAATACAAATCTTTGAAGGTGATCACTGTGTGTGGGTGTGGATGGTGTTGGATTTGTTCAACAAAACTTAAAGGCAAAGCTTTTGTGAAATTATGCTTAGCATATCAAGCATTGCCTGATCTGAAACTTTCATACTATTTTCTTTAAAGGAATCCTTTACATTTCAATTTCTACTTCATCCCATCTTGAAAAGGCAAATCAGTTTTTGCCAGGTGACAAGAACATCAACATGTTTAAAAATCAAAGAGAAAACTTTTATTGCCTACCTTTCTCTCCTTGGAAGTTATGAATATGCTGAGGAGCAGCACATGAAAGAGGAGCAAATTAAAAATATGCTAATAGATTGTATTTCTTTTATGATATGGCAGGAAGTGTGCAGCTTGGATAAATCAAACTACACAACATAATTAAAACCCGAATGTAACATTCAAATGATGACTAATAGAAAATGATAAAGAGCTCATAAATAGTAAGTATTAAACACAGTAATTAGTACATCAGAAACTGGAAGGAAGCTGAGTATCTTAAAAGTAAATGTCTGTTCCCCTCCTTCAGTGAGAAAACACTCAAACTAATCAACATAAGCTTAGATATGTTGAAAAATAGCTTTTGTTCCTTTAATTGCTAATTAAAGAGTTAAACTTAAAAGCTTGAGCAAATTATTAATAATCTACTAGAACCAAGTTAACAATTTTTTTCTTGGTTGGTGAGCTGCTGTCAGGAGCTACGTTTAAAGTATGTGCTTAGATTACTTCTACATCCAGCCCCTCATACACCTTGAATTGTGTTCAGCCATGGTGATTTCAGGAGAATCCCCTGAAAATCACAAAGCAGTTTGGGTTTATTCTCATGAAGGGTTTCCAAATGAGTTCAGAGATGAGGTTCTGGTTAGGGTTTTATTAGCAACAAAACACTTCAGGGTAAAGGGGAGTATTCTCAAAGAAAATGAGAATTTTGTTTAATATTCTTAGAATACTGACAAATTCCTATTATATGCATGTTGCTATTTTAAAGTGCAGAAACAAACATTATCAAATTTATTCATTTAAGTATTTATTCTACAACTATTTTGTAGAACTTGCAGAACACCAAAATAGAAGTGAAAGCAAGAATCTTTAAAGCATTAATGCACTTTTATATACATTAGAAGCCAAAACAAACAGAATTTTTCTGAAGTACAAACAAGAACCTAAAATAAAAATTAGAAACTCTAAAATCTGAGCATACGCAAAACATCCCAGAAAGCAGCTGAGCTGGAAAAAGAGCCCCAAAACTATCTAAAGAGAAGCATGGCATTTTCATAATTAAAACAAAAATCAGCTGAAGTTCTAAAACCTCTGATCTTTCTACATTGTTATAAACGCAGCCCACCCTCATTTCATGAGTTGTACCCATGCATAATGCACACATGCACAGAGCTGTTATGGAATTGTTCCTGGAAAGCCAAGAGCTCTGCATCTAGGGCTGGAATTACTCCTGGAAAGCCAACAGCTTTGCATCTAGGGCTGGAATTACTCCTGGAAAGCCAACAGCTTTGCATCTAGGGCTGGAATTGCTCCTGGAAAGCCAACAGCTCTGCATTTCAGGCTGCAGTCCCACCAGGGGTGATAGCCAACACTCAGGCTCTGCTCACCTGTGCCCCAGCAGCATTTTCTTACCACAGTCAAGACATTCAAAAACCAAGCACTGAAAAATCACCATACAGAAATACATGGCACAGGGAACTGGAGGAATCAACAGAGAACATATGACAACATTAGGAGGGATCCCAAATTTATCCTGGTAAAGTCTGCTTAAAATGGACAATTTGAGGCCTTTAATATGACCATGTTTTCTAGTTTATATATTCAATGCTTCTTTTTCTGGGGTAATTCTCACAATTATTTGAAAATGAGCACTCAAACAGAGCCAAATGTCTTGTTGAGCAATGGCTCTGTAGTAAACCACAGGTATTATCAGTCTTCTAATAATAATTCTGATAATCCTCTTGGAGGCAGGATAAACACTCCTAAATTCATGTAACTCTGCCAAAAACATTCTTCTTTATTCTCCTGGGGTAAAACCTGTGAGGTGATCATAAATACATGAGGGTTTTTTTTCCATGGATATATCAGCTTTATCTAAAAAGCAGGAGAGAGAATGAAAATCCTGGCAAAGTACACAGCTAAATTGGATTAATGTCATGGACTAGTGCAGTAAGAAATTATGTAATCAAGAAACCAAATGTCTCCTTGATACTGCATTGACACTGTTTCAAGACAAAGGGCTCTTGCACTTAGACTACAAATTTAAAAGCTGTCAAAGACACTGAGCTATAAAATTGTTCCCAAAAAGGAACTGCACAACTATATTCATCATTAACACTAAAATCTCAACCCCTCTCAAGAATATCAGCGAAGGTGCTCATTCCCCTGATGACTAAAGTGCTGACAGTTATCAGCAGAATTTCCTCGTCCAGAGAAGTCCACTGCTCCACCTGCCCCACAGAAATAAATATGAATGTAAAACGGCTTTACAAAGGGAACACCTGACAGCTTTGGTCACAGCAGCAGGACAACCTGGTTTTATACGTTTCCATTGTCCCCCCTTTTTGTTTCACTCAGCAGCTTGCTGGGGCAGATGTGCTTGCTCAAACCCAAGCACACAAAGTTCTCTTTGCTAACCTCACCCTGTACAGAGCAGCTGGGCAGCCATAAGGCACAGGAGCCTCAACTGGTACCAATTAATTGCCACATGTGTTCAAGTTAATACAAAACATTCAGCTACTGGTTCATCAGAAGTTAAATTCCCCTTGAAATATCACCTGCCAACAAAAGGAAAACCTTCACAACTCTCCATGGCCTCATTACTGTACATCAAAATATCCTGGGTTTGGAAGAATTAAACACATAAATGAAACGGCATTATTAAACAAAGTTCCTTTCAATACAAAAGCTGAATAATTCCATTCTAATGTAGTAACAGGAAAGTCATTCAAACTTTTTTAGTTGGGATAAAGCAGTAAAACCCAGGAATGTGAGAGCTGTCATTCATATTAGCTGCCTGTCAGTTCTCTGGTTTCAATTGCTCTATGAACACATGTCAGACCACAAAGAAATGCTTCAGTCCTAAACTCAAGCAGCCTAAGTCATTTTCTTTAGATGGCTGAAAACAAGAGCAAACATCCTGGAATGTTAAATATCCAGTGTCATCTTATTAACATTAATGTCTGAGTCTGCATCCAGAACATGCAGACAATTATAGTTCCCAGTCTGGGAAAAATAGCAAGGGTCATCCCTGCTGAATCTGAGGCCATCTCATCTTTAGTAATGTGAAGCAAGGTAAACCCCCCATGAGCAACACGTGGCAGGCAGGAAATAAAACTGACTTTCACACAGGTTACACCTTAGGCATTGGACCAAATTCACTATGAAAAGAAGTAATTATGAATGAAAATTAACAGCATTAAAATTCTCTTTGTAATTATCACTGAGGGAAGGAAAGGTGAGGGAATAAATACCTCACACAAAAGGTTTTACTAAACACTAACTTAATTGAGCATCACTTTAAAATAACACTGAGTAGTCTGGGTGCCTATCCTTCATGGAGATCTCACAGAATCCTGCACAACATCTACCTATTTATGTTCTTTAAATAATATAATTAAATCAATCATGCCTGCCCACCATGGGTGATTTGTTTCTAATTAACACTGCTGCAACAATGAAACACACGGAGGAAAAAAAAATTTAAAAGGCAACAAGTTGGCTTAAAAGAGCAATGTCAGGGCCTTAACATTGATAATGAGATTCCTCCCACTTCTTAAGTTTAAAAAGTTACTTCTGTGAAAGTTTCTATTACTATAGCAATTCTTATTAATCTGCTGCTTATGGACATTCTCACAATTAGCTGTAAAAATCTGTTAAGTTTGAAATGGTGTTATTTCTATTAAAACCGCCGAACATTATTTTGTCAGTTGAAAAAACTTTCTTCTGCAGTTCCTGTGTGCAACTTCTTGTTTAGGTTCCTGACAACAAGAAGCACATGGAAAATCTTGGCTAAATATTGTTTTCAGTGTTGTTTTTTTAGAGCGTGGTGCTGGCAACACCAATGTCATGGATTGGATCTCTGTATGGGCCATTCACTTAAGAGCTGATGGTCCTTGTGGGTCCCTTCCAGCTCAGAATATTCTGAGATTCTCTCAAAATGTCTAATATTGAAACCATCACACAAAAATCTCTCATCTGAGTTTACCAGAAATATACATTTCAATTCTGCTTGAATTGAAAGTAATAAAAAATAATTTTTAAAAATCCCATTAATTTTAGACACAGGATGCAAGCCCTCAATTTATAAGCTACAAAATATCTCAATTATACCTGAGAGAACAGAAGATTGGGGTATTTGATTTTCTTCTAAAGCACTATTTTTATTGTGAAAGATATATTCACCTGAAAGGCAATGCTGAGAAGACAATGATAAAATGCACAATTAAGATGGCAAAAAATCACAAATCACAAAACCTATTTTTGTGGAACATCGTGTGAGAAATTGCAAAATTCCAAGAGGAAATTAGGTCAGAAAGAAGTTTTAATTACCAACATGTTTAGTCCAAAGTTTGTCTCAAAATGGGAGCAAGTCCACAATGTTCATTTAAGAGAAAAAATAATACTGAAGAATTAATTAGTTTTGAGACATTCTGCTGAGAATCAGAACATGTGGAGTCCCCTAAAACCCAATCCAAAAGATCTGTAGATTCATACCAGACAAATCAGTGAAACTGGCCCAATTTGTGAAATGTGAACAAAGTTACTTCTGATTGATGGTAGGAGAAAAGACTTCTTTCCAAAAAATGACACGTACTTTCAAACCAAATCAAAGTATCTATTTAAAGAATAATTCTCTTTTCAATCCTTGTGACATTGGTGTCTGCTATTCTAACAAAAACCTCCCAAAATGATAACACCAGATCAGCTCAATTTGCTCATAACACAATCAGAATTCCAGTAAGACCAGCAAAAATGCCAAATGACAAGATAAAATTCTCCCCTTCGGATCACACTACACATTTCTTGGAGATTATCTGTTCTTTTTCTACAACTGATTGTCATCTTGAGTTGGTTTCCTTGTTTTTACGCAAATAACCTGCTGCTGGAGAACAACAAATACTTGAATCACACTGTTTACATTTCAGATAGATATGCATTAAACCCACAGGAGAAGTCTGATGTAAGCTTTCTGCCAGCCTTCACTTTTGGCTGCACAAACCTTCACCTTAAAGTATTGAAATTGCTTTAGAATGTGGTAGGGATTTCCAAGGCCTCTCTCTTTTCTTCCTGTTCTGGAATTCTCTGCCTTCCTGGAGAAGGCAGCCTAACAGGCAATATATTTTAATGGGCCTTTGGAGACACCATGGCAGTGCTAAAATAACACACCTCAATAGGCAGGGGAGGGCTGTGCAAGCTGCACAAAGTGGCTTCACAGCAGATGAAGATCCTTCTTCAGTGAAGGAACTGTCAAGTTAACAGAGGCCAGGAAAAATCTTATTAGGAGACAGATTTCTTCATACAGGTACTTGATTTCACAGCAGTTGGTCTCAGAGGTGCTGAGTAAAACTACTCTTGAAATAATATAATCCCTAAAGATCCATACTGAACTGCAGGCAGAATGCCTTGAAAGAATGGAAATTGTAGCTCTGTTAAATTTGTTTCTCATACACAGAGCGAGCATTCGTGGAGCTTAAATCTTTATTATCTTGACAGGATGTGTGACAAAGGGAGATATTTGTTAAGTCAGTGACATTATAAAACTGCAGCTCAGATTTATACTTTTGACTAACCACCAGTTGGACAAAAGCAGGACAAAAAAAAAAAAAAGATTGCCCCTTCCTCACTTTGTTCTAAAACATTCATACTAGGTTTTGCAACTTATAAGTTTCAGTCTTCCAACATTTCAGTCTAAGTACAATATAATTTTGTTCAATAGTGTAATAACACTTCCAAAAAGTGGATCCAAGCCTACTGTTTAATGCAGGCATTGGTAGGAAAATGAGATAATGTTTCAGTAAAACTGAAGTTATTTCAAAACATGTTTCTCAGTAGACTGGTAAGTCAATGCTATTTTATAGAAATAATTTGTTTTCATTAAAAATGTGGTGGTTTCCTCTGTTGCACAACCTCTTTGTAGCTCAGCAAGGCTGAATATTGCTGCAATATAAGAACAGATACAGGGAGGCTGGGCAAAGCCCCTTGGAAGGAGTTACACAGACTTTTGACTGTAAAACAGCACAAGCTAAGTGAGTAGAGAAAATGCAACCCTGTTTACAGTTCATAGCATGGCAGGTCTGGGGAAAGTGTAACACTGGAGATCAGAAGTTTCTGCTTCTGCTCCTATCTCTGCCCACTTAATTTGAACTCTGAAGTTCTGATATCCCTTAGGGGGGAAAAAAACCACCCTCATTTTAGGTATTTGTGGAAAGCAGCTTGAAATTAGCAGATTGGAAGCATTACTATGAAATCTAGACATTTTTCATATTGAAAAGATATTTACATGATGTTTGAAGACCTTTTGCAGAGAAAAGCCTTTCAGTTGTGCTGCTGCATTTGTTTTTACCAGCATAAACACTTACAAATATGAAAAGTTTTTATTCATCTTGAACTAGTTATCCGCCCTGTCAGCTTCACAGACATTGTAATGTATTAAAAAAAAAATAGCCTAACTAATGTATTGGATTTGTTGCTATTAACTCAAATCAGAAGCCACAAGTTTTAAGTGGTTCTGACCCATTCTGGGACCATCACTTGATAACTGCATTAGTCTGTAAAAAAATGGAAATAAAGGTGAGATCCTCTAGGGAACTTTAGTTTTCTCTACAAATCAGTCAATCCTAGCTGGTTTTTCAGAAACTGCATCAGTAACTAACATTATTAGGAGCACACAGTAGCACTGACAGAAACCACTCTGCAAATACACTCTGGTGTCCCTAACAGGGTCTCATAGGGGAAGAACAGCTTTGCCAACTGAAGCCACTTCAGTGATGTCCTTTCCTGGCAGCTTTCCACTGTTTATTTTATCCTTCAGGGCTATCAGTCAGAAGCATCAACAGGCTGGCATTCCTGTTAAACATATTCAGTCTCAAAGCTCCTTTTCTTTTTTTTTCTGTCTTTTATGAGAATGATGACAATCAATACATATTCTGCCTTGCAAGTACACTTAGGCAGCAGTGGCACTGCCACCCACACTGCCTTGCAGAATCTTTACTTAAAAAATCTCATACTCTTTGCAAGGTGTGTGTGACATTTCTGAATTACATACACTGAGAAAGTTTTTTTAGATTATCATTTGTTAGTTCCTCCTCACTCAGCCCCTTCCTCCACAGAGTGAGAAATCATCAAGGAGACATATGATGAACCGCACAGGAAGCGACTGCCAAAATGTTTCAGTGTGGATCTAACTGACAGTTCAGAAAGTGGAAAATCCTTTATACATTTCTCATGTAGGAAAACTAGCGCATGCATATTAGAGTGCCCCAGTTTCTTTGCAGAGGAAGCTGTCTTCAACCACCTTTTTTTTTTTCCATATTAGATGCTGTTTTTCTCACTAACACAGAATCCAAAATTCAAACAAGATTTTAAAAGGATTTTGTTTAGCAACTGAATATAAGATTACTATGCTCATCTGATACTACAAAATTATGCACTCCTTTTTCACACCAAACTCTGTTTACATACTGCTTCCATAACATAGGGAGCATAAATCACGGGCACAAAATCTAACCCACATCTGATCTGGTTTAATAATCTCTTGATCACCAATTACATTCCTCAATGCTGTTAAATTAGCAGTACCAAAAATTAATTGAGGGATGAACCATTAATAGATCTTTAAAACCTCAGTCTGCTCAAAAGCTTTCCAGGCTGGCAGTGAAGAGACAGACAGAGACACCATCTACCTTAAAGAAAAAGCAGAGGAAGCAAAATAATGTAAGAAGGCAAAACCAAAGATAACTGAAATTTAGAATCTTCTGCATCACAAAGAAAGGTAATCACTAAAGAGCGAAAGAAAATGTATGCTTTGAAGTACATGCATTTGCTGTGGTCTCCAACAGGGTTTTGGTTTCTGGGTTTGCACCTTAGATACAGACACCTACAAAAAGAAAGACAGTCTCAAGGGGCAGTAAAGGCAGACTGGTTTGTAAGGGAAAGTGAGGCAGGAGCCAGAGTCACAAGAAAACAGGAGGGTTGTGTGCTCAGCAGCACAGGGGGATCCTGCAGTCAGGGCAGGGCAGTGATGGCCACCAGGTTCTGCATCTGCCCAGACTGGCAGGCACACCTGGGGGTCAGTCTCTGCTCCCAGGCAAGCAGCAACAGGACAAGAGGACACGGCCTCGAGCTGCACCAGGGCAAGCTTAGGCTGGACATTAGGAAAAAAATTCTTAGAGTGGGTGGGCATTGGGAAGGGCTGCCCAGGGAGGTGGTGAAATCACCATCCCTGGAAGTGTTTAAAAAAAGACTGGATGTGGCACTCAGCATCATGATTTGGTTGATTTGGTGGTGATGGTTGTAGATGGGACCTGATGATCTCCAATGTCTTTTCCAACCTAGTTGAATCTGTAATTTTGTGGGTAAAGAGCGAGTTGGAGTCATGAGAGATAAATTGCTATTTTTATTATTACCTTCATTGTAGTTCTCCACCAAGTGTCTTTACTCTTTTACTTCTTCTCCCTCTCCTTTCCTGGTAAATTCCTCCCCCATCTCATGCTGAGACCCCTTCCCTACCTGCCTACAGATTCCATTACCGTGGGGTATGGTACCATAGGCAATAATGCCACTCCTATCTCCCTGCTGTAAACCTGGATCTAAGAAGGGTTCATATCCAAAGTACAACTCAAAAAATAAAGCTGCAATTCCATCGTACGTTCAGACAAGTCCCTATGAATTTAATTGCTCCAAAAAGAACTTCACACACCTGAAAGATTCTAATAGCCAGAGAACAAAGTTCATGACCAGTTTTAGAAAAGGTTTCCTGATTATCAGAGTACAAAGACAAGGTCAGGTCTGTTGTACCCAAAACTTTTCCCCTCAAGGACAGCACAGTAAATAAAAAGAAACATGAAACAAATTTCACTTCTGCCCTGAAGAGTTACAGAAAGAAATTTCACCTGCAAGGTAAATTTTCCAGAAAATTCCAGGGACCAAACCCAAAAATGAAAGTAAAACCTGTCTGTAGCTACAACAGTGTTAATGAGATGCTCTAACACAGATTAATATTAAACATGGTAAAATTCCAAAGATTGATTCACATGAAAAGCAGACAAAATTTGTTTGCAAAAAATCCACTCAAGTGTGTGGGGGAAGCAAAGAATGAACAGTGTCTGGTGCCTGTCTTTCTTGGAGTATTTAGCTTTTAGTACTTTTCCATCTATTCTGAAAGCCGGCAAACACTTGGGAGAACGATGTATTGACGAAATACACAAAATCAGATACTTACACATTTGACTGCCTGATGGAAGAGGAAAATGATTAAGAAAAATCTCAAGAGGACAAGGTCACAGATGTGAAGGAGCGATCCTGATAGTTTCTGAGAAGTGGCTTTGGCACTTAAAATATCCCTTTAGAACAAGGAGCACAGATTTTAAAACTAATTATAACAAAGATAAAACTTTTTGATTATCAAGTAAGAATGTCATGTGGTTGCTACATCGTAATTCAGTTCATATATAATTAGAGACAAGTGAATAAAAAAGACTTTCATTTGAATTTCTTCAAAAGTTGCTTGCTATCAACTGTTTTGATGCAGATAACTAAAGACACTGATTCAATGAGAAACATATAAAGTGCTCTTTCTGGATGGTTTTTTATCCAAAGTGTTCTTGTATCATTTCAGTCTAACAGGACAGAAAGCACTGGGCAAGAACTGGGCTGACTTTAATTGTGTATTTCAGAGCCATCAGCATATACCAAATTTGAAACAAGTGTTGCTTTAGCAATCCCAGCTCCATGCTGATTGGGGGTCAGCCCCTTCTCGGCTCCAAAAGTTTTAAGTTACCTTCAAGTTTTCTCTACATCATCTAAAAATGTATTACTTACGAAGAAACAACAGACCACTGGAAAAACAGCTATCAAATTTTATCACGGATTGCCACAAATCCAAATTGTCACCTTTCCTAAGGGAAGACTCTTGTTCTTGCTCTGGTATGTGATGAAGTTACCTAAGTGACATCAAGACACCACAGCAGACTTACATGTGTGTTAAGGTAATGTTCAGGAAAGGGAGTGGGGCAGATGACATCAGCTGGGCTCTCAGAATCATGGAATCATTTAGGTTGGAAAAGACCTTGAAGATCACCCAGTCCAAACATGAACCTAACACTATAGCTAAGTTCCCACTGCAGCTCATTAACGTGGGGAGAATCAGGCTAAGGAAGGCATGGGAGCACTGCTGGTGAATCCTGCTGGGCATTACCACGCTGGCTGTGACGCACAGGGCAGTGCCACAGCACAGCTGTAACAAAACTCTGATTCATTCATTTACTTTCCGTTAAGCAGAAGACACAAAAGCATTCTTACAGTTGTTCCCCTCAAGATTAATTTTCAAAACAGGTGATCACTGTCATCAGATACATCAGAGGGACAAAAATTGTGTTTAGTAGAACAAAGCTTGGGGTGCATGTGTGAAAAATCACATGGTACTCCTAAAATATCACTGGGGATGCGCTTTATTTTAATCTTACTGTTCCACCAAGTGATTGTAGCAGGAGTTCTATGTGCAAACACTGGGTCTTCTGTGCCTGTCTCATTTTCACAATTCTCTCAAAACAATATTGTCTCTAATTAAAGCTATGTAGATTAGGAATTTTGCATGTGAGAATAGCAGAGTTAGCCTAAAGAAGGATTTTAGATGGATTATTTTTCTTAAGACTAGCAATTGTCTAGCAATGCTTTGCTCTGTCTGCTTAGACAATATAATCAAATGCTGTTTGCTCAACATACAACAAAACATCACAGGCAAAACATTCCTATTTGGCCTGAAAAGGAAGCAAAATTTTTCCACTAGAAAATTTTTTTCAATGTTTTTTTATGAATCTGTGAATGGATAAACCCATCACTATTTCAAGATGTGAGACATAATTTCAGTCTCAATAAAATGTGCAAGAATTACCACCATAACTATAGTGATTTTTGAAAGATCTCCTAGGTTCAGTTTTGGGGTAGTGAGGAGGATTTTGGGTCTCATAGGTGGCACCTCCAGTAACCATTTCAGGAGAGAATCCTCAGCTACTCTGTAACACTCAGACTTCCAGCCAGGAGGGGACAATCAGTCATGTGAAAAGCAGGAGTACACAAACCAGACAAATGACTTTGAGGACTCTGGGACTTAACCCTGATTCTTTCTATAACTTGATAAACTCTCATGGAATGTGATCCCATAATGTCCTGTTTCCAGAGTCAGGCAATAAAAGCTAGACACTACATACCATAATCCAGGTTTTTCAGGTACTGAGCAGCTGCATTTTTATCAGCACCAATAACATTGGCTGTAAATGTTTCCAGCCTAATCCAAATGTTGACAACTCATGATAAAAATACCTATTTCACTTTTTGCTGCTAGAAAATCAACCACTGAAATGGTATAGTTAATTTTACAGAATAATTTCCTGTGGGAAAAGGGAGATTTCTGAGAGAATCTGGGAGACTTCAGACCTGAATTTCTCAGGCATCTCTGGGGCTTACCTACCAGCTTCCACATGGGTAAAGCAAGGCCAGCAATTGCTGGTGCTCAACACTGAGTCCCATGTACAGTGGTTCCAGGAGCTGGATAGGTAAGAGGGGTTTTGGGTTGTTCAGGTTTATAAACCAGGATTACACCAAAACTTTTGTTCAATACTGCTAGCACCAGGAAAAGTCACAAGAATCACACAGACCATCCATAAATGTGGCAGAAAAACAACCAAAGAATCTGAAGAGCAATGTGGGGGTGGTGAGCCCATAGAGGTGGGCTGTATGTGTTGATGCAAGCAGGGGCTTCCCCTGCTTCTGACTGACCTTGGAACTGGCCAGTTGGCAGCATGAACACAGGAATTCTGCTGAGTTTCAGTCCTTCTGACTAAGACATCCAGAGTCAGGCAGTGGCAGAACACAGAACCTGCCTAGAAAGAAGATACAGACACTTTTAGACCTGTTCAGTGATTCCACAGGTGCTATGTCAGCCCCTTGGGAGAGCCCCCACTCCCAAGGGAAATGCTACTACTTGAATTGCAGCTCTTCAAGAAGGTGGGAGTAGGCACCATAACATGCCCTCTGCACTGATATTAGAGCAGGAAAGGGAAATACTTCCAGAAGTGGAAAACACAGAATCTAACCAGATTCACTTGAATCTGATTAGAACATAACTCAGTAGTAGTTGTAGCCTCAGAGAGGATGAGAAGGGGGAGTTGTACTGTGGAAATTCTTGCTGAGTACTGCAGATGTGGAAGTTATCAATGTGGAAATTGCCAGGCTGATCAAGTACAAAGCTCTGGCTGGCTGGAAAGGTGAGAGGCTGAGGAAGCTGCACACAGTGGTGGGAACATCTCTGCTCCAGAGGGAGATGAAGACCAGTGCCTTAAAGAAGGGGTACCACCTCTGCACTGTGCAGAGAGAGAATTGACAACTCCGAGCTCACAAGCATGATCCATATTCCATCCCAGCCACAGAGAGGTGGGAAACCAATGTTTATGAACCTAAGAGAAAATAATGCCTGTTTTTAGAACTGTTCATAGAAAGAGGTCATGATCATTCTAGCAACCTTTGCAAAGCTCAGTACATGTCCTTTGCCTGTTCACGATAAATTTTGTGGGTGTGCCTTATTTTGGAAAAGATAAGCATTCAAAGAGGAGAAAAATTCTTGTTTTGGTGATCCTGCAGAGAGCACAGAACCTTATAGAGAGCTACATCAATCGCTGCCTGCCTTTATTTTGGCCAGATTTTGAACATATTGATATGACTAAGGCTAAAACAGTGTGGCATGAAGGTCTATTTGTAAGGCTGCCTGTTTTCCCTACACCTGGATGTAAGTCTGCTTGACTTAGGCAGGAAGTGAAACAGTAATTCATATACTTGGTTAATGTAGTTTTACAAAAAAAAAGGAGCAAAACTGGTCTGCAGTTACTTGAAAGAATCATGATGCTAGTGGAGATAACGTGTTAGAATCACAAAACTTGCAATCAAGCAAGAGAATCCAAACCACATATTGAAAACTGTTAAAAATGCCCAAACTTCTCCATCTCCAGTCTTGTTCTAAGGTGAACAGAAATGAAATAACCTGATTTTATGAACACTGTGTCGACATCAGTATTGCTTCAGTAATTTCTGACTCATTCTCTCATATACACAACAAATCTTACTGTTCTAAAAGCAAAAAAACCCTCAGGATACTTGGTCTTATTACCCCACAGACTTTCACATTGACTGTGTGACTAATAGTAACAGTCCTTTCTCTAAAAACAACCAAATAAAAAAGCCAAACCCCAAACAACAAAAATAATTTCCCATTTCAATATCCCTACTGCACACTTTCTTTTGTATTCTACTTTGATATTTCGCCTGTGCTCTGAAACATTCTGATATACTGCATATTTTCACATAATTTTTTTAAGGGTGTGACAGTGTGATATTTTCAAGTGGAAGGAACTACACTCATCTTTTACGAGAGAATAAATTTAGTATCTAATGAAACAGACGTAAGTAATTCAGAACCATGAAAAATGACAATCTGTAGGTGTCATTCAGGACCACTTTCATCCACCTGTTTCAAATCACAACAATCTCTAATCTATCTGAATCTCCCTATTCAGACCTGGGTCTGGAAATTATTAACATGAAACCAGTAGAGCCATCTGTGAACTGCTCCAAATTCCAAACCAGAACAGGTTCCAGTACCTCAGGAAAGTGTTAACAGCCCAAAAAGTCATCCAGACATCAGGCTTGACTTCATTGCAACTTGACAGAAGCAGCGAGTCACCCTGCCATCAAAAGCATATTCTCAAATCTATGCAAAAGCCACACTTATTATTATGCTTCCAGTTCTCTGGACATATATGTATACATCATACAAATTACTCTCACAGATGGTACATTTATTATCCCTTTGGACAGAGGCCACAGAGGTCCTGAATAAACATGATTTCCTATTAGTCACAGTTAAAGGACACTAATGAGTTAGGCTGTAAATTTGGCTGTAGCAGCCAAGTGCCTTTCCAAGTGGCTGAAAACACAGTATATGGAGGTATTCTTCTTCCTTTAATACCAATGTCCATCAAAATATTTTTTTGTAGCTCAACATTTTAATCCATCATTGCAAGGAAAAATTTTCCTCTTCTTGTAATGCCTTGTGTTGTTCGTAGGAGCAGCTGTTAGAACACACACATCATGTCTGTCCCCTGGGCAAAATAAAGACTAATCTTTCAACGAGCAGAGACAGGCTGGAGGGGTCACCTGTGCTGAAGGGAGTCACAACTGGCTTTTCAACTGCAAGACTTTGTTCCTACCATGATGACAAGCTTTTATAAACCTGAGCTCTGCATCTTGCCCTCTCTACTTTTTATAGTTCATACAGTCATTTGTCATGAGCTAACCTAAAAACCATGTGGTGTGTGGACTCAGACAGCAAAGAAACCAAATGGCATACTTAGTACAGGAGACAGGGTTTAATACGTTGTTAAAAGGTGTAAAATTAGAATTTTTTTTCTGAAAAGACACACTGAAGACACTCTTCAGTTGTACAGATTCTGATAGAAAGTGGCCTTAGACAACACAGGTGACACCAGCACGTAACTCATTAACTCATTGTGCAGCTATCTCCCGTCACAAGGCATTCACTCTGCTGGCTGCTGGTGGAATTGAGGCACAGCTGCCTAGCTCAGTGTTGATCTCCATAAGACCTTGATGGAAGTTACACTTTTAGCTCCTGTTTTCCTTTCTGGCAATTAGTAAAACTGATTTTAACATCTACCGAAGACCTTCTGAAATTAACTAAAAGACTTTGATCGGCTCTGGATCAGAAGTGGCGTATGAGAGGGAGATACATGAAAGCTCCCTCCCCTTTAAACGTTAGAAAAACTCAAAACAGCAGATGACATGAAAACCTCATTTCTCTTTGAAGTCAGTCTGATTCATCAACCCTGGTGGGAAGACACTCATAAAATTTTAATTTCCTATGCCTTTAAACTTATTCCCTTGTTCTACGCAAAAGTCCATTTGACCTAAACGAAACAGAAGGTAATGAAATCAAGATTTCATATCTCAAAAGTTTGAAGGGCTCAACTAATTATTCATGTTTACTAAGTCAATACATAGAGAGAAGATTATGCACTTTTAAAAAATAGGGTACTAGAGAAATTGTATCAGCATCTTACTATCTTTTAAGGCTACTCTGAAGTTATTAATTGCTTCCTGAAGTGCCTTTCAAATACAAAGAAAATCATCTGGGAAGATGATTAATACAAAAGTCAGAAGACACAATTTATCCTATCCAGTCCATCTGTTGGCTTTGTGTTCATCTGTCTCACAAAGTCTGTGTGCAGCTAGTCAATAAAGCTAAAACCTGCGACCCACATGGAGATTATTTACCATAAAAAATAATCTCCTGGAGCATATGTGGACCTGTGTATCAGAAATGCCCTTAGTTACAGGACAGAAGCACAATTCTACCCTTGTATTCATAATAAACCCTTGCTTTTGGAATGCCATTTTCATCCAAGCTATTTTGTAAACAACTGAGACATCAGGGAACAAGTGGTGCTTAAACAGACTACACAAAAGGTTCTGTTTGAAACTTAGTATTGATTACTTTCATTCTTCTCTTCAATAAAACATTTGAGCACCTTTTAAAAATTATGGCTCAAACAGAAGGTAATGGTTGGGCTCTGTAAAAAACTTCCTTTCTCAGCTGCTGCTTCAAAATAAAATACAAATAGAGAGCACTAAATTTAACTACTGAACCGTACTGAGGTGTGGGAAAATTTGTTTGATAGAGCAAACTAAATCCTGTTAGGCTGCATTGCTGCTAAACCTGCAGAAACTGAGAGGCTGCCCTTAGCAGAAGGCATCTCTTCCCCAGGTAAAACAAGCTGTTCCCTCAATTCCTCACCACAGGCTCACAGCTCCTGCCCTGAAAATTTTAGTGGCTCTCTACTGAACTCCTCAACTCACTTCATTTCTCCTTGATTTTTCTGTTTTAGGAGAACAAAAACTGTCACTGGACACTAAAAAAAACCAGCCCTGGTCCATCTTCTTTACACTCTCCCTTCAAGTATCCATTTACATTGATAAGAAGATCATTCCCCTCAGCTAACTGTTTTTTCTTACTGCAGAATCAATTAGGTTCTAATCAATCAGATTATATTACCAGCACCATACAATATCATTTCCCTTAGGTTAAACAAATGCAACAGATGCACAAAGTGCTGAGCAATCAGGCAAAGTTTCACACTTTTACACTGAAGAGTTCCTTTCTTTTTGCCAAATTTTTAAACATCAAGAAATTAGGAATTCTAACACTTTTTCTTGTACTGAACAGCTACTAAATAAAGTCAACTCTATTTTATACATAGTAAAAGTATTTGAAAATATCCAGTCACTGTTGCAGCAGCCCTCTTGTTAGAGGGTAGCAACGAGCTGAGACACAAAACTCTTGTTTAGCACAGCATGAAAAGGGCCCTGGTTCATTCCTCTTTACAGCTCAGCCAGTCTGACTCCAACCATTCCCTGACTCTGGCTGCAGCAGCTCCTGCTGGAGGTTTCCCTTGCAGCCTCTGACTGACTGCAGGGATCAGTTTGCAGCCTCTGACTGCAGCTTTTACCCAGCTAGACTGTGACTGCAGGTTCCAACAACAGCTCTGACTGCACACCCAGACTGACATTGCTGCAGTCATTCTCCCTCCCCAGGATCCTCCTTTTTCATGATCCTCTCCTTCTCTCTTCCTCAAAGTTCTTCCTCCTTCACGATTTTCCCCTCCCCAGCTCACCCACTCCCTTTTCTCACACTTATCTTTATTGGATACAGCTGTGACTCATCAGGGGTGAGGCTGCATTGGGTAATTAACACAGCTGGTACTGATTGGGGTGAGGTCACCTGGAGTCCCTTCTTCTACAAGTCAGGATGTTGCCAATATAACTGAAACAAACTATTTAATGCTATAGAAAGTTGTTGTTTACAATAAAAGCATCATGTAAAGCTCAACTAGTTGATGCAAGATTAAAACCATTATGACTACTTCTTGCACAAAATAGAAAATTGTATTTATCAGCCAGAAAAATTCATGGAAAGTCATATAATACAGAGAAATAAAGTTTGACCCTACTTTACAGCATAAAACTTTCAAAATATTTGACCTGGTCATGAATAATGTACTCAGATTTAACATTGAACCTGCAAAAAACTAACGTTATAAAATCACCCCAGATGACAAAAAATGTTTGCAGAGCTTCTATGTTAAAACATAGAGATTTCCAAAGATACCTGAGGCCTGTTTAGTGAATGGCTCATTCTCAGAAATCTGTACATTATTGTTAGATGTTATTTCAACCATCTACATGTTGAAAGGCTTAACCTGAACAGGAAATGTAATAATTTAATTAAGTATCTCTTTAGCTCCATTTGGGACAATAATTAGAGCTTTCTCTGCACCATTTGATGCTGCCTTCTGCTTCTGGCTTAGGTAACACCTGCCCACCCCATGATCTCAGATATAGTAAGGGAAATCTATACATTTTCCTCCAGCAGCTCTCCTGGACTTCTAAAAGAAAGACAGCAAATCTAGGTGAGAACAGTATAAAAACACCTTTGTTCATAACCTCAGCCAGGTGTTGTCACTGGAGAAATTGCACTGCTTTAACAGGATATTGCTAAATATTCCATCTGTTGTTCCCCTGCAAACTAGCCCCAATATCAGTGGCTCAACAAACCCCACAACTTGAAAATATCCTTCTAGCCCAGCTGGAAAGTGGCTCCAGCTGTTCCCGGCTAGCCCTGGCTCAGGATACTTCCAAACTCAGTTGGCAGCAGCAGGCGGACCGGCCACCACCCCCCCGGTGGGTCAGAGCTGCACGAGAGATGTCGGTGAGGCTTGACGAAGGTAGGAAGCGAGGAGGCTACTTTGTGCCTAGATGGTTTTTATTGTCACCTGCTCTTCGCAGGGGAGCCACGCGTCTCTTTGAGCCTCTCTCAAGAGTGACTCCCGCCCGAGGCGTGGTTACAACTTATAAGGGGTTGGGAGAAGGGGATGGACACAAGAGGGAAAGCCAGTCAGGGAAATGGGGATGGCACACAGACAGCGAATGGGAAACGAGGGGTGGGGGATTCCCCAACCTGCTCCAATCTGGGACCGAGTCTCTCCGAACATTCTGGAAGGAGAGGAGAGACTTCCCAGAGAGTGACAGACTGTGGAGAACAAAGGCAGGGGGAAACCAAATGGGGAGAAATAGAGGGGGGAACTTGGGAGAAACCATTACAGAACAAATTAATATTAACAATAAATAAAAATATATAAAACGCGCCGCTACAACAACTGGACTAAGACTTCCTTTGGTAATGCTCTACATTTTGGGTGGAAACATCGCCTACCACCACCCTCAATTTTTACAGTCAGTGATATAAAGGCAGCAGGTCCTAAATCTGAATCCCTGCTGCAATGAGCAGGATGAAATTTCTCCAAAACTCACTGCGATGAATATTGAAGCAAATTCCTTTTAAATGGCAGTAATAGCAACTAGGCACTTTGACCTAGTTTTCAAAAGAAGTATAAAAGTGAGAAATGGAAGATAGAGTCCCGATCTCTTGGAATCCTTTGGAAATCTGAGTCTTTTCTCTATAAAGCAGCCAACACATGAAGCAATTTCTATTCATCTCAAAGGCATGGCACACTCAAACATTTAATTTCTCTTGAATAACATCCCCCTTGAAATCATTTATTTGAGACTTCTCTTCCATACATCTTATACTGAGTTTTTTCTCTTTTTGATAAGGGGAGAAGTTTTTAAGACAGGGTGATTTATCATTCACTGGGTCTTTCAACATGATATAAACTGGTGTGAAAGTTTTTCCAAACCAAATTAGTTACTACATTTAATACAACACCGTAACCATAACTACAGAATCAAGTGGATGTTGCTAATGAAGACAAAGAGACGGAGATTTTTGATTAAACATTCTGAAAGGAAGCATGTTTCTACTGCTCATGCCACCAGTGCATCTGCTATGAGCAGACAGACCCTGGATGCTGCAGGGAACCTCAGCAGGGCACGTTTGGTGTCACCCAAGTTAGAAAGAGCAGCAAGGGTCAACAGCATCCTAACAGAGAGAACTGGAATTTTCAGTGGCAGTGGCATGCTCAGCCCTGGTTTTAAGAGATTTCCCAAAGCACTCCTCTCACAAACACTCTGACTATGCACTTAGTACATGATAACCAGATTAAATCTGTCTGTTTCAGTTTAATTTATCTGCTGCTATCCAAACTCATGCAGTGTGGATATTCATACACGATAATCTCACCATCACATTTGTGACTGCAATGAAATCTTCATCTTTAAGCCACAAAACCAGTAAGGATGAATTCACTTTCTTTACTTCCCAATATCTCTTTTCAGCTCATTAAAGGCTATACCAGAGCAAGCCAGCCCTACTTTCTGTGAGAAAAAGAACGGGTGTAATCGTGAAACTTAAAGTGAGTTTTTAAAAAGGAAACTAGGGTAAGTGCTAAGCTTTAATGCACCATCATTATTACAGTTCTTCACTGGGAACACAAGTAGTTAAAAAATAAAATCCTGTGTGGTTTGCAACAAGTTTACCAGATAACATTTTATCCACTCATTTTTTACAAACACCAAGTTCCTTCTCTATTTCACTCCTTCAGCTGCACTTCCAAGTATCTGATACAGCTTTAATCTTTGTTAAGAAGAAACTGAGAGATTGTAAGGTTTCTATATGGTGCACTCTGCTGTAAACACTAGCCAGCTGGAGCCACTCAGGTGTGGTGTTGGGCCAGTGCCATCATGAATGTAAATTCACATGAAAACAGGCACAGAAACAGCCCAATGCTGATGGTCCCTGCAACTCAACATGCCCTGAAGAGAAGTTCATACGGGTGCCTGCAGGAATGCTGTTTCATTTCCCATGAGAAATATTATAACAGGAGGTTTATGGCAAAAAATTATCAACTAAATCAATCATGCTTGTACCAACTGACCAAAACAGACAATCACATTTTTTTCCCCACTGTATCATTATATCTTCATAAAACTGCTTTATTCTTTTTAAGTAACACCACACAATACAAAGAAATCTACTGAGGTCTATTTGGGATGGTCTGAACTCTTTCCACCTCACTCATGCTGCATATATTGGTCACCACCACCTTTTGTTTCAATTATTCTGTGTCTCCAGTACTTCACCAAACCGAGGTTTTGGTAAAACTTCCCCTGCTTTCAGGGATCTCATCTTCATCACTTAGGATAATAATCTACAACTATCTTACAGAACAGTTGTAATTGATAAATTAGGTTCTTCTTTAAAAGTACAGTAAAATCTCTAATAGAGTTCTCCCCATCAAATGTGTTTTAATACTTGCAATCATTACTTCAGTGGAAAACAAGAGCAATATTATGAAAAAAATAAAGACCTCACCAGCTCCTCTTTTACTGTACTGCTTCAGTTTGAAGATTATAATCTCTGTTCTCACACTTCATTCATTGATTATACAGACAAAGTGTTTTAATTCAATTTTGTTCTATTATTTGTATGCATTAGGAAAAGTAATTAAACAGAAAATAAATGGCAATAAATGACAGAAAAGGCCCATAATTTTCAGTGTGAACACAGATAGTAACCAAAGATGTAATTTTATCAAAACAATATCTCTGGAAATTAAAACTTTAATGAAAGCAATAACTGAAGCATAAGCAAAACAACATGAAAGCTCCACTATAATTTTTCATTATATTAAAGGTTTAAAACCGTTTTCCTTTCTTAACTCTGCAGTGCGCTCAAAGGAAGTTATTCAGTTTTAATATTATTATTCAGTTGTACATAGTTGGAGAAAAATCTACACATATAATGTCACTGGGGACTAATGCAAGCAACAAACTGTAAAAACTAAAAAATGATCAGTACAGAAGGTGCAAGGGTATTTTAATAACTGGAATGAGGCTTTTTGTTATTAATGAGATGCATCAAAAGCAATGCTGCTGATTCCCACAATTAGAGCTTTAAGATTCATTTCAGAACTGCTAGGAAGTCTCTTTGCAATTTTTCAAATTAAAAACTCTTCATTTTTGTAATGAACAGCAGGAATTCTCAATGATTGCACTTTTTCAAAGACTAATATCAAGATGTTCAAGAATCACTTCTGACATAGACATACCCCTGTAATAAATTGGTTATAAAAGAAGAAACAGGAATGCACATTACAATTAACATTTTTATTTCCCTTCGATAAAATTCATCATTTCAATTTGTAAAAACATTAGGCTGAATCCCAAAACATAATGAGTTAGAGCATTTTGCAAGGTAAATGAAGGTTTTCTCTAATTTGTTGCAAACCTACTCATCTGAGGTTCTTTGTCAAGATAGAATGGTTATTCAGAGATTTTACGATCCCCCTAAAAGAAATATCCAAATATGTTTTTCATTTATACCAAATCAGCAGTAAATTAACAGGTTTGATATGTCAATTTACTTCCATATAAAATTCTCATTTAATTTTTGTCCCTTGGAAAAACAAAATGTACTTGAGTTCTGTGTATGAAGGAATCTTAATTTTCTGCAGAACATTCTAAAACCCTATTTTTTTTAATTTAAGGATTTGGGGAAATTAAAATGCATGCTTAAAACAGTAGAAAAAAATCAGTTTCATCATTTTAACAAATTTCAGGTTATAAAGAAAATAAGGCTAAACCAAATACTACAAGCTCCCATGAATTACAGATTATCAAGGTGCACCTTGTGTCCACAAATCAGCAGTAGAACGTGGCAGTCAGCAGAGAACAGAGGATAATTTAGTGGGAATTACGATGACTGATAGTGAGACAAAAATGGTATCAATAATGAACGTAAAAACTTTAAAAGAATCATTATAAACCAAAAATATGAAATGAGAGCTCAGTAAGGAGAACAATGAAAAACAAGCCCTTGCATTTGTCATGGGGCTGAAATCTCTCTCCCTTTTCTCTTTCCAACTCATCCCACTGATTTATGTGGCTTAAGGGACTTAGTTCAGTTCATATGGATCAATGAGGGATGCTTGGTTCTCAGCAGTCAATTTATTTTGATTCCCTCACACAAACTGCACACAGCACGTTACACACATGCACCCTGTGACACCGAGAGAAGATATTCTCTGTGGAAAATTCCTTTTCCTGCTTTGCTCTCTGCAGCTGCTGCTCCAACCTTGCTAAGGCCACCGTTGACCTGGCAGGGTTTATATAATTGCTGGTTACATTTGATTTCTGAGGAAGTTGTGAAATTAACAGTACAGTTTAACTGTATAAGGTGGCTTTGATATGACCAGTACAACAGACTTAGATTACCTGGTGAGCTTTCTTCTACAGAGAGCAGTCTGCTATTACACTAGTTAAGACATACTCTCAAAATCTGCAATCTTTACAGAAACACCCTGAATCTCAAGTACTTGCTTCCCTCAGCAACATTTGGTTAAAAAACTTACATGAAGAGCTGAGGATCTCTTATTGTTGGAAGTTTGCTAGCAATTAACACTTGGACACCTATTGTGTAAGTCTCTCCAGAAGCCTTTGTAAGTCTATTAAAACTAACAGGACATTTGTTCAGTTTGATTTTTTGATTATAAAAGGATATAAAGTGAAACCATTAAGAAGTAATGGAAAATTATGCAAAATACTTTCTAATCACCACTGCTCCTTACAAAGAACTGACCGTAGGCCATTCAGAATATATCATACTACTAATGAAATCATTCAGTGCAATCCATCTAAGAGGTTTTGTTGATAATATGCTCTGCCACACAAGAACTGCTGCTACATAGTAAATTTAATACAAAAAGCCTCAAATTCCATTCTCAGAATCACTCAACATGTAAACCCACTTACTGAATATGTCCTAAAGGATTTCATTATGTTTTAAGGGCAACTACATTATCTTATCTTTCCTCATCAATAATCCAGTTTCCTAGCTGTGCTAAATGATAAAGGCAAAGGATAAATAATTATTCATTTAAGAATAAGATTATCATGCAGAAAAATGAAAAATTATTTACATTCTCATGTAAATTCAGTAGATGTGGTTTTGCTTGATGAGTTTGATGGTTTCTGCTATCCCTATTTTAGATCAAAGGAACGTAAAATATTCTCAAACTATTCAAAAGGAAATCCTGCCTGCTTTTTCAAAAGGTGGTGGTAATTTAGAGAGATGATAATTTAAACAATAGTATTAAATTAACCAAGGCAACAGCAAGAGTTTTACCTTGTAGCAAGTTTAAGAGAGCAGTGGTTTATCATGTTTTCAAGCAGAATGAATTTTATTTTCGTCTAGGGCATCTAATCAGATTTGCTGTCTGCCTACAGGTATCCAAAACAATGCCCTGATTTTGCTGGAGGTGCTAATTTAACTTGGAAGGAGTTATCTCAATGCTGTGCAAGGTTCCATGCCTGGACAATGGGATCAATAAACCAACTGCGCTCACTTAGCAAAGGTCTGTGCAGGTCTATAGTACAGATCTGCTTAGAGGAGGATGCTGAGGTTCAGGAAATATTTCCAAAAAATTTTGAAGAGTTTATATTAAAATGGTCATATTATTTTATTGCCTTCCTAAAAGTTGTTTTCCACTTTGAATACAACTATATTTTTTTATGTCTGTGAACCAAACAGGTTCCATTTTTGTAATAAGATTCCAAATTTACTGTCTCCATAGTACTGCAGGAAACTGTGTCTCATAACATTTCAAAACCCACTGGACATTTCAAGCCTCTAGCCCAAGTTTTGTGGGGCTTTGGGCTACTTTTTAAGCTCTTTCAGTAGCTTTCCTGCCATAAGTTAATATTCTAGGCTGCATGAAGCTTTAACGGAAAGCAGTCATCTCTGCACCTTATTTGTCTTTAACTTTACTAGCATTTCTATTTTTTTTTAATAATATATTCCTCTTGGCCACAACCAAGGAAATCATCTCCATGCATGATTTCCTAATGCTTTTATATCTGCTTTGAGAGCTAAATATCAGCTTTACTCTTGGTCTTGAGTCCAAATCAAATTTCCAGTGGTTGCAAGTAATTCAGATATTCTTACAAAGCTCTACAGACCCTGAAAACACTAAGCTGTACCACTGCTAGGAAATTCAGAGAGATGGAGAAATGACAAATAAATGCCAGCATTTTTCTGTTCTCACACGCACTGCATGTGCCCTAACTAGATGGGTAAATACACAAAAACCAACCCCAATTTTATATTCCTCAAACAAAAATCTAAATATTAACAGTCATATTTAATTGTTGCTTCCAAACAATTATCCTTAACATTTAAGTTCTGGAGTTTTGCAGAACAGAATCTGCCTAGAGGGAGATAATCAGAATAAAGGAGAAGGACACAGCTTGCTAGTCTGAAAATAGCTTCAGTAAAGCTGCATGGATTTGTGCTGATGTTGTGTTCTCTGGCAAAGTCTTTCACATTTGTTTGGCCAAGTCATATGTCTTCCTTCCCAGCTGATTCTTAGATTATTGGGGGCTGTAAACCCTGCGTTATGGACATTTAAACTCTGTCTAATGGGAACTTTAAAAGCTGTTGAGTGACAGTTAAGTTTTAATCAAAATCAACGAAATAGAAAGGCGGGTTAAAAGGTGTGAAAGAATCCTGGGCCACCATCCCTGGGAGCTTCAAAAATCCATCAGGAAATGTGTGCGGTACTCTGCAACCTCATTTGGACAGTGCAAAGAGAGCAGTGATTCCATTTCCTAGTTTAAATGGTCCTGCACATGCAAATTGCAACTCCAGCCTCTCAACAGCACAATCTCACTGCTCTTTCACTGCAAGATGTTTATATTGTTGATTTGTAGAGTAGATTATTGCCTTTGCTGTACAGATCTGGTGAAAAAAACTTAAAACAAAACTCATGTAGGAAATACATGTCCTTTTCCTTTAAATAAAAAGCCACAAAATTTGCATTCTCAAAAAATGCGGCTAAGAGAAAGCAGTGACTATAGATTTTGTGAGAACTCACTTTTCTTTTGTTAGCTTCTGTAAAAGCTAGACAATAATACATTGCAAAATGCCTTGAAAATGTAGTGGGAGTAAATCACATAACTCAAAATATAATCATCATATATGAAGGCTTTATGCTCACTACATTTACCATCACATGAACTAACTATGAAAAGGAAAATTTAAGTGAAAGTAACAGTTCCAAAACTCTCAGATGTCACTGGACAAAGCATTCACAAAACAGATATTTTACACTAAATACCTACCTAAATTCTATAGTTCTGCTGCTGCCAAATCTTTCCTTGAGATGTAAAGTTCATGAAAAATAAACCAAACCTTTCTGCTGTATCACATCAATAACTTCTCTGAAGCCAGAGGGAGTACTCAGGATAAGAAAGGGCTCCTGGCTGAAGAAGCAAGTAATTGAATTGAGATTCAGCCCTCACCTGCCTCAAGGGGATAATTGGAAAGAGCCTGTTTGCAGTTTCAGTCTAATCTGAAGGCATCAGCCTTTCCAAAAAGGTATCATAGCAGTCGGTTCCCACCAGGAGGATAAATCCACTCCTCACCCAGCACATTCACTTCACACACCCTTCCACACTACCTGCATTGCCCTAGAAGGGAGCAGAACTGGGAGGACAAATCCAATCTCTGCACCCCCACATTTTTCAGCCTCCAGTTATCTTCATGAAGAGAGGCTGTTTTCCTCCTTCAGCTCCTGCCAGCTCTGTTACACACTGACTGAGGGATCACACACAGCCCATGAACACTTTCATCTCCAGTACCTTTGGAAACCATCTTTTAAATGCATCTTGCATGGTGGCAAGCAGATAATGCTCATGTATTTATGGAACAGCCTCCTGGTGCAGGAAATGCCTCCTTGTGTCAGAAAAGCAGCTGCCAGCGCTGATCTGGCTTCACACTACCCAGGAATGAACATTATTTACCTTGTACACTCCCAAGCAAGTATATATTTCATGGAAAAACATAGGTAATTAGGCATATTTAAGGTGTAAACCCAATAACTGTATTAGTTCCATATCTCAGAACTATTTTAGTTTTGTGTTTGATATTACTGCTGATCCAATGCATTTGAGCTTGGCTTACTTGGTAGATGTTTCTGTAACAATTTTCCTCATTATTTCCTTTCTGACACATTCTACAATTGCTTTCTGTGAAAATACAATACATTTAATGATTAGGAAAAGAAATTACTTCGACAGACAAATCTTGTATGAGAAAATATGTCACAGAAGATCAGAGTTTGTAACTAGATTGAAAACTCAGAGGCTGTGGTGTCTATCCTAAGATACAATATATGTAATTAAAATCATGATGGTGTCTTGAAAAATAATCTGTCAGTCTTACTACTAAATGTTTACACAAGCAGAAAATGATGGTTTTTCAAGAGATAGCAGTGACTTTGAAATTGCTCAGGATGATATGGAAGGTGGAAGAGCTTGCCAGGAACAGTATAGCTGTTGTCCTTGATGTAATTCCGGTTTCTCCATAGCTCTCTCTATAACCTTTCTGAGATCAGCTGCCAATGTACCAGGACCCGTAGGCCAGCCAGCTCTGGCTTGTGCTCCTGACAAAAGTGCTGAATTGTGGAACACACCTATAAAAACATCCATCACTGCTGTTGTCTGGCTTAAACTGAATGTTGTCTGATGTTTGGTTCGCAAGCTGTATGCACACACCTTACTACAGCCAAGAAACTGATTCCTGACTTGTGGGGATGGTGCAAACACCACCAGCATGTGAGGGAATTGTAGCCACCACAAACAAAAAACAAAAAACAAAAAAAAAACAAAAAAAAAAAAAAAAAAAAAAAAAAAAAAAAAAAAAAAAAAACAAAAAAAAAACCACACCACCACCACAACAACAACAAAACCACAAACCAAACCAAATTATGGATTCACTTTTGTATAAAATAAATACTAAAACCAGCACCAGTCAGGAGAGACCAAATGAGAGGAAAAGTGCATGTAAATGGCATACTGAGGCTGAAGATTGGTAGTGTAATTACATAAACACATCCATACAATGAAGAAAAATCACTGAAGAGCAAAATGCTGTAAAAATAATAGAACTGACAGATCCTGGTCACTTTCAGAATAAAACAGTGAGTTTTGTGTCCTAAATGAAAGTGCTTGCTCCAAAGGAATGTCGCATCCCCTAACCTGAAGAGCATTTACAGCTGAGGCTGGGGTGAAAACAGAATTATTTCTCAAACCAGTGTCACAGCTTCTTTATTTCATGTACTGTGGAATTCTAACAATTAAGATTTTTGTATTAACCATCCTCATGCCTTCTTCAGCTGTGATTCAGTAACAGAACATTCTGTCTCATGAGTGTATTTGACTCATCACATGAAGCTCAATATATTTATTTAAGGATAGTTGTACTTTAGAACAAGCTGTTCAACACAGGATGATGGCACCTAACCAGAAAAGGCACCGAGAGACCTTCAAGCAGGTTGTATCAAGCAATTTGAGGAATGTTAGAGTTTGAAATAATCATCTACATGAAACCTGACTTTCTAAAAATCCTTTTACAACTTTAATATTCTATAAAATATTTCTACCATGATTTCAACAGCTTAGCCTAGGAAGTGCATGTTGGCTAATCATGATAAACAGAGAGCTGGAAAATTTAATTTTAGTTTCAAATTTGACATGCTTTTCTCCAGACTAGTGGCTTGACTCACTTGAAATTCCAGAGATTTGATTTATTTTATTGCCAAAACCTGGTTAGGATCATCTAATTTTTTCTATCATCACACATTTTATGTCAGCCAATGTCATGCAAAGAGGTTTCACCTTCTCTTAGATATGTCACACTGCTTTACCAATAAACAAGCACAGTTACACACAAGTGGGATATGCTGCTGGTTTGAGAAATTTGGTTTTATTTCACTTACAGAAGAGTTCTTTCACCACAAAAACTTCATCAAGATGTCTCCAGAGATGCCAGTAGAGAAAGTGCTTCTTAATAAGCAGCATTTACTGTTACTGCTTGGCTGGTTTTCACTTACCCCCACCCTATCTCCTGCTTTCCTTGACAGTTATAGATAATAATGGAATTATTAAGGCCAACAAATATCAACTCTTATTACTCTGGAAAATGGATGATAGAAATTTGTGAAATAAGAGGAATCACTTGGCATTTTGAACGTAATGAAAATTTTAACAGTCAATCCCATCTCAGAAATTTCTATCTCAAACTCCACCTGGCATTGAAGAATGAGCTTAATCCCCCATTCACAGTGGCTCTCACTGCAGTCCATCACTCAGACCAGCAGGGTCTACACTGTATTTGATATATTTCTATATTATTCTTTATTCTTATTCCTTTACTATTTTATTTCATTATTATTTATTTTTATTATTTATTTAATTATTACATTATTTTCCTTTTATTATTCTTATTCTTTATATATTCTTGTTATTATTTCTATATTATTCTTTGCATTAGTCTGTTTATAACAGTCTTTGCATAAGTGACTGTTTGTAACAGTCACCTCTATATTGGTGCCTCAGCCTGCAAGCCTGGTTACAGTCCTCTCTACTCCACCTCCATCTCTCATTCATACCCCTGGGGAGTTACAAAATTTTTAATTTATTTATACTCCGGTCCCAGCTCTTGGATATTGCTGGCGAAGGCTCCTATGTCTGCCCTCATCTGCCAAACTGTCTTAATTGCAAATTGTCAGACACCTCCAGTGACCAGTCCTCTCACACACTGCAGAGCAGTTGGCAAGGATCACTACACTGTGCAGAAATGCAACTTCCTTAACAGATGTATGCATTTATTCTTAGCCCTTTTTTCAAAATAGCGCTTTGAGAAGACACAGAGAAATATATCAAGTGTTCATTCTGTGATAGGTCATGCATACAATCCTGCTGAAAATCACAGTAGTTGTAAATTATGAAAAGCTGCAGTCTAGGATCTCATAACTGGGTGGCCTAGATATTAATAAGAATATACATACTAATGATGATGAAGCAGTTGTCTGTGGAAAAGCTGATTTAGAGAATATTCAGTTTTATCTTTCTGACAGCTCACATGGGAGCACATACAGTATTCATCTATTTTCATTGCACTAGAGTCAAATTAGGATATTGTTTAAAGATAAGGGGCAGTATCATCTCACTTGTGTGACCTACTTATTTTATTTAACGCTTTTCAATCTTTAGCAAGACTTGTTTAGAGACAGGGTAAAATTAAACTCACAGCAATATAGAATGTCAGTAATTCCATTTCTACAAACAAGATTTATTCCAGTTTTACACCAAAATAACTGAGATCAGACTGTGACCTATAGCAAACGTGTTTCTAGATTTCTCCCTTATCCAAACATGAGAAGAATATGACGGACAAAGCATTGAATTTTCTGCCCAAGTAGCATTCTAGCTGAATAATATTTGTCAACTGGGTTGTATTAAAGAATTGATACTAATTTATAACAACATTACTGCAATTTGGTCATTCATGTCTGAGACAGTTTTGGCAACAGAACCCAGACTTCCAGCACACAGTCCTCACAAAAGCATTGTCATGGCATTCTGTGTTTTCACCTTGAAATGTTTCAGACCACAGTATCTTGTGCTCCATACCAGCCACCCAAATATTCCTTACTCTGCTATATCAGAGATTTATTCTTTAAGATGTATCAGAAATAACAGTTTTAATTAATTTTGCACAAGTGACTTAAATTCTTGAGCAGAACTTCAAGACATTAAAAATCAGAAGCATTTAAGCCTAGAATTCTGTTCCTGAATTTCTTCACCACCACTGACGTATTTGGGCTGATTTCTGGTAAGATCAGGTCAAAAAACATTACTGCACCATATGGCACTGAAAACTCAGGAAGAATTTTTTTAAAAAACAGATCTTAAGGCTGAATGGCCTAAGAAGAGTTGAAATAAAGTTGAAATGTGAAGTATAAGCTTGTAGCTTTTCCGCAACAGATCTATAGGGATTCAGACTACCCCAAAGTGCTGTTTGTGAGAGCACAAACAACTGCTTAGATTACTGTACTGAACTGGATCTTCTACTGGCGTGCATCTCACAGCCTAAGGCTCACTCCTCTTAGGGACACCAAGATAATGAAGCTAAGACAAAAGAACCTGTGCTCTTATTTAGGTCACACTGCATCAGTAGAACCAGAGCAACTTCCAGGAGGAGATGTTAAAGATATTCATTTATTTTTAGAGTCTGTCGCTTTCCCCATCATCATCTCAAGCCATAAACACCATGCATGGATGTAGAAAATGAGGCCCTTGAAATACAAAATGCTGGGACATCCTTCAGCTCCTCAGAAACTCATTCACAGCTTGACCAACATGCCACCAATGAATGCTAAGAACTGAATGTCTCAGTCCATTTGTCATCCCCTTGATACAGAGCTTGAACTTCAGTCAGCAACAAGAAATTGATTGCATTTTAAAAAAGAAGGAAGCTTTTTGTCAGCAAACACTGATATATAAAGCCTTTTATTTTCACTCAGATTTGCATAAATTCATTAAAACTGCTGAGAAATAAATTAAACCTTCTCCAGATTACCTTTTAAAGACCTTGGTTGGATCACGGACTAAAAATATTTTAGTGAGAATACAGCTACAGCAATACAAGTTAAGAAAATATGTGTATCAGGAACAGGATACAGAATCAATTCACTTTTCTCATTAAAAGTATTTGCTTCTGAAAATTCTACCAAATCCAAGTGCTTGAGAAACAGCTACTGCAGAGACTGACACCTTCCTCTGAGATCAGAATATTACTTGAAAGTTATTTGCCAGAATAATGAACATAGCAGAATGAATAAACACAAAAGTATTGTGTGTGTTTATAATGAATGCCTCACCAAATAAAAGCACCTGGTTGCATATCCCATAGGTAAAAGTAGTGGAGAGAGAGAATTCCCAATCATCCTCAAGATTATCATATATATTATCCTGTACAGTGTGTTTAGAACAGCATCATTTTATGAAGGAGATGGTAAAATGATTGCATTAAGAAATAATTTTTAATATTCCCTTATTAACACCAAAACATCAATAAGTATATTTGCTGATATGTTTCACTTTCAGTTACTGAGGTCTGAGCTACCTGAGATTTGGGAACAATTTATGAAAGATTAACCCAGAGAATTGTTCAGAAGTCAGCCTGATTTCTGTCCCTGAACCCACAGCCAGTGTGATCACTGGGACCTGTAAAGGGTAAGCCATGCCTGATCAATCTGGCCTCCTTTTAGGATGAAACGACTGAATTTTTGCAGCTGCAGAGAGCAGTGAACATAATTTATCCCAAATTAAGCGAGGCTTTAAGTGCTTTTGCCCCAGTTGCCCTGTCTGTAAGTCAGGCTGCCATGGTCCCCCTGGCTGGGCAGCCAAACAGGTGAGAAGCTGCAGGAAGGGTTTAGAGGGGAGGGAGATTCAGTGGCTCCTGATCCACCTGGATGGTGGTAAGGAGAGCAGGACCACAGGGCTCAGCTTTTCCCCATTTTGTATCTTTATCTCTTCCACTGCAAACTAAAGAAGGGCATGGCTACAGGATGGCTCCTCCCTGGAGCTTGCAGATGACACCCATGGAACAAAACTAGTGACAGAAGCTGCTTAAACATATTCAGCAAATCTGGGAAGCTCTGTTTGCCCTGTCATTCCTCTGTACCCTGCCACAAATAAAACTAAGGCTGATGGAAGAATCAAAATTCCAATACGTGTCCTTTGATCATGTTACTTGGAAAGTGTTTTTCTAAAATCAATCTTTTTTGTTGTTCATGCTCTTCTCTGGTATGTATTTCATTTTCTGAATTCCAGCTAGTAAACTAGGCAGTATTTCAATTAAGATTCTTTACAGAAAAGACTCCAACTGGTGAATAAATTACTGAAAAAGACCAAAATAATTAAACTCCCTACAGAGTTTAAAATTCAGTTATTATGACTTCTTTTCACAGGTTAAAAAAAAAATAAGAATTTTAACTAGAAGCTTAATTGACTCAAAACAATTATGACCAATTTATATGTTGGTCATAATCAAACCAAAATTACAAAGCAGAATTCAAATCAGAGAATACCAGCACTAATTGCCTGTATGTTTTAAAAAGTACAAGAAAATTGCACTGAACAAGCCTATTGCTCTAGTCAGAGGTAGGAGCCAAAAACAAAGCATGGGAATAAATCAACAACAGATTTTTATCCAGAGCTATTTTTCACATTAAAAATGTGAGTCTTTATAAAGGCTTGGCATAAAACTTCCTATAAGAGAGAATGCCATCTCCTTATACATATTGAAAATACCCCATGGGGTAAATGTATGAGAAAAGTCTCATAACTGAGAACTCACAATGAAAATGGAAATTACATTCAATATACTCAGTTGAAGAAAAGTCTTTATTTGGACAGACTGAAGTGATTGATCCAAGTGATTAAAAAAATGACAACCACAACATCAGGTCCCCCTGAATGCTGCACATGCCATACATTATCTGCTCAGAGTTATATGGTGCCAACTCAGTGTATAAAAAAAGCAGATGAGGTTTTACATCCTCATACTTTGGTTACACACAAAGATAATAGTTCACAAATAACAAGTGCAGAGCTACACACAATGTTTTAACACTTGGATTCTTGCCTGATGAGCCAGAACCTCTGAGCCTCTTTGGCCATATCATAACACACTCCCAGGGCTGTATCCTGCCAGCAATCACAGCCACACAAGGAAATGAGCTGATGGTAGCAAGGTTCTGGTTATCACGCCTGGACCTCATCACTCTGCCAATTTCACAGTGTTGCTCTGTCAGAACTGGTAATTCTCCAAACAGTGGGCTTTCCTACGTACAGCTGCTTGCTGAAAGCATTTGGTGTCACTAAAAACTGGCGTCCAAATTTCTTCTTCAAGGAACATAGATTCTGAGAGGTCATATATAGGTGAGAAAATTGATAGAGGATGTTCAGGAATACCAATGTCATCATTTCTTTCCTGATGCCTTTTCCTTTTAAATCTAGGTAAGTTTCTATGGCAATTATCCTTTATGAAAAAGAAATTTAAAATATATGTGTATGCACATAGGGAAGTCTCCTTCATTCTCCCCTTTTATCGAGTTATTTTCAGAATCACAAGAAGAAAAATACACCCCAGGAAGAGATCTACTATATTGATGCTGTCAGAGAAGTGTAACCAAAATAAGAAACTTATATTGGACTATAGGATAATCCAGTTATATTGTATAGTATATATTATTATGGTTATATGGGATATGCACCTCTTAAAAACCTAAGATATGAGCAGAAGAACCAAATTCATACATATGGAATTTCACCTTCCTCCTTTGTATAATGTTGAAGGTGACAGTGGCAACACAAACGTAACTTTAAATAACTGATGCCGATTTGGATTTTTCTTAACTCCCAGGCTAATCAATTATGTTAAAGCCCTTCAGTGGATTGAGGCAAGTTTCCCATTTCAGTTTTTAAACAAGTTTGATTTAAACCATAAGCAGTGAGCTGGATTCTGCCTACAGGACCAATTCATTTTATAGGATCTGCCCCAGGATCTACGGTCCCTGCTCCGTCAAGGTGCCCGTCAGGGGTAAGGGCTGTGATGGATTATTGAGAGGTGCAAAGGGAGCTCACACACCAGTCACAAACCTAAAGGCTGCCTGGTTTGCACAGGGAGGCCCAGTGGTCTCACTCTGGGATGGCTGCACACACAGCAAGCTGGAAGGATCTGATTTCCTCCCATCCTTGGAGGCAGAGCTCCGTGCCAGATACACAGACATACACAGACATACACAGATATACACAGATATACACACAAACATACACAACACACAGACTTGCCTTGTCAAACGCTTCCCTCACAGGACAGGGTCCATAGAGCTCAGCTGAGTACAACAAGGTTCATGCAAGCACTTCCAAAAACTGCCCAAATGAGCGGCTAAACAAACCCTGCCAGATAACAGGTTGTGCACAACCTTCACTTAAGGAGCTGCCTCATACAATAATGGGGTTTTAAGTTCTGCTCGATGTGCACATTAAGTGAGCTCTCAGAGCAGTTCATGATGAAGGAAAACAAACAGGCCGGTATTTACACGGCTGTGAGCGACAGTGGACACAGACATTGATTCAGTACTTCTGCTAAAACAACAGCTGCAGGTAGATTCACCTAAGCAAAGCAAACTACAAACAAGGAAACAATAGTCTTTTTTTTTTTTATAAATACTTTTGAGGATATTTGAGCAAAAATTGATAAAAATTTCCATTACTGTTTCTGAACAAACAATTCCTTTTCTTTCTACAGAAAATGCTCTGAGTGGCTTCTCTTGCTGCAGGTCCTTTGGAGGAGACTGTGTTGGGGAACAATGCCACAGGTTGTGCCCATTGCATCTCAAGAAACACCAGCTTTTTAAACATTTTTTAAAAATGATGGTCAGTGTTTAACAGTAAAATGTATCAAAAGCAAATCAGGATCAGAGCAAAAGGAAAGGAATTCTGCTTACACACACATAAACAGGCAGCAGCAATCCTCCTTACCAAGATATCACTGAAAAAAATCTTGTATGACAAAAAGTTTAACATATTTATAGCAACTTGGATATAAATAACTAATAAATTAGAAATTTCATTTTACGAAATGATTCCATATTCCTCTACTTTACATCAAGACAACCATTGTCCTTGTAATTGCTGTGTTGGATCAGATGGCTTGTGCTTCATTTTCTTATTTATCAACTTATTTATGGAAGTTGTTGTCATACACTGTAAAATAATTTTACTGAATAATATATTGTGAGGTGCCAGACGAATTTTCCCTCTAAGATCTAGAAATTAGGAAAGGCTGTGCATACCAAAAAACTTAGAGAAAAAAAGAAAAAAAAAAGGCAACCAAAATAAAACACACATTAAAAATAAAACACTTACTAAAGAGGAAGACAGCCATGGAGCATTGCCAAATCTTTGATCAGTTGTATTTTTCCTAAACAAATTCCTGATAACTGTATGTATACGCTCATGTTGTCACCCTAATAAAACAGCATATGCCAAAATATTTAGAGTGCACGTTCAATTAATAGATATAAATACTGGAGTTGATCATTCTGAGGCTTCTTATAGTACAGCAACATTTATCAGTGAGCATCACTTACATTTTCCCTTCAGCTAAAATTGGTTTGAAGTAATAAATACAAGTGTCATGAATGTTGGGGGATTGGAATACTTGTCTGAGTGTCTATTTTGCCTTTGCAGGCTGATGGATTAAAATTCTCAGGGTTAGGTCTAATTTGCTTCACCATTAAACAGAACACTTGGAAATTAACTTTAGGCTGGTATTGCACTGAAATAATGCTGAAGACATTGGATTATTATTCCAGAAGCAGAAGGGCTGATACTAAATCTCAGTGTCATGACTGCCTATTTTGGGGTTTTTTTCTTTGCTCCCTTTTCTTACTTACATCCCAGGGGTGGAGGGGACAGGAATAAGACAGAGAAATAACTTTCAAACACAGCCACAAATATGTATCAAAAGAGAAAATATAGTGTGGGTTGGATTTTCCATATGTTTAAGGACATAGATTTTACACAGCTTCACTGGACTGGAGGGATTCCACCAGTGCAGCTGTAATTCCTGTGAAAAAATCCCAACAAAATTGGAACCCCGCTGTACTATGTAACCACACCAACAAAAGCCAAGAGGTTTTGACATGAACTTTTGAAACATGTACTAGTAAAAAAGACTGCTGATCGTTGCAAGCAGTTTTCTGCATTCCACTAAAAAGATATATGGTTAACTCTTCATTTAAGCTGCTGTAAACAAAATGTGCTTCCTTCATTAAGAAGCAAATAAAAATTGCAGTTACACCCCTTTAGATCACCTCAAAATATTATCAGTATCTCAGAAAAAGCCTCAAGAGGTGCTCACTCTCATTCTTTGAGTTCTCCACTTTTAGGACAGCATATTTTTCATACTAAACATTTCCAGCTACAGAATGGGGTTTTTTAGTGACATACTCTTCTTCACCTCCCCAAAACAAATTCAGAACTGCTTCCCTGACTGCCTCAATTTGTACTCCATCAGCTCTTGAGCTTGTCTGACCTGTTCATTCCCTGCCACATAAATGTGTCACAGTCTCATTTTTCTGTGTGTTTAAGGAGGAACAAATTTAACACCTCCATGAACAGGCAGAAAATGAGGTCTTAGCAGCTGAGGGCAGAGGGAACTGTGTGTGGCCTAAGGACTGCTATACTGCTGACAAAACAGGCATTTATATCCTTTAGTGTGACACTGCTGAGGCTTCTCTGCTATCAAATTATCAGTGACAATGAAGGAGGGAAGCTAATGGACTGCAGTGCATAAACAGATACAGGATCACGCCTTAAATCAAAGCTAGAATGAATATGTAAAAAAAAAAAAAATCTCCTCAGATTTCAACCTGAAATAGACTTTAAATTTTTTCTACAGTAGGATTCTCCTGGTACTCAGATTTTATTACAGAATTTGTTCTAGTGTTACAAAAAAGGCTTTGATAGAGGAAAAGAATAATTTCCTAATTCATCATATTTTGGAGGTGTGGTAAGGGTGAGAATTAAAAAAAAAAACCAAACTGCTTGAGGGTGGATTTAGTATGAGTATCTTCAATAGACATATCTAAAATATTCATTTACAAGAAATAAAGATTTCCACAAAAAACAGGAAAATTTTCTTCAGTGCAAGAATTAAATGTTATACAATTAGTGCAGTACCTCCCTTAAGATTTTTAGGTAGACCAGAATATTTCCTTGTTTGGAATTGTAGGCATGAATTGGCAACTATTAAGATCTTATTAAATAACTTCTGAATTACTCTCATCATAACAGTCCAACTGTTATTAACTGTGCATAGCTCCAACTTCTGCTTTGCCCTGGAAGATGAAGGCAAGACAAAAGTGTGACAGGATTCTGCCCTTTACCCTTCACTAATAGGAATAGGTTAGATATACTTCAATAAAGACTCGAGTGCAAGCAAAATTTGTCCATGGCTCAACATAATAGAGGGGTGGTGGTGGGGAGTAGGGGTATCCGGATTCCATTTATTTATATTTCTAAAGTCTCCTAGGAGAGAAGATAACTGCTTTATGGGCCAATGTTCACAAAGGACACAAAAAATATAGAAGGAAAATGTCCAAAGATGGGCTTTGGAATAAAAAACAAAAGGTATTCACCAGTGTTGTCTCAGAGATTAGGACAAGGTACTTCAGGCTTGAAAAAATATCAGCTTCATTTTGGGATGCTAATTATTTTTAAGTGTTTACAATCCAGAATTATGAAACCTGGAAGAATTTCTCCCCCATGTTAGTTTTGATTTCTATCATCTGAGCAAGGCTGAACAACTTCTGTTCAGTGGAAAATTAGTTTGGGAGCCAGAGGGGAAAGAAAAAAAATCCCCAAGAATTAAAAGAACAGGGTTTACTGCTGAAGCCTAAGGCTGTGACATGAAATATATCACAAAACTGTCTACCTGTAAAATTCTGATTTAGATTTACATTTTCCTCTTACATTCACTAGATTCATTCTTTGGATTACTAATTATTTTACCCACACTTCCTTGTCTTTACCCCACACCTCTGGTTTTTTTCAGAAAGTGAACAAAAAAAGAAACAGCTGGAAAAGAATGTAACAATGTTAAACATGAAATAACATTAAGATGACGATTTATGGCAGTACTTTGGAATAACTGCCTTGTTCATAAATACAATTTCCCATGTTGTTTTTTCCCTTGAGGGATAACTGGAAAAATCAAACAGCTGCTCAAGAGCACCGTGGTCCACTAAAGCACAATGAGCTTGCAGGCAGGAAATCTCATTTCAGGTATTTCTGTAACACACTGAGTTCTAATTCTGGCCATGACCTTTACCTGCAGCAAATCAATGCTGCTGCTTTCCCCAGGTCTATCTTGCAAGATTTTATTTTAAACCTGTGCTGGGGCAGCCTCACATTGTTTGTTCACAAAGGACCAAGTACAACAAGTTTTGATCTCGTGTGGGACTGTCAAGGTGCTGCAGTACTACAGAGGAGTACAATAACTTTTATTTCTGTCGGTATAAGTACATACAGGCACCAGTATTTTATACTCTTTTTATCTGGGTAACAGACTGGGGAAGGAAGCAAAAAACTGCATCTCTGGGGCTTTAATTGTTTAGCTTAAGAGACATAAGGATGTCTGGAGAAAACCACAACTCAACTTAATATCTAAAAATAACTTTGATAAACGCCCTTGTTTTGATAAAATCTCTGTAATGATCACACACAGTGTTAATTTTCTTGCTCTCATATTAACTATAAGAAAATTTGTTATTACATGTGATATGGAGAAAAACTCTATTTGCAGAGAGCAAAATCTTCCAAGCTCACTCATTTATCTCTGCCCGCATGACAAAAATAAAAGCGGCAGTCCATTACTGTGCAAAATTCAGAAACCCATAACTACATGCCCTTCACAAAGTATTTACACAGCTTCATTTTCTCTTACCTCCCCTCTTTCAAATTTTGAAAAAAGTCCAAAATTTTAAATTAAAATAATAAAATCATTTTAGTCTTCTATTTTGAGAATATTACTAAGATTTGTCTTTAATTTATTGCTCTGAGTACACAGCATCATAGAGTTATTTCAGCTGCCTAAAATTAATGACCCAACATCAGAAAAGAAGGAGACAGTAAAAAAAAACCCTCTAGTGTTCTGAATCAAGGTTTTGAGATTTACTTGTGAGAAGAAACAAACACTGGGTTTGAACGAAGCTGTCAATCCCTGGTGGGAAATGATTTATCAGTGCCAACCTCTACCAAATTTAAACAGATATGCCCCAGTTCTTTTTAGGGGGGGATTTAGCTTAATAAGCAGCATTTAACACAATTCCTCTATTTGGAATTTCCCACCTGAAGCTGTGAATGCCTCACCAGCAGTGCTCACCCCAAGGAGTGTGAGGGCATTCACCTTGCAGCCCTCAGCCACTGACGGCGTTGGCTTCTGGAGCTGCCCCAGTCAGCACTTTGCAGGGGCTGCTGCCCCTGGAGATGCTGCTGGAACAACACTGAATTATTTAGCATCCATTGTACCTCAGCAAGTACAAGGAGGAGCAGGCAGCAGCCCTGTGGCCTTTGACTGAAGGCTACACTGCCTTTTGCATCCCAGATTTGGTCCTGCTTTTGCTGAGGCAGTGCTGGATGTGAACAGAGGAGCACGAGGCCAACTCTTCCCCGTGCTGTTCCACGCTGGCACAGCCTCAGTCTCAGCCCCCTCTTGTTGGCTTTCACTGTATTTTATACAGGGCTGCTGCTTCCCCATACACTCAGAGCATGGAATATAAAATAAAAAGAAGTTAAAGAGCCAAGAATGGAAAAATAACTGCAGCTGTGGGTTATTGCAAATATTACAATATTAAAGTGGAAAAGCAGTTATTGCAAATAAAGCTGTAAAAGACTGAGAACAGAAATAATATAAATGTACCTTTGTAGAGGAGATATCTGATGCATGTTCCTGAACCTCAAATAAGATTTTAACTTCCTATAGTTTTTTTAATCCTTGAAATTACTCAAGACAGCGAAAACGTAACTTTTCTAAATCCAAAGCCATAAATTATAACACACAGCCTTAAGAAATAAAAAAAAAAAAAAGTCTGGAATATAATTCCTAACATCACAATCTTTCACATGAAGAAACACATTTTTACAATAACATACAAATTTATAAATATTTAAGTGGCCATAATTATTACCAGCTGACATCTGCCACTTTTCAATATACATTTGTCCTCAAGTGACAGCAGCATTCCTCCTGAGAGCCATAGTTCAGAATTTGGAGCAGTCATGTCACTTTACAGAGGAAAATATATTGCACAGGAAAAAGCAGAGTCCTATTACAAATTTTGTCTCTATTAATACTGCATGAAAATTCTACTGACTTTGTCTGTATTGGGACAGAAACTGTCCAAGTTACTTCCATACCTCTTTAATACTGGCTTAAGTGAACAGCAAATAAAAGTAGCTCAGAAATGATTTTATGTTTCATGTTAAGTATTGTAACTTTAATATTGCTTATACAATATCAATATTAGGTATTAATCTTCAATTTCAAAAGCATTTCTAATATGAAGCATGTTAATGTAGCTACTTATTAGCTATATAGTAACTAATAACCTGCCTCCATTTTCATTCAGACAATCTTACAAGTTCGATATCAATTTTGTTACCTCTATAAAACTTTCTCTTACAGACACAACATTTTTTTCTGCATTTTAGCTGCACTTGCCTGTATTTCTGTTCGCCAGGCTCTCTGACTGAAAAAAATCACTGTTTATTTTGTATCTCAACTCTTTCACTAAAGTGAAGACAGGATACATCATGTACTGGGCATATATTCCATTAATACCTAAAAATGAAGACCATCCTGTAATTAAATTTAATTCAGAATAGAGCTAATCCAGAAAGTTATGTGGTTTTTTATTTTCTTTGAAGGTCTCTGTTTTCTATAAAAGTCCAAGCAAACTGAAAAATTTCAGAACTACTTAGGACAGAATGTCATGTTTATTATAAGGTACCAAACAGAGCCTTACTGGCCAGGTTGCCACCTTAAATCAACACAATTGGTAATAACTAGAATTTTTCCTTTACTCACATTGATGGTCAATGGAATAAAGGGACCAAAGGAGTCTCACAAATTCAAAAGCTTCAAAAAGCATGACCAGTGCAAGACAGGAACTGTGAACCTGTAAATGATCCTGTTCTTGGTGTTACTCCAAGTAAAATGTCCAGCACCATTTTTTTACTGGGGCAAATAAATGCTTACAACACCATCAACTGTCCTTTTCAGTCAACAGAGATGAATCCCCAAGTTTTGGAGACAGAAGAGTATTTTTTACCCCTATTGTTCATAGACAAGAAAAATAAAACATGACAAAAGCAATCTAAGCAGCACAAGAGAATCAGGAATGAAGGGAGAGATGGTGACTCAGCTTGGTGAATTAGTTATTTAAAACAGATGGTTCATGACCCACATGCTAAAAACTGCCTGCAGGGCACCTTTCCCTCACTCTCACAGAAGCTGCAGGCCCTGTTTTCACCTCAGCTGAAGAGCCTTGAGTCTCTTTCTCCACGTGAGACCCAGAAATCTTTTTCCCTAACAGGAAAGGGGAACCCTGCTGCCTCCTGCTCCCACCTCCAGCCCCTGCTCAGCAGACAGCCTTTGGTCCGTCCACCCACTCTCACTGCGACTGGGATCCAGCTGGGACTAAACCCCAGTTTATTGGGAGCAAGCAGGAAAGGCAGAGGGTAACCCAGGCTCCTTCACCAGCCCTGGCCAAGCCTCCAGCTGCAGAGGCAGCATTCTGATCCTGCTGATGAACACTGCTGCCAGGGCAGCACAAGCCTTTGTCCAAACGCCTTGAATTGTTAAAGGCACCTCCTTCCTCCGCTTGTATAGTAGATAAAAGAATTGGTTCTATCTTAGCATAAAACAACTTAGAGATAAAGAGATTAACCAGCATGTATTTTGCCTTTTGCAAAGTTAAATTGAGTTCTCGGAGGGGGATAGAACAGTATGGATTTAAAAAATAGCATTCCAAAAGGATAAAAAACTAACACGTGGTTAGCCAAAAAATTTTTTTGCTCCAGTCAGTAACCTGAAAAGCACATTTGACAATATGAAGCCCTCAAAACTCACTTCTTTCACAGATCATCTGTCTAAATCAGCAGCACACACTAATAATTTCAGTGAGAAATACTGAGAAAGCAGCATGTGAAACAGCCAGCTACATGCAACTTTGATGTCTTCCCTTTCTCCAGTCTTGAATATTGTAGTCTGCTGAAGTAAAAATCATTTCTCTTCTGGCACAGCAGCAGGTTTTTCTGCTAGAAAACATAGACCTGACAATCTTTCTTGGATTTTTCTCTGGGGTTTTCTTTATCTCTGGGCTTTAAACTTGATGAAGGAGGAAACTCTGCAGGCTACCCCTTTGTGGCAGACAGAATCCTGCAGTCATCTGATTAAGGTGACACCTATTCTGCTGTGAATGAGCAAGACTGCCAAACAAACCCGGCAGCTGTGGCACTAAGCACAACCCAGTAGCCCACATAACTATATTTTCTGTTGACAACTTATTTAATACCAAAACCAGATTCCTCCTTAGCTGTCTACCCACTGCCCATCTTGTTCATATCCCAGTGCAGAACTTGGAAACCAGCTCTGAGGTCTTGCCCTGCAAAATGGGCTCTTTAGGAACAGCAGTAAAAAAATTTTTGTTGAAGCCATCAGAAATCTGTTGGAATGTCTGTTTGGAAAAAAAAATAAGGAGCTTACTCCTGTTTTGATGCAATTTTCCTCAACTCCTATCCTCAAAATTAGGAATGTACAAAACTGGAGAGAACTTAAGTCTTTGAGGTAAGAGGAAGAGTTCAAGGTGAAAATCTTTTTATATAAATATATATAAAAATAATATATTAATATATAAATATAAATATATAAATAAAATATATAAATATATATATAATATATATATATATAAAAATATAAATTCCAATTTCTAGAAGCATTTGGGGCTATACAGAATAATAACATTCTGCAGATACACAAGTCTATATAGTTTAACTTCCAATACAAATCTGAAATAATTTGCAGTGGTTTTGCTTCCTTTAATAAAGACTTTCAAAACTGAATGCCTGAATTTGTTTTGGTTCCAAACTCAATCATATTTTGGAGGTAGAGTTAAACTGACAGAACAACATCTTCTGGGGTTAGAAGGAGTAGAATAAACAGCAGGAGGCTGTGGATAGATATGTGAAGCCCACAGGTCAGAACCAGCTTAAATTAGGGTGTGATAGATAATTTATGTAACCTCAGTGGGTTACTTCAGTTAACATCAAGCAGCTCAGGACAAAGTCTACAAAAATAACGTACTTACCAGAAGCAGTGCTTCTGTTTTACTTCTTTATATGTGTAAAGATATAGTTTTTACTAAAAAAGCTCCAATATTAAAGACTTTTTAATGATTTTATTAACATTTATAGCAAAACAAACAAAACCAAAACAAAACAGAAATAAAACAAACCAAACCAAACTAGTGCTTTATGGCTAAGAACTACTGTTACTGATGGAAAAGAGTATTGAAAAATTTGGCCCACACTCAAACCAACTGAACACTGTGAGCATCTTTAAAGCCAATGCTGCCCTTTTGATGTTGGGATATTTTTGTTGGATATTTTTGAAAGAAAAAGGGCCACCTATCAATTGAGCAATGGAAATTATTTACAATTCAACTGTGGACAAAAGTTCAGCCACAAAGAAAAATTTCAAATCTGATAAACAAACTGATTATAACTAGTGAGTAACTACTCACTACTCAGCCTCACCTTCATCAAGCAGAATTTTTAAAAGCAGTAGCATAGACTTCCTCAATCTGCAGGAAGTACATTCATTGAACTTTATTTTTTAATAATGTTTACTTTTATTACCAGATAGTTGTTTTAACACCATCTACTTGACATTATCCCCAGGAGAACAAGGAAATGTGACTGCCATCTCCTTTTTAACCCCAAACTTCCATTGCTAAATTACTTGAGAAGTCTCAGGGGGTTTCTGAAAGATTGTACTGAAAATTGCAGCCACCCTACTAAGACAGAACCATATCTGTTTCCATATTAAGAATACACAGCTGTCCAGGCAGCTCTGGCACTAACATCTATCAGGCTCATAAGTGACACGTCCCATAATTTCAGTCAAGTGCATGGGGCAGAATATTTTCCTCACATCAAAGAACGTGTTTTTATGTACCCTGACTCACTGAGCAATGTCATCCTGCAGCACTTCAGCATGAAAGACAAGAAAAACAGCATAAAAGCACACTGAGACACTGAGAAGGAAAACAAATTCAAAAACACCACTCAAAGCAGTAGTAAGTGCTCATGAAAACTAGTGAGGTAGCAGAACACAGCAGAAGGAAGAGGATGATCTTTTTAATTAAAGTACTTTTAAGGACTGCAGCTCTAAAGGTGCTCTGAAATAGGCAGGTTTGTTGGCATTAAGGAGACACAGGGGCAGAGCTGACCTGCACAACAACTGGAGAGTGTCTGTGACTGGAGAAGTGACTATGAAGGAAAAGAAAATGCATGTCTTTTCTATTTCAAAGATTTTTCTTCCCTTGAATATCTTTGAGGAATAAAGGATCTTGTGTGGGTAGTGGAAAAATAGAGGTGGAATGATGTGTCAGTGCACTGTACACCATCACAGAGGGCTGGACTGTGCACCATTCTGAGGTCTGAGGACCTGTGGATACACAGGTTTTTTGGGTTTGTGGTGGGGTTTTTGAGGGTTTTTTTGGTTTGTTGACATTGTTGTCATTGTTGTTATTTTATTTGGGTTTTTTGGTTTTTGTTTTTCGTTTTTGCCACTTGGGAAGTGGTAGTTGATTTCGAGTGCCTGTCTTGTACCAGCTGAGATGAAGCATGAGTGTGTACACTCAGTTTTCGCCTGGAAATACTTTGTGTCATGCCTGAAAAGACAGTGCTGTAAACACCTGAATATTTTAGGTTCAGAGGCTCATTGATGGAATATCTCATGTCAGAGCAGCACTCTGGGAATTCCTCCACTAGGAAGAAGCAGAGGCAGCAGAAAATATTGGCCTGCTATGAAAAAGAAGTGTTTGGGCAGACAGGGAGAGAAATGGTAATAAAGAATGGTCAAAAGAAGTGGAACAATCTGTGTACAGGAAGGAGATAGGAGAGAAGAACACAATCTAGTTAGTGAATGGAAAACAACAGACTTTGTAGATGGCAATTACTGTGTCCAGATGCTGCTAAAGTTTGGCAAAATTCTTCCCCAAATGTTTGTCAAAGGTTTCTTTAGCACAATCAAAAGTAAGTCTTCCATGAAAGCAGCTACTGGACTGGAAAGAACCAAAATACTCTCTCACATGACCCAATCATAACATGAATTCAGAACTCAGTCATAACCATTGAATTAATTTAGGTCAGAAAAGACCTTGTTGAGAATAGAGTCCAAGGATAAGCCTAACACTGCCAAATCCATCACAAAACAATGTCCTTAAACACTGTATCTACATGTTTTAAATACCTCCAGGGGTGGCAAACCACGTACTTCACTGGGCAGCCTGTTCCAGTGCTCAGCAACCCCTTCAGTGAAGGAATTTCTCCATGGTGAACCTCCCTGGCACGACTCGAGCCTGTGATTTCCTCCCATCCTGATGCTCTGTACGTGTGCTAAGATGCTGACCCCAGCTGGCTACCCCCTCCTTGGCCTTCATGCCCACTGGCTCTTGTTCACACACTCTTGACCAGCACTGCCAGGACCTTTTCCACTGGGCCTGGAGCATTACATGGGGTGCTTGGTTGTGACCAAAGAGCAGAATCAATTCTGTTGCCTTCAGGAAAGGCGGTTCTGTCAAAGCCAAAACGTTTTGTGTAGGTCTAGCTCCACAAAGCCCAAGCAGAAGTCTTTGGAAACCTGCTTTGATTCCTCTAAGAAAAACTTGTGGGCTACTGTGCAGTGTGGGCTTCCAAACATTGTGCCAAGGGATTGCCCCAGCAGCAGGATACTGTCCTAGAGCTCAGTACCAGCCCTGTATGGACTGCATTCCTCCCCTTCATGCTCAGTTCCTAATCATGGAAGGGAACAGAGAAAAGGATTGACTGACAGCTGTACTCTTCCCAAACCACTGCCTTTTCCTGTGATTTTTCAGATAACTGTTTGACAGACTAAGAGGACGTATCACTCTGTGGAATGGAAGTTAGATTTAGTTGCACTCCTCAGCAAAGTAGCACCTCCATGAACAAGGACAAAATGTCAGAGGTTTTTCCTTTAACTTGGATCAGTTTCTTTAAGAAGGTGTTCTTGATGTGCTGGGGTTCCTTCCTCACTGAGTGCAAGGCTGGGGCTGCTGCTGCAGCTCTCTGCAGTTTAAACACCTACGACAGGTAACCTACCTGCACCTACCTGCTCAGGGTGCAGCTGTGAGCAGCACTGAAACAAAAGGATGCAAATCACAAATGTCATTCTCCACAGGCATGGTAAGGAAATCTGAAAATGTCAGCAATGCTTCAAAACTCTTGCTAAGAATCTGAGCAGGTAGTAGACGCTTCCAGAAAATGCTTTTAAATTAGATTTACTGAGGTTCTACCCCATGTCACCAGCAATTCTGAAAGTCCCTTGGGCTCCTTCCTTGGCTACTGCTTTCTTGGCTTACTTCAAGTTAAAAGAGCAGTGACCATTTTGTCAATCACTCTATTATCGAAGAGGACACTCACAATTACTTATCCAAGCACATCAATTATACATCTGGGCTTTTGAAAGATGATTTCAATTTACCAGAGAGAAATCCTAAAAGTATCACAGCTCTTTTCTCAGAAGAGAACAAAGAGCAGGGCAGCTTTGGAAGAAACATTTCCTCCAGGGCTTATATAAACAAATATCCTAAATGTTTTCATTTGTTGGGGAACAAGTATTTTCAAAATGTTGTGTTTTTCAAAAACCTTGACAGAATAAAATGCTGCAGGAGTTGTATACATATCAGAAAACAACAACAACAATAATATTGTTGCTTGGCACAGGAGACAATCATTCTGCTCTTCACATGTCAATGTTGTTCCATACTCTAGTAATCCCAAAAGACAGTTTTTGATCTAGCCAAGTTTATGACAAAAAGTAACAAGTCTGTGTTCTTGAAGTACTGTCAATTACATTTTGAGACATCTGATAATATTAAATTTGTTTATTAAAAAAGAAAAACAAGTCAAGAAGAGCAAAACAGCTGGCTGTCACTGAAATAAGTTCCTGAGCTGGATGGCACCAAGTTTAAGAAAATATTCTCCCACACTCTCCTGCAAAAAAAGACACCAATTCTATCTATAACACTGGGTCAAAACACACTAAGCATGCAGAGATACAAATTTGTAAAAATCCATATTATTCCCATGCAGGGAAAAACCAAGGTTTCTTTCTTTCTTTTGGTATTTTACAACATATTCCTGAAATTTCGTCTGACCCTCTGGTAAGCTGTAGATCCAATTTAAAAAAAGAACTCATTTGTTGTGAAATACATTCATGACAATTTGACATTTTCTGAAAAATTAGTTACTTCCACCTCTGAGAGATGTTAATGGCTTTAATTATGCTGTTTGCACAAGAGCCCTGTAAAAGTCCCAGGTCTGTTCAACACCAGGAACCAATTTAAATAACAGCAAACAACATCTTGTACTTGGCACCTTTTATCTTGTAGACTGTTGCTGACCAAACACCATTAGTGTCAGTGGAAGTTTGCTTTAGCTCCAGGGCAGGCCTATCAGCAGGGTTTAACAAGCATTGCAAATCAGCGTTCAGCTCCTCCTGTCCCTTCCCAAGGCTTCAAACACTGAGCTCTCCCTGCTTCCTCCTCGAGTCAAGATTCCTCTGTAGAGCCAGAGATAAGCATGTCTCAGGAGAGAGACTGAAATCATTTATCATCCTGTACCCACCAGAATTTTCCATCAAATGACTTTTTTTCTTCAAAACCAGCTCACATTTGCTGGGGTGGGTTTTTTTGGTTTTTTTTGTTCTTCTCTCTCCAGCAACAGAACTGACTGCTTCCAAAGGCATATTTGTAATAATGTAATGTAATAATGTAACGTAACAAAGGTTGTGTTATTACAACAACAGTAGTGTCATTTTCTCGACAAATCATGCAACATTTTCTGCTAAGGGTTTTCTTAATGCATTTTAAAGTCATCTGGGACATTTGAATTTTCGTATCTAAGTATTTTTAAATTAGTGAATTGTCAGAGTGAAATGTTAGAATGAAAGTTTGACAAACACTGCAGTGAAGGTCTAATAAATGGCTGCAAATGTGTTTATAAAACATCATAACCTACATTTGAATCAGAAATGCAGAAATTAACACAACTGTCAAAATGTTAATGTTTGAAACATTCTTTTAGAAGGAATCTTCTCAAAAGTTACAATTTCCAACAAATTTTTATCCTTTTACTCCATCACATATTACATGAAAAAAATGCACATAGTGATATGAAAACCTTGTTTAATACCCCAGTATTCTGGTCCTTAAGGAAATTCTAGCAATTCAAAATTGATTTCAGGAAGGTAGGAAGTTGACATCCTGAAGCTTATTGCAACAGAAAAATTTCTAGAAGTGATATAGCTGATGTATATATATAAAGTAAAAGCTTGGTTTAACACAAGACCTAATTTTAAAGGTGGATTTAAGTAATGTAATTTGTATGTGAATAGTTTTAAAATAATCACAAATTGGGTAGGTTTTGTTGAAGACACTATGACAAAACAATTCCTAAAAAACCCTGAATTTTTTACCTGACCAAGCTGTATAACTTATAAGGGGTTTTTTAAAGCCTGATTTATTTTTTTTATTTTGCTTGACCATCTTGACCAGAAACTACTGACTATTAGACAATGTGTGCAATCTAACTTATTTACAAAGTAATTAAATATTTATTATATTGTACCTTCTGTACAAGGTTCCCTTCCTCTTACAAGTGCTGGTAAATTCTACTACTACTTCTGTCCATACTTGGTACTACGAAACACCAAAACTCAAGGGTTTCCCTCCTGTTCTTCAGAGCCACAGCCAGAAAATGTTGATACTCTGCCATAACAGGCAGAGAGAACCAGACAAGGAAATTAGTAGTAAAAGACATAAAAATGTGTTTAAACTAAGAAGAACATTGTAAAATTATGGGCTTTTTTTCCTCCTGCTCTTCCCTTTCAATCTCAGGTATATATTCTCTCCCAGAGGGGTACAAATTTTACAAATTCAGCATTCTGAGCAGCATAAGGGGCTGTATTCTTATTTCCCATTCCATTTCTTATTTTAGGAACAATAGTTCCTCATTCACACTAACATAGCAATGAAGGCAAACTCTAGGAGATCAAGAAAAGCTGGACTGCACATCCTTGTTTAGCAGAGCAGGAGGTTGATGTACAGATCAAGGACATCAAGAGTTATTTTTTCACATAAACCAGAAGTACAGCTGTGAAATATAAGAATATCTGTGTAGAGAGTAACCACTACAGTATTGCTTTAGGTCAGTAGGAGACGCAAAACCTCACAAGAATTGGACATAAATATTCTCACTAAAAACCAGTAAAAATTTTATCTGCTAATTATTCTTAAAGGTATAATCAATTGCAACAGATAAATTTAAATATCTTAAATTTATAGATAAAATTTAATAGACAAATTAAATAGATAAATTGCTCTCTTGCTGAGAGCATCTCACTGATAAATGTGAGAAGAGTTGACAGCAAGTACATCATTGTTACAAAAATAGCTGTTGTTAGTCATGTTGCCTTATAAAGCCACAGATCAGGGGACACTCTAGGGCCCTGACTTCAACTATTTTAACAGACACTGCCACCAATTAAAACTTTTTAGAGGTTACCTGTGAAATTATTCAGTCTCTTTTTGACAAAGTAACATAAATGAAATCATCAATGACAATCAGAAGAGGTAAAAATAACAGCTGAGGTTGGAAGTGGGACAGTTACACACAGATTAAAGTCAGTGGGCACCCAAATTAATAGAACGATGTAAAAAGAATAACTGAAAGAAGAATATTTCTGATTCAATAAAAAGCAAAATCCACTACCCATCTAGGTGTTGGAAATCCTGACCTCACTAACAAGCAAGAACACCCATGGGAGATTGCAAAGCCACTTTGAATCCATAAAGGGGACAGTACCCAGGCTGAAAAAACATGCAACTACATATTACATGACATTTTAAGGAACTGACCAAGCAGCTCAGCTGCTTCTATTTAGCTGTTGTAGGGCACAAATTAATTTTTATTAATCTTCTTTGTTAACAGAGTGCAAACCCTTGCATAAAATCTAATGCTAAGGATCCTTAGTGCAAGCAGACTGTTTATTTACCTTCCTGCCTAGACCTAGAAGGGAAAAAAATCTGCCTAGAAGGGAAAAATCATCAATTCCCTTGAGGAGGTTGTTGTATTAGCTTGAATAGTGCTAGTGAAAATATTTCTGGCTAAAAATTGTGATGGTTGACTCATGCAAGTAAGAGAGAAAAAGACATCTCAAAAGAAACAAGAACATTAGAAAAAATTTTTAATGACCAGCAGAGAAGTCATGAGCAATTTCACCCTCTGACTTTGGAGAGCGCAACCTTTCTGATGTCTGCTGAAATGAGGTAGATATTGTAAGGTACAACAAAATATACAGGAGAAATTAAAAAGCCCTACATTGGGCTTCATTCTGAAGCATTCTCCTCTAGGACATTTATCTACTAAATGAAAAGCAGTCAGAGATTGACTCATGAAAGAAAAAACCAACATAGCTGAACTTCAGGCATCATTCTTTATAGTGACTTGTTGGCTGGTGTATTTTGTTTTAGCTTCCTTTTGTGCTATCACTTATTTCAGAATCAAAACCATTTCCTATCCTCAGCCAGATGGCTGTAATGGCGTCAGCATACAATATTTGTGGGCAACATACTCCCAGGACTCGATTCCTTCAATAATTTTTACTGTAAAAAACCCATAATCTTCAACAGAATTGCTCCTAGTTCATACAATAAATTATATATTAGACTACAGGATTAACTATTGTTAGAAACAAAACAAAAGCCACTGCCAAGTGAGGTTCTCATGAAAGCAAGAACTGATGATAATTTGGGAGATCACTACAACCACACAAGGCCCAGTCTTTGGGCTTCTGTAGTTGCAGAAGTATTTTTGGTGCACAGTAAATTAGATTATCAGGACCTGAGCATGTAATTTTTTCAAAAGAAAAAAGCCAAACAAACAACCTTTAAAAGAACTTCTGAACTTGACCTCACGTGATGGTCATGAAACTCAGTAGGACATTTTGGGGGAAGATCTAACTTCCATTTTGGGTCATTCTGCCTCCTGCCATGGAACAGTGAGGCTGAGGGGAAGGAAAGAACAAGGCATGGAAGCACATGGAGTACTTCTCTTTATGCCTCTTTTCTGCACAAAATGCCAAACTGACAAATTGGACACTTGTAATGAAATTGAAAACCAAATAGAGAGTACCGACATAGATGCAGTTTATGCTAAAAAGTCTCCAGTTCTCCCCAGAATGGCAACCTTGACAGCAATAATGCTGCAAGCAGCGGCTATTTGTTCTTTATTGTAGAACCAATGTTATTGACTCTGAGAGCAACTGTGTGGCATAACGGGAATTCTGTCTGCAGTACAGACAGTTCACTTCTGGCTTCTTTAGGAAATGGTCCTCATAAGGAAACATCTACAACTACAGCAGCTACATAACTTTGCAAGAAAAGCCTTTGGGCCTGTAAGGAATGGCTACTTGAGAAAAGTAGAGTACAGATTAAAATATCTCCAACAAAATAAGCAATAGCCTTTGTGTTTGAATGCAAGTATATTTTTATTCCTCTTGACCAGGAAAGCACTGGTGCCTTCCAGGGAGGAATTCTTTAAAAGTATTTGAAAGAAGAGGGAGTAAATCAATAGGATTTTACAGAAATTATTGTAGGAAGCTAATTCATGTAGAAAATATGTCTCAAAATATTTTTTTAAAAAATTATAAAACTTCTTCCAAGGCAACCATCTTTCCACCTGACATAGGAAGAATCTAATACAACTTCTACAGTGGAGACATAACTCCCATTAATTTCTGTGGCAACAGATGATGCAGCAGTTTCTCGCAGGAACCAAGTCCCTCAGAAAGCTGAGACTTTTCCATCCCTTAATTGAGAAAAGCATCTTTCTAGCAAAGGTTAGATTCTGGCCTCTTTATAAATTAGTACCTTTTTCTGTGACTCAGTAACACTCACCTCACTGGGACTATCACTAAGAATTCTGTTTGCCATAATGATAAAGAATGTCCTGATGTAGAGCTTTTACCAGGAATCTGATGTCAGCCATGTCCACTGTACCAAGCCTGCATCACAGATGATAAAACAAAATAATACTGGGAAGATCCATAGGAAAAAAAAATATGTCTTAAGCTCTTTATTTTTTAGTGAACTAATGTAAACTTAATTCAAGGGTGTAAGAATATAGAAGGCATTTTAACCACTTTTCTGCTATTTACATAGGAGCTACATAAACAAGAAACATATGGCTTTCCTCTTAAGGAGAAAAATGCCTGGCACGGCAGTAAACAGAAATATGCAAGGCATGATGAATATTCCTTAAGAATCAAGGAAAGAAAATAGTTCTTTATAGCCATAGGGTAGGCTTCTAAAAGAGAAAAACTTGAAGAAAATTACTAAGAAAGTTTAGACCCAGAGGCAACACAGATCTTAAGACCCTTGCTTTTCATAAATGCCTGTGCTTTTGATAAGCAAGTCATATTGTGTAAACATTTTATCTGCATTATAGAATCTGTCACTGTTTCTCAAGAAGAAAAGCTCCACTGAGTCTTGCTTTTTCATTAGAGAGAAAAGAAAAGCAGGCATGGATGAAAAATTTAGGGTGTTTTGCCTTCTACCACTACAATTGCTATTAAAATATGTTATATATTTCAAATTTTTTTATCATAGAATCATAAAAATGTTTGGGTTGGAAAGGACCTCTAAGATTATTGAGTCCAACCAAGTTTATACTTGACACAGCCAGGTCAGTACAGCACAGTACGTCCAGTACAGACACAGTACAGACTTTATACTGAAATAAAGCAGGCTCTAGAGCAGGGAAAAGACCTCTAACATCACTGCACACCTACATGGTACAGCTGAAGGACAAATATACCAAACCTAGTCAAACATCAGAGGTGAAAAACCCTTAGCCACACTGGTACATAAAATTTCAGAATGGATTTAATGGAATTTTAACTCAAGTGGTGAAAAAATTCTTACTTAAAAGAAAACTGATTTGTATGGATTTCCTGGGTATTTTTTTCTAATGTTGTACCAGGGAAATTAGCTGCCAAATTCGATTTGCACAGGATTAAGCTAATATTTCATGATTAGAACTGAATATCTATCTGCACAGCAAATGGTTATATACACTTGAACTCTTTCCTAATTCATTTGAGGTTTTGGAGGGACTCAGGGTTTTGAGATTTACACATAATTTCTTTCTAAAACACAAATCTTTAAAGTGGTACCATTAGTCAATAAAATGCAAGAACAAGAAGGATTCAAACTCTACAGAAAAACTTGTAGAGATGAGCTGTGTCCTTTATACAGAAACCACTTCTCAATTGTTTGGTAGGAACATGTTTCTACCTGGGAGTTTTGTTGAAAAAGCAGTAGAAAGATGACAGGACTGACTGAATATAGATGCCATTGCCCTGCTAAGGACATCCCAGGGCAAGTTACCTCAGAAAAGGCAATAAATAGGAACTTAAACCTCACTGAGTAAACAGGAAAATAGGTGTTAAATGTCTGAGTAATTTGAAATAAAAACCTCAGTCCTCCTTCAAAACACATAGATGAAAATTATTTGAAAATGCTTATTATATAGGCTAAATTATGCAGATTAGGTAACAAAAATAGCTTTTAAAAATATAAAAATTAAGCATAATGTTTATCACTGTTCAGGATCCTGGCCACAGTTTCAATCATGATAAAAACTAACCCACCAAAGTGATATAGGGAGATTTCATATGTGAGAGATTGGTACCTCCATTTCTTAAGAAAAACAAACACACCCCCGTGAACCATATAAATCTGCTTTTTAGTGATTGTTCCAGCTTTTATTATTATATTGAGATGAGCAAATGGTGATTTCTAATGTACTGGAAATGTCCCAGTCATTTCAGTGCACAGCTAAAAATTTTTCTCTATGTCCCACAGCCATAGAAAAACTGCCAGGAAAACTGTCCTATACTCAGCCATTTACTCATGTAAGGCATGCTTTTGTTTTACCATAATATTCTACAATTTAGTAACCTAATATTTAATCCTCCTTTATACTCAAAGGACTCCTTGAGAAGTCTGTTGCCACAAATCAATTATTAGGCAGTGCTACTGGCTAAGTGTGGAAGTGATCAGCAGCAACTGGAAGTTGTGTTGCTGTACACACTTCCACTGAACACCAGAATCTGCAGTCACATTTTCAAAAGAAGTGACTGCTCATTTAGACACACGAGGGAAGGTTTGCCATCAAAAGTATGCAGTGTCATCACAGACGTGGACAGACTCAAGTTCAGACCAGCATTTCCCTCTTTTTTATCACACCAGGAAAAAAAACAGGCATTACTAGAAGGTAGAGTGCCAGCACATGAGAGCAGTCACACACACTTGGCTCCTGGTTACAAAACCCAGCCCAAGCAGACTGTTTTGAAAACTCAGCCATGTATTGTGGTGACTGAATCCAAGCTGAACTTTCAATAAACACCCTTGTCTCTTGAACTGTGTTAAGGTGGTCTGTGTGTGATGCCCAGATTCTCAGTGTGGAGCAGCTCTGCCTGGGCAGTACACTTCAAAGAGCTGAAGGACCAGCCAGGTACTCACTTGAACATGGATGAGTAACTGGTGCTTTAGGAGAGGAAAAGCTACTCCAGACAAATGCAGGAGTTGAGTGATAGCATTAAGTTTACAGTTTGAGATCTCACTTGCCTTACCAGACAAGATATCCATGCAGGAAAGAACTATGATTTAGCAACTAAGTCTACACAACAGAAAAAACTGAGTGGTCTTGAAAGATAACATTCCTGGGGATGCCCAAAACAGTGAAGCTGATCAATTTTGGGACATTTTCATAGCTGACTTGATGAGTTTCAGCAAACAAGGAACCGCTTTCTATGAGCCTTACATTTGCATTATTATTCAATTTTTGCTATAAAAATTAATTGCTCCTTTGAACAGATGTCAGAAAACTGCATGTTTATTAGTACATTCCAATTATAAATGTTTAAAAATTTGCTAAACAATATCTAATCCTTTTGTCTGAATAACAACACAACAGGACTAACACCTGAATATTCATGAACTACTATCCTTATTGCTGTGTTGTCTTAGAAAGTTTGTGAGTAATATTTTTGACCCACCATATCTAAATTATTCAGGAACTTTACACAGACAAAATTTCCAGACCATCTTTAATAAACATGAGGCTATTAAAGGTTCATCCACTACTTTGACACACTGCAGAAAATACATGATTTCTAGACACAAGGTCTGTTCTCTAAATTGTTAAGGTCCTCCTGCAGGGCCTCCCTGACAACAATGAACCTCTAAAGAGTGGGATTCTATGTAGTTGTGGCGACTTTAGTGGAACTAAATTAATTTACATTGGTTGGGTTAAGAAAATAAAAAAAGGAATCTTAAAATGTGTATATATATATATATATATATATGGCAGCACAAAGAAGCCTGATGCAAGTGAAAAATATCTGTTTCAGATGATTTCACTGTAGAACCAAATTAGTTTTCAAAGCATGATGCACATTCCAGCACATTATTGAGTTCACTGCATAGGAAATAGAGTCAGTCTACTAATTCAACCACTAAAACCACTAATGGTGTACATTCTCTTTAGTGTAACGTGTATTGTGAGAAGTCTATCCCCAGGCACTATTTGAATTAGAGAGCTGGCTTTTTTTTTTTAGACTAAAACACCTATTTTCACATCCCAAACCACATTATTGACCTTCTTTGGCTTTAAATAGTCTTGCAAGAAAGAGGACAAGCGAGCTTACATTGACTGCAAATTAAAAAAACCCACAGGATTAGATTTAGAGACTAAAGTCACTCTCTCAAAAAAAAAAAAAGGGGGCAGCAAATCTTGCATGCAAATATTTCACTAGCAAAGAGGAAGTACACACTTCTGTCTCTGACAATTTAATATGCCAGAAAGAGGTTCCCCAGGGATGCTTTTGACCTGACTGTTCAGGGAATTCTTTTGGCTGCTCAGCCCCTCAGACATAGAGGCCAGCATGACCACAGCACAGTTCAAGATGTGGGGGAGCAAAAAATGCATTGTAGCTGATCTTCCAGCAGAAAACAGTACATCAGAAGCCCAAGATCTCTGTATGACCACTAGAATAACACTAAAATAGTTAATTAAGGATCAGAACAGGTTTCTGCTTCCCGAAAGAAAACATTAAGCATGAGAATCGTCAGTACAACAAATATATTCAGTACAAAGGAAAAAGAAATCAGGATATGGAAAACAAACCCAAGCTTGGTAGACACGAAAACCACAGGAGGGAGTGGAGAGGTGCATGTGCAAAGGAAACCTTCAAAATGATAGAGGAGTCAAATATACCCTTCCAAGGTCCTCGTGGATGATAGACTGACATTTCCCCTCCCCTGTTGGAGTGCCACAGACATTACCTCAGCTGAGAGGTAAAATGACATTAGAGTCTGGTCCTACCCTGCACAACCATGGACAGGGTCCCAGACTAGAGCTCTGCAAATGGCATTGTCCTCTTTGCTCTTTGGAATAAAAACAGACAAAGAACCCCAATAGACCCTTCTCTCATTTAATTTAAACTGGACTAGTATAGAGCATAACATTTTCCAGAGAAAAAATTAACAATGGTGAGCATAACATAATTGTCAGTAAGCAAACCTGATCACTTTGTATAAAGTTGTTTCTCTAAACCTGGTTGTTGGAGAGGGGGAAAGCCTTGGGTTCCACAGGGCAGGGTGAGCACCATCTCCAGTGCTGGAGCTGGCTCAGGTGTCTCCTCAAGAGAATTAACCCTGCAGGTAAGTTAAAGGTGCTTTTAACTCTGTCATGGACGTTTCAAACCAAGCAGACCCAGGGCTACACAGCAAGCTGCAGAAACCTGCCTAGAGATTTTCCTGAGCATTCATTTTATTTAAATAATCATAATGAATAACACAAGAATTTGGACTTAATGAATTAAAATGTAAAACATGTTAAACATATTTACAAGTAAATATTTTAACACTTCTTAACTTTTGTAAGGACCAAATATTTATGACAAATTAAAGCAACTTTAAACACTAAACTAATGCTACTTTAAATCCTTCTTAGTAGGCTACAACAATGTTTTTGATGATCACAAATTTTAGCATTTTTTGAGGAATGCAAGCATCCAGCTTCCACTGGAAGTTTGCCAAAGAGGATAAAATGACAGATGGGAACAGCAGTAACAGAAAATGCTGAACTATCCTCTCAACAGCTCAGACACAAAAGTTAAAGTTATTATGGGCAGGGGAAGTACCTTGCACTTTTTGTTTTCCATGGGAAGTTCTCAAAACATAACTTGCATTTAAAAAAAAAAAAAAGGTGGGGGTCTCAGAGGGGGAGGGTGACACGAGGTTTTAGGGGCAGGAAAAAAGATGGGGCTGGGGGGCAGCTTGCTCTCTTGCTCTTGGCATTGGAGAGAGGACGGTCAGGCTGCTGCTTGCTGCAGGAGGAGTTTTTCACTGGCACCATTGGGTCTGATCCTGAGGAAAGCTATCATCATCTGCTCGTGTGCCCAGGAAAAATCCTGAGCTCTCCTCTTGCTGCCCTGTGGGAGCTGGCCCTGCCCTGTCCCACCGCCGCTGCTTTCTCGGCGCTGCTTTGAGGCTTTTCTGCTACGCTGTGACCCTGCTCTGCCCCTTCCTGCCGGGACATCCCTGCCCTTCCAGTGACCACCAACGGAGCTCTGGATTTTATCCGATCCACCAGCCCAGGATCTCTCATCGTTCCAGCTTGGAGCTTTTGAGAGTCCCAAGAGACCAGACTGCCCCGGGTTTTGTGAAACCAAGCCCCATCAAGGTCCCTGGTTCCGTTCACTATTAATGCTGTAGTTGTTGTTGTTTGTTTTGCCTTGTTATACCTATTAGTAAAGAACTGTTATTCCTATCCCCATATCTCTGCCTGAAAGCCATTTTAATTTTCTAAATCATAATAATTTGAGGGGAGGGGATTTGAATTATCCATTCCAAGAGAGGCCCTGCCCCTCTTTAGCAGATACCTGTCTTTTCAAAACCAAGACAGGGGGAAATTAAAAAGCAGGCAAGTGGCACTTGGGGCTGCACTTGAGGAGAGGTGAAGAGCTGCAGGAGCCCTGGGGCTGGCCCATCCCCTCACAGAGCTGTCCCCCATCTTCCCTTCTCACTGCACAGCACCCCAGGTCCACAGCCTCACCTCTGCTCCCCTTGCCTTTAACTAGAAATAACACCGCTCTTAACCTCCCTGATACCGTATTTTAGCTGAGCTACCCGCTGTTTGACCACACTCAATAATAATAAAGATGAAGTCCAGCAGACCCTTTGTTCCCCTCCGCCCCGACCCGCTGCCCCGGGTGATGCAGGCCGATCTCCAAGGGAGCCATCTAAAGGGACAGGCGGCTGCAGCCACCGCCTGCTCCATAAATGGTGCAGTAAAACTACACCCAGAGCCCACAAAAGATTATTTAAACACTCAGAGGTGAAAAGGGCGGCCAAAGAGCACACCACAAATGCCATCTCTTCTACAGGACGCACATCTTTCAATGTAAGAAAATCTGACTGACTCCTTTTCCTGAAATACGCATTGCGCCGTTTGTGGTCCCTCAGCTCAAAATGCACAAGACCTACGGTATAGGCACTGTTGGCAGTGGAAGAAGAATGTTTTAAGTTTTACAGAATTTCAGAATCTTATTTTTAATTAGGAAGAATGCTCTTTTACGTGGGAAAACAGAAGCATGATCAGTAGCTACGCAGCACAGCAGTGCTCAAGTTGGATGTCTAAACAGCAGCAAGAAAAGATAATTGAAGAACAGGTATAATGGCAAAGCAATAAAACTGTAATGAAAATTTATAATAATACACTACAATAACTCTGAATATGAAAACAGATTAAAGTAGTGTTATTTTCGTGGAGTTCTCCTCTTCTTAATTAACAGTAATTTTTGTTGGTCTACCATAAAAGTCATCGCTGTTCAGGTCTGGAATTTCTTTCCAGTACTACTAGAAAGTACTACTTTCTAGTACTTCATCTCTAACCTTTTGCTAAGCATATTGCCTAGAGAAAATCCCCATCCCTCATTTTTCTAGTCCCAGATCACATAGCCTTGATTAGTTTGAAAATTCATTTTGCTCTTACCAAAACAAAGAAATAAATTGTTCTCTGCATAGGCCTAATTTTAGTGTGTTTTTTAATTTCTTCTCTGTACTCACTGGATCACCTTAACAGCTTCTAATAAGAAAATAAATATAAAAATCTCCCAAATCACTTAGAAATAGGTGGGTTTCAATATTGGCAATTAAAGTATTTTAAATTAAGAGTTGTAAGCATGGCTTTTATTGAGAAGATGGTGACAGCATCTGCATTTCACAACAACATGGCAGTCTTCACAAAGAATAAATCAGTAGATTTTTTTTTTTTTCTCAAGTCAAAAGCAGGGTCATTAGGCAATTTAAGTGAAGCAAGACCACCGAATTTGTGTTAACCAAAAGTAATATCTTCTGTTCAATCTGTTGCAGAAAATGTATTCATCTTTGCCTTTGGAAAAGAAGCTGAGTTGGCTGACATAAGTCAAGTAACTCTTTCAACTGTCTGCCTGAAATTAGTGTTCTTACAGTATGAACATTTTTCTAATTTTGAAATATGGGTAAACTTCAAGGCAGAAACTCTTTTCTAGTCCCTGAATGGAAAGGCAATAAATTTAGGTCTTATATGCAAAGGCCGGCAGCAGGAGCGTGACGAGTGATTCCCTGACACGGAACCTGGACAAGATCAACTTCTCAGCACTGCGGGATCTTGCAACAATCTTCGAATTAGTGGAACTTATTGACAATGGTACCTACAAGGAGCAGTTTTTCTTCAAGTCAGAGAAGAGGAGAAAGTGAGGACATGTGAGGAAAAACAACATGGCAGCACCAAGGTCAGTGGAAGAGGGGGAGGAGGTGCTCCAAGTGTCCGAGCCGAGATTCCTCTGCAGGCCGTGGTGAGGACTATGGTGAAACAAACTGTCCCCTTGTCATGAGTGAAGTCCATGGGGGATGCAGAGAGCCACTCACAGTCTGTGAGAAAAGTGGAGCAGGTGGATGGCAGGGAAAGCTGTGATCCAGTGGCAGATCTGAATAAAGAAAGAGGGCCCCTACTTCCAGAGATAGAGAGAAAAAGCCCTTGCTCCCAAACTACAGCAGCCTATCCTTGAAAGTCTGTACCCCGTGGATGAGTGACCCCACAGTTTTGGGATGACTGTTTGCCCGTGGGAGGGATCCCACAGCATAGCAGAAAAAAAATGCTCTTTTCCCTGAATGAACAGAAGGAAATCTTGTGTGACAAACTGACCAAAACTCACACACCATGTCTCCCTGCACTGTCAGTGAGAAAGAAGGAAGGGCTGGGGAGAAAAAAGGTGTTTTAAAAGCTTATTTTACTTCTTGTTATACTCCTCTTACTCTGTTAATAATAAATTTACTTTATACCTTTAAATTTGAACCTGTTTTGCCCTTAGAATTTTTTCTCCCAATTCTTATCTCAGCCCATGAGCCCTTTGTTAATTTTTTTCCCCTCTGCTCAACCGTAGCAAAAAAAGATAATTGAATGACTTTCATGGGTATCTGGTCTTTGGCCAGTGTCAAACCACAACAATTTCAAAAGTATAAAATACTTTTTAAGTTTCCTTTTCTATTTATCTAAAACCCTTAAAACTATGCTACAGTATTTTAATGAAGTGAGCTAAAGGCTACCCCTCTGTGTGGACAAACTCAAATATGAAAAACAAAAGTAGATTCAAAGTAAATAATATAATTAATTCATTATTAAAAAGCCTGACAATACAACCTTTGTATGAGTAGGTTCTAGAACAGCAGAGCAGCTATTAAAATACTAAGCTGTAGTCAAGCTTGTGCACACGTTTACTAACAGAAATCAAAGAGTGTAAGACATCTTGACGCAGGACTCTTAAATTGCAAATATGAAAAACATGCAGACATTTTCTGGAAGTTTTTTCTGTGGTAAGGGTAACTGCAGGAGAGAAAGCATGACAGAACCAGAGGAACTGATGAAACATAACAGAAAGATTGTTTCATTAAGTTGTGAAATTGAAAAGTAGAATCATAGGAATCTCAAACAACAGCAGTCATGATTCCCCTCCCAAATCACCACATGGCAAGATGTAATATTTTCCTATACTGCTGCAGGCTTTGTATTACTCATTCACAGTTTGACCTCCAACAGAGACAAATTCCTGAAAGAAATAAGTATTAAAAATCAGAAAGCAACAAAAATTCTGTACTTCCTGTAGAAATTACCCAGCAAAGTCAAGGATGACTTAACTGACGGCTGAGGTCACTACAAGAGTGAGTGTTCTTTGCTTAGGATAACTAAGAACAAAGGTACAGTAAGAGCAGAGTAAAGAAATAATTGAAAACTTCTCAGTGGTCTATGCAGTGTAGTATCAATTCAGAAATAAATCCAAATTTTGAGACGTTTGCATGCATCAGGTTAAATTCATTACAAGAATTTAGTGCTGCCTGCAAACCTGACTTTCCATGCCATTCCAGAGCTAGAAGAAAGCTGAGAAAGATCAGGTGCTCCTTTGTTCACCAGTTCTGAAGCAGGAGTAAACTGAGATTAACAGGGAGTTAGAAAGATTTTTTTCTTTACTGTTTCAATCTTTATTTTTAATTATTTCACATTACATCTGTGTGAGGTTTTACCTCTATTAGACTCTAAACTGCTTGTGAAAAGTTCACTCCCTGTTCTGACCACCCCTAGCACAGTGGTAAACTGTTCTTGGATGGACTAGAGGTGTCCTCTTCTGTGTAATTGCTAACAACTATTCCACACAGGTGGGGAAACAAGTCCTGCTTTAATTCTGAGCCACATCCTGCAGATTTTCTTGCCAGCAGGATGTTTACAAACATCATATATTAAATTTTGGCTGTAAATCCCAGATTTATTTGGGGATTTTAAACTAAGTTAGCAACATTGTTTTTGACTGTAGTTAACAAATTAGCTACATAGAATTTAAAAAATAGTGTGCATCCCTGTCACACTTCATTTGTTATTCCTGGAACAGCATAATCTTTCCTACTTAGCTTTTAAGTTTCTTAACTTAGAGCCTCTGTGCCAATCGAAGTGTTAAAATTTTCATATGAGAAAACGTAAGAAAGACACAGTAACAACTCAGCCTTCAAATCATCCCTAATAGACAAAAGCATGAAAAATGCACCCTGCTGTCTCTAATTACTCAAAACTTCATTTTTCCTCCTCACAGAATCAGGAGCATGCTTAGGTTCTGTTTGGCAGTCCTGGGAGGATGAACTCACTGACACGTGCAAGCAGCACAGATGCACCAACACCTGAATAAAGATCCAGTCTTGAAACAGGAGTAGCTTCGATTTTGGGTCCCGGCATTAAACCAACAGGCTGGTTTTGTGCCAACAACAGAGAAAACACCCCAAAATCCAGGAGTGCTTAAAAAAAAATTGCTCCATCTTCAGTTGCTTAAAATGTGGAAACTGTTATCCCATCCAACATGAGAAGAGTGAGGCATACTTTGAGATGGATTAAAAAATGGATACCAAATATTTTTTAACAATTATAATTGCTCTTTCATCAGAGCAGAATCAAGCTGACCTCAAGAAAGTTTGGTAAGGACAAGAACCAACAGTTCCCATGAAATGAAGGGACTCCCCTAAAGTTCATTTCTGGTGTCACTGTAATTTTTCTTCATGACAGGAAAACTGTAGATTAATTCTGAAAAGGTTGAAGAAATAGGCACCAAAAAATCCCTTTTTTATTTTCAAAAAGTACTTTCTAACTTTTAGATAAAAATTCTAATACATCAAGTAAATAGGGGTTTTTATTATTGTTATAATGATGATTAGAAGTAGTAGTAGTAGTAAAACATATGGATACAGATGGCCTTAGAGAAATAATATCAAAGATGGAGCACTTCAAAAAAGTAGCCAGCTCTTTCTTTCAAAGGTCAAAATCCTATCTGCTTCACTGGGAATTTACGTCCTTAAGTTAAAATATTTTGTCTTTTTGGAATTTCAGCCATAGCCTTGAAGATCCTTATTCCTAAATAGAAAACTATTTACATTAAAAGAAAAATAATCTGTTTCAGACTCTTGGAAGGAATAGCTGCTATGTCTTCTAATTTTTGAAGATCTGAGAGCTTGAATCAAGGGTATCTGTAAAACCTCAGCTCCCATCTCCACTTAGTTTTGACCTTACAACATGGAATTACTGAAGTTTATGAGTAGTTTGGAAAACTATTTTCCTGCATTGCACGAGATTTCCATCATGCCTTCCCTTGATTTTTATCCCCTGTAGACCTTCCCCAACAAAACACTCAGTGATGACCCACATCAGACTTTGAAGAAACTCCATACGAACAGGGTTATGAGAGCCAAGGCTGAATTTCTCTTGCAGCTATTTTTAGTTTTGCCATGCCTTGCAAATGAGCTTGTTTAGGAACATCAATTCCTGAACTGCAAGAGGAGTTGCCACAGGAAATTAAGAAACTCATGCTGCCAGATTTTTTCAAGGGAGGCTAGAGCCTCCATTTAGCAAACAAACAAACAAAAGGCTACAAATTGATTGCTGTTGGAGTAGGAAAAATTAGTCTGATGATGGAATATTTAGGCAAAACATCGTACTGCTTCCTTACTTTGTGTACTTTCCCCTTTACAGCTGCTTCTTGGTTGCAGCCAGATGTGGGATATTTGGCCAGATGAAGCTGGCTTACTATGGCTGCCCTTTCGATCTTTACATTCTTAAGAGTATCTCTTTTGCACCAAATGTACATCTCTTTTTTTGGTATTTCCCAATGTTCAGCAGCCTGCAGTGAGCAATGGCACAGCAGAATTCAGTTAAACTTTATTCCAATGAACCAGATCCATGTTTAGTATGACTCCAGGTCACACACACCTGCCTGGTGCACAAACATATCTCTGGCCTGAATTAGGTAGCCTCACGTTACCACACCTTATGAAAGGCTCGTTACCTGCTGACTATCTTCTTTTTCCCTCTTTACCATGCTGTGTATGTAATTACAATAACTTGTATTAGCTATTTATGTTTACATGAAATACAACAAAACAACATAGACAAACACTAACGGAGAGGGTAAGTAAAGCCTATCAAACTCAATGGACTTTAAAAAAGATAAAAGATCAGCTGTAAAAAACCCTATATTAAACTTACAAGACTGGTCTTAGTGAATAATATTTCTATACATCACTTCCTTCTGCTCTAGCTAATGAAAGAAATAACTGCTCCTGCAGACTAATCAATACACTGCACACAACATCTAGAAAATAAACGTCTATCAGTGTTGGAGAAATACAAACTTTTAATAAACTGGCTGAAAAGTTCAGAAATATACTTTCTGTAAAAATGACCGCAGAGATTAGAATAGAATCATTTATGTTGGAAGAAACCTCTAAGATCATTGAGTCCAGTTGTTTACCCGACACTGTCAGGTCCACTAATTAAAACCATGTCCCCAGGTGCCACAACTACACATCTCTTAAGTATCTCCAAGGATGGTGATCCACCACTTCCCTGGGCCACCTGTTCCAGTGCCTGACAACCTTTTAGGTGAAGACGTTTTTCCTAATATACAGTACAAACTTCCCCCAATACAAACATTAGGCCATTTTTTTTCCTATTCTATAATTTGTTACCTGGGAGAAGAGTATGACCCCCACCTGTCTACGATCTCCAATTCTCCATGCTAAACACCCCCAGCTCCCCCATCTATTCCTCATCAGACTTGTACTGCAGAGCCTTCCCCAGCTATGCTGCCCTTCTCTGGACATGCTCTAATGCCTTAAAACCTTTCTTGTTGTGAGGAGCCCAGAACTGAACACAGCATCTGAGATGTGGACTCAGCAGTGACAAATACAGGGCGATGATCCCTTCCCTGCTCCTGCTGACACAGGCCAGGATGCCCTTGGCCACCTGGACACACTCTTGCCCCAGCATGTAGCATTACATGGGATTGCTGTGACTCAGGTGCAGAATCCAGGACGTGGCCTTGTTGAAACTCAAAACCAGCCTTGGCTCATTGGTCCAGCCTGTCCAGATCCCTCTGCAGAGCCTTCCTGCCCTCCAGCAGACCAACATTCCTGTTGTGGTGTGGTTTTGTCCCTAATAGTCTGTTCTGTTTCCCCCATGCCTTGTTGGTTCAGTCTAAGTCATACCCTCCCCCTAGCTCTCCATCTTCCCTAAGGCTATCCCTTGTTATAGAATGTTCTCTGTTCCTCCTCCTTCTGAGTTGTTAATTCCACATGATACCTGCCCCCTGCTCTGGAAATCCCCTAATATTTGAAGCCCCATTGGTTTGTTTGATCTGTTCCCCTCCCTTTGTGTTTCCCATTGGTTTGTATATTGTCAATCCCACCCTGTGATCCTCCCCCATGTTTTCCCTGTTGGTTAAAAATTACCCTCCCCCTGAGACCTCCCCTGTATATAAGCTCCTGCACACTTGTGTTCTCGGTCTTTCGTCCCTGACCCTTTCTTGAATAAACCCTTTTGGAAACCACACGGAAGACCTCTCCCTTGTTCTTGCTCCTGCCCTCAACGCTTGGCAGCCTGTGCCATAGAGCATAAGCCCTACAGCTGTATCCTGGACTGTGCTGCTTTCTGGGAACAGCCCACTCTTGGCCCAGTGCCAGGAGCTGGCTGGGGAAAATCCAGCACTGCCTCAATTCTCACCTGCAAACTTTCTGAGGGTGCACTCCAGACCCACATCAATCAAGATCCCAAACAGGGCTGGTACTGAGCCCTGGGGAACCCCACTTGTTACTGGCCACCAGCTGGATTTAACTCCCTTCAGCACCACACTCTGGCTACCACTTTCTGGCCAGCTTTATGGCCAGCATCAGTGCATCTGTCAGAGCCACAGGCTCCCAGCTTCTCTGGAGGAATGCTGTGAGAAACAGCGTCAGAGGTTCTCCTAAAGTCCAGACAGACCACATTCACAGCCTTTTCCTCAGCCACTAAGCAGGCCACCTTGCCTTGGTGTGCAGGTGGAGCAGGTTTCTCAGCTCTGGAGGAGCACCAGATCACTCCCAGTTCCAGCTGTTAGAGGACAAAACTCAGACTCGTGATCCCTGCCACCTGTAGTTCCACACTTATGTTGCAATTCACCTTACCTTCTCTTCTTATCCCACCAAATATTAATACCAAAATTTTGAAGCAAATTCTCTTTCATTGGTGCTACTGTTTGACACTGGAAACAGATTTAAAGTAGACATTAAGTTCTAGTAAAATTCAGAAGTGGTTTAGGTTTAATTTGACATCAGCCACATAGCCCACATACTCTGCCTAACAAAATTGAGATTTCTAGTTAAAGAGACAAGGGAAAAGAGATTGCACAGAAAGGTCAATTGCTCAGCCTGAAGAACTATTTTTGAATAGGTTATTCAGGGGTCATTGTGAACATAATTTTGTTAAATATGGGCACTAATAATGCCCCAAAAACAAGGGTGCTAATAAAAATGGTTTTGATAATGTCCTCAATACAGAGGATCTGAAAATCAAGAGGAATTGAAAAACTTGATTTAGTATATAGAAAATGGACTAGAATAGCATTAATATAGAGTACACTATCATGCATTTTAGGACTGCGAAAATTCCTGTAAAAAAAAGCCAGTTCTCATCTGCAGCAAATCACTGATATTTCTTTGTCGATGTGGCTGTGAATCATCAGTCTAAGTCTGCTTCAGGAAAGGATATTGAGTTTATCAGACAAAATATTTCTAGAAGAGGTAGGGAAGATCAATACTCTTGTATAAGTCAGAGGTGAGATATCATTCAAACTGCACATCTGGACGTCAGAAATATTGCTTGGGTCTCCTGTGTGCAGAAATATGGCTTCAAGTTGGAATACATACTGAGAAAAGCAATTGCTATGAGCACAGGAGTGCATTATCTGCTTCACAAACTATATCAAAGTAGCATGGTTTGCAGAACTTGACAAAACCCAGACTAATGTTGTGGCAATACAAAATTTTCTATAAAAATCAGTGAGCAAGAAGGGTAAGCATAAAGAGGGAAACAGCTAGAACAAGTAAATGCCAGTGTCCACATCACCACCAAAGGATAAGAAACCAGCCATTGAAACACTGACAATGAAAATTAAAGAAGATATGAAATTTTGGAACACTTTCCTAACGTTATTACTAGTTTAAGTAAGAGCTGTTTAAATTTCTGAAAAGGTTTATGTAACAATTACCAGAAACACCATCAGCATCCTTCCTCAAAGACAAGCTTTTCAACTTATTAGTAAAAGTGAAATTGACCTTTTTTTAACTTTATTTTCTTTCTACATGGGTTGTTTCCAACCAAGCCCATACAATATGTGCTTGCACTTACTTTCACATCATACTATAAGCACAAATATGAAGTAAGGTACAGCACAACAGATTTCCCTCACATTTCCTCTAGCCAGAATTGACCAATAATTTATCCATTATGCATTCCCTCTTATTGAATTTCTAAAGGAACAAGCTGTTAGTTTCAGAAAGCCCGTGAAATCTCAAATTACAGAGCTGGTTTGAACATAAGAGCTACGTGGTGTATTTCTACTCACAGAGGCAAACACTGTAGAACTGTATTTCCAGTTGTATTTACTAATGTAAACTATTTTCCAAGAGTCATGGCAAATCATTTTGGCCCATCTTATCCTGTATTAGGAGACTTTCCTGCGCTATACAGTTTTTTCTACCCCACTCATGGATCCATTGCCGTTATCTAGACATGGATGGCTCCCATTGCCTTCCTTGACATCTCCCCCCGCTTTTCATGGTTTGGATTTCTGGTGGGGCTTTCTACTCCCTCCTCTGATATTTCCCCACACATTCCTTCCAATAAACTCACATAGTGCATATTTCAGGAAGACAGTTACATAAGCAGCTAAAAATGCAAATTAATTACATGGGATTTAAAACAGCAACAAACAGACTCCAACAATAAAAGGTTTGTGCTGTTTGTCTCCACTGTCACATCAATCTAATTTTCAGTCATGTAAATCCTTGGGAAGTGGACTCTTGCCTAGGCCAGAACACATGATAAAACACCTACTGAGAACTGAGAAACACATGTTCTGGTAAAAGAGAAATAAAATGTAACTGAATTTTTTATCTGGAAACTCTGCCTAGAATCTGATGGATTAAAAAAAAAATAGTCAAAAGTTATTTGCTGGAAGCTTTCCGGTGTTATACTGCATGAAAAAATCCCCAATTTTTTACTTACTCATTCTTCAGCAGAAGTATAAAAAAAAAGATGTAAAATTAATATCTGTGCCAGTTCATTAGTCTCTCCTGAGCAACGATGAAATAACATTTTCTTTGCAACAGAAAAGGAAGAAGGCTGGCAGCTAACCTTGTGCTGGCTCTGTTATGAATTTAAGTCTTCCTCAGGCAATGACGGTTCCCAACAAAATTGAATTGAAAAACTGTTATGTCTTGAATTTTATTCAGGAAAAAATATAATACACCACTAAATATTTAGAATTGCAGTTTAGCATTTATTAATCATTTTTAAAATTCTATCACAGAAGAATTTTTTACAAATGTAGACACCTTCAAAAATACTATTTAATATCATTAGTCATTACTATAGTAGCACAGTGGATCTATTTTTAAATACACAATATTTATTTTTAAATAAATAATGTTTAATTATAAGAATATAAAAATGTGACAACTCCTTTACTCACTTGGGCTTCTGCTTTAGGACTCAATGAATTAGAGTCTGGAGTCAACTGAAGGAAACCCAGCAAAACAAATCTGATGGAGGTATGCAGAAAAATTAGGGCCAAAGAATTTGAAACCTGGGCACAGAACGTTATTGTGCTGGTCATACCTTTAAAAAAAGAGAGAATTTTTCTGTTCCTTTTAGAAGCATGGATGTGAGGAAAACACTGAAACTAGGGCCTACTCCATTGCACAAACCATGCATCTCTCCTTCATTTTCAAGATACAAAAATGATAATAAATTACTCCCTGCTATCACCCTGCATGTAATATCTGAGAGCTTCTGGAGAACCTTTAAAACTCTACTTCTCCTTGCAATGGAAAAATGACAATGTAGGTAAATTACTAAAGAAAAAATTCAGTAGGAATCTTTTTGTAAATAATTTTTGTATCCATTTATCTTTCTAACATCTCCCTTCTGATAAATTGGGCTGAAGATAGAATTCAAACTATAAGGAAATGTGGAATTTAAAAAGAGAGTATGTTCTAAGTATGTTTATGCACTTTTAGAAAACCTATAATGTTCATCACTAGAAAATGAAGGAGCTATTATGTTGATCTTTCCCATTAGCCTAATATGACTAAACTCACAGTGAATGTCTTCATCAGAGATCTTTATGAAATATAATCATTCCTGTATTAGAAGTAAGGAGGCCTTTGGTTAGGAAGACAATTATGCTGAGCTTATTTTTCCCCGGGCTATAAAGAAGGTAATCCCTCTTATTAGCGGTTCAAATATCAAATGCAGGAGACAAGTTTAATGGAATTATATTTTAATCTTTTCACTGTCACCACAAGTGCCACCTGACATTAATCCCCTGGCACCAGTAATAGGATTAAATGAGAAATTTTACCTTTGGCATTGTATGATAGACTAAGGCACAGGAAGAAACCTCATCAACGGTTTAGAAAAGATTTAGTGTCAGTTGTATGACAACCAAGAAGATGTTCCCTATGGAAAAACAGCTACAAATAGTAAGCAAAAAAATCATTGCTTTTTCTGTCTAGTGATATAGAAAAATATAGCAAAGCATTCTTTCAACCATGGGATCTAGCAGTGGATACTTTAAGGCCTGCAAACACTAAGCATACAGGAAAGTAAGACCTTAGTGAATGAACAGTAGAAACAAAAATAATAAAAGCTGCAACAGAATATTTACCAACAACAATAAAAAACCCTCAGTCTTAAGTCCAGAAATAGGGATAAATTCAAAGCTGCAAAATCTAGATGAGTCAGATCCTGTAAAAAAAAAAAAAGAAAGAAAGAAAGAAAGAAATTGAAAAGTGGGGAAGCTGCAGCTTGCTGCTAAAAAGAGGGTACTGGAGATGAAAAATAATCTAGGTTTGATCTGGAAGCAAATCATATGGGTCTCTGTTTTCAGCAGAAGAAACTGGTAAAGTGTAAGACAAAAGAAAAAAAAAGCAGCCAAGGCTGACAAAGTGGAAACTACAGTAAAACAGTGTTGGGTACCTAGTCACACACTGAGTGACAACGGTCTCAAGCTTTACCAAATTTGTAAAGTCAATACCAATGCCATATTGGTGAAAAACAACCACAACACTTTAAGAATGGGATCTTTAGGTCCAATAAGCTCTCAACAACGAGTGAAAATAAAACTTTTGAAGGGTAATTAGTCATAGAGCAGAATGAATAATTAAATCAATGGAAAATCATTTACTAATGAAAGTAAATTAGTTTGGCAGGGCAGACTTATGCCCAGCCCAGGTGTAAAGACAAATGCAACCCAGTCTATTTTGGCTTTATAAACCAGCATAAATAATATACTGGAGAAGACCTCATTAAGGAATTGTTTGAAGGGACAAGGCAATGTGATTAACTAGAGGGACTTTCTTAATTTAACTCAATTTCTTAAATTTTTATTCAGTCATTAAAGTAACAAAAAGGTATGTGGAAGACTTCTTGACTCAGATTTGGGAGGGATTAATGAAGAGAAGGATGACAAGATGATGGCAGACAATCCAGATGACTTCAAGGAAAGCAGCATTAGAAATGGAACTAAATTAAAGTGCAGGTCCTACACTTGAGGACCAATAACCAGAATGTTTGCAGTGAGCAACTAGAGAGGAATTGCTGAGCAAGAGTAAGACAAAAACATACTAGCCACAATACATAAAAGAGTCCTAAAATAATGGAGCATTAAAAAAATACTTGTAATCCTTAGCCTTTTTCAGCCTTTCCAGCAAACAATAGAGAGATGAATAGATAAAAATACTTTTGTTCAAAGCACAGGTGAGACCTCATCAGAGCTGTGACACATCGCAGAGACTACAAATTCAGACTGGACCCTGGACCAGTCAGAGAAATAGATATCTCATAAGAAGAGCTGGAGGGCTTTGCTTATTTTGGCCAGCAAAGTAAACACTGAGGAGGAAAAGCTGCTTATCAGGTGGGTAAATGTTAGATGAAATTGCTATATAAAACAAAGGACAACTCTGGATCACTAAAGACACCCACTTATGAGATTTAGATCCTAAACTCAGCCTTAAAAGCATTGTCTGACATTTTCATCAAAAGTCAGAGTAAGAAGATAGGCAGTGTCTGCCCCTGAATGTCAGGCATTTGCAGTTCAGCACTAAACAAGACTTCCAATTAATTGAATATGAACTAGATAATTTGGGAAAACTGGTTTCACATGTGGGTATAATTTGTTTGAAAACGGTCCTACGTTAGGCTAAGAGTATTAGTTAATTTCAGTTAATCCCAAATTGTTTTCAAAATTTTACCCTAGCAGTACTTAGGATTCAACAGGGTAAAATACAAGAGGGAAAGCTGCACATTTTAAAACTGACCTTTTATCCTCTGCAAGTCACTTGTGTTCTGCTCAGTTAACAGATTCTTTCAAAAACAGTGTTTTCTCTAATTTTCAAACCAGAGCAGGTGCTCCAGTTGATGCCATTTTTGTACTGAAGGCAGCAGGCAACCCAAAGGCTATGGAGGCTCATTTAATTACTTGGCACCTCAATCCAATTAAAACATACCATAAAGGGAAGAGTGTCAGAGTGAGAATTTGGTGCAATTTACCTAAACCCCTACCCACAGCTGATATACACCACAGGAACCTGTCCACACATTTAAGAAGTTTTAGTTACATTTCATATTATACGTGAATTTTGTTAATTATTTTAAGACTTTTCAAGGATTTCTTTTCAATAAATCCACATCACTATTCACTATGAAGCTAAAGCCATCCTGTAATACAGTTGCTTTCTCAATATTGGCCAAAGTTATGTGTCCAATAATTTCCCTATGAACGTGGGGACAGCAGCTGTTTTGCTTAGACCACAGCAGAGGGGAAGCAAATGGATTTCTCCTGGAAAGGCTCAACTTTTGGTTTTCCATGTTATTTGTTGACTGGTTTAAATCTGAATTAAAATCTAGTTGGAGTGAAAGGTCTGTTCTTCCTTATTTGTGTGTAGGACACAGTAACATCTTAACTCCACAGGCTGAGTGCTGTCATCTGCATTTTCTTTACATGACTTGATCAATGAAAGAAAGGAGTGAAACTTTTAACATTGTTTTGAGTCTTTTTAGCATCCCAGGAAAGGAAAAGTTCTTCTAAAGCTGGGAGTGAAATAGGGCAGGAAAGCATCTCCAACAAATTTTTCAAGCCCCAAGTTCCTGTTTGCACATGAATTCTGCTTATCTGAAACAACTTCACAAATTGATTTAAATCTCAGCATTTATCCTTTCACTGAGTACAGTGGGGGCCACATCTATTTAAGTTCCATGGGTAATGTCCCAGCTGCTCCCTGATTTAGGAATTATGTACTGTACACAATAGATTTTGAGCTTGCAGATGTTTTCTAAGAACCTGGCACAGTGCAAAATCAAGCACAAACATTGCCTTAGAACACTGCTACTAAGTGTGCAGACATGGAAACGTTAAATTATCAAAATCTCTCTTTTAAAATACTTTAAAATGTATTGTTTTATGATGATATATTCCCAGCAATACGACCAAAGCACACAAACCCAGCCAGAGCTGACTGTAGTCTCTGTATCAGTCAGAAGGCTGTAGATTCCAAGTTCACCTTGAGGCTTGTAATTGTTATTCACCAATTAAATTACAATTGCTGTACTGGAATATTAATTATAAATATGTCAATGGCATCCATGAGATGATTATTTGTCCCACACACTATGCAGAAAACACTTTTATTCAATCCCTACCATTTTCTTTTTCTGTTTTTTCTTCAAAATCCCCTCAAAACCCTCTTTTAGAATGAAACCTTGCCAAAATGGTTATTCTCCTGGTTTAAACAATCTCTAAATTAAAAGCACACACACTTTTATTACATCACAAGTCAGTGATTTCTTTTTTTTCCTACCCAAAGCAGAATTCTAATGTACGAAAATACATAGTGAATTATCTAATTAATAATATAAAAAATGTTTCCCAATCCCTTTATTATTAGTTTGAACAAGCCATCCCCTAAAACAAGGATGAATCTAAATTGAAAAATTGTTCATTTGAGAAAGCTGCATAAGAATCCTCTGGAATTTTGAAAGCTGTATACCAAATTGGAAAGAAGCTGGGGGATTTTTGAAAGAAATTTACTCTTACATGTATTGGTAACAAACTGATAACCACACATTTAATAACCATAACTCAAAGGCAGAAGTGACAGAAGAATGATGTGCCAGAAATTTAAGAAATAAGACCAGAAACAGAAGGTTTGGCTTTACACACAAAAAAAGTCAGTTCTTTTTTAAAGCCATAATCAGAAAAGCTGCTGTACAGGATGAAAGAAAAGCATTTTGCCTGTGGCAGACCAAATCAGAATAATTATAAAAGTTTCAGCTCTCTAAACCAAGCTGGGAGTATATTTATGCATGTTAAATTATTATCATCATAGCTTTTTCTCTAGCAGCTCAACAATGTTAAACCCCTGGGTCGTCTCCAGGAAAGATACCTGTACACTAATTTTAAGAAGGAAATCAGGAGGAGAATTCTCTCTGTCAGGAGCTAAAAAAAAAATTACAAGGAAATCAGCCAAGGAAGGAAAAACAAAATATATGTCTGTCACATACTTTAAAAAATTATTTCAGTGCAACATGACAGATAGTAGAAAAGAATGACCAAAGGATGGAGCTGAAGTTGCTACTTCCAGCTAAGAAAGATCCAAAGTCTTGCTGTTGCTTTCAGAATTAAGTGACCTGTGCATACAAATGTTAGTGCTGTGGTTCCCTTGATGGTCTTGAGCTCCTGCTCACATTTTGTTACATGCCAAAAAATCATTGAATACCTGTTACTATGGTTCTCCCAAATTCATACCCTCAATCTTACCAGAGATTCTAGTAGAAAAACTACTTCCTCACTTTGTTAGAACTCAGATCAGGATACAGAATATTCTGAAACTTGACTTCTACCCTGTATGTAAATTATTATTCCCTTTAGAATGAAGCAACAAGGTTTCAGGAGGCAGAAATTACAAGACACAATAGGTGTTAAAGAAGCAATGACTTTACAATACTCCAGGCAAGAAGGACCCAACAGTTAACTGCTTTAGGGGCAGATGTACAAAAATAAAATACTGCGTCTCATGGATACTCTTTGCTCAATTTCAAAAAAGGCTCTTTCATCCCATCTAAGATGCCTAACAATGCTCACATAGCTCTTTTATTTGAAATCCAATCCTTTGTCCAGCCTCTTTGCTTTCTCAAAGAGATGGGCATATTACCATGTTCCTCATTCAGAAACCATCCTTTCACCTTTAGGCATCCCTGAAAAGATTTCCTATTTCATAAACACAGGTAGGACAAAAATCTCTTTAATTCCTCCTAAAATACTGCCAGCTCTAGCCTGATCCTAAAATTACTGAAAGTTAGAGTCAAAGCTGGACAGAGTTAGATCCTAACCAGGCAATGGAGAAGTATTTTGCCTCTCATGGGACTCCACCTGCAGTAGTGTGCCCGGTTCTTGGTGCTCTGTACTAGGAAGAGACAGACCTGTGAGAGCAGGTGCAGGGCAGGGCCACAAAGCTGGGAAGGATGGAACAGCTCTGCAGCGAAGAAAGGCAGTGACAGCTGGGGTTGCAGCTTTTCAATACATAAAAGGTGCTTCTAAGACACAGAATTTTTTAAATTTTATTTTTACCAAGGCCTCTAGGATCAGACTCAGGGTCCTGGTTTTTTACAGAAAGAGAGTAAATTGAGATTGGATGCAAGGAAGAAATTGTTCCCTGTGAGGGTGGTGAGGCCCTGGCACAGGATGCCCACAGAAACTCTGGCTGCCCCTGGATCCCTGGCAGTGTCCAAGGCCAAGTTGGATGGAGCTCTGAGCAACCTGGTCTGGTAGAAGGTCCCTGCCCACAGCAGAGGTATTTGAACAAGGTGATTTTTAACATCCTTTCCAATCCAAGCCATATTATCATTTTTTCTGACTGTCAATCCAGTCTAGCAGTTGGCCAGCATTTATTTGTTAACAAATTGCTGTACCAACGTGGAGGAAGTGTTCAGTACCAATCAGCAGGTAAAGGTCAAACCCAGAGCATAATTCTCCGTAATTTAATTGAAGATACAATGTGTTTGCAGTACTACCAGTTCCTAAACAGATGTTCTTACTCACTACCAGCTTCTGACAGAAGAGTGTAGCTGAATAAGTTCATGAGTGGCCCTGCCAGTGGCCTGAACTTGATGGAACTGGAAAACATGTTTTCTAAAACTAATTTTCACAAACCAATCTCATTTTAAGACGAGGGACAAACATCAAGCTGCTTTCCAGCAGCATAAGAACTCAGAGAAATATAAAGTGACCCGTAAGATAAATCATCATCAGGCAGGTATGATTCCCATGCCATCCTTAGGACCCTTAGTTTGTGCTCTGTGCCAGAATAACGTGGCTTCCTGGAGGCCACCAGAGAGAATTCCCTCTGCTCACAGAGATTCTCAGCCAAACAGGAGAGAAGGGCTGCTGGATAAGGGTGCAGGCAGGGCTCCTCTTGCCCTGGCTAGAACATCCATAGCAGCACAAAGCATGTGGAACCTCTGGCACCTTCTCAGTCCAGAAGTCAAGAGCTGAAAAGCAATGCAGTAGAAGCAATAAAGGAAAATTACTAGTGTGGATGACAATGTCAAAAGCTGGTGCTGGCTGGCTGGGAGATGTGACAGATGCACTCACTTTTGCCCAAAGTTGGCAGGCCAGGGAAAAATACTGTATTTGCCATAGATTTACACATAAAATCTCTAGAAGGGAATTAGGTAAACAAATGACATCTGCTGTCTAAAATGGCCTATGAAATAGCCACTAGAATTTAGAAACAAAACAAGATCTGTGGGAGAGAGAAAATATTTTTAGAAGCTTAGAAACAGGATTTAATGGATTTCTTCTGATTCAAAAAAGACCTTAGATATTAATCCCAACAAAAATAGACACCCAAATGTCATTTAATTAAAATACCAGAAATGGTACATTAGGAAAATTAATAATTAAATGGATACACACTCTCTTATATGCTCTGCTTGTGGTATCACACAGCTAATATGCAGACTGTGTTAAAAACATGCACTCTTCCAAATTCAAAAATACAGAGCAAAGTTGCTACAGATTTCTCTTTGTTTTTAACTTCATTTTGCAAGTAGTAGCACTTAATAAATATTTTAGACCATCAGCTAATTAAATCTTTCTTGAGAAATATTACCAGATTTTTGTTGTTGCACACTCACCATGCTGATTTTCCAGGAAAGATCATTTCAGTGTGACTGTTAGGAAAATATACAAATTCTTTGTACTATTACAACCCTCAAAAATATCAAAACAGAGCTGATTTGCTTTGCAAAATATTCAAATTTAGCTGAGAATTGAAAACAATTTGTTCCAACAACATAGCCCTTTGAAAGCAGTAACTGCTGCATAAATAAACTCAGAAATCTATAGACTGCACAACTCAAATGCAACTGTATCAAATCAAGTGTCCAGCAAACATGCACAAATGTGCTTCTGAGTGTCTGCTGAGAGGGTTTTCTCAAGGCAATATATTCAAGCAAAAGGATTCAAACCAATGCCCTACTTCACATCATCAGCTTTGATTTAGAACGGTAATTTCTGCACCACAATTTCAAGGTGATTTCCCATTTTATCTGCTAGAAACCCTTCAAAAGCCCAGATTTGTTCAGCATACAAAACCAATATGTACATTCTCTGCTGGTAATCAAAACCCAACACTTTCAGTGTAATTTTGTGACAAGATCCCAATTTGAGTGCATTTCTTATTAGGAAAGGACACCCCGCCTTGATGTATCAGTGTTATTTCAGTGATCATTAGCCGACCACGTCAAATTTGGAGGGAGCTCAGTGCAGGGTTGCCCTCATGATGGATGAAATCTAAACGCACTTTCACTGAGATCTATGTTGATTTTCTTCCCTGTAGCAGCTAGCTCACTGTATTTAACAGGTTTTAAGTGTTCTGAAATTGTCACTGTATCAACTACTTCAACAGCATTTATTCTCTAAATCTAAGAAAATCTTCACTTCCTACCTCAAACCTTACCTAAGCTATATTCAGCAATATCTCCTGCCTTTGTTTTACAACATTTCCCTACAAAATAACACATCAATTCTATTCCTCCCACAACTGTTGTCTGTTGTTCAGTTTATTCAATAGTGTTATGAAATATGGAAAGCATTTGAGAAAACACTAAACAAAGAAAAATACAAATATTTTTGTTCATCTCAATAGTCTGTACTTTTGTCGTTGTTGCTGTAAGACAAACTAGCAGCATGAAGCTACTGTGTGCTTAGAATTCTCTTCCTGACATCTTTTTAGTCTTCTTGGTAAAAGTTGATCATTCAATGCAAGAGAGATATTTCTTATTCTTGTCACCATTTCTCTATGACAGCTTCTCTTCAGTACTTTCTGCTTCATCTGAGTAACCACCCAAACTCACTTAAAACAGCCGCCAGCACTGAAATGTTCCATTTTAAACAAACTCTTTGTTTGAAGCCCTTCATTCAACATTTCAGTCCCTTTGGGAAATTTCAGATTCATGCCATTTTGGATTAGTTTCTTTCAATGATTACATGACAGGTCATAGCTGGATCTATCACAAAACTTTCCTGATAAATGCTTTTTCTCAGCTTTCTAGATTTCCTTATAACTCTCTGCTTTAGTAGAGAAAGTAGGAAATTCATACAGCAACTGTGACTAAATCTTGCTTAAATTCAAGCAAATTTTATGAGGACTTGAGTCTTCTAAATTTTATTTTAATGAAAGCTCTGCTTCTAGAAATCTACACTGGATTTTAATGAACAATATAGCTTATTATTTTCTGTCTGACAAGTGTGGCAAGTATATTATTTTCCCTTCAATAAATGCATGCACATGAAGCACAAATTAATATCTTCCTAATGACAGGTTCACCATATACAATATTTCTGCATTTGCTTTTTTAGCAGTTCACCATTTTCTTGTCTTTTAATAGAAAATATTTATTGCAGAACTTACTAAATACAAGCACTTTTGCTATTAGTTATGGTGCAGAGACTGGTCTGTCAGGTTTGGGGAGCTGCGTGTTCCATTTCCTTCCCCAGATCACAGGGGGTAATTTTCAGACACTCTGCTGTGGGGAATAGCTCTCACTCCAGCCAACCAGAGTCCCCAGATTTGTGCATCAAGAGGCCCTGACAGAAAGGTTAAAAATATGACCTTTGGCCTTAAAAATATCACCTTTGGACTTAGATCTTTTGGGCTTATAATGTTTTTCTTTTGGCCCCAACCTCCTGGAGCTGGAGTCAAGCTAACAACAGTATCTGTCAATCCACCGCAAAAGCAGGAAAATGAGTTACCTGAGGTAAAAAGTGAAATTGGTGCTTCAAATCTACCATACATAATAACTGATCATGTTATTCGAGGGTAAAACCTCTCCTACTCAATTTTTATTATCAACTTTTAATAAGGAATTCTGAAACAAGATAAACATGAGTAACATCACAGCTATCCATGGTCAATATCCATGAAAAAAACAACACATCCAGGTTTAAAAGCATCCCTTTTCACCACAATTCACAAACCTAAAATGCACCAACCCCAAAAAGCTGGCATCAGTAGTAGGCAGTTACCTTCAGATTCCTAAAACTGAGAACATGTTTGCACCTAAAAATTCTCACATACACAGAATAATTTCCTATATTACAAGCTGAATGTAAGTTTTACAAAAATTTTAAAAATACAACCTTTATACTGGTCTTCAGTTTTTATAATTATTTCTTTTTTAATCTATTTGGAGAGTTTGCTGTCCAATTGGTTCACAGACCTGAAAATATTCACAATTATTGCTATCAGGTTGCAACTTGTAACTATGTAAAGTTACATCTGCCCATTGGAATATGACACCAACTGGCTGTGTGGTTTGCAGTTAACAAAAGAAATGTATATTTGTTCAACATGAAATATCAGAAGATAATACAAATTCCACCACTGATCTTCTGTGTGTTCTTATAACAATTTCTTGTGGGAAATATATGGAATGTCCTTAATTTAGAAGTGGCTTTCTTTAACATGTCATTAATTCAAGCATGTTATTGCTACAGGTTTAACCTTTAGCTCTACAATCAATAACCGCATGCTTCAATCAAAACTGATATTTTCATTCTAAGTGCAAAGTCTCCAGCAAACCTCCAGCCTGTGTTTTTCACCCTGTCTCACATGAAAATGAAAAATCAGATCTGTAAAAGCACATTACAGCTGCAGTTATTACATTTCCAGCGTGGTTGTTATGAACCCGTGTGCGCTCCATTCCGGGAAGCTGCGTACAGGGAATTAGACAGTCTGGGGCTTGCTGTTAGCAAACTGCAGACCTCTCTCATAGCTGATATATTCCTACATAGATCACTATCTCGTTCACTGAAGTTTAATTTATGAAGTGCTCTCCAATTTTAAAGAATCTTGGTATCTGGATTTTAGAGAAACATACTGCGATTGGTAGAACTTTGGGGGTTTTTAAGAGATAAGCACAGCTGTAATTGTGCTTCTGCCAAAGTGTCTGAAAAGGAGGCAGTAATAACATGGTCCTGAACATGTGCACCTCTCAGCTGTCTCATGTAAAACAATCCCTCTGCTTTTTTGTGGACAGGCATGGATGAAAAGTTTCAGTGCTATTACATCTGGGTGCATTGGCTGAGATTACTGATCAGTACTGCAGCTTACCCAATTTTACATGAGCCCATTACTTGCAAAAAACTCTCCTCCGGGGGCAGGCATTTCCAAGCCTGGTCTCCACTCAGAGGTTAATTTGTTTGGAAAGCTGCTGTGAAATATTGTTTAAGTATTTTTCAGAAACAAGGCTTTTGATGGGCTTTGCTATAGAAAGAATAAAAATAAAAGTTTGCTTGCAATTTGAACATCATCCCTGCATGCTAATGAAGTATCTGCTGAGATTTTAGGATTTTATAATGAACTTTGCTTAGGAGATTTCAATGAGGTGTTCCAGCTTGTCTTGGAAAACCCATGGGACAAAACGCAGGTTTTCCAAATCACACACGCCTTATCAAAATAATTTTAAAATTAAATCAGTCTTTCAAAAATGTAGATTAAAGCCTAAGCAGTGCACACTAACACTCATTACTAAGGTTTTGCTAAAATTCTAAGTGGGTGTCTTTGGTTGTAGATAGACTAGAATCTAGCCTGTAGTGCTTACAGCTGGGAGTAGCCACATTGATTTCTATAGCTAAACAGAAATCAATTGGTCTACTCCCAGCAGTAAGTGCTGCTCTTCACTGTAAGCACTTACAGGCTCAGTCCCAAAGGATCTGTTAACCCTGTCCCAGCTGAAACCAGCACAGTGTGTTCTGTAATATTTTTGTGCCATTTTATCACGTACATCATCTTCTGCCTTGAAAGGTTCATCCAGGTAAACAGCAGAAGCAGCAGCAATACAAAACCCACACTCGTGCTGTACCATCCACCTGAAGGGATTGTCATTCCTCTGAAAGATTAATTATGTGATGTCAACTTCAAACCAATTCACGATCACAGAAATTATTTCGACTGAGCAACCATGACCACTATTATTCCAGCATACCAGACTACATTAGGAAAATGAGTGGTGCTTTAAAATTCATTTGTCTCTGCTGATCATAGCCTGGAACAAGTTACATCCTGTGACAGCTACAGCTGGTCTGTAGCTGCACAGACAGACTGGCCCTAACAGACACCAACTCCACCAACCTGAGCTCGTTAGAGAACAGAAGTAAACGAGTCCCTGGTAAGACAATGAGAGGTGGGATTCGAGTTCTAACGGGACCCGGCCAATCCCATTGAACCATGAATGCACCCACACCATTGGCCAGTGAGCTGGGCGGGGCTAAGACCCCAACCAATCAGGGGAAAGAGTGGGAAATTTGAGGCCCCTATCAAAGGGGCTGCCCAACAATGAACTCTGGCTGCTGTCGCAGGAACTTTGGTGTGTTCTGTCCCGTGCCTGTCTCTGAAACTGCGACAATATCACACCATTTTTCATGCAAGCACTGACAAGAAGACAGGATTTTCAAAACCCGAAGAGCGTCTACCTTATGGACATGAAATTGAAACTGTAGCACACAGAAGGAATAAATTTTTAGCCTAAACTGAAGGCTTCACGAGGGACAGATACTTTTGAGACTGCCTTATTGCCAGGTGCTGTTAAAGCTAAAGGTAGTACTATTTGTACCTGCAGTATCTACCATAAAGTCACCATGGCCATGCCAGCTTGAGCTTACACTCACACGTTGATACACTTTAATTTTGAATAAACACATCCTATGATCAAGAAGTCATAGGAAAGCTCAGGATAAAAGGAACCTCAGAAGGTTCTGGTGGCCAGCAGGTCAAGGCAGATGAGTCTCCATCTTCCTAGTCCTGGAATGCACAAGACAATTCAACATGGCATGCTGGATAACCATTTTTTGCAATAATACAATTCAGGCTGCATAAGTGCAGCCCATATACTGCGAGAAAGCAGACCAAGAAAGCCACCTCTGTACAGAGGTACTCGTGTAAAACACATTCCATGAAGTCTGTTGCCCTGTGGGCTCAAGCTGCTCCCGAGTCTATAAATCCTGAAGATGAAAATTCTCCATTGAGGTTTTCCTTGCTCTTAGTGAAATCCACCACCTCCCAGGAGGGAGTCACAGCAAAGTCTATACACGAGTTAATGCCCTGGAGAATAGGAACGTGCCCACGTGGCTTCATTTGGTTCTGTATTTAAGGTGCTTGGCAGAGCTTCCCATGTTACCTGAAACAGCAGCGTGGCACAGGGGAGTATTCTGTGTGCTCTACCTGTTGTTACCAGGTCAGGTCTTGGGAACAGACACCAGTTCTGGCTGGTTTGGAGCTCTCTGCACCATGTGGTATGGGGATATACATTATACTCTGAAGCTCTTATATAAGCTGTAGAAATCAGGAGAAGACTGAATCCTAATGGATTCTTCATACAAAATGGCAGACCACATCAACCAGCATTATTTATCTGGTTTAGGTAACACTGCACAAACTGGGGAACAAACTAACTGTGGCTGTAGCAAACAAGACAGACTTCAGGTCAAAACCAATTTTCATTGATGTCCCTGCCAATGTATAAACAATTACTCCTTTGTAATTACAATAAAAGGACAGAGGAAAAACTCCTGTTAGTTGAGAATTAGTTGAGCTGGCCCCACTTTAGGAAGCATGCCTTATTTCCCATCTTCTATCATTGGCTAAGTGCAATTTTAATGCAGGTAATTTAATTTTATCCCAACCTTTAACTGCTTTGTTTCTGACCATTCAGGCTCAAGATCTTCGCCTCACTCAGGATCTTATAAATTGTTTTGCATAATGCAATTACTCAAGGATTGCTAAAGCATAGAATTGTAAGATGCATCTGAGAGTTCTAGAATGAAGTAGTACACAGCTTATAGGTAGAGAATGGGAAAATGTATTCCTCTTTTTCCTTACTTAAACCTAAGGATCAGACACTTCATTTTGCAGAACTTAACATTCCCTGCTAACATTCATAAATCAATGAATACACACAGGGTCTAGCAGGTGAATCAAAATAAGAACCTTTCTCATGACTCAGTCAGAAAGAGCTGTGATAAACTTGTCTAGTGTGGGTCATTTCTTGTAATTTTTACATCCACATGCTGTCAGGATAGATTGAGAGCTCTGGTTTAGTCAAGGGAACAAGAAAAAGATAAATGAGAGAACTGTGCAGATGAAATGTAGTGGCACAGAACACAGGCAGAGATGGCATACACACTGAAAGATATATTCAAAGAAACTGCCAGAGTTATGCAGCTAAACAAGTTCCAATGGATATAAGCAAAATGCTTTACTGTGTGACTTTTATGTCGTACTTTTTCCATTTATAGTCAAAATAAGCTTACTGCTATTCCTAGCCTGCAGACAAGAGTAAATCAAGCTGTCTCCAAGCTTTAAATCAGCAACTTGCACACCGCAGTAGCATTTGCATCATTTCCACCATTCCAAATTAAAGCAGCCATTCTGTGCTGTTTTATGATTTCTCATGCAAACCATACCTGGTTAAGCAAGAGCTATTTATAGCTATTTATAGCTTTTTGCCCATAAATAATATTTTTAACAGGAAAAAAACCCCACATTTCATGGAATGTCATAGATTTTAGATTAGGCAATCAAACATCTACCTAATCTAGTGGTTTTAATGCAAAATAACGCTTCTACATTAATAAAAATGAAAGGAAAAACAGTAATAGCTGACTATATTTTTATATATGTATATGGAATAATATATATATATAAATGGAATAATATATACTTGCACTACATTTGCATATATGTGTAGACACATACACTATTTAGATATGTTTATACCAAAGACCAGAAAATGGTGACACAGTAAAAAATATGTATTGCAATAAATACTGCATGGTTGAAGATAGAAGTACCTCCTAGTTTCTATATTGTCTAGTTTAAATATTCTCTTTTTGTGGAAGAAAGCAGTTTCTCTCCATTCGTGCCATATGCAAAGTTTAAAAAACATTTTTCTCTAGCTAGCCACTATGATAGCTAGTAGGCTGCTGGATAATTAGTTGCTACAAAAGACACATTAGCTTCTGTAAGAATATTTAATATTTTTGTCTTGAAATTTCAGCTATTAAATCTGTCAGGAAAAATAGAGCAGAAAGAGCAAACAGGCTTCTGTGCAGAGAATTGTGTCCAAGCAATGACTTTTCTGCACCAACTCCATGGTCATGATTGACAGATAGCACACTGCACCTCTTTCTTACATGTCTGTTACAAGGATTTTCACATTTTTTAAAGCTGCCCTAGGAACTGATATGATTCAATATCCAGGCTGACTTTCTGATTAAAAAATTCTGACATTCTTTCAAATCTAGACCAGACCATTCTAATTAAGAAATTATTTCTGATTGTGTCCAGCAGGGATAACCTCTATAATTTTTCAAATTGTAATTACATTTTCATGGAGAACTACATAGAGAGGTTGTGGAGATATTTGAAAGCTGTCTAAGCAAAATCTTGAATAATCCACTCCAGGGGATCCTGCTTGGAGCAGGGAGTTGGACTGCACTGCCTCCAGTGGTTCCTTCCAACTTTATCCATTCTGTGATACTATGAGCCACCTACATGATAAATGTTTTCTTCTTGTGATGAAGTTTCATCATTTTCTTACTGCTTTCAGTGCTATTCACATTCACAAAATGGCCATAAAAGAAAAAATGAACGGTATTACCAAAACAAAGTTGGACAAAAACACAAAAATGTTACCATCTGCTCTAAAGTGATTAAGCCTTTGTATTATTCCAAGTGATATATACAAAATCTTCACAGAACATATAAAAACACTGTCAGGAAAATTAGGACCAACTGACTTCAAATGGACATCAAACAGACATAAATCTAAATTGACTCCATAAGGCAGAGGTTGAAATAAATTGAAATCCAACATGTGGCTTTTCTTCAAAATTAAAAGAAATATTGCTGCATGCTCCATGTTACAGGCTAACCAGATGGTCACTTGATAGATGCTTTTATTAGAGGAACCACACTGTCCCCTTTCATATGATAAAAAGAGAATGTGTGTTTCTTTTGGATTCCAATCAATTTTAATTCATTTTTACCAGACAATACATGCTGCTAATGATTACTCAATTAACCTCAGAGCTCCACAGTAACCAGTGAATCTCTAAGAAACTTAATGACATAAATGCATTCTGAACCAAATAACACAGATCAAACTGCTTTAAAATAAAATGAAATTAATAGCAGCAAGTTCCCAAAGCTTTGTATCTTCCCAGCTTCTTTTAACAATAATAATTAGCAAAGAAACTGGAAGCACAAAGAGGATTATTTCATGCTAGTGTCTCCCTAGCAACAAAGAATGCAACGTTTTAAAGAACTGTAACTTTTCCCAGAGTGCAAGCATGCACATAATGAAGATTTAAGATGTTTCTACCTATATGTAAACTACAAAACTAAAGGAAGTAAAAACCAATTACATTAGCAAACTGTCTGCTGAGAAGATTGACAGTAGGTTAAAACACAACAGACCACAAGAGAAAGTAACCTCAGGAGAAGGCTGGAGTGACAGATACTCAGTGTCAATAACAAATTAGATAAACAGCAGAGATAACCTGAGAGAACTGAAGACTCTGCACTCAGGGCACATGATTCTGTGAGCTGGTTGTTAAGACAGAAAGCAGTAACAACAGAAACCTTCTGGTTTTCCATTGCTTAGCAAAACGTGCTAAGGGACAGTGGAAAAAATCATCAGGTAGCACAGAACACATCATAAAGAAAATACATTTTGAGTCATATATATGGGTTTGTTCCTTCCATTAACATATGGCAACTTCTGAAAAGCTTATCCATCAGGTTATCATGCACTATACCAGTTCTATGGTAAACTTTTAAACTGATTATTATAGAGGGAAGCAGTTGCATAACCAACATTACTTCTCCCATCCTTACTCTTCAAAACTTCCTCTAATGGTAAGCGTCACAAGGCAAAGGATGCTAAATTTCAAATTATCTGTAGAGAATTTCACACCGGAGCAGCAACTGTAAAGCAGCCAAAGGTATGGCCGACACATTTACCAACTGGAGTACAAAACACATTCTTGTCTGTAATTCCTGCATTATGTGAGGCAGTACAAAATTTACATGTCTGTCTTAACGGCACAATTCAAATCCATATGGCTAAACCAGTAAAAATCAGCCATGAAAAATCCTGTTTAAGTGCTTTAAAGTAATTTACTGGGCATGATATAAAGGGTTTGTTTCCATGTATAAGGCAGCGGAGACAATGTGAAAGCAAGTGAGAACAGACATAGTCATAGGAAGTTAAAAAAGTATTCCAAGGAGCTCAATTCAGGTGGACTGAGGAAGCCAGCAAATTTGCTTGTGGAGTTCAGGACTCAGAAGAAAGCTCCATGGACTTGAAAGGAGGGCTGTGGTTTATTCATTATATGGGAAAGGGACTCCAGATTCTGCTGGGAAAAGAACCTGGGGCTTCCCACTCAGGCTGGAATCAGAGGGGAATGTGTTCTCAAAAGATGACAATACTTCCCAAAACATCTTCAAATACACTGGTTATGAAGAGATCATAAAAAGGGAGAAGACACATGTGCTTTACAAAGTTTGTTCCCCTACTCATTCCTATCACCATTAGGACTTTGGAACCTGACCAGATTCACAAGAACAACTTAGCTATTTTCCCAAATGATGAGAGCTTAAATTTCACTCTTCATCAAATATTTCTTGATTCAGATATGAATCATGATCACCACTCCTTAAAGAGCATGCTCTTTTTCCTCATCCTCTTCCCCAATTTTCATATGACAACTTTCCAGAATGTATCTCTTAGCACTTACTTCAGTAAGTGCATCTTTCAAATATATTTCATAAAAAGCACACATTAAAATGTTCTTATGGCACAAGGAGTGTTCACAATTACGTTCTTCAGAGCAATATTGTCTGGAGGCTTAGGAAAATTAAACAGTACACAGAAAATTACTTACTTTTTAAAGCCTTCCAGAAAGAGCAGACACCTCTGCAATTTCTTCCTTCCGTTTCAGCAGTTGTCAGATATTCAACTCCCTTGGAAAAAAAAAAAAAAAAAAAAAGGATTTTTTTAAAAACCTAAATACCTAGTAATAAACTTAAAAGTCTTTTCAGGCTTTAAAAGAATTTTCTGAGTTACAGAGCAGCATTCACTAAAAACAAGTATATCTTCCCATATTTGCAAACATTGGTAAAATTCTCTATTTAAGCTCCTCCAGTATTACTGCAGGAATTATATCTAGAGCTCAAAAAAGCTATTAAATATTCACATTTTCTTCAGTCCTGGCAATCGATCTCCAGTCATTCGTTGGCTGTCCCGTGCCACGTGACTGAGAAAGAATTGTACAACCACTGCTGGACAGAGAACCCATCTCCTGTTCTAGGAGGGGTCAGCTCATCCTTCCCACTCTCCTCCCTCAATACTTTCCTTTGGAGGACTGTAGCAGTGAAGTAAGAATGTCATGGAATGACAGAATCATTTGGGTTGGAAAGGACCTTAAAGCTCATCTCATTCCAACCCCCCTGACATGTGCAGGGAACCTTTGACTGTCCCATCTTGTTCAGAGCCCCTTCCAGACTGGCCTTGAACACTTCCAGGGATGGAGCATCCACAGCTTCTCTGGACAACCTGTCCCATTGCCTCACAGGCCAGTAAACATCCCTCTCTAAGCAGCTTTTAAACATTTCAGACTGGCACTATCTCACTGGGACACAGAGTGGCAGATTCAGGGCTCAGAAAATACCTCATTTATCTGCAGTAATTCATGAATTTTCTAATTTGCCAGCAATCATGAAGACAAAGGATATTTTTAAAGTGTCACTTGACTATGGGAAATCACAGCAACAGCTGGGAAGAGTGATAAGTAGATGGAATTCAAGAGGACTTTTTTTCCCTTCCTATTTTCTGTATACTAAGCTCCTACCTAGTACTCCACAGTGCTTGCATTTGAAGATTGCTTGTTAAAGATGAACCTTTCTTAAAACTATAGAGTTTAACCTTTTTACAGCAGAACAACCTACAGGTTTTGTGCTAACACATTTAAATTCTAATCTATCTTTAAAATTTTAAGTAAAATGTGATAAAAACTGTTCTTACCCCTTCCATATGCAAAGCTATGAGATTCAGCATGTCTCCCATTCTACTTCAAACATGATTTTGAAGTTGTCACCATGCAAAATTATCACTCTATTCCTTAACCTTGTGCCACACAAATACACATTTGAGTCTACCTTTGAATTTCACGTTAAATTAATTAAAAACCTTATTTCAGGATCAGAATCTCAGCCATGAGTATCCATACTACACCTGTTGAGCAAGTGAGAAAGGGAGCCTATGCCATAACTGAACCCCCTCCAGCCTAGACAGCCAAACACCATAAAGGTGCTTCTGTAATTAAAAATCCTCCCTGAAGCCTGCTCTAAATTACAGTAGGAAGGCAGAGGAGCTGTTGTACGAGGCAAAGCTTGCCTCTTACACACTTTATCCAATTCTGCAGTGCTACACAGAGAGACAAAGGTGTCAAACTGGGCACAGAGGATCCGCCCACTCACACCAAACTGTGCTCCAGCTCTGCAATAGCCATGCTTTTGGGACAGCAAGCAGTACCCTAAACCTTCAACCCTGGGCTGCAGCTGGAAAGTATTTGACTGAAATTATGCTGCACAGCACACCCAATGCAGTCCTTTTGCATCACTTATATCAGGTAGAGAGATCAACGGGAAAAAATCTTTCTCTGAAGTCCATAAGCTGAGCACCAACTCCACTGGAACACATCTGCACTGCTAAGGTGAAACTCCGCTGCCTTTTGTAGCCCCCCAGAGCCTGGCTCATCAAAGCAAAAAAGCTGCCTTTTTGTAGGGCATGAATTAAACAGAGCAGCTCACCCATGTTACCAAATGAGAGCAGAGGATTAATTTACTTCTTTAGTCAGTGTTCAAAGCACTTACTGAAAACTATCATTTTTAGTCAGGTCATCCCACTGTATTATTTCCCAGTGTTGTCTTAAAATGTTTGACACAGCAGTTCCTTGCACAACCCAAGGGAATGAATGAGACCTGACTTCACTGAAAATAGAAGGCGAGAGACCTTGCTCTTCTGTGAGATTCCCTAAAGAGAAAAGTGAAGAAATCTGCTATGTACATTATTTGTTAATCTGGAGGACATCACAACTGAAAATTGACACTTTCTGATAAGATGCAGATAAGCTGTTGGTTTGCAGTTCAACAGTGGCACTACTATGTGGTATCATCATAAGTTTATTAATGCAGCAACTACCTGAAGAATAGCACTTTTTCAGAACTCTGTGGGTTCTGAAACACACAGGGAGATTTAATAAAAAAGAAAAATTGTGGAGGCAGGGAATTAATTTTTTGTAGGAGCTGTTGCTGGCATTGGAACACCATTACTGGTCATGAGGGTTGGATGTGTGCAGGTGTCTTCACAGCTGCAATATATGCAGGCTTAAACATGTCAGGGAAAATGACAGCATTCCTTGTGACCTGCTGGTGCACACAGGTAGAAGTGGTCCTGCTAAAACACTGTCACCAGTTCAGAGGGGGCAGGGAAGAGCTTGAATAAGCAAGCAACAAGGAGAGCAAGCCAACCCCGACAACCACAGTGCCATTTTGAATGGACCTGAATGTTTTGAGTCAGTTAAAAAATTCTGGGCTAGGGCAATCTGAGATTAAATACTCCTTTATCAGCTTGAAAATGAACAAAATGAATCTGGAAAACAACAAAACAATGTTCTTAAAAAATTTTACCAAATTTTGTTGAATCTGCCACTCTGAGCATGTCTTTTGGCTCTAGGTGTCCTGCACACATAAGCTGAGGGACCCAGATTTTGCTTGTCTGTCAACAAATGTGAAATAAGGTTTTCTTGTGGGTCTTCATAACCCTTGATAGTTTTAGTTCAAGGCAAGCTTTGACTTGGGTGACTCCATGTCTGTACACTCAGGGAATGAATGTGTCCAGGCTCTTCCAAGAAGCCTGTCATTGCTCCCTCCTCTTGTGCCCATCTTGTTCACATTTGGGCTGATTCAGGAATGCTCTGTTTGTCCATCAACCTCCTGCACATTGCAATGGATCATTCTTGACCTCCAAGGAAACTGTCCTTGATGAGCCAGCTCCCCTGGGCCCCCTCAAGTCCTGCAGTCCTGCTCACACTGAGACCCTGCTAAGATCCCCAAATCCCTAAAAGTTTCCCTCCTGAAAGCCAGTTTTATAATTCAGCTGTGTCTAGCACTGCTATTGCCTGACTAACATCCTGTCACAGATCAGTTTCTTAAAAGTGCATTTGTACTAAAGAGACATGGCTAATGTGAGCTGTTAGATTGCAGAGAAAAAAGAAATATGGAAGGAAAAAGCCTATTCCTTTTTCATTTGCCTTTTCCACTCTAAGAATCTCAGACATAATTCAATCAAAAAGTGTGATATATGGCTTTTAAATCTCTCATATTTCTTTCCAGTACTAAAAAACCTTGCAAAGCAATAGAAAAGGCTTGGGAAAAAAATGTCTTCAAAATCAATTCAAGTCCTGGATGCTGCAGAAGAGTTAAATTTTCCCAATAAGTCTGTTAAGAAGTGTCTGTCAGTGAGTAAACAGCAATTCTGCTTTGTACTACTAATGAGATTCCTTGCTGAAGATCAGCTTTCTCATCGAAGTTGCTGGTTTTTGTTTAACATCTTAATGCAAGAGTTTAATAATATCAGGGCTTGATATTATAACTATCACACGAATAATTAAAATCCCTAAATTACTAGTGCAGGGGGGAAAAAAGAAATTTTTGAATAGATTTAATTATCCATAGCAAAAAAGAGTGTGATGTTCACTTCAGAGTTGCACCGGCTCTAGTTTTAAGATATGACTCCATAAAATATGAATTGACATGTGCAGGGAAGGGAGATCAGAGTGCATTACAAATGCCACCCAAGAGGAACTATATCTTAAAATTTGATTTCTATCTAAGTTTAAAAAAAAAAAAAAGTCACCCTGGGATTAGAGAAGGCTACAAGGCAAACAAAATCTTATTATGCAGTTACTCAGAAATGGGATGGGGGTTGTAATTACACTGTGCCCATTGCCCCTTTTTTTTTTCTACATATAGAAACATATGATGTTTGTCTACTTCATATGTTACTAAAAAAACCCCAGCTCTAAACATATGAAAACTTACTATTTATTTCTCTTAGTCCTTTCAAGAAAAGATCAGAATTAAGATTAGATGTCATTACCCATTTACAGATAAAACAAAACCCAAATCTTTCAAATCCAAAACGGTTTAATTGATCTAGAAGTGAAAACCTAAACTCACAATAGCAGAAAAAAAGAGTTGTAAGGTAAAACAGAGAGCCTGCAGGGCTCAGAGTCAGGGCAGCACACTGGGTTACTCTGCTTTTTGAAGCAGAACCCGAGTCACTGCTGCTCCTGTCCCCTCCGAGCTGTGCTGCCCGTGCTTGACACAAGAGCTGCTCCTCCCTGTGTTTGGAAGCGAGGCACTGGAGGCTGATACTGCCCCATCATCTCTGGGACCCCACAGGACCTACCCACAGAGCCAGGTCTTGAATTAAGGAGGAGTCTAATGGTACAGATATTAACAACAGAGATAGTACATCTGTAAATATGAAAGTGAACATGCACAGCCGAAGAAAGTTGAATGAGAACTTTGTGGAGATGGACAGAGGAAGGTAGGTCCCATTTTCACACTACAGAGGTTCAGATTTTGTGCTAAAATACAAGTCAGGGGTAAACAGTTTACACCACTTCCTTAATAGGGTTCCACAAAGCACACATAGAATTTTTTTCTGAAATACCTAAACTGCTGATTGCTGCATTGTGGTCCAGAAAATGCTGGTGATTCCTGAGGCTGTGGTAAGTGGCTTTGCAACTCATCTTTGCAATACATTTGTTGTTACTCAGATGCAATTCATTCTGAAAAGTTGGTAAATATTGCCCCAAGAGTGAAGTGGTTACACAGATGGAGTAAGAGATTAACTGTAGCAGTATCAACTTAAATTTAGCTGTTAGAAAACTGCAACTGCTTGTGTCTTAAAATAAATAAGTAGCTTTTTTTTCTCCCTCTCCTTAAAGGGAATTAAGTATTTTCAACTTCAAAATTTCCAGACTTCAAGAAAGAAATATTTCCCCCCTTCAGCCACTGAATTTCATTAATGTTACTTCACAAACCTTATCAACCACACCTTAGGTAATTATTCCAAATATATTTTAGAGCACACACAACCCTAAGAGGTAAATACGGAAGATTAATACTTGCAGGAGCAATCTTTTTTTCTATTAAAAACCCAAATCCTACAGTGCTTTCAACTGAAAGCATCCCAACACTGATTTGCTTAAGGAGTTGAGAGAACGTCACAGGCTTCCCCATTCAAAGAAGCTCTCCTGTACATCAGTGGAACTCTTGGGATCTGGAAGTACTTTTACTGACCTTAGACAAAATCAAATTGTGTTAGAAATAGGGTACCTAGGATACCAAAACAGCTAAAGAGGGATTTTACACTTCCTGACAGCATGTTCAGATGATAGAAAGAAAGCTAGAAGGGTCAATGGATCATAAAGCTAATTATAACATAAGCTATTGGGCCCTGAATTTTTTCAGTTTACAGTAGCATGTGCTGGTAAAGAAATGCTTTGAAAAGTCCTGGGGCATTTTCCTTCTCATATCTGTGCTTGCACAATAAGTCTTCCCATAGTTTGCTTTGAGAGTAGGCTTTTAAAACAGTCATCCAAATTTAGCACAGGAAATAAGTAACCTCTTGCAGACTTAGGCAGCCACAAGACCGAGTATATTTAACACTCAAGAATTTTACAGACTGCTTTCTCATCTGCTGACCTCCACGAATTTCCTTTTCTCATCTATTAAGAGATGTGTGACAATATCTAAAAATAAGATACCTGAGACAAGACTACTTGGGGAACAAAGTAACTGCATCCTCATTTTCATTATGTTCATTTACTCAGTTCATATTACCATAGTTATAATATTAACTTATTTTAAGCTAATTAATCTAATTGGCTAGCAATATTCTCTAATACAAGGGAGTTTCCTTAATGATCTGAAGCCTAAATTAGCTTGGCATAAATCAAGAACCAGGTGTTTTACTGCTACACATTACCAAGTGAGGTTTTTTCTGATGAGGACCTACTACCAAAAGGAGGCTGGATGGAGAAAAACTTTCTACTTCCAGCAAACATGTAATTTTATATTCCTCACAAAAAATATATATTTGAATGAGTCTATTTCTATTCAGTCTCATTCAGGCTCCACGCAGGCCACAATCCATCTTGTGAGTGACTGAGTGAGAAAGAAATATTTATGCCTTCCTGTTGTAATTAATTAATAGCATCAATGTTTAAAAAGAAATTTTCCCATCTCTATAGCAAACAATAATTGAATTCTGGAACCAAACAAGTGCTGCCCCAGATATCTGGGTGTGATGGGCAAGCAGAGGCTGACTGTGAGCTGCCATTGCAGGGGGAGACTCAGGCTGGCCCTCATCCCCCTGAGGACACAGCTCCACTGCTCCTGAGGGCCCACCCCTTGCAAGAACACAACGCCACAGGGTGTATTTGTTCTGTTGTTAACCAAACAATCCACCCTTACAAAGTCACAGACCTATGGGGGCTCCAGCTATCAACTAGAAACAAGCTTGTGTTGTTACCTGGACAGCAAATCATGTAAGACTGCCTTCCTTCCTACACAGCCACTCCAGAAATACACAGCCTTGAAGCTTTCCCTTTCATTTTCTCTGAGGAGCAGGGAGGTTTCCTTAGGGGACAAAGAGAAGCTGTGCATTGCTCAGTGACACTGGGGGCCACGTCCATCAGGGCAGGTGTCCTGGGGCTGGCAGGGGAACTCCCCTGTGGGTCAGCCCTTGGTGCCAGGGCAGGGCATGGCCGGGAGCAGCAGCTCTGGCCAGCACCCACCAGGCACAGCTCAGGGCAAGGCTGCCCACACACCAGGAGCAGGGTGGGAACAGCCCTTGGGAAGAGGAGGAGCCCTCAGAGCTGGAGCTGCACTCTGGGGGCCCTGGGGGCCATCAGTGCCCTTGGGGCTGATGGCCCAGAAAGAGCATCTTGCCGGGGGTTGCATTTACCCCACTGCTGAATATCAATAAACTTACAAAAATCCCATTTGGAAATAAAATAAAGAATTATTCCACGATGGAAGAACCACTGAATGACAGTTATCTGTTCTCCATCAAGAGAGGTGAAACTTGTTAATTTGTCTTATTTTAATCAGGATCAAGTACATCTGACAAACTGTTTCAAATCATTGCTACTCAGGGGGTTGATGACAGTCTCCCAGATACATCTGTTCTGCAGTAAGCTTCCAAAAAAATTAAAATAGAACCTCCTTCATTTTCTTAAAAGAATGAGTTCCTCTATCAAGATAGAGATAAAAATATAGATATATTCAATAATATCCCTATCATTTCTTTGTTTGATCCTCAATTTGACCAAGGGTAATATTCTGCATGGATAATCGCTCTGCAAGGAGCAGATTATGTCTGTCCCTGTCCATGTGTTAAGATGCAGTATGTAAAATCAAAGATGTGTAAAATAGCATTAGAAATGTCTTCATGATACCTAAATATAAAATTCCAGATCATTTCCAAACTATGCAGATATAAATCTTGCAACTTCCTGTGGACCAGCCTGAGCAGCCTGATAGACATAACCTTCTGCTTTTATTGAAACATCTTCTCCTTCTTATTACCACTTCCCTTGATCTTCATTCTTTCTGTCTGTTCTGAAGTCTCAGCTTAACTTGACTAAATTCACAATCATTTTCTCTTACCCTCTTGTCACTTCTCCTATTCTCTGGTATAATTCAACATATGCCCAACTTCAATGCATGAAGATTTCAGCACATTTCCTCAGTCCTGGCTTCTGAAACAGGCTGAAATGAGAGGCAGGAGGCTTTGTGCCTCAGCTGCTCTTTGTGAAGCTGAGAAGAGCTGCTGTTATAACTCACATGGAATTGAGGAAACAAACCATGGAATGTTTCCTGCAGAAGATTTCCTTGTGTTTAGTATATTTATAGTCAGGATTAGAACCCAGGAGACCTGGGTTATGAGACTACCTGTCTCAAAATAGGATTTCTTCTCCCTCCAGTCTCTCACTTTTCTGACACCACTTTTTTTGCTCTGAATTTACAAAAGTGATTGCTATTGGATGGATGCCAGAGTGGTTTTTTTAAAAAAGAATGTGGATTTTTTTTAAATTACTGCAGGTTGTAAATTGACTGATAAATTACCTCAGAGAAATAAGAATCTTCTGGTCAAAGGAAAGAGTTGGATCCCAGAAAGGGGCCCAATTTCTCTGTGCATTTGGGGGTTTTTCTGGGCATTTTAAAATAGTCTTTCTGTGTCTCTTCCTATTACAGAATTACTTCTTTTCTGCTGTCTTTGGTTGCTTTTTAGTTTCTTTTTTATTAGGTAAGCTCTTCAAGGCAAGGACAGTTCATGCCATGTCTAGTACAAAAGGCTGCTGATTTCCCTCCTGGCTTCTGAGGTACTTTGTAATACAAATAACAATGCTAATCATATTGGGTGAGTCTCTGGAAATGGGGCATTTTAGAAGTCTGATACAAATGAAATGAGGGGAAAAAACCTCAGCCTTATAAATATGTTCATCTTAAATAAAAAGATACTCATTTTTATTCCTTTTTAGGTGTCCCCTTTAGTTGGTACTGACTAGCAAATGAATGGAATTCTTATGAAGGAAATCTTTGCATCACTCAATTCTTTGTAAATCTCTAGGCAGATTAGAGGATTTTTGCCTTCTTTTTTACTTTTCCTTAAAATGTTATAAATACTTCCTTTCCATTTTGCTCTCCCACTGCTTTAGACATTGAGATGGTTATATCACAACCACAGATAAATTAAAATGACTGGTGTGAGGTTATAGATATACACAAGAACAAAAGGACTGATGACTGGAAAGAGAGCTGTTTTAAATTATTCAGAGAGATTCTTTTTCTTTCCTCGGGATTTTGAGAGCAACGGAAAAATGCAATGAATGAATATGAACACTGCATGAGCAATCTGACACTGTCAGACCCAGCACTTGTGCCATGTGCATTTCCCTCTTTTGATCACTCAGTTCAAAACTTGCTCAGTTCTTTTTAAATAGTTTACCTCTTTCTGTTTAAATGCAGAACTTAAAGATTGTCCTCTAATTCCTCTTCAGACATTCTTGCAGCTGTACTTTGGAGTACCTATGTGGTGCATACCCATGAGAATCCATTTTTTCAAAACTTTTTTTAACCTTGATAGTATCATAAAGGAGACTCTAGGATCTTCAAAGTGCTGAAAAACCCAGGAGTAAATCCAGAGGTTTTCAGTTCCTCCCTTCTACCTCTTGAATTAAAGACAGTGAAGCTATTTTTTCTTTAGATGTACTATCAAAGCAATACAGCAATCAAAAAATACCCAAAAAAGTTAATAATGCCCTTAAAAATGTCATGTCAGCCAGAATCCTTGATATTTTGAACAAGTAAAAAAAAGTTTATGCATAAAGATACGTGGAACGTGTGCTTAGTCAGGTAGAGTTAGATCACACATTGTGTAAATCAGCTAATTTGTGTAAGCAGCACAGCTAATGATCTCGGATTCTTGCTATGTGCTCACTTACATAAGAACACTCTGCTTATTCCTTCTCTTTTTTTGTTGTTGGAGGCAGAAAAACGCCATCACCCTATTTTTTCCCATAAATTGTAGGATGTGCACAACTGGAAAATGCCCTTTTTGTACCTGACTGGAACTGTGCACAGCCCATGGATAACAAGAGCAACACATGAAGCCGGCAGAAATGAGCAAATTGGAAAACAAATGCACTTCAGGGGACGTTTGCCAGAGGTTTAATCTTGCTGAGGCACTTAGTTCCCCCTGATTTTGTGAATCAGCTGTTTATAAGTTGTTCTAAATTCTGCCATTTTGAACAGAATGGCAGAAGGACACCCGTTTAAAAAAAAGCAAGATTATAAAAATATAATTCCTGCCAGCCATATAAAAATGCCGTTTTCTACATTACAAAAAGACACCCCAAAAAACTGTTACCAGTAGGTAACAATTAATACAGGGCAAATGATGAAAAATGAAAGGAAAAAAAGTGTTTTATATAAGACTTTATATAACTGAATGTACAAAACAAAACAAAAAAAAGAGAGAAAAAAGAAAGCAATAAAATGCTACTAATTTTTACTGATGTTACCAAGGTCACACAAGCTTAAAGAGGATGGCTTGATTTATATTCCAGGTGCTTCTCCTTGGAGGCTGAAGGTTTCAGCTTTATTCCCAACATTTCTGCAGCTTAATAATAGGGGCAGCTGGGAAGTTTTCTGTGTCTTTCCATGATTTTTATAATACTGCGAGCTGAAAGGGTTCAGTTCTCTTTTTAAGTCAGCACACAAGTTGACAAAGAATATGATGAAATTACTTTGGCTATCCAATTGTTTAATAAGTTTAAGTAATTTGGTGAAATTGGGGTTTTTTTCAGTGTTCTATTGATACTTTTGGTTTTGACTTTCCCTTTATGTTATTTAATTGTTTGACATGAAAGTTTGTAAGTCAGACAGTTCCTAATATCAATTTTCTACCTAGTTTGCACAGATTTATTTACTTAAGTTGCAAAGAGGTGCAAAGTCAGTCCTTCAGTGACCCTTGAGATTCCTCCAGAGCTATACATTGATCTCCATTCCTCCTTAAGAATTTTGAACTCTTCCCTGTTTCTACCCTGCCTTGCAGTTTCCTCTCTGCTGTGTCTGTAATTGTGCTGTGAAGCAGAGCAGTGCAGTGATGCTAGCCTAGGAAAAGCTCTGTCAGCACTGGAGAGTGGGTTAGAATTCCCCTGGGAACTTCCCTCCAGTGCAGTGTGTACCTCGAAAGTTTACCAGATGAGAGCCTAATGCAAAGGCTATCATGCATGTATAATAGACAGCCCCAGGACTGCATGTTAGAAAGGATATTCTGTAGAGAGAAACAGGGGCCATGAATAAATTGTTGGCCTCTGTCTTTTCCTTGTCACACAAGAGCCATACAGCTGTCTGGTTTTCCCATTATCAGTTCCCCGTAGTCATCACTAACAGGAACCTTCTATTCATCTTATTTAATGTGACTTTGGACCCAGTGCTCAGTGAAAACAAAGAAAAGAATTACCTACAGCTCCATGGGTTTGACTAAGACCCTCTCAGCTGGAAAAAAAGATATATCTCATAACATAGCAAGTACCAGGAGCTTATCCTGCAGCAATACTCTGCCTGTATTTGTTGAACTGGTTTCTTTTGGGCTCTGGTGTAACTCTGATGCTAATATTCTGGTCCTTCTGGCAAAAAATGAGAACCAAATCCCATTACAATGAATGAATGAAAATATTGCTGGCTAAAATAACTATCGTTTCATAGCATTTCTTATTGATAAATTAGTGTAATTACCTTTATTTTCCAGGGCAAAAAGAAAGACAAAGTGAAGAGATGTGATTTATCCAAAAGGCTGACAGCAAAGGTAAAGAATTTTAGAGTCTAAATCCAGGGCTTGACAGATTGTTTCCATAGTTAGGGATAATCTGTCAATCACGTGAGCCACTATTCCGTTTTATGTTTTACATGCTGTGTTTTCCAGCATAATTTCATTCATGTTTATGCAGGAACCTATACACTATTGCAGTATAAATTATCAGAGTACTCGTGACCTTTTCCCTGCTGCGTGTTCTCCTGAAAAATTCTGCCAGAAGATTGATTTTCCACAAAGAATATCAAATGCTACCTCCGGAGGAAGCTGTGAAGACGAAGTTACTCTGGAGCCCAGACTGGGAGTATTCAGTCCCAAACTGGCAGAGTACAAATGTTTCTAGTCACTCTTTTTTCCTCTTGCTGTCTTGGATTGTTTTTCCTTCCCAATGTGTACTTTTGATCAGTAAAGGAGTTAAAAAGGGATAGTAGCTCATTTTCCTCCTGCATGTAGGATACACACACATGTTTCCCTGGGCACATCACTCACAGTTAATGTCTAACTCAGGGATTTGGATAGGCTCTGTGTACATACAAACATCTCAGTGTGTACATTTCTCAAGATATTTTATATAATTAAAACAGGGGCTCTCCACACAACTATTGAATCATAAAGTGATTGAACTGAGTAGTGAAGTTTGCTCATCCCAGCACCCAGGGATTCCCATCACTGTCACTCACTTCACAAAAATGATTTGTCTGTTTCACAGAGCATGATTTCAGAGCCATGGATATCTAAGTGTGATGACCCCAGTTTCTGTCCTTTCAGAGATTTGCTTTATTTCAGGAATTGTGTTATCTTTTCTATTTCATGTTTACTTTTACTATATATCATTATCCTGTTTGCAACAACAAAAAATCATGCTTGATTTACTTTTCTCCTGGCTTCTTAAATGATTGCCTGGTGCATCCAAATGAGGTTGAGGGCATTGAGAAGGTCAAAGCAATGACAGCCTGCAGGGCTGTGTCAGTGAATGCGAAATTGCCTACTCAGCTCAGCACTACCACAGGCTCATCCACAAAGTACAGCCAGACCCTGATGGAAGCAGAGCTTGAATAAGCCTCAAACCTTCTCTTCATGACTCAAAGCTTTTCAAATTTTACAGTTGAGGCCTGATTTTCTCATCAGTAAGCATCCTCTCCTCGCCTTGACTTTCAGAGAAATTGCCATTTGAGAACACAGCTCCTGTAATTCCCACTTCTCCCCGCAGAGCAAGAAAGGCCTGTTACAGCAGGCATGGCAGTCAGCAGCAAAGCTGGAGGAGCAGAACATTCCTAGGGTGAGGGAAAGTGATTCATGGCTACCAGGCTCCAAAACAAATTTATTGCAGCAGCAATTAGAGACCTATTAGAGTCCCTTACCAGCACATAAGAGAATTCTTATAATTGCTTTCACTCGACCTCAGACTGGTGAAGCAAAGTCTGCAGGTATTGTGCAGGGGTGTCATTCCTTTCAACAGTTTTGTTTCCTTTGTTATGAAAACAAGGAACACACTGCTAGTTCTCTAGGTCTGTTCATTACATAAAACAAACCATTCCATTAACAACCTTTTGCTTTCCTGTGTTGGAAGTGCCCAAAAGAGGCACGTTATAGCAGCACAGATAACTTACTTTAACAGGACCTTTATGTCACTAGGCTGGAAGAGACCTCCAAGATCATTGAGTCCACCCCATGCCCTAACACCTCAACTACACCATGGCACCGAGTACCACATCCAGTATTTTTTTAACACATGCAGGGATAGTGACTCCACCACCTCTGTGGGCAGACCATTGCAGTACTTTATCACTCTTTCTGTGAAAAAACTTTTTCCTAATATCCAACCTATATTTCCCTGACTACAGCCACCTTTCAGGGAGTTGTAGAGAGGGATAAGGTCACTTCTGAGTCTCCTTTTCTCCAGGCTGAACAACCCCAGCTCCCTCAGTCGTTCCTCACAGGGTTTGTGTTCCCAGCCCCTCACCAGCCTCGCTGCCTCCCCTGGACACGCTCAAACATCTCAATGTTCATCCTAAACTGAGGGGCCAGAGCTGGACACAGCACTCAACGTCCTTCCTAAACTGAGGGGCCCAGAACTGGACATGGCACTCAAGGTGTGGCGTCACCAGTCACAGCATTTAGGTTTGTGCTTATACTCTCTTAACTGCAGTCTGTTGGAAATGAATACACGTGAGATGACATGTGTACTGGATATCTCTGGTTTCTATCACTTCCTCCACTTTGGGCCACCTTCTAACACTTTATTTCACTGAGCAGTACCTCATGTCACTCAGGTAAGCGAGATACTGCCCAGTGTGGGTGTACATTTCAGAATCTGGCAATTTATAAACAATGTTTTCCTTCAGCTATGAGTACCACAAAAGTAACCAGACACTGACAACTGAGATGAGCCCTTACCATCTAATGCATAATCACCAGCTTCAAAAATGTTGTCATGAAATTTTCATTCTACAGTGCAGCAGAGAAATCCTGTTCTCTTCAGCTGCTGCTCCTGGTGACAGTGACCTGTGGCACTGAAAGGCTAATGGAATTGCACAGGTGTCACTACAGACATCATCTGTACTGAGTGAAGTTGTGCAGGTGTAGCTGAGACCATAATTTAGTATTTGTCTGGGGTGAGTTGCATGTGATGGAAAGAACCCAGTATGACGGCAAGGATCTAAGCTGAATTTGAAGTCCTGATATTTGGGGAAAAAACAATTTTCAAGAGACTTTGCTGACATAAGGTGTGGAAATTCATGAAACTCAGTGTTCCACATCTTTCTGTGTCAATATGTATGCCCTTTCGTACCTCTTTTCATGGTTGAGCTGTTTTTCAAACAACTGAAAAGAAGATTTGAAACATCAAACATAAAAATTCCACCAAACACATAAAAACATTCTTTAAATTAGGAATCAATCAACAATTTTCTTAATCTGTTCATATTTAAAATACAGTGCCTACTTCCATAATGGCCTGTTATCAATTTTCACCATGTTTTTGGATACTTGTTGAAATCTATCTCTCCTTGAACATACATTTACTAAAACACAAGCATATATTCAACTTCATTTTCAAAGTTCTTGTTCTGGTCACTAGTTCAGGCTCTGTTCTACTACCAGTTAATATCCTTAATTACAGTATCACTATAGGTTGTTGTAATTAGTTTATCACTTATGAAGATTACAGTGGTTGGATAAAAGCATTAAAAGTTTTTGAGTCTGAAATGTATCAGTGTAAGAATATAAAGGAATTAATTTAATTTGATTAAAAGAACCAAATGGCTGAGATTTGTTCTTTTATGTCAGTACTCTGGAATCATGTTAATGTTTAATGCTGAAGAAAACACATAGGACAAGGTCAGCTCCTAAGCCTCAAAAACTCAGAAAAGTTAGAAGGAAAGAATCATATCAATCTTCTGTCACTGATATTGCTTTTAACAAACTCTAGCTCCCCTTTCATTTCCAACTCCATTAGGCAGCCAAGAGCTATAAATATGCAAACCTGAGAGAACCCAAACAGCAAACCCAAAGCTCCATGGTTTCCTCAGGCACAGCATCATTGACTGGATCCAAACACATCCACACATCCCTTCCATCCTGCTGGAATGCTGGGGTGATCCTGGCAGGCCTGCTGCTCTCTGCCCTTCTGCCTCCTTCCCTCTGCCCCAACATTTAACTGTTGGCACTGCACTGCAACACATTGGTCATCAAACCAAAGTTCCTTTATGGGCAGTTTTCCTTTGCAGATAATAAACATTCTGCAAGAGCACCACTGTAGAATTGATGTCACAGGAAACAGCACATGTGACATGTGAAAGAGAAGTCCCAGAAATTTCCTTTTGAAGGGAAGAGGGCAACCCCTCCTCCCACACCAACTAATGAAACAGTCATCGAAATAAGTGGGGTTTTAGAGCTCTTCATCTCGCAGTATAAATTAATTTGCACTAAATCTCATTAATATTTCACTTAGTGTTCAAAACTGTAATTTTTGGTTGGGGAGAGGGCTGTCACTTCAATAAAGATTTTTTTCAAAATGAAGGTTCAAAGCTGCTGCATACACTGAACATGTTAATGCAGCCTCTGCACTGTAGCAAGTTGAAAGGAATCTCATTAGCAGAGGATTCCAGGACAAAAAAAAAAGCACCATCATTGCTAGTACTAATTAGCAGCTTTTTGTGCTGTTTCAAATGAAGTTCCAATGAGTAGATGGATTATTTCACCCCAGATGTATTCCTTCAGGTCAAGGGTGAGGCACCTTGTGAGGGTGGTATTATTCCATGTTCTGATCCGGCAGCTAAAAAACCTGCCAATTTCCTAATCCAGAAATTCAGGTCTGTAATAAAAATGTTACAAAACAAAATGAAATTTAATTTCCATCAGAAATGATGGAGTTCTTTCTTCCAAAATTAACTGAACAATAATTCAAATGTGTGCAAAGCTGGCAGTACTTTAAAAACAGCCCATGTGGTATCCTGAGGCATTAATCCATTTTAACCATACTAACAAACAATTATCATAGCAGATACACAGGCAGAACCTGCACTTTGTAGTCATGGAACAACCAAAAAAGTATATCTGCACACTGGATTCAGAACATACAAGGACAGAAGGAGTCAGTGAGTCAGTGTAAAGGAAAATCTCATATGAGTTAGAGAAAAAATTAATAAGATTTCTGCAGCAGGCTATAACTTTGAAACATCATCAACTCTTCCTCTGATTTAATTCAGCTTGAGTTAGAGAAAGGGCATAGGCAAGTCATGAAATTCACAGAATCTACAAAACCACCCACAAAAATCAGAAAGTACCTAATCCCTCCAACCTAGAGGGTGTGATCACCTGTGCCCTGACATTACAACAAGAATTTATCCACCTCAGCTATGACACCAATTTATGTTTTCTTCAGCTGTGCACAAGAAAGCCTAAAATAATCCACAGCTCCTGATTTCAAAATAATACACTAAAAATCTCAGAAGTTAGGATCTCCCTAGACCCAGCACATTTAAGAAGTACACCCCAATACATCCAGACAATCTACACAGGATCTGCAAAATTCCAAGTGAAAAACAATCCTATTCTGCAAGAAAATACCTGTAACACTTTGAGAGGTAAAACCAGTATACCAATAGATCATGGTATTTAATCATGGGTGTTTGTTTAAAGGAAGTTATGTACTTGGTACACTTGTGGTTCTCGAGTCAAAGAGAAAAAAAAAAAGGGGTGCAGGAAACTGAAAACATTTCAAGTTCTAGTTAAATTCCTTTAGATGTCCTTCCTGTGAATATAAGTCCTTTTCAGCTTGACCATAACTCTGCATTTCTTAGGTGGTGCTGTTTCTCTCTATGAGGTTATCCAGCTGGAAAGCCCCTGAAGGGAGCTCTTGCCTTAAACATGCCTAATGGGAAATGAGGAGGTTAGAATTGCTTTTTACAGTTGTATTTTGTTGCCAAACCCTTGAAAAAGCATCTGTTGCAATATGGGGGAGAAAAAAAACCATTCAAAACAGGCAGCCCATATTTCACTGAAAATCTTTACTAGTGGTATCTAAATGCTCCAGTAACTTCTTGGTTATTTTTCACCTGGACAGTAATGCACTCAAGCTGTCAGAGGCCTTTCAAGGGCAGCCACTCTAAATTAATTTTACTGGAACTCATTTAATGTCAATGTTAATTTAAAAGAAAACAAAATCTAGCAATCAGAAGCAAAGGAATAGTCTAAGTTTGACTGAAGTTGATAGGAAACCTTCAAGAAAGTTAAAGAAAGCAGAGTGGACCAGGAGATCCCCATGAGGGCTGAAGGGTAGAAACATGTTTTCCTGTGAACAGTTCTCATTTTTTAAAATGCTTTAAGCCATTCTTTAATAGGATTCATCTCTATCAGGTTCTCTAAACTCTATCTTTGTCATGTGTTTCACAAAATGCAACATATTTGCAGGCATATGTGGTTCTGAATAATGAATTCCTTTGACTCTGCAGCTCTTTCCTGCCTTTTGCCTGTCCCAGCCACACTCACTGCTGAGGGCTGCAGCAGGACAAAGAAGAGGTGTGAACACCTGAAAGACTCCAGACACGAGTGCCTTGGGTTTAACAGAGATATAATCAGTGGGGGCAACAGAATGCCAGCTTGGATTAGGATCTTGAGAGCCCAATGAAAGCCTGCTGAGGCAAGCTGGGAATTTCCAGCACTCATGCTGCAGCACAGCACTTGTGCTTGGTGAGAGATGAGCAGGGAGGATTAGCATGACCTTTGCTTAATGAACAGGGCTATAAACCTTTAGGGACTGGATGGTAAACAAAGCAAAGAGCTGGAAAAGAACAGGAATCACATCACTTTTATTAAACACTGTTTTGTTTAGCTTCAATTTATAAATCTGTAAGATTTTTTCCTATCACTGATTTTTGTGTATCCCAAAGCAAATTTATCATGGGACCTCATTCAAACAGCTAAGGCTGAACTTGTTTCATTTTTATCTACTGAAAAAGTAAAAGCAGAAAACTCAATGCATATTGTCAACCAGGATATGAAAATACCTTACAAAGTGACACCACTGATTATGAAATCTGACAAAATTTTGGTGCTCCAGATACCTTAAGATGTGGAGAAGTTGATTCTACCTATGACATTTGACTCCTTATGCTACCTTGATTGGTCTCGTGGTCTTTGTAACTACTAAAACTTGAATGAGAAAATAAAAGTGATATCTTGTGTCTTCTCTGTAAGATTTTGATGCTTCCCTGTTTCCCCCTCCTCTGTTGTCACAGGCAGCACAGCACCGGGGCCACTGCACTGGGGCACATAGCAAACAAATCTTTTGTGCTTCCAAGGGAAAATTGGTGTCGGGGTATTTAATAAAAATATCCTTCATGTCTCCAATCTTCTGCAGCCCTCCTTCTTCCTGAGCCAAAGAAGGACTTGTTTCCTGCCTGGCTACTCCACATTTAACCCAGCCACTGCTGGCACGCCAGGGGAGTGTTTGCCCTTACCAGAACTGCGCTGTTCGGGCGGAGGCGACCAGTATTGCCAACGTTATTGCAGAATGTGGTTGGAAATTTATCTGGTGGAGAGATTTTCATTGCAGCGCCTTTTGGCATAGTTTGTCGTATTCATAACTAACTAAAGAAACTTCTAAAAGATGCTTCATTTTGACTTAATCATCTCATCTTTAATAAATATACATGTAACAAGCAGTTCCAGGAGCATTGGAACAAATGGAGAAAGATTTTTCAGAACATCAGACTAACTTAATGATTCATAAGAAGACTGTAACTAAGGAAGCTTTGTGAAGATCTCTCATTAACCAATATGTGATTCTAACATAAAAATTAACAGATTTACTGGATGTTATGGGGAGTGGGTTTAATATTGCAGAATCAACAGAGAAAATAAAATTTAAATGTAAAAATAGCAACATAAACAAAGGTCTATCCAAGATTTGGGCATTCCTCAATTTTTCTTTAATGTGAATTCTGTGGTGCACAACATACAGTGAGTTTTGACATCATATGTTCCTTTAAAGAGATTGTTTGCCAGGGTATTTCGCAAAATTTATGGGAACTTATTACTAATCCATTGCAAAATATCCAAAGTCAACAGTAAGTTCAAAATTATTTTACAGGATGATGATTAACACATTTCCTTAGGAAATTAAGCTAAATTCAAGTGATACTATTAAAATCACCACTGAACAATCAGTACTTGCAGTAATATTGCAACAAGACTAATGAGGTCCAAGTTAAATGTTTTTATTTTTAAAAAAATCTAACATTTATTTTTTTAATTTGGTTTCAAATACACTCAGAATTTTAACTGCTATTCATAATTTACCTTGGAGTAAAAATTCAAAATTTTGGGCAAGGAGACTATTCAGGTATTTTTGTATTATTTTTGAGCAATCTAGTTATTGAACTTCATCATGCTATTTGCTTATTCCATCATTTTGTGTCTTAATGGTGTTGAGAATGCACCTCTTAAACAAAAAATTATATATAAAAAACAAGCACTTTTCTACTTCAGCAGCACCCATTACTTACAGAATAATAAAAACTAAATACTACAATAAATAACAAAGATAAGCTTGCTTTTCAAAAGACCTCAGACTAAGTCCCAGATAAATGATCACCTGTCCAGAAACAGGAAGAAAACGAAGGATGAGAGAATTATTTGTTTACACTTTGGACAACAAAGGACTACAGAATTCCAATGCAGGTTTTGTAATTCCTCACCTCTTGCTTTAGCTACTGGACTAGAGAATCATCGGGAAGAAGTCCTGGTCCATAGAGAAATTGTACATTTCCCTCACTACCTTTGGAATGAATGTCACACTTTTGGATCAGAGCATCCAGGTAAGCATTCATTGCATTGTAAATTAATGTTTTTCAGTCAAATAAAAAAATCTCCACAGAAAAAGCAATCAGGAGGTAGTGTTTATTCCCATAATGGAGCTGCCATAAAGTGATTTTGATGCCCAGAGGATGGTGCATGCCACTGTTAGAGTGATGTTGCTATACTGTGTCTAACAATGGATGGAAGCTCCTGAGGAACTGCAGAGGACCCTGGGCTGGAAAGTTCCTTAGTGACAAAGTCACAGATAAAGTTCAATGCAAGTAAGTGAAGATGATACAGCCAGGAGGAAAACTACCCCAAAATTATTATGGAATCACTGTCTTTCAAGTGACAGTCACATAGGAATGAGATTTTCATAGTACAACAACTGTCTCTGTGAAAGCATCAGCTCAGCACTCAGTAATGGCTAGAAAGCAAACTTAAAGATAGAAATTACTGAAAAGTAATGAAGACTAGAACAGGCAATGCTGTTGTGCCAGTGCATAAATCAGAGCCTGTTCCCTCTCAAAAAGCACACCGTGGAGACGGAAAGGCACAGGGAAAGGCATGAAATAAGGCATGAATAAGGGAAAGATGCACGGATCAGATGCATGGGACTGCTTCTGTAAAAGGAGCCACTGAGCAGATTAGTATTTCTCTGCTTGAAAAAGACAACTGAAGGCTGATTAGAGGGAGTCCTGTAACATTACGACTGGAAAGGAGACAGTAATCATTCACTGTTGCTTCCAGTACAAAGGGGAAAGGAAGAGAGAGAGGGGAAGAAATCAAATAAATTTGCAGGGCTGGGATCAGATGAAACATCTTTGGACCATGTGGAATGGTGAGATATTTCTTCATATAATATGTACTTAAGCTATGGAGAAGTTAAGTTACAAATTCTTTCCAAAGAAGTCAGCAGAAGCTAAAATACTAAATCAGTTGATAAAGAATGGGCAAAGTGTCTAAATAAATTCCCTGAGTTCCACTAAAACCAAAGATCTCTGGTTCAGGACATATCTAACACAGAGGGTTTTTAGCTTTGAGAAATCACCCAAAAGTAGAATACTCAGCAGACACACTGCCGTATGCTTGCTCAGGCCTCTAGGCTACCCTGTGCTCCTGCAGAGGTTAGGTGCCACCATCACAACCTCAAGGTGCTGGACCACACTGCCCCTGCTCTGACTCCATCCTTGTTTCCAGAGAGAAACCCTTCCAAAAGCCAGAGGCATCACGCAGCTAGGAGCTATCTAGGCCTGCTTTTCTCACACTCCAGATTCCTGACATTTCTCTTAAACCTTTAGAGTAAATTAGGTGAATAGAGAAATGTTCAGTAGAGCAGCCTTTATCATTGTTTGTGTATATGCAAGAGAGAAATGGAGAGAGAGAGAAAGAGAGGCAACAAGTTGTGGATATTTTCAATAGAATAAAAGGATCCGTGATCCCTTTACCAGGAAAAACTGCAAGTCAGATCATCAGTGAGTAAATCCGATAGCTCCCTTGCAATCAATGGAACTGCCCTATTTAGCCTAACAGAAGATTTAACCCGAATTTCTTAGAAATGAATGGCTCTTAGATTTACAAAAGGAGCTTGCTGAGACACAGAGCACTGCAAATTCCTTCAATTTGTTCAGCTGGTTATACATTTCACTGTGAGTCACATCTCAGATCCACCTCCTCTCTCACCCATTAATTCTCCTCTAAACCTGACCTTGTTTGTTCTTTGACCCTGTTTTGCCACAGTTCATAGAAATCCTTTCATTTCTGCAGCTCCATCTATCTTACAATCTCTGCCTCCTTTCTTACTTGGGTCCTGTGGACTATAAAACATCCACTGAATTTTCATGTGCTGCATAGTGTGCCAAATTGCCTCATGAAGGACACTCCATAAAATGCTGTTCTGAAAACACTAGCAAATATACTACCCAGTTTATATAAAATTTTGTGCCTCAACATGTGAGCATCAATTCTTACAAACAACATTATTCTAATTAAAATTCCAGCTCAAGTGGAAAAAAAAAAGAAAACCACAAGAAACCAACAACAACAAGGGATGGTGAGTGTTGGAGCTGTACAGAAGTCCTGGGAATAATCGAGTGAGCATTGCATTAATGGCCTTGCAATAGTTCACTGCAAAAGGCACTAAAGCAGTTTTCAGACACTGTCAGTTTACAGCTTAAGCTGTCCTGTATTTCCAATTTTCTTTATGTCAGCATGTTTTTAACATTTATCACATTTGGTTTTGAGGGAAGGTGGCAGCTGGAAAGTTTTGTCAATTTGAAATATTTACTTTGTGTCTTTCCTAATGTAGAAAATGCCACTACAGACAAACAGACTAAGATTTTCCACCTGCTACATGAAGTTCTATAAGGTGAGTAAAGCAAACCAAATTGCTGTCAAATTCATCTTAATGATCCTTGTTCTAATTACACCTTTTATAAGGTACTTAAAATTAATGTAAAGTTAATTTATATTAGGTATGTAAAAAATGTTTGAGTAGTGGTCTTAATGGGATTAACAAGTTTAATTTTAGGTTCATTGATGTTTCCATCTTCAGTGGATACCATTAGGTTTGGTGGTTCAGAAGTTTTTGACAAGACCTGTTTCTAGCAGGCACCAAGAGTGCAACATGGCCAGCACAGGAGTGAGGGAACAGAGTGGGCAAGAGGAGAGGAGAGCAAATTGCATGTGTGCACAGCTGCAGAAAATGCAATCCCTGGTGTAAGAGAGCCTTCAACTCCAGGGGCTGGCAGAGTTACCAGGACAATGGCACTGCTGTCTTTTCCAAAGCCCTGCGGTGCACCTCCACACCAGCCCTCAAAGCCCCCTCCTTCTTCTGCTGGGAACACTCAGTTATTCCCTCTCTTGGGAATTCATGTTCTACGAAGTGCAACCCTGCAATGAACCCAGTTGTGTCCAACAGGGAAGCACACACACCCCCAGGAGGAGAGCACCAGAGTAGCTCAGAAAACAGAAATTGTCCCTGCTGCAGCAGCAAGGAATGCCTGAGCTAATTAACACTGTTGCTTCTCAGTAGGATCATCAATGAGCCTTTGCAGAGCTCTGGCAGCTTTCCTGCCCCTCATTCCAGGATGGCTGGGGCATGTAAAGCCTGATCAGCAGGTCCTGCACAGGCTAGGCCCTGGAACAGATCCATTGTGATTTCAAGTGATATGAGCTAACTTTTCTGAAACACAAAAATTCATTTTTTAAAATGCAAAACCTGGTATAAAATCACTGAAACAGGCATAGCTTATTATTCTTGTAAGGGCTCACCAACCCATCTAAACACAGTGCTAAAGTATCCCATGCTGATTGCAGTCATTGTCAGTTCTGGGGGCTAGGTGAACCACCCTACCTAATCCTTGTTATTTTAGAAGGTCAGGATTTGCTTTCCCATCTTATGTTGCAGTTTCCCCCTTTTATGTTCTGTAACTGTGTTTTACAGTGCATTCAAATGCACGCTACAGCACACTAGTTGTGTTACACATCAGCTGACAATTTGTTACATTTCCAGATATAATCCAGGCACTCAATACCCTGGACAAATTGGCAGTTGTCACTTCTTCCAAAATCTGGTTGGAAAGGGCACTCATGTTCACAGAAATCCAATCATATGGTACTCATCTGGCACTATTATCCCTTCTGTACCAACTGGAAACTCTTCCATTAGCAAAACCCCCCAAACACTGGTCTCTCAGAGGCAGGCTGTTACTAGCTGGTGAGGAAGAGTAGCAAACCAGTGAAGAAAACCAAGCAGTTCTCAATCAGTAGCTTACCATGTAGCCCTTGCATTTCAGAATCATCCTTAAGAATATTAAAGGTGCAAATGTAAACTTAGACTTTTGTGGCTGCCTGCCCTTGTGAGTCTTTAGAAGATCAAGTTAGCAAACACTTGGTGTGGTTTAGCACATTGCAAAACAACTTCTGCAAATTGCAGCAATGTGGCAGCTGGGCTAACCCTCAGGTAGCTGTGCTAATGACCCCTGGTGTGTTTACTGTATGTTATCATTCCCCCTGAAATTAAATTACAGTTTTACAAGAGTTTCTGCAGATTGACAGTCTTTAGCAGTTACTAAATTCAATGCATGCTTTGAACAAGGAATAACACAATTAAATTTACATCTCAGAAAGGGCTGTATTTTGTAAACCCTTGATGATTATAGCTGAACAAAGTTTAACAAAGAATAATAGCAGATTTCAGTTAATTGTAACCATAACTGTGTTGTTTCCACAGGGTTTTGTTTACCTTTCACTATGTCATCCTGGGTTCAGAGAGGAAAAAAAAAAACTATACACTAGTGTAGGGATTTTAGTTAGATTTTCCAGTGCTAACCTAGCAGAGATTTGTTTCTGTACCAGGCCTCCTTGACAGAGGAGGGGCTGCAAGGGCAGGAAAACCTCCCAAAATCTATCCCACTTGGGCTGGATTGCAAATTCAGCTCAAGACATGTGTTGTGATTTTAGCAAATCCTGTGTGAAGCATCAATTTTATTACAGAATTGAATCATGAGATAAAATGGAATTTAGTTTTGGTTTTTTTCAATCAACTGATGAAAATTCCTAGAGTCAGGTAAATTTTAAAGCCATTTCTGCCAGTAGTAAGAAGCTTCATATTCATTCAGACAGCACCCCAGAGATTTGATGGTATTGTTATATGTAAGTTGTCAAGAAGAAAAAGGGGAAAAAAATATACTTGAGAGTTTAACCCGTGGGTCAGATTATAGGAGAGAAGGAGAAAAAAATCTACTTCAACAGGTTTAAACAGTACAATAAATCTGTTCTGACAGATATTTGACAGCCATGTTTTTACTGCCCTCTTTCTGTTTGAGTAGATGGAAAGGAAAGCAATGCTTATTGAAGGTCATTTTGGAACAAATGAGAAATCAAAATAATCAGAAATTTGTTGTGATTTTGTTGGAGCAACTAAGGGCCTGTGTGAGTTTAATGGAATAGGAATGTAGCTCACTATTTACCTTTAAAACCTGGCAGACTATTTACCTACATTTATTACAAATCAAGACACTAAAATACATATTTTTCAAGATATTCTTTCTCTACTTATTCATATGAATATTAATATACTCATGGAAATACAGTGCCTGGAAGCAATTCCAGGACACCTTTTCTATGTCAGGCAATTACAGAAGTACATTTTAAGACAAAGTCATTCTGACTAAGTATCATTCATGAACATTTCAACAGGATGGAAACAACCACGACATTCAGAGCAGAGAAGGCTCTCCTCCTGGAAGTTGTACATCCCATTAAGCAAACATAAACAGGATGTCCTTGTCTGTTGGTTGATATCTGCTGAAGACTATGGAGCTGTAAGGATTTACATCAGCTGATGCCAATCCAGATCCCTAGCGGTTTGTTATTTTAGGTTTTACCAGCTGCATAATTTTAGCTGGGGGTAAAACAAAGCATTGCCACCAAAAAAAAAGAAATATTAAATCATTACAGGAGAGAGAAAATTTGAAAGTCATGGTGAATTCCTTCTTTTAGTACTTCAGCAACACACTGGTCCTACAGTGTCTGTTATAAGGATAGTGGATTAAACAGCTAGGAAGAAATGTTCTTTTTAAAAATTACTTGTGTTAGTAGATCGAAGAAGAACAAAAAGGAGGAAGACAACAATCCCGCTGGGCCAAAACAAAGGTTCAATTAACATCAAAAACCATCTCTTTACAGTTACAAGAAAAATGCCCAGCAATCACCCTTCAGATGACAGGAATACCTCTTAAGGGAAACATGATCTATTCCAATAAAAAAATTGGAAGGACTATATTTGACACATAGGTGCTCTCCAACTTCCAACAATTTTTATCTCAAGGACTTCCTAACTTGAATATTGTAGAAGAGCTGGGCTGTTCAGCTCCTCTACAAACTTCACCAGTTTCCCAATGTATCCATAGAAAGAAGAAAAGATGGAAAATGTTCTAGGACTTTATAGCTAGCCAGCCTTAAAGAACAGTACTGATTTTTCAAAAAGGCAATCCTAACAGTGCTGCAACACTGACTTTTTCTTGGTAACAACAGGAAATAAGAAAAGCGTATCTAAGATCCTGTACATAAAGCAATTTAAAAGTTTTACAAGAGTCCCGGAAAATTAGATGTCCAGCTCACTCTGGATTTCAGAGAGATTTAGGACACTGACCTGCTCTGAATGTTTTAATACTATTTCTGACACTTGGGAGACTTCTTCAGGACAAGAATATGCACAGACTCTGCTGGAGATTTCCCAATCATTTTGCTAGTGTCATGGAAGCTTCTGCAGACATCTCAAAAGCTAAGTGGATGTGGAGAAGGGGACAACCTATTTTTCTTAGTAGTGGTCCTTCCTGCTTCAGTTTGGAGCTCATCAGTGAGATATCATAGCCAAGTTTCCACTGCAGTGACCATTTGAGAATTTCTAAGTAAAAATGCAGTTTCTGATGTTACTAAGCCATCACTTATACACAGAAACTAACAATTGGGTTCCCAGGAGACCACAGAACCTACAGAACAGCACACAGAGAATACAGTCAGAAGTATTCTCTAAGGTGAGATTCGGTTGTCAGTACTGTTCCTAAACTGTGATCACAGCATCATTTAGGTTGGAAAAATAGAGTTCCAAGATCATTGAGTCCATCAATTAACCCAGACCTGCCATATCCTCCACTAAACCATGGTTATTTGTCTGCCTAATAAGAGCTGGTTTTGTCTGCTAATTAAAGATGAACTAGTATTACCATTTCTTTTCATCTTAACACTGCTCCTTGAATATGCATATATGAAATTCCTCTACAGACTATCACTTTTGAGTCGGGAAAACTGAAAGAAAGAATTGAGAATAGCAAATTATGTTGTAATTTGTATTGCTTGTTTGAAGGAGCAAATAGAATTCATTTATATAAAGTTAGAAAATTGATATCTAAAACCTATTCATCAGACTTGGATAAAGAGAAGACATTAATTCACATTTGAAAAATTCCGTATTTTGAATTGCTTTTTCAGTATCACAATGATGTATAGGACACCAATTAGTCATTTAACAACAGAAGTAATTCTTGATTTTTCAGAATCATGTTTTCAAACTCACTGCATATGTTTCCTCAAAGACTCATTAGGGGATTTGTGATGGAGACAATTTCATTTTGCTGTACTCCAAAGGCTGAAAATTTGATACAAGTGCTCCTTATGCCATATTTCAAAGAAAGATGGAACACCTCAGGGGGATGTTCTGGATCAGACTGCAGTTTATTGTATAATTGTAGCTTGTCAACTCTTTGTCATCATGTCCAGTACTTAATTTTAAGCTTGCACATTTCCTTATGAGCAGCTTACTGTAACCTTGATAACTCTATTCACTTTCTGTTGATGGCTCTTGAGCAGCTTACAGCATAACTCAACCCAGAGTGAACGATTAATATTTTATAAAGATATCTACTGTCACCTATTTAACATTCATAATGTTCTGTGAATGCATCCTAAAGTTTGTATTAACATTTTACAGATGTTGTGCTACTTGTAACAGATATTTATCTACATTTTTGATCCTTCTTAAGTCACAGAGCATTGTGCCAGTATTACAAAAACACATGCAGAAAGTTGGTGCATGTTCAAAAGATCACATCACAAAGCCATTCGTCGCTTGAACCTGCCATGCATATCACATTTTGGTTGATAACTAAGTCACAGCAGAAGGGAATGGTAAATTTATACAATGAGACTGACCGGAAGGTCTGATTCTATTTTATAATATCCTGGCTAACAGATTCCATGGAGCTCTGTCAGGCTGGGAAAGTGCAGTGAGCCTGTGAAAAACAAGACCTAAATCAAATGACCAACCGTGCGTGATTTTCATTGTTCTTTTTCTCCCGTGAAAGAAACTTTCTGTAAGATTTGATTTAGTTCAGATTCAAAATTTTGCTTTAAGTCAACCAAACAGTTAAATTTAAAATGTCCATAACTGGCATGACTGGGGGAAAAAACCCTAATTATTAAAAGATGCGCAGAAATTTGGGAAATGAGCAGTCAGCATAGAAAGGCTTAATATTATTAAGAATAAAAGAGAGTAAAAAACCCATTTATGGGAAGACTAGAGAAAGTGACAATACCAACCATCTTTACTATATGATCTTGCCTTTTTTTTGTCCAAATAATGAGATAACTTTCACATCTAATATATGCAATTAGGACAAAGATATGAAAAAGTTAATCCTTGAGAAGATTTTTATCAAAAACTTTTGACTACTATTCACCTCTTAACTCAAAGTCATGGGATCTAAAGTTGCATGAATAATTGATGCTTCAGTTCAGAGTTCTTCCTTTCTCTATTTTTCTTGTCCAATGAATAATTCATTATTTTTTGCGAAGTGGAGCACTTTAAATAGGAAAGATTAAGAGAAAGCCATTTTCAAATACTCCATATCATTTGATTTGGAAAAGCAATATACCTAAGTTCATGTCCCCCATTGGAATGTGGCAAGCAGCAGAGCTGAAGCTTTCTCAGATGCTCGGAAGGTGTGTGAGTAGGAGGAACACCAGTTCCTCTGCTGAAATCCTCCTCATTGTGCCTGAGCCTCTTGGGCTAACACCTGTCAAACATTTCATTTGGATTGTTTTCTAGCTCTATCATCTTTCACCAAATTTCTTTCCTTGCAGTTGGGTCAAGGTAGCAGAGAGTTTGTACTGCATTCAACTTGTTAATGCTGTAATCTTTAGCAGTAATTCATAATTAGTGATTTTACACATATTAGTATACCATCCATCCTCTTTCTAATATTTCTTATGAGACTTTTTTGTCAGAATGACTAAATGTTTGCAGTCCTTAGACTTCAAGTACTCATTATTATTTGAAATGTCAATAAATCCATAAGATACATTAATTTATAGGGCATTCAGAAAGATAAGACAGAAGATATTGCCTCTTAGCGTAGGGTCTGATCCGAATTCTTCTCAAGCTCTTCAAAAATAGTTTGTTTTAATTAGAAGTTTTGATTTTGATTCTATTTCTAGAATACTTGTTTAGATCTTCCATGCCTCAGACCTCTATCATCTTTATGTATTTTCCTTTTGATAGTAAAGTTGAGTTATCCCCAGATAACTGAAACTTGAGCCACTTAGCATAAGTTACAATTATGTGCTCTATTTATACCCAGAGAAACAGTTTGAACAGGAAAAAATTGAAAGACCCATCCCAGAATACTTAGAGGGCACAGTCTGTACATTATTTTTAATGAACAAGCAATAGTAGCTTCAATTAAGTATCTATATAAATTTAATGGTGGTTTAAAATACTCATTGCATTCATTAGCTGATAGGCAATCAGCCTCAGTTCTATAAAATTGTCAGCATATTCCTTCTTTATGGTGACAGAGAGCATCCTTATTATCTGCAGCTTTTCATTCCAGGCATACTGAGGTTTCAGTGACTGTACTGTCACAATACAACAGCTGATAATGGTTTTTATCACTGCTTTAAACCTTCCTCAATCTTATCTAAATGGGTAGCAAGGGAATTTTTTTCCTATTTACTATACAGCAAAGATTTGCAAATCTTCAATTTTTTTCAGTAAATGCACAACTAAAATATTCCATCTACTCAAGCAAACTTTTAATTTGGCTCGAAGTTTCACAGTCCACATGAGCACTGGAGCACCAATGACAGGCTGCTACATCCAGAGAGAGTCCAGGAAGAGAATTTGAGAAAGGAAGGCCAGTGGCCTCTGTGCCACCAGACTTTAGTGCTCAGGTGTCCAAAATAATGAGCATTGCACTTGAATTAGCTTGCCCAGTTAACACATGCTCTTAATTATTCACCCATGGCAAGTCACCCCAACAGCTCCCCTCCCATCTGCCCCTGAGACAAATCACAGCAAGGTTGCTGTTGGGTTTAAGCATGGCTTTAACATTCCTCTCCTGGATGGCTCTTTATGAAGATTCCCAGCAGCCAACCTGCACAAGGAACTCCCCCGAGCTCTCAAGTACTATTTTACTGAAAAAAGTTTACACACTTCATTGCTACTGTGAAACTCTGAGGGGAAGGAAAATGAGCAGGAAAAGTTACAAGTTTCTGAAATGTGACTGCCTGTTAATTGAGAGCTAAATGAAAACCCACTTGATGAAATCCTTTTTATTAAGTTCAACAGACTCATTATAAAATTATAAAATGCCCTTAAAATCTACACAATTGTGCTTTTCCTGATGTGACCCTTTTTCCTCCTTTACAGCAAATTCCTGCTAAACACAAGACATCTTGAAAGAATGGAGAGCATATGAAGAAAATAAAAAGCATTATTTTTCTCCTTTACTCTCTCTTCCTTCTTTGAAGAGCTCACTGAATAGGAAAGTAAAATTAATTTTCTTTCCTTTATTCCAAAGCATTACACAGCACTTTACCATTATAGTATGTACACATATGTTTCCATTAACATGAAACTCTTCCAAGGCATGAAAAAAAATCGAGTTACATTTGTTTTAGGGTATTCCTAAGCTCACCTAAACTGCCCTAAACATTGGAGTGCCTCAGAATCTATAATACATTTAATTTTTAGCATCCTGTGTACTAGGGTTACATCCTTAACACCAAGGAACTGTTGTAAATTCAGGTTCTTGTAGCATAAAGGAAACCTGGGACAGAACAGACTTCTGTTCTGCTTTCTAAGATTATGGCAGACTACAGCCATAGCAGACTTAGTAACTAACAACCATTTATCATAGATCTTATTATGAAATTAGAGCCTCAGGCTGCTAACTTCATTACGTAGTTTACATATTACTGTCTGTTATTACCTAACACTTATTAAATACATTTGCTAAACAGGACACCTGACAACCCATAAAAATCCCACATTTCTATTCTCCTTATGTCCCCAAGAGGAAATAATCAATATAAACCCCAATTCACCTGACCCAGGCTACAAAAGGTTCAGAGGAAGAGGACCCATCCTTTGCTTTAAAATCACCTAGTGGTGATATATGTGCATCCAAAATACACCTATGCACAAGCTTCAGAACAGCTGAGTTTTCCATGTCTCCCTGTGTTGCAGCAGCCCTCTTGTTAGAGGGTAGAAATGAGCTGAGACACAGAACTCTTGTTTAGCACAGCATGAAAAGGGCCCTGGTTCATTCCTCTGTACAGCTCAGCCAGCCTGACTCCAACCATTCCCTGACTCTGGCTGCAGCAGCTCCTGCTGGAGGTTTCCCTTGCAGCCTCTGACTGCTGCTTATTTCCTGCTGAACTCTGACTGCAGGGATCAGTTTGCAGCCTCTGACTGCAGCTTTTACCCAGCTAGACTGTGACTGCAGGTTCCAACAACAGCTCTGACTGCAGACCCAAACTCACCTCACAGCAGGGATTCTCTCCAGGATCCTCCTTCTTCATGATCCTCTCATTCCCTCTTCCCCAAACTTCCTCCTCCTTCATGAGCTCACCCACTCCCTTTTCTCACACTTATCTTTATTGGATACAGCTGTGACTCATCAGGGGTGAGGCTGAATTGGGTAATTAACACAGCTGGTACTGATTGGGGTGAGGTCACCTGGAGTCCCTTCTCCTACATGCCCAGTTTTCTCTCTGGGTATTAAATGGGTATCTGAGTCCTTTTCTTTCTCTGCAGAATATTCTAAGGATCCTACCTATGAGTCTGTTGATTCCATCAATTAACCTGGGAGTCCTCTTTGGGGAAATACACTCTCTGCACCAATGCAAATTTTCTCATACACATAATTAATGCCTAATAGGATCCTTTCTGCCCCCTCTGCATACTCCATTTCAGGTAGGACTTTTTCCATTCTATTGTAACAAATTTTTGGGAAGAATGATGAATGTGGTGCTGCTCTGTCAGATTGTACATCTCTGAATTCTCCACATTCATTTATAAAGGACAAAAATCCTGTTACTATAGAAACTGCAGTTTTACATGCCCTGACTGCTCTGTCTTTAAAAGCTTTGCCACAATGATGTTACAAGATTCTTTTCATTTTCTTTAATGTTATAAACCATTAGATCTTCACCAAGTAATCGCATACAAACATTTTCAAATATTCCTCTCATAAAAAAACCTGCTTTTTATTCCTGTCTGTCCTGAAAGACCCAAAACAGTGGGGGAGTGAATTGAATCAGTGATTTTAAATTGCTTGATATAAAATTGTTAGATCTGAGTTTTATAAAAATAAAAAAATTGCTCCCACAACTTGAAATTTTAATTTATAATGTAAAAAATTAAAATTTTTATCATAACACAGTTGATATCCTATTTAAATTTTTTTAACTGCCATAAGCAAGATCCAGTGTATGAAAAAATAAGACCCAAATCCTTCACAACCTTAAGCTAGAATAATTGCATGTTGTCTTATCTGAAGATAAGACTCTCCATAAATCTTAGGAACAAACTTCTTTTTACTCGTAAGTTTTTGAAATCTAAAATGGCTGCCACTTCAAAAAAAATTCCTTGAGTGTTAAGATCGTTTAAATTATTGACTTTTTTCCTTTTTGATTTATGTATATTATACTAGAGGTAAGGACCAGGACTCTGCTCTGTGCCAGGAGCTCAATAATCATCATTAGATTTGCAAGGTGTGAGCACACGTGACATTAGCCTGGGAATTCCCCAGGAATCCCCTGGCTTCCTGATCCCACTCTGTAGGAGTATTGACAAATACTGTGCCATGGTCTCTGCTGCTGCTGCTGCTCAGCAATGACCAAGCAGAGACAGTGCTTCACATATAGAAAGTGATAAAATTTCTAAAATCAGAAGAATCACCTCAGCATAGAACTCCAGATTCTCAGTCATCTGATTTTCATCTCCTTGCTCTTCCTCAACAATTTCTTTCTCCACTGATCTTTCATTTAGTCAGTCTGTGTATCTGACACTGGACAAACATTTCAAGCTTCTGGATGTCCTCCTGGTTTTTTGCCTTTTCCATCTTGTTAGATTCTCAGTGCCAGTAAGACCCCTTTTCCATTTCCTTTTCCAGCATTCCACAGAAGCTAGGCAGCAGCACAGCACCTCGTTATCTGAACACAGCAACTCAAAACATGGCAACCTAAAATCAAAAGTGAGCCCCTCACTTCCATATCTCACTTCTGATCCAAGAGAAAGTTTAGCAGGACTTAAAAGTTCCTGACATTTAAGGGGGAGTTGCAGGGGAAAAAGTTTTTTCCAATTATCAACCACGGTACTCAAAAGCCTCTGAATAATGCCTGTTCTCAGGCACTTGTATCTAACTTGTAAACACAGTCCTCATTTCATTGCAGAACACTCTGCCCCCTGATGTGAGGCATGCATTTGCTTCATGATTTCTGCTGAGGTTACTGCCTGGCATGCATTAAAAAAATCATCATTTCTCACAAATCAATTTAGTGCCAAATTCACCACATGCTGTTATTAGGAGGTTTGTCTGTTTGCCTGGAGCACAGAGTGGAGCACCTGCAGTGGCTCCTCAGATATCCAGAGGTGACTAATTCATAGCTCCTACTTTTTTTCTAGAAGGTGGAAGTTGCACATTTTTTTCCTCTGGCAAGTGATTTTCCTCTCATCACAATACAATACCCCCCAAAACCACGATGTGGCCAGTTGGATTTACTCAGCAGAGGCATCTTCAACATGCATCCTGCTAACTTGGGATGAGGCTGCACAGCCACCATGTCCCCAGAACAGCTCGACTTGTCCCACTCCAAAGAGCACAACCAGGCACAATTTCTCCTCTCAGCACAGCTGCCTTTGGTACCTCTCAGGGCCTCACTTGAAAAATGCCAATTTTGTACCAGTGTTGTTTCCAGGCTGTCTCCTCAGGCATTGCTCTACTATCAGTCAAAACCTGCAAGTTTGAAGTGCTTTGTGACTGATAATGTATATATATTATTTCTTCACTCCTATCATGTTGGTCTTTAGGTCTGTATATTTGAATACTCTCTCTGGGGTTTCTCACTTATGAATGCAGAATTCAGACAAAGAGTTGACCACCATTTAAAGTTTCTGATCTTCTTTACTAACTGTAGCTTAGGATAATTATTACTTTGAGGCTCTTGGCATGTGTCTGAAGCCCCTCAAAAAGCATCAAATAAAGGATACCTGTTCAATATTCCAGATGCTGTTCTTATCACCAAGATCTAATCACTGACCAACTGTGACAGATTTTTGATACTGCCAGGTGGTTTTGGATCAGAGATTGCTTCTGTGGTGCCTGGAAATTCTTTTCCTATCTCAAAGTAATTGATCTAGTTTGCAGGTGTTACAGAAGATAAAATTAGGACATTTATTTCCAGAAATATTCTGTCTTTATTTGCTCTGGCATATAGTTTAATCATGTGGTTTTAGGACTCCTGTCTTATTTTATTATGGCCTATAGAAATCTATCTCCTCTTCAAACAACCTTATACCTTGCTAAAACTTTAGAAAATCCCAACAGGGCTCCCTCATCTTTCTTCTTGCTGAGATTATTCTGGAGCCACAGTGTGATCGAGTGCATTGTTTTGCCCTGTCCAATTGCACAGGAATGGTTGATTCTTGTGTCTATATCAACCACTGCAAATTCTCAGTGCAAACGCCTTGTGGTTTTTTGGGCTGTCTCCTCAGTTTCACAAAATAAACGGATTTACTATGAAACAGATCAAGGCCAGATGGCACTTTTTGCATGGCACTGGATTTGCAAACACAGGGTCTAATTTTGAAGTTATGCTCTCAAGCTGAACAGATGCTGTGGCTGACGGGAGTTTTGCTTGCTCGCTCGCACTGCTTAGCAATGACAAGAGACAAATACACAATACTCCCTAAATTCTATCAGTTCTATCCATGATATCATCACTGCTGTGGCACCTCTCCTTGGCTAGAAGGCTATTATATCTTATTCCTGAGGCAGCTATCCCTGCCTCCCAGGCAGGCAGCATAGCCACCTTTGCCATCAGGATGGATGAAAGAGCCATTTAGCGCTTCTGGCCTCTCAGAGAAGTTTCTGGGGGCACAAATGGAACAAAGTTGAGCAGATGAAAGCTCTGGTGCTGTCCCAAGTTTTTTGTCTAATAATTATAACAAATGAGAGACGTAGAAAAAAAAAAAATGAGCACTCCTGAAGGCTGAAACTCTGTTCACTATCCAAGTTGTGGGAGATAGTGCACTTCAACTTCTTAAATTCTACCTTGATTTTCCACAGCAATTTATTTACAGAACTAAGAGCTTTTTAGAGTTTAGGAGAAGAAAAGAGGCCTTCAGTCCAAAAAAAAAAAAAAAAGTAGATTGCAGATAGTGGCATAGATAGGAGCAGAACAATTAACCCAACATACAGTTTGCAGACACGGTACCTCTGTGCAGGATCCAGTGGCACAGAGTGTACATAACTTCCAGATATCACCAACCTCCTATAAAGCTCATATACCAATGTTTACTGCAAATAAAATGTTCACAAAGTCTCAAGAGAAGAAAGACTTTTCTTCCACCTAATTTAGAAACAGGAACGTGAAACTTGAGTGAAGAAAGAACAAGGTGAATGAGTCATAAACACCTCCCTCCCTTTCTCCTCTCATTTCCTCAGAAAAATCTTAAATGTTGAAACTCATTTTAGGAATAGAATTCTTATTTTTCTCATAATCCTTCCCATATGTCAGTTAGAGACAATTGAGTGCATGCAGGACTATCAGCTTAGTAACTTTTCATTTCAATGCAGGGGAAAACTAACTAAGGGAAAAAAAGAAAGTTTGTTTAGGTTAATGATTCTTTCTAAGATCCTTTCATCCAAGTTTCTACTCAGAGTGTCCAATTAACTGGGATGAGAAAACCACGTGAGATAAAAGAAGCTGCAGCAATCTTCACTAATTCTTCCCAATGAATCCAGACCAAATCATTTAAGAAGGTCAAAAATTCAGTTCCTTTTTTTAGTAGCTAAGCTGTAGTTTTATCGTTTATTTTCAATCACTTGCAAAAGTTACATCTTCTAGCAGTAATCATGGAAACCAAGTATGAATAAAAATATGTGCATGAGTTGTCCAGGTAGGGCATCTCCACAACAACTTAGACCTTTATGTAATTCAGGTGTAGAAAAATGTGTATGTCAAACTTCTACGTGTAAATTTCTTACCATTTTATAAGTGAAGGTATAGTTAAATGGAAGGTAACATTTTTTTTTATAACTGCCTCCCAAAAGAAGTTATAATTTATATTTAGAAAGACAAATCAAGGCCTGGAGCTGAAGGCAAAATAGGTAGGCTTGACTTGATAGTAGGAAAATTTGTGGAAAATATATTTTTATGTTTTCTTTAATAAAATGTCTTCCAACTAGCATGTGGAAAATAAAGGTGTGTGAAAATTTATCTGATACTCATGCATACTTATCCAAATGCAATACTAGTAATTCCTAAGGTTTTAGTGGATGGAAATTTTAAACTTTTCAAGTTTTACCTAATCAGTCCATATGTCTGGCTGTCCATCAATTCAGAGGAGTGATTCCACAACATCAGCTCTCCCTAGAGCAGTTTAAGGCTTTCAGGATGTGTATTCTAGGACTCTCAATATAATTTTCACCTCAGTTTGTCTGCTTTGCAGACTATTCTTCCAGTACTTCATAAAAGGGCAGAAAGATCTCTCTCCAGCACAAAGATTCTTTATATCCACTTTATTCATTCTTTTGAAAGCTCCAGAGACTTGCTCTTGAGTCGAGCTAAACAGAAAACCTCCACTTCAACAGTTCATTCAGAGAGATGAAATTCTGCCTACAACATCATTGAACACATTCCCAATCAAAAAGTACCACTTACTGAATACATCAGTGAACAGTGACATTGGGGAGGGCACTGCTCTTCATTCCATCCAATAGACCATGGCAAAACACCTCTTTCATATCAGACACTGCCACTGAATGAGTCAGCCTCAGAAAAGCATCTGGTCTTGTACTCTTTTTTTTTCTACATTTAAAAAAAATATTGAAAAAACTAAACCAGCAAGATTCTGCCTTAAAAGTAGGAAATTAATTCAAAATCCCATTACATTTTACATGGCATTAACATTGTTTAAATGGTGACAATGATTGTTCAGTAGCCATACCATTAGAACTCTCTGCAAGTGTGTCCACAGGGGAAGTTTGGCATGATACCCTAAAGCAGCTTCTCTCACATATATTTAGAGTCACAGAATTTATAAATAGATAAATAAATAATTGTAAGTTTGTGCTGACCTTTTCTAGACGTCCTCAGGACTGCTCTCTGCTAAAAAACATTGCCATAACTTACATGTTTACAGATCCAGGGGGCTGGAAAAGCCAAATCTTGACTTTTGGCTTTTGCAGATGAAAGGGAACTGGACACAAGCAACACAAAATTCTTACCTTGCTATGGTCCTAGCTTTGAGATATGGCAAATGCTGAGGTGGTCAGGAGCTGGAATATGAAAGGCTGAGAGAACTGGATTTGCTCAGCCTTAAAGACAGAAAACCTTATGGAGACCCCTAAGGGTACAGAGATGGTGCCAAGCTCTTCTCAGATGTGCACAGTGATGCTCCATGGAGTGAAAAGTGAAAACAAACACAAGCTGATAGACATGGGAAATTCTAACTCAACACAAGAATCATTTTAAATTTATTTTTGAAACATATGGGTGTTCAAAATTGGAACGGGTCACCCAGAGAAATTAACTATAACCTTGGAGAAGCTCCAAATTTGACCAGACAAGGCCCTGAACAGCCCTGCTGGTTTTAGCCCTGCTCTAAGTGGGAGGCTGGAAGAGGTGACTTTTGGAGGTCTCTTCCTAGCTGGTGGTTCTGTGCCCAGCATTCAGATTTCCTACACTTCACTCACATTGGATGTCCCCTCAGTTTTATCACTGAGCACCAATCGTGTCACAAATAAAGACTGATGCTATTAAGATTACTGAGAGAGAGTAATTTATACAAAAAGAATGAAAACCTTGCATTTGTCTGGATTTCCCACATTTCAGGTAAGTGATAGGAACTGCATCTCTCTCTGGAATCTTGGCAAGGATATGGGCAAAGACTTGAAACTCAAACCTTTTCTGACCAGCTGTATTCAGTAACTCTGCTGCAGTGTATCCCAGTGTGCAGAAGATAATAATAATAATAATAGTAATAATAATAATAATAATAATAATAATAATATAATGATGATGATGATGATGATGTGTCTTTTCCATTCCTCAGATATCATTTCCTGCCACTAAAGGACCCTTAACGGAGTTTGTCTACTGTGAATACTCTTAGTATTCAAGACAGACAATATGCCTTAAATTGTAAAGTTAGCTTGAATATCTCAGCTTTCTGCAACCACAAGTTAGTAACTCAAAGGCACAGGTGTTGCGGTGTGTTTTGTATTTTCATGTTTTGTTGCTAATGTTTATGGATTTATCTGTTTGTACTATGTAAGCTAAAGAATGGTTTCTCCCAAGTTCCCCCCTGTACTCCTTCCCAGTTGGTACAATTCCTGCCCTGGGAATCCCCTACCTTTGCTCCCCCCAGATACTGTTTTATGTCAATCATCAGTTGCTCCCCTCCCAGAGCCTACCAGTCTTCGGGAGGCCTCTCCCCTCTTTCCAGAGACTTCGGAGAGACTTGGCCCCGGATTGGAGCAGGCCTGGGAAATCCCCCACCCCTTGAATTTGATTTGCTCTCTGTATGCCTTCCCCTTTACCCCAGTTGGTTCCTTGACCCGAAGCCACTCCCTTTCCCTTTCCCTTTTAACCTGCTGCACAGCTCTGTCAGCTGCCTTTGGTCAGGAGCTGCTGCAGAGTGCAAATAAACTCCCTCTGTTGCACCCTCACTGAAGCCTCCCTCTCGCTCTCTCGCCATTGCCTCGCTCACCAGCGCTCCGTCGCCGTACGGCCTTACCCACCGGGGGGAAGCTGCCGGTCCGCCTGCGGCTTCCTAACTGAGGCTGGGACGGTTCCCTGCCAGGGCTGCCGGGTCAGCTGGGAAGCCGTGCCCCAGCAGTTCAGGGAACACGCCTCACACAGGGAAACATGACGTATCAACATTACAGTATCAGAAGTGCTCCTATTAAGAAATGGCTCACAACATAATGAAAAGGTTAAATCTGGCTGCTAAAATCTATTGTTTTTGTTACCGTTTTCCAGTCTGCTAAATTGGAAATGGAGATAATTTAGCTCCAATGCAGTAGTATCAACTTACAAAAAAATAATTTAAAAAAAAAATTCACCTTCTCTTCTACAGCCCTCTTTTTCTGTGGCTGAATAACTTGCTACACATGAATTATGCAGCTCCCATTGGTATATAGAAAGAGGCAATAGCCACCCAATTATTTAATGCTTCTTTTGCCACAAATAAAGAATAATTTTACAGGTTTTTTGCTTCTTTCTTAAAGAGTGGAAGAAGAAACAGCAAAAAAAAAAAAAATACTCAGCATCTCAGTTTTGTCTAAAGCATGAGAATTTCCTTAGATGTGCTTTTAAAAAAATAGAAACCTACCAAAAAACCAAACCAAACCAAAAAAAAAAAAAAAAAAAAAAAAAAAAACCCAAACAAACAACCCTCTTTCTTTCCTCCAATTAGCAGTGGGAAAGAAAAAGCAGAGTAGATGAGACACGAAAACTGCACGAAAACAAAAAATGCCTCACAGCAGATTCCAGATCACATCCTCACCTATAGAAATAATGGTCAGTGCAGCAAAGGAAGCTCCTCCAGCTGACTTTACCAAAGGATACAGTTCTGTCTTTTCATGGTACTTGTTACCCTCAGCTCAACTCGGGTCAAAGAAGTGACAAGCGACATGGCCACAGAAACCTCAGCTATAGCAACAGGGCAGTGTCTGACCCACTGGCAAATTAGCTTGTGTTTATTGCTTTGCCTGACATTTGAAAGCTGATTTTAGTGAAAACATTAACTGACTTATTAAATTAATATACACACTGCTGATGCATATATCCCAGGTGGTATATGACATCTATTAAATATATATGTACAGATATTACCCCTATGTTTTCTTAGGAGATGCTGTAATTGATCAAGTGGGAATAAACTAAGCCATTTTCATGGCTTTACTGGACATTTTAATCCTCATAGGTATAAATTAGAGTGGCAGATATATTGGAGCTTTTCCAAGTTTGTCTTTGAAATCATGAGCTGCTCAGCAAAAGCTATGCTGCTACTGCTTTTGAACAGAATATATAGTGGAGGGAAAGACCAAAACATTCCAGAAGCCTGAAAATAAGAATATGTGAGTCCACCTTCTCTGCTACTGTCCTCTCACTCACTCATACATATTACAGTCTTAATTTTAGTGCCTTTATTTTTGCTTACTTTCCACTAAGCAAAGCTCAGAAAGTGTTTTAAGAGCACAGTGAAACTGAGAACTATTTTTGTCTTGTAAATAAAGCCTCCCATGAAAATTTAAAAAAAAATAAGGAGAAGAATTTAGCTTAGAAGTTCTTCAATAAGTGAAGGCCCTACTTACACTGAGCTTTCAAACTTCATGTTAAATCTGTAAGAGAAGCATTAGCCTTAAGGGGAGAAAAGAGGCACGGGGGAAAAAAGAGCAGCTAAATTGGGCAATGCTTCCACCACTCTCTCATAGCCCATTTGTGGAAAAAGAAAGCTCCAGCTGCAGCAATGAAAGCCCTAAGTGCAGAAAAAGAACCATTGTTCCAAAGCCCTGAGCTGGTGTTTTAAGCTGCACCTTGACTCACACACCTATTTATGTCCTACTTAAATATGGGTCCAGTAATTTTGCCTGGTGCAGTTGTTGTTGCCTGCATTCAAAACAATCAATCAAAAATACAACAAAATGTTTAATGAAAGGATGAGAAGTAAACTTGGCTCATTTTTTGAATTTCATCCAAATGAAATGCATCCATACTATGTACATCCAGCTTCTGCACTGGGCACTAGCAGGCAAAAAGGCACTACTCAGAAATAATTATGAGGCAACTAACTTGCAATTCTCTATTCGGGTACAGAAAATCAGGAATTTAACATCACTCACTTGTATATGCTTGTGCTGAAAGTATAATTCCCAAAGAGTTTACAAAACTTCCACAAGGGTATGGGACACAAACCAACATTTTTAAGGGATATCAAAGAGAAACACCACTGCTTAGAAGCAGATGGACAAAGACATAGTCCTTTCTTATTAGAAGAGAAAGGACATGATAAAAGGCTTTTAAAATGCCAGTACATCTTGCCCATCACACGGATGAGAAACTGCTGATGAAACAACTTGCAAAATGTTTTCTTTATGGCTGCAACTGACTTTAACTGACAGATTTTAAAACTGCTATTTAGGGAAGAGATGCTTAGAAAAGCTGAAACATAGAATTCTGTAAAAACCACAGTGCCAAAGAGAAGCCCAGTTAGTACTCATTCATGTGGCTGAATTTCAGCTTCTTCTCAGTTTCAGGAAGAACTGCCAGCCACATGAGGGAATCTTGGCATATGAAAAGTTTAAAATACAGCTCTTCTTCTCCTTTATGCCCATCCTTAAAACTGCAGGAAAGCTTTTCCAGTGTAAACACTCCATGCTCCACACATCCACTCATAAGGCACTGGGGGCACTGTTGGTATTTAGTCTGGCTTGAGCTCCCAGGGATTACACACACCTAAAGAGAAGCTCTAACAGCATTGTAATGCAGCACAAGTAAGGCAAATTGGTGCATACAAATCTCAAATTCCCACCCAGCTCCACACTCTGCTCCACAAAACCGAGTTAGTCACAGGGTGCAGATGAAGCTCAAATCAGTGTCCTTTCACAGGGACAGGACAACTCTGCCCAAAGGCCTGTGAGCAACAGTTTAACACACCAACACTCCTCCTATTTGTAGGCTGAGTCAAGCCAAGACAAATCAGGATAGTTTGACTTGTGAAAAAATCATTATTTGTCCCAAATTTCCTGATGTTTCAGTAAATATCTGAGAGGTAATAAGCGTGCTTTGTTAGTTAGGTTTGATTGTTAAAAATCCTTGCATAAGTGAGCAAAAAGCATCCTTCAGAACAAAGAGTGTAAAGTTTGGATGTTGAGCACATACCTGTGTTTCCTCTGGGCCTCAGCCCCCAGCAGAGGCAGCACACGGAGCTGCCCTGGGGCTGAGAACTGCTGACAGAACAGCTGCCCATGGTGCTGCTGCTCCTGGAGCTGATCTGAGGAGGCACCGGGGCTGAAACCTCCTCCCTGCGGCCAAGAACACTGCAGGTCAGGAACCATGACAGGAATTCATTTATCGTTTTTGTTTAGGTCCAATTCCTACACACAAATTTCTCAATTAATTTAGCGTTAAAGGACGTTTATGTGCAAAAGAAAAATGCGGCAAAGATCTCAAAAGTTACAGTAGGCAGATCTACATTTTAACAAGTGCTAGAAATGTTTTTCTGGTGAGAACTAACTTAAGAGTAATTAATTTAAATTTTAAGGGGAAGTGGAGAGTAGCTGCTGATTTTGCAGCTGCTGCGTGTAACCCAATTTTGAAGAAATATCTAAAGCAAGGATTTCGCCTGAATTAACTGAGAGTATTTGGCTTAGTTACTGCTAAAGTGTTACCATCACAGCCAGACAAGGTTGCTGGTTTTCCTTTTTCTAGTGAAGCTTTTCAAATCATCATATTAAATAGAGATTATAATGTCTCCAACTGTGTTAATTTAATGGTAAATTTAATCCTAAATATGCAGAGCAGTGCAATTCCACAGGAAAAAAAAATCCCTAGAGCTTTACCTCAGGTGTTTCTTTGAAAATATTATTATTTATCATTTTAAAGTTGCTAGAAAATTAACCTAAATGGACCCACAGATAAACAAATAAAGACACAGATGCAAGCCTGTATCAATAGAGTGCCTGAAACCCATACATATTACATGTTTTGGTGAATGCAAATAGATTATTGTATTGAACAGTGTCAGTTTGAGCAATATTATATACTTCAGGAGCTGGCTTTTTGACACACTGCTATTTTATATGCTATTCCTATCGTCGTATGAAAATCACTCTGAATACAAATAAAGGCTAAAACATGCAATCTCATTTAACATCTCACCCATGAAATTGTAATGATAATTAGTCTTGTAAAGCTAAGTGAATAAAAATTTTATTAATTTTGCATCCATTTTTGTGTACTCAGGTACTTCTTAACCAAAACAGGCCCATGAGCAGAGGACCAAGAGGTAAAATACCACTATCTGTTTCTTCATCATCATCTTGTGCTCCTAGGAGCCAAAAATTGCCCCCAGCTGGTTTGGTCAAGGCTTATCAGAAGTTCCTGAGGTTGTAAAGAAGGCCCAGGGTGGGAGAGGTGGGGGGGGTGCACTACCACAATCTGGAGAAACCTGGAAGCATCGGGGTACAAGTGGGAGATCTTTCCACACACACATTTAGTACTGCAACTTTTGAGAACGTAAAAACCCTAAAACTGTACAAACCATAAAATATTTGGATATATGCACTGATGTGGGAGACAAGAAATCCTGTTCACTCTAGCTCAACAGAAAGCATTTTGGGAAACCCTCAGCTAACACCAAGATAAAAACCCGGTCCTGTCACCAGCAACCTGGCGGCGCGGCTGGCGTGTCCTGCCACGTGCGTCGGGCAGTGATTGGCTGGGGACACCATGTGATCAGAGCTGATTGGCTAAAGGGACACAGGAACAGTGACATCACTCTGGCAGGCAGCCAATGAGCGCTTGGTTTGGGTTAAGGGAAGAACCAAGGAGGTAATATGGAGGGTATCTATGAATATAAAAATATAAGATTTTAGAAGCAGCTTTTGGTGATTTTGTAGAAGTAGAGAAGCTTGTACTGAGAACACATAGAAGATTAGCTATTGAGCTTAGCTGTTAAGTAGTTACTAAGTCATATAGGTAAGATGTATAATGTTGAAACTCAGCAAAGCAGGACCTAAGTATTTGTCAAAAATTGATAAAGCAGAACTTTGTGGCTTGAATCCAGAAAAATCAAGCCCCTAATCTTTGGCAAGAGCAAAGTGACCTGAAAAATAGCCAAATCTCCACTTGCCAGAAATGAAGATCAACCTGACGAAGACGTTGGCGTTCCTCCCAAGACCCCAACTCACACTACCAGGGGGCGTGACAGCTGATTAGAATACAAAGTGAGAGAAGGCGAGGAATGGGCGGGTGAAGAGGTGTGGGTTTGTGGGATTAATGTGTATTTAAACCTGGCAGGGGTGGGTTTGTGGGATTAATGTGTATTTAAACCTGGCAGGGGTGGGTTTGTGGGATTAATGTGTATTTAAACCTGGCAGGGGTGGGTTTGTGGGATCAATGTGTATTTAAACCTGGGAAGTGTGGGTTTGTGGGATCAATGTGTTTTTAAACCTGGACCTTGTCTTGACCAGGTATGCACAGTTTGGAGGAGATATCACCCCATGTGTCCCAGCTGGAAATAAAACATACCTGCTTTACAATTTCTAATTGTAAAGTCCTTATTCTGCGCTTCAAAGGTCCATCGGTCTTGGTTCCCTGAAAATATCCCTCGAGCCCGGCTGGAAAGTGGCTTCCAGCTGTTCCTGGCTAGCCCTGGCTCGGGATACTTCCAGACTCGGTTGGCAGCAGCAGGCGGACCGGCCACCACCCCCCCGGTGGGTCAGAGCTGCACGAGAGATGTCGGTGAGGCTTGACGAAGGCAGGAAGCGAGGAGGCTACTTTGTGCCTAGATGGTTTTTATTGTCACCTGCTCTTCGCAGGGGAGCCACGCTTCTCTCTGAGCCTCTCTCCAGAGTGTCCCCGCCCGAGGCGTGGCCACAGCTTATACGGGTCAGGAGAAGGGGGTGGACACAAGAGGGAAAGCCAGTCAGGGAAATGGGGATGTCACACAGACAGCGAATGGGAAACGAGGGGTGGGGGTTCCCCAGCCTGCTCCAATCTGGGACTGAGTCTCTCTGAACATTCTGGAAGAAGAGGAGAGGCTTCCCAGAGAGTGACAGGCTGTGGAGAACAAAGACAGGGGGAAACCAAATGGGGAGCAATACAGGGGGGAACTTGGGAGAAACCATTACAGAACAAATTAATATTAACAATAAATAAAAAGGTATAAAACGCGCCGCTACAGTTCCCCATTGCTACGTGTTGAAGTCTTTTTAGTTACGTTTCTTGAAAGAAGGGAGTCCTTTCAGGTACCACAAACTCAGGGTTTCTCCACTGTAGATTAAACTGTAGTTTGTCCAGCTATTTATTTGTTTAGAACATGCTGTGTACAAATCCCACAGCAACTAATGCTTCTGAAAGACAGAAAAAAAATTTTGGCTCCAAAGAAATTTCGAGAATTCCTTTTTCAGAAAAACACTAAATTATAATAATAATTCTAAAAAAATAATAAGTATTTAAAATGGTTAAATTCAATACAAAATTCAAAATCACAGAATTTCATAGGTCCAGCAGTTTCTTCCAGGTTGAACACTGGGCTTAAAAACCCAGTCTGCCTCAGAACTATGTATGCACCACCAGTATCAGAGGTATTTCTTACAGAGCATGGATTTCCAGGAAAGCAAACATTGCCATGAAAACTGCATCACGCATTCCCAAAATAATTCTATCAGTTAGTGGGATGAAAGGTGCAGAGTAGTTTAGAATGATATATAGTCCAGAATACTTTGGTAAATCAAAGAATGTGTCAAATAGCCTCCCATAAAAGAAATCATTCAAACTGATTTTTTCTTGAGCACAGACTGAAAACTGACTAAGGAACTATAAACAAAAAGAGAATGACAAACAACAGAGTATCAGTATTTAGGTACCCAGGCACTTTTGGAACTGGTTTTATTGCTGGACTTCTTTTATCTCCTTAAGCCAAGAGAGAAAACTGGATGAAAAAATATTATATAGAGAGGAGTCAGGGGGTTTTATCCTGCTTACCTGGAGAGCCCTGTAACACAAAACAGAGCAAAAAATTCCTTTACAAAGCACAGGAAGTCACGGGATATATTTGTGAACAGAGTTAAAAATAAGAGGCAGTGTTTCTGTAATGACATGTGATAACCTCCTCTGCCTTCACACCACTTCAGCTCTCCAGGACAGCCTGACAGAAGACCCAGATTGATTTGGAGGGGCTAAAGGCTGGGCTAAATCCACCACATGCAATCATCTCAAGTGCTGTGGTTGTTTGGACTTCAAAGCATAAAGCAAATATGCTATAGCAGGGTCCCATCTGCAAGATACACGTTAGTACCTGTGGTAATAAAGACCAGCACCTTATTTTAAATTAAAAGGCCAAAGGTATATATTCAGATAATTCATTGGTTCTGCATCACTTGCAATTTTTCCGGTATCATCACCTTAAAAATTTCAATAAGACCTTCACAGTTTTTTGGGTAAGTCTAGTTCCCATATTGGCATCTGTACTTGCAATGCAGAGACACAATCTGTAGGGTATTTAATAATAATAATAATATATAATAATATACTGGGGTCCTCACCAGTAACTCTAACATAAGTGTAAGTAAACATCTTTGCACAACTCAACATGTGATTCTCTATGTTAGAGTGTTGTGCAATAAACATAAAAGTCATTTTTTCTGAGGGTTTTTTTTCCAAATGAGCTATTGATAATTTTGGTTTCTTTGTTTCCATTTATAGTCTTTAAATATCAATGTATTTGGTACTTAAATGTTGCATTTTAAATGTGAGGTCAAACACCACTGACCATTTTTGTTGTATTTAGATTAATCTTTTCATTTCAGTTTGCAATTAACAAACAGCAGTTTAAAAAATCACAATAAACATGATAATAGTTCATAGATTATGGGATGCAAACATACTTAATTTTATTCCAGTTGAAACTAATGAAGTTCTGTTAAACTTTTTATTGAAAACTTTAGTTTTTAAGATGCATCAGAAAGAAAATCATGTGTCCCCAGTCCCTGAAATGTTGCATTAAACTTCTTCAAAAAGCCACCATTTGCCTCAGCTGAATATAATAAGTGAAATACAAACTGATGTGTAAAAATTGCCTACAGTGTTTGATGTAAATTAAAATTACTCCTGTATACTCGATGTTCAGATTATCTGACAATTTCTGTTGTATTAAATTTTCTGCTGAATACTTTAATTGCAAATTCATTTTCATTACAATTATTTTGGATGCTGGTCAGGAAAAGCTACTAAATACACCAATAATTACATAATACTTAAAGCTTGTTTAATAGTAGGAGATTTGCCTAAAATCAGTCCTTCTTGTGTGGGTATATCTCTTGCAAATTTTAAAAATGCTTAGTGACAAAACCTTCCGTAAAGTGATCAAGTTTTATTTCTTTTCCTGAAAACACCAACTTCCACCAGCAGAAATTTTAGCTGTACTTTACAAGAGAGCCAGAATCTTTCCAAACAGCAAGCTGGGGTATTCTCATGAAGATGTACCTGCACATGTATATTAAAACTGGTGCATGAACACATTGTAGAGAGGCATAAAATGAGCTCTAGATTGCAGCAGAGGCCAGGAACAGAACTGAAATTCAAGTCTCTCAACTCCTACATGAGTACCCAGGCCTCTAGACCAATCAGTTTTTCAAGACAGGTGCAAGGGCTCCCACAAATAAAATTTAAATCTCTTCACCCTTTCTCTTCTCATTTACTCTGAAACTTTGAGGAGGTACCAAGAACGCAGAGAACATGTCTCATGCTTTTGATTTTGAGTGTTCACCCTGATTTAGCACTGCTTCAGTCATGCTGTTGAAAAGTGACATCCTTGAAACACTTATTACTTTATATGTGTGGCTCAAGCCTTTCTCTGTCTCTGACCATATATCCAAGTGAGAAAAATAGGGTATGATTCAGAAAGGAAGAGGAAATGAAGTTCCAGAGTTGGCCTAGATAAAACCTAATGCAGTCTCACAGCTGGAAATGGCAAAGCAATGATGGTTGTTGTTATACCTATTTATATGCATGTAAACACTCAGGAATAGTGAATGATTTGCTGATAATATCTTGTCCTGATGTTTCCAAGAAAATTAGCAAAATGTTAAAATATGGAAAATTAGGTTTATATGGAAAAGGTCTGTAAAATATTTTCTTATTGACAGAAATGTTTTATTTATACAGTTTGGATGAAAAGTTAATACATTGCTGCTGCCAGTTCTTTCTCAAATGCCTTGTGGCTAAAAGAAAAAGAATGTTATCTGGCCTGCAGCTTTTCTGTGAGTGCATGATAGGTTTGCTAGAATCCTAACATTAAGCCTAATTTAACAGCCAGAAGGTGGGATGGTGATGGGATGCAGGGTCAGAGACAGACAGAGGCTGTAGCTGCAGAAACACTTAGAACATTGAATATTTCACAGAAATATTCAATTTGCCAGTTTCCATTGTATTCAACAGGTACCAAATTGCAAATGACTTTTTATGTTTAATATGTCAGAGTAACTTTAAGACATAGGTCAGGCCTTCACGGCACTGATTTCTCCAAACATTAACACCTTCCCTTATGCATCTACCTTAGCTAAATAAGAGAGAAAGCAGCTGCTGGAGGAATTTCACATCTACAGTCTTGCACGTCCTTCACAGCCTGGCGGAAAAAGTCTGCCTATAATTAAAGAATTCATCCAGCTCACAAAAGATTTCAACAGAAATTCTTCAGTCTTGACTGATTTCAGAAGTTTTATTGAAGCTGCAAGAAAATTACGAAGTCAAGCCACATACTTAATTCACATTTTCCACCTTACTTCATTTTAATGCACCAACTTGTTTACAGCAATACAATCCTGTTTAAAGTGGAAAAAAATATTTCTATATTCACTGTAGGAAGTCAGTGATAAGAAGAAAAACAGGTATTAAATTCTCTATTGCCCAGTTTTTAGCACTGAATATCACCGTTCCTTTTGAAAGTAAGTACCTTTCCAAACACAAGTCCTTTCCTCAGAGTTTGGTAAATGTTTATAGGGGGAATTGATTACATTCTCCTCTACTCTCTTACCAATTTCTTATGTCACCTGAGTTCTCAAATGCCAGGGGATAAAAAAACCTCTCTTTCTGCCCTTACACCAGCAAAACCCTTTTATCCCTTTGTATTTCCCAGTAACCAACTTCAAGGTACATTTGGTATAACTTCCAGTATTGAGTTTTCCTCCCTTATTTGTCACTGTTATCACATACATCTTAAATAATTTAGAAGGTAAGAAGTGCCCAGGACAATTTGTTTCCTAATTGTTTGGAGGAAGAAACAACTTTGTTATTCAAGTGTATTCCCATGAACCTCAGCAGAATGGTTCTGTCTTTTAACTTCTGCTAAGACTTCTAAGCCCTCTCCCTTCTCCCTTGCCACAGGCCAGGTTCTTTGCTGGCACAATTCCCTTGATTTCTCTGGATCTGGCTTAGCAGCAAATTTGCCCTCTTTGTGCCTTTGTCCATTACTGAAACTATTTTAAAAGGCTAAAGTCAGGGTTTCACAGCCGGACATAATCCAGGGAAATGTGATGTTTTATGATGAAAGAATCTGCACCCAAGGCAGCAGAAGCACTGCTGGCCTGGCAAAAGCTGATGGTGTCAAATATTCCAAGTTTAACCATTCAAGGTTGTTTGGGATGATGGAATGACAGTGTGACAGTTCAAATATCGAGTTATTTTCCACAAAGACGAGCTTACACTCCTGTCACATTTAAACTTATGTAGGAATGTCTATCATTTCAGTTGTATGCCCTGTATCTTAAAAAAAGTGTGCTACTCCTATTTCTAGGATTTAATTTTTCAGACTACTTTAACAATGCAAGCAAAACAAAACAAGCAATGAGTTGATCATTAGTTACTGTAAATCAACATGGACCTTCTGAAGACAGTGAAGCCACATCATGTAGGTAACACTGGTGACTTCTCTCAATTTCTATTATTTTTAATCTTGAGGGGTTTTTGCATAGGATAACGGAAAATAAATTTCTATCTATTTGATTTTCTGTCCTTGACACCAGCCTTCCGTTCCAACAGTGAAATTTGGAAAAAGATAATATACATTCTAATTTTTTTGTTTGGTTTTGGGGTTTGGGTGTTTTGGGTTTCTTCCTTTTTGTCACTAGCACATGAGCTGTATTTATCTTCCAAATATCAAGGTAGGTTTTAAAAGTGTTTTAATCTAAACTTATTTTTTAGAGATGAGTAAATTGGTAATTATCTTTCCTAATGAAATGTGCTGTAATTTCAAATAATTTTTCAATGGGCCATGACTCATATTTAAAAGGACCATTGCATACATGTCTATTAGTTGCAGTTTAAAGAGGAAGCACTGAACTCATTTTCCCTGACTCTTTCTACATGACTCTGCCAAACTTCCTCAGTACAGGGAGCAACTCCCTTCTCTTAGATTAGGATGAACCCCTATAAAATGAAATTAGTGAGCATTGTAAGCAACAGTGCATCATCCCTTGCTAGTCCCTGCCTGTAATTAAACAGCAAATAAAAATAAACACATGAAAGTGGCAGAATCTCATAGAATTTCCCAGCTGATGCCCCAAAAAGATGACACTGTTCTCATGGCAGTGGTAAAGAACCAGTGTTCACTGCTAATAGCCCTCCCAGGGCCCCTCTCTTGGCAAGGAGCATTGCTTTGAGTCATTACCCTATAATGGATTTGCAGTGGTGAGGAACCAAGATCGATCCCGTTCTGCCTCTCGCCTCACCCGTTCCACTAAAGAGGCAAAACTGCCCACATTTAATGACTCCTCTCTTCCAGCAGCTCAGGAAGAACCCTGTATCTCACTTAATTACTGTGGGCCTTGATTTACTTGGTTTGCAAAGCATGAGGTCTCACTGAAGAAAATGAGGGTTTGAGCTTATATCCAAAGTATTTTGCTAATCAGGACTGGACTCCAGCATAGGTGTGTTTGCTTGGATTGTATCTCTGGCACTGCATCCCTGTAAGGCATTCACTCCACAATGTAATTTCACCAAGTTCACGTCCCAGTTTTCACCCCTGTGAATCCCAAACACATCTTATCTCCCACACTGCACAGGAAGGATGTCACCCTTGTATGTGTTCATACATGCAGATATGGACAGTGACTTATCACTGAATTTGGAGTCGTCTCCAGGAAAGCAAATTCTCTGCCAGGTCAGAGAGCTGCCTAGGAGGTGGGAGATAAAGCGGATCTGTGGTGTAGATAAGGTATTTCCATTACAGCAATGTTTCTGGGACTTGATACATGTTCTTTCTAAACTTCTAATTTATTGCTGTTGTTGTTTCTTAGTCTTCACTGAATTTTAAAACTGTAACATGAGGAAATTGAAAAGTTCATGATAGAAAAATCAAGCCTTAAGTGTATTCATCACACAAACAACCTCATTGCTTGGTATTTTATGCTCCAATTCAAACAACACATCTGTTCATAATTGCATGCATGACTTGGTAAGATTACTACAGGCTACAAATTTACGTCTAAGAGTAGTGGAAATACTGGAGAAAGACGAGGATAAAGCATTTGAAATGTGAAGACCTTTTACATAGCATATATAAAATACTATTTCAGACTCCAAGGTTTATTTTAATATGTTTTTTTCTAATTCAAAGCCAATGTATTTCTGTACCTCAGTCTGATTGTATTGATGGTCTACCATAAAATTACTCTAAAGAAAAGAAACATTTTTTAAAAAAACTTGGTATTTCCATCTCCAAGTAATCAGTACTTAGATAATCACCATAAATCCTAGTTTCCAGAACAATATATGCCCAACTTCCTCTGGAATATTTTGGTCCTGTCTGGAATATTTTGTTCCCTACTAATAAAAAAAAACCCTTTAACACATACATCTTGGGTCTAGCACTTCAAAGTTTATTGTATCTCACCCTAAAGCTGAAAAATGTGGGGTTTTTTATTCCATGATACTGAAATATTGTTGAATTTATAGCTCTTCCATCAGTGCTGTATAAAACCCTTCTTCCCTATAAAATTACCTATTCCTCCCAACATCCAGTGGTATAAATATGTGAAGGGCAGCTCTCCCACATGGTGCACTTCTAGAAGAGGTTGGGCAGAATGGAATAAAGGCAGTAGAAAGCAGCTTGTATTCTGAGCAGTTATGAATATCCTGGAGAAAGAGCAAGATGGGAACTCTCTCCAGGCAATTGGGCTTGAAGGTTGTGCCTCTGACTAGAAAGGATAAATGCCAGTGGCTTTCAGCAAGGACTCTGCCTTGACCCAGGAACTTGTTATTGTAAAGCTTCATTGCATTTATCATCCTCCTCTTTATTTCAAATCTATTGTTTATATTAGAGCACAAGGAGGAATTTACAGAGCTCACACACTCCCGAATGAAACAGCAATTTGATGTTAGGGCAGTGCTATGAGTTAATAGCACGGAGCATAACTGCCACTGATTTACCATGATGGGAATTTTTTTTTTCCTGTTTTTTTATAAACACCTTGCAGTGCATATTGTTCCACATTATACCTCTAATACCTCTTTATCACAAAAGATTTTCTGGCTGTATTTCTAGACAGGATGCTGGAAAATATAAAGTTCTTTGAGCAGAACAAAGAATGAGACTTTCTGCCCTGGGCTTTTCATCTCTTTTCATCTCAGCCATTTACAGGAGTGTTTAGATAGAGTGAGATCCTCTTTCCCTGTGTGACTCTCATGCCCACACCTTCACTCACTGCAATGACATTCTTGTAAAGACCTGAAAATATGCATCCATTACATTTCCTGATGACTACTACAATTCTAATCAATTCAACTTGTTGTTATAATGAACCTGTGGGTATCCAAAAACTTTTTTCCAGTTTTACAGGACCATTTGTATTTGCTGAACCAAAGAGAAATTCCTACCATGACCTAGCATTACACTGACTGACAGTACACCTCTACATGAAGTAGTCCTGACACTCCTGGGACAATGATTATTTGCCTGATTACTTTTCACAGCAGGTGAGTAGGAAATCAAACCAACTGAAAATGGTCCTGCCAAATCTAAACTAAAAAAGAAAAATTATCTTGGAAAACAGTGAGAAATGTTTTAGAAAAAGGAAAGCTCTTATTAAATTTCCAGAGCATCTGTTAGTGAATCAGAGTAATGACACTTGTAAAAGGATTCTTCACTATTTTCTGAACAATTCTGCTCAGCCCTGTAAGGGCAGATCAAGGCTGAATCACTCAAAGAGGTATTGAATCCTCATTGCTTGTATTCTGTCCATACCTTATTCTGTTTCCTCAGAAAAGAATGAGAGCGCTGAAAATTAAAGCTAAAAATTAGCTAAAGAATCCTGCAGGGATAAGAGATTTTTTTTTTTTTTTACAGAAGCTAAGGCTAAAATTCAAAAATCTGCAGACAACTTGAGAAGTTTTGCAGCCTAATAAAAAGCTTCCATTCAGGACCAAAGTTTTTATGTCCTTGAAAATGCTTTTGTAATGAGATAGATGGCTTCTCCATTTGAGTAACAGTACCTGTTCTTTCACTTAGCCTTGTCAAGGATTTTTTTTATTGCCAAACAGTGACTAAATCAATAGTTATTGTATCATAGACATGATTAGTGCAGTATGGACAACAGTGTTTTGTGCCTTTTAATGTATCAGAGTGAAAACATAAAGAGATTTGTTAACCCCTGTAGGCACTATTACATGAAGAGGGTTTTTTAAGCCTTCTGATCTATTCTGTAGGCTTTAATTTTTTAAGCTCAAATATATAAACATGCAAATTACATTATTCTGATTTCTTAAAATATCAGCAGAAGTGTATTTCTGAGTTGCTGAAGATATCAGGCAGGCATTAATAAATTTTAAAAATATTGCCTCTGTGCAACATAAGAAATTGCATAAGAAAAGCATAAATTGCTTTTAAGTTGATAAAAAGCATTTCAGAATTATATGAGAATAATTTCCATAGCTAATATTAATAATCAGGAATTCAACTGCCTGAATTCTGCAACTTGAAGAGAGCAGAACTCTTCATAAAATCCTGCCTTAGCTTTATAACTCTCTGAGATCAGCAATGCCATGCCCTTTACAGCAAAATGCTTAAACATTTGCATTCCCAGGCTTAAAGTCATCCGTTTTCTAGACCTGATTTTGATCCATTACCTGCATTTTAGCAAGTGCAAGCCAGAACACATGAAAGCTAAATAGTGTGTTATAAAGCCAATAAATAGTGTTTATAAAGCCAATCTGTGTCAGAGAAAGAATCTGAATTCAAGATGTCTAATTTCAGGACTCCTTCTGTAAGTCCTTCACTTCTAGTTATTAAAAAAGAAATAAAATTATATAAGATTTCTCCTCCTCATAAGCCATTTATGCATAGCCATTCCTATTGCAGACCCTATAAAAGACTGAAATACAAAGTATCCAAAGAGTTTCTCTCAAATGAGTTCTAAATTAATGCTAAAGTCTTCACATAATCAGTACACTTTCGGTTTAAAGATTTAGGTTTCAATAACATCCAAGATGCCTGGAAATACAAATGGATACCATCCAGAAGTCAATGAAGCTGCTGAACTGAAAGGGCAGCCTGCAGAATGGGATCAGTGTTTCATGCTGGGTTACAAACATGACTGTTGTTGCCTTTCTGTCTGAGATAGGCCTATACTAATCAGAAACAGGAAAGCAAATAAGCATGTATTTAGCAACATGAGAAAAAAAAATCCATTTTTGTTTAAATGCCTGTTTTTATGCAGCAGTAATGGCTTACAAAACAACTCTTTCAAAGGCTTTATCTGTTCTTTAAGAAATTAATATTATAGGACATCCAGGGAGGGAGAGGCTGAGTTATGAAAATAAAGCACTGTCTGACAATACATTCTGCTTTTAATGTGATGTAAAACATCTCTAGGGTGTTGTGCATCCAAGGCTACATACCATGAAGTTAAATTAATCCCTGTCAGAGTCAATGAGCCCATTTCTTCCACCATGGATGAACTTTGGGTTAGGCCATGTTTTCAGTGCAGAGAGTGAGAATGGATAAAACTACAAGAGCTGGTTCAGACATCCAGTGTCTGTTCCCACTTTTATCAGGACTGTATTGTATGGCCTTAGGCAACTCCTACGCTCACTATGCTTTAGTTTCCCCAACATGTAAACATTGCTTTGACTGGGGAATGTAAAGCACAACAAAACCACAAATAAGCGCAGATTCTTGTGATAATTTCCCTTTGAACTGGGTTATTTGCAAAAACAAAAAAAATCATATATAGTAGTCAAAGGCTGAGCATCTCCAATTTTCAATGCTGAATAAGATCAAGCTTACAAATAAAATTCCTATTATCCGTTAGGAATTTCTTGCAGACTCAAGTTATGTGTTTCTGTGACTAACTTCCACTTCATTATCTCCTTCTCAGACTCAAAATAAATTTGGCTCTTGGTCATGCCAGAAATAACCCACAAAACCACATTCACAACCCAAGTAACACTGTAAATTAACTGAACAGAACACAACCAGTGGTAAGGATGTAAGTAATGAAACAGGACTCTTCACATCAGAATTAACTTGCTGTCTTGAAATGCATATCCATTTGTAAATATCTTTCATCTTGTTACACAGAATGTGAGCAGGTAAGAAAGCAATATTTTACACATTCATATTTTAGTGGTGTTCTTAGTAACACATACAAAAACCTCAACAACAAAAACACTGTTTTCACCATTACTGAATGATGAGCACTGTGAAAAATACACAAATTTGCTAATGGAGACAGGCAAATTTATCCTGTGCAGGGAAGCTGGGGCACTGGCTATTCCAGCTACAGTCAGCTGAACTAGGGATACACCTCCTGCTTCCTGCTGGGACTGCCTCCCTTTCTCACTGTCTTTGCAAAATGCACAGAAATGGGAAAAAAAAAACCCAACCCAGTCAATTACCAGAGTGGAAGTTTAAATGGATACATTGATATGTGCAAATTGACAACTTTCAAATTGTGATTGATCTTTACTATATGTCTATGTGCCCTCCCAGCAATAATGCACTGTTAACAAGTGTTCCATCATCTGATTTTAAGTTCACTGGGAAACTGGATTAAAGATTTGGGCACAAGTCCTGACTCTGTACATCTTTCTATGCAAAAATGGAACAAAATTGTTCAGGATTTAAACGCTATAGATGGGTAATTTCCTTAAATTATTTGTTTCATTATAAACTTATAAGCCTTTCTTATTGTTTCAGGGTGATTTTCTGACCTTCTCTCACATGCCTTTAAAATAGAAAGACCTCTTTATCTTAGGAGAGGTTCTGCTTGCATCCACAAATGAATCAATGACTACGAATCAGTGAAAACTTTTGTATTATTATTATTATTATTGTTGCTATTATTATTATTATTATTATTACATTATAAATAACAATTAAAAGCCCTGTGAATGACAAGAGCTGAAAATAGCAGTAAGGATGGAAACAAAGCAGCAGGTGGTGGCTAAGAGCTCAGTTCTGTTCAGCTGCTGTTCGTAAGTGCACATGGGCAGCACCATTCGCAGGCTTTGACGTGAAAGAGTTGAGGAGACAAAACACACAACAGATGCCAGCAGAAATTTTACTGTCAAAGCAACACTTCACAAACAGTATTAGGATCTATTCTAAAGATGTTCAAATTTATAATTGCCAGTGTCAAAAGAACTCACAATTACCATCCAGTTACTCAATTATAGAAATCAGTTTTGTCACTTCTAGCCTCAATCCAGTCAAAAATATCTAGCAGTGAAGCACATCTCCCGCCACAGAACCATGCTTAACACAAACAAGTTTCATTCTGGAAAAATGTACTAAGCAAGGCACAGTACAGAACACGAGCTCCAAACCTGGGGGTCATACGTTGACACAAAGAGCTGAACAATTCCCAAAGCTTTAGCTTCGCAGGTGCTAAAAGGAAATGGATCTTGGATCATTTCTTGGGCTTATGACGCACAGTCCTTCTGACTAAGAAGCTCTTGGCAGATTTCCTTTGGAAGAGCATCACTGCTGTGTTTCTAATCTCTCTGCACACCTAAGCTCAATTATGCATAGCCCTTTGTGAGCAAGCCTCTTCTGCTGCAAGAAAAGCTCCGTTGTGGCTGCCAATTTCCTCTTACCTTCCCTACCCACTCAGCACAGCACAAGATGGTAGCTCCAAGCAGCCAGATCACTCTCTTTTGTTGTCTCCAAGAGAAAGCAGATCCCCTCCTGCTGACATTTTACTGGCCTACAGCATTTCTCAGAGTCATCTAATCCGATGGCTTCAGCCAGAGAAACAAAGCTCTCACACAGAGCAACAAACATTTCGCAGCGAGCGGAAACTGGCTGGGAACAACCGTGGGAGCATTTGAGAGGGTGCTATCATATGCAGCAGAGGAAAAAAGACGAAGAATCATCCAAGGAAAAGATGTGAGAATAAAGGACATAGCACAGGAAAGGTGCCCTCTAAAGGAGGGAGAACAGTGACAGGCATAACTGGAGTGTGAGAATGTGACATAATATGGGGTTGGTTATTCATGAAATGCAAAGAGCACAGGAACAAAGGAAACTGAGCCAAGAGGGTTCTCCTCAAAACACAATTTACTGGACTAGTGCTGCTTAGAAGTTAACAGCTAGCCTTGCAGTAGTGGTTCATTCTGAGTAGAGCAATTGTTTTCCTAAATAAAAGTACTGGCCTCTTACAAGATAGATATTCTGCTCATAGATATTCTCTACTTTTAAACCTCTTTTGATGTGTACGTTTTCTGATGACAAATTCAGTCTCCATGCAAGGTCCTGAATGTCTATACTGTTCTAGAATCAGAAATGCTATTTAGAAATTAATCCTTACAAGGTCATGTAGAAATAAGGATACACCTCCGTGAGTTTCACAGAGTCAATACCACAGGGAAAAAAAATGCACTCAGATGACAGACTAAAGCATCTGCTCTTTCTTGTCTCAGAATATATTTGTTCCATGTAGAGAAAAGCTCAGAAATACTTGGTTCTCCTCTGGCACTTTATATATTCTTGCACTAATTAAATCTGCCTATGTATCAATGACTTGATCACATAGCCACATGGTCCCTGTGTGCTGAGGAGGTTTTCTTACTCATGCCTCCTTAATCTCACTTAATGTCTTCTAATCATAGCCTCTTTGATCATACAATTAACAGACTACTAGTGTTGACGCTGCTTTCAAGAATACTTGAACTGGTCAAAGTAGCATAATTTTGGTTCTTGGACAGTCAAGTTGCTCACTTTCATCACTGTTGATATCACAAAAAGTCATAATGGGTGGGTTCTGGAGACAGAACCAACTCAGTGAAAGTCTCTTTAACTGCCCTGATGATGCCAGCATTAGGATTTTTTGTTCTTGTGGCATTTAAATATTAAAAAAAGTATTAAAACCTTCAATCAAAGTTGGATGGCTTTAGGTATATGTAAAAATCAAAACTGACAGTTTGTGATAAGGAACAACTTAATTTCACACATACACCCACTCCTGATAGCCAAACCAGACAATAAGGACTGTAATCTTATATATATGCAAAATAGTATTATACAGTCAAGAAAGCCTTTTGGTAGAATGAGTCCAAACTACTGTACAGTTTCAAAGTATGTTGGCTTGGTTTATTGTCACCTATTCGGAGTGTTATATGCACCCTGAATAACTAATGTAGATTTTTGTGTGTGTCAAAATATATCAAAATAGGAGTTATAATGGTCACACTTTTCTTAACCATATGTTTGTTATATACACACACAAAAGTAAAATCACAGCAAAAAATTAATTACATCACAATTGTCAAGTGTATCATTTTCTGCATTTTTCTATGCTTATCTTTATCCCCCATTAGCAATGTTTTGTGCAGCATTACTCCTGCATTGACACCATGGTGAGTCAGATCACACAGTGATCACAGCTCTGCACAGTTGTCTCCTCCCTTGATCTAGGGCACAGATTTATTTAGTCCAGGCAGTAGTAGCCAGGTAGTTCTGTTTGAGAGAGAGGCAGTGGCTCCCTCTGCCCGGCCCCGCATGGAGAGAGGTGCTGAACAGTGCTGCTGCCCGTGCAATGGCAGTGGGGCTGCTTGGCCAGCAGGGAAAACACGGCGAGTTCCCTGACACGGAACCTGGGCAAGATCAACTTCTCAGCACTGCGGGATCTTGCAACAATCTTCGAATTAGTGGAACTTATTGACAATGGTACCTACAAGGAGCAGTTTTTCTTCTAGTCAGAGAAGAGGAGAAAATGAGGACATGTGAGGAAAAACAACATGGCAGCACCAAGGTCAGTGGAAAAGAAAGAGGGGGAGGAGGTGCTCCAGGCGTCAGAGCCGAGATTCCTCTGCAGGCCGTGGTGAGGACTATGGTGAAACAAACCGTCCCTGTTGGGGGTTAGACTTGTTTGGTTTGTTGTTGTTTGGGGTTTTTTTGTTTTGTTTTTTTTTGGGGGGGTTTTTTTTTTTTTTTTTTTTGGTTTGGTTTGGTTTTTTTTTTTTTTCACCTATAGAATTTTTTCCCAGGAGTTGCGGGGCAACTGATTGCTGGGTGTTTGTCGGTGCTTGGTGGAACAAAGCATGGAGGCTGGGTGGAGACTGGCACTTGGCTACACCCTTTGTCTCCAGGAGTTTCCCCCCACCCCGCGAGGGGGGCGGGGGGGGAGTGGGGGGGGAGACGAGGGCTGGGGGGGGCAGCTTCACTTTTGGTGTGGTCTGCATCGGGAGCGGACTGGGCTGCGGTTGCTGCGTGAGCTTCTCACCGGCACCACCGGGATCTGATCCTGGGGAGAGCTGCCATCATCTGCTTGTGTGCCCAAGAGGATCCTGATTTCTCCTTTTGCTGCCCTGCTGGAGTTGGCTCAGCCCTGTCCCACTGCCTCGGCGCTGTTTTAGAGCTGCTCTGCACCGCGGGCCCGCACTGCCCTCCCTGCCAGACATCCCTGCCCTCCAGTGACCACCGACGGAGCTCCGAATTTCATCCGATCCACCAGCCCGGGATCCCCCACCGTTCCAGCTTGGTACCTTTTTTTGGAGTCCCCAGAGACCAGACTGCCCCAAG